>JBAMMX010000020.1:25794952-27206235 GCA_037126225.1 Dillenia turbinata | reverse complement strand
CTATTGATTTTTGTGCTTTAATTGCTGCAATGTGAAAAATTAAAGGAATCTCAATCTCAAGGAATACCACCTACCAAATACTCATATTGGAATAAGACAAGTTTTTCTATCAATACTTTGGGAGATACTATAGAGAGTATGATAATGTGTTGTAGTTTGAAATTGGGATTGGAGACTTTGTTATCATATGGTGGCGGTGTAGGTGATAGCGTGTATATCAATGTATTAAGATATCATGATTTGCGAGTAAGCAATTACATAAATTTGTAAAGGAGAATAAGAATAGGTTTAGGTGCTTAAAGATATATTGCTTGGGGGTTGAACAAATCGAAATGAGATGTCCCAAAATTTTAAAAGGACAACCAAGCCTTGTACATTTGAGGCGAGTGATTTCTCTTTAGAAACTTATCCCGGACTAAATTTCGGGAAAATTTGGGAGACCGAGAACTAATGCGGAAGCTTAACATCAGTAGCTCTTTGATGTATGGGTTGTATTTTTGGAAATTTCGAGGCCGAAATTTGTTTTTAGGGGTTAAGAGTTGTGTCCACAGGAAGCTCGACGTTGAGTAGTTTGTAAATATTTCTATAATAAAGTAGAAAATTTCGAATTTTATTGATTTTCGATTTTGGGGTTTTATTTTACATTTTTTGGTATATTTGAAATGCGAGTATTACAAATTCACAGTATTTTTATTTTTGGTAAATTTAAAACTTCCAATGTGATGAGAAAAACAAAAATACATATATATATATATATATAGTTATAAAAAAAAAAAAAAAAAAAAAAAAAAAAAAAACAGAGAGAGAGAAGGGAAGAGGAGATCTTGCGTTTCGGGGGGTGACACGACACCCCATCTTCCCCCCGATTCGATTAGGGCAAATCGCCTGTCAATTTCACTCTCCCGTCTCTCTCTTCGACGCTCTCCCTCTCCCTCGCGTTCGCCACCATCATCACCTCCCTCTTCCGCCACTTTACCTTTTACAGGACACCACCACCGCCCTCCTTCTTCGTCTTTCTCTCTCGGTCTCTCTCTACTATCCCACAGTCTCTCTCTTCCTCCCGCTCACGATCTCTCTCCATCGCTCCTTCGTCTCTCTCTCTCGATTTGCTCCCACCGTGACCACCACAGCCACGCGAACCACGCCCGTTCGCCTCCTCTCGGTCTCGCGCCATCCTCTGTCGACCTCTCCCTCACCTGTTTTCCCTCTCTTTCCTCTTTTCTGTGAAACGAGTTCTCCTTCTATCTCCCGTCTTGTCGCGATGGCAAAATTCCCATTCCCTTCTCTGTTTGCGCTCGATCGCAGTGCTCGGCTGTGAGCACTCCTCAGTCGACAACCCAAATCGATGGCCGTTACATCCTTGCGAGAAAACCTACCCTTGGGGACATCAAAAACCCTGGATTCTTGACTCTGTGATGGCCTAGGTTGTCCAGTACAATTCTAGGGTTGAATATTCTTAGTTGTTGGGTTTAATTCTAGCGATTGCTGTAAATTGAACTTGTTACGAGGTTTGATACCTTGGTGATTGGAAGCTGGGTTTGCCTGTTGAGAAACCTTAGGTGAGGATTTTCAATCCCTTAAGTAAGTCAGATTATTTTGTTGAATTAAGGTAGAATTACGTCTATATATATTTTGAAATGTGTTGACTTGAAAGAAATATATTTCCTAAGTGTTTTGTATGAAATTAGTGAGGTTAGTCTAGAATTCGATGTAAATTGTTTGTGAAGCTTGTGAGAAAGTCGTAGGCAGTGTTAGAGTTGTATTTGATTGATTCGTAGTTTTCCTTGGGATTTGAATGGAAATCGTCGTGAATTAAGTTGTATTAAGGAATTCGGGAGAAAATGGGTAAAATTGAGGAGTGTGTAAATTTAAAGTCGTTGGTGATTTGAAATGATACTAGCTTGAGGAAGCGAAAGTTTTGGAGCGTATTTATGCAAGTTAAGGTTATTGTACATAAAAGGGGAATTTGAAAACCCTTTAGTCGAGCTTTAATTGATCTTTATTCGTCTTGATTGGTCTAGGTTGACCTTTGGAGACTCGAGAAGAGTCGTTATGAGTTGATTCGGAAATAGGAGTGAATACCCTCTCTAGAGGTGGAGTGGAGCGGTTCATTGTGTTCGTAAATAAGACTATGTTTTGAATTGCTTTAGAAATGATTTTGAAAGATTTTACATGATTTATGTTAATTATTTTGTGATTGTGGTGGCTGTCTGCTTGGATTATGAAATATGAATGCATCCATTGTGTTATAAATGCTTTTGTGCCATGTGATGTTGTTATTGATTGATGGTGTTTGGCATGAAATTATGGATTGTTTGTGGAAATCATGGCACATTGTTGAAAAATGGATTGTTGTGAAATGAAAGGCTCTGTAGATGGCTATAGTCTATACCTGCCGGAGCGACCCGACGGGGTGACGTGGTTTGAGGTTTAGATGTGCGGGGGGGGGGGTGAGACGTCCCTCCCTCGCAAAGGGTGCGTCTTATATACGGGTGCCCCGGTGAGGTACGAGCCAACGCCTAGGAAGGGGGTTTGTTTTGAGATATTGGATAGTAAAACCCTTGGCAGTTTTTCGTCTGGGTTTTGGCCGCCACGAGGCGAGAAGCATATTTCGATGGAACCCCAGGATTTTTATGAAAAGATGATTGATATGGATGCATGTTGTAAAAGTGTGATTTATTGAAATGATTTTGTTTATATGAAATGATTTATGAGCTATCTTTGGCCTGCTAAAAACATTTCACACTTTTATTTATTAGCACAAATGCACCATTGCACTCCTCCCTTTGAGTATACCCCTATACTCACCCCTCTCTCCTCCCATTTTTCGGACGAGACTTAGTGGGGAGACTCTTTGGACGGAGCTTGTGCGTATTTTGGCATCCGGATAGGTACTTGATGTGCGGGGATTATTTTTGGGAGATTAGTAGCTTCCCAACCATGGAAAGGGGAAGTCGTACATTCCGTGTCGTGTAGGATTTTTATTGATCCTGTAGTAGGAGTAGTTGGCAAGTATTGATAAAATCGACGATTTGTTTGTTTTTATTTCTTTTGATTTCTCTAGTGTTGGAAAGGCTGTATATATATGTCTTGGGACATTTGGACCGTAAATTCTAATTTCAATGCTTTTTCTTTGATTTTGTGAGATTGTCAACATCTCATACCGTTAGGATTTTACCGATACCGGCTTGTTTTCCTCGGGTACGTGTTGGTAAAATCCTACGGCTATGTTTTGGGACTTCTTGTTTGTTAAATGCTTTCAAAGTGGCCAGGACGGTCACGTTGCATGCCTGCATGTACAGGTCCCCGCTCCCCGTTGTGTGTTGCTGTGTACCCGTGCATGTACAGGTTCCCACTCTCCGATGTATGCTAATGTATGAGTGCATGTACAGGATCCCACTCCCCGATGTGTGTCAATGTGTGTGTTTGTACATCCTTGATGAGCCGGATGGGCTCCTTGCATGTGTATTGATTTTGAAATTTCTTGTTTTTTTTGAAGAATTTTATGAGTTTGATGATTTATTGTGAATTTGATAGCCTTGCGGAGTCCGGTAGATGGGGAGGTTTTACCCATGTACCGAGGCGCCGCGATGCTCGGCGTGGTCGATCGAGGGATCGGGCGTGACAGTCTGTTTCTGAGGAGAAAAATGAGATAATTAGTCTAGGGTTCTATGTTTGTATGGGGTTCGGATTCATAGTTGGTTTTTGGGGAGTATTTGGTACTTTACTTGTTAAGGATTCTTGGAGAAATGCCTGTGTCATGTTTGTAATAAGTATGAAAAACGAGATTCATGTGGCAGTAGTGAGTATGGCCAAGTTGAAGAGGCGGATCCAGGTCCAAAGGGTAAGAAGACTATTCAGCCCCTTCTTATACAGGTTTCCCAATATTTACATTACACCAATCATAAATTAATATTAAAGATTAGCTTTCATGTTTTCAGGATGAGCTGCAGCAAAGAAATGCCTGATTTGGCCGAGCTTAACCCGGATGATGAGCATGCAGTGTGATCAAAATAAGTAACCTCCTTTGTGGAAACTTAGAACCCATGCTTGTTCGACCATAGCAAAAAGTGTGTGTGGATTTTTGTATAAAAGGCTTGCTTGAGGTGATTAAGTATGAAAATAAAAATGTGCTTAGAAAGAATTATTCAAAACATGATAGAACTACTGGAAGACTAAGAAAAGTAATATGTTTTGATTGGGCTGAGTTCCTCTTTTAGTAGTAGTTTGGCTAATGGTGAGCTCCATTTTCAATCCCATAGTATCTTGAAGAAGACAGATGTATGTAAATCCTATCTAAAATTGTATGTATGTCACAAGTACATTAATAAAATATTTATAATGAAGATGAGAAACTATTAGGACAACTTTTGAAGGGCTATAGTCATATAAACTATATATATGTGTGTGTGCATGTGATGTATAATTATTAAAATTTCAAGGGCTCAACTGGCATTTTGACATAAGATTCATGACTGTTTTGAATATTTTATAAAAGCAAGTGTATAATGGCTAAAATATAAGAGCACCCCTTTTGAAGGGCTATAGTCATATAAACTCTGTATTTTTTCACTCCCTGCCTACCCTCTCTCTTTATCTGCACCAAAGGTGTTCTTTCTCTTCCCAACATGAACATTTTGCATTTTTTCTTCTTCTAAAGGCTTTCTTGGGCCTGCATGCTTTGGTGCATTTTTTTTCCCATTGCTTTCTTTGTTATTAGTTCTCCTTTGCCTCCTTCTCTTCCGGTTCTCAAGGCAAAGTTTATGGCCTTTTCTTTTCCTTCCTACATCAATTCACTACATTGGGAGTGTTTGATGAAATGTCATTTATATGATCGCTAGAATTGAAATTTTAAACATTTATTATAAAAAATATTATTTATGTATTATTAATTATAACTTATGTATTATTTTATCACTAATCATCTCTATTTTTTTTTTTTTTTGGCTTTTACTAACTGGTATCCACTTACCGAATTAATCCGATTTGAATATCATAGAGGTCAATTTAGGGGCTGGCTCTCTAAGCTTGTTTTTTCATTCCCAACTCTCAAACTTGAGACCTCAATTAAGGAGTCTAATGTCTTGTCACTAGAGCCACAAGTGATCGGCACTGATCACCTCTTTTTCTTACTTTGTGATCTTTTTTGAAAATTTAATATCAACATCCTTATTTATATCCTAAAGGACACAAATAGTTAATAATTTTCCTTCTTTGTTTGATTTGCATTTGTACAAATTTAATACAAACAAAACAAAAATTTATTTTCTTGCCGTTCGTTTGATAGAAAATAGAGTTTCAACATTCATATAATTTAGTAGCAATACAAAAGGCGACAAGCCATCACAAGTATGAACAGTATATGTTTCCTTGAATACAAACATGTCCAAGGGGAAAAAAGAGAGAGAGAGAGAGAGAGAACAGGGTCAATTGCACATAGAAAAAATCAAGAGATATTTCTTCTATTTTGTTAAATTAAAAATTAATTTAACATATTCATTTATCAAGAAATTAAAAAGGTAAATCTTTTATGTTAAGAAATAATTTAGCATATTTTATTTTATTTATCAAATAAAAAAAATTGTTTATCGGTTAATTAAGAAATAATCTTTTACTTGAACAAATTATTTTAAAATTAGAATATATCAAATTTTATTTTTTTTTTCACTTTTAAATTTTTAAATAAGTAAATATATCACATTATCTTTTTCTATGGTAGAAAAATTCACATTATTCGTTATTGTGACATAAAAATATGAATTATACATTTAATAATCACTCGAATGACTTAGGATGTAAATACTAAATTTATGGCTTTGTATAAAGGAAGAACAAAGGTGTTAATTTTGACAAAGATTTGGAGTTGAATTAAAATTAGTTTTGGATCATAATTGAAAACAATAAAGAATAAAAAATAAAATGACAACCTCGATGGAAAACTCTCTCTCTCCCCGTTTTCTATGAATTAATTTTGTTAAACCTGGACCTGCCCAAGCCTAGCCCCCATCTTCAGTCTCCGTCTTCCCCCCTCTCTAGCTTGATTAAGGACTATGCTTGGTCACTTTCAATCTCAATGGCATCTTCTTCTTCTTCGACTTTTCGGATGGCGGGTCATTATTGAAACTTCTATGTCTCCTCACCAACAGCCTTATTTAGGTTTGTGTGGGATTGGGACTGCGCTGTGGGTTTGAAATGGGGATAGGATAGCCTATCTCATGTTCAAAGTTAGACATTTAGCTTCTAAGTTATAGTAGAATAATTACATAATACCCTCTTCTTTTTAACTGTAATATGCATCATATATTTATATATAATGAAATATTTGTGCTAGTAAGAGTCAGTGATGCAACTAAAACCATGATGGCCATTTTCTTATTTTTATTTTAAGTAATTCTTGTGCACTAGAATGTAATGGGAGAATTTTAATATAAGTCCCTTGTCATGAAAGCTGTTGAAAATAAACCTGATATTTATATGGAGATAAAATGGTTATTCATATGAGTCAACATTATTGAGAATTTTGAAAAGTCAATTCCTATTAAAAATGTGGAAATAAGATGCCATAGAAGTCTAAAAGTCACACCAAATACTGAAGAGTCAAGATAGATAGATAGATACATACATATATATATATACATATATATATATATATATATATATTTATAGAATATGTGCAGAATGCCAAACAACAATATTTTTTACGGGTAAAAAATATTTACATGTGATTTTGTCTCCTTTGTTGCTGGGCTTCTTGATGTGTTTAGATTTTGCATTCAATACATGTATTAAATATGGACTTAGGTTAAAGTAGTATATAAACCCACCTTGGTGTTCAATTGTATGCATCTCTCGTCCCTCAAGCATCAAGCAATTCATTCTATCAATACAAGGAAGAGTTCAAATGATTTTTAACTCTTATTCTTTCCGCTCTCCCCTCTTATGAGTTTGAGTGTTTTATGTTTTTGGAATTCATAAGTTCAAACCCTAATAATGTTTTAAAGACCTAGTCTAGAATTTCTGAACACACCACCCAAAAAGTAAGATGCATAACGAATTATATAACAAACTAAAAACTAAGAATGAAAAAAAAAAAAAAGAGATTTATAAAATTACAAAAAATAAAGGGATAGGAATGGAAGGGATCTAAATAGTATTAGATGTATTAAGGTGAGAGACTAATAGGGTTCTTATAAGAAATGAGAACATAAGAAAGTATTAGAGAAATTATTTTGATAAATTCTTTGAAGTTGAAAGTATAAAAGATATTGATAATTTTGGAATATCTGTAGAAGAGATCAATAGAGGTTTCAAATACAAGATTCGTTTTTATGAAATAAGGGAGATCTTAAACAAAATGAAAAATAATAAAATCATAAGACTCGATGGCATCCCTAGTAAGATATGAAAGTGCTTTTGTGAAGTGGATATAAGAATGTTGACTAATCATTTTAACAAAATTTGGCAAAATAAGAAAATATATCAAATATGGAAAGAGGGGACTGGTACCATTATATAAGAATAAAGAAAACATATAAAATTATTCCAAGTATATGAAAATTAAACTTATTAGTTAAACACTGGAAATCGAGATTTCGGAGCCGAGCTTTACAAGACTCAGGCTTGGTCTGTTTAAAATTTTATGTAAGGCCAAGTTCAACTCGAGAAAAACTCAAAAAATCTAAACTCAAACTCGACCAAAAAAATTAAAAGGGCCTTCTTCATTTGGGGTCGACTCGAGCAAATAGAAAATTATTTTTTGCCACAAAATTTCTTTAAATATATAAAAAACCTCACTAGTTCAACTCTTCCATTCCCGAAAAGGCAATGTCACAAAAATAAAAATAAATAAAAATAATCCAAGAAGGCAAAATACATTTGATTTATATAGCTAAGTGAAATGTAAATGTACCTGGATTAAAAGCATAACAATTGCAAAAAGAAACTTCACAAGTTCTATCAAAAAGTTAACACTAATGGGACCAAACATGAAGAGGAAATCCACCTTGGACATGTAAACCAAAATAGTTTTAAGTCCTACTAAGATGTACAAGACAAAATTAATGAAATTATGTCATTACATTAGTGGTATTGGGTGGGGAATTCCTTGTGTCCATGCGCCTCTATACTTCATAGCGCACCCCATATTCAAGGGACTTACATCTTGAATTTATTAGGCATTCCAATCTGAAAATTTCATTAGAAAGGGCTAATTAGGCAATCATTAAGCCAAACAATCATGTGCAGTTAACAAACGTCTTAGTCATACCATATTACACAAAACTTGGATAGTCCTCCATTTAGTACAGTAGGTCTAAATTTTAAACAGGATAAATACATAAAGCACATAGAAGACAGTATGTTTCTAGATACATGAGATGTTGACTTTCCCATAAATGAGATTCTACATCTGCATATGTAGATAAGGAAAGTAATACAAATGAGAGTTATCTATGTGCATGCATCAATTAGCATGAAAATAAATAATCAACAGTCAATAAAAAATCTCATTCTCCATAGAGGAAAGAGCTAACGACTTTAAATTCAAGTAAATAGCTTTCTAAAGTTTGGATGGTAAAGCACATTCTTTGCTACACCAATCACACCTAAATTCGAAACAGCAAAAGTAGATAGCAGTATTGGCCTATAATTATAGAACCATAACAAGAATAAAAACAGAACATTAAAAGAAATAAAATTCTAACTCGATGTTTCCTTCACCATACCAAATAAAGCCAAGCGAATCCTTTTACACAGCCTAGCTTGCATGAGAGAGAGATTATTACTTGTTTACACTGAGGAGACCGACAACAAAGACTCTTGTAACTAGTAGACTTAACATTATTAAAATGAGTGGAGTGACGATCAAAACAAGGAATCAAGCCTTCATCAACATGGCCAACACAATTAAAAAATAATAATAATAAAACAGAAATATGGGAACGTGAAAGACTAAAAAATTACATCAAGAGTCACCATCCAAGTATCACAATATTTGATTTTACTTTTGGGCAAAGTCTGACAAACACATATACATATGAGAAAAGCTAGTGATTAATAAAAGAAAAATAAATTTTATTGCCAAATAAGGATACTAACCAGCAAAGGCAGAGTCAAGTTATGACTCAAAATCAACTTCTATGGGTTTAGTTCTAATCCAATCTTGAGCGCAAATTAGTGTTTCAACGGTAAAAGAGAGCAAAGAACTATGAAACTTGTTTAAAACACCCCCACCAGTACTAAAATCACTCTCAATTGCAAATGAACTCATTGGAATAGCCAATGTGACCTTAGCCATCATAGACATAATTAGAAACTTAGTTTGAACACTTTTCCAATAGTCCAAAATATTAAAGTCATCTTTTGTTTCATTAACTTGTGTAGGGTGGAGCTTCTCTTTCAAATATGCATCATACTCACTCCTAAACAAATCATCTTCCTCGTGCTCATTTGTATAAAATTCAACCATATAATTGCTTTGAAAATTAAATTCATCTCTGCCACTTCAACTTGCTTCACTATTTTCCCACTTTCTTCTTCTTCTTTTTTTTTTTTTTTGATATTTGTTCACGCATTGAAACTTCATATGTTTCAGAATATTCCTCAAAAAGAGTACGCAATTCCCTATTAACACGGTGTAACAGAATTTCTACCAAAGTACTATCATATATCCTTTTGAAACAAAATTTCAGATTATTAAATTCGAATCTAGGATCCAAGACAAATGCAATAGAGAGGAACACATTGGGTTCTTTTTCAAGTTAAAACTTCTCAGATTTGAAAAGCATATCATTTGCTATGTCCACAAGGATTAAGTTTACATCTTGAATAGTTTGTTTGAGCAACATTAAAATTCAAAAAACTTCATGCAGAAATATATTTGTCCGGTTAATTACTTCGGACAAAACATTGGTTGCCATGTAAAAAGTTTCCAAAAACTGTTGAACAATTTTAGGCTCTTTCCCAATCTTCATATAAAAGGGGATATTTAAAATTTAAATCACCAATTTTCACATATTCATATGTTTTTCTAAAATGTAACGTAGATCCAAGCATTTTATATGTGGAATTCCACCTAATACACACATCAAGAACTAACATTTTACCTTTGAGAATACGTTCTTGATTAGTATATTGGATGAATACCAGTTTTCTTTTTGTGATGCCTTCACATTTTTTACTACTGCATTTCGCACCCTATGAATACATCCATTTATCCTATCCAAACTCTCTTGAATAATTAAGTTCAAAATATCTCCCC
This sequence comes from Dillenia turbinata, assembly GCA_037126225.1. NCBI lineage: Eukaryota > Viridiplantae > Streptophyta > Magnoliopsida > Dilleniales > Dilleniaceae > Dillenia > Dillenia turbinata. The sequence goes on along the minus strand of JBAMMX010000020.1, from coordinate 27,195,977 downwards.
AATAACGAACTTGAATGTGCTCTCCTCTACGCAGCAACATCCTTCTACTTGAATAATGATTTTGGAGGTATCTAGCAACCACATCATTAGCAAAAACATTATCCATGGTAAGAGTACTAATTTTCTCAATGTTCCACTCCAATAGGCAGCTAATGATTATGTCAGATAAATTCTCTTCACTTGCCTTCACAGGAACCAATGCAAAGTTAATAATTTTTTTTGTTTTTTTTTGAGTTTACACTCCTTGTTAATGAAATGAGCAGTAAGAGCCATGAAAGGAAGATCCTGTTTAGATGTCCAAGTATCTGTCGTCAAAGACACCCTTAGATTCAGTAATAACAAAAGCTCATTCAATTTATTTTTTTCAACTTCATAATATTTCAAACAATCACTCTTCATTATGTTTCAGGTAATAAACTTAACTTTTGGATTGATATCCAACACATATTTCTGAAATGAAGGATCTTCAACAAAATTGAACGGAAGCTCTTAATTGATTATAATTTCTGTCAAATCCCTTCGATTCTTTTCTTGATCAAACTTCCAAAAAAGTAAGTTGTCTTGATCCGATATACCTTTGGCAAAACTTAAAATAGTCTACCCATTTTCTTCTTTTTGTTCTCCTAGTCCTACCTTCCTTTTCGGTGAGCATATTCCTTTTTAATATGTCATACTAAATGTGTAGTTCCTCTGGTGAACATAAGAAAACCTTCAAATAGTAGTTGCATTTGCATTACAATGGATTTTTTTCATTCTTGGGAAAATGGGCCCAAACCTCAAACCTAGGTTTCACTCCCTCTTTGGTTTTTGGCCTTTTTCACCAGGATTTGGTTCAGTTTTTACTCTTGGTCCTTGCTTTGATGGATCAAGATTAATGACAGTGATAATAATATTTCATTGTTTGCATCTGACATCTATAGACAATAAACAAAAATATACAAAGTGTGAGAAATGGAATTCAAGTTGACATACGTAGAAATCTTAAGTGTAAATCAAATTACACATATCATTAAATACAAATTACCAAACTCATACCTCTGAATTACCCATTTTCCAAATCTAAAAATAAAATGTTTCCAAATCAAAAGATGGGGGCGTGAGGCGATAGCCGAGTGATGGAAAGCCAAGTAAGAAAGCATGGTAGAGTCACTTCACAGGGCAGAATTCAAACACGTAGAAGACAACAACCATTTAATAAGTGTAAGCAAGGTTCTTAATATTTTGAAAGAGTATGAAGACCATATGCACAAACCTCTTTTTTCTTGTCTCTTTTGCTCTTCACCTTATGGAAAGCATCTATTAAATAAAAAAAAAAAACCTTGAATCAATATTGCATTCACTTATCAACAAGAATGCAGAAAGTAAAAACTTTCAAATCACAACAGGACATCAATAAAGAAAGCCAAAGAAATAGCTTCACAAATTTTCTTGGTAATAGTTCCCCAATTCATACAATGATGAATAACACAATCAAGCAAAATGAAATACTCAAAAAAGCAAGTTCTGTACATGATTAATTCACTTTCAAGGTTAAACACAATGCATAACACAATAATAACCAAATAAAACTGCAATTCAAACCCCACAATCCAAATTCATCCTTCTAAATATGGAGAATCCATTAAAGAAATCTAAACTAAACATTAGTCATGCTACTAAGTTCACTAGAGAATGTAATGCAAAATTATCCAAGTAATAACCATTTGGAAAAAAAAATCAAGGAAAAAAAAAAACATCAACAGCAAATGGAAAGTCATGCTTTTCACAAACTTGCGGCCCAAGATCTCCTTCATTCCCCCTCTTTTACTCCCACATCATGTCAATAGGTCATAATCACTATACATAATTTGCCACTCAATTCACCAGCAACAATTCCAACCTATTGAAGTCAAATAAATGAATCAAAAATTCCCTGTGCAACACAAACTATAAACCCAATTTTGTAAAGCTTCTTTTCCTATGAGAAGACCTTGGAGGCGGCCATCAACTCTACACTTTTCACCTCCAAACAAAGATCTTTTAGACCCCTTTTGCCTGTATATATTCAACTTCTAAATCACATCTTAATGCTAAGATCAAAACTTTTACAAGGCCGAAAATACTACCCCACATTCGAAATCCAAAAAGAGATACATTTACAGAAACACTAAGAATTGGGGAGAAAAAATCTTGGATGAGAGAAAGTTTGAAATCTGAACTTACCTTTACAAAAACGAGAGAGAAGATTGAGGCAACCACGTCATCTAGAGATCCGAAAGTTTTATTGTTCAGATGATAGTGAGTGTCATCGTTATCATTGCCTTTGAAAGGTATTCGTCCAAGGAGTTCTTTCGAAGATGAAGACCAAGAGAAACAATCTAGATTTTGTTTAGGCTTAGTAAATGTGGAATGGTCCTTGTATTCTAGTCCATATAACATTTTAAGCGGGCCGAGCTTTTAAAGGGCCGAACTCACTGATGTTTAGGCTCAACCTGAAATTAAAACGGGCCTAAAAATGGCTCGAGCTTGGCCCGGCTTTAAAATGAGCCAAACCCGGCCCTTCAAACAAGCCAAGCTCGGGCCAAACATGGGCCACCCAACCCAATTGCTAGTCCTAACCATTTATAAGGGATGTATCTCACAAATAGGTAGACACAACCTACTCTCCCAACCAAACGAACGTATCGTCAATAAGAGATATATCTTCCAAATGGGTAGGCATGGCCCACTCTCTCGACCGAGCGAACATGTCATCATTAAAGGATATATCTCCCAAATGAGTATGCACGATCCACTCTCTCAACTGAATGAACGTGTCGTTAATACATGATGTAACTTTCAATTGGGTAAACGTGGCCCACTCTTGGCTATACGCCTGAGTCGACTCGGGATCCAACTCCCACTCTTTGCTTTATGTCTCAGATGTTATTCTCTTGGCTATATGCCTCATTTGGCATTCCCTCAGTCTTACGCCTCTGATGGTATTCTCTTGGCTTTATGTCTCGGATGGTATTCTCTCAGCTGTGTACCTCATACGATGGTATTCTCTATACTATACATCTCATATAATATTATCTTGGCTTTATGTCTCGGATGGTTGTGCACCTCATACAGTGGTATTCTTTCAGTAGTACATTTCATATGGTATTCTCTTGACTCTACGCTTAAGATGTTATTATCTTGGCTATACGCCTCATATAGAAACTTGGTCTTCCATTTATATATGGGCCCTCTCTATTTTCTATAGTTACTACTACACCGAATGGGATCTAACTCCCTTTCTCTCGGCACCACATCATACCAATTGCAACACTGCTCCAATATATTCTCTCTGTTTAATACATTCTCGACTACAATGTATTTGATAGTAAACTAATGCTCAAGTCACTCCATCACAGTGCAAGAATGCGAAGTGGAGGAAGCAAATTCTCTGCAATGAAACGGGACTGTTATTGATCATCTGCTAATCTCTCAGCAACTTACAGCCCGATCCCTTTCTGTCTTGCTACAGTCTTTAGCTTCTCGCACTCACCAAAAGCCTCGACTCTAGCTCAATCTTCAGATCTTCTACTTCAGCTTTTCATAACACAAGCACTGTGTACTCTTTGCCACTACTCCGTCAAACACTCGCTCAAATCTCTCAACTTCTCGATTTCTCGATCACTCGATCTCCCGATCACTCAGTTATTCGATCTTTTGATCACTCGATCTCCTGGTTATTCGCTCTCCCAATCCCTTGATCTCTTAGTCACTAGATCTCCCAATCACTCAACTTCTTGATATTCCAATCAATCGGTCCTTCCACCTCCTGATTACTCGATCTTTCGATCTCCCAACTCCTCAGTCTCTCGACCTCTCAATCCTCTGATCTCTCGGTTGCCCTACAAATTTTACAAACCCTATCACCGGCACCTTTCACAGTTAATGCTCCACTTTTGTGCCTTTTCTGGTTTATCAATTCACTCTACTCCTAATACAATTTCTCTACTCCTAATACCATTTTTTCAAAATGTCATTAAAAGTAGGGGCAGATGATAGTACCTGGCTCAACAGTAGAAACTTTCTTTATTCCCATGAGATTCCAATTCGCTTATAATCATCGAATAAGGAAGGAAATCCCTAACATGTTCAAATCTTCCTTTAACCCCCTAGGGATCTAATTCTCTTGGAATCTCGAAAGGGAAGGAAACCTTTATAAAATCTTAAACTTTCCTTAATCTCAAAGAATTATAAATAAAGTCTTTGATCATAATCCCTGCTATTTCGGAAGATCTCATACAAAAGGAAATTAAGATTTTCTATATCCCTAGAAAGGTTATATATACAGAACAAAGGCAACCCATGATGGACATTGACATACCCTGTCATGCCCCAAACCGGGATCGTGAACAGCCGTCCGTTACCCTGGATGTCGGCTGTATTTTTATAGAAAATCTGGCAGAACCTCCTCATAAATTGGAGGTCTCCCATGTACAAATAACTCTGTTTAATCCTGTAAAATTCAAAATCATCCTGTAATTAAAATAAAACGGGTTATCTCGGCCTCACAACAACCCACCAACCACAGCAGACATCCAGGACAACGCCAGGCTAAATAAACTATCAGCAATCCTAACCACAGACCTCTACTGTCATGCCCAACTAGAGCATGAGCAGCCGCCACACCGAGCGGGCCTAAGTTCTTATACAATTTACAATAATTTTTTCAAGTATCATTCAAACACGTACAATTGCCTCAATGCAAATGAAATATGAGAGTTTCGCAAATAAATATACATAAATTATACAGTCATCCCAAATTAAGTACACGTCCAACTACGGACCTCAACAAGACCTTGCAGGGTTGAAAATAAAATACGTAGTTCATCTTTCAAATTAAACTTAAGATCTCACCTTCCTGAACACTAAGTACACCCGAACTCTATAATTTGAAGTGTTGCTCCAGCACAACAATCCTGTCTGAGGGAGAGAAATAAGAGGGGTGAGTATCAAGGTAGATACTCAGTGAGTGAGGGGATTAATCTCAAGTACTAATGGTGTAGGTGAATATTGGAGTTTCAAATAATATCATTCGGAAACAATAAATCAAGTTTTGCAGTAAATCATGGTATGTTCAATAAAATGAACTCATTTATTCAATCACACGATATCATATATATATACATCCATTTAAAATCAAGTAGGTCATAGAGCAAGCCGAAAGGATCCTAACAAGGGTCAACCATGACCAAGGACAAGCGCATCGGGGGTTTTATTATGCAAAGTGTTTCAAAAGTAGCTCTCTACCCTGACGTTGGCACGTACAAGCAACTCACAGTGCTAGACCACCTATACTAACGGACCTCCCCTTTCGGTTCAACTGGACCCATACGGAACATCACAATCATATACAATCAACTCCCGGTGCTAGACCGCCTATGCTGATGGACCTCCTCAATACATGGTTCAACTGGGCCCATACATATCACAATCACGACGTTTGCGGATACCTCTGGCCAAAGCGTATCCGGTCAACCCGTGCCTCTACAAACGCCCTTCGTAACTACGGAATCAATCAAGTCATATCATATCATCACAAGTGGGCATCCCAGTGCCCTCACAGATCTTAAAACATTTCAAATCTGTGTGTCAATACATTCATCAAATCATTTCAAATCATGTATACCAATGCAACGGTAGAAAAGGAAACTTATCCAATTTTCAAGTAATGGCACAATTTTGTTTCATTTCAAACATGGATGCATAGTCATGGAAAACATAAATTTAAGACACTCCAATAATCACAAAATAGATTTAAGATTTAATATCACACATCGAATCAATGCATATCAAAGCATGTTTTGTTTAAAAACACGGTAAAATCAGATTTTCACTATTTCATGCAAGAGATTAGGGTCTCACTCACAGTATACGGGGGGATGTGCACTCCCAAATTCCAAACCAAACCAAATCAAATTCCTCATTTGAACCCGAACATGTTATCCTAAGGCATTGAACATCAATTCCACTTAAAATCATTTTTTAAAACAATTCAGAATTTGCATTTATACAAATTACAGAGAAATTGATGTAACTTCTCCAACACATATCGGATCTAATTCAATTTGAGTCCTTTCAAGTCCCCAAAAAGATTAGCCTAATTAAATATCGCAATTATCATCAAATAAAATCCCATAACAAGGGTTTTCATATTTTCCTAACACAAAAATCACAATTTCGTCATTAATTTCCAAATATTTTTATGGTTTATCTATTTTTCCTAATTTTGTACAAATCTCAATTCTCCAATTTATGAATAAACTCTAATGTCATCAATTGCATTTCATTTATAAATAAATAACACGATCAAAACCAAGTCTAATTCAACTCCAAAACCACTCAAAGTCGGAAACATGCGTAAATTAATAAATTGTCTACAAAATAGAAAAATTTTTAAAAAATCATACATTTTTCAATTTCCATCCAACTGTTTCAAACCATATGTCATTTTCAAAGTATGAAAGTCTATTTTCATAATATGGAGATCGTATTTTGATTTCCTATATGCAGGACAACTTATAATAAAAAGGTTGTATCGATCCTTAAGTTCCAACTCCAAGTTTTTAAACTATCCTTCCACCTACATACTGTTATATAATTAACAACTCAAAAACAACCTAAGAAAGATATTGAACACAACAGTATCCTTCATTCTGCATAATATTTCATTCCAACCCCAAAATCTTATATTTTCATGCACATTTCAAATTAACTCTAAGGAAAACCGTTCAAATCAACTCATCATGATTCTATTATCCTTTAACATGCTTTTTTCATATCAAACACTAGATTTAACCTTAATATTCAAGCATGGAATTTCAGAAATGCATTCTATTCCAATCGAACATACATTCTAGACCTATAAAGACTTTTCACTCTAAATTAACTCTAAATTCATTCTATTATTAAAAAAATTAGAAGTCTCCTCACCTAGGGTTTCTCGATTCGCAGATTCTAGCTTCAGAATTCCCTTCGTTTAGTCCAAAACCTACAGTATTCCCAATCCAAAACGAATTCTAGCGGTTAAACTAAATCACTTAAGAGAATCAAATTCTAGGGCTATTGAGAGACCAACTCTTACCTGTGCAGTGAATGAGGCGTCGTCACAGCCTAGGGTTTCAGTAAAGGTGGAATCAGTGCTCACTGCGAGCACTGTGCGAGCAAGCCAAGGAGGAAGAGAGAGTGAGAGAGAGGACTGTGAGACAGAGAGGGAGAGAGAAATAGTGAGATCGAGAGAAGACTGAGAGAGACTGAGGGTCAGAAGGGACGGATTGGAGGGAGATAGACAGAGAGAGGGGGATTCGTGAGAGATGGAGGGAAAGAGAGAGCGTGACAGTGAGGAGGAAACAAAGTCGCGAGAGATAGAGAGGTAAAGGGAGAGAGAAAACCGAGAGGGAGATGAAGAGAGAGATGATCGGTGGGGGTGGTGGTGCGTGCGGTGGCTGTGGGTGGCGCGATGGTGGTTGCGGTGCGGCCGAGGGAGAGACACATTTGAGAAGAGAGGGAGATCGGGAGACCGCGAGGGATAGAGAGAGAGAACCAGGAGGGTGATAGAGAAAGAAGGTGGGTCGGCGACCATGGGCGGTCGATGGCAGAGAGAGGATGATCGCGGTGGAGGGTAGCGGCGATGGAGGGAGAGACGGCTGCGGGAGTCGAAGGGTCGCGAGAAGGGGGGAAGGCGAAGAGGCGGACGAAGGGAGAGTGAAAGGGAAAGGGAAAGGGAAAGGGGAATTAGGGCTAATTAGCCCTTATTTTATTATTATTATTATTATTATTATTATTATTATTATTATTATTATTATTATTATTATATTTTTATAAAAACTGATTTATAAATAAATAAATGAGTAAATAAATAATTTAATAATGAAAAACATATTTATATATATATCTTTTATACTTACTTCACATTACGAATTGAAAATTTGGATACTTTTGAGTATACCAAAAATTTCAATTTAAAGACCCTAAAATCGAAAATCAATAAAAAAAAATTTCTCTCTATATATATACGGAGGAATATTATATATAAATATTCCATGAACAGTATATTAGTACGGACACCGCAGTATCGGTGTTACATACCCACTACAAGGGGAACAATAGACACACTCTAGTGGTATGGCTTCATGCCTACTTTTATATACAATCATAGGTACAACATCATGCCCAATTCTATATCATTAGAGGTATGACTTCATATTCTATTCTTCATATGATTAGAGGTATGGCTTCATACTCGTATACAAATAACATCACATGGTGTATATATATATATATATATATACATTCACTACAACACAAATGCCATATAGGGATGGACAAAAACAGTTTGCAAAACCCTCTAAAACCATCGGCAGTGCCTTCTCCAACAGATGGACCTTTGGTTGGCTATACACCAGTCAGAATAGGTTTTTTCTAACAATTTTGATAACCATTGGAGCATGTCATGGGCCTATAATGATAGTTAGAAAACCATTGGCAAAAGTTATTGCCTTTTATCGTCAGTTGTCATGTGTATTAGGAAAAGTTACTACTTTTTATCGTTGGTTATCACAAGAGTAAGGAAAAGTCACTACTTTTATTGTCGGTTTGAAAAGCATTGGTAAAAATTATTATCTTTTATCGTCAATTACCACATGTATTAGGAAATATTATTGCCTTTTATGGTCGGTTACTATTAGTGTTAGAAAATGTTACGGCCTTTTATCATCGTTTACCACAGGTGTTAAGAAATATTACTATATTTTATCATCGATCAGAAAAGTGTTAGGTAAAGTTACTGCCTTTTATCATCAGTTACCATATATGTTAGTATAAATTATTATCTTATATCATCGATTACTACAAGTGTTAGAAAAATATACTACTTTTATTGTCGATTATACAAGTATTAGGAAATGTTATGTCTTGTATCGTCGGTTACCGCAAGTTTTAGGAAAATATACCGCCTTTTATTGTTGGTTACACAAGTATTAGGAAATATTACTATCAGTTACCACATCGTTAGAAAAAGTTACTATCTTTTTTCATTGGTTACCACATGTGTTAGTATAAGTTATGTGTTGTATCATTAGTTACCAACCTGTTAACATATGTATTAGAAAAAGTTACTATCTTTTACCAAGATTACCGTAAGTGTCAGAAAAAGTTACTACCTTCTTATTGCAAGTGTTAGGAAAGTTACTGCATTTTATCCGCAAGTGTTAAGAAATGTTAAAGTTAACACAAGTGATGTCAGTTACTACATGATATAGATGGTGTAAATTTGAATTACTAAAATAAAGAAATTACAAAAATAATATAAATGTAGTAAGATTTGTATTAACATGCGAAATTGATACATTGATTCATAAGTAAAATGACTAATACATATAGATCAAAAAAAAAAAAAAAAAAAAAAAAAAAAAAAGATTGCATGTCTCACTACATGTCTTCAATTCGACCACCAAAAATGTTACCATCACAATTTGAAGGATACAATCCAGCATAATTCCAAAACTAAGCAGAATAACTTTTTCATGTCAATATACTCATAAAAACCAGTAGTGAAATTAATATAATAAGAATAATTGTAAATGAATGGTTGTAAATGAAAATATTACCTTCTGGGATGGAGTAAGTTTGTGATGATGATGGTGGACTTCTATGTGCACTTCCAACATCTAGTATTAGAGGAATCTAAGAATATAAATAATTTAGATTATTATTTAAAGACAAACGTGAAATTAGTAAAAAAAAAAAAAAAGAATTGTATTTGAACACTAGCAATAAGCCTTGCTTCATTAACCAGATTCATCAATTCATTTTGCTATCCACTTCCAGCATGTATAGCAATATGCATAAAAATATTACTCACTAAATTGTAAGATTGTGATTTTGTTCCATTAATCGTTCCATCATAGCAGTCATATCCTCGTTCTAAGGTGTGGTTATTAAATGCAGACGTTGTGATGGAGTTGTAACCTTACCCATACATTTGATTCTTCTCCTCGAATCAAACCCTTTAAATTTAGATACAATATCACTTTCCCAAGACAAATTTGAACTTTTTACTTGCCCTTCTTCGTTGCCAATAGACTCCATTTCACTCTTCATCAAAGTGAATCAAACGTCAATGTCCCATAAACTATTAATGGTTGATTTAATTTATTCATTTCAACCATCGTACGCTTTTCTTTTTCTAAGTCTCAAATTTCTTGACAGCGTATTGGGTCTCTACGTTTTTTTACAACTGCTCAAAATAAACTCAAAATTAAAAATTAAAAACAGATAATTACCTATAGCATGTTAATATTAAAAATCAAATTAAAATAATCTATTTATTTTAAATCTGGGGTAAAATCTTGGAATGATTAGGCTACTTCTTCAAACAAAACTTGTTCTTGGGACTGAAATTGTTCTTGGGATGGTTGTGATTGTTCATCATCAACTACAATATTCATCCTTTGTTTAGTTCGTCTCATATTTATAGCTATCCCACAACCCAAAGTGAGTGAGAGTTTTAAATAGGTCAGGGAGGAAAGGGTTTAGTGAGAGCTTTTCGATGGGAATGAGGGCTTGAGAATAGAAAATATGTTTGGTTGAGTTTCTATAGATTTTGAGAGTTTGAGAGCTTTGAGAGAGAGTTTTCGAGGAAAGGAGAAAGGAGAAGTTTTGATAGGTTTTGATGGTTTTACGGATGATATGATTTCTGATTTATAGTATAATCAACTATCATTTTCAAAAATAAATTTTCAAAAATCCACACATTTTTTTCACACTTTACCGGCCTCTTTTTTACCGGCCTCTTTTTTCGTTACACACATTGTTTTTTAGTTATTATTATACTTTCTTAATTTCTCATATTTTTTCATATTTTTATTCAATACCCACATCACGTGTCAGGTTGTTCAAAAAATCACTTACTACATTTCATGCAATTTTTTCCACTTGTTACTATATTATTACTACAATTTATGCAATTTTTATCACTTGTTATATATACCATGTTAATTTAATATGTTAACTTAATATGTTAAGTTAATATATTGATGTTAAGTTAAATTTTAAATTTAAATTAATATTAATGTTGTCATTATCTCCTAAATGGACTGGGCGCATGTGCATAGTGTTATATTTTTTGAAAATTCATTGTTCAATTAGTATTATAATTTGAAATTATGAGAACGCGATGGTGTAATTAATTATGTTGATATAATTAATTACATAATATTTAATATTATTTAATTATATCAATATAATTAATTATATTAGTATATTAGTTATGTTTTGAAAAATCCTAACTGTGTACTATTATAACGACACATCCTAAGTAACACATCCTAATTGTATACCATTATTTAAATTTATTAAATTAAATTACTATCAATAAAATAATCATACATAGAAATTATATTAAATTAGAAATTGGAAAGGGGACATTAAATTAATTTACATCAATTTAGAAATGTAGAAAATTACATCAATTTAGAAGAAGAGAAAGAAAAGGGGTAGAAGATGGCCCAAAGACACCGATAGAGTTCCCAACACCCCACCACCTCCTCACTTGTGATGCACTTTGTGCTACAACACTTGGCACTTAGTTACTTAGTTCTTACTGCCACCTACTACCCTTAGTAGCCGGATGATGATTCTGACCTGAGAGAAAAGCTTCTTGCCCCCCCCCCAAACAAGGCCATAATCTTGATGAGCTCCGAAAATTCCGTTATACGATGGAATCTTGTATCGGCAGACCCATTCTTAATGGGACCTTATACAAAAGAAAATTGGGTACCGATAAAAACTAGGTTACCCATATTAAACTATACTAAGCTATCTATAGCATCTCCTCTCTCAAAATTCACTCAAAATTATTTGAGATAGCACTAAAATCTCCTCCCTATTTATAATCACACAAACATAATCTCCATCTCCTCTCCTCTCCTCTCCTCTCCTCTCCTTGCAATGAATCTTCACAATAAAGCACTAAAATCCCCTCCCTATTTATAATCACACAAACACAATGAATAATAATTATGAATAATAATTAAAGCTCTCTAACTTCTATCCAACTTCCATACCTCGCAATGAATAAAGATTTAAGCTCTTCAACTTCCACACACCAGAGACCATTTATTCAAAACCAACCTTCATTAATGCACCATTTATTGTGACCATTTATTCAGAACTAACATTCATTAATACCATTAATACTCTATATGTGGAACTCATCTACAACCCAACCTAACCTGAATGACTAAATGCAAAACATTATTTAAATTACTAAATATTGTACATTATCATGTCCCCCACTCATCCAACATGAGGATGCCACTTGAATACCACTTGATTCAATAGTTGAATGGTAAATTACAATGCCACCTAAATTGGTCCAAGTGTTGCATTAGATAATGTAATTTATAATATGTATAGTAATATATAGTAATATATAGTAATGTATTATATAATAATGTAATATTTCATTTGTATCTAAAAAGGCAATGTCACGAAAGCAATCCAAATTTTTTTTAAATCACATTTCATCAAACCAACGTCACAGCAAGTTCGACATATCTTATCACATAGGACATTCACAGGATATTTGTCCACTTTCACAAACAAATTTTTAAAATACCCCATTTTTTTGTGCTTTTTTCCATCCTTACACTTTTTAATTTACCCGTTTCTTTTCTTATTACACACTTTTTTTTTCTTATTTGAATAGAGAAATAAATAGATGGAACGAATAAAAAAATATTTTTTTAACGCGAAGAAGAAATAAAATAAAATATTTTTGGCGCCAAAAAGAGAAATTTGATTAAATTAGCACAAGAGTAAAAAAAAAATGGTGTCATTTTTTATGCCAAAAAAAGTCATTGGCAGAGTTTATTGACTGCGGAATATTAATTGTATTCATGTGATAAATTTCAATTAAGTTAATATTAATTAAGTTAATCTTAATATTGTAAATGTTAATTAAGTTAATATTACTTTTTTAGAATTTATATAAAATTATATAGTATTGGTAATTTAAATTAATATTAATGTTGGGAGTTATTTTTTTTATTGTGTTAATAATTTAAATGGTATTGTTTTGGTATACACCTTTTTTAATATTACTTTTACCCGCCCTTAACTCTTAAATTTTTAAACAAATCTACCATGTACTTGCACGGTCTACCGCATGCGCAGGCAATCTACAACGTATTGCACTTATTACCACTAACTTATCATCACTGACTTATCACCAATTATCATAATCTTACCACCTTTGCGCCACGTGCGCAGGCGGTCTACCATGCGCTTATACTTATTATTATTGACTTACTATCAGTTATTATAATCTTACTATCTTTTATCACATACATATTACTTATTATCACAATTTTATCAGTAGGTATCGCAGCTCCAATATATAATTACACATTATTTAAATTATCAATATTGATAATTATATTATATAATATAATTAATTACATTTTTAAAGTGTAAAATTTTCATAATCTCTTGTAATAGTCAAATTGATCATAATATCTAATTGGTTAATAAATTTTTATAATATCATATTGTAACACTGTATTATATAAATCACTAAATTACGTAAAATAATCATTAAATTACGTAAAATTACAAATTTTATGTAATTATTAATATTTTATAAAATATGTACTTTTACACTTATTTGCGTGGTCGCTTGTGCAGGCGCGCAGTAGACCGCCAGCTACTATTAACTTACCACTGATTTACCACTAGTTATTACTAAATATTTTAAATATATAATATTTTATTTTAAACTCTAAACTTATAAGTATTAATATTTAATGTAAATTTTATATAAATAATTTAATATTTAAATTAATATTTTATAAATATTTTAATTTTAATTTAATATTGTAAATAATCAATTATTTGTAATTTTTTTTTTTTTGCTTGATTAATTTTGTGTAAAAATTTCACATTTTCCCTTTTTCTCTCTATAATCTATATCTATTTAATATATTTAATATTTATAATGTGAGATAAAAATATTTTCACATTTCATTCAACTTATATTATATCAAAACTATAATACATGTGCATACTTATTTGATAAAAAATTTATTATCATTAGTTATTGCTTATCACAAGTTTTCGCCAAATTACCACCTGTTATCGCAAACTTATCACCTGCTATAATAACATTAACACAAGTTATTGTAAAATTATTATCTGTTATCACGAACTTATCTCCTATTATAACAACCACTTGTTATCCTAAATTATGTTCTGTTATTGCAACTTACCACCACAAATAGTTTGATACTTTAACCCCTTAAAATTTTAAACCGTCCCTAAAAGTGTCACATTTACTGGCAACAACTGATAACCGTCCCAATTGAACATAGCTTTTTACAGTCGATGCAATATGTTGGTTAGTATAGGCATGGAACTTATGGTTTAACAGTTAGTAAAGAAGACTCATATAAAGCTTCTTTTCAAACCATCACTAAAAATTACCATATTTATTGACGATAAGTGATAATTGTCCGAATGTAGATAACATTTATAAATGATAAAATATATAAGTTAATATAGATAAAGAACTTATATAAACGATATTGTTAAGTAGACAGTAAATAAAAGTGATATAGAAACTGTTTTCAAATTGTCTCAAAGCACTGCCACATAGATGTAGAACTTATACTGACATATGTTTCTTCAATAGCCACTACCTAAAGCTATTTTCCTTCTTCTCTAGATATATTTTTCCATTGTAGTTTTTGGTAAGCCTTTTTTTATTCTTTGATTATTTGATTTTATTTAGTCCATTGTGTCCTCAACACTTATTCTCCAATCTATAGCCTCTTACCACCAAGTTTGATACCTTAACCTTAAAATTTTGAACCATCTCTAAAGACTATATACACAGACATTATAGATAGCATGTATAGTCCTAAAGAGTACTATATTTACCAATGCTGAAAGACATATAGATAGCACATATAGAGATTATTTTCAAATAGTCCCTAAAGAAATACGAAACCATTAAAATAGTATATAGTATTCGCAAATGGTATAATATAGATGGTATGGTTCAGACTAGGTCAGGATTGGTGATGGGCGGTCAAATAAAGCTGAGTGTAAACAAATTTTTTTTAAAAAAAAAAATCTTGAATTAAGTTACTACTATATTATTACTAGTTATCGTAAACATACTACAATTTAAGTTACCACTATATTATTATTAATTATCATAAATTTATCACAATTTAAGTTACCATTATATTACCATTATATTATTACTAATTATCGTAAATTTACTATAATTTAAATTACCATTATATTACTACTAGTTACCATAATATTACTGCTAGTTATTACAAACTTACCATAATTTAAGTTATCACCATATTACTACTAGTTATCGTAAACTTATCACAATTTAAGTTACCACTATATTACTACTAGTTATCATAAATTTATCACAATTTAAATTATCATTATATTACTTCTAGTTGATACAATATTATTACTAGTTATTTGAAACTTACCACAATTTAAATTACCACTATATTACTAATAGTTACAACTATATTACTATTAGTTATCGTAAATTTATTACAATTTAAGTTACCACTATATTACTATTAATTATCATAAACTTATCACAATTTAAGTTACTACTATATTACTAGTAGTTATCCTAAATTTATCACAATTTTAGTTATAACTATATTATTATTAGTTATTATAACCTTATCATAATCTATCATAAAATTACAACATGTTATCGCTACCTAATGGAACATAGTCTAAAGGCTCGATACAAAAGGGCAACCAACCTCGTGAGCACACGATCCAAAGAGACATGATACGCCGAGACGTATCAATAAGTAGAGATCAATCTCCCTGAAGGGTAGACACGACCCAACACATCGAGTGGTGCCATGGGCAATAAGCTAGTCCGTTAATGACCTTCAGACATATTCGATACACCGGAGTGATACTGCCCTTGCCATATTAGTAAGGGGCCAAACATTATCCCTACCGGTAACAGGCAATACACCCACTCTTTGGATAAGGAATGAGATTTTTAAAATCTAATCGATAAGCGAAAAAATTTCCTTGTATTATTAAACTTCCTAAGTAATGAAAATCACAAATCACCTGAGAATATTTCATTATGAAATCCCAAAATTTTCGGATCTCCTTATAAGAAAATTAAGGTTGTAACGCCCCAAGGACACATGAATCCTAAGAAAAGAGCATATATAAGCCTTCAGCACCCTGAAACACGAGTACACTCTTTAAAACTAAACACTTGACACACAAGTCACAGAGCTTTCTGCTTTCTCAATCTCTTGCTCAGTTTATTTCATTTCAATCGAAAATCGCTCTTTCTGACTTGAGCGTCGGAGCCTCCCCGCTAAAGTACCCTCCGACGGTTTTTTGCAGGTTTTTCAACTAATTCCAGGAGCAACCGTTCGAGTTGGAGGAAGCGGAATCTATGGAGATAAAACCCACATCTAATATATTAGTGCCGTCTGTGGGAACAAATTAGAGCAAACTCAACAAATACCCCAAATC
Source organism: Dillenia turbinata (assembly GCA_037126225.1). Classification (NCBI taxonomy): domain Eukaryota; kingdom Viridiplantae; phylum Streptophyta; class Magnoliopsida; order Dilleniales; family Dilleniaceae; genus Dillenia; species Dillenia turbinata. The sequence goes on along the minus strand of JBAMMX010000020.1, from coordinate 27,179,411 downwards.
GCCAAATAAAAATGCCTCCAAAAAGGAGGACAAGAACTGCTTCGAAGGTTGCATCCTGCGCCAATGTCCCCAGAATAAGTGAATCACCCTCAGCTGGAAAGGTTAGAGTCCATAATATAGAATATGAGCAAACAAATAGAAAGACTCAGTCGCACCATTAAACCGGAGGGACAATCTTTATCAGGAGGATCAGGACATGCGTGTCCCTGACACCTCGTGCTCCTACTGAACTATGAACTTTCAGTGCCTTCCCGCCATAATCTTGACGACCTGAGGAGACAGGTCGAGCAAATTGTTGCTAACGAGCTCAAACAGGCCAATACACGAAGGAACAAAGCCCTCCTTTATCCTCTAGTGTGTTACCCTTTGACCTCCATGCTGTACTCTTGCTTCCCAAGAAAGATATGATGGTACGACCGACTCCCGCAACCACACGGCCCACTTCGTAACAGTGATGATCTCAAGAGACATAACGAATGCTACTAGGTGCAAACACTTTTCCACCATCCTCAAGGGCAACACCCCTAACGTGATTCAACTCACTTTCGTCGCTCAATATCAAGAGTTTCTCACTGGTCCAATAACAGTTCGAGACCCACTTTTTAATCAGTTGAGGAGCCAAAAGAAAGTCTACTTCTCTTTTGTCACTACAGTAGAGAAATGATAAACTCTTGAGGAACTTTTTGTACAAATTCAAAGTTGAGATGATGAAGGTTCCGGTTTTGGATCATTCTATCGTGTTAGCCGCCCTGCTTATAGGACTACATCCCTCGAGCATAAAAACATCCATCACGAAGAACCCCCCTTCTACCATCCAAGAGTTCTATAACCGCACTAAAAAGTACATCATAGCCGAAGACGCTGAAGCGTTCAACAAACATAGAAGTCGATTGTCCCGAAGAGAATGCAGTTGGTCACCTCAGCCGCCCTCAACAAAAAAAATCAATAAGTACTCCTGCCTCAGAGAAGGTTTAATACATACACTCTTCTAAATGAGACTCCTAACCAAGTTTTGCTCTAAATCAGAGACAAGCCGTACATCAAATGACCTCCCCAACCTACAGAGAACAACCCTAAAAAAAACAGGACCAAGTATTGTCGTTTCCATCGCGATTATGGTCATAATACCAACGACTGCAAGAATCTCAAGGACAAGCTGGAATTTCTAGATCGAAGTGGGAGATTACAGAGGTTCATCAACATAGAAGGAAGGAATATACACTTCCCTAATCGGTATGCTCTGCCATGGGAAAGCGAACCGAATAACCAGCCTAGGCACCAATCAACCAACAAGATGGAGTAATACTCTAGATCTATAACAAACAAGCCCTTTATGAACCTTATGTCCCAACCAATATCTTTGCCACCTACAACTCGAGCCCTCAAGATTATCCATGGAAGGATGAGGTTGAATGCATGATTGCACCTATCTTTCACTTGGCCAAGATGCCAATCCCTCCTCCACAAGAAGTACTGACGACTCATGTGAATAAATAGCCTAAGGACAAAAGGCCAGTTATTAGCTTCATCGATAAGGATTTGATATGAGTTGATCCTAATTGTCATGATCCACTTATTGTTACCACCAAAATCGACTAGTACAAGGTCAGAAAGATTTTTATTGACTAAGGAGCAGGGCGCAACCTCCTCTATTAGGACGTTTTCCAATGAATGGGTCTTAATCCAACATACCTCTAACCTCATGTTGGTCTCGTCAAAGGACCCTTTGGCAAATGGATATACCTCGAGAGTATTATCTCACTTCCAGTTACTTTCGACTTACTGCTGAACTACACGATGGCTATTACTATATTTAATGTGGTCAAGCTGCCTTTGCTCTATAATGCCATTCTGGGAAGGCTAGGTTTGAACGCTTTGGAATCCTTGCCCAGCACCAAGCACATGAATGTTAAATTCCAAACTCCGCTCGGGATTAAAATGTTATCTTGTGATCTGGAACCCTTAGCATTAACTCCCAAATGACCGCCACCTTTTCGTAATCATAGGGTACACTCCGATTGTTTTACTTTAAGTTTTTACATTATTGCAATAGTATTTTTCCATTCAGTGGATAGTATGCCTGTTACCCTATCGTTTGTTTCCTATAGTTGTTCCTACTGAACGTAACATGCCGTCAATAAGAGATAGAACTCCCAGATGGGTAGATAAGACCCTTACTATCTTTTGTTCCTACAAAACGTAGTGTACTGTCAATAAGAGATATAACTCCTAGACAGGTAGGCATAATCCTTCCTATTGTTTGTTTCCGACCGAATGTGTAATGCCGTCAATAAATGATATAACTCTCAGGCGAGTAAACACGACCCTTCCTATCATTTGTTTCCTACCTAACATAGCGTGCCGTCAATTAAGGATATAACTCCTAGGCAAGTAGGCATGGTCATTCCTATCGTTTGTTTTTTACCAAACGTGGTATGCCGTCAATAAGGGATGTAACTCCCAAGCGGGTAAATATGGCCCTTCTTATCATTTGTTTCCTATCGAATGTAGTATCCCATCAATACGGGATATAACTCCTAGAAGGGTAGGCGCGGCCCATCCTGTCGATTGATTTTCAACGAACGAGGTGCATCATCAATAAAGGACTTCACTCTCTAGAAGGGCAACTATGGCCCATTCTTTTGACCGTGTTCTAACGGTTATGGTCTATCCAAAAAACAGGGTTTCCTAATAGGCAAATGTATTCGGATATATAGGTTGGCCTCCCAGCGAAAACAATGTGTACCGAGACAGGCCGATATTTTTCTAGAAAGCCTACAACGAACAAGTATGACATATGACTTGGCTGAGTCCCTCGGAATAACCTATTCGAACGATTAGGGGAATGTCCCCCGGTATCGACAAATACAAGATGCAAAAGTACGAAAGGGATTTTTTCACTAAAGCATGTTATAGTACAAAAATTTCTTGAGTTAACAATACAAAATTCATGCAGATCAGGAGGAATAGGGGGAGTGCTAGAACCTCTTGAAGGGTAGACTCCATTGCAATCGTGACAGATTCAGTAGAAACACCCACCAAATTAGTAAGGGCCATGCCTCGGTCTATTACTTCCTGATCGATAGCCTCTTTGCTCGGGGGTAAAGCCCCATCCAAACCAACTTAACAGACTATCTCTTTGGCACATCTCAATCTCTCGATTAGTTTACACTAGGAATCTCTAAAGGTCACAGCATTCTTGGTAAAAGATTCCTCGGATTTGGTTATCTTTTGCTCTACCACTCGAAGGGACTCTTCGCACAACCGAACCAACGTTTCAACAGTTTGCAAACGAGCCTCACGAACTTTTGTCTCGACCTCTAGCTTTTCACAATGCCTTCGACACAAGGTTAAGTCTAATCGCAAGCTCTTTATTTCCTCCTCCTTCTCAGCAAGGCACTAGGTGTTTTCTTTGCTTCTGTGTCCTTTCCTCTCTAACTGAGAGCATCCTGTAGTGCCAAGACCTGGTTGCCCAACTGATCAGCCTTCTCCTTGAAGTGTCCAATCGCCTGATTCCTCCACCACTCCTGGTACTCTGTCAAGACCATCGTCTACAAAAAAGGAAACCGGATCAATCAAAGGCAAGGAAAGAAGTAAAATAGGATAAGTATGAGAAAAATAATACAATCAAGCTGAGAGACTTAAAGGCCCCGTCTACCTGCTCCAAGGACATCCTATGCAATTCCAGTTTTGAACAATGAAAATCGAACTGATCGACTATTCGACTTGCCTCAACCAAGCCGACGTAGCTATACCCCTTGTCTCCGCCACAGATAGTGATCGTTCCTTTTTCTTTCGAACCCTTCTTACTGTCGAAAAACAGAACGGGGATAAAAGGAGGAATGACAGTCCCATCGGGTACCTTACACTTCCCCTTACGTGGGGGCCACAGAGGGATAACGAATGATGGCCCAAACATTTCTTCCACCGCAATAGCAGAAGCCTCCGATTCTCTTGGCGGCCTTGCCTCAACACTAGGCGTGAGAATATCCTCAAGACTTCCCATTTTACGTACCTCAAACACTGAGACACCTTCATCATCAACCAATAATGAATTATTGTCAAATACCAAGCTATCAACCTCCACTAATTCAGCTCTGAACGTCTTGTCGAAACAGAGGACACATGCTCTCCAGTCTCGTCGATTCTCTTGCACCCTCCTTCTACCGAAGACTTGGGAGTTTGAATTTTCCTTCTTTTTGACAAAGGAGATGCGGGCACTGATCAGGCCTCAAATGTCCCACCGGTTTTCCTTGAAGGCTTCTTGGTGTTCGGTCGCACCTGTTTGACGGTTGTGATTTCCTTCAACACAGTATCCCTCAGAGAAGATAAGGCATCAACCAACCCTATCTTTATCCTCTCGATTGAGAGAGGCCTATCGACTTTTCTCTTCTTCCCTATCAGCAAACCCACCAAGGATAATATTTGGTCATCCACCAAAGAATCAATCCAGATATTTTTATGGGTAGACTCGCAATAGTTACCAATAGACCTCATAAAACGAGAATGATGGGAAGAAGTCGAAGTCTTTGTCCCTAACAATGGCTTCCCATCGGCACTAGGTAATATTAGCATGAGATCCTTATCCATAAACTCCACAAAGAAATACTTGTACATCCAGCTCTTATCGATCGATTCTTTGTAACAAAATCTCCAGTTGGATTCGGGTCAGGTTTGCAACCTATACCAGTCCTGCATAGAGCCATTACTCCCGCATCTTACTAGCGAAAAGATAAATGCCAGAATCTCAAAATCGAAATGAAGATGGCAAAACCCTAGCAAAGAAATCATGACAACAACTAGGTGCCAGCGCTAGAAATCAGTAACATCGGGAATATGTTCCAACGAAGCAACACCTCTGCGATCGGACTAGTATATGGTATTTTCAAGCCAAATTTCACTAACAATTTATACATAGGAATAAACCCCTTGGGTGCCCTATTGGCCCTATCCTCGTCCGTCGCTAACACCAGAGTATAATCATTCTCCAGCAACATGTCAATTTGAACTTCTTGAAGTTTCTCCCTCATCATGATGCTCCTAATGTCGTCGATGCTCGGATGAATTTGAGAAGTAGAGCCTCTTGTCATTTTGCTCAAAAAGGATTTTCTTTACAAAGTGACAAGTTGCAAGAAAGCAATACGGATGCAAGGAAAAAAAGTGTTTAATCCACTCGAACGATATGATTTGGCCGTTAGTAAAGAAAACTCATACAAAGACTCTTTCAAACCGATACTAAAGGTTGTCATATTTATTGACTACAAGTGATAACCATTTAAATTGTAGATAGTATTTATAGATGGTAAAATATATCGGTTAGTATAGATGGAGAATTTATACAATAGTATTGTTAAGTAGACATTAAAGAAGAGTTTTATAAAGACTGTTTCAAAATCGTTTCTAAATACTACTACATTTATTGACCACATATGAAAACCATTAAAATTGTACATCGCTTTTTACATATGGTTTTGCTACCTTTACTGACGATTGATAAACTTCTCATGATAGACAATTTATATCATCGAAAAATATATATAATTTTCAATGATTTCATAAAAAGTCTCTATAGGTCATAAAATACCGTCATTATAGCTTGTTGACAATAAAAATTATCGTCAGTATAGGGCTTTAATGTTATAGTATTAGTCATTCTAATTTGAGCGTCGGTATTTTTCCGATTGGGTTTTTGTAGATTTTTCCATTAGTGATAACCCGATCATAGCACCGACTCTGATCAACTGTGCATACAACACATAGAAATAATACAGGACTATAGTTCAAGCTCTCTTTAAATTTTCCATACAAGAAGATTCCATAAATTCACAAATCCTTGTTCAAGTCAAAAAAAAGTAATTATCAGTGGAGTACAAAAATCACCTCAAATAGGAACATATTCATGTTTTTATAGTCCATCTATATCTGACTTGCTTTGTGTCCTGTCGTGACCAATTTCTTTCATTGAAATTTTGCCTCCCTCGAATCTTGGGATGTTGAGTCTGCATGAGGGACAAGCAACATTAGCCGTGTGGATAGATAAATCCACCAAGGAGGAACATTATTGTAAATCGGAGAGTTTTAATTGTTTGGATGTAAATGCCGTGTAGAGGTGGATCTCTAAGTACCTCTGGAGCGGTAATGCCTAAAATCAAAATCATATGAAGTGTTTGGTTGGTAGAATTTTTTCTAATTTTTTTTTTATAAGAAAAAATAAAAATTAATAATTTTTTAAATAAAATTAAATAAATTTATAATATAAACATATTTAAATTTTTATATCTTTTAAGTGAAAGTATAAATAGAATAAAAAATATATATTTCCTAAAATGTTAGAATATAAAAAATAAGGAACTATAGCCATTGTTGACCGGGTCTTATTTCCTAAAATTTATTCTATTTATTTATGAACATATTTAAAATTTTATATTCTTTAAGTAAAAATATAAATAGAATAAAAAATGTATATTTCCTAGAATATAAAAAATAAGGAACCATACCATTGTTGACCGGGGTTTTATTTCCTAAAATTTATTCCATTTATTTATTTATAAATAAGGAACTTAAAAGTAACTTTTTATTCTTAAATGAATTTTGTATAAAATATATATATATTTATATTTATATATAGGAACTTAAAAGTAACTTTTTATTCTTAAATGAATTTTGTATAAAATATATATATATATATATATATACTTCCTAAAAAGGAATATATTTCCTAAAAATAAGGAACTTAAAAGTAACTCTAGAAGTATAAAAAGCTATTATTAAGGAACTTAAAAGTAACTTTTTATTCATAAATGAATTTTTATTAAAAAAATATACTTCCCAAAAAGAAATATACTTTCTAAAACTAAATAAATAGAATAAATTAAGTTCCTTATTTCATTTATTTATTTAACTCTAGAAATATAAAAAGAAATATACTTTCTAAAAAAAATTATTTATAAAAAAAATTATTTTTAAGGCAAAAAGAATTTATTAGACAAGATTTTTTTTTTATAAGGAAAAGAGAAATAAAAAAATAAAATTAAAAAAACCTGCTAAAGGGGCAAGAGATATCAAATTTCTAATTACTTAATGAGCCAATGAGAGGCTAAAGACTGCATAATGAACTTAATCCATATTTAGACAAAACTAAAACTCAAAATCTTATGAGATAACCAACTCTTCTCCATAATTTTATAATTTTATCAACGAAGGGGTGTCTACTCATTTCCCCTTCGCCCGGTGCTTCTCCCATTTTCAACAAAAGGCATATTCCTATTCTATCTATCCACTCCAGAAACGTCAACACAATATCTATATCCACGCCATCACTCATTGGGCAGAAAAACTCCTTTAAAAGGATGATCTAACCCCACTGTTCCGTTTCAACTTCATCCTAAAAGACGAGGAAGATGATACCTTTTTGTCGAGCTGTCTCTGCTTCTTAACTTAACACGAATATCCCAACTCAGATTCAGTTATTGCCTTCTTCAACTACAACTGCAACAAACACCGGCCCCCCCCAAACCAGAATTCCACTCTTTCCTTTCTGGGCTTTCATTGAGATTTGGTGTCGGTGTCCATCATGGCTACACTCGGTTCCAGTCAACTCAGAGTTGGGAGGGCTTCCGTGACTGAAGTCCCGGCGATTAAGCCCGCCAGACGGTTTTCGATCCCAAGTCGGGTCGGGTTTCGGGTTCAGGCGTCGGAGAGTCAGCAGGAGCCTGATCTGAGTGTATGTGTAAATGGGTTGAAGATGCCCAACCCTTTTGTCATCGGGTCGGGTCCACCCGGAACTAATTATACGGTCATGAAGAGGGCCTTCGATGAAGGTTGGGGTGCTGTTATTGCCAAAACTGTAAGACCCTCTCTATCTCTCTCCATTTGATTTGTGAATTTTATTTGGGATCTGTGTTTAGGTGACTAACTTAGTTGAAAACATTCATATTTGGTTTATGCATGTTGGAGTTCATTGCAACGTTATCAATATTTTCCTAGATTGGGTTGTCTTGGATCAATGGGGATTTTCAATTACAGAAGTTGATTCTAGATTGAGTAATCTCTTTTTGTAAAACAATCTACTACTCCAAGCGTTTAAGCTGATGAAAAAAGATGTTTGATTGTTTCTGTACCTTATTCTTAAGAGAGCCCATACACCAAACAGACAAGTTGCAGTATTACACAATTGTTGAATGGCCCCATAATAATTTATTTGAACACAAAGCTCCTTTTTCTACTTTTTTGCAGTTTTCCGGGAAATTGCGTGTTACAACATCTCTAAACACCACCATAGTGTTCTTTCTTTTTTTTTTTGGGGGGGAGGGGGAAGGGAGGAGAAGGGAAGGGGGTGGTTTGAACCCTTGAACGCCCATAACTCGTCCAACCTAGGAAGGTTCATGTCCAATTATTTGATTTTTGATCCAGTTGAACCCACCGTCATCAATTGGCTATTGGTTGCACATCAAGCATTTGAAATTCTTCTTCTTGGATAATAGAAGGCCCTAGATATTTAGTGATATTAAATTGGAATTCAATTGAATTAGCCGATAACATCCCTTGCTAAAGATCATTGTGATTGTCTTGCTTGTTCTGTCCTTATATTGCTTGTGATGGCGTCCTTAGTAGTTCAAACTTTGTGGCTCTTTCTTCATCATCTTGCTTTACTGAATCAATAACAAGTTTTTAGAAGAGTCTGCATGATTGTAAACTTAATTCACAAGTAGACATTAAATTAGTTATGGATACATGCTTTTTTATGTAATTCCACATGGCTTTACATCACTTTCGGTGATCAAAATAGCTTTACGAGAAAGTGTGCCAATTGACAATCAAATAGCAACTTTACAATGACATTCCTTGCAGGGAGTCTCTCTGGGGAACTATTGAGGGAACTCCATTTTGACTTGTAGTATAGCTCAAGCTTAATTCCGTTCCCCTACAATTTTGAACTAGTTATTAGAAGCCAGGTACTCTTTCTTTGCCAGGTAATGGAAAGATTGGTTAATTTTTCTCTGTTTTGTAATTTGACAACCTAAACTAAACACAACTACAACCTAAACTAAACACCTTGTTCTTAACTCAACTCTGTCCACACCTTAAATCTTGTAATTAACATATGTGCAGCATCAGCGATGAGTTTATAAAAATTACAACATAAACTATTTTGTTATATTTAACACATTTCGTGTTTATTTTGTAATATTGTCATATGAAGTATTGGTGTTTACAATAAACCTTTAATTATTCATAAGTGAAAGTTATGAGCTCTGCATTATCATGACTCTGTTAGTCAATGTAATATTTGTTAATTTGTTGAGGATATAATTGCAATAAATTAGTTCCATATTAGTTTTTTTAATCATACTTTTTTTTTCAAGAATTATGCTGTTATTAATTCATCTTATAACAATAATAAACAACTTGCCCACATCCTTTTTTGTCCTGAATTTTAAGGGTCCTTACATTTTAGTCGTTTGGCATAACTAAAGATTCAGACAGCCAGATTTGTTTGACATCGTAGCAGACTTCAGAATTTGCAATATGCTATTTTTGTGTTCACAAGTTGACTTGAAATCTGAGCTATTTTCTCCAGCTCAGCTGAAATGAAGAAGAAACAAATTTTAGATAGGATTCCTTCTTTCTCTTTTCTGTTTTTCCCTTTCTATGTTCCCTGAATTGAATGTCACTTATATGGAGAACATACAACATATTTGAAGTTAGGAACATAGTGAGAAGGAAAGGTCCAGAAGGACATCTGTTGATGATGATTTTTACTACAAAAAGGAAGGATCACTGATGCACTGACATTCAAAAGCGTGATTTGTATGACCATCTTAAAATGGTGATGCTGACACTGGTGGCTACTAGTTTCAGCTCGTATTTGACTGGTCCTGTTGGTTTTTACTTCCTTAGGTGCATCGCTGTCAAATTAGCATATTCAACACCTCCATTTATTTAAATTTCTCTTCCTACTCCTTGCTGCATTTTCTGTCATATTGACCTTTCAAGAATGACTACTGCTCGACAACGAAAGCCAATTATCTAATCCTTATTTCTATTTTTACTAGGTGTCACTGGATGCTTCGCAAGTTATAAATGTAACTCCTAGGTATGCTCGGCTTCGTGCAGGGGTAAATGGCTCTGCCAAAGGGCAAATCATTGGGTGGGAGAATATTGAACTGATTAGTGACCGGCCTCTTGAAACCATGTTAAAAGAATTCAAGCAACTGAAAGTGGAGTATCCTGATAGGATACTTATTGCCTCCATTATGGAAGAATATGACAAAGCTGCCTGGGAGGAACTCATTGACCGAGTTGAGGAAACTGGGATTGTAAGCTATTACATTTCCTTTCTACTTCTAGCAAGGTATCACCACATAGATGCTTCAGTCACGTGACAATTTTGACATTGTTCTCCAGGATGCCATTGAAATAAACTTCTCTTGTCCACATGGCATGCCAGAACGGAAAATGGGTGCTGCCATGGGACAGGATTGTGGACTGTTGGAGGAGGTTTGTGGATGGATTAATGCGAAAGCCACAGTTCCTGTGTGGGCAAAGATGACCCCAAATATTACCGACATTACTGAGGTACCAATTGTTCTCACTTCTCACCATTTTCTTCCTGACTGAGAAGTTATGCTATTTCACGTATGAGTTGTATCCATGTGGACCATTGGCAGGTAGCTATTTTTTTTTCATTCCAGGTGAAAATTGACCTTCGGATTTTTTTTCCACAATATTTCTCCTACTCTTTAATTAATGTATCCAATTCCAAATCCTTACCTTTATGTACATCTCAAAAACCTCCCATGTTGAGGTGTGATGAGATGGTCTCCAGAAGCAAAATTATGTTGTACAAGGATAATTTGTTACTTTTCCTCTTCCCTTTCTTGGGCAGGGAGGGGCAAGGGAGGAGACAACTACCTTCATGGGTCTTATATATTTTTTATTATTTACATGACCGCACATACCCTTCTTGATGGGGATGATGTACTAATGCTACTTGGGTTATGTATAATGGTTAATTTTTTTGCTTTTGGTTTTTTGTCACAAGATTCTCCAAATTGAGCTGCATTTTCAACTTGGACAGCTGATGGATTCTTTTTGCAGAAAGTAACTAAAAGCAGAGGCTTCTCTTCTGAAATTGGCACATTTTTTTGGATCTTTCTCAGATTTTATTCTCATTCTAAATCACCCTTCCCGAGAAATGCACCTTATGCCTTGTGCATGTGGCATATCTTTTAATCTGGAGTTTTAGGTGCCATGATCAACAGAATAGGTTTATGGTTGCGTCTGAAATCAGCTGAAAAAAATGCACACTCTAAAATGTCATGTTTGTTTGTTTCATTTTCTCACCTGGCCCCCAAGTTCCCAATCTTTTTTGTTTACCGTTTTGTTTTTTTTTTTTTTTTCTGTTGGATAAGGCATGAGTTATTTCTTAGACGATTTCAGTGGAATGCAATGCAAATGAAGGCTAAGCAGTAGATATTATATTGATCACTGGTTTATTTGTGTTCATTTCCTCTTTGCAGCCAGCTAGGGTGGCTCTGAGATCTGGATGTGAGGGGGTATCTGCTATCAACACAATTATGAGTGTCATGGGGATTAATCTGGATACTTTACGACCTGAGCCATGTGTTGAGGGGTCCGTCTTATTATTTATTTTAATTATTATATGATTATTTAGTTACAGGTTAGTTAAGAATATCATCAACCTAATCCCACGATTGAAAACTTAATTTATGCTAAAATAAAATACCTGAGATAATCATCAAAGAAGACCTTAATCTAAGAAGTGAGATTATCTAGCAGGTGCTTTTGATCTTTAGGTTGTCTAGTTGGATTCTTCTGTTTAAACCATAGGCTCCAAGGCCTGTATTATGAGTTATGAAGCTCTGTAGAATAGTCATTTTGCATGTAGAAATTGTAGCATTAAAAACATTCATAAACTATTAACATCAGAAAACTTGGGTCCAACATTTGTGTTCATGATACTAATTTCAGATACTCGACTCCTGGGGGCTATTCCTCCAAGGCAGTCCATCCTATAGCACTGGCAAAGGTGATGAACATTGCAAAAATGATGAAGTCAGAATTCAGTGAAAAAGAGTATTCACTTTCAGGTATAGGAGGTGTTGAGACAGGTGGTGATGCTGCTGAATTCATTCTTCTTGGAGCAAATACTGTTCAGGTCAGACCAGAACTGATTTTTCCTAATCTGAAGAAAAATTCATAAATTCAAAAATATTGCAACCATGCTGTTTCATGGACCTGTCACTTAAATGTGGTCATTTGTCATGCCTGTGAATCTTATGTTTTGATATCAATCAACTTCTGAGCCTGCAACAAATGATAGTACGAGAATGGTTGATCTTTCAGACTAATGTCAGCAGTAGTGTGCTTCCCCTAACACTTATATCTCAGGGCATTTTAGTCCCAGCAACTCCCTACCTAGAGAAGCATAGATAAGTATCAAAATGAAATTTTGCATTTTTCCTGCACTAAAATTTCTGTGTTGGAGTCTATGTTTCAGTGTGACATTAATCTTAAAGGGTAGAAGCTTGGCGTGGGCTGCAACCTTTGACAAACTGGTCTTGGAGTACACATAGTTATACCCCTAGCCCTTGTAGGCGAGTGATACTTGGTTTCCTATCTAACCAATAGCTTGGGGCTTCACATCCCCCCTCCCCCAATTTCGTGTAGAAGCCAAAAGGAGCACTCAAAACATATGGACCATAATTTGATTCTTAGAGATAAGAATAAAATTAATTTGAGGGCATTGAATCAATATAGGAATTTATGACTTCTACTATAGATGATTTTGTGGTCCAGATGATTGCCAACCACATCGATTCAAATTATCAGCAATTTGACCTTGTTGATAGAGAAATTTGCCTATAAAACCAAGCTGAACCCACCGAGTTGAATTCATGTAGTTGTTGAAATGCAATATCATGTCTGCATGGGTTCTTGATGCAGCTACAAATACGAATGCCTTTAAGATTTTTCCCCTTCTAAGAACAACCCCTATACCTTACCTAGCAGCAAAGTTTCCTTTAATCATTCTGTTACTATCTTGAGTGTTGAATTTGAATTCCTTTGGGTTCTAGTTTCGGTTTGACTCATAATTAATGTGAAATATTGCCTCAACTATTAGAGCTTAGAAGCATGATTTTTTTCCCCTTCTGGTGCTTTCTTGTTTTGATACGTTAGAAAATCAATAATCTTCACATCAATATCGTCTTTAGATTTTCTTATGGCTTGTTGAGCGAGGCAGTTCTTTTTAGTTCTGAACATTCCAGCATACTGTAATTTTTCCAGATAACTTTCCGTTACTAAGTTGAGGCTTATTTGCTTCCTTCATATTTTGATTATTTTAGTGATTACTACACCATATATACATGTACTTTGCCAAATGTGCTATAGAGTACATTGATATTCTTTTTTAGTAGTGATTCTTCTGGAGTTGAATGAGATGATGGAAGTGTGGAAACAAACCATGAATATAAGTACATGGATGCAATTGAATGATAAAGGAAAAGAAAGGCACGTGTTACTTAATTGCACATCTGGGATTTAGGAAAATTGCATGAACTCGTGGTCATTTGCTTGCTTGTTTCAACCAGTGCAACTGATATTATGTTCATATTGTCACCGGCATTCTTTCGTAGGTGTGCACTGGCGTTATGATGCATGGATACGGCCTGGTGAAAGATCTGTGCAAGGAGCTGAAAGATTTCATGAAAAAGCATGGTTTCTCATCAATAGAAGACTTCAGAGGGTAAATACAAAGTAGTGGGATTACCTGCAGCTTAACTAGAACTTGTATCTGTGTTGACATTTTTTTTCCCTTTTGCTCTTAATATTTGCAGTGTTTCGCTCGACTACTTCACGACTCATACTGATTTGGTAAGAAGACAGAAAGAAGCAATCGAACTGAGGAAAGCAATCAGGAAAGGTTTGCAATCAGACAAGGACTGGACGGGAGATGGATTTGTGAAGGAAAGTGAGAGCATGGTTTCTAATTGAACACTGTGTCATGTAGTAACAAAACAACTACTCTTTGTTGTGTCTATGAGAAGTCAAAAAAACTTGCTCTTCGACTGCAAGTAAAGTCAACTTACGAATAAAAGTCATGGTTGGAGTTTCCTCAAAATTAGTTCATCTGCTTTCCATAAGTTACCAATCCCAACGATTGGAATTACCTTTACTTTCCATGTCATGCTTGAAAGCCAGGGCCAAGACTTTTCAAACGGAACAAAGTAATGTTACGTGGTCTAAATAAATTTTGAACCAAATGAATTAAATTTTATGTGATAATGTAGATTGGTATGCTTTAATTGATTTTTAATTAACTTTTTCATTTAATTAATCAAAATACGTTAATAATTTAATTAAGAAATTATAAAAACATGTTTCTAATAATCGTTATATTAGATTTGGTCCGTTTGATTCAAAATTCATTTTTATGGTGTGGATCCCATCAAGTTTAATTAGGTGGGTCTATTCTTTCTAACATAATAACATGATAGCTAAGAATATTAAATTTTTTAATCAAATTTTAAATCAGATTCGAAATTTAAAATATAAAATATTATATTAGAAAAGTTGTCTAATAAAATAAGTTTGACAAGCGTTTGAAATAAATTAATCCATAATATTATTCAGTGATTGAAATAGATTAATCAGAATATTATTCAGAATATCAATTGCTATGGCACCGAAAATAGAAGGAATATATTATTTGGGAGAAGCCAAATTGGGTGTTTGGATGGTCCCGTGCTTCTATGGCACGGCTTTTCTGCTAAGGCGTTAGTAAAATAGAAGTACCAGAATTGTTTGTAGCACCCAAAACAAAATTACATAATTGTTATAAATCTAAGGAATATGAGTGGATGTTCATTAATTTGAATAAATGTACATAACCTTTTATATGGTTCAAGGTGATTTTTGGCTTTTGAATTGTCATGGTTAATGAAAGTGATCATTTATGTTCATTTCAAGTGCCTCTATATATATATATATATGCCCTTTGTAACTTTATTTGTACATTAGTGAAATAAACAAAAATACTTTTCTCTCTCTCTTTGTATATATTGTGTTCAAGTTTTTTTTTATTCCAATTTTGTCTTTGCATTATTTCAATTCCTATTTTGACCTTTGGATCCCAAATTCAAAGTTTTATAACACGTTATCAACACGAGTTACTCAAATAAGAGAATTTGTGAATTTCATCACTTTCAACTCTTGAAGTTCCAATTTGTTTAAAATAATATTTATTTGACACGAATTTTTTTTATAATATTTCACAAGATAAGAAATGTTCTATGAATTATTTAATGACCATATAAAGTCGTCCACATACAAATGATTTTCTTGGAGAAATATCATTTTTTTATGAGAATTGATACTGTTGTGAATTTGTACTAATTGTTAGTACTCCCGAAGAACCATATATTAAACCACTCTTGAAGAGCCATGTAATGCACTCTTAGTGCTTCCAAAGAGCCACATCATGAATTTTAAAATATTTTTATTTTCATCGGTGTTCCAACAGAATCACAATTCTTGTTAATCCACAGTGCTCCTGAAGAGCCATGGTTTATAAATTTACTTATAATTAAAAATTCACATGAATAATTTTATATAGCATACAAAATTTTAGTGCATTTTCTTTTGTTATAATAAATGTAATCATAGTTCATCAATTGGTCTAAATTTTTAATTGAAATAAGAATTTTTCTAACTATTATTTTTTTCTCCTAATAGTTATTGGCAATGCAATCATGTGATTGACATCCATATGATTTTGAAGGTTGTCCTAAAGAAACTTTAATTATTTTCAAACTCGTATACTACTACTACTACAACCCCTTGTCTTTGGAAACGACTTTACTCTATTTAAAATATCGTTGCCTAATTGATTGTTAAAATGATAAATTGACCAACAATATCCCCTTAGCTAATCTAATATACCCAAAAATGTGAAATAATTGATTTGAAAAATAATATTATCATCACAAATTAACTTTTCATAATTTATTTTGATCGAATCTCATTATATGTGAAAGAATTGATTACTTTTTATATATGAAATATTTGAGAAATTTCAAAAGAATAATTATATCATGAATTTGAACCATTTTAAATTTTGATCATTTAATTTAATATGATTGATGTTATTTTTTTTATTATGAGTAAATGTTATTTATAAATTGAATTTATAAAAAAAAAAAAATCATATTATTATTGTAAATGTTAATAAGGAAGTCATATATACGCATGACTTGTATATATATTGATTTATTGGAAAGTAACAATATAAATATTTATATATTGGATATTTGATTCAATTTTTTTGAATGTCAATTATTCGATCATTCCTTGAAATAAATATGATAAGATATAATTATTTTTATAAATATAATCATCGACATGGGTCGATGTTACAATCGTGGATGTAAATATGGTCGAGATAGAGACCATTTTTATGGCAGTCATTCTTAGAATATATCTTACCACCTGAAGTGGGAGAAATGACAAAATGATAAAAATGATTCAAACAAAAAAAAGTGGATAGCATGTGTTATTGATGTGGGGTGAATAGACATTGGTCGTGTAATTGTCGTACACAAAGTATCTTGTTACTTTTTATCATGTCTTATTAAAAGAAAAGTATAAACATATGGTGGCATTCTTTTTGGATCAAAATTATGATCCTGATAATATTTTTGAGGGTCCGCCAAATTTGTCTCATTTTTTATAATAATGACATTAATGTATATTTATTTTCTGATTATTATTTATTACAAAACTTCATTATTTATTTATTTCATGAAACTTTATGGATAGTATTGCATCCACTAATGGATCCAATATTGAAGATGAGGATGTCTGTTTTGTAGACAGTGCTACTATATATACAATCCTCAAAAGATACTTCTCTCATCTTAATATGGAAAAGCAAAATATAGATACTATATTGCGGTAGTGTAACCTTGACTGAAGGCTCCGGAAGAGTAAATATTTTACTACCAGGAGAGGTGAATTTTATGATCAGTAATATATTATTTTCACTCAAAATCCCATAAAATTTTATTAAATTTTTAAGAATATTCATCTTAATGACTATCACATAGAGACAACTAATATGAGAAATATTGAATATTTATATATTATTAACATCAAATTGGGATGTCAACAAATATCAGAGAGATTATCAGTTTTTTTGATCTTTATTATAAACATATTTGATCAATTGAAATAAATGCAATAGTAAATCAAAAGTTTACTGATTCAAATACATTATTATTATCACATGATCAATTGGATCATTCTAGATATATAATGAAGCAATAAATTTTTGAAAATTTTTACTGGACATCCATTGAAGAACTTGAAGGTTCTTCAATCTTATAAATTTTTATAAGTTACATGTTATCAAAGCAAACTAATAATAAAGTCATTGTCAAGCAAAATTGAAACTGATTTCTTTGGATTTTTTGAAACGAATACATGATGATATATGTGGATCGATCCATGCTCTATGTGAACAACTTAGATATTTTATGGTTTTAATTGATACGCCTACAAGATAGTTACATCTATATTTATTATCAACCCAAAACCTGGCGTTTCTGAGATTGTTTGCTCCAATAATTTGATTACAAGTGTACTTTGATAATGTTAGAAAATTTACATTACAAACTTTTAATAATTATTGCTTGTCTATTGTAATAACGGATGAACATCCTGTTGCTAATGTTCATATCCAAATTGGCCTGATAGAGTCATTTATTAATCATAATTGCTTAGGGATATGCAATTTTACATGTAACAACTCTTATTCACATCCGACTCATTAGTTATCAAAACTCATCCCCTTTACAATTGGTTTCTAAATAAGAACCAAATATTTCTCATTTATACACTTTTAGTTGTGTTGTATATATCCTAATTGCCCCTCTATATCGAATAAAAATGGGACCTTAAAGGAGATTAACAATATATGCTAGATATGAATCCCCTTCTATTATCAAATATCTTACACCATCCACGGGATATTTTTACACCTTGATTTGTTAATTGTTATTTTGATAAACTAATATTTTTAAATTTAGGAGGAGATAACACAACTATAGAAAAATTGAAAAAAGTGATTATCTGAAATAATCTATCCGAGAAAAACAAAAATTATCTGGAGCACTCCGTCCTTAATTTATCTTGATTTTCATACAAAAATATTGTGAACCAAAAGTTCAACGAATAATTCATTTGAAACAGATTACAAACTAACTGTCAAATAATTTTTCTAATCCAAAACGAATAACTAAATCACATGTTTTTGCTGAGAATGCTCCCATTAAAATTAATATATCTAAAAGGCATCTAATAATAAATTAACCAAAACCACGTCTGAAGTATGGAAGATCAATTGGTTCTATAGATAACAAACCCTCCCAAAAAAAGGGAGCAAATAGTCAAATTGACCATATTGAATAAGTTGTGATTCAATCGATAATAATTTTCCTGAATAAATTGAACAGTTGAAAGAGAATGTGGAAAATCAGGAAATATGAATTAATTATATGAGAACATGGGATTTAAAAAATACTATTTTGCATATAATGTGACAGTGATGTTCTTAATGAAAATAATGATTTTGAACTCACGACTATAAAGGAATATAAATCAAGAGATGATTAGTTAAAATGGAATGATGCAATTCAAGTATAACTAGAGTCTTTCTCAAAATATATGATTTTTTGTCCCATTGTTAAAACATCTAAAGGTGTTAAACTAATAGTTTACAAACGAATATTTGTGTAAAAAATAAGATTGTATGGTACAAAACCTAACTTGTAGTACAAGGTTTTTGTAAAGACTGGATATTGATTACGAAGAGATATAATCTCCTATGATGGACGCAATTATATTACGCTACCTTATTGATTTAAAACACATGTAATTAATAAATATTGTCACTGCATATCTATATGGTGCACCAGATAGTAATGTATGCATGAAAGTCTCAAAATGACTAAACATGCCTACAGCATACAATTCAAATTTTCGAGAAAAATTTTCCATTAGAATACAAAGATTTTTGTATGGATTAAAATAATATTGATGTATGTGGTATAATCATCACACTGAATATATTTGTTAATAATATCTATTCTTGTATTTTTATAAAGGAGCACGAGTATGAAATTGTTAATGATTTAAATATCATTAGATCTCTTGAAGAGCTCCCCCATATAATAAATTATTCAAAGAAAAGATTTGAAATGAAAGATTTTGCGAAAACAAAATTTTGTCTCGACCTGCAATTCGAATATTAAAATGGTAAAATTTTAATCCATCAATTTATTTATATTAAGAAAGTTTTAAAATGATTTAATATGGATATCCATTAACCACGCCAATGGTAGTTTGTTCACTTGATGTACAAAAGAATCCTTTTTCGACCTCGGGAGGATAACGAGAAAATTTTTGATCTTAAAATATCATATCTAAGTGCAATTGATATATTGATACTCGACTCGATAAAACTTTGTTGTAAACTTATTAACAAGATGTGGTTCCATTCCAACCAAAAGACATTGGAGTGGAATTAAGCATATCCTATGATATCTCCAAGATACAACTGAAATGAGTTTATTTTATTCAAATGGGTCAAATGCACAATAAATTTGATATGCAAATGATAAATATTTGTCTGATCCACATAAAACTCATTCTCAAATGGTTCTACATTTACATATGATGGCACTGCCTTATCTTGGAAATTTATGAACCAAACAATAACTGCTACATCATTGAACATTTGAGATATTAGCTAATTCATGATAAAAGTCATGAATGTGTAGGGATCAAATCAATAGTTAATCATATTCAAGTATCATGTGGTTTAATTAGTATCAGGAAAACTTCCACAATATTATATGAAGACAATGCTGCATGCATAACCTAATTAAAAGGTAGATACATTAAAGGTGACAGAACAAAGTATATATCTCATAAATTATTTTTCATACATGACTTAATACAATGCGAAGATATTGATATTCAGAAAATTTAATGAAGTGAAGTCCTACAGACCTGTTCACAAAAACATTATCTATTACAGTATTCAAGAAAACAATTTACAAAATTGGGCTACAGTATTTTGTAGACATTATGTGATATTTTTATCAGGAGGAGTATAATATACAGAGTTTTATGTATAAGAAAAGATGTACTCTTTTTCCTTCATTAGAATTTTTGTCCCACTAGATTTTTCTCTAACAAATTTTAACATGACATATTTCATATACAATGGATATTCAAGAGGGAGTGTTATAAATCAAAGGAATATGAGTGGATGTCCATTAATTTGAATGAATGTACATAACTATTCATTTAATTCAAGATGACTTTTGGCTTTTGAATTGTCACACTTAATAGGTGACCATTTATATTAATTTCAAGTGTCTATATATAGGCTCCTTATAACTTTATTTGTACATTAATAAAATAAATAAAAATATCTTGCTCTCTCTCTTTACATATATTGTGTTCAAGTTTTCTTTTGATTCTAATTTGATCTCAGTATTATTTCAATTCCTACATCCATCTTTGGATCCCAAATTCAGAGTTTTATAATAGGAATGAATTATTAAACCGATAAATTTAAATAAGATCCGCCGGCTTTGAAAGCCATTTGTGGGATTTCACAAAATGCTGAATATTGTAACGTATAAAATTACCATTCTGTCCTCAGCTCTTCGTATCAATACAAAAGGAAAAGGGTAATTCAATCCTGCCGATGAGATGAAAGACCGCCCGCCAAACATTAACTCGTGTCCGCACATTGTGTTGACATAGGCAGTCATATAGCTTTTAAGTAAAAATATTTTTTTTTGATCAATTATTGTATATATCCAATTAATTGAGATGAATTATATGAATTTCATTTTTATATATTATGTTCGATGGTATTTAATCATAAAAAATAAAGTAAAAAAATTTTAAAATATTACAAAAACAATTAATTAAATAGTGAGAGAATAATTTTGGAGAGACGTACGGATCTGATCTAATTTTAAAAAAAATTCTTAAAACAATTCTAAGAGAAAAAAGTCATAAAATAACTTTTTTTATCATAGATTCAACATGTGATAAAATATATATATTTTTTTTATCCTTTTCAATATTTTAAATATATGTTGTATATTTAATATACGACATAAAATATTTATTATATCTTGAATATACGATAAATCATTTATCAACACGTAGTATTAGTATTTTAAATTTATGATAAAAATGGATTTACCGAAAAATTATTTTTGATCGAAATTTAAAAAAAAAAAAAAAAAAAAAGGGATGAATCCGTACATATCTCAATAATTTTGGTCTTAATAATAAAATTCGGAATTTGGGGAAATGAGGATGCGAGTGGGAATGAAGAAAAACGTCCCCATCACTTCCTGCCTTCGTGTCTAAGGAAATACAGAGAAAGAGAAAGGGTAAGGGTGAGAGAGAGAAGAGAAGAGAAGCAGTAAAGGTGAAGACAAAAATGGGGTTGCAGTGGACGATACTGACATACGTAGTGGCAGCAGAAGCAGCAGTTGCGTTCTTGTTGACTCTACCGTCTCCTAAGCTCTTGAAGTCTCGTCTCGTCTCTCTTGTTTCACTCATCCTTCAACCTTCCCTCTTCATCGTCCCTTTTTCCACCTTTCAGCTTCTAGGTTGGTTTTCCTATCCCTCGCTCTCTTTAAGACGCGACTTTTTGATTCTGTGTTTTGT
This sequence comes from Dillenia turbinata, assembly GCA_037126225.1. NCBI lineage: Eukaryota > Viridiplantae > Streptophyta > Magnoliopsida > Dilleniales > Dilleniaceae > Dillenia > Dillenia turbinata. The sequence continues at coordinate 27,157,628 of JBAMMX010000020.1, read as the reverse complement.
ATTTTTCAGATCTGTATTGGAAGAACGAGCACCGGTTGATGTGCACCTCCGAGATTTGCACCGCCACTGAGAGAGATCGCTACGAGAAATCTGTGAGTCCGATTCTCTTTGTTGTTTGATTTTCTTGATTAAATTCGCCAAATTCGCTCTGGTTATCGAATGAATTGATAAAGTTTGGAGTGCACGTGGTTTAAAACAAAGGTTGGCTCCCAAATTTTAAAAACCCTAGAAACTGTTATTCTAAATCATATTGAATTACATAAAAGCAAGATTTGAACTTGAACTTGGATGGTTATCGAATGAATTACTCTGGGGTTTGGCTGGTGGCTGAATTTGGATCGCTATCCTTCTAACTTGGATGGGTTATAATTATTTATAAGATTAGGGATGTTGATGTCACTTATTAGGTCATTTTTTTCCAGAAAAATGTTATGCTGGATGCATCTTATATCATTTTAATTTATGAAGTAAATAAATACACGGGCTACAATTCTATGCGAGATGGCTATTTATTTTTTTTTAAAAGGAAAAATTGGATTTTCTGAGGGGAAAGCAAGGTATCTTGAATTAAAAGTTGGACAGAGAAAATTAACTTTATTATGCAGTGCCAATATCTATTGGCATATCATTTTGATACAAATGCTGTTGCCGAAGCAAGGAATCCATTTGAGATGGGCTTTTTCATACTCCATTTCAACTTGGAAATAATCAGCACCCAAAGTACCAGAACTCCAAATCCTGGTGTTCGGAACATTATAGAGAGGTTTGTTCCCATGTAAGAGGGAAATTAAGGAAGAAAACTCGACAAAGTTCTCTATCATTAAGATTTCTTAAAATGAAAGTTCCAAGAGATTGGATGTCCTTTCCAATAATAAAAATCTTTGATATGAGCAAAATGAAGTCTACACAATCTATAAAGATGAGGGAAAGAAGTGGACAAGAATTAATCCCCAATCCACGGATCATCCCAAGAAAGGATGATGAGAACCATCCAAAAAATCACTTTTTGTTACATATATCAATTGTTATGTGCTTTTAAATTTTGCAAATATTTTTGAATGTGACTCTGCACTTATTCCATTAACCATATATTATGAAATGGTGATGTAAACTAGCAAAGACAGATATCAGAATGTGGAAAATCTTTCAACGGTAGAACATGACTTATTTAGGAGTCAAATAGAAAATGAATAGACAAACAAAAAAGAAAAAAAATGAAAATATATAATTATTGTATGGGATAATTGAAAATACAAGAGTGTTTAGTTGTGGAAAACAAGTGTGTTTTCCAGAAAACATTTTCTAAGAAAATGAAATTGTGTTCAAATACTCCACTTTTCAATTTCTAAAAAATGAAAATTAGAAAATATGGTTTTTCAATTTATGAAGAGAAATAGAAAATAGTCTTAGGGTTGTTTTCTATTGCTTTCAAATTTCTAAAATTTTTCAACTTTGTTAGAGAAAATTAGAGATAAGAAAATGCATATCTTTTGAATATATTTTCTAAATTTTTTACTCTTTTTTTTTAGAGATAGAAAATATGAGAAAATTAGAGATGGAAAATTAGAAAACATTTTCCAAAACTAAACGCACCCTAAGTTTTCTCTCCAACAACTCTTTGAAAAATATTTCAAATTCACACATAAACCACATATAAGTTGAATTTGTTATTTATTTATTTATTTTTATACTCCCAACTTAAGAACACTGGTAAACATCTCAACTGTAAAAGCACTTGTAAGTGTTTTAGTGGTAACCTGAATCATGGACGGTTTGTGTGCTATCCAAAAACGCATTTTGAATGTGTCTATGCATGTAGTGTATTATCTTTTTAATATAGAAAATACTTGTTGGATACTTTAAAAGTACTTTACATAGTTTAATTAGGGTGATTGTATAATTTTAGATGATTGTAACTTGTAAGTCTAGAGTAAATTATCATAATGTTAACTTTTCTCTTTTTTGGCTAAGCTATCACAATGTTGACGTTTGAAACATATACATTGCCCTTTTGCTAATGAAGTCTTGAATGGCTAAAACTAAATTAGCTTTTAAAAGAATTTTGACTTATTTTGGGGTTTTATAAGCATGTATAAAAGTATGTCCTGTTTCTTGAAAATTGTGTCGCTATGTTTGTGTCTTGTTATTTATGTCTAGCTTTATGCTTCATACATAATGGCCACTAAAGTAACTCTGAAGTATCCAAGAAGCCTATGGTGATAGTACTATGATCACTCTACCCCCTAGTAATCTGAGATCTAGATCTTGGGATCCAAAATGTGGTACTATAGCACACTAGGTCAGTAAACTGTGTGATCTGAACTTAGCATAAGTTTGAAGAAATTGATAAAATACAACCTACGTAAATAGAAAGATCTTTTTCTAATCTTAGGAGCTATAATGATGTTTAATACTCAGTTTTCTTTTTCTTTTTTTTTTTAGTATTGGTGAGAATTCAATTTGTATATACTATTATTTAAAAACCATATATGAAAATATGTGAAATACACTTGAGTGGAAGCAAACTAACACTAGAAATAGTAGTGCAAAGATCTAAATACCTACCCCCACTGCCCTGGGTACGGGAACGTTAGTGTACCATCTTCCTCTGCTGTGCCTGCTACAATAACCACGATTTAGGTAACATTGTCTTTGCTTTAAATGAAAAAGGTCATGTGGAGCTTTAAAGCATCCCACTAACCACCCATGGGTCCATGGTGGCAATATGTAGAGAGTCCTATCTTCATTTTATTAAGATTAAAAAGCAATTGGTTCCGACATTTGAACTTGAGATCTCAATTAAGATACAAACAATTTTACTATTTGATTACAAAGTTCATGATGTCTAAAGAAATAAAGAATAATAAAAATTCCATTAATTATTTAGCATTTTTCTGCAATTACAAAGCATGCACCATGTTTCTGTCATATGAAAGGCACAAAAGCCATCCTTCTTTTAAGCATCCCAATGTCTTCTGGATGATTTGTTTTTATTTAATTGTAAAAAATAATTTTATTAACCAAAATGACATACAAAAAAACCTTTACATTGAAAAACAAAAAGAATCTAAGAAATCAACATCCGCAGACGATTCAAGGACTTTGAAGTTGACCACAAGCACAAAAAGTTCATAAAAGTATTCACCAAAGCCAACAAGAGATTCTCTACCTGCTCAACAATATTTTTATTCTTTCCCTTCCACTAACCGAAACATTGCCAACAGGAGCAGTCTAACCACTTTCTTCTTTGCCAGACAAAACTTCACATGACTCCAAGCCAACAACTCATTCTGTACACATCTTGAAGTTACCAAACGTCAGTGCAATAAGAGAAAATTTTACTTTACATGGATTGAGTCCATGTGCAATGAAGAAGCAAGTGATCCACAAATTTGAGCTTTCTTTGTGTAATACACATCTATTTACCCCCCCCCCCAAAAAAAAATCCTCTCCTTTGAAGGTCATCTTAAGTCAAAATCCTTGCTCACACTGCCTCCACACACACACAAAAACAAAAACAAAAACAAGACAAAAAAAGGCAGCTGCTCTTGGGGGCGAAGTGGAATTCCAAATAAATTTGCGAGGAAGAGGAGCTTTCCTCTCATCGATGCCATTCAATCGAAGCATGTTATAGTACCTCTTGAACTCAAGAAACCCTCTCATCGAACCCCTCCGAATCACAGTCTTCTTGACCCAGGTGCCCAAAAATCTTCTGGATGAGTCGTTGCTCATCTTTGTTACTGTTTATTGGACCCTAAGCCCTTATGGATTTTGTCCCAAGCTTAGGTAGTTTTTGAGCATCAGTCTAAAGTTTGTTGGCTATTTGTCCTTCTCTGGCTAGACATCTAACCAGTAGATGGGTCCTCCATATCAGGATAAAGTTGTGTTGAGAAATTGATCATGCTTTCCACTTGAAGCAGCTTTTACTAGTTGCCATTGGTTGGCCATTGGCCTTGAATTCATCAATTACTCATAACTAACTTAAGTTGGTGCTCTGCATGGATTGAAGTCCCCTTTGGCGTGAAAGAAGTCTACACAAGAAACAATTCTCACTTTACTAATCCACAAAGTGATGTAGTTCTTTCTCAATGTCTCTTGAGCCAACTTCATAGATGTATTCGAGAACAAAAAGAGGAGAAAATTAGAAGAAATAATAATAGATTTATTGCATTAGGAGTGAACAAGAAGACTTAATATCTAATTCTCAAACAGTCATAGGAGGCAAGCATGCCTAATGGTTTGGAAAGTAATTGAAATATTATATTCTCAGTATATTAACTAAAAGAGAGTCCTTTGGATGCCATTGGAATAGCACGAGCAGGGTGGAAATTAAGGAAGAAACACTCCCAACTCTTTTAAACGTTAAGATCTATATTGTGGATATTGGAAGTAAAATCCTTGATGATGTATCTTACGGTTGGGATTTGTATAATTGGGTTGATTATCACATGACATTTTTGGACGGGTGGATTTCTTTAATGTATTTCACAGCCTAGTACATATTTGAATTTTGAGCTATTCTATGCAGATTTACAAGGCTCAGAGGAATGTGATTCTTTGTGTTTCGGCTTGCCTCTTCTACTGGTAGCACCTCTGATACTTGTCTTCCCTGTTTTATATCATCATCATTTTATTGGCATTATTATCTTTGCTTCACTTTCAGCTGCATGTTCTAGCAACGCTTAGTGGAAAAGCTATCTTTATATTGTGATTTCCAGGTGTATCTATCGCATTTGTAAGTACAACAAGGAGATTCAGAGTTTGGAAGTGGCAGAGAAGAGGTACAAGGGGGAGTAATCCTTTACTGAGCATGCCTATCTGTCAAATATTTGGGAGATAATCGTGTCTGATCATATTTTTCGCCAAGTCTCCTATTTACACCAAAGAATATGAACGTATACATTTATTTGTTTGCTTTGTTGACAATTGTAACGGTTGTGTTCTATAATTGAGATGCATGTCTATGTCCTCTGATGAAGTTGCCAAATAGATGTCGTTGGTTAAATGTTTGGTACTGCTTATGATTTTTATCTTTATCAAAAGCCTCAAAAAGACACCAGGGTGCATCTGTGGAGAAAGCTTTTGGTAGGTTCATACTAATTGTCTCACACTGGATCATTTTGTTTTCATTTTCAAGGTGCATATCTGCACTATGCTGTCTAGAGAGTGTCTCACTTGAAAAGATCAACTATTTTGGCTTGTGCTTGTTCTCATGAATCATGTACGGATCTAACCTAATTTTAAAAACAATTCTTAAAACAGCTCTCAAAGAAAAAAAAAGTCACAAAATAGCCTCATTTTGTTGCATGTTGAACATGCGACAAAGCATTTTTCTTTTCTTTTTTTTTTTTCTTTTTTTTCTCCCTCTTGTCCTCTCTTTAGTGTTCTAAGCATATGTCGCATGTTCAACATGCGACATAAAGCATTTGTCGCATCTTGAACATGCGATAAATCATTTATCGCAGCAACAAAACATGTCGCATCTGGAACCTGCGATAAAAGTGGGTTATTTGAGGAATTATTTTTGTTAGAGAGTTGTTTTAGAATTTTTTTTTTAACAATAGGGATAAATCCATATGTATCTCTGTTCTCATAGCGGGTCAGTTGCCGTCCAGAAGTGTTCCTTTATCCAGGTGCAATGCGCATTCTGTTTGTGGCATGCTTGATGGCTGAAAGTTATTTTGGCTTGTGCTTATTTTAGGTCTATCGGAGTCGTTAACGTATGCACCTGAGGGAAGGGATTGGATATTGATTGCCAGGCGGGAAGATAATGGAACAGTGTATTTGTGTTTCAGGTTTCTACAAGGGAGGGTGTTGTCTCCCCTCTCCTTCCATAGGCTTCCCCTTTAGATAGATGTGTTTGGTTTTAAATTTTGAGGGCCTAATATTTCTCCTCAACATTACTTTAGCAGCGGATTGATTTTACGTTTTCATCGTTCCAAAAATTACAGAAGAATTTGGGGCCTAAATTTTACTGTTTATTTGCTTGAGCTGCTCGACATGAGGGTTTAGGGTTGTAATTACCAGCGGAATTTACCCTTAAGACATGAGTAGCCAATGGCGGAACCAAAAGGGGGTTAGCGAGTAATTTCCACTTTTTAAAAAATCTATAAATCCTTATTAATTTCTTAATATTGGTCCTTGGATAAAAAAAAAAAAAAAAGTAATATTAACTCTGTCGTAAATAATTTTAAACTCTTCGTTATTTTTATCCTTTTTATTAATATAATTTTGATAATACAACAATATTCATACAATATATATTTGTTATATATATTATATCATACGAACCACCATTAGGGTAAGAGACTGAGATTATATAAATACATATAAAAAAATACATAATATTTCTGAATTTCTTTATTTTCTCTTTATTTTTTAAACAATAGTTCTACCTTTCAAAATTTAAAACCTAATAAAATACTAATTGTTGAAACATATTTTTTATGTTCCCAATAATATACACAATTTAAATTTTTAAATTTATCATTTATTTACTTTCTTTTCTCACAAATTTTTCTCTTTTTTTATTTAAAATATAAAAAACTTTCAAGTATGTTTGACAAATAATTTTTTAAACTGAAAATTTAAGATGAGAGAGTTGGGTATAAGATACAAGATAATTACAAATATAAAAGGATTTACATATTCTCTCTCTTATTTGAACAGATTTTCAATCTCCTATCTATTTCTATTATTAGGGAAAAATTGTGAAGGTAAAAACTTTTTTTAATTCAACCACACAAGGAGTATTTTTTTTTTTTTTTATCTCAATCTATGAGATTTTGGAAAAATAAAATAAAATAAAATTGTACACTAAAAAAATGTGGCTGTCCCCTAATATATATATATATATATATATATTCAAATATATATATATATATACTTTTTAATGGGTTAGCCAACAAAGGTCGTCATTTTAATCGAAGAGATAATGATGAATGCAAATTTATATTATCGAAATCAAAATTTTATATTAAAAAATGAAATATAATATATAAGGACGAATAAAATATAAAGAGAAAAGAAATTATAATGGAAAAACAAAAAAAAAATTCAAAAATTTAAATCAGAGAAAAAAAATTTAAATTGTATTTTTTGAACTTATGCCATTCAGGGACAGTTCAAGTGAGAGTTTTCCCATTTCCATCTTCCCTTCCCCAATTCAATCCCGTTTAATTATATCTCTTTATATATATATAAATTGAACTTATAAATGCCCTTTTTTATTCTTTACAATTTCTGGGACCTCCAAGTTCAAAATCAAAGTTGCACCAACAGTGCAGCAGCAGGTCATACATTTGTACGCCGCATCTTAATAGACACGAAATCTAACATGACATTGTTGTCATTGTTAGTTGGTTCAAGGCTGTATGCTCTTGCAGGCTCTCAATGTGGTAAAATCACAATGAGTAAGATAAAAGAACTGAATTTAATTGCTGAACAAAAGCGATCAGAATATACAGAATAAATCAGCCTTCAAAATGACAAACTTTTGGAGCAAGATGAGCATATGTATAAATAGCTCATTCATTCTGCACCATAAAAGCACAAAATTAGATTTGCAGGCTGACAAAAGAATTCCACCAGCTATGATCGGTGTCTGCAAGATCTACATCCTTTTGAGAAGCGAAGCTAGATTATGAATGAAATTTACTCTTGCCTAATGTATGGAGAGGAACTCATTTCTGTACTGTAGAAGGAATCATCCCCTGCAATTCCATACATATTATCATCCTTCTCTTCATCCCACTTGAGAACCTCCCTAATGTATCTGAAGGCTTCGTCAACTGAAGAACGTTCGCGGGCTCTGGTCTGCCACACAAACAGCTTCCTACTAGTGATGGAAGCATAGAGCTCTTTGAATTTCACAGCCACAAAATAATATGCTTGGTTTGCCAGTGTCTGGGTATTATGATGAGGCTTCAATGGGCTGAACTCTGTGAACCATTCACAAACTGCTAAAGGAACTTTGTTAATCTTGTCTTCAAATGCATCATACTTGTTTAGGAGGAGTACGAAAGGGACATCCCTAAAACAGGGGTGCCTCACCAAACTCTCAAACAATTCTCTGCTTGCCAGCATCTTGTTTTGAAGAGGTCTTGTATCCTCTGACCACATCTGGTCATAGTCACTCAAGGCAACAACAAAGATTACCCCCCTTACATCTTCAAACATCTGCAACCATTTACAGCCATCATGCAGTCCCTTGGAATTTATATGGATTAGTTGATATCTGAGAACAAGACATGAAATATAATGTCAGACTCTGTTGCACAACTGGAAGCAGATATTCATCAAATGGTCCACATATTTAATGAAAAAGTTACTTGGCCAAGGGAGGTGGACAGTCAAAATTTTCATTGTAAATCTCTGACATGGGACTTCGATCGTCAAATGAGAATTCCAAGCAGGTAATACCGTTGCTTGGGGTGACTCCTTCAGCATACAGTATGTCTTTCTCTGAAGGTTCATACTCATTGCTTGATATCTCAACGGCCTGCAGTTACACAAGCATTAATCAAGACAAACGTAGAAAGAGAGTTTGGCATCAGAAGCAAATCTAGTTACAGAAAGTGCCGCTTTGTCAAGCCAAGGCATGTAAATAGTACTGTGGTTTTCCCTTTTCTCCTAATCACCATTATTTGACATGGTAAAGGAACAATTGGATTTAATTTTTCACAAATGTTCTTCCCCCCTCATATATCCTCCTCCATTAATCTTCCAATTTTTTTTTCCCACACGATATTGACAAACCTGAAGGGAAACAACTCTATAACATGAGCAACTTCCAGATACCGAGGAGAATGGTTAAGTCAGAATAAGATGGACCACCATCTGACTTTCTTCAGTCTATGGTTTAGTTTGTTGAATATGTGGTAATCTCTGCTGAATCTTTGTGTTTCAACACCTGCTTGTGATCAAAGTTCCTTCTGTTTTGGATATATATATATACACAAGATCACATGATCAGACTACAGAACACTGAAAGCTGAAGAAGCCTTATGAAGAAACCATTTTCCAATGAGGCAACTTCTCAATTCACTGCATCCAAGGAGCTACTAGCTCCTTGAGTTGAAGAAACCATCTTCTAACAAATAGCATCACACAATGGGGGGAGGGGGGCATGGGCCCGATGGAGTCCATTTGTCAAAGAATTTCCATGAAGTTATTACCATTTGAAAATTTAACAATGCAGCAAGATCTTTTCCACTTATGTGGATATATAAACTCCTCCAGAATTCTCAACTACTATTTTCTTTCAAAGTGATTCTTTGGGATTCTCGAAATGTGGGTGTTGCTGGACGTTTTGATGTAAAGTTAAGATATCACATCAAGTGAATAGCAGGTTGTTTGTGTGATGATTCCCACAAGCATTACTAGGTCTACTTAGATTGGTGTAGTATTTGGGAAACCTCAACTCAGCTCTGCCTGAACTTACCTCTTCCATGTAATAATTTTCAACTAAAGCGAAAAATTTGTGGAGGATCAGTAGGATTTACAGGTAGAAGTAAATAATACTACAAAAGCAAATAATCATTATATTGATAATTTTTTTAAACTGAAATGTCATACCTAACCCTTGTGAACCAACTTCAACTCACCCAAATGAGGCCCATTTTAAGTGATCTGTTAGTGGCCATGAGATGACAAGTCATAGGCATGATAACATGCAAATTTTAGACAATTAGGCTTGAAAATCATTTAGACACAATGTTACATACAACGAATTAACCTCAGCAAGTTATTCTACTGATGTATTATGACCAATATATCAAAATTTGGAAAGCCTATCATCCAGATGCGATACCAGTAACTACTTTGATATGTTGAAACCAAAGGTTAAAAAATATTAATAAAAAAATTAAGAAATTCCAAGGTACCTTGTCAATTGAAAGCATGACTTCAATAATGACAAGGACCATATGAATTACAAAGATAGATTCCAAAAAAAAAAAGGATAAGGAATATTTATGTAATAGTAAATAAAAACCTTGAATACTACCAAGATTTTCCATTTGACATGGGGATGTTCAAGCAAATTTTATCAAGGAAAAAGAAGAAAAGATTCATTAGACCAAAATTATAAATTAAATGGCACTAGCATAACAAATTTTATAGTTTGAACCAGAATTGTATCAAGACATTTCACTAAAAACTGTAAATCTACAGATTTTAAATAATACTATTTATCCCATGTTTTTTAATGAACTTAAGTTAGGACCAAAGCTGTGTCCTTCATGTATCCCAGCCATGTCTCTGACCTGTGCACTTTTTGTAAAGAACAAACTGTAGGGCAGGCGAGGTGGCATGTCAGACTGATCTCCTTCATTTCGTGTCCATGCTTCATAAGCTTTTACTCATCACCATCAGCAGGAAAATATCAACAAAATACTTGGCGAACTTAAGTTTGCCAAGCCAACATGTCTTCCTTAAGGACATACAATTAATGAAGCATGGTCCCTTCAAAATGGAATAAATGTCCATCTCTGGCAACATTGTTGAACATGACCTTCATTGTTAACTCTTTGAAAACATTAGGTAACACATGTTGCATGTTTAATTTATTTATTTATTTACTTTTTGAACACTCCTTGAACACTAAGAGATACTTATTTTTCCCAAGACAGATTACAATAATGGTTGTATTGAAGTATATAAGTTGCTTACATGTGAAATTTGCAATATTTAAAAGAAAAAATTATTTACATAGTTCAATTTTACTCTTATCAAACATCAAATACAAATATTGTGTTATTTTAGTGACATATTTTGTCAATGTCCGGCGTTAGTATCCATACTTTCTAGCGAACAATTCAATGCAACTTGAGTCCGATCTCCAACCAAATGCAAAATTACTGAAACTGATGAGATCCAACAAAGATGCAAGACCTAAAATAAAACAAAGAAAACTATGTTTTGAAGGAAGATGGTATGAAGTAGCCAAGCGTTTGAGTGGTTACAGATAAACACAGCATGCAGGCTTTTTCCCACTTAAGACCTAATCCAACTTGGCCATTGTCCCAAAAAAAGAAAGGCACTAGCGCATAGAATAAGAAAGATAAGTATGAGAAGCAGAGAATACAGAAATACAAAAGAGGCATATGTTGTTTCAGAAAAAAAAAAACAAAAGAAAAGTTTGGGAACGAAGTAAATAAATACCCGGTCTAGGAAATATTTAGCAACGTCAGGAAGAGAATGCAATTCAGCCCTTCTTTTGCAAGTTTCCTGAATGGCTGGGTCCTTCCAGACCTCATCTACAACACGAGCATATTCACGTGTAGCAGCAGGAAAGAATGCATCTAAGTCTCCAGTGGCCATTATCTGCAGCAACCAGTCAGAGAAGTGTTTAAGCCTTGGGTTGATTGTATAGATACTTTGCTTACTTTCACCTGGTCCCTTTTCCCCTGAAAAAAGAAAATTAACAAATCAAGACAGCTTCAGGCTTTCATCAATACAACTTTACAATTTTTAAATAAAAAATCCATGTTCCTTGCAGGCAGACAATATAAACTTAAAATGTATCCAGGAAATTGATCCATACATTGTTGTGAATTTGGTAATTAGAGGGTGAACTTAAATGTAAACAAGGATCGCATGAGAATCTCCAACAACATAAAGTAACAATACAGAGTGCAAGTTACAAGCACCTGCCAAGTTGGTTACAGGATGGTTAAATGTGCACATGATTTCCACAAACCTCATTAACTCACCACATAAGAGTAAATTACTTGCTTAGTCCCTAAACTTTACCTCAATTTCACAAATTCGTCCGTGAACTTTAAAATGCTACACTTGAGGACCTAAATTTCAAAAACTACTACACTTCGGTCCCTTCGTCAATAATGGTGATACCGTGGCCGTTAGTTGTTGAGTAGGAACATGATGTGACCTGCCATTTTTTAAGATGGCTTCCACTGTAGAACTAAATGCTGACGTGTCGTCTGACACGTCAATGTGAGCTTTGCCACATCAACCTAATTGCTGAAGTGGCATGCCACGTCAGCTGTTGAAAAATTAATAAAAATTAATAAAAAATTAATTATTTTTAAATTAATAAAAAATATTTAAAATTAATAAATTATTTTAAAATTTACTCATCCTCCTAAATTAATAAAAATTAATTATTTTAAAATTAATAAAAATTAATAAAAAGTTGAAAGATTAATAAAAATTAATAAATTAATAAAAAGCTGAGAGAGAGAGGGTTTGGGTCCTTTATCATTCTCTCTCTCTCTCTCTTGAGCCGCGGGAAAAGCCACCAAGTAAATACCAAACTCAAATCCATACAAACATGATTCACTCTTCATCCTCATCAAGATTAACATCAACCCAAATAAACAAATCTTTAAAGAAGCAATAATTGTTAAATACCAAAAATACAAAACCAACCAACCTAAGTATTTCAGCAAAGAAACTAAGTTTGGGGGTACCAAACCCAGAAAAATTAAGCATTAAAAAGCAGAACAAAAGCTAGAGAGAGAGAGAGAGAGGGAGAAGAGGAGGCACAAGAAACAATCTAGAATTAAAGCGAGTACCAAAACCTATCGAATGAAGAGTATCTCCTTCTCTGTTTCTCTCTCTCTCCTCTCCTCTCTTGAGCCGCAGTAACCATGGCTTTCTTCCTTTTCGGCTTCTACATCTCCTTCTTCACAACAACAATCTCTCTAATCTCTCCCAAAGCCAACAATCTCTCAAAGACCTCTCCCTGTCTTCCCTTCGAATTCAAAATATTCGTTTATTTTTTTTTGATAAAATCAAGGCAGTTGCAATGTGGATATTTAAGAGTTTTCTGTGTTTAAATGTGGGTTTGAAGAATTTTGATTGCGGGGCTTGGATGATCACGAAGTTGGGTAGATGGATTTGCACAGTAATTTGGGGTTTACTCATTGAATTTCGCTCAATCAAGGAATTGAAGATGTTGGTTTTACTGAAAATTTGATTGTTGGAGTGGGTTTTAAAGTTGGAAGCAATTGTTTGCTTCTGAGATGATCTTTGAGTTTTGGATTCTCAGATAAATTTAGCGTTTTTTGGATTTTGAATGGAATTTAAGAGATGGATTTTGCTGAAAATTTGATTCTTGAAGTGGATTTCGAAGATGGAATTCCACTTAATCATGGAATTTACTGATTTTCTTCCCACTAATCAAAGCCTCCTCCTTCAAATCCCCTTTTCCAAAACCCTGATTCCCCACCATTTCCACCATTTCTGGTGATCTTTTGCTTGCTTCCAGGGAGAGAGAGGAGAGGAAAGAGAAAGGGGGAGGGGAGGAGATAAAGAAGAGTTTCTATTAATTTTTATTAATTTTAAAATAATTAATTTTTATTAATTTAGGAGGATGAGTAAATTTGAAAATAATATTATTTATTTTAAAATAATTTTTATTAATTTTATTAATTTTAAAATAATTAACTTTTTATTAATTTTATTAATTTTTCAAAAGCTGACGTGGCATACCAAATCAGCAATTAGGCTGACGTGGCAAAACTCATTGTGTAAGTTGTTGACGTGTCAGACGACACGTCAGCATTTAGTTCCATGGTGGAAGCCACATCAGAAAATAACAGATCACATCATGTTCTAACTCAACAACTAACGGCCACGGTGTCACCGTTATTAACAGAGGGATCAAAGTGTAGTATTTTTTGAAGTTTAGGTCCTCAAATGTAACATTTTGAAATTCAGGGACGAATTTGTGAAATTGAGGTAAAGTTTAGGGACTAAGCAAGTAATTTACTCCACCACATAATCATGAAACAACTCCACCATTTTGTGGTTTGAGGCATATTTCTTTTTTATGAATAAAACTTTATTAGAGGCAATAAGGGGGTGTCAATCTAAAAACTGACAAATCTAATAATTCAAAACAAGATGATATGGCTACATCTACATCTAGAGTCTCTCTAGTAATCCAAAAGTAAAAGTAGAAAAGCACTTAACATTCAAAAAATCTATAGATCTCTCTCTTCCCTCAAAAACTCTAGTATTGCATTCATGTCACACAAGCCAAAAAATAGCCTAAGGAACCAATGCTAAAAGCCTTATCTTCTTCACCTTATACATAGGAAAATACAACCAAATTAAAACTTCATCGTCAATACAACCGCCACCACCATGAACATCTAAAAAAACCCAAAACTATATTCCATAACTTTTATTACCCACGGGCAATGCAATAGAAGATGCTGAGCGTACTCCATCTCAATTTGCACACATAACACCTGTTCACAGGAACCCTTCTCCGTCTTTGAAAATATAAGTGTTGATGCTAATAAGTGTTAAAGGAATTGAACCCAAGACCTCTCCCTTCGCTAGTCGCTACTGGTACAACCAGGCCAAGTAACTTGAGGTATACTTGAGTTCAATGATGCTAATAAATGTTGTTGATACCACCTTTCGGCACGTCACCATGTCAACCATGTTATGATATTGTGCCAAATATGGCCATTTTCCATAAAAAGAGTGAAATTTACAAATAGGAGACCAAGGTATCCTTCTCTAGGAAGCGAGAGAACTTGTGTGGGTCTCTCTGTGTGTGTGAGAGAGAGAAGAAATGACTCAAATCATATTTAGCATCAAATTAAGACACCCACTTAAGAGATCCTCGGGAAACTATTTTTATTCAGCTTGTGGAATGAGTTAAATTCGGTTAAGTTAAAATATTTACCAACCTTGCAAAATGTCATAGCTGCATTACCATTTTCAGTCCATATTCCTTAATTCTGAAAATTAAAAAATACTACAGATTTTTTTAGCAAGCACAATTTTCCCTTCAATACAAATATGCTCCCCCCAAGCCCCCCATGGAGAGAGTACTATTTTGCTTCCTCATTCACGGAAGAAACTTTAGCTTTTGAAAGAAATTTCTCAAATAACGTGAAAAACATAGAACATGGGACAAAAAAGATACTTCCAGATGCTCAGTCAAAATGGCACAATGTCATAAATACAGCAAGATTTTAAGGAATAAGGATAGTTACCAAATTCGGAGATTGTTCAAAACGCGATATGAGGTTTGAGAACACCATACGAGCATATGTCCAATCGCGATATGTAAGGGGATAGGCTTAGTATGCTAATTTGCATGCATTTAATAAACAAAGATAGGTCATTGTGTTTTATACACAAAAACACATTCTAAAATCAAATATGTTTCAATGCTTGGGAGAAAAAAAAAAAAATCAAACCCATCTTTCTATTATGAAGTAAATTATAGGCAATACAAATTCAAACCAACTTCATGCATCAAAAAAAAGATTAAAATGATTGAGTTTTCTACGCTAATTTAATAACAAAAAAGCAACTAGATGACCACCAATACAAATTCTCTTTCCTTTCTGCTATTCATGAAGAGGAAGAATGAGAGCCATTCGATCTTGGCATATTAGCAGCAGTATCTCCATCCAAAGTAGGCCACCTCATTTCCTCTAGTCTCATGTTAGAATCTTCCAAGTTTCTGCAAAATTTATAACTTTACAGCTGTCTTCTCAACCATCCCTCCCTCTTCCTATTAAAGATTGTCTTTATCTCATAAGTAACACGAACCATGTTCTGGAACGTATGATCCGGATCAGATTTCATAGTAAATTTAACATAACACTAACATCAATTCATGTACTGGTATGTTCTAGAATATACTCCATCCATATATACCAAGGAAGAGTTATGAGAGCATAGAAGCTTATTATAAAAAAAAAAAAAAAAAAAAAAAAAAAAAAAAAAAAAAAAATCAACACTGATACTGATATTGGTCTATATAGGGTGACAAAAGGGTCTTCATCGCAATCTATATTGACCAATATGGTTGAATAAAGCTGCCATATCGGCCCATAACTTCTCAGCAATTATGGTGACCAATATGCAGTGACCATCTCTCTCTCTCTCTCCCTCTCTCTCCCCACATCGGCACAAGAGTCTTGAAGGGGAAGGGGGTTTGTCTTGGAACATGAACTTACATAACCTTGCTAAGGCACATCCTTTTCAGTCATGACTGATACCAATACCCTGACTAAAACTATGTAAAGAAGTATTCTTCCTCCCTCCAAAGCATCTAAATCTTGTAGAAAAGCACATCATGCACATTTCCTATATATACTCACCAATTCTCACATACTGTCCTCATCTCCCAATCTATAAGGCAAAGTAAGAAGTAAGGACAAGTTTCAGAATTCTTGCAATGGATAAAGCGACCATATGGGGAGATACCTTAAGAATGCCTCCTTTGTTGGAACAAATCACTTGTATTGATCTTGTTAAGATCCATATATCAAGTAAAACTCTTTTAACTTTTTGAAGACCTTTTCTTCCAGGTGAACTTGGTTGAAGGGGAGGGGGAGATGAAGAAGACAAGCGAGATCGTGAAAATATCAAGGGAAATGCAATGCTCTAGTACAAATAAGTAATGAAGAGCTCCATGACTTCAACAGAAAACAAGTATCAGAAGTGGTAGCTTATAGAAAATGTGCCGAAAAAAATTTTCCAATGCTAGTTTTTCACATAGGTCATCAGCTATTCATGATTTGTGTGAGTCATGGAGTTAGTAAATCCAAAAAAGGTAGAAGACATGCTATTTTGTCTTCTGAGATGATTGAGAAATTCACATAAAACCTTTGGAAAAAATCCTGATCCAATAAAGAGTGCAGGCAAGAATTATGATGAGACCATGCAATAGCATCTGCAGCTAATTGGATAAAGATTCAGTCAGCAATAAACCTAATTCCAGAAACCAGGTTAGGTTACAATCAGACCTGTGGCAGAATCTCCAGCATCCACAGCAGCAGACTGCTTTTCCATTAAAGCTTCCTCTTCAAAGCGTTCACGGCCCTCAAGCAGTACACTGAGATATTTGTACAAGTTACTTTGAATCATGAGCTTGATGTCCTGCAGTTCTTCAGGAGTAAACTTGTTTCCGTATAAAAACTTGGCCTGTAGCACAAGAGGAAGAAAAATAAAGCCAGTGCAAAATTGTCCAATATGACATCAGAAAGATAATCTCGTGACTTTACATATTTAACAAGCACCCCATAAAGCATGACATAACCAAAAAAAAATACTTCTTATGCAAAGAGATGGATAAACACTTAGTAGGTCAAGAACTTGTGTTCAAACAGCATACACAATGCAAGACAGGGCTGGTAAATGGAGCAGAAAAAATTATATACCAATCACCATAGAGTCCAAATATTTCCCTAAGGGAAAAGTTTACATATTTCATTTGGTTCTACTAAAGGGACCCTTGTATTCAAATGCATTGTTTAGGCCCACTCTGTGTAACATTGTTATAACAAGTGTCACCTTCATCAATTTGCAAACATCAAAATGGACATACCTCGGTGATTTGTTCACAAATAACCTGAAGCTTGGTCTAGTATCTAATAATATAATTTCATAAATACCTGAGAAATTTGGATCAGAATTACACCATGGAGGATAAAGACAAGGCAATCATTCTTTTTTCTCCATAAATATGGGCAAATTTTATGCCAGATTGTTCAATTGAAAAAGTAGCGCAATACTCTTTTTGTTTAAAAGGTTATAAGAGGTTTATTTTGAAATCGAGGTTCTCAGATTTGCCTAATCAGTAAAGTTAAAAAGGAGAAAAAAAAAGGTAGGCCACGTCTAACATACATGAAAGTTAATCTTTAAATTTCCTAGGGGGAATACAATAGAGTGATGGTTATTTGGAACATAACAGTAAGAAACCAACTTAACTTTCCCTTTACATAGTCACCAGTGGCCCTCTTTGAAAATGCTCCTTGAATGCATGTTTCGCATAGCACCCATATATTAGCCACCAGTGGCCCTCTTCCCTACAAGTTATCCTGGGTTTAGAATACTTCCCCTCGTAGTCTCCCAAGAAAAAAAAAAAGTTATTCTTGGAGAATCTCCCCATTAGAAGGAAGTTTTGTCCCTCAGAATGGTGGGCTGGGTTGAGTAGCTAGTCAATGAAATCAATAAAGAATTCCCTCATGCCCATCCAAATGGATAAAGTTGAAGAAGCTTTTCACATTGTAGAAGCCACTCCAAATTGGAACATTATTCCATCCACAACACTTCATCTTCCCCAAATCAACTCTCCCAGCTTCTTTCCATCCATTCAAAAAACTTAAAGATCTCTAGCACCTAATCATTGGCCACAGTATTGAAACTGACATCATGATAAAGAGCTTCTTTCAGAAAGACATCACATTACTAACCAAGGAACCCTTATGCATTCAATCTTCAATCTTTAAAAGCTTAGGAATGTGATTTCTTTGGCCTTATTTAGATTGCAGGAATGATGAAGTAACCGGAATGAAACCCTTTCATTCCAATACAAATGTCTGGAAACATCCATGGAAATCAGACTGGGCATTTTGCAGAAATCAGAAACCATCGCTAGGGGTTTCATGAAACCAACCAAGGTGGGAATCGCATGAATGGATGATGGGAATGAACAAGTTCTTTAATCTTTGTTCACATCTCTCTCTCTCCCTCTATGCTTTTCACTTGTTGGAGGCAATAATTTGATCACAACAATTACAAAACAAAGTTCTATTTGCTGAAGATAAGTGGTTGATTCAGATAAAAGGCCTCATATCCGCAGATTCAGATACCAGAGGTTTGACTCTTGCCCCAGCTTGAACTTCAAAACCGAAAGTTATTTTGCCACATTTGAGAGTCTGAGAGCAAGAATTTCAATCCCCAAAATTTGTTTGCTTTCATTGAATAATGGCTTCTTTTGTTGGAGATTGTTTCAATTGACATAATTAATTTAGGAGATCACTTCAAATTTTTACAATAAAGAATTTATTTATTTATCTATTTATTTTTTTTTTTTTTGTGTCCACGTTATATTGTAACTTTAGCCTACCAGGCCTGGGCCCATTGCCATCCCTACCTTAGCTTGACTTCCCTGAGGGGTATGTATCCTCATAGATGTTTTGCTTCACCTCCTCTTTTGCATCAACTTTATGTACTTCATGTGTCAAAAATAAAGGTTGAAGCACTTGGTTAGGAAATTGAATCAACAATTACTCATAATCATTTCCAAAGAAGCATTCACAAGATACTTTCCCCGTAGAATTATAATGTTTGGTTCCTTATGAACAAGAGAAGCAAAAGATATTAATAGGTTTAGCAACCAGAAAATTTGATGGACTCCCACAATTTCCAACATTATTACCATTGCCAAATTTGGCTGGAAATTGATTAACTGTTTTCCACACAATTTTGAAGTGACCTGCAAATCCTCTTCAATTTCAGAACTCATATGGATATCATCTCCCGGAGCATTTGAAAAACCGTGAACCCGTCTCTCCAATGCAATGATTTAATGGATGTTGTTGGACCGGAAAATAAGATGGTTGTGGTGGAAAATAAGGCTGACACTGTGCAAAGCACCTGTAAATGTAGCTCCTACGGCAACGACCACTATTCTAAATACAGCATGGGGGAGAATCCTTGATCATTGGAGAGCACTGGAGTGTACAGGTTGTTCCCATCATTGAAGTCAGGTGTGGAACTGAGCCTTCAGAATGACGACAGTTTCATTGAAAAAATAACGCAAATATTGTATTGACTTTCTCCCGCCCTACTTCTAAAGATAGAAAAGGTTGGAGAATGTACTCTCCAAAATTCTCTCCTTTCTAACTTGTTGGATTGTCCAACTGTTGAAATTGTTGACACCCATATGCAACATGGTTGGTTTCGGGTGCAATTATGTAGGGAACATATTAAATGCGCTACTGAAAATTAGGGACTGGTTGCATGGGGAACTGGAGGCTCCAACTTCTTGAACGGTGGTCGCACCGATGGTTGTACAACCTCATCCATCAAACAAAATATGTTTCAAGCTGTTCTTTATCTCCTCCAAATTTGACCTAATATTACATACTTCAGTCTTCCATGTGGAGATGTCTCGTTTGTTGGTTTCTTGATAGTAGTAAAGGGCCTCAAATTTGGTTGAAAAGCTCACTATCTATGACCATGGTGACAAAATATGCTAGGATCCTTCTCTCTGATACCAAACTAACGTAGGACAACTAGGGTTGGTTGTCTACAGTTGGAAGAATGGTGAGTAAAAGCTAAGGAAATATTGTAGCAGACGAATGCATGAGAAAGCCTTTAGGTTTGTGGTTCAAAATTGTTGGGAAGAATTAGTAGTACGAAGGTTAGAGAACTTTGATGAACACGAGCAGAGAAAAAGCAGCATAAGATAGCATAATGAAAGAGACCCTACGATGCATGCCTTTAGCTCAGATAGCTAAACAATAAACTTATTCATCAATCCATTTACTCTATTATTTTTCACCATGGAACCATTGCCCTTTAGCCTAGGCAGCCAAAAGATCACATTGTCTGGACCAAAATATGGCTGTGCCACCACCCTAACTTCAAAAGAAATCACATGGGCAAAAAAAGAATCTCGCATTCCCTCATAACCTCTTTCTGCATCCCCAACCCCATAAAAGCCTCTAGCATCATCACATATCCACTCATGGCAAGCTAAAGTGTATCTGATTGCAATGGTCACCCACCAAAAACTACTAGATCCTATAACAAATCTCCCAACCACTTGCCTAATGAAGCTCTATTGAACTCAATTTAAGAACTAATCCCCAAACCACCATGCGTCGAAGGGAGCCTGATCCGCTTTCTATGCAATCAGGTTAAATTTCATCAACTCATCCAAGTAAAAGCCTTAGAATACCAACAGAATGCAAATGAGCACAATGGTTGATGATGCAATTAAAGAATGCAAAAAGTGAATGCATCAGAAAATTCAAGACAAGCAAGCAAGTTGAAGTAATAAAACCCACAAAGAATTCTTGAATTCTTTTTTATTTTTTCTGGATAAAATAAAATGCAATTCACCAAATGTAATTGATAGCAAACCACAAGGATACTCCCAAACAAATCTAACTCAGTTATATATATATATATATATATATATGAAAAAAAGGTCCTAGACTTGAAAAAATTAGAATGAAGATGGAGATCATGAATTTAAATCATGGTTACACTCAAAAGTGTAGATGAGTTGGCCATAACGGGCATTAACATAAGGGAAACTGGTGTGGCATTTCCTTTTAAACTTTATTGACACATTGAATCTAGTCACATTACAAGAAATATCAATCCAATGACTTGGTCATTACAAGCCCATTATGGGGAAAAGGCCAATTTGGCTATCATTTTATCGGCACGAGCCAATACCATTTCAAATTGGCTATTAGTCATTACAAACCTGCTACAGGGGAAAGCCTATTTCACCGCACAAGTAGGCTATATCTGTATAAACATGAGGCAATACCATCACAAAATGGCTGATATAGCTGATTCGATTTGTTATAACTCAAGTTAAATTAGAAATAAATTAAAATACCTACAAGGAGATTAAGACATTTAAAACAAGAAACTGACTGCAGCTAAAATCGAAAGCATTATGAGTGCTTTAATAAGAAGGATCAAAACATTAGAAAAAAGTAAAGGAACAAAGAACTCAAAAGACAATGCACCAGAGATTGTAACTTCAAATTTGTGAATACAACTATTTGCCAAAAGGCTATCCCACATTAGGAACATGCCCCAAGAGACCAGAAAATCATGGAGGCAAATGCAAGTTCACTCAACCTTCCTGTACAACTGCAGGAAACACAATGCAATCCTTCTATCATCCCCCACCCAAAAAGAGTAAAATTGAGAACAATAAGCCAAACTTGGCATCAAAATCACTGTATCTTGACCAACCTAAACCATCCCATCTTTCATAATTACATCAATGTTCCAAACGATAATTTATATGAAAAAGGGAAAGGAAAAATATGGAATAACACTATTGTGGAACACCAATTCCCAATACCTTGGATTCCTTTTAAGGGAATAGGAAAAAAAACCTGAAAGATTAGAATGATAATAATGAACTTCGCAACAAATGAATGAAATAATTTTTCTATAGTTCTTCAGGAGAACAAATGCCAGTAAAATATGACACACACCTGCTTGAAGATGGTGCTTGTTCCGGATCCTTCCAACCCAAATAACATAAGTTTTTGAACTCTTCCCTGCTCCAAATACTCAGGAACAGATCTGCCCGAAAAAGTAGTTGGATCTTCTTTAGGACCATAGGAATTTCCAGGAGGAACGGGCAAAGAGAACAATGAAGAAATGAAACGAGTGGATGCCTGCCTACCAAAAACCAAAATGCAACAGTTTGAGAATTCAACTGCTCTGCCATATGATGAGATGAAAAGACTTTAGCTAAAAAAATATATATGCTATTCACGGGTAACGAGAGAACCTTGCCCCATATATTTCCCTTTATATTGTTTTGACCTTCTTCCTCATATGATCCATCTTCATATAGCCAGAAATGTGTATCCCTGGGGCACTGCACCTTGGCCAGCTAAAATAAGAATCATTCAAATTAGATGATCGGTCAAGATAGAAACACAAATGAAATAAGATAAAGACTAATGAGAAATCATTGCAAAAGACAAATAAGATATCTGGAAAGAGAACTTTTGGAATATTACATGCTTGAATATTGTACAATTGCCTAGAATAGATCTATAAACTGTGCCATGAATTTAAAATTTCATATTTATATTCCAAAATGACATGGATAATATGAGAAATGCTTCAACACAACTTTCAGATTTATTACTCAGTAGTTGCAGCCCATTTGACAGGTGTAACAGCTGAGTTTGGTTGACATTGACCAATATAGCAGCAATGCAGCCTGTTTTGATCGTGGTAATGTAAACATATAGAGCTAGATGTTACAAGCATAGTAGTTAAAAGCGAAAAGCACAAAAAAGCGACAAGCCCTCCTGGGGCTTAAGCGCAAAGCGAAGCGCGGGTTTTTTCATATAAAACGCACTTAAAATATAAAATCAAAATATATATTTATATATACAATAATAATACATAAAATATGTAAGTCTCATCAAAATAATTTTAATTTTTGATATAAGTCTCATCAAACATTTTTATATTTACTAATTTTA
This sequence comes from Dillenia turbinata, assembly GCA_037126225.1. NCBI lineage: Eukaryota > Viridiplantae > Streptophyta > Magnoliopsida > Dilleniales > Dilleniaceae > Dillenia > Dillenia turbinata. Next base: position 27,134,637 of record JBAMMX010000020.1, on the reverse strand, counting down.
ATTTTTTTCTCTTTTTGCAGTAGCAACAGCGAAGCAACTGAAAAGAGGGCAAGAAAAAATGAGAAGCAACAACTTGGAAAAAAAAAAGGAAAAAAAAAAAAACAGAGGAGCAGCATCAAGCAACTGAAAGGAGTAGCCCCTTCTTTTGTTAGAATAAGTTGTGCATGTGCTAAAATGCTGGATTGCGAGTTTTGGATTAAAAAAACCCACGTTTCACTTAGAGGCTTTTTGGTCCTTGTGATGTTAAACATAATCTTCTGAATGGATATATCTTGAAATATGTAATGGCTAGTTATTTACCTCTTAAGGACATAAACTTTCACTAGGGCCATGAAGTTCCTACATTATATTTCATAGGGATGATGATCTTCCTCTAATAGCGGCCATTGATTTGGCAACCTATGGCTCCAGTTGAAGGTGTTATTCAAGTTCAGGGTTATATAACAAATTCTTGAGCAACAGAAATTGTGAGAACTTCTTTTTTTTTTTTGGGTGATACAATTACAGACATGATTTGGGAGCCCATGGCTCCAATTGAAGGTGTTATTAAAGTTGAAATGTTGCCTCAAAGGCCAAGGAGAATGTGGCCCAATGTTCTTATATGAAGCAACTTAGTTTATTATTCCCTGAGATATAGCCTAGGTAAAGCAGAGTTACCTGCATTTTCGTATACATGACTACCTTGTTTATAGGAATTGGTCTGAAAAGCTATGCTATAATTCCATGGCTCTGAACAGGAAAAAAAAAAAAAGAACAGAGACAAAAAAGGGGGAAGAACAGAAAGGAGCAGGAGAAGAAAAAAACCCCAAAACAAAGAAAAAAATGAATAGAAAGGAGTAGGGCATCAGCAACTGAAATAAAAAAAATAAAAAAAAGAGGAGTAGAAGAGGGAAGATTAAAGAAAGAAGCTATAGAATAATGGAGAATTAAAAAAAAAGGGGGGCTGGAAGAGGACGCAGAAGAAAGATGTAGAAGAAGAAAAACCAAGAAGAAAGAAAGAAAGAAGAAGAAGCAGAAGAAGAACAGAGACACAAACCTGGTACAGATCTACTTTGCTTCCAAACTTGACCGAGACTCACCAAACATTTTAACACTAAAATTGCAATCCAGTGCACGTCATCCATGGAAACTAGCATAGACCATCTCATCTTTCACCATTAATAAGATCCAACAGTTGAAATTATATTACACTTGTTAAATTAAAAAAATAATAATAATAAATAAATAAATAAATGAAAAAGTGCCGCTTTTTTGCACTTTTTGCACTTCAGCGCGCTTTTCCGGTGCTTTTTTATTTGCACTGGGCTTTATACAAAAAAAGCCCTAAAGCTGGGCTTCGCTACGCCTCGCGCTTTAAGCGCACTTTTTGCGCTTTTGACTACCATGGTTACAAGATGCAGCCAGTAACCTTGATGCATGTAAAACAAAAACACCAAAGAAGACCACACCTATTGAGTGAAAGGAGACAACAAAATACTCTGAATGTCATATGTGATTGAAAATAAACTCAAAAAGAGTTCTAATTTAACTAATAATCACAAGCACAGTAAAAGCAACTAGTGTTTAAGGGGTAAATTGAACCCCCCTCAACCTGTCCAAAAGAGGTCATGCAACTGCCACATGCTATTGTGGCTAAATTGAGTTCTTTTGAGCATTTACACGCCCCCAGAACTGAAGAAACTGAGAGGCACAAACATGCTACCATGGTGCCCATGGTGTTGGGGCAGCATCAAAGGCCCTGATGCGGATATCAAGGCTGCAAGAAATTTATATAATCCAATTCAAGTTCCAGTTGGTTCAGTGACAAAGGTTCGAGTTAAAAGATTCAAGAAAGAGATGAATAACTTAATTTGGAGAGTTTTACAACAAGAAATTGGAGTCCAAGTGAATAAAAAACCAAAAGGGGGTCTTAACTACGCTCATACAAGCCCAATTGAAAGAATAAAAGGTCCAAAACTACCCAACACCAAGGGAGAACGAAAATAAAAAAAAAAATAACAGCAAAGAATCATTCAAAATATAGAAAAAAGATTTGATCAAATATGCTTTGACACATTTTAGCAATTTCTTTGACTTGGTCAAAATAGTTACATTCATTTAGTTTCATTTTCTTTTATATTTTAGGAAGTTACTTAAATTTTAGTTGTCATTTTTTTGGATTATTTCTAACCTATAAATAAGTCATTACACATTGTGTAAAATACAACTTTTGACAACTTTTGAGAAAATTAATAAAATTGTAAGTTTTCTTCACACGTATTGTTCTTTTGAGAACTTTTGAACTTATTCAAAATAGGAGTCTTGTTTAGTTTTTTGACTTATCAATCTAGGCTTTGAACCACCTAGATTGTGGCGTCATTCATTCCATCTTTATACCAAGATTCTTGTTCTAGTGAGAAACGGATCTAAAGTCATATACCTTAGGTTCTTTCTCCTTTAGGGCAAGAGTTGAAATTTTTATTTTTCACTGGTTCAAATCATTCGTTGGGAAGATTCTTTGGTTATATTACTTGTTCTTGAGTTCTAGAGTTTCTATACCTAACAGGTTCACATTAGTTGGTATCAGAGCAATTTTGGATTACCCTTCGAATTATTCATACTTGTCTATAATTTTTCATCTTTTTTTGTTTTTATTTGTGTTTCGATTTTAAAATTATCTCCAATTTCAATTTATCACAAAGAACAAAATTCTTCGTTCGTGAGCTTAATTTATTCTTTTTGGTATCTTTCATCCTTGATTTTTTTTCTTATGCTGCCGTAGTTCCAAAAAAAAAAAAAGGTTGTGAAAAAAAATTGATTAAAAAAAAGACAGCTTCCAATTTTTTTCTTTCCTTTTGTTGTTCCTTCTTTATTTCTTCTTTTTCCTTATTTGTTCATCTTCTTTGTTTTCTTTCTTTATTTATTCACATTTTTTTATTTATTTCATTCCTTATTTGTTTCTTTTTTAATTTGAAATTTTTCCGAATTTGCTATTTTTCTTATTTCTCACTTATTTTCCTTGTTATTTTCATTATTTGTTTCCTTTGTTGTTCTTTGTTTAAATTTTACAAGACAATTATTTTTGAATTAAGTTCAAAGAGTTGTTAGTTCATTAAGATGGTAAGAGACATGTTCGATAGATTGAATTCATTGAGACTTTTCCCAAGCAAAATACGGTTGCGGATGCACTTTCACACAGGTGACGATTTGGGGACAAATCGTTGTCAAGAATGGGGAAATGATGCGGATATCAAGGCTGCAAGGAATTTACATGATCCAATTCAAATTCCAGTTGGTTCAGTAACAAGGGTTCAAGTTAAAAGATTTAACAAAGAGCTAAATAACTTAATTTGGAGAGTTTTACAACAAGAAATTGGAGCCCAAGTAAATAAAGAACCAAAAGGGAGTCTTAACTACGCTCATACAAGTCCAATTGGAAGAATAAAGGGTCCAAAACTACCCAACACCAAAGGAGGACGAAAATTTAAAAAAAAAAATAGCAACAAAAAATCATTCAAAATATGGAAAAAAGATTTGATCAAATATGTTTTGACACATTTTAGCAGCTTTTTTGACTAGGTCAAAATAGTTACATTTATTTAGTTTCCTTTTCTTTTATTTTTTAGGAAGTTATTTAAATTTTAGTTGTCATTTTTTTGAGTTATTTCTAACCTATAAATAAGTCATTACACATTGTGTAAAATATAACTTTTGATAACTTTTGAGAGAATTAATAAAATTGTGAAATTTTTTCACACGTCTTATTCTTTTAAGAACTTTTGAACTAATTCAAGATATGAGTCTTATTTAGTTCTTTGACTTATCAATCTAGACTTTGAGTCACCTAGGTTATGGCATCATTCATTCCATCTTTATATCAAGATTCTTATTCTAATGAGAAACGAGTCTAAGGTCATATACCTTAGGTTCTTTCTCCTTTGGGATAAGAGTTGAGATCTTTATTTTTCACATGTTCAAATCATTCGTTTGGAAAATTCTTGGGTTATATTACTTGTTCGTGGGTTCTAGGATTTCTATACCCATCGAGTTCACATCAAACCCCCAACTGTGCCACTGAAAATCTAGCACAGCCCAACATGGTCAGGATACCACGAGGCTTCACATACTGTTACTTGGTTCAGACACATGTTTTTCCTTCCTCTCCAAAGATGCAGATTAACTATGACCAGAATGGCTGGAATGCAGCCTGCATGGGATGCCTAATACACATACCTGACCTCTAGGAAAAAATCGAGAGAAAGCCACGAGTAGCTTGATTGAGCTAACCCATTTGAGCCTACTATCAGTGAGGCATAACACCTCAACATCCAAAAATTATTACTCCTACCTACCTCTGAAGGATTCTTCGCCGGGGCCTTTGAGGTTGGGGGATTTTACAATTGTCTCCAAGTGGACACTGGAGTGGTGGAAAGACCTTTCCCTTGGAAGCTACTTTGGAACTCTTTTCTTCCTCCAAAGTTGCTTTCTTTACCTGGGAAGCTGCTTGGGTAAAATTTTGACTCAAGATAAGAATGGGCATTATTCCTGTTAATAGGTACATCTCATGTAAGGGAAAGCTGAAGCCAAGGGATCATCTTTTTCTTCACTGCATGCGAAACTGTTTTATATGGGAGTGGATCTACTCATTCTTGAGGGAATTTAACAGGGTTGCAAAAGACCGTTGATGTGTTTTTTAGATAATTTTCATAAGTGTTTGTTTTTTAGGTCTTCATCTAGATCTTTTGTGTCCTTTGTGGCTTTGTCAAGGTGGTTAATTTCGCGGTTTCCTTGTCTTGTAGCATTTTGGGAAAGCTTTCCCTTGGTTCTTGTTCAGCCACTCTACCTTCTATTAATATATTTTTACTTTCCTATCAGAAAAGGAGTCAAATGGTAGAGGTGAGGTTGTGAAGCTCAGCCCAAAGATATCAGGGAGACGCACCATCTAGGAAACAAGATAACGCCATCATGATATAACCCTAACGGTTGGAGATCTAAAGAGCATGGTTGGGAATTCAGGGGGTTTCCATCTGCTAAGATTGGTAGAATTGTAAAACTTTGATCATGAATAAGTTACCATCTAGGAAACAAGATAACACTATCATGATATAACCCTAACAGTTGGAGATCTAAAGAGCATGGTTGGGAATTCAGGGGGTTTCCATATGCTAAGATTGGTAGAAATTTAAAATTTTGATCATGAATAAGTTACAGAGGGAGGCTTTTGTGGAAAGGCCTTTCGGGAGCTTTTCTAAAAGCATAGTACTACACATCTTTGAAATTTTATTTTCAAATCCACCTTCAGAAGCATTTTAAACAGTGTTGTCGAGGAATTACCGGAAGCAACTTTTAAAATATTCAGGAACATTTTTTTTGAAACACTTGAAGCCCTTCTAAGAGGGCGAACCTTGGCGCAACAGTGGAGTTGTTCCTTTGTTGACCTCGAGGTCACGAATTCGAGATGTGGAAACAGTCTCTTTGCAAAATGCAAGAGGAAGACTGCATACATATACACTCACCCTCCCTTTCCCCCTATTCCCACACTAAGTCGGGGAACACTTTGTATACTGGGTGGGGTGAGCCCCTTTTTTTAAGCCCTTCTAAAAGCACATTTAAAAGTAACTTTCGAAGTACTTCGAAAGCATTCTTAAATTTTGCAAGAACATTTAGGAAGAACCTCTAAAAGCCCAAGCTTCTCTTTGAAATTATCCTTGAAAGTCATTCTTCAAAGCCTTCTCAAATATATATATATATATATATATATATATATATATATATATATATATATATATATATAATATATATATATATATGTATATTATTAAAGCCTCTTTAGAAGCTCATTCTCAAATCCTTTAGATGAATATTTTGGGCTGCATTTTTTAAAGCTATCTCTCAAAACACACTCGATTGTTGTTGCCACATTCAGCTGACGGAGTTCCATTCTCTGCAAACTTGCTCCACTGCTAAGTCAAGATTATAATATTCTTACTGAAACTAGATTCCACCACTTCAAAACATTGGCTTGTGGAGTTCATCCATGGTGGCTCCCTTGTCTTCCCGGACAGCCTTTGTTTTCAAGAAACTCATCAAAAACTAGAACTATTGCCACAACTGAGCCATAAAAGACAACAGGAGATTTGTCTTATTTTAGGAAATTCTCCTTGAAACTAAAAATGCTAGCAATAAGAGATTGAAAGGATAATATATCCCAACAACAAGGAAAAGGGGTCCGATTTAAGTTGCCAACACACACTGAAGAACTTCATACTCAACAGCACAAACATATTTCATACTCCAAAACGTTACATGAAGAACTTAAAGTTTCTGACTTCATGATGGAAATGAATGTCAAAAGAATAATCACCAAAAAGTTTAAGTAGTTCAATCAGAAGAAAATATATTTACCTTCAATACTCTTCGCTCAATTTTAGTGATCTCCCGACCATTAATATAAACCTTTGTGTTCCCATTACTTGCATCCTGCCGAAGCTTTCCCCCAACATTGAGTTTCGAACTTATAATTCTATCAGGTTTCTCTCCTTCCTAATCATTCAATGCCATAAACAAACTCATTAATACAAGAAAAGAATGTAGATGGCAAAAAACAAATTACCTCTACTGTTAAAAAGACATCACTCTTCACCTTTCCCCAAAGTCCGGAATCCTTGTCATACCAGTATTTGCCAGGCTTCAACTTCTGGGGTGGCATCGCGCAACCCAAAACTTCAGCCAATTCCTCTTGCCATAACTGCCTGCCATTCACAACAAGTTGCTCGGGTCTAAGCTGATTTGCAGAGCACTCCTTTTCAGCCTTCATGATTTGCCTAATCTCCAAAGGACTGCATACTCTAGACAATATTCTTGAAGACTTGCCTAAACTAGACCTCTTCGATTCATCTATCGGCTGCCCAATGCAGCCTAGGCACTTCCTGCCTTCAGGCATTGACCCCATTGCCTTCAAAATGCAGTTACTGCAATACCTTGCATCACACACAATGCAGGCCTCTCTGTCCTTCAATCTGTTGCCTTTTCCACATCTGCTACATACCCCTCTCTTTCCCAAGCCCTTGGCTCTGCCTCGAGAAGCCATGGGAGATGCCGCAGGATCAGCCGCACTCGACCTTGGAGACGAACAGAATCCATTCACGTCTTCTTCTTCATCGTTCTCCGAGTCCCTCGGCGTGTTAAACGTCACAACCGCAGCTCTCCTTCCTCCGATCAAATTCGGCGGCTTCATCGAACTCACCGAAGACGAAGGAGCCAAACTCGAACCCCCAACTTTATCGACTGTTTCCCCATTTGCAGACTCAAATTGAGCTCGCGAAACAGACGAAGATCTCCGACTCTCAACCGAACTACTCCACAATTCACTTCCATTCCTCATCCTACTAAACCTCGACACCTTTGAAATGGGGGAAATTACAGGAATCACGGCATTAGCATCGGAAGCTGAAACAATCGAGGTGGTTCGAATGGAGGCGGATTCGAGATCAATGGGTTCGATCTTGGGGAGGCCGTAGGGTATAGGAGGTCCATCGTACTCAATGGCGATGGAGTAATCGAGGTGATCTTCGTCGGGAAGCGGAGCTCCGGCAGGTAACATTCGTCGGAGAACTTCTTCCCAAGTCTTCTCCGCCTCTGCATCAGAAGACATGACGGAGTGAGAAGTGAAGATTAGGGTTTTGAATTTGATCAGAGGTTTTCGGGAATTTTAGGAATTTGAAGACGAGAAGTCGTCATTTTCAGTGAGGTTTGAAGAAGGGCGGGGCACGGAGTTGGAGAAGAAAGTAAACGGAGAGACCAACGGGAGACGTCAGTAGGCACGTTGCCGTCTGCGCTGGATTCCGTTATCTTTGACGTGATTGAACTTGGTCCTCCGGTTCCGTCCCAAGTTTTTTAAATTCATAATAGAAAGACGAAACTCTTTTTGCTTTTTTTTTTTTTTTTTTTTGATAAGGAGATGTAAGCAGGGTTATATTAAAAGAAAAGGAAGGATAAAAGTGGTATGACGTGTCTTAAGAAACAAAAGAGCCAACTCTAACATCATTGCTGGTGTATGCTCTTGTTGGCGAAAGAGATGAAAACCCATTTACGATAGGATCGCCTTCGACTAAATTAGATTTTTCAAGATATTTGACATATAGCGATATTCGCAAAATAAATTAATAACAATTATATCAGATAATTATCAATCTTATACATTAATTAATATTCATATCTATAAAAATTATAAAATAAATTTAAATATAAATAAATATTATACCATATTTTATTAAATATGAATACAAATTCATTATAATATATTTTTTAATAAATTTAATACCTATAATATCAATATCACTATAAAATTAATAAATTTAAATATAAATTCTATCTATATCTATAGTGTTAGAAAAAAGAATTTGAGTCGAGACAACAAACACTTAATTTGATAGGCAAGTAAAAAAAAATAATTCTCAATTTAAATTAAGTTTTTAATTTTGATTGTTCGATAACATTTTCAAGGAAACATGGCATGGTTTTCACCATGTGAAGTTATATTCTAAAATTTAACTTAATTCATAAGTAATCTTTTTTATTTAATTAAAAAGAGATGACTACTAATTCAATTAAATTGAATTGGCCAAATATTTCCCAAAAAAAAAAAAAAGACTTTTAATGGGTTATGATATTTGGTTTAAATAAACCATTTAAATATGATATGGCACAATCTAATTGGTTATAAATGACTTATTTTTCGTGGTACAAAAAACACACAACATTATTTTAGTGGTCACTATTTATGTATTTAATTGACCTAATTTAGTATAAAAAAAATTACCACTTTTATTTTTTTTAGTATTTAAAATTTTACACAAAGGAAACAGAACATTATGGTAACTCAATTTCCACAATTTGTTTCTCATTTTTCTTATTTTGTTATTATATATTAGTGTTGCTCTCTTTGTCAAGAAAAAAATTATATTTTATGTTGTCAAAAGTTTAATGAATAAACAACAATAATAACAATCAGAATTTTAATCATAAAATTTGAAATCAGAGATAAATATAAGATAATTCAATAATTTTTTTTTTTTTTACATAATTTACAAAAGAAAAATTATGTAGTTAGAGTTGTAATTTAATATTTAAAGTTTATAATTTTTATTAGTCATATAACATAACTCATACATCTTATATTCAATTGTATAAGCAATCAGATAAAATAGTAAAATATCTTATGATTAATTAATTCAAATTATTATTATTTTGAAATTATTAAGGATTTGTCCACATCAATGCATAAGCAATTTCTTAGTTCATATATAAACTCAATAGTAAACGAGTCTATCTCTAAAAAGATAGTTTAGTAATCACAATCTCCTCATTCAATTTAAAAATCTCACATTCAAATGTCTGTATAATAAAAAATTAAAAAAAATAGTAAAATGGTCTTACATTTTGGACACTTGTCCGAGGAATATAAAACATTCTTATTGTCAAGTTGAATGTGATTGACATATATGCTCCACTCATGGAGAAGTTGTTAGAATGTATGTCAAATCTAATGTATGCTTCAATTCATAAAATGGAATCAAAATTAGCGAAAGCAAAAATTAGAGATTTAAGTTATCTCCGGCCATACTCTTGTTCTTCACTTCTGACGAATCTAAAAGCACCAACACGATCCTTGGGGTATGCACAAGTCTTCTAAACCCTCAATTTCACTCAATAGATGGTGTGGAGTTTAGAAATTCGGACTTAGGGACCCAATGTATTGGAGGGGTTTATATAGGCTCTCAACCATCAAAAAGTCATTAAAATCTTACAATTATCACCCTAAATAATTGCTGGAGGTTATGAGAATCCAATTAATTATTCAAAATGAAAAAACAAATTAATTGTGTGGAAGTTTGAATGGGACACCAAAATCCGGCCAAATGCATCCCCAATTCAAATTCCTACCATCCTTATCACATTTAATTCTTTCGATTATATTTTTCCCTAATTAATTTGATATTGAATTCAATTGAATTTGAATTCAAAATTCTAATATTCTCCCACTTGGCCCAACAAACTGACTTGAAATTAGAACCAAGTCAATTCCTTATGAAAATATAGTACACGAGTCACGGTGATAAGTCCTCTAAAAATGAGTATTATCTTCCGTGTACCACAATGCATTCTATTTTCCAAACCTTATGGTGACATTTACTTTATGAATAAACCCTATGTCTATTCGAATCCTTACTTGATGAATTTATCTCAAAATAATGTGTGCACAACTTTATTGAGAAAATTCAACTTTGAGTTTCATTCAAATAAGGCAATAAGCCCATATTTACAACATGATCTCTGAACCTATTTGGTGGCATGCCTTTGGTCAATGGGTCAGCCAACATATAATCAGTGCTAATGTGTTGGATTATAACTTTATTTTCCAACACTCTTTCCCTAGTGGCTAAGTACTTTATGTCGATGTGCTTACTTCAACTACCACTCTTATTGTTCTTAGCAAAAAATACAGCAGTTGAATTATTACAAAATATACATAATGGCTTAGGTACAGAATCTAAAACCCTAAACTCAGAGATGAAACTCTTGAGCCACACCGCGTGTGACGTAGCATCAAAACACGCCACGAACTCAGCTTCCATAGTAGAGGTCGCAGTCAATGTCTGCTTTGCACTCCTCCATGATACAGCTCCGCCAGTCATTATGAAGATGTAACCCAACGTTGATTTTCAGGAATTAACACAGCCAGCAAAGTCTGAATCTGAATACCCAACTACTTCCAGACTCTCGGTTCTTCTGTATGTAAGCATATACTTCTTGGTGCCTTGTAGATACCTCAACACCTTCTTTGCAGCATTCCAATGTTCCAAACCCGGGTTACTTTGATATCTACCTAACATCCCCACAGTATGCGCTATATCAGGTCTTGTACAGACCTGTGCATACATAAGATTTCCTACAACGGAAGCATACGGGATGTTAGCCATTTGTTCCCTTTCTAAATTTGTCTTAGGACATTGGTCTAAATTGAACTTATCCCCTTTAACAATCGGAGCTATACTCGGTGAACAGTTCTCCATTCTGTATCTCTTAAGTACTTTGTTGATGTAGGTCTCTTGAGATAGTCCTAGAGCCTTATTGGATCTATCTCGATTTATCTTAATGCCGATGACATAAGATGCATCACCTAAATTCTTCATCTCAAAGTTTTTAGAGATGAACTGTTTCACATCATACAACATCCATTTATCATTAGTGGCAAGTAATATATCATCCACATATAGGACAAGAAAACAAAACCTACTCCCACTGACCTTGAGGTATATACATTGATCCATAATGTTCTCTTCAAAGCCGAATGAAGTGATTACATTGTGAAATTTCAAATACCATTGGTGAGAGGCTTGTTTTAACCCATATATGGATTTTTTTGAGTTTGCACACCAAGCGTTTCCTATCACTAGAGGAGAATCCTTCGGTTTGACATATGTAAACCTCTTCCTCTAGTTCCCCATTAAGAAAAGCCGTTTTCACATCCATTTGTTACAACTCTAGGTCGAAATGTGCAACAAGTGCCAGAATGATGCGGAGGGAATCTTTCTTGGATACCGGAGAAAATGTCTCCGAGTAGTCGATTCCTTCCTTTTGGGTGAATCCTTTAGCAACGAGTCTAACCTTATATTTCTCGATGTTGCCTAATGAGTCAGTTTTAGCCTTGAAGACCCATTTACATCCGATGGGTAACCCCATCTGGCAACTCTACAAGATCCCAGACTCTGTTGCTCCTCATGGAGTCCATCTCATCTTTCATGGCATTTAGCCATAAGTTCGAGTTCTTAGAACTCATGGCTTGTGAAAACGTTTCTGGGTCCTCTATGGCTCCGACGTTATAGTCAGACTCTTGAAGATATACCACATAATCATCATATATAGCTGACCTTCTTTCTCGATTAGATCTTCTTAATGTTGGTTCTACATTCTCCATAGGAGAAGGTTGACCAATTTGATCTTGGTCAACTGTTTGTGGAATTTCTAAATTGTCATCCGTACCCTGATATGTGTCTACAGGGACTTGAGGGTTATTTTGGATGACAACTAACTTGGTACTAGAACTTGACGGGATACTTGATGGGTCCCTTTCAGGAGTTAAATCCCCGAAAGTAATCCCTCCCACTAACCAAGTCATTTTCTAGAAATTTAGCATTTCTAGATTCCACAAACTTAGTGTGATAGGATGGACAATGAAACCGATATCCTTTGGACTTTTCGGCATAACCGATAAAATATCCACTCACGGTCCTTGGATCCAGTTTCTTTTCTCGTGGATTGTAAACCCTTATCTCTGCAGGATAACCCCAAATGCGTATGTGTCTCAAACTAGGTTTCTAGCCTTTAAACAACTCGAAGGGAGTTTTGGCTACAGCCTTGGTTGGAACCTTATTCAAGATGTACATTGACGTCTTTAGAGTTTCAGTCCACAAGAACTTAGGTAGTTTTGAGCTAATCATCATGCTCCTAACCATATCAAGCAAGGTCATGTTCCTTCTTTTAGCTACCTCATTCTGGTTAGGTGAACTAGGCATGGTGTATTGAGCAACGATCTCATTTTCCTGAAGGAACCTTGCAAATGGACCTGGCGTTTGTCCATCCTCAGTATACCTTCCATAGTATTCTCCTCCTCTATCTGACCTCACGATCTTTATTTGCTTACCGCATTGTTTCTCTACTTCTGTTTTAAAAATTTTAAAAGCATCCAACGCCTCGTTCTTATGGTAAAAAATATAGAGATATATGTATCGGGAATAGTCATCTATAAAGGAGATGAAATAACTATGATCATACGAGTCTATACCTGGAGTACAAATATCCGTATGTATGATCTCAAGCAATTCTAAACTCTTCCTGGCACCCTTTTGAGTCTTGTTAGTCTGCTTTCCCTTAATGCAGTCTACACAATTCTCAAAGTCGCTAAAGTTTAGAGTGTCAAGTACCCCGTCCTTTATCAACTTTTTTATTCTCTTTATGGAGATGTGTTCTAATCTCCGGTGCCATAACATTGAAGAGTTTTCCTCAATGACACTTCTCTTAACGTCTGTTTGTGTTACATTCATGCAAACATTGTCTTGTAAAGCAATACTATATAATCCATCCAATAATGGACTATAACCAACGACATTTAAACCATAAAATAATATCATTTTATTATTAAATTGGAAAGAGTAACTGAATTGTATAAGTTTTGAAACGGAAATTAGCTTCCTAGAAAACTTAGGTACATAGAATACTCTCTCCAATCTCAAGACATGTCCGCTTGCCAGAATGAGCTCGCAATCGCCAATGCCCTTTACTCGTGAGCTCATCTTATTGCCCGAATAGATGAGTTGTTCACGACCCACCGACTTCCTTAGGTTTTGCAAGCCCTGTAACACATTTGTAATGTGGATGGTACAACCAGAATCAATCCACCATGTGTCATGAGAAACCTCAGTCATGCATGATTCATAACAAACTAATGAGATTTCCATACCTTTACTTTCAAGCCACCGTTTGTACTTAGCACAATCCTACTTCATGTGTCCCTTCTTTTTACAGAAGAAACACTTGGACTCCTTCTTAATGTCCGTTTTCGGTTTTGTGCCCTTTTGATTTGGCTTGAATTTGTCCTTTTTCTTTCCTTGTAAAGTCACAAATGTACTTTCAGAAACCTGTTTTATCTCCAACAATAACCTTCCTTCCTCCTGCACACACATGGCCATCAATTCATTTATAGACCATTTCTCCTTATGTGTGTTGTTGGAGATCTTAAAAGGACCGTAGGGTTGAGGGAGAGAGTTCAAAATGAAGTGCATAGGGAAGGACTCGGACATCTTAACCTCCAGGTTCTTTAGTTGAGCTGCAATGTCCCGCATCCGCATGATGTGCTCGCGCACACCGTGGACAATAGTGAGCCTCATAGAAGAGAATTGCATAATGAGGGTACTGGCCAAAGACTTCTCTGATGCCGTAAATTGCTCGTCTATAGTCTTAAGAAGAGCACGGACATTGGTATGCTGATTGACCGAGCCACGAATACCAGCCGAGATCTTACTCTTTAACCTTAGACTTTCCCCGTCTTTTTGACAAAACCAGTCTAGACATGCACTAAATCAATCGCACTTATAGTATTACATAGAAAAAAGAATTTAATCAAATAGACTATTAAAAAATAGCTATTTTGATATTTTATCTCCAATTTTATTATTTTCATGTAACAAAAATTCCTGCGGGATAAAATTCATTACATAAAAATATTTCATGGCAAATTTATTCTTTCCCTAATGTGATCATACTTTTATTTATAATTTTCTATTTAATTATGGTTGTTGTGGCTAAATCCTAATTAATTTTAGAAATTATATTGATCACTAGGATAATAATGTAACTCCATTTTACCATGTCAAAATACATAAAATTTTAATATAAAAATGCAACAAAAATTACTTTATGCATTTTATTAATTTTGTACCTCCCCTTATGTATAAAATTATATTCAAAATAAATTTTATGTTCAATTTTCTAAAATTTGGATTTAGAATATCTTTTGAAAATTTTAGAAAATTTTTTCGAAAATTTTTTGTTCCAAAAATTAAATTTTAAAATATTAGGGACCAAACTGTTACATTTCAAAGTTTTCCAAAAATGAGAGCACTTTAATGTAATAATTTATGAAATTTCGAGACCATAATGTAATTTTCAAAAAATCATGACAAAAATGCTCCTTTAAAAAAAATGATATAAAAAGAATATGACCAGATTCGAACCCATGCGCAACCAGATGCTGGATAACCTAACCACCAAGCCAATACCACCAGGCCAAGGCCCAGGCAATGATGCATCTTCAATAAAATATTTATTTATTGATTTCTTTTGATGTACAGTAATTTCCATCATCTTCTTCATCCGAAAGTTGGAAAAAGGGTCCTAACCCGATTTGTTGATTCCGGCGGATCCGAATATCGGAAAACTATCGAAAAATTCAAAAATGCACCAAAACTTATTTTGAAAATATGGTTTTAACCATAATGATACAAAAATTTCAATTTTGAAATCAATTTCTTGAAAACATTAAGATTTTTGACCCAAATATGCAAAAATCCAAAAACCCTAATTTTTTAAAAATTTTGAAATTCGTCGGAAAAGTGCAGGCAAAGGTAAAATTGGCTCTGATACCAAATGTTAGAATGCATGCCAAACCTAATACATGCTTCAATTCATAAAATGGAGCCAAAATTAGCAGAAGCAAAAATTGGGGATTTAGGGTTACCTTCGGTTATGTTCTTGTTCTTCACTTCCGACGAATCTAAAAGCACCAACACGATCCTTGGGGTATGCACAAGTCTTCTAAACCCTCAATTTCACTCAATAGATGGTGTGGAGTTTAGAAATTCGGACTTAGGGACTCAATGCATTGGAGGGGTTTAAATAGGCTCTCAACCATCAAAGAGCCATTAAAACCCTACAATTATCACCCTAAATAATTGCTGGAGGTTATGAGAATTTAATTAATTATTCAAAATGGAAAAATAAATTAATTGTGTGGAGGTTTAAATGGGACACCAAAATCCGGCCAAATGCATCCCCAATTCAAATTTCTACCATCCTTATCACATTTAATTCTTTCGGTTATGTTTTTCCCTAATTAATTTGTTGAATTCAATTGAATTTGAATTCAAAATTCTAACAGAAGTGTCAAGAGAAACAATCCAGCATCGGTTCACAGCCTAACTCATGTGATG
Source organism: Dillenia turbinata (assembly GCA_037126225.1). NCBI lineage: Eukaryota > Viridiplantae > Streptophyta > Magnoliopsida > Dilleniales > Dilleniaceae > Dillenia > Dillenia turbinata. The sequence continues at coordinate 27,118,888 of JBAMMX010000020.1, read as the reverse complement.
ATGGAGTCCACAAGTAGCCACCATAGATGGTCCAGTCCACAAGTGAAGTGATTAGCAAAATGGTTAATTGAAACCTTTGATAATAAAATCATAGATGCATACATGCCTATGCATCTATAATAATCAAGCGTAGTTGTGAAATTTATATATCATAGATTAAAATCGTTCAGTCATAAAGGCTAATACTCTTGGTCAGGTATGTGGTTAAGTTTAGGATTCCATATTTGCAAGGAGTTTCAACTCCTGTAGCAACCCGAAGCATAAGTTGTACAGTCAATTCTAAGATGTATACATGCAGCAATCACATGGGGGGCATAGAATTCGTAGCAGCTATCACTTCCAAAATGTAAATTGTCAGTGTATCTTGTTGGATTATCACCTGAAACCCTAGTGAAATTTTGCACAACTTTTCCTTTAACCATCTTAGATCCAAGAGATTATTATCGTTTTATTCACTTCTAGACTAAGAGGTTAATGTAACTGAAAACTTGACTTTAAACTAACTGTTAGAAATCAAGAGGAGCATCCAACAACTCATCTTGGACATCAAGAGCCTGATTCAATCTCAAGAGACTCAATCCTAGCCCAAGTGTTAGAGCTCCTGCATTCATCTAGATCATACTCTCCAAAGATCTAGAAAGAAGAGCTCTTGGAGGCCCGGTTTAGCCCACAAGGGAATCCAAGTGAAGGTTTAAGAAGGAGCAACAAAGTGGTTGAGAAGATGCCAAAATACCTGTCCCGGAAAGTGTTACGAGTTTTGGCCCATTTTGGTCAGAACCTAAGCCCAACACTTAGCCAAACTTAGACTCTTAAAGGTCTAGCATTTAGCTCGATTTGAGATCCAATCCAGCCCATAATTGAGCTCAAAAGAAGGTATCAGATGAATTCCAGAAACTGGCTTTAAAGTGGCCAAAGAACAGGCCCACAAAAGCGTTTTAGTTTCTAGCCATGGCCAGAGCCCAGGCTCATTATCTTGACCCAAGTAGCAAGCCAGTCCACATTTGTTCAAGCACTTTTTGAAGTAATAAGAGAGTGGGGAAGAATTGAAATGTAAAGAGAGTACCATAAAGGTATGGAGAAAAATTGAGTATGGAGAAAGATGTTTGAAGAATCATAGAACAAAAGAGTAATCTTCTTTCTAGTTGGAATGTTCTCATTACTACCCTCTCAATCTCTCATATTCAGGAATAAGATCAATGAGTTATAGATTAATCTTCTTTCTGGTTGGAATGTCCTCTCCATTTATCTCCTTCATCTCTCATGTTCTGGGTATTGTCCATGCTCTCTCTCAATCACTTTTGTAATGGGCATTTGTCCCTCTTAACTTGGGCATTTGGCCCTCTTACTCTTTGTAATATTTTCCTTCAAAAATACAAAAAAAAAAAAAAAAAAATTCATTTGTTCTTCCACTATTGTTGTTCTCGATATCTACAGTTCTTTGTGGACTTAGAGTAATCTCCTCCAAGTTTCCTCCATACTTTCAAGTCTTGGGTATCAAGAACTATGTTTGAAAGGGGAGTTTATAATCTCCCACTTTTAGATACTTAAGTGAATAGTTTAGTGGTCATATCTCAATCTTTCAACTCCAAGATTTAGAGTTCAAATCTCAGTATAATAAAACAAAATAAATAAATAATCTCCCACTTTTGGAAATTGAGTCCGAAGGAGATTGACTCTAAAGAGGTGTCCTGGTTGGAGTATTTAGAGCAGTCTTCTCTGGAATTCTTCCAAGCATCGCATTTTGTTTTCTTGGCACTATGCTCTATTTTTTTTAACAGTTCCTTTATTTGACCACAAATCTAAGAGAAGAGAGAGGTGTTGATTATCACATAGGAAGAGAAGAAGACAGTTTGAAATTGTATGATAATAAAGGGAGAAAGAGAGGGGCCTTTTACCGAAATAGGGTTTTTTTATTTAAAATTAAAAAATAGGGTCTTTTTTTGTTTTCAAAAATAGAGATATCTCGTTCTGAGATCGCGACATGCACTACTTATTCTCCCAATTTTCTTTTTTTAAAAAAATTTGATATTCCGGTCTGAAACCACGATATCAGTGTCACGCTCAAAGATCGCGACATCAAAGGAGACGCATATGCCTTAACAGTCAAAAGCAGATTCCCTGTCCACTCTCTCTCTCACATGATGTCTCCGCATTCTTTAAAAAAAAAATGGACAGGCCGCATGATGTCTCCACTCTCTCTCTCATGATGTCTCCGCATTCTCTCTCATTCTCATTATTATTAACTTTTTCATAAAAAAAAATAGAAAAGTTGACAGTCAAGACAAAAAATGACAGAGAAGTAGAAAAACAGAGTGAACATTAAGTTTGTCCCCATCCCCATCTCCATGATGTCTCCACTCTTTCTCTCATGATGTCTCCGCATTCTCTCTCATTCTCATTATTATTAACTTTTTCATAAAAAAAAATAGAAAAGTTGACAGTCAAGACAAAAAATGACAGAGAAGTAGAAAAACAGAGTGAACATTAAGTTTGTCCCCATCCCCATCTCCATGTGATAGTAAAAAAAAGTGAACAGTCAATGGGGAAAGTCATATTTGTCCCCAGTCCTAAGTGATAGTTAGAAAAGGTGAACAGTCAGGGGAAAAAAAAGGAAGGCAAAGATAGTTAATATCATAGTTGTTAAAGGCGACACTGGTGTCGTGATCTCAAACCGTGACATCAATTTTTTTTTTTTAAAAAAAAGGAATCTACGAACAGTGAATGTCGCGGTTTGAAATCGCGACATCACTACTTTTAAAAACAAAAAAAAATGACTCTATTTAATTAATTTTAAATAAAAAAATATTATTTTAGTAAAAAGCCTGAAAGTGAGAGATTGTTTTCTTTGTAGAGGAGAGGCTTTTGTTTGAGATTGTTATGATGAGTTTCAATCGAAAAGAAGGGAATTAAATTGTGGGGCTAGATTATTTACGAAAATATTATTTTTTTTAATCAAAATTATTTAGATTTAACTATTTTTCTTTTTTTTTATTTTAAAAGTATTGATTTCGCACTCTCAGAGTTCAAAATCATGTTTTTCATTATTTTTTTTAATTTTTTGTTTTAATTTTTTGTAATGCTTTTTTAAAAAAATGACAAAATAGGTCTCCAACTCTCAGAATGCGAGACTTGTTCGCATTCTTTGAGTGCAAAATCTATTTCGCACTCTAAGAGTGCGAAATCACCAAACTCACTGCTTGTAGACTGTGGATCAACAAGACCATGTCATGTCGCCTGTGTTTTTTGGTTTACTGTTCACCCTACACCACACCAAAATACCATTAACTATCACATCAACTTACAAAACAATAAAAAAAACCACCACTCTACTCCACACTAAATAAATCTTACCAAAAATAATCATATTCCAAAATACCACCAAATAACTATACTCCAAATATCAACAACCATATTCCATAACACAAGATAACTCCAATCAAAAATAAATACAGTCAACGCAAACACCAGCAACCAAATACAGTCAACACAAATATCAGTAATCAAAACACAACTAAATATTTTCAATCATGACCATCACCAAATTTTAACTAAACATATATCACTTCCAAAATCTCAACAATGAAAACAACATAAATCAAAATACTTATAAACGTTGAAATGACATAAAGAAAGAAATCACAAGAAAGAAACAATAACAAAAAATTTTTGATAGAAATTCAAATTAATGTTTATAAATTTTAAATGTAATACATGTAAAATGTTAAATTTAGACTAAATGCCGGAAGGAGGTCATCTAGTATTACATCGCGGTTGGCGTCTGATGGAAATATGAGCTGACCTACCAGATTGAGGTTGAAGTATATCATCTAATAGTGTACCCTCATCAATTTTAGCGAATGCAACCGTACCAATATCATTAAAATGTTGATGACCACGATGCGGCTGCTCGTAAACATTAAGCCATGGAGTGTCAATCAGTCCAGCATAGTTAACATCGTTTGTAAAATACTGGAGTCAGAGTTGGAGTCGGATATGAAGATGACATAGGTATCTCCGTCGGCTCATCATAAGCATCCGTAGTACTAGAAGTGGAAAGTATGTCCATTGGCTCCGGAGCTTTCTGTGCGGATGTTGAAGGACGGTAATTCTCAGATGGCACATGTCCGACAAACTGAAGTCCACGTTATGATATATCTCTGAAATATCTAACTCTAGGATCTACTCCTTTCACTGCAAGTATGTCAGATGCTACTAAATACATTTTCTTAAGCTCATAGCACTGCAAAAGAAAAAAGAAAAGAAATGTTTATAAACAATAAAATAACATTAAATGGTAAATTTATTTTTACTTACGAGATATTTCATTTGCATCGCTAGGGTTGAAATCCTTACTAATAATGATTTGCAGGGCTACCAATGTATAAACAGGTGATCTGACGATACCATGACATATAGTCACTTGTCGTCATTGACTCACCGAAAGTCTCCTCACTCTCTACAATGTGATATCGCCGGTTACCCCACAATTGTATGGGTACCGCATATATCCTGGTCCAATCTGAGCACCCGACCATGGGTGATCCAACAAGTACACTCACAATTGTTTCTTTCTTTAAGAATAATTCAATTGCCATTAAATTTGGGATATATTTGGGGAGTGACAACATCTCGGACAAGAATTTATCATCCTCAACTAGTAATACACAATAAAAGAGAGACTGATCAGAGCAAAGAGAATATCTACTTGTCACATTTGGCTTGAATTGTCTAGAATTAATCACACTTCTATGATGCAAAATTTTTGTAAATTCATGCCATTTGATAATACTATCAACTACAACACATGTTTTTAGATCCACACTATACAGGTATTCATCTTCAGCCCCACCAATTCTACCCCTAATAAAGCACTAGTCTCATACGGTTGTCACCTATTTTCCTTTATTCTATCAAGTACAATAATAATCAACAAACAAGACATCAACAACAAATATAATTCAAATCTTAGAACAAACTCGAAGAGAGCATCAATAACAAATATAATGCAAACCCTAAATCTATCATAAAATAATCTTTTTTTTTTCAATGCAAACCCTAAATCTATCATACATCTTTTTTTTTTTTAATGCAAACCCTAGATTCAAACAAACAAAACATGAAAGAGTATAAAAGGATCCATACAAAGATTAAACCCTTGAGAACAAACCCCAGATTCGCAGGAAACCTTAGAGAGTAAACCCTAACATAATCTAACAAACAATGCAAACTTTAAATCCATCAATCATTCAGTGCATATTAGATTAAACTAAAAACAATGCAAATTCTAGATCCAATACAACCGTATGACTAAAAACCCTAACATATCTACCAATTGTTCAGTGCATTTTGGTATAAACAATGCAAACCCTAGGGCTAAAAACCCTAAATATTCAAACAAATAGTGCAAACCCTAGATCCATCAATCATTCAATGCATGTTCACAGGGATAAGGGAGAAGAAATTTTACAGTAAGGGAGAAAATATTTCGCAAACCTAGATCAATCAATCGTTTAATGCAAACCGTAGATCTATCAATCATTTAAACAAACAATGCAAATCTAGGGCTAAAAAACTTAACATGTCCGACAAATTTTGCCAGCAAGGGCGAAGAAAGGGAGAACAAATTTCAAAATAACTTCAACAAACTTCGCAACAAGGGACAAGAAAAGATGAAAATTAAAGGTCTTATCTCTCGATCCAAGCTCCGCCACCTTCTTCTCTCGAAAAAAATCTTCTAGGGGTTCTGTCATAGAGGAGAGAGGATGCGGAAGAAGGTAGAATGTGAAATATATTTCGCATTCTGAGTTAGGAATTTCGCACTCATAAAGTGTAAAATCATATTACGGTTATAGAGTGCGAAACTTTTTTTTTCTAAAAAAAATAATATTGATGAGTAAAAACTTGATTTTTTATTGTGATAATGTGAAATCAATAGTTTAGGAAAAAAAATGATATTTAAATAATTTTTATTAAAAATTAATATTTTAGAAAATAACCTTTGTGGGGCGATGATGTGGTAGGTGGAATTATCACAAGAATCATTAAAATCGTCATTTACAATGACAAGAGGCATGTGGCCAAAAAACAAAAAGGGAGCTTTATGTCCGCGTGACATCGACGTGGTCACCCAAACTGCCAAAACCACATATGGTTTTAAAGGGACCATTAAATGAGAATTACTTCATATTTAAACCCCATGATTAGGATTTCCCTCTCTTTAGTTTTCAAGTGCATTTGTCATTTAACATGCCAGTTGAGCCTTTGGAAGTATATTCTTATATTAGCAGTGCAAAATTGATTGTTAGTTTATAGACACTCTAGTTAAATTGTCTTATTAGATTAAAATAATTTTATTAATTTTTATATATTCAATAAATATTATTTTTATTTAATTTAAAATATTATATCTATTATGATCATCAGTCGATCTATTCTATATCATTCTATTTTATAAAAATATTTTATTTTTACTATTCTTAGATCATGAATTCATCACTAATAACATATATAGATAAGTAAAATCTTCTTTTAAAAAAAGGTGGGATGTTCGTAATTCCATTTGATTATTTTCTTCTCCAACTTTGTTATGGACTATTGTTTTTTCAGTATTACTCCTTATTTTTTGTAATTTTACAAACATTGTCTCTAAAAAATTTAATTTTCCCTCATTTTTTGGATTAATTAACACGTAGTAATACCATAGTTAGGAAATAAAATTACACTAAAATCATAAACTTTTATAGAATTCACTTTTTACATATATTTTTTTTATCAATTTGCAAATGGATGCCGTTTCATTTTGAAAATTGGATTTTTTTCACATATATACATATAATATTTTAAAATATTTCTAAACAAAAAATTGAAGATTAAATTAAAATTCATAATTTTATAAAATATATTTAGTTGTAACCCGGAAAGCGGCCAAATAAAATTAGCTGAAAGCCACGAGAGCCGCAGCTTCACATGCTCTACGCGTCACCTCTAACCGCCCGTAGTCCGTCCACGCTACGCATGGGTCCCACGTTAGACCAAGAAATCTCACGATTACTCCTCCACAGTCGTCTTCTTTGAACAGCTACCGTGAAATTACCAAATTAGCCCTCTTACATTATGTCAAAATTTAAAACTAAAGTTTAATATGTTGAATTTTATTTTTATATTAAATTCCCTAGATAATTTGTGAAAAAAAAAAGGTAGGCCAAAGTTTTAACGTCTAGCTTATTTTATACTAAATGCTATAAATATGTTATCTCAAATTCTTAATAATAAAATATTCAACTAAATTTTCTAAAAATTTATATATTTATAGTAATAACAGTTTTAATAATTATCTAATTATTACCAAAATAACTATTTAAATGGATGTGAGACATATTTTATATTATCGAGATTTTAGATTTGAATTTAGTTAATGAAAATTAAATGAAGTATAAATACAAAATGTGCACCTCATAAAAAAAGTTTTTACTTATTTGATATTGATAGAACTGTACTGATAAATTCAATACAAAAATAATAATTATTTTTTGATATTGGATCAATCGGTATTCAGATTTTGTTTAATTAATCTGATTCGAGTATTATGAGATTTATTAAGATGTTGGCTTTTTCAAATCTTTTTTCTCTATTCTTAGAATTTGAACTCAATACCTCTAATTAAGGGTAAAGTTTCTACTTAAAGAGAATAAAACTATTTGCGGTGACACTTAAAGAGAATAATAATGATATTTGCCTAATGTCTAATCCTTTAACTTTTAAAGTTTTGGCAAGTTTTATTGAATAGTTTTGATCTATGCGAATAGAATTTGGATTCTTCCCCCCCTTTTTGTTGCCCCTAGTTATCCTTTCTATTCTGTCGGTCCATGCCATATATTTCTTTATTTATGTTATAGCTTTCAAATTTTATTTTCAGATTTACATTTCTTATAATTAAAAATAAATATTAATCTAAATAGGAAAAGAATCAAATTAAAAATATAATTATAAATTAAGAAAACAAGTAAAAATTGAAAATCCCAAAATAAATCTCCTTGATTTGTGCATTTAATAAGAGTATAATTATCTAAAAATAAATTATCCTCCCAAAAACAAATTATTTAAGTAAAATATTTGTAACAATCTTTTCTATTTCTCGGCAATCATTTAATAATTCTCATTTTATTTATTATTTCATTTACTAAAATAAAATTTGAAATCCTATATACTCCTCATATTTAATAATATCCTATTAATTTGTTAAAATAAATTCTTTTAATGGAACAGATCGAGTATATCCTTTAATTTTAGATTTACATTAACATATTTGATTAATACTATATTATGATAGTTTTATTTGGATTGGTTTGATATATTTTCATGTTTTTTGTTTTTATATTAAATAGGTGTTCCTTTTCGATTAACAAAAAATATTAAAATAGAATTATAATTCAATAAATATAATATGAATAAAAAAAGAGCTTATCGGATGGAGTGAGAGAGAAGGGTGATATAGTAATTATACATAGGTTTTGAGGAGCATGTTTGATTAGGACAAACTACTATAGATAGAAAATAGTATGTTATATCATGTAAAAATACGAAAATAAATATAAAATAATACATCATTTTAAAAAGAAAATAAAAGATAAATAAATATATAAATATAAAAAAATAAAAATTTTTATATAAATATTAATTATTTTATAAAAGTAATAGCTCGGGATTTCATGAGTTCCATTCTCGTCCGTGTGAGAGGTATATCAATTGTTAAAGCGTGGCATTCGGAGGGGATTTCCTTAATAAGTAAGCCCTTGCGTATTCCCTTGTAACCAAAAGAAATATCTTAATCAATTTAGGGCACGTTTCCGAAATTGGAAATGTCAACGTTGAGAAAATGGGGAGATGTTTCCGTGGATTATAGCTGTTTATATTGGACCAAAGACCAAATCCGTGGTAGCCCACGACTTCTCTGCTTTATTTATCATTCAGATCTTCTCTCTCTCTCTCTGGGGTTAAATTAATTTTGCTCATCTGCTTGTTCCTCTTCTCCTTCTTTAAGGGTACGGATCAATTTTTTTAAAAGGCTTTAATTCAGTTTTACTGGGTTTTTGTTAATTTTTCTTGCCTGGTTTTCATTGGGGTTCGATTTTCTTGTATAATCATTTGGCAGTTGTTGAAGATGGAAGCAGCAAGTTTTGTTCGATCGTCTATGGGAGTTTGTCGACCTCCGATGTTTGTTGGTAAATCCGGAACATTAGCCTCTTGTGGACTCGATTTTGTTCGTTTTGGCTCCAAATTTCGGTTTTGTAGCGGATTTACTGAGGTATCATTTCCACTCTTTTTTTTTATATATATTTTCAACTTTCAATTTCAATGGTTGATTTGTGTTACATCAATCATTCTTAAATGATTTATTTTTGTCGTCCCATGTTTTGAAGATAATTCGCTTTTAATTGCTATGAAATCCTTAGTCTTTCTTGTTCTTGATAACATATAGAATCATATAATCCAATTGTACTTCTTCTATGCTGAATTTTTGTTCTTGAGGAGCAAAAAATAAATCATGATTTTGGGTGGATGTTTGCCCAATTGGGTTCTCAGATATCTGCGGCCTTTGTTGTATGAATCGACTCATTTGGTAAAACAATTTCCATATATAATGTATCGGGGAATCCCTGGTTTCCAGTGATGTTTTTCATGCTGCCTTTGTTTTACAATCTACATATTGTTCCATGGACATGGTGATTTTCCCTTAGTTAAGCATATCATGTTCTTGCACCATCCATATCTCAGTCCTCCTTTAACCTTCTTGAACCTTAAGTTTGGGTGTGATAATTGTGACCATTCTACATGCTTGGCATTACAAATAAGGCTTGTTTTAGTAGTTAAAAGTGAAATACATTTAGCTGCTCATACTCACGTTGTCTGTACAATGAAGGGTTTTAGGTATGTGAAGGCATTTTCATATGCATGAAATAGAATTCATGAAAATGCAATTTTTCAAGCTATTAAATGCATATCATCATATCCTAATTCTGCTAGTTATAGTCATTTGGGACTAAGTAATATTTGTAGGTCTTCAAGTAAGTAATATTTGTAGGTCTTGAATGTTTATAGATATCTATTTCTTAAAGAGTATGTGGGAAGAAGTATATTGATTTTTTATGTATGCTATTATGCATACCAGTCATAGCATCAACCTTGAATTGTTAAATTGAAACACAAAGATGATATGGGGAAAGAATTTACCATTGAAATTAGCACTTGCTTTTCTTTGGTCTTGGCAATTTGTTCTTTTTTTCTTTGGGGGGGGGTTGGGAAATTTACAATTGTGGTACCTAAGCTAATGGCTGGGTTCTAAATATGTAAAAACTTATTTTGGACTCTTTGTGAGGTCACTCTCGGTTTATAACTTAATGGAGTTTCTTATGAGGCACTAATGGACGTTAAGTTGGCACTGCCGGGGTTGACATGACCATTCAATCCATAATGTGGTTGCCATCTCTCAAGTGATGACAATGCAGAAAATGAAATTTGGCAAGTTGAGTGAATTAGTATAACCAGTTATTATAAGCGTTGTTTAATTGCCACTTTCTCCAAATGGTGGGTGGGGGGTTTTGTGCTAAACCTCAGCTATTATAGCCACTATTTATATGTCACTTCTCCAATAAATTTTACACTAAAGGCCAACTTTCCCCAAACAAAGACTCTGGGGTTTTTGTGAGATTTTGCAGAAGTGAAATCGATCGAACTTCATTTTTGCTGCAAAATCGAGTGATGTTGGATTTAAAATTTGGTTTTCCGAGACTCCTTTGGGAAGTATTCTCTGTAATCCAGATATAGCAATGGACATATGATAAAATTGTTGTATGCAGTGATGGAATCAATACCAAAATCTAGATTCACAACACCTGATTTTGTAGTAAGCAATGGAGTTGATTAATGAACATCTATAAAATCTCTTGTTAAAAGTCCACTTTTGGAAAAATTAACAAAAAAAAAGAATATACTAATTTGATTCAGGAAAGTGACAAATAGAGATTGTTGTAATAATTGGTTTGGCACTGAAACTGCCACAAACCCCTTGCCATGTTTTCACTATACTGCCACTTGACACTTGCCACTTGTCACTTGACTAACAATGGTTGAATGAACCATGTCACCATCTAGTAGTGCTTTTTGAGCATCCATTAGTGCCGCATAGGACATCTTTGTTAACTTCTTAATGAAGGGTGAAGTTCAGGTATGCAAAGAGCCCAAGATAAAGTTTATGCAACCTAAGCTATAGTTTAGATAGCACTGGTGTGATAAGAAGGATGAAAATACTTATTTTATAAAAATGGTATTAATTAATATTGTTGTTCTAATGCTTGGTAATTGTATGCCTTTCAAAATGTTCCCCATGTTATTTTGGATTTATGTGGCCAAAAAATTTCAAATTTGGCTTGTCAGGTTGCCCTACGTACAACAGGCAAATGGATGATATGGACCAGCATGGGCAATTTAACTTATTTGGAACCTTGACCCTATTTGCTGGGAATGGCCATGTAAATTCATTTTGTCTTTATACATTACAATAGTAATTGGGAATTCTTTTTATCCCCCCCCCATTCAAACCACCAATGCTTCTTAACTAGGTTTTAATGATATTCACCAAAGCTTTCTGAATATCATACAAGGGTGCTACATAGGTTTTGGGTAAACATGTTAGTTTTGGTCATCTTTGCTTCTATGTAATAGAATAGGCTGGCTCTCACGTCATCTATAACTACACGATTTTTTAGCTTCATTTTAGCATATGAGTTGCATGCACAAATTCTTTATGCAAACTCTCAGATATTCATATCTGTGATGTTTCATGAGGAGCATATTAAATCGTGAAAGGCTTAACACTTGATTTGTCATTCTACTTTTTGACATCGTGTTTGATGCGTTCACTTGGTGGATGACAGAATTTATCTCATTCAAAGATTGGGCATAGGAGATTAGTTTCTGGAAGCAGAAGGTGCCCTATGATCAGAGCTTCCATTTCTTCAGAATCAGAGGGTTCAGCTTCTCAAATTGCGCCGCTTCAGCTGAAGTCTCCAATAGGTCAATTGTTGTCACAAATCTTGGTAAGCCACCCACATCTTGTCCCTGCTGCAGTTGATCAGCAGCTGGAACAGCTTCAAACTGACCGTGATGCAGAGAGACAAAAAGAGGAGCCTTCTGTTTCAGGAACAGAACTTATCTTGTACAGGTTGGTGCCAGATCTCACATCATGTTGATGAATTCTCAAAAGTGAAATGTATGGTTTAACCAAAAAGCTGAAAGTTTGGCCGGGTTTTAATGCCTACAGGAGAATTGCTGAGGTTAAATCTAATGAAAGGAGAAAGGCTCTCGAGGAGATACTGTATGCCTTGATTGTGCAGAAATTCAAGGATGCCAATGTGTCAATGGTTCCAACATTTGCTCCATCAGATTCTTTGGGTCAAGTTGATTCATGGCCTGGCCAGGAGCAAAAACTTGAGCAGCTTCATTCACCTGAAGCTTATGAGATGATCCAGAACCATTTGTCTCTCATTCTAGGTAACCGCATGGGTGATTCTAGTGGAGCAGCACAAATCAGCAAACTTAGGGTGGGACAGGTTTATGCGGCATCAGTAATGTACGGTTACTTTCTCAAGCAGGTTGATCAGAGGTTTCAGCTCGAAAAGGTAATGAAGATCCTTCCACAGGGAGATGATGAAGGGGATGGTGTTGAGCATGCTATGAGCGATACAAGAGCCGGTGCTAGTCAGGACTCGGTCCAGAATGCGCACTCACACCCTGAAGTTTCTTCTTGGGCTGGTGGCATCAGCCCCGGAGGATTTGGTAATGGAATAAAATCTTCAAGACTGCGCACATATGTGATGTCTTTTGATGCAGACACATTACAAAGATATGCAACCATAAGATCCATAGAGGCTGTCAGTATCATTGAGAAGCACACGGAAGCATTAGTCGGGAGACCGGAGATTCTTATTATGCCGCAAGGGACTATGAATTCATCGAAGGATGAACACATCGAGATCAGCTTTGGTGGTTTGAGGAGATTGGTTCTGGAGGCTGTGACCTTCGGTTCTTTTCTGTGGGATGTAGAGAGCTACGTGGACTCGAGGTATCATTTCGAATTGAACTAGTCTCTTGTTCCGTGTGCCGGCCAATGCGAACTTTTGGTAGGGGCATGGCAGAATACTAACCCAGATGGTAGTCGAGTGCCCAAGCTTGAAGAAAAGTTGAACTAGGGTGTTCTTGGGTGCCGTTGTTCTGTGTATATGATGTTGATTTGGATTTCAGCTGAATTTGGCACATGCCTTTTGTTTGATATGTTTGTTCAAGCTTTTCTGATTAAGGTTGTATCCTATTGTGGTTATTCGAATAAGAAAAGATAAAGAGTTTACCTCGGACAAAAACTGTGTGGACGAGCAAATGTAAAAGGTTTGCCACGTGTACATCATGCCATTTATGAAAATATGGGCAATTCACTCACAATCCCAAACACTGAAGTGTAGAATATATTCATACTCGATGATGGGTGTGATTTTACATGTATCGTTGGTTGGTTTAGTAAAAAAGGTATTAATATTTCATATTAAGAATTGAGATTCGAGTCTTGATAGTGATAAAAATGATATTGAAAAATCTCCCTCCCTATAATGACCTGATAATAGTTTGATCAAAATTAATCAAGATAAAATTTTAAACACTCAATAATAGATTAAATTCAAGACACCGAAAGAAAAAAATATATCTATATAATACCCATTCATCACTCCAAACCTAGCCAACAAGAGTTCTTTGAGTAAGATATAAACCAACGCTAGTGATATAAGACGGTCATTGTACGCAAAATAGGTCATATCAAATATCTTGATTCATAAGCATACAAGATAAGAGTAGTATGGCGTTGGTTAAAACAGTTAAATAATCTCTTTATTGATTTAATTTTATTTAATTATATTTTTTTTATACTTAAATAAATAAATAAATAAAATAAGAGTAGTAGACCACATCCACAAGCATATGCCTGTCCCTTACCTAACACGGAAGAAGAAAAATCAAAACAATCCACCGCAAGCAGTCCTATATCGTTGTCACCGGCATACACAATCAGCCGACCAAGACAAGTAGGACATGCTTTAAATTAATTTTTATTTAATAATTTAATGACTTATTTAAATTAATTATTTAATGATATATTTTTTTATATCTTATGAATTATTTATTTACTTAATTATATTTATATTTTTTATATTATTTATTTTATAATTAATAATTATATATTTGATCATAGATTTTTATTATGAAATATGATTGTTTTATTATTTTTATAAAATAATTAATATTTATATAAAAATCTTTATATATTTTTTATATTTTTACGTTTGTCCATATTTTTATTTATTATATTTTTATAAAATGTTATTTTTTCATATCTATTTTTTTATTTTCATTTTCATGTAATTTAGTTGAAGATGCAAAAATAGTTTTTTCTCTCTCTCTCTCCAACAATTGAATCAAGGGGGTGAGGCCTACCCTCAAAACTCTTGTAGTAAGCCCCTAATGGGATACTCCCTCATCGGTGAACTCCAATGAACCATCCTTTTTGTCTCGGTGAACTCCTTGACTCACCCTTTTCTTGGTAAAACTTTTGTAAGCCACCCAAAACCTCTCATATATATATATATATATATATAATGGTTTTTGATCTTTTATTAAAATGCATTTTGAGGCTATTAAATAAAGAAATTTAGTAAAATGCAAACAAAACGTTTGAGTCTTAACCCCTATTTTGTGAGATGGGTAAATGAGCTCTACACTATATTTGCTCCAAAATATTTATTTATCTAAGTTTAAATTAAAAGGGGCTTGGGTGTGGTTGTGTAAGCATGTGACCACACCCCACGTGACATTTTTTTTTTTTTCTTTTTCATCCATTTTTTTCAATTCTTTTTTATTTTTTTGAATCCAGATCTTTTTTTTTTGTTTTTTATCAAGTCCTTCCTTTTTTTTCAATTTTTTTTCTCATTCAAATTATTTTTCTTTTCATCTTTTACCCATTTTTATTTTTGAAACCTGATTTTTTCTTCTATATCTATATATAAAAGAAAAACAGATTTAAATATAATTGTTTTTCACATGACCAACATATTGTTTACTGTTTATTGTTTAGTTTAGTTGGGTGTCTTTTTTTGGCATTTTCCCCCCTTTTTTTGGTTTTTTTTTTTTTGTTTTTATTTTTTCGTCGTTAGTCAGTGCCTTTATTTTGCGTTTTTTTTTTTTTTTTCCATTTTTCTATTTTTTCTTTGGTTCTTGGTTTTTTCTGGTTTTCTTTTACTGTTCATTTTTTGTTGCTCGGTTGGGTGAACTTTTTTTGGGTTTTTTTTAATTATTTTTCTTTTTTTGGTTTTTTCCTTTTTATTGTGTGATGCTTTTTTTTGGATGTTATTATTCACAGAAGATTTCTAGCATTCTCAATTATTGTCCTTTATTTTTAGATCACATTTTTTTTTTTTTCATTTGAGTCATTGTCCTTTCTTTTTTTTTTTTTTCCTTTTCGCTTGATACTTAAAAGGGGGCTTGGGTGTGGTCCTCCAAGCAACTGGCCACACCCCCCACGTGGCATTTTCTTTTCTTTTTTCATCTACTTTTTTTTTTAACTCAATTATTATTATTATTATTTTTCACGTCTAGATCATTTCTTTTTATTTTTTATCAAATCCTTCCCCTTTTTCTTGACTTTTTTTTTCTCATTCGGGTTCTTTTTTTTATCAATTTTTATTTTTGAGATTTGATTTTTTCTTCTATATCTATATATAAAAGAAAAATATATTTAAATATGATCGTTTTTCACACGACCAGCATATTGTTTACTGTTTATTATTTAGTCGGGTGTCTTTTTTTGTTTTTTTTTGGGGTTTTTTTCTGTTTTTGTTTTCCTGGTTAGTCAGGTGCCTTTATTTTGGGTTTTTTTTTTTTTTTTTTTTTTTTTATTTTTTTTTGGTTCTTGGTTTTTTTTTGATTTTCTTTTACTGTTCATTTTTTGTTGCTCGATTGGGTGACTTTTTTTTTGGGTTTTGTTTTTTTAATTATTTTTCTGTTTTTGGTTTTTTCCTTTTTGTGTGAACTCTTTTTTGGATGTTACTATTCATAGAAGATTTTTAGCACGTTCAATGGTTGTTCTTTTATTAATAGGTCACATTTTTTTTTTTTTCATTTGAGTTATTCTTCTTTATATTTTTTTGACTTTGTTTTTTCTTTTCACTTGACACTTAAAAGGGGTTTGGGTGTGGTCCTCCAAGCATCTGACCGCACTTCCCACATGACATTTTCTTTTTTCTTTTTGCGTCCACCTTTTTTTTGCAACTTCCTTTTGTTTTGTTTTGTTTTCTTTTTTTTTTTTTTTTTTTGCATCCAGGTCTTTTTTTTTTGTTTTCAATCAAATGTTTCCTCTTTTGGGTGAGCTGTTACTTTCACTTGAGTTGAGATTTTTTTTGTTGATGATTATGATAACTTTCATTTTTTGCTTGTGATTTCGTACGAAATTTGTCACATATGAATTATTATCGAGAATTAGAATTATCTCTATAGTGATGGCATGTGTTTTGTTCTTTATGATCGTTAGAAACCCTAATTTTTTTTTAATTTAATCTGTGATTCTTTTTGTAATACCTATATGCTTCATTTAATTGGGGGGTTTTGTGGCTAAACTAATGATTTATGATCATTTTTTGTGCATGCCCGTGTTATTTTAACCCTCTTGAAAATGATCATTTTCTGTGTATGCAACATATCTTCCATTCTTTCTGATTGATATTAATTTAACTCTCCAGAAATTCAAAATTCAACATATTTCATAACAATAACAATATTTCAATTATTTTTTTTACACTTATTTCTAATTGATACATAAATCCAATATTTTATATAAAATTTAAACTCGGCATCATGAATTATTGTCCCTTATTTCTATTACTTTTTTATTCTGCTTATTATGCTTTTTTTAATTTCATTCGTTGGTCTTTTTTGAAACTCCAGTAATTAATGTTTTTTTCCCTTTTCTGTCACTATGCCTTTTGGGACTTTGGATTTGAACATATTTAAAAACTTCTAAATTTATCTAAACTGTTTTTGTCTCAAAGTTTAACAGTTGCTAAATTTTGTTAAAAAAGATTTAAAAATTATCGAAATAATTTATTACAATCGATACAATCAAAATCTTAATTTTTTGAATTGTGATATCCAAATTTGATAGCTATATTATAATTATTTCTTTTTGCGACACATACGGTGCAATGGGACAGTGTGTCCGTGGCCTGCTAGTGGTTGTCAAAAGGTTCGTCAATTTACGGGAGGACATAAATGTACATTCACACCAGAATCTCATACATATATTACAACATTAAAGTTTAAAATGTCAAAAAAAGTTTTGAATTTTATTTGTTGACTATAGCATAATTCTAATAAATAATTTTCTTTATTCTTATTTATTTATTTTGTTTTGCTGGGCACCTAAATGGTGTCGAGATTGAGAACTGACATGAATGTTTGTTTTTTTTTTTTGGTTAGATGGGGAAAGAAAAGAAACAAGGAAACAAGCTCAAGGCTACCACACAAAGGGCTCAAAGCATGAGCCTAGAGCTCAAGCTTCTTATACTACCAACTCCTTCAACATCCTCATGAAGTAGTCTCTCCAGGTCTTGAGAGGGAGTTTCCATAAAGGAGATCTCTAAAGGGCCATTCCTACCCAAGTTAGCCAGCCAGTCCACGCAACGATTCATCTCTCTGTAAACATAACTCACCTGATCCACCTGCAACTCCCTTAAGAGGTCTCTGCATTCAGAAATGATATGGTATAAAGGGTGGTCCACCTCCCTCTTATGAAGGAATTAAACCAGAGCAAGACAATCAACTTCCACTTGAAGGTTCCTTATCTGCATCTCTTTGGCCAGACGCAGCCCTTCCTTAAGACCCCAAAGCTCCGTAGCCATCACATCTGCTTTCCCAATATTTATGGTGAAACCCCTAAACCACCTACCATCTTCTCCCCTAACGAGACCCCTAGCATTGGCTCTCTTGGAGGACAAGTCAACCGCACCATCCGTATTCAATTTAATCGCTCCTCTGTCCGGCCGATACCACTTCACAAACATGCTACACCCCCATTCTCCTTATAATCCGTAGCTAAGGCCTCGTCCCATTCCTTCATCATATAGTTGATTTTCCTCACAGTTTCTTAACTGGACTCTCTTTTGTTTTTCATAGCCATTTTACATCTCTTCTTCCACAGACACCAAATGACAGCTGGGAAAACTTTAGCACTTTGGAATTGACCGGCCCCTAATCTGCCACTCAGGCCTTTCCTGATCCAATTGCTAATTTCATCCTCCCAGAACTCTACTTCATCTTCAATCCCCACCCAAAGAAGCTTCCAGACATCCTTCGACTCATTGCAGTCCCTGAGGACATGAGCCAAAGTTTCGAACACCTCTCCACACTAGGGGCAATTATTATTCCCAGTCATTCCTCTTCTCATCCTCTCTGCATTAGTTAAGCACCTCCCATGGGTTGCAGCCCACATAAAAAACTTTGCCTTTTCCGGATACTTGGCTCTCCAAACACCCCTCCAGTCTTCCTCTCTTTGAATGTTATTATTATGCTCCTCCTGCAACAGATTATAGGTACTAGCTACTGAGAAGCGGCCATTGTTAGAATTTCCCCAGATCACGGAGTCCTGCACTCCTTCCCTTTGAGGAATCATGATCCCTAAAATTTCCTCTATCTTATCAGCTCTTATCCACTCACTAATCTCTTGAACCTTCCACTCCCCTCCTTTATTTATAAACTCTGCCACTTTAAATTCAGGAAGCACTCTCGGCTTAGGACGGAGAATAAAATTTGAGAGGGTAGAGTCTCTCACCCACCTATCCTTCCAAAAGTCAATGGATCTTTCATTCCCAATCCTCCATTTAATCCCCTTAGCTAGGCAAGTTCTGCTATTTAGGATACCTCTTCACACAATAGAACTGCCAGACCCTCTTTTGCAATCAAACAAGGTTCCATTTTTAATGTATTTGGACCTCATAACTTGGCACCACAAAGGACTCTCCTTCTTAAGAACCATCTAACTAAGTTTCGCAAGCAACGCAACATTAATATCCCTCGACCTGTGTATTCCCAAACCTCCCATACTTTTTGGGTTGCACACTAAATCCTAATTCACGATGTGAGTTCTCTTCACTCCTCCCCCACTACCCCACAAGAAATCCCTATTGAGTTTATCGAGGTTGTTGTAGGCGTCTTTTGATAACCAGGCCGTCTGCATGGTATACATGGGGATGGTTGTATTCACCACCTGAATGAGCACTCTTCTTCCCGCTGCATTCAACAGGTTTGCTTTCCAATCACTAAGTTTGTTCCGGACCCTTTCTACCAAATGATTGTAGAACTTCTTAACTCTCTTGTGAATAGTGGGCACCCCCAAATATTTATCTAAATCCTTTGAAGGAGAAAACTTGCTAACTGTCGTTAGGGAGCTTTTCACCGTCCATGGAGTTTTCGGAGAGAACCAAATTTTGGATTTACAAGGATTTATCTTGAGCCCACTCTCAGCGGAGAACTCCTTGAGACAGTCCAGAACTGCACTAAGGTTAAGTTGTTCGGCTTCTGCCAACAGAAGCAAGTCATCTGCAAAGAATAAATGGAATATAGGAGGGCTGCCTCTACTCACCCTGATAGGCTTCCATCTGCCTTTACGGATCTTCTCTTGAATCATATAAGATAGTCTTTCCATGACTAATAAGAAAAGATAGGGGGATAGAGGGTCTCCTTGCCTTAGACCTTTTCCTGTCTTTATAGGAGGAAGCACTTCACTATTCCAAATGATTGAGACATCGCCACAACTAATTAAAAACATAATCAGTTTGACTAAGGAATGAGGAAGATTAAAATCCAACAACACCTTATCAAGGTAGCTTCAAGACACATTATTATAAGCTTTCCTCAAGTCTACCTTAAGGATCATTCCATGGTTCTTGTTTTTGGATTTGCAAAGGGAGTTCACCAATTCCTGAAGAATAACAATGTTGCCCATAGTCCCTCTTCCCAGAAGAAAGCTACTCTGATGTTCCCCTATAACCTCCATTAGTAAGGGCCTCAACCTTTGTACTAACACCTTAGACAACACTTTATAATCAGTGTTTAACAAGCTTATAGGTCTGAGATCATTAATTGTCTTTGGGTTGTTCACTTTGGGAATCAAGATCATGTGGGCATTGGCTATGGTTGGATGAAAGTAACCCTCATTCACATCTGTGTTCACGAACCTGCACACAGAGTCTTTGATCCCCCAAAGCACGCCAATGAGAAGTGATCAAGACCTAGTTCCATGCAAGGCCTCAGGCTTTGAGGCTCGGACCATGGTGCTTGATCTCTTCCTCATTTGCTTCTTTGATCAAACTCACATGATGGGCATCTTCTATCTTCTTAATGCTCCTGGTAAATCTTTCACTAGGATGCTTCACATGTTTCCTTTGAGCAGCTCTAGGAAATGATTTTGAGCGTGACTCTTCAGCTTGTCCTAATCCGAGCACCAATTACCGTCCGCCTGTAGGGTGCCAATTCTATTGTGCTGCCTTCTTATCTTGGTAGAAACATGAAAAAAACTTTGTATTTTTATCACCCTCAGTGATCCAGTTGATTCTAGACTTTTGGTACCAGAAGAGTACCTCTTGATCTAGCACTTTTATATATTCATCCGTCAGCTCCCTCTCAAGGTTTTGTAACCTCAACGAGGAGCCATAACTCATTGCTGATAGAATCCCTCTCAACCTTGCTTCAAATCTTCTCTTCCTTGTGAAAATGTTTCCAAATACCATTCTGTTCTAGATTTTCAACTCCTCAGCAGTATTCTTTATAGCTTGAGGAAGAAACCCCTCTCCCCCTTCCCAAGCCTTTTTGAAAGCCTCATTAAAATCTGGATGGCAAAGTCACATAGCCTCACAACGAAATGGCTTTTTATCTGCAGCAGGAGGAGAGGAAAGCCTTGCTGATTGAATGTGTCCTTGTTGTATTCTTTTTTTTATTTCATAAAGATTTGAATTTGGAATGTCCAGATAAAAAAAAATTATGATCATTATTAGGGACTCATGTTGCATTCTCTCTCTCTCCTCAAGAAAGAAATTGGGACATCATTTTTTGTTTGTTTGGATAAAGTGATTTATGAAGAAAAGAAAAGATTAGGAGAGAAAAGAAAAGAAATAAAATGATTTTTTATTCTTGAAAATATAAAAAAATTTTCTTCCCAAAAGTAAAAAAAAATTGAGAGAGAATAAAAGTTATCTTACATTAACTTTTTAATATATCAAATTTATCTTTAAAAAAATAACAAAAATATATTTAATTTTGGATAAATCTCACGTCTTTCCTATAACTCCCACACAACATGAGAGAAAATTATAAATTTTCTTTTTTTTTCCCTCTCATAATTAACATTTTATTTTCTCTCAAAAACTCTCAAACATAGTTTTAGTGATGTCATCAAATAAAGCTTGATCGAACTTCAACACTGGGTTGGGGTTTTTTTTTTGTTTTTATTTTTTTTTTCCCTTCTAGTAGAGCTTGGAGTTGGCCTTCGGTGGAGATTATAAAGCAAGGAAGCAAATCAATGAGGTGGAGATGGAGAAAGAGATGGACGGGGATAATGTCCCAATGATTTTCCCAAGTGCATACCCTACTCCCATGTTGGGTAACAACTAACCCTATTTTGAAGGTAAAATATGACACACCATGAGAAATTAAGAAATGGAGAAGGGGGCCAAAATTTTAAAACAACAATTTAACCCATTTTTCCCTGCTACGAATCAAAAGCCAAGCGTTACCTTTGAGGTTAGACTCAATTTATGAAAACCTGGCACCCCGTAAGACATGTTATAATGGCCAAACTGTAGATGCTCATACGATAAACTAGGAAATCACTCAGCATACCGATTCATATTAACTGGACCATGAACACCAAAGAGTCAATAACCACAAAAACCACAAAATGTTTATATGCAGGCTTGAGGGGAGTGATCAAGAACAGATTTCTTCCATATGATAACCTCTATAATTAATTCGCAACAGATCGCTAGCTGGTTCTTCCTCAAAGAGTGTTAAAAGAAAAAAAAAATCCTAAAACGCTGTGAGTTCTAAAATTAGCCATCTATGATCTGTAAAGGAAATGAGTACAAAGTATAGAAGTTTACATTTGTTTTCAGCTCTGCATTGATATCTCTAAACTTCCCGAGATTAGAAGCATAGCACTTAAACAAAGCCAGAACCATGCTGCAATCGTGTCCACTCCAGCTATGAGATGTTATGCAAAAAGCATCTATTTGCGCCTATTAGTTGTCAGAACTTTTAGAGGCTTTAGTGGCACAGTCTTTCTCTTTTGGAGAAAACACTTCGAAGAACTCAGAAGCCAAAGAAGCCCAGTTCGCTGGCCCTCTCCTTTTCAAATGTCTCGAAGTACTGATAAATTATAGTCACCGCAAGTAGAATACCAGTACCTGAGCCAATGGCACCCATGAAATCAGCCAACACTGTAAGAGCACCAATACACATTCCTCCAAAAGCGGCCGCAGTTGGTATATAGCGATTCAATTCCTTCTGCAAATTTGAGTCACGATGTCCAGGCATCACCATTTGTTGCTCCTACAGAATGATCATAACAGTGAAACCAATTTCAGAAACATTATGGGAGAATCTCACTAGGAAAAAACTTAAAACAAACAGAAATGCACTCAAAAGATATCAAGAGGAAAAGTCAAGTTAAGTTGAAACCAAAAACTTCCATCAAGCAGTAAATCTTTGTTTCTAGAGCCAAAACTGTTTTGAAGATGACAATATCTGGATTGCATCAAGAGTGTAGTCTAGCATAGCATTCCTATAAACAGATTATGGTGGATTCTTTAAGATGACAAACAAGTAATAAGTATTAAAAAAGGCTAAAACCTGGACAATTGTAAAGTACAATCTTTCACTACGAAAAAACAATAAAGAAAATTTAAAGAAGCAAGGACTACTAGCTGAATATACGAATGGTAACAGGTGGGGGAAAATATGATCAAACCCCAAAAGGGACCAAATTTTTTCTGACACACTTACAAAATTATGAACAGAACAAATAGTTGCCTCTGAAAATGACTGCAGTCATTTGCAAACAAGCTTGTGTTCTCGATAAGAGATTTGCCCACGCTTGCTTATTTACTATGCAACCAAGTCTCAACCTCAACTTGAGGCTTGATTTTATATAAGCAAATCTTAAACATCACGAGGCTCAGCCCGTGTAGACTGAACAGGTTTGTTTAATGGCTCAATGCTAATATTATTTGAACAAACTAAGTCTTTTCCTAAATCAAGTAATTAAGGATAGACAACTTCTAAATATAAACATCGTGCGAGCTACGATATATATTTTTACTTTTTATGAGTAATAAACGTGTATAAATAAACTAAGGTTGAGTACAGCTCATAAGGAGCCAAGCTCAAGACACATTTAAGAGCTCGAATTGGTCTAGTTAAAAGGGGTGACCAGTTTTTTCCCTCTTGATATTCAATTTATCGTTGCCCCAACACAATTTTGAATAAATCTTCAGAAAAATACAGACTATTAACCAGTAATAACATAAAGCATTCACTGAAAGAGCAAAGACAAAATTGCAATACTTGAAAAGATTAAACTCTAAAAAAAATACCTTGAGCTGCTTAGCCACATCTCTAGCAGAAGATCCAGAAACTTCAATCCATGTCTTTGAGAATAAAGCACAGGCTGACAGCATGAACACCATATAGAACAGAGCATGGAATGGATTGGCAGCCATATCCGCCAAGCTGCATTAGAAACCACAAACACACAAGAGGTTCAGACCAAGAGGACAACTCTTACAATTATTGACGGTGACAGCATAAAAGCCAAATTAGAAAAATTAAAGATGGTATCATTCAAAATAATAATAAAAAGTTAATGGAAAAAATATGGAGTTAATCACCTTGAAGGTGCTGTGACATAGTAAGCAAGACCACCAACTGGAATTGACTGACCACCATATTCAGATTCTTTCCACTTGCCCAATAGATTAACAAAGAAATTTCCACTGTACCTCCTGTAAAGCAACTGCAAAAAATCATAAACTCCAAATTAGCTTCAGATTACAAGCACACAGCGCATCATAAGTATTTAAAATTTGGTACCTGTGAGATGAAGTACAGATTGGAGACAAGCGCAGACTGCAGGATTATAGGCATGTTGGAGGTATAGAAAAGCTTAATGGGGTAAGAACCCTGCTGCCCACGAGCATTCTTTGATCTTACGGGCAGAACCACACGGAAACCTTGGAAGTAGATGACGATAAGGAAGATCAACACTGTGGCAAGTAAATTTGTCACATTTGGAAGATTCTGTCTGTAAAATGCCTCTCGCAGGGCTCGAACTTTGTCCGTCCGAGTAATAAGCAGATGGAATAAAGCAATGACAGCACCCTCAAATTCAGCTCCACGCCCACTGTTAATGGTTGTTGGGCTAAATGCTTTCCAGATAATGTTTTCACTGCAAGGTGAACCAGAATTATAAGCTATGCAGTGAAAACCAGAATTATAACTATGTACTGCAAATGCACCACACAATGACTCAAAATAATAGCAAGTTATAGGGCTTAATTAATGGTTGTGGGACTAAATGTTTTCCTGTTAATGTTTTCACTCCAAGATCAACCAGAATTAAGACTATGTATCACAAATGCACCACACAGACTCAAAATCATAGCAAAGAGCTTACCATATGTTCGTGGCTATAAACAGGGAAATACCAGATCCCAATCCATAACCCTTCTGGAGAAGTTCATCCAAGCATATCACAATAATGCCAGCAAAGCAAAGTTGAACAATGATAAGAATAGCATTCCCCACACCAAGTTGGCTGACACTGCCATACATGCCAGACAAAACATAGGCAACAGCCTCACCAACAGCAATTAAGATGCCCAACAATTTCTGGGCACCATTCCTGAAAACCATGGCAGAGGTGAGCATAATATGTCTAAAAACAGGCATCAGAAAAGGATAAGTATAAATAAGACTAATCTCCCAACAACTCAGGCAAAGACTCACCAGCACAATATCATCATAATGAAGCAAGGTGTTTAGAATTGTCCAGGGAAAAGTGCATCAAAACCCAGGAACAATAATTGGTCAATAGATGGATTCTCAATAAGATTCTCATTTTAAGCTTCTCCAAAACATGGGAATGTCATTAAATTCTATGTTCGCAGCATTCCCCAAAGATTTGTAAATATTCAAATTTTGAGGAGGTGACAGGACTAACAATGTATAAAGGGCAAGAAAGACTTCAGCAACACGTAATTTATACAAGTCTTCTGGATACAATGAAGTGTAAACTATAATTAAACAGATCAACAGACTCACAAGAGTGCTCGATCTTCCCGAACACTGTTGTCAACTTCAATAATCTTCGATCCAGCCAAAAGTTGCATCACCAGCCCTGATGTCACGATAGGGGTAATCCCAAGCTCCATCACTGTCCCACGGTTTGATGCAAGGATAACACGCATCCAATAGAATGGATCGGCACCTGTTGTGGAATGTATTCCATATAGAGGGAGCTGACTACATACGAGGAAGATGAATAGAGATATCACAGTGTATATGACCTTCTCTCTGAATGGGATCTTCCTGTCAGCACTCTGAACTTCAGGCAGAAATGAAAGAAATGGTCTTACAAGATGCAGCACTCTGAAACCTCCTCCCATATCTACTACTAATATCTAAATCAATACAACCTGCGCACAGAAAGAAAAAGAGTTTAACCATCAGCACTAATTTTTACCAAATGAATCACTTTTGTAATTACAAGAAAACTGCCAGCCTTGCAGAGTGAGAAATCAAATTCCTATAGGTATTTGCACAAAATAATTAATTGCACTCGAAGAAGAATCCCTGCAATCCTTATTCACCAAACCCCCCAAGACAACGGAGTGTTGGGGTAATGGGGTGCTTGTTCCCGCTAGAACTTTGAATTTTTCCAAACATCTGATTGTTTTAAACCATCTCAAATGATTTTTTTTTTTTTTTTTGGGGGGGGGGTTCCCCAACATGGGAAATACATTACTTTCTTGTAAAGGTGGGGTTTCAGTATTAAAACGTAATTAAAAATTAAGAAAAGAAAAAAAAAAAATTGTCACTGCAGTACAGTTGACAATTGAAGGCAACCATATATAGACTCATCAAAGGAATATAGTTTTCGATCACAGAACTTGTATTGCATCACAGTAGAAAAAATTTCCATAATAGGAGTGCTTGAAAACAACAGATATTCTAAAGTAGGCAGACATGAAAATCAGAACGCAAAACATATAAACAACAAAAAAACAAAACAACGTTAGTTCGATAAAATCATATCAAATTTTCAGTGCCTAAATTAGATCATAAGCTGAAGGTCTTTGCTTAAATGCTACAGGAACCATAGAGCATAAACAAATTTCAAGATCCTTCCGTATGAAATAAAGACCCCAGAAATATATACATTGCGAATTCGCTTATAAATTTGAAACAGGTGAGTTCTGTTGGAGAATTCCACGAATTGAAAAACTCAAAAACAAACAGTACATAGGAAGAACGATATATCTGACACAAAAAAGCTTTCACGCCAAAATCATCATTACATAATTTAGATCTTCGATTCTATATCTTGCAGAGTGTCCAATTGTTAGAAATGAAATGTTTTAAAATACAGAACTGAAGCAGAATTGTGGCGATTCATGCACAAACACCTCCAAGATCTAAAATTTTTAATATAAAAATAAATCAAAATAAGAATCCCAGAGCATCAAATCTCGGACTGAAAAAGAACAAAAACACAAATCAATCATTCAGACGAGCAGATCGTGATCAAGATACGAAGACAGCTTAGATGAGATGAATGCAGAATATAAGAAATCAAAGGGGGCTCACACTTGGGTTTTCCCAGGGAGGGAGAGAGAAATCAGGGCGGAAAACCCTAAGATCAGACGTCCTCAAAGCAAATCTGGAGACAGAGATATACTTTTAGCTCTTATCTACTCCATTCCATCACCTGTAAACTCTCTCTCCAAATTTTTCAACACCTTCTCACGTCTGACGACATCACTACGTGTCGACTGAGCCCGCCTCCTAGCCAATGAGCATTTGCCACGTTGAATAACATTCTGACGTGTTCACGGTAGGGATTTTCTTTTTTTTTTTTTGGATGTTGGCCCCCAAAGAGCTCTAGCTTCGTTTTGTTCTGATTTCGAGACAAAAATCTAACGGGATTTACGAGAATCCCCAAATTATCAGTCGATCAGGTCAAAAAGGTAATGGATAATTGCATCAAATCATTTCAATCAGATAAAAATCAAGTGACATTATCCTAAAATTTTAAATAAAAATAAATTATAACTACCAAAAACAATAATCTTCACACGAGTTAGTGATGAAAATTATGATTTCTTGCACTCTAGTACTTAGGTTTCACTCTAGACACCTATAGATTTTATCACATATTTTATTCTTAAAATATCAAGTTTAACCAAATTTTATTGATTTTTTCCAAAGCTAAAAAATTTCAAACCGATTCTGACTCCTGATTTGATTTCCGATCTTTCTAAACAATGCAAATTACAACATAAAGTGCAAATGAAAATATTTAGATATCATTTTAGTAATCCTATACTTGGGACAATTTTGCTAAAGTTTTTTATTTTTATTTTTATTTTTATTGATCGATATTGAAGTTTCGCTAATTAATCTGATCCGAATATTATAGGATCCATTAAGGAGTTAACTCTTCCAAATTCTTTTTCTTCATTCCTAAAATTTGAATTCACGATTTCTGATTAAGGGAATAAAATATTCAATCACTCAAGCAATGGAGTTTGATAAAATGTGTTAAACTTTGGTGTAATCTTCAAAGAAAAAATTGAAATTTGATTTATTTAAAATTAAGTAAAATTGATCTTTCTATTGAGAAATTTAATTTTTATTTATAAAATATTATTTTTATTATTGAATTTTTTATTTTTTTTAAAAATATTATAAATAAATTAGTTAAATTATGGATAAACAAATTAAAATTTGTCGATGGTTGAAGATATTTGATGATGAAAAAATCTACATACCAAAATCAATTTTGTGTACAAATTTACAATGCATATAAGAAAACCAATATTAATATTAGTTCAACCCAAGAATTAGTGAATTGAACACTTGACTAGTCTCAATAAAGCTATTGGTTTGTTTTGTAATTGAACTTCGGTTGAGTGAATTAGTTTTATTTCGACTACTTTTGTAAACTTGATAGGTCAATCCAATTCATAACTTTAATATAAAAAAAAGTTTTACTTTCGTAAAATTAGTGATTGTAGTTCGTGTTATGTTTTATTCTCTTTCTTTACATCAAACATCAATATCTATCCAAATTTAATAACAAAATGGTTAGGGTTCTTTTTTAACAGTAAGATCAATCAAAGTAGGCTTCTCATCATCTTCTTATTTGTTTTGTTCTTCACTTTCTTGTTTCTTCTTTAATCTTCAAACCTTTAAGTGCATAATACACACACACACACACACACACACACTCTTTTTTTGGGTTGAAAGAAGAAAGCCCAAAAGGACCCAAAAGAAGCAAAACCCACAAAAAGCAAGCCTAACTAACCCCTTACAGAAGGGTGCCCATTTTGTCTTCGTACAAGAGCTTACACAAACTGGTTGGAGGATCTTGCAGAACAAGCAAACTCGGAGGGCATTAGTGCTCCAATCTAGCAAGGTGATCAGTGCATTTGTTGTTGTCTCCATAGGTGTAGATGATAATAAGAGCCCCCAACCTTCAAATGAGTTGAAAGCAGTCTTCCACAATAGGAAAGAAAGGGTGGACCTTATGAATGCCCTTGTTTAGAAGAGTGACCAAGGTCAGAGAGTTATATTCAATGATTTTACACCTGATGTTATGATCTGTAGCCAACCTTTCAATTTAGCCATAAGACTGTTTAAGATGCCAATATTTATCATGAAGCCGATGATTCATTTGTCTTCAGAGTTCCTTATGATGTCTCCTACACTAGCTTTATTGAAGTTGAGAATAATTGAGCCATTTGTGTTGAGCTTAAATGTGTTAAGAGGAGGAGGGGACCTGGAAACTAGCTTAGCTTAAATGGGAGAAGAGGTTAGAGAGCCTGCAACTGCGAAGGCTATGTTTTTAGCAAAACTTTCTTGCTAGCAAGGCAGTAAGGTTAACATTAACAAGAGTTTTTGTCAAATATGAAACCACACTGAGCTTTCCAGATGTGCTAGATAACTGTTGGGAAGGTCATTATCCATGTAGGAGGGTTACTCAACATATTACAATTAAGTTTCAACCATTCAAGAGTGGAGGTGGAGTTGAACTGAGGAGCATCTTATCTGCTAGGAGCAATCAACCTCAGACTCTTTTACTTTGGCTGTAGTTCCCAAGAAGATGGAGAATATAACTCTTTAGAACTTTTGCAAATAAGGTAGAAGGGGTTTAAGGAAACTTTTTGTCACGCCCCGATCCTCGGATTGACCATACAACAACCGCCGTATTATCTCGATACACGGACAGAATCTCCCCATATACCGGGATTCCGTAAGACTACACATCAGTACAACAATTCCTCTAATACACAATCCATCCAAAATAAGAAAACCCATAAGCAGCACACATGCAAAGGATCCATCCGGTTTATCCCTGTACACACGAGCATGCGTCGACACACATTTGGGAAGAGGGTTCCTGTACATACACGCAAGCATAATTGGCCATCATAGCCATTTTAGAATTTTCAGCACAAATAAAACATTCAAAATAAAAGTAATTGTGAATCATAGTGTAGGATTTTATTAATACTTGCCTAAAGAAAACAAGCCAGTATCAGTAAAGTCCCAATGGTATGAGATGTACAGAATTTCATTAAACCGAAAAAAAGTGTTGAAATTCGGCATTACTATCCAAATGTCCTAGTAAAATAACAAGTATTTAGCAAAATAGAATTTAAACAAAAATGAACAAGTTCCAATATAAACGATGTAGGGATTCTATCAATACTTGCTTCTATATATGGAACAAGTATCGATTAAATCCATACAAAAAACTATACAAGTTTTTCATTTCATGGATTTCAGATCACATCAAAATGAACCTTATATTGCTTGAATACCTACGAGTCAGCAGGATAATCCTTCGCAAGCCCCAATCGCTGTCACATAGACCTAAGCTTCCTCTGAAAGATGTAAAAGAGAGGGGTGAGTATTGGAAATACTAAGTGAGTGGAGTGCAATGGTGTTGTGACAATAATGAGGGGTTAATGTAGGGTAGTCAAAGTATAATTCATAAACAACATTTGCATATATGAAATGATTTAGAAAATCAAGGTAATTCATCAAACATTTGAATCCATACAATTTTATTTCCCAAAAATCATGGAGTTCTTCTATGAAAACACTCCCGTACCAGGTTTGGCAAAACCCGGACGAAAGCCCGCCAAGGGATTTTCATTCCATATATCTCAAAATACCAAAAACCCTCTTCCTTGGCGTTGAATCGTGCCTCACTGGGGTGCGTCAGATATAGCTCGACATACAGCAAAAAGAGTCACGTCTGTCTTCCCTGCTAATCTAAACCAACCCTCAACCACGTTACCTCATCGGGTCACTCCGCGGGCGGAATGACTATAACCATTTTCACTGCACCTCCTTTTTACAATCATTCGATTTTTCAATCAATGTGTCAAAATTCCATTAACAATTGCCAAAGCACAATTTAGCATTTATAAATCAATATCAAATAATCACATGTCACATTTTCAATTTTAAACACAATGGATACATATTGAGTACAAATTCACATTTCAGACTTCCCACAATCACAAATCAATTCAATAATTATGTGAAAATTTATTCAAAATCATTTGTAAAGAAATTTCAAATAATTTGCTCATTAAAGCCACAATAGACCATCCACTCACATCTAGGGAGGGTATCCACTCCTTACACCCTACTCAAGAAATCTCCTTTCCTAAATCAACAATAACAATTCTCAAGTCATTTCTCCCCCAAATTAAAGGGTTTACAAACTTTCCTAATTTTATTTAAACCCCAATTTCGAGCATTTTCTTGTTCTTGTCCTCATTTTACCAATTTCACCTCATTTACATCACATACTATTTTACATTCTAATTTCCCATAAATTTTTATCCTGACCCGAACAAACCTTGAAAATCCTATCACTCATTTTCCATTTTAGGCAAAAATCAGATCTACCCATACATTTCATAAAGATGAAGTCAATAAGATCTCTTAATTCAACTACCAAATTACAATTTATTCCACAACCCTAGAGCTATTGTCAGAAATCAGCCCATTACCTGCGTAGAGATAGACGTCCAGGTTCACGAAGACCTAGGGTTTTCGCAGGTCTAGCATCTGTGTGCCTACAACTCAGTCCGGGACCTGTAGTGCTTCTAGATCGAGGTAAAATTCAGTAATTAGGCTCAATCACTATGAAAAATCGAAACCCTAGACTAAGAAATCAGAAATCCACCCTTACCTACGTAGAGAATGGAGTTCGCGGCCTAGGGTTTTCGATGGTCCTGTGGTTCTCTTGATGAGTGCTGGTTTGAAGCTTCGGTAAAGGTCGTAGAAGACTCTCAGCAGAGAGAGCAGCGCGCGGTTGAGCGAGCAAGGGAGAGAGATGATTGAGAGTGACGATGGTGGCGGCGTGCGGTAGTGGACAACGACGGAGAGGGAGGCGAAGAGTGTGAAACAGAGAGAGGGAGCGACGAGTGAGAGGGAGAGAGTGTTCGAGAGAGGGCGAGAGAGATGGAGGAAGATTAGGGCTTTCAAGCCCTAATTAAGACATGGAGACGCAACGTTTTGCCCCAAAACGCTGCGTCTCCTCTCTCTCTCTCTCTCTTTTATTATATATATAAATATAAATAAATATATATATATTTATACTCTCATCATATTAAGGCTCTAAATTTACCAACAATAGAATACGCTATGAATTTGCAACACGAGTATTTTAATTATACCAAAAATTCCAATTCAAAACCCCAAAATCAAAAATCAATAAAATTTAAAGTTTCCCATTATATTATAGAGATATTAACAAAATTTCTAACACCGGATTTTCGGTATTACACTTTTCTTCTAGCTCTCTCCTGGTTTATAAGAATTTTTCCATTTCTTGCCAGCCATATGAAGAATCTAACTCTCTCAGAACCAGGAGTTCCCTAAATCTACTTCCTAGGGTAATCTTAGTTGTTGGGTTGAGAATCATCTTCTTATTAAAGCTTGAAGGTTGAGGTGATTGAGAAATTACCATTTGAAGAGTCTTTTCAGAAGAAAAGGAGCTGAGTTTGGAGTCTATTGAGATATGGTCTTGCTATAGGAGGGCATGATTAGCTAACTTATCATTTCTTACCTTGAGGTCATGCCAAAAGTTTGTATCGAAGCTATCTCCATTCCTCCATTTGATACCTTTCTTCAGTCAAATTTTACTCTTGACTATACCTCTCTAAACATGAGAGTAGGTAGGCTTGTAGTCATGCTGTAGAAAGCCTTCTCTTTGAAGGTATTTGCTTCAAAGGATTTGGCGCCATAGAGTTTTGTTATCTTGAGAGATTCTCCATGCTAGTTTGGCAAGGAGAATAATGTTGTTGCCCCTAGTGCTTCTTTGATCCAAGCCTCCTTCTTGTCTTCTTTTGCAAACTTGCTTCTAATTTATTGGGAGGATTTTCCTCCTCCTTGTGAAGTCTCCCTAAAGGAAATCTCTACTAACCTTATCAAAGGATATGAGCCAAGAGATTTGCATGGCGTGGATTGGGATTGTTGAGATAACATACTTGATGAGGATTGCTCTTCCTATAAAACTGAGAAGATTCATCTTCCAATTGGCAAGCTTAGCTTGGATTTGTCTTCAAAGGCCTTGTAGATATTCCTTCTGACTCTCTTGTAGATAATGAGAACACCAAGATAAGTACCAAGATCCTCAATTAAGTCAAAATTACTGGTTTCTGCAAAGGATTTTTTAGAGACTATGAGGCCATTAGGGAGATCCACGACTTGGATTTGTAGGCGTTGATTGCAAGACCACTTTCTTCACTCAGTTCTTGCAAGTAGCTAAAAACACTATCTATATTATGGTGATTAGCATCCATAAAGATCATGGATCATCAGTATAAAAGAGATGAGAGATTGCAGACCCTCTCCTAACTAGTTTGATAGGCTTTCGCTTAACAACTATGGTGGATTTTTTTTCGGAGCCACAATCTCTCTCTCTCTCAAATCTTTGGATTCTTCATCCATTTTCTCTCTATTCGTAGGATTCGTTACCTCCTTGTTTAATTTTGAATCATTATGGTTGTGAATAAAAAATTAGGCAACAACTGTGGTGGAGTCTTTATCAATCAACAAAATATCTTGTTCTTTGAGCAAAAAAACCTAGCCTTGTTGAAAGCATCGTCAGATCTGCCTAGTGTTGATGTTATGAAATCCTATGATAAGCCTGCAACAAAAGACTTAGGAAATTAAATTAGAGGAAGAACATGTGATTCTCCATCGCCAATAGATGGGAATTCAATTTCTTAATTTGAATTTGGGTGTTTTAAGTGTGCAAACAAATCAAAGAGAATTAGGGATTTAAAACAAGTTGTAACTACTATGTTTATGGGTAAATCCAAGACAAAGGAGGAAAAAAAAAAAGAATTGGAAACTGTTTGTAACAACTTAGAGGGGATGAATAGTTTAAGAGACAAGTTGCTTAATTGGCTTATGGTTTTGGTTGTGGTATTTAAGTGCATGCTGTATGTGTCTAGTGTAAGAGAAAATTTGGGTCTATCACACAATCATATACCTGTCGTTCACTTAACTATCAACATCACATGAACAGGCACATTCCAACTCATTCTTGGATCGAGAGGTGAGAAGTACCATATTTCCTCCGATAGGATGTATAGAACACATAAAAGTTCCAAACATGGAAAACTGAGTATCAAGAGATGGGATAACTTCAAGAGCTCTAACTATACCAACCATACTCCTAGATAGCGATTCTTTATCTTCCTCTTCCACTTTGTACATTATGATAATTAAAAATTAGAATGATAACCATACAAATTATTTGGATTAATGAAATGAAAATGAGGGTTTGACAATAAAACCCTTCAAAATATGGGTTTTGTGAAACCCAAATAAAATGATAGATTTTTATCAAAACCCATGTTTGAAACCCAAAAAAATAACTTGCACATTTTCCCCACCTTAATGCCTCCATCCATTTAACCAACATTCGTATCCATCTTCCCCCTTGAAAAATGATGGCTTTTGCACAAAATCCACCCCACCACCAACACCCTCTTCGACAAAGCACTGTCATTCTGCCAATGAGAACATCCGTGATGAAACCCACCATCTCCATACAACCCATAACTTCTCCGGCAAATAGGTCCCCTCTTCTCTGACAAATATATATTGTAGTGTTCTTTATGAGGTAAGTTCAAATTTGTATACTTTACTGCCCCCTCTTAGCTCTTCGCTTGGTTTTTTCTTAGGCTTCTGTCTTCCTAGTATGGTGTCTAACTATCACTATAAAAAAAGCCAAATACCAGCAGCTACCTTTACCAGCAGCTGTCAAATTCCTGGTATTGGTTGGTCTTTGCCAGTGAGAAAGGAAGCTATTAGTATATGTAGGTCAATACCAGTGGTTTATGCTAATTGCTAGTAAAGTTCCATCTAAACCAACGGCTCATTGCTTTCGATCGCTAGAATAGTTAGCATAAGCCACTGGTAAAGGTCCTTTTAAGAACTCCCCCTTTGTTTCTCTTCTCCCAAAATAACAAATTCCCCTTTTAAGTACTCCCCCCTTTCCTTCATTTTCTCCTTTTAAAATCTCTCGATGCAATGGTAGACTCTCTCACTTCTCTCTATCTCTCTAAGGTTTTATTGATTCTTTGATGATCAAGGTCCTGATCAAAATTACCAAATTCTATCAATTTCCCACTCTCTATATCTCTCACCTCTCTGTATCTTTCCAGAGTTTTACTGATATCGTTTCATCAATTACCCGCTTAAAATTGCCAAATCCTATTGTTTGAGTATTTTAGAGAGAGAGGATTCTTAGGTCCAAATCTACATGCGATTGATCGAAGCAGAGAGGAATGAGACCCTGAAGATCAACTCCTTCCAGGCTTTCAATGCCCTAGAAAGTCAAACCGTGGAAGAAGATTCTAAGGCTTTCTCCGAGTTATTCAGGGCCGTCGATGGGGATTATCAAGTGGATTAAGTTAGAGAACTTCATGTGCCATGGTAGCCTATAGATTTAACTCGGTGAGTTGATCAATTTCATCATCGGCCAAAACGGAAGCAAGTTTGACTAGGTTTAGGGTTTTGTAGTGAAGTGTTGATTGAAAAATTAAAATGATGTGTTAATTGTTATTGGTTGCTCTGGTTTTATAGGTGGTAAGGGTGCGATTTAGATAGTATTGTGCATCGTGTTTGGTTTTCAGGCTCAAGGGACTAGCGCGCATTTATTTTGAAGCATTTTATTAAGATTCGTTGTAGGTTAATTCATTTTTCTATCTTCTCAGTCACACTGTGGGAAATGTTTCTATCTTTTGAGGGTAGATTTTTGTTGAAAATAAAAGGACAAAGAATTAAAAATTCTAAATGGCCCATCTTAACTTCTATTAGTCACTTGAGATGGGTAGGGTCTTGGTTACGGGGTTTCTCCTTCTAAATATGATATTTCTAGTTGATTAATCATTTTGTCACATGTTTGATTAATCAAAGAATTGAAAGCTCTTGACCCAGGAAGCGCAAGAAGGCAATAATTTCATAAAAGGATAAAGTTTTTTCTACTCAAGTCAAAGTGCAAGAGTACAGAATTTAACCCCAAAAACAACAACATGATCACAACAAGTAGCGGACATGGGTAAAGATTTTAAGCAAGATTTATTCAATTCAAGAATTTAATATTTGCACTCTTTGATAATCACTTTGCTAGTAGTAATGATGAGCGTGTAGGCAATTTTCTTATGGAAGCAAGACAAATTTGCAATACATTGGTATTGTGATATAAATATGTTATCTTGGTATCACTGTTTTATAGTTATATTTTTCTCAAAAAGTAACACTCATCAATTTTTTTTTTCCTATTATTTTTATTTTCTCATACACTCATCTTTTTTTCCTATTTTAGGTTCCCAAAAGGTTTCTTTAATCCTAACGAAGATAAGAACTATATGTGTTTATTTCTCAACATTAGTCAAAACAGCTCATTGAAGATTTTGTACTTTGGGTTTCTTGGATTTTGTTTCTTGTGTATTCTTATGCATGGAGATGATGATCAGGCATCAAGAACCCAAATACATGATATATGTTGAAAATACCATTGTTGATTATTTGTGTCTATGTGCATGCTCTAGGATTCTGAAATTTTTATGATTTTATTTTGCATATGTTAGACTTGCTTCCTTTGTTTCCCCCTTTTTGGATTTGAGTTTTGAATATTTAGTTTTTGCAAAGATACATTGCCTCGCTAAAATTGTATATCATAGACTTTTGTGATGGTTTTTAGGTGTATGTGCATGTTGGAATTTTATGGTTTTGTTTTGGACTTATTGAAATATGAGATATGCTGTCTATTCTTTATTTGATGAGTAAACAGACAAATATTTGATGCACTGTTTATTCATGTGCTAAAGCACTAGAAAGGAAATGAAAAAAGAAGGATGAGGGGCTTGGAGTAGAAAAATAATTATTTGAAATTGGTGTTGTTGGTTGTTTCTTTTCCTTTTTTTGCTGTTATGAGAATTTGATAATGTTGAGACATGCATATGATTAGGACATTGAATTAGAAAATCTTTTGATTTTTTATTTCAAAAAGAATTTCAATGCAGTAATTGTCTATTTATTTCTATGGTTGTAAGGAATGACTAGCATGGTGAATTAAATTTCAAAGAGTAGGCATTTAGTTGAATATCCTCTTTCCCACATGTATGAATTTAGGAGTGGAGAAAAATTGTTTTGATATTGCATATCATCTACATTTTTGAATTTTACTTGAATCCTGCCCCTTCATATTTAATAGCCCATTACAATGTTTGCATGACACATGATCACCATCCTTTTTGTGTTTGCAATATACTTTTTGTTTCTTCATTACACATGCTTTACTATAGTCACCACTTGATATTTCTATCTAGTGACAAACATTGGTATAGGCTTAACCTTGTTATTTGTTTGTAGTTTCATAATCTAGATCAGATTTATTTTCTCCTCCTCTCACGTTTTGTTTTGTTATATCCTTATGTTAACGATAATGTTACATTATTTGGTTTTGTCACAAGCCTATCCTTGGTTGTCTATATTAAGAGTAGCATATAATAAAATATTGATGATTTATCAATATGATCTAATAATATATTGTTCATGGAGCATGGAAAATTCTTGCTCATATTTGTTGGTGATTTATGTTTTAGTCAAAGTTTGAGCCCCTTCCCCTTATTGATTTATTTAATTTTGGATTCAACTAAAATGTAATTTCTTTTAGTAGGTTAACTACGGTTTTATCGTTAATCATCTTTAGCATGATCATGGAAAGACTGGTGTGTATTTCTTATGTATAAGGTTTAAATCAAATCACGCTTTCTCTTCACCATCATTGTTTTGCTTTTCTCTGTTAGTGTAGTTGAGTTTGTATCAAGATATTTTTTTTCTCTCTTTTTGTAAGTTATTATATTTGTCTAATTAAGCCACTCCAATGTGATAGGATTGTCAATGTAAAAGTATGTTCTATTTGATTATTAATGGGAATGCCTATTATCTTATTTTATAACAAACCATCTATCTAAAGATGAGAAAGAGTTTGGTACTGTCTTTACTTGAAGTATTGGCTTCCATTCCATATATCATGTGACAACAGGGGTCAATAGTCTAATTCTAGGTTAGTGGTGTTATAGGTTAACGATAATGTTAGCATAGGGTCTACGCCTATACAAGCGTAGCAAGAATTATTGATGACAATATGATCTAGACAATGCATTGTTCAATGGACCATTAGCAATATGTTGGCGACCTATGGTCATTGGAGCCCTTTATTGGTTAGCAACTAAGTGTACAGCAACAAAAAAATTAGCCGCCAGAGAAAACCACAAACTCTTTGCCAATGGTTTTTGGGGTCTTTATCAATAGTTTTTAACCACTGGCAAATGTATTTTTTTTTGTAGTGTCCGCTTCGATTAACACTTTTGAACCCTCATACATGTTTGATTAGCTTGTCTGATGCATCTATATGTGTCAGTGTGTCTTTCTCATTCCCTTGAGAATTACATTTGCTGATGAACATTAGATTTGAGTTTGTTGAGGTTTGTTTTAATTGTATTGAATAAATACTATTAAGGAAAATAATGTATGGTAGAGTTGGTCTTGAAAGATTCAAAAAAGCTAAATCCTTGGAGCCATTTTCAGTGACAATCAATTCAACTTCCAAAATAACTTCCTAATTTTTTTTTTCTATCTCCCCCTAAAAGAAGAAGAAAAGAGTGAGGTTCACTGAGAATTACATTTGCTGATGAACATTAGATTTGAGTTTGTTGAGGTTTGTTTTAATTGTATTGAATAAATACTATTAAGGAAAATAATGTATGGTAGAGTTGGTCTTGAAAGATTAAAAAAAGCTCAATCCTTGGAGCCATTTTCAGTGACAATCAATTCAACTTCCAAAATAACTTCCTAATTTGCTGCTACTGCTACTCCTAAGAAGAAGAAAAGAGTGAGGTTCACTGAGAATGTGGTTGAACCAATTGGGAACAATGAAGAATTTAGAATTTTTTTATTTGTATAATTAATTTTCTTTAATATTTATTTGTATAATTAGATTTTCTTTAATATAATTAATTTAATTTAATTAGATTTTGATTATCAATTTTTTATTTTATTGGGTGGATTTTCCTCCTCCCTGGGAGGTCTCCCCAAAGGAAATCTCTACTAACCTTATCAAAGGACATGCAAGTTCCTTCCGGTAGTCAAGAGGTTTGCACGGTGTGGATGGGACTACTAAGATAACATACTTGATGAGGATTGCCCTTCCTACTAAATTTAGAAGATTCATCTTCCAATTGACAAGCTTGGCTTGGACTTTGTCTTCAAGGGAGCTATAGATGTTCTTTTCGACTCTCTTATGGATAATGAGGACACCAAGATAAGTGCCAAGGTCCTCAATTAAGCCAAAGTTACTGGTTTCTTCCAAGAATTTTTTTAGAGACCACAAGGCCATCAGGGATATCCACGGCTTGGACTTAGAGGGGTTGATTGTGAGACCACTTTCTTCGCTGAACTCTTGTAAACAGCTAAAAACATTGTTCTTGTTATGGTGATTAGCATCTACAACGATCATGAGAACATCAGTATAGAAGAGGTGAGAGATTGCACGCCCTCCCCTAACTAGTTTGACAAGCTTATGCTAAATAGCTACGGTAGTGTTTTTCTCGGAGCCACAATCTCTCTCTTTCTCTCTCTAAAATCTTTGGATTCTTGATCCCCTTTCTCTTTATTCACAGGATTCCTTACCTCCATCTTTAATTTTGAATCATTATGGTGTTTAATTGGTTGTGAATCAAAAACTAGGCAACAACTATGGTGGAGTCTTTATCAACCAACAAAAGATCTTGTTCTTCGAACGAAAAACCCAGCCTTGTTGAAAGCATCGTCAGATCCACCTAGTGTTGATGTTATGAAATCCTACGATAAGCCTGCAACTAAAGACTTAGGAAATTAAATTAGAGGAAGAGCATGTGATTCTTCATCACCAATAGATAGGAATTCAATTTCTTAATTTGAATTTAGGTGTTTCAAGTGTACAAACAAATCAAAGAGAATTAGGGATTTAAAACAAGTTGTAGCTACTATGTTTATGAGTAAATCCAAGACAAAGAAGAAGAAAAAAAAAAAGAATTGAAGAAACTATTTGTAACAACCTAGAGGGGATGAATAATTTAAGAGACGAGTTGCTTAATTGGCTTATGGTTTTGGTTGTGGTGTCTAAGTGCATGCTGTATGTGTCTAGTATAAGAGAAAATTTAGATCCATCACACAATCATATATCTCTTCATTTCGTTCACTTAACTAATCAATATCACATGAACAGACACATTCCAACTCATTCTTAGATGGAAAGGTGAAAAGCACCACATTTTCTCCCATAGGATGTATAGAACACACGAAAGCTCCAAACATGAAAAACTGAGTATCAAGAGATGGGATAACTTTAGAAGCTCTAACTATACTAACCATGCTCCTAGATAGCGATTCTTTATCTTCCTCTTCCGCTTTGTATATTATGGGAGTGTTTGATTAAAATATATGAGAATCAAAAATCGAAATGATACTTATATAAGTTGTTTGGATTAATGGAATGAGAATATGAGTTTGGGAATAAAACCCTCAAAATATGGATTTTGTGAAATCTAAATGAAATGATGGGTTTTGATCGAAACTCATACTTGAAACCCAAAAAAATAACTTATACATTTTCCCTATCTTGATGCCTCCTTCCATTTCATCCGATGTCTATATCTATCTCCTCCCTCTCCGAAAAATGATGGGTTTTGTGCAAAACCCATGCCCACCACCAACACCCTCTCCGGCAAAACACTATCATACTATCAATGAGAACATCTGTGATGAAGCCCACCATCTCCATACAACCCACAATTTTTCTGGCAAATAGGTTCCCCCTTTCAGTTATTCCTCTTTTGTTTTTTTTCTTAGGCTTTTGTCTTCCTATTATGGTGTTTAACAATCCAATTCAATTGACACTTTTGAACCTACCCTCGTAAATGTTTGATTAGCTTGTCCGACACATCTATATGTGTCAGTGTGTCTTTCTCAACCCCTTAGGGTTTTAGTCACGAATTACATTTGCTATCGAACATCAGATTTGAGTTTACTGAGGTTTGTTTTAATTGTATTGAATAAATACTATTAAGGAAAACAAGGTATGGTAGATCTGGTCTTGAAAGATCCAAAATAGCTCAATCCTTGGAGCCATTTTCAGTGACGGTCAATTCAGCTTCCAAAACAACTTACAAATCTATTACTGTTGCTCCTAAGAAAAGAAGAGAGTGAGGTTTGCAGAGAATGTGGTTGACCCAATAGGGAACAATGAAGAATTTAGATTTTTTTTTATTTGTATAATTAATTTTCTTTAGTATTTATTTGTATATTTTTTATTTGTATAATTAGATTTTCTTTAGTATAATTAATTTTGAATAGATACTATTAAGGAAAATGATGTATGGTAGAGCTGGTCTTGAAAGATTTAAAAGACCTCAATCCTTGGAGCCATTTTTAGTAACAATCAATTCAGTTTCCAAAACAACTTCCCAATCTGCCTGCTCCTAAGAAAATGAAGAGAGTGAGGCTCGCAGATTATGCGGTTGACCCAATTGGGAACAATAAAGAATTTAGAATTTTTTTATTTGTATAATTAATTTTCTTTAGTATTTATTTGTATATTTTTTATTCGTATAATTCGATTTTCTTTAGTATAATTAATTTATTTTAATTATAATTTTTTAACTTTTATAATTAATTTGCTTATCAAGGATAAAATTGTAATTATATGATTTCCATTTTGAAAGATATACAAATCGAATATTAACAATAGTAATTATGTCAATTTCAGATTTTAAACTAAATATCAAAATCAATTCTGATTTCAATTTATAATATTGATTTAAATTTCAATTTCAATTTTTGAGTACGAATCAAATGCCACCTTTGTTTGCCTTTGTCGCCTTCAACCTTAATTGCGAGCAGTGAATAAAGTTTCCCCGTTGCATTGCTACAAGTCATTTTTTGACATGTTTCCAATACCTCATATTGAATATGTTATCAACCTATCCCTTTTTTTCACGAAACTGTTCTTTCTGTGCCTTTTTCCACCTCACTTATTAAGCATAAAGCATTTCTCGCTATGAGTTTAAACATTCCAATCCACATGCTGCTTCACTGTTCTTCCATCTTCTTAACATCCAAAGATATTTTGAAGACAAACAAAGCAAAACCCATGCCCCCTTCTATTCAATTTGGTTGCCACAAAGATATCAGTAACATCTCCACACCGCAGAAAACAAGGCGTGAGATTTGGAGAATACCAATCCAAGGGTGGACGCTATTTCGATTTGAGTTTTATCTCTCTCTTTGTCTCTCTCTCTCTCTCTCTCTAATAATCTAGTTTGCTTTTGAAGCTTCTAATGCATGATAACCATTTTAAATCTATATATATGTAGATATATTATGTATACTATATATATATATTTTACATAGTGGGACTCGAATCCGAGTTTGTTACGGAAGAAGAGGGATAGTATCTTTTGAGTTATAGGTTATTGGTTGTATGTTATATTTTTTTACTACCTCTTATTTGTTTATTAGTTTTTTCTTTTCATTTTAAAATTGGGGAGGTGCATAGGAAAAGAACCAGGTATCTTTGAGCTCAATAAATGTGTATGAACC
The DNA here is from genome assembly GCA_037126225.1 of Dillenia turbinata. Lineage (NCBI taxonomy): Eukaryota > Viridiplantae > Streptophyta > Magnoliopsida > Dilleniales > Dilleniaceae > Dillenia > Dillenia turbinata. The sequence goes on along the minus strand of JBAMMX010000020.1, from coordinate 27,076,279 downwards.
ACTTTAAGTTTTGGAGTACTAATACGCTTCACTTTTTGTATTAGGTTGTGATGTGTATAACACAACTATTCGCCTCCCCCCCTCCAAATGAAGTATTGAGAATAGAAACTCCATTCTGATATATATTTTTTTTCCATGTTGTAATAGTTACATTTAACAAGTTATAATTTAAATCCGGTAAAAATGAGCAATATATTTGTTTTTTACCCAATGGTGTATTCACTGAACATAAAATGAGGGGGAAAAAATAGAATTAGGTAAGCTAAGGACCGGCATTTGTAAATGTGTACCTATCTTTGAGAACCCACCCTATGATTGGGAGATATTTTGAGTCATTGGAAAGATCACATAAGTGGGGATGACACAATAATTTTTTTTTTTTTTTTAAAAAGATCAAACAGTTGTTTTTTATGGGGGGGGGGGGTGGGGAAGGAAATATTTGTTTATGATTGAAAGGGAGACTAATACAATAAGGTATATTTGCATGGAATTAGGGTTTTGAATATCATAATGGATTTGGAAGCAAACAAACAACAATTTAGGAGTCAATGGGTCCACAGTGGTCTCTTTATCCATGCTCTGATGAGAGAATTTAGAACCACCCATTTAATTAATGTTAACAATGAATTGAAAATACGAAGAATAACACAGAGAGAGAGAGAGAGAGAGAGAGAGAGAGAGAGGAATCCCATTGGGAAACAGTCTCCTCTCATGAAAATTTTCACCCGTCTTATTCGGGGTATTGGACATCCAACTGTTCGACCTTTCCCGATTTTTGACAGAGAGAGGACTTTCTTGGACTGTCATTTTCTTTGATATACCCTCGGTAGTAGAGAATGCAACCAATCCATCTCCCTTCCTATCCTTTGCTTTCCTCCTTTAATTTCTCTAATACCCCACATCTCTCTCTCTCTCTCTCCCTCTCTCACTGAAGCTTTTCTTTTTCACAAACTAAAGAGCCACTCTCTGATTCCCCACTTGATAGTCTTGAAAATCATGGTTCCCCTATAACCTTTTTTCCTGAAGAAACCGAAGCTTTCCTCGAAGAAAATGTCCCTAAAAGAGCTTGCTAAAGAGCACTACTCTTCAAATCGAATCCCTGATCTCTCACTTCATATTAGCCCCCCAAACAGTGCTCCTTCCTCGCTCGACCAAAACAAAGATACCTCCTTCAACCTCCATAACGGCCTCAGATCAAACAGCCAAGGGTCTTTAAGATCCAATACTCCAGGAGCTGACACTCACCTCTCACTTGCCCTAGAAGCCGGGACCTCTTGCCCGGTCAATAACAATCGTCCACTTATTTGCAACAATATTAACCTAACAGGACAAACAAATCATGGGGTTTCAGTTTCATCAATACTAGAAGTACCCATCAAAGGAATTCCTATCTATCAAATGAAATACCCCTCTTCTTCTCCTCCTTCTTCTTCAGCTTACAGATTTGGTGCCACGCCGAGGTTTAATGCCTTATCGAGGGAGACATCAAAACTCCACCATCACCAGTTTAGCTACTTACACCAAAAAAGTCCCCATGGCCATGGTGGTAATTCTTCAGAGGTGATGATTAGATCTGGTTCTGGATTCATGATGCCAAATAGACTAACTAAGAGAAACATTAGAGCTCCTCGGATGCGTTGGACTTCCTCTCTCCATGCTCGTTTTGTTCATGCTGTTGACCTTCTTGGTGGCCATGAAAGTATGCCTCTCAAACCCTTTCTATCTCTCTCTCTCTCTGGTCTCTAAATAAGTTCGTTCTTTGATCTCTCTTTTACTTATGTATTATTAGGAGCAACACCAAAGTCAGTTCTAGAGCTCATGGACGTAAAAGACCTCACTCTAGCTCATGTCAAGAGCCATTTGCAGGTCTCTCTCTCTCTCTCTCTCTCTCTCTCTCTCTCTCTTTCTATGTTGGTCAGTGAGAGGTGGAGGTCTACGTCCATCTTGGCACGGTAGTCGATGCAAGAACGCTGTGAGTGAATTATGATTAAACCAACAGTTGAGCCAGTTGCTGGGTGTGATACAGGACAACTTTTACTTTTTGAAATATGAGATGTCAAAACTGAAAAAAGTAGTCATCATTTCTCAATAATACAAAGACCCCTTCAGTCTTTACTCATCTCATCTAACTTGGATCCTCGTGCTTCAGTCATAAAAGATTTGATTTGATTTTCTTTGCAATTGTTTATTTTATTTCCTTTTCTTTGAAGACAAAGAGATATGAAAAGAAAATGTTTGACCTGATATATGCACATAAATCAATATTTTATTGTTTTTAATTAGTAGCATTTAATAAATCTTTCCTCTCTCTCATGCTCTGCATTACTTTTACCACTTTGTTTTGCTTTCTCGCAGATGTATAGAACTGTTAAAAACACGGACAAGTCTGCAGTATCATCAGGTAACAAATTAATTTGTTTGTTTTGCACTTAGCACCAGAAGTTTCTCTCTCTTGGGTGGGGTGGGGGGGAGGTTAGGCTTTTAACTTTCTCAATAGACAACATACGTTTATTGGTGCAATGCCCTTATACCATTGAAATATAGCTACATGTACATGTGTGTGTATAAGAATTAGTCATCATAGAAGCACCATTGGTTTTGAACCTTGTTGGAGGTTTTATCAGATGGAGATGATGATTTCTTGCTTACCACCATGGGGAACAATCAAAATGCAAATGAATTGATCAGTGGAGGACGATCAGATGGTTCTCCGGATATAAACATTGATTTATCTGTTAATGCCAAAATTTGGAGCAACTCTTCCAGGTAATAATATATTCCCCTTTTCTCAATTTGAACATTTTATAAGCAACATAAGATGGTTTGGTGATCAAAATTTGATTATAATTTTAACTTGCAAAAGAGATTAAATGGACTGAATTTTATATGGATGTCCACATAGTAGTTTTGTCATTTTTTTATTTGATTTGAAAGATATTTTAAGTAATTCAAAATTACTATAATCTGAAATATTATGCTTTTTTATAATACAAATTGCTATACATAAAATTTAGTTTATTTAGTTTTTGACTCATTTGATTTATTTAATATTTTTTATATATCTTGTTTACAAATGCCACATCTGCCCTAATAAATTGGGAAGTTTAACCTTTATAAATTGTGATTTAAGTTTGTAGCATTTTGGTATGGATATAGCTTAATTGAATTCCCCAAAAATAGAATTAGAAAAATCTTAAAATTTGGCTAGGGGGAAAAAAACTGTTTGGGTCATAATAAATAATATTTCCTTTTTTTTTCCCTTTATAAACCATCGATACCCAATAATTATGATTAAATCCGGTTCAATCCGGATTAGACCTAGGAGTCAGGCCCTCAGGACAAAATTCTTCCAATGTCTTTTATACACACACACACAACTCAAAGTCTAGATATTACTTAATGGGTACTAATGTGTCCACTATCAATCAAATAACTATCGTTGCTATAATAAGTAACATTTCATCGTAAGAGTGTTAGAACTTGTTTTTGGAAAATCAATAAGGTTAATGGTTGAACACCTCAACCATAGATTTCTATCATGGTGACTGAAATTCTAATGAAAGAGCGATTTGGTGATTCGATGAAGGTCTAAAGTAGAGAATAATCATAAAACCTTTTCTCTTCCCTTCTTGTTTGGAAAATTGGAAGGGAAGAAGCAAGAGTGGTGGGGAACTCTTCAATCCTCTCCTCTCCATCTCAATCCCTCCCCATCCGCCAAAGACACACACAACAAATATTGTTAAGTACCTTTACTTTATACTCTGTGATGGAGATATCCTCTCTCTCTCTCTCTCTCTCTCTCTCTCTCTCTCTCTCTCACTCTCTCTCTCTCATATGTGTGTGCACAAATTGTGAAGGAGTTCTTTGCTAGCAGCTTTTCATTAATGTATTAAGCTTTTGACAAAAGATCTCTTTAATGGTTGCATTTCAGCTTTTGATAGAAAAGAAAAAAAAAAGTGAGAGTGTTTAATAAATAAATAATCATTACCAAAAAAAAAAAAAAATAAATAAATAATGAAACAAAACAAATTCTTTAATTTGCAATCTCTATGTGCTATTTCTATTCTAATGGGATAAGAGACAATCAAGAGACATACTATTGCTTGACTAGCTCTCTACCCTATTTTACATGAGGAGAAAATTTTCCGTACCTTCAAACTAACAAGGAATTTATATGATAAATCTAATGAACTGGTTAATTTTTATTTTTTAAAAATGTTCCTTATAGAATAAAAATTCAAACATTCATAGTTTACTTTTTTTTGGGGAGGGGGGGTTAAAAGCCTTGATTCCAAGTTGTAGAAGTCCTTAGAAGAAAAGAGGCTTGAAAATTGCTAAAACTCTTGGTGTTGAGTAAGAGTGATATATCCTAGTGCTGAGTTGAACGTTGGCAAACCTCAGCCCAATATTAGAATGGTAAGAGTGTGGTCATGAAAAAAAAAAAAAAAGAAGAACGAAAAAATTTGCTGGAATTCAAAATTTGATAGCTCAACAATACGAAGTAGGCATGAGGATTTGGTAGGGTTTTCAAACCTCAAATTAGCTTACCTCCCTTCCCATTGTGCAATTTCTTGTCAAAGGATCAAACCTCATTTTAAACCCTAATATTAAACACCCAGAGTTCAAGGTAAGAAGAGACTTTTGTCGTCTAGTTTGGATCTTTCCAGCTCCGAGACTGGTGTATAGGCAATGGATCTGAAGATGCTTAGGTGTGCTAAACTTAGCTTCAAGGTCCTCCAGGCTTTTTGAAAAGTCAGATTATCCAGACTCTTGGTCAGACAACAGTCAGAGAAATAAATGATGGGAAGTAAGTTCAGAAATTCTGAACTTTGTTAGAGATCACTCACACAATCACAAGAGGGAAGAGGGAAGAGATGATATAATCTGAAAAATACTTGAATTATTGCTTGAGACTTGATTACAACTGAGCATGAAGGTGGGTTTATATAGTACTCTAGTCTAGACCTATATTTAATATAATTATTTAATATTAGAATTAAGAAGATTAAGCAACCTAGCAACTAATGAGACAAAATCATATGTAAATATGTTTTAGCCACAAAAAATCATTGATATTTGGTATTCTGCACATGTTCTATATTTTGTATCTTAACTCTTCAATTTTTTGGGAGACCTTGGACTTCAATAGCACTCCTTATTTTCACATTTTTTAATAGAACTTAACTTTTCAAACTTCTACATAATTGTGACTCATATGAATAATCATTAGGATAACTTAATGTTCACAATCTCCTTTCCCAATACAATCTCGTATGTAACAAAAAAAATGAATAGTCATTTTGCTCGTACTTGTATCTTTTTAAAGTTCTCTGAGTTGAGATGTTTAGTAAACACATCGGCTACTTGATCCAATGTCTTTACATATTCTAGTTTGACCTCTTTCTTTGAGACATGATCTTAGATGAAATGGAATCTTGTGTCGATATGCTTGCTCCTTTCGTGGAATACCGGTGTTGAAGGTGGGTTATAGTTCCACAGATACCAGTTTCTTCTTGACCCGAACAGTAGCCGTCAATAGGTAGATGCATCTGTAACAATTGTCCCTATGATCAATATGCCCATTGTGTTAGGTTTAGATAACGTATCTAATTTTGATACCTTAGAGATCATTTATACCCCTGAGAGACGTGCGCCGCTAGGGGATTTCAACCTTACCTTCCTTGTCGGGCCGGTTCCAGAATCTCAGAAGTCAATATTTCGAGTTAATTACGATCCTTACTTTTCGGAAGGGCTACCATTTTCAGAAGGGGTGCTTTCCTTTCTTGGAAGATTCGGGATTCGCCGTTACGAAATGGGAGACTGAAATTAAGGAAATATTGACTTTCCTTTAGAATCGTTCGGGGTGTTGCATAACGTTCGGTCGCTCAATCAATTAAGAGATCTTCATGACCCGTTCGATTAAAGAATTGATGTCTGCTTACCCGATCGGGGCGCTTACCTTTGTTTGGTGAGTTATCGTTCGACTGGCGGGGCAACTGAGACCCTATCGTTCGGTAGACCTGGACGATTGAGACCCCTTGATAGATTGATATGGGCGGCTATGACCCTTTGGTCGATTGTCGGCAGGTGCCCTTCGTGGGCTTTCTGAGAATTGACTTTTGGTTTGGGTCTTAGGCCATGTCTCATCATTTGCCCCCAACTTATGGCTTTCTTGGAAAAGAAAAGTCATAAGTTAAGATTTGTGAAACGTGTTTTGTACATTATGAGTGTATAGGGATGCTTGGTCTACTCTGATTCGTCCTTTTTGTATGCCAGGAGCATGAGTATGTCTCTTCAGATACGACTTTCTTCATGGGGAACCGAAAATAATTTATTTCGGCATTTATGACTTGTGCTTGTGTTGATCCGCTTCACCTTCCTTAAATTAACTGAGACTTCTCCTTTTTACTGTTATAAATAGCCATGATGCATACCCATTTTCTTTCTTCGGGAATTAATACTCCTTCATGGTCGTGCGGCCGAGGATGGTTCCTTCCGGGGGTCGATTCGTAGGGTACTGCAACGTGCAAAGCTTCTTGGCCTAGGTGACTTCTGCTGAAATGAGTTCTCATTAAAGAAGAGGACTACTGGAATGAGATTTCATTATGTTGGTTGTTCACTTTGGTCAGCATAATCTGATCTCTTGCCACCGAGGGGGTGTATCTTGTATCGCGTTGTATGGTCTTCTCCGGTTGGTCCTCACTCTCTGGACGCGGTGGGGGTGTTTCTCACTCCGTCTTTGGATGGGTAAGTCGAGTCCAGGCTGTGTTGGGGGTGACAAAACCCGAGCTCGTCTTCTCTTGTCTCTAACACTACATTTTTGTATTGTTCATAGGTATCATGTTCTCCCTTGATTTTTGGATCATTTCTTTGATCCATAACAATTGCTGAGAAGAACTGCTTGTGGAAGGACATTACTGTGTATTTCTCATAGTGTAACTAGCCAAACTTAGCGGTTTGTGTATGTTCTCTTGTAACTGAATATACTATTTTGCACAGGTATAAATGAAAAAGTTACGCTTTACTTACTTGAGTTCTGCTTCTTCTCATTCTATTCCTCGTCTAGTTGCATGTCTTTTTTCAGTCTTTGTCAAAGTAGATCGGTAGAAGTTGGGCGACTGAGACCCTCTGAGCGATAAAAAAAATTTTAAGTTGAGGGCTGCATCCACCCATCCAAAGATTTACATTCTCTATTGATGACGCATACGATTGGTAGGAGTTGGACGACTGAGGCTCTCCGAGCGATAGAAAAATTTTATGTTGTAGGCCGTGTCCACCGGTCCAAAGAGTTATATTCCCTATTGATGACGCGTACGATCGCTAGGAGCTGGGCGACTGAGACCCTTTGAGCGATAGAAAAAATTTTAAGCTGTGGGCCGCGTCCACCTGTCCGGCGAGTTACATCCCCTATTGACGACGCATACGATCGGTAGGAGCTGCACGACTGAGACCCTCTGAACGATAGAAAAAATTTTAAGTTGTGGGTCGCGTCTACCCTTTCGGGGAGTTACATCCCCTATTAACGGCACGTACGATCGGTAGGAGCTGGGCGACTGAGACCATTCGAGCGATAGAAAAAATTTTAAGTTGTGGGTGGCGTCTACCCGTCCGGGGAGTTACATCTCCTATTGACGACGCGTACGATCGGTAGGAGCTGGGCGACTGAGGGCCTCCGAGCGATGGAAAAAATTTTAAGCTGTGGGCCGTGTCCACCCGTTCGGCGAGTTACATCCCCTATTGACGACGCGTACGATCGGTAGGAGTTGGACGACTGAGACCTTCCGAGCAATAGAAAAAATTTTAAGCTGTGTGAACGAGACCTTCTGACTGTTGGATAGCGCCGAGGCTCATTGATAGTATATGCGTAGGTTCTATAAGTTCCAAGTCCTAGGTATCGCTGACCCATCTAGGTTATCTAGTCGGTATGTTACCGGTCGAACTACGGAATGTACTCAATACGGACCTTCCCAATTAGGGACGAGCTTACCCCCAGGTTGCTGTTGACCAGTAGCCTCCACTTTTGATAGCACCAATTCTCCGGGTTTGAATGTTCGGTTTCTAACCTTTCGGTTATGATACCGGGTCATTTGTTACTGATAGGCCGACATTCGTGTTGATGCAGATTCCCGTAATTTTGGAAGTAAGTCCAACTTTTCTCGTAAGGTGTGTTCGTTTTGCTCGGCATCATAGTGAGCTACTTGGAACGAACGAATGCTTATTTCCACGGGTATGACTGCTTCGCTTCCGTAAGTTAGACTAAAGGCGTTTTTCCCGTTGCCCTTCGAGGGGTTATACGATATGACCAAAGAATGCCGTAAAGTTCTTTGACCCATCGCCCCTTGGTGTCATCCAGCGTCATCTTTAGTTCTTGTAGGATCGTTAGGTTGGTTACTTTAGCTAGTTCGTTGGTTTGTGGGTGAGCAACCGATGAGAATCTATGTTGAATCTCCAGTTTCTCACAAAACTCCTGGAAGCGCTAGTTGTCTAATTGCTTCCCGTTATCTGTGATAAAGACATGTGGTATACCGAACTTGGTGATAATATGAGTCCATACGAAGGATTGGACTTTCGCGGCCGTGATCTGGGCTAAAGGTTTGGCTTTTACCCACTTCGTAAAATAGTCGATTGTCATAATTAAAAATTTTCGCTGTCCCATGGCTAGGGGAAATAGCCCGAGGATATCCATGCCACACTGAGCAAATGGCCAAGGGCTAGATATTGGATTAAGCTCGGTGGAGGATAACTGAGGAATCAATGAAAAGTGCTGGCATCTGTCGCACCTTTTGACATAGTTGTTAGAATCATCCTTCATGGTTGGCCAGTAGTATCCTTGTCGAAGGGCCTTATAGACTAGATTTCGAGCGCCTAGATGATTGCCGCAGATTCCTTCGTGAATTTCTCGCAGGACGTAATTTCCCTCCTCAGGAGTCAGGCATCGCAGATACGGGTGAGTAAACGACTTAAGGTAGAGAACCTCATCGATTATGGCATAGTATGTGGCCTTTCGCTTCAGTTTTGTTACTTCCCCTAGGGATTCTGGCAGGCGATTGTGTCTTAGGTACTCTTCTATAGGGTCCTTCCAACTAGGCGGCTGATCGACTGGGAGGATCTCCTTAGGCTCGTCGATGCTGGGATACGACAAGCTTTCAATATATATTGTTTGGCTAGAGGCAACTGAATCAGAACTAGCCAGCTTCGATAGGGTATCAGCTCTCGCATTTTTCAAATGAGAGATTTGTTGAATATCTAATTTGCCTAATCGGTCCATTGTCTCGTGCAATTTGTTTAAATATTTTGCCATAACTGGGTCTCTGGTTTCGTAAACTCTTTCGATTTGCTTCACGACAAACTAGCTATCCATAAACACCCTGACATTTCGTGCACCCATGTCGGTGGAGATCCGGAGGCCCGTTAGTAGAGTTTCGTATTTGGCTTGGTTATTGGTGGCTTCGAAATCAAAACAGAGGGTGTACTCCATCTTAAAATCGTTCGATCCTACCAATATGAGTCCGGCACCGCTTTTTGAAGAGTTTGATGATCCGTCTACATGGATAGTCCATTCGGGGGTGACCCACTCTTCCTGATGGCGAGAAAGTTGCCCTTCAGACGCCGTGGGCAAAGTGCATTCAAGAGTAAATTCGGTCAGTGCTTGGCCCTTTATCACGGGTCATGGTCAGTACTGGATATCGAATTCGCCTAACTCCACCCTCCATTTGATGAGCCATTCTGATATATCCATTTTTTAGAGAATTTGCTTCAGTGGTTGATTAGTGAGTACCACAATGGTATGGGTCTGGAAATACGGTTGAAGGCGCCTTGCTGAGACAATCAAAGCATAGACTATCTTCTCAATGGGCTAGTAATTAACTTTAGAATCTCTCAGTATTTTGCTGATATAATAGACGGGTTTCTAGGTGGCGGACTCCTGTCTCACCATTACGGAACAGAGTGCTCATTCGGAGACAACCAAATACAGGTAAAGTTCTTTCCCGAGAATGGGCCGCGAGAGTAGCGGCGGTTGCATCAAATGTTCTTTTAGCCGTTCGAAAGCCTCTTGACACTCGGACGTCCATTCGAACTGTCGGAATCTTTTCAATGCGTCAAATATGGACTTATACTTTTCGCCAACTCTGGACATGAATCGGCTTAGGGCCGTTATTCGACCAGTCAGGCGTTGCACTTCCTTGAGTGTTTTGAGGTGTCATGTCTAATATTGTTTGTATTTTTTTGGGGTTGGCCTCTATCCCTCGATCGGTAATCATAAAATCTAGAAACTTTCTGGAAGCGATCCCGAATGTACATTTTTCTGAGTTTAGCCGCATATTGTACTGTTCTAAAGTTTGGAAGGTCTCTTCGAGATCTGCGACATGAGCCTCTGCTGTAACACTCTTTACGAGCATGTTGTCGACATATATTTCGACGTTCCTTCCTAATTGGTCCTTGAAGACCGTATTGACTAGCCGCTGGAAAGTTGCTCCGGCGTTCTTCAACCCAAAGGGCATAACCCGGTAACAGTACGTACATAATTCGGTAATGAAGTTGGTCTTTTTTTCGTATTCTGGCGTCATTTTGATCTGGTTATAGCCAGAGTAGGTGCCCATAAAACTCAAAAGTTAGTGTCCCAAGGAGTTATCCACAAGCTTGTCAATATTGGGGAGTGGATAACTATCCTTCGGACACGCTTTGTTGAGGTTGGTGAAGTCTACACATATCCTCCACTTGTCATTAGCCTTTTTCACCAAGACTACTTAGCCAGCCATTCGGGATACTTGACTTCGCGGATGAATCCTGCTGTCAAAGCTTCTGAATCTCTTCCTGGATAGTGCGTTGGCGTTCGACGGCGAATATTCTCTTCTTCTGCTTAACCGGTTTGAAGTCAGGATTAACGGTTAGCTTATGGGCTATGCCCGACGGGACTATGCTAGACATGTCTTCTGGAGTCCATGCAAAGACTTTTGAGTATCGTTGCAAACAGGCGACTAAGGCCTATCGTAAGGGAGGTGATAGGTTGGCTTCTATCCTGACTGTCTGACTGGGGTCGTTTGTCAAAAGGACCTCGATCGTTTCTTCGCCTGGTTTAGGCTTGGCTCTCGGCTCAATGTCCTCTCTAGGTTCTAGAGTGTCGACTGGAAAAACTTCTTGTACGTCTTGTGTTGCAAAAAGGACATAGGGGTTAGGGTCGCTTCTTATGGTAGTCACTCCTAGCGGTGTCCTGAACCTTACTTTTATGTGTCTTGTGCTTGGTAGCACCTCTAGGTCATCCTAGCTAGGCCTGCCGAGTATGACGTTGTAGGGGGAGTAGAGTTTTACCACATGAAAGAGGACGGGAGTGGTTATATGATTGTGGGGTCTTCCTAGGGTCACAGGGAGATAAATGATGCCTTCAGGATAAGTGAGTTCGTCCAAAAGCCTCTGGAGGGATCCAATAGATGGCAAAAGCCGAGACGGATTGAAACTTATCTTGCAGAAGGCGTCCTGGGTGAGGAGATCGCAATCAGTCCCCTGATCAACGAGGACCCTTTTTACAGTGTAAGAGTCTATTTTGAGAGTGATGACTATAGGGTCATTACGGCGAAGATCTATTCCGGTTGGAAGGTCATCATCATCAAAACTTATGATTTGCCTTATTCTTTTGGCGGGTATCGTGTCGGAGATGACCGTAGCGAGTATCGTCATAAGATTTTATAGAATCAGCCTTTCCCATGAACGGCGCCAATTTGTTGGAGGTGTGTTATGACTCCACAGATATCAACTCATTCTTGACCCGAACAGTAGCCGTCAATGGGTGGATGCACATGTAAAAACCGCAGGAAGGTGATTCGGCGGGAAGGCTCCGATGCTCAAGTCAGTAAAAAACAGTTTTCGATTGAAAAAAATAGACTGAGAGTTGAGAGAAGGTCGTTCATTGTAATCAGTGTGTCATCTGTGTTAGGTTTAGATAACGTACTTGGTTCTGAGACCTTATAGATCATTTATACCCCTGAGAGACGTGCGTCGCTGGGGGACTTCAACCCTATCTTCCTTATTGGGTCGGTCCCAGAATCTCAGATGTCACGCCCCGATCCTCGAATCGACCATGCGATAACCGCTGCGTCGTCTCGGTACACAGGCAAAACCTCCCCATATACCGGGACTCTGCAAGGCTATCAAATTTACAATAAATCATCAAAAGTATAAGACTCTTCAAAAACAAGAAATCATAAAATCAATACACATACAAGGAGCCTATCCGGCTCATTCCTGGTCGTACAAACACACACATTGACACACATCAGGGAGTGAGATCCTGTACATGCAATCATACATTAGCACACATCGGGGAGTGGGAACCTGTACATGCACGCATGCGATGTGACCATCCTGACCACTCAGAAAGCATTTAACAAACAAGAAGTCCCAAAACATAGCTGTCGGATTTTACCAACACTTACCTGAGGAAAACAAGCCAGTATCGGTAAAATCCTAACGGTATGAGTTGTACAAAACTTTACAAATTCAAAGAAAAAGCAACGAAATTAAGATTTACAGTCCAAATGTCCCAGTACAGATATAAACAGTTTTCCAAAAATAGAGTAATCAAAATAATAAATAACAAATCAAAAATCGTCAGATTTTATCAATATTTGCCAACAAGTCGGCCGGTATCAATAAAATCCGCACGGCATGGGATGTACAGACTTTCCTTTCCATGGTTTGAGAGCTATAAATCTCCAAAGGTAACCCTGCATGTGCCAAATACCTATACAATCAGCAAAAATACTGCACAAGCTTCGTCGAGTAGTCTCCCAACTAAGTCTCATCTGAAAAAGGTGGATAGAGGGGGGTGAATATTGGGGAATACTCAGTGAGTGGAGTGCAATGGTGCAATTGTGTTCATAAACAAGGGGTGAATGTGAGGCAGTCAAAGCATATATCTCGTAAATCATTTCATATACATAAAATCATTTCAATAAATCACATTTCACAAATATGCATTCATGTCAATTATCATTTCAGAAAATCCTGGGGTCCCATCGAAAAACGCTTCCGTTTTAGGGCGGCCAAACCCAGACGAAAGCCCGTCAAGGGTTTTTTTATCCAATATCTCAAAATAAACCCCCTTCCTTGGCGTAGGCTCGTACCTCACCGGGGTGCACCAGATATAGTATGACTTCGACAGAGGGAGGGACATCAAACTCCCCCACACATCCAAACCCCAAACCATAGTCATCTACGACACCCTTCATTTCTCAATCAATCCATTTCTCAACAATGTACCATGATTTCCAACAATTAATCCATAATCTTATACCAAAGCAGTTCATAGAGCAATATCAAATATCACATGGCACAAAAGCATTCATAAATATAGTGGATGCATTCGTATTTCACAATCCAGTTCAGACAGCCCACAATCACAAAACAATTTATATAAAACATGTAAAAATCTTTCAAAATCATTTTCAAAGCAATTTTAAAACATGTTACTCATTCATGAACATAATGAATCATCCACTCACCTCTAGGGAGTGTATCCACTCCCTATTTCCGAAATCAACTCAAAACGACTCCTCTCGAGTCTCCAAAGGTCAATCTAGACCAATCAATACAAATAATCATCAATTAAGACTCTATTAAAGGGTTTTCAAATTTTCCTTTTATTTAAAATAGCCTTAATTTGCACAACCACATTCCTAAACTTTCGTTTCATCAATTTAGGATCATTTCCATCACCAACAACTTTAAATTTCCAATATTTCTCAATTTTTATCCATTTTCTCCCGAATTTACAAAATCCTAATTTAATTCATGTCAATGTCAATTCAAATCCCAAGGAAAACTACACAAACAAATCAAACAAAACCTAATACTATCTAAGACATTCTTCCATGCTTCGCAGTCCAATTTATATCGAATTCTAGACCTGACCTCAATAATTTCATACAAGCCCTTAGGAAAATACATTTCTTTTGAGTGTCATACATTTCAGAATATATATATAATTTCTACCTAAATTCAACAAAAACAATTTGAATTATTGAAGGGATTGAAAATCCCTCACCTATGGTTTTCGTGGTTCGCAATCCTCGCTCAGATGCCTTTTCAGTCCATTCTCAGACCTGCAAAACTCCCAATTTAAAGTAAATTTCAGTAATCTAAAGCTATTTCCTAAGAAAATTTCAAAACCCTAGAATTTGGGTTAGGGACCGAACCTTACCTATGCAGGAAAGTGGGTTGTAGTCTAGGGTTTTCTGAGCCTCGATGGTGAGTTGCAGTGAGGGCTCTCGATAGCAGGGAGCTACTCGTAGGAATCACCGCGCAAGTGAGCAGTGGAGGGGGAGGGCAAAGATCTCTGTCGTCGTGCGCGAGAGAGACGAAGAGCAACTCCATTCGCGCGGGGGAGAGACGAAACAGAGAGTGAAACAGAGGGAGAGACGAGTGAGTGAGAGACAGAGAGATGGCACGAGAGAGACGAAGAGACAGTGAGACAGTGCGAGACAGAGAGAGAGATACATAGAGATGGTGGCTCACGGTGGTCGCGTAGGGTGGCCGGAACTCGACTGTTCGCGGCAGTAGAAGGGGTAATCAATTGAGAGAGGGAGCGATGGCGAAGAGAGATCGCAAGAGGGGAGAGAAACAGCGAGTGAGTTAGGGAGAGATGGAGAGAAACAGTGAGGGGGAGACGGCTTGGTGGTGGTCGAACCACCGATGGTGGCGGAGAGGAACGGACGAGGGCAGAGCGTGAGGCAGAGGGAGAGCGAGAGTCGCGAGTCGAGAGAGAGACAGAAAGTTCGTGGGAGGGAGAGAGAGGACAGAGAGAGACCGAGAGAGGTCGACAGGGAAAGAGAGAGAACGAAGGAGAGAAACAGAGAGAAGAAGGGGAAAGAGAGAGATCACGGCGATGCGGTGGTGATGTTCGGTGGAGATGGTGGTTGGCGGTGGAGAGGGCGGCGGAGAGGGTCGAGAAATTGCGAGAGGGAGAGGGGGCAGGGGGTGCTCGTACCGAAGGAGAGGAAGAGAGAGGGAGAGAATCAATTAGGGTTTTCCAACCCTAATTGATTTGGGAGGGAGTGCTGCGTTTCACTTCAAAACGCAGCATCTTCTCTTCCTTTTTTTTGTTTTAATAATATATATATCTTTATATTTAAGTAAATAAACAATTATATACAAATTTACCCCCATTTCTTTCTAAAATTTAAATTTTTCATAAAATGCAGTTTATTACTATTCGCGGATACGGTGATTTCAAAAATAACAGAAATTTAAAATTAAGACCCCAAAATCGAAAATCAATAAAATTTCAAAATTTTCTATTTTATTATAGAAATGTTTACAAAACATAGGACATCAAGTTTTCGATATTACAACTATTAACCCCCTAAAAACAAATTTCGTCCTCGAAATTTATAAAAATAAAGTTTATACATCAAACAAATAGGGGTATTGTTTTTGTTTTAGTTTCTTCGGTCTCCCAAATTTCCTAAAATTTAGTTTGTGATAAGTCTCTTAGGAAATTACTCTCGTCTCAAATGTACAAGTGCTTGGTTGTCCTTTTGAAATTTTCAAGATATCTCATTTTGATTTGTTCAACCCCCCAAGCAATATATCTTTAAGCACCTAAACCTATTCTTATTCTCATTTATAACTATGTAATTGCTTACTCGCAAATCATGATATCTTAATACATTGTATATATGTATGCACGCTTATCACCTACACTTGCCACCATATTGATAACAAAGTCTTCAATCCCCAAATTTCAAACTACAAATACATTATCATACTCTATAGTATCTCCCAAAGTATTGATAGAAAAACTTGTCTTATTCCAATATGAGTATTTGGTAGGTGGTATTCCTTGAGATTGAGATTCCTTTAATTTCCTTTTTCAAATTGCAACAATTAAAGCACAAAAATCAATAGTCTCTGAATCACCTTGTTTGTTCTAAAACCTTGAAACCTTGGATATAAAAGGAGCAACACTTTCTCGATTAACACATTCCTCAACAATAATTGGAACAGGCCTCCACCTTGTATCTGCTACAAAGCATTGTAAAAGATCAAAATTGAAGTCTTTAATACACATACCACAAATATCTGAAAATACTATCATTGAACTCAACCAATTCAATATACCTCAAAATTTCGTTTACGGACATTCTTACTCCTAAATGGTGCTCAAGTAACCATGCATAAATATTTCTGCCTAGATGCTTACAAGATTCACTATTTCGATGTTATAAAAGTTAGAATGGTCCATATAATCTCATACTTCCTTTTGAAGGATAAATCTACCCCAAATTAAGAGACTTTACTTAAAATGGTTATCTAAGGAACTCTAAATCATTACAGTTGACTGAAACACCAGAGAAATCTCACTACAATATATAAATCCCGTAAAGACTCGTCATATTAGTTTCTCCAAGGTGACTGCATCAAGCATTTAGGAAACTTGTCACTGGTTTCCATATCCTCAAATTTTCAAACTAGACAACAAAATTTCTTGTTATCAAGATCATCTAAGATGCTGCTCATCCAAAGAAGGCAATGTCCATTACAAATATTATTTTCCTAAACAACCATCGAAACAAAAAGCTTTCCCCCATATTTATCAAAAGCATAAAATGACAGTTACTTGAAAGAAACATTTAATGCTTACTGAGACCATTCATCATATGGTTAAAGAGTTTGGTGTCACCCAATACTTATAGCAGCTCTTTTTAAGTGCTTGTCCCACTCATCTAAGTTTTAATGGATCACTTATAGATTGGATAAGAGCATTTGCATATGGCCAAAAACTGCTTGCAGTAAAGATATTAAGGATTGTAATCAAATGTGTCATCTTAGTTTGGAATTTATAAAAAGCAATAGAAAGATAAGTAATATAACAATGGGAAAAGACAACCTTTGATAAATTTAACACCAGTCACAATATGGTGCATATATTGAATTTTAATGGCTCTAGACTTACAGGCATTAATTCTATTACAATCGCTCAAGAAATGATCAAAATTGTCTTATTGAAGCTATGATTACCATCTTTGGGAATTACTGAAACGGAATGATGTCAGTTGGAAGTCCTCAGACATACCGGCACTAATTGTCTTATTAAAGCTGTAACTATTATCCCAGAATTTTAATGCCTCGTACTTAAGGGCATTAATTTAACTTTGGACATTCACACTACAGTAAGAACTGAATGCTTATACTTACATGGTCTTATGGTAGTGAATTGCTTGTTGCACTAGCCTTTGCATGTAGCAGCAATAGTTCAATAGTATAAAGGACATACTTTGGATGATGATCACAATTTATAATTATATCAACAAGGCCGGTTTCTTTAAAAATACTAAATATGGATAAAGTATGCAACAACCTCAACATGAAACAGTTTACATTCTGTAACCTATCTTTTAAGCATTTTCTTCCTTCTTTCTTCTCTCTTTAGACTAGCCCTCTACAAAACTCTACTTATAGACTGCTAGGCCCAAATCTTAACCATTAACAAAATTAATAGGAATTTCAATAATGATAGAATCCCAAATACTAAAGATAACTATCAGCCCTCTTCAAGTTGCAAATCGAATTTGTTCAATAATAATTGAACTTTAACATCACCAAGATATTAATACCACTAAACATATTTGTAAGATTCCATTAATCATTGTTACATACTTGAAGTCACATTGCTATTATCACATTGCTCATTGTTTAACCGGCAAATTGAGCACACTAATCCTTTACTAGCAATTCCCCTTCTATCAAAATCATAAACAAACATTTCGCCCACAATATGCCCATCATCATAATCAGCAAACAACTCAAATCCATCTAAAATGAGTCAACCATTTGTAACAAAAGAGATAACTATAACAATTTAAATCCACCTAAAACTCATATTATGACTTAAGGCATGTTCATCATGAGCTACGTTCTCATATGCCCATTTTAAGAAATCTAAATGTTAATTACATCTTAAATAAATTACCATAAAACTCTTACTCCCAGATTAATGATTCTCAATGGTTCATCCACTCAAAATCACTTATTATATCAAGTAAAATAAACCATGAAAACATTTATCAGATTCCAACAACTATTCACAAATACAACCTCTCAAGAATATTTTACCTTATATTTAATCATGAGCAATTCCCTGTTGTCATGTCTATTAATCAAGAATATCAAACTTTTAACATCAAAATGTCAGTCCAAAATAATTACTACAAGGGTACTCACCATTCAACCAAACAATCCAGGAAAAATCTTCAATCACAATTAAATATATATATATATATGTATATACTAAGTATCTCTGACTCCTTTATTATCAACATCATTTCCTTTTTATTTATGCTCAACACCAATTCAAGCTTTGCATATAAGAATTCCTCGAAATGATTAAATTCTAAAATATATGTAGCTTGCTCTCTTCAAAGGCAAAATAGACCTGACTATTAAACTTGTAATCTCTTCCTACTATACCTAAAATTTTTCTTCAACAATTTGTAAAGTTAAGGCATCTTTAGCAAGAAAATATCATTGGCGACCAGAAAACAATTTGGTGTTTTTTATTTAATACCAAGGGGATCTGTCAATCCATGAGTATACCATATACAAGAATCCTATGACTGCAATCTGTTAACTAAGCAAAGGTCTTAATTGGATTCATAAGTTTTTACCATCTACAACCACTGGCAATTTGGATATACGCAAACACTTACTCTGTTTTTGTAAGTCCTGGGAAATATTAAAATCTAAAACTCACCATTTGGCTTAGATCTAGTGAAAGATCATTATATCAATGAAAGAGTACAAAATCTTGAATAAGCCCACCATAATTTAACTACCAACAAGATCTGTGGGTCAGGGTATTCGATTCACGTGTGGGGAAACTCGCTACACAATCTCATTAGAGCAAAGCCAGTCAATATCCAACTCTCCTTATCAAATATATCAAAAATGCATGATTCTATAAAGTGGGTCTATTCTTAGCAAAATGAAATGAGAACTAATCCAAAGCTTAACCCCCTAAAAATGAGCATTCCTAACTTCCTAGGAAAATCATGAAAAGTTCTGTACATTCTCCGAATACCTTTTTAAAAGATCCAAACTTTCACTTTTTTTTTTTCCAAAATAAACAAAACATTTTAAAGTCTTTAGAAAACCTTTGGGACATTTGGAAACATTTCAAAATATTTTAAAACCATCAACCTTTTAAAATCGTAAACCTAGTCTCTGATACCAATAAAGCTGTCACGCCTCGATCCTCGGATCGACCACGCGACAACCACCGCGTCGTCTCGGTACACGGGCAAAACCTCCCAATATACCGGGACTCCACAAGGCTATCAAATTTACAATAAATCATCAAAAGCATAAGACTCTTCAAAAACAATAAATCATAAAATCAATATACATACAAGGAGCTCATCCGGCTCATTCCTGGACGTACAAACACACACATTGACACATATCAGGGAGTGATATCCTGTACATGCAATCATGCATTAGCATACATCGGGGAGTGGGAACCTGTACATGCACGCATGCGATGTGACCATCCTGGCCACTCAGAAAGCATTTAACAAACAAGAAATCCCAAAACATAGCCGTCGGATTTTACCAACACTTACCCGAGGAAAACAAGCCAGTATCGGTAAAATCCTAACGGTATGAGTTGTACAGAATTTCACAAATTCAAAGAAAAAGCAACGAAATTAAGATTTACAGTCCAAATGTTCCAGTACAGATATAAATAGTTTTCCAAAAATAGAGTAATCAAAATAATAAAGAACAAATCAAAAATCGTCGGATTTTATCAATACTTGCCAACAACTCGGCCGGTATTAATAAAATCCGCACGACATAGGATGTACAGACTTCCCTTTCCATGGTTTGAGAGTTATAAATCTCCAAAGGTAACCCTGCATGTGCCAAATATCTATACAATCCGTAAAAATACTACGCAAGCTCCGTCGAGTAGTCTCCCAACTAAGTCTCTTCTGAAAAAGGTAGTGAGAGGGGGGTGAGTATTGGGGAATACTCAGTGAGTGGAGTGCAATGGTGCAATTATGTTCATAAACAAGGGGTGAATGTGGGGCAGTCAAAGCATATATCTCGTAAATCATTTCATATACATAAAATCATTTCAATAAATCACATTTTACAAATATGCATCCATGTCAATTATCATTTCAGAAAATCCTGGGGTCCCATCGAAAAACGCTTCCATCTTAGGACGGCCAAATCCAGACGAAAACCCGCCAAAGGTTTTTCTATCCAAAGTCTCAAAACAAACCCTCTTCCTTGGCGTTGGCTCGTACCTCACTGGGGTGCACCAAATATAGTACGACTTCGACAGAGGGAGGGACGTCAAACTCCCCCGCACATCCAAACCCCAAACCATGCCACCCCGACCGGTCGCTCCATGGTGGGAATATGACTATAGTCATCTACGGCACCCTTCATTTCTCAATCAATCCATTTCTCAACATTGTGCCATGATTTCGAATAATTAATCCATAATCTCATGCCAAAGCAATTCATAGAGCAATATCAAATATCACATGGCACAAAAGCATTCATAAATACAGTGGATGCATTCGTATTTCACAATTCAGTTCAGACAGCCCACAATCATAAAACAATTTATATAAAACATGTAAAAATCTTTCAAAATCATTCTCAAAGCAATTTTAAAACATATTACTCATTCATGAATATAATGAACCATCCACTCACCTCTAGGGAGTGTATCCACTCCCTATTTCCGAAATCAACTCAAAATGACTCCTCTCGAGTCTCCAAAGGTCAACCTAGACCAATCAACACAAATAATCATCAATTAATACTCTATTAAAGGGTTTTCAAATTTCCCTTTTATTTAAAATAGTCTTAATTTGCACAACTACATTCCTAAACTTTCGTTTCATCAATTTAGGATTATTTCCATCACCAACGACTTTAAATTTCCAATATTCCTCAATTTTTACCCATTTTCTCCTGAATTTACAAAATCCTAATTTAATTCATGCCAATTTAATTCAAATCCTAAGGAAAGCTACACAAACAAATCAACAAAACCTTAATACTATCTAAGACATTCTTCCATACTTCGCAGTCCAATTTATATCGAATTCTAGACCTAACCTCAATAATTTCATACAAGCCCTTAGGAAAATACATTTCTTTCGAGTTTCATACATTTCAGAATATATATATAATTTCTACCTAAATTCAACAAAAACAATTTGAATTATTGAAGGGATTGAAAATCCCTCACCTAGGGTTTTTCGTAGTTCGCAATCCTAGCTCAGATGCCTTCTCAGTCCATTCTCAGATCTGTAAAACTCCCAATTTAAAGTAAATTTCCGTAATCTAAAGCTATTTCCTAAGAAAATTTCAAAACCCTAGAATTTGGGTTAGGGACCGAACCTTACCTATGCAGGAAAGTGGGTTGCAGTCTAGGGTTTTCAGAGCCTCGATGGTGGGTTGCAGTGAGGGCTCTCGACAGGAGGGAGCTACTCGCAGGAATCACCGTGCAAGTGAGCAGTGGAGGGGGAGGGCAAAGATCTCTGCCGTCGCGAGCAAGAGAGACGAAGAGCAACTCCATTCGCGCGCGGGAGAGACGAAACAGAGAGTGAAACAGAGGGAGAGACGAGTGAGTGAGAGACAGAGAGATGGCGCGAGAGAGACGAAGAGACAGTGAGACAGAGCGAGACTGTGAGAGAGAGACTGAGAGATGGTGGCTCACGGTGGTCGCGTAGGGTGGCCGGAACTCGACTGTTCGTGGCAGCAGAAGGGTTAATCGATCGAGAGAGGGAGCGATGGCGAAGAGAGATCGCAAGAGGGGAGAGAAACAGCGAGTGATTTAGGGAGAGATAGAGAGAAACAGTGAGGGGGAGACGGCTTGGTGGTGGTCGAACCACCGATGGTGGCGGAGAGGAACGGATGAGGGCGGAGCGTGAGGCAGAGGGAGAGCGAAAGTCGAAAGTCGAGAGTCGAGAGAGAGACAGAGAGTTCGTGGGAGGGAGAGAGAGGATAGAGAGAGACCGCGAGAGGTCGACAGGGAAAGAGAGAGAACGAAGGAGAGAAACAGAGGGAAGAAGGGGAAAGAGAGAGATCACGGCGATGGCGGTGGTGATGTTCGGTGGAGATGGTGGTTGGCGGTGGAGAGGGCGGCGGAGAGGGTCGAGAAATTGCGAGAGGGAGAGGGGGCAGGGGGTGCTCTGTCGAACGAAGGAGAGGAAGAGAAAGGGAGAGAATCAATTAGGGTTTTCCAACCCTAATTGATTTGGGAGGGAGTGCTGCGTTTCACTCCGAAACGCAGCATCTTCTCTTCCTTTTTTTGTTTTAATAATATATATATATCTTTATATTTAAGTAAATAAACAATTATATACAAATTCACCCCATTTCTTTCTAAAATTTAAATTTTTCATAAAATGCGGTTTATTACTATTCGCGAACACGGTGATTTCAAATTACCAGAAATTTAAAATTAAGACAAAAAAATTGAAAATCAATAAAATTTCAAAATTTTCTATTTTATTATAGAAATGTTTACAAAACATTCGACATCAAGTTTTCGCTATTGTATCGGAAGTCAATATTTCGAGTTGATTATAATCCTTATTTATCGGAAGGGCTACCATTTTAAAAAGGGGTGCTTTCCTTTCTTGGAAGATCCGGGATTCATCGTTACGAAATGAGAGACTGAAATTAAGAAAATATTGACTTTCCTTTAAAATCATTCGAGGTGTTGCATAACATTCGGTTGCCCGGACCCGTTCGATTAAAGAGTTGATGTCTGCTTGTTCGATCGGGATGCTTACCTTTGTTTGGTGAGTTATCGTTCGACTAGCGGAGTAACTGAGACCATATCGTTCGGTAGATCCAAGTGACTGAGGCCTCTCGATAGATTGATATGGGCGGCCATGGCCCTTTGGTCGATTGTCGGTAGGTACCCTTCATGGACCTTCTGAGAATTGATTTTTGATTTAGGTCTTGAGCCATATCTAGTCTTTAGTAAAGTTCTTTTAAAAGTCTTCTCAACTATACTGCATGACAAGCACTTGATGTGGCGGCTATATACTTGGACTCACACAATACACAATGATAGTATGACTATTGGTTGTTTCTTGGAACATTAGGAAATGATACTGTTTCCCATAAAGAAAACATAGTCGGTGGTATTCTTCCTGCCATGAATATCTTCTGCAAAGTCATTATCACAAAAGCCATATAACACATAGTGAGAATACCACAACCCATAGTCGACAGTTCCTTTGATGTAGTGAGACTCCTTTAGGCAGCCTTCATATGTGATTCAGTTGGATTCTCTATAACTCGACTGATGATCCCAATGGCATGCATAATGTCTCATCTTGTGCAAGTCAAGAATCGGAAACTTCCCACGGGACTCTTGAACTGAGTTGGATCTACTGCTATTTTAGTATCTCCTTTTAACAACTTTATTCCGCATTGAATAGAGGTGGCAACCCATTTGTATCCAAACTTCTGAAATTTCTTCAAAATTTCTTTTGAAAACCCTTCTTGAGATATAAATATCTCACATTCTAATTGTATCATCTCGATGTCTAAGTAATAGGACATGAAGCCTGGGTCTATCATCTTTAAATCCTTTGTCATGAGTACCTTGAATTTGTTGAACATTTCTATATTGTTGCTGGTGAATATTAAATCATCGACATATATGCACACATAGAGAAGATCACCTTGATTTTCCTTGACATAGAAGACATATTCATGAGTGGATCTTGTGAATCTGTTCTCTTAGAAATATTTGTCAATGCTACTATGTCATGCTCTCGGTGGTGCTTGCTTAAGGTCATATAAGGCCTTCTTCAATCTTAAAACTTTATTTTCATGGTTTTTGATTACATATCCATGGGGTTGTTCAACATAGACTTCTTCTTCTAGTTAGCAGTTGAGGGAGGCTAACTTCACATCAAGTTGGAAAATTCTCAATTTCTTGAGTCACTATTGAAATAAGTAGTTCTATTATCTTGAGTTTGGCTATGGGAGCAAAAACTTCATCATATAGTTGATGCCATGTTTTTGTTTACAGCCCTTTTCCACAAGCTTTGGCCTTCTATCGCTCCACCACTCCTTTGCTTTATACACCCATTTGACTTCGATTGCTTGATGACCCTTTGGAAGCATTGTTATCTCCTAAGTGTCATTATTCCTGATGGCTTGAATTTCTTTATCCATCACTTGAACCCACTTTCCATCTTTGTTGGCTTCTTCAAAATTTGAAGTTCAACATCAGCATAAAGACAGAAAAAGATTAAGATTATTTATCGTCTTAGTGGCATTGAAGATATCTTTAAGGTTTCGAGTTCCACGGGATCCAACCTCTGGGCTTGATATTAAAACAGAGGCTGTTCTTGATGGAAGACTCATCTTGGAGCTTGATCCTATTGGAGTGGCTTCTTAAGGTGCTGTTGGAGCTAGTGAGATTGGAGGAGTTATCTCAGTATCACTGGTTTTGCTCAGAAAATCTTCAAATTATGGGAAGTAATCATACGAGCCTGTCTCGAACTGGCCCCATTCCCATGTTGACTCTCTCAAACTCCAAATCTTGGCTAATCAAGATTTTGTTGGTTCTAGTGTCAGCAACTTGTACCCTTTGGAGTTCTCGTCATACCTGATGAAGACCAACTTTCGACTTCTATCATCCATCTCTATTATTTTTGTTCTAGGACTTGTGCATAGGCTATCGATCCAAAAAAACTTCAAGTGTGCATCACTCAGTTCCTGACTACTCCAAGCTGTTGGATCATTAATCCAACATTTGATTTATATTTTTAAATAATTATGTATTGTTCATTGTCAAATCCATAAATTAATTTCATACGAAAATGATTCAGTAAATTTAGAAAATTCGATATTTGGGTTTAAATATCTCAAATGATATAAAAATAAATTAATATGTAGATATCAATGGGATTAATTAAATAGAAAATGTCTAAGAGTGATTTAAGAACAGTTACCATAAACTGAACAAACAGATTTTGGAAGATAAAAGTCAGTCTATAATTAGGGTTATGGTCACCGGGTCAATGTATCACTTTTCTTCCTAATACCCCCATCATATAGAGAGAATATGTGAGAATATATATGACCTAAAAGATCATGTCTAAAATTCTGTTCAAACGAGCGTCGAATCAAAATTTAATCCTATTCAGTTTCTGACTATGGAATCAGGTATAATTTCAATTCGATCTGAATTTCAGTTTTAATTATTAAGTTTTAATTATGATGATTTAACACGATATTTACCATATTTTTTACATGAAGTTATTTTTTCCAACACAAGTTTTTATAAAGTTATGAAGTCCAAACTCTTAGTCGGACAGTGGTTCAAAAAATAATCCGCACATGCTAGTGCTTCGGTTCAAAACTACTTAGACATACTCTTACTCTCTTAACATTAATCTCATCTTGTTGAGGATGGTTCCATTCTTCCTTTCTATGACACCATCCTGTTGGGGAGACCTTAGAATAGTCATCAGCTGCTTGATTTCTTGGAAACTCACAAAACTTTTTGAACTCGTTGGAAATAAATTTTTTGCATCTATTAGTTTTAAGAGTCTGGATCTCATATCCACCCTCATTTTTTATTTGGGCTTAAAATGTTTTAAATTGATTAAAAACTTCAAGCTTGTTGCTCAAAAAATATACCCAAATCTTTTTACAATAATCATCAATGAAAAGTAGAAAGTAAGTGCTTTTACCAAATAACAGGACAAATAGTTGATAGGTCTGCAAATGTTGGCATGAACCAACTGAAGTGGTTTGGTGGCTCTAGTACTTGATTGCTTTGGAAAACTTTTTCTCGGATGCTTTTCGATTAGATATTCTTCACAGATCTAATGTGGGTGGTCTAAGATCGGAATTCCCTTCACCATCCTTTTTACTTCGAAGGCTTTGAGATCCCAAAATTGATGTACCCAAATCTCATGTGCCAAAGCCATGATACATTCTGAACTGAAGCTTTCAAAGCATATAGAATCAGTGGTTTGAAGATCCATTACGAATAATCTGTTCTTTGTTATAGGAACCTTAACTATCAATTTAGCATTCTAATCTCTTAACCATAAAAATCTACCCTCTGTATAAATTTTGCACCCATTTTCTAGAAGTTGACCAAAACTCATGATGTTACTGGTTAAACTAGGAATATAGTAGATATCAACTAACAATTTATGACCACCATTTTTAGTTTTGAATGGAATTTACCTTTACCTTCAATCTCCACCTTTGTATTGTCTCAGAATCAAACATATCTGATTATCTTGGTATTGAGATAAAAAAAATTTGCTTCAATCTCCGGCCATATGATTGGTAGCACCATTGTCTAAGTACCATGTGCCTAGTTTCGAGGTTGATTCTTCTTCAAGAGACAACAACAGCCTTGAATCATCTTCTTCAGTCAGCTCAACAAATTGTCTCTTCATTTACCGTATTGCTATATTCACATTCCCAAGAAAAATAACCAAATTTATCACATGCATAGCATTGGATCTAAGATTTATGATACCTTTCACTATTCTTTTGTCTTCCTTTTCCTCTTCCTCAGTCTACATTAAGGGTGTTGGAGTCGATTTTTACCCCACAGATACCTGCTCTTCCGACTCGAGCGGGAAACCAATGATGGTGGTACTCTACGATTCTTCACGGATGAAAAACCTATAAAAACCCCACCGGGACTGGCCCGGCCGGGGGACCCTGGCCCGGCCGGGGGACCCCGACACTCAAGTCAGTATGAGCGATAAGATAAAGACTGATAGTAGTCGTAAATATCGTACCTCTGTCGCATGAGATTGAGCATAAAGGTCTACCTCTGTCGGTGTATGTAAATGAGTGTGAAACCTCCATCTGAATGATGTATAAGATTGGGTATAGAACCCCTCTCTGAACGATGTATAGAATTGGGTATAGAACCTCTCTCTAAACGATGTATAAAACTGGGTATAGAACATATTTTTTAACGATATATGGAACTGGGTATAGAACCCATCTTTAAACGATGTATAGAATCGTCTCCCTTTCGTATGTAAAAAACTGAGTTCCCTCTGATGGTTGCCTATATTATATATATATAATCTTTCCAAAGGTATAAAAAACTCTAGTTTCCTTTTACTTGAAATCTTTTAAAATGGTTAGAATTGTAATTAGAGATTTCTGAAAGGTTTAGACTTCCTCCAGAAATATGCAAATATTTGACCTTGATAGTGATTATCTTCCTTATCGGATAACCATACATTATTTTGGAGACCTATTAAATAGGGTATCATCATTTGCCCCTATTTCTAATTGCATTTTGAAGAAATGGTGTTAGGAGTAGAGTGGATTATAAGAGGTTTTCTAAAAGACCGAAAGGTCAAGAGATTAGCAGGCCAGTAGACTGAGAGAACAAATGATCGAGAGATCGAGTCATCGAGAGACCGAGTCATCAGGTGATCGAGAGATTGACAGATTGACAGATTGACAGGTTGAGTGATCGTGAGATCCAAAGGTCGAACTATCGAACGGAATACCAGACCGACAGGTCGAACGATCAAAAAAATACCAGACCGATAGGTCGAACGATCGAGAGAATATCAGACCGACAGGTCGAACGATCGAGAGAATATCAGACCGGCAGGTCGAACGATCGAGAGAACACCAGATCGACAGGTCGAATGATCCAAAGAATACCAGACCGACAGGTCGAACGATTGAGAGAATACCAGACCGACAGGAATAATATGGATAAATATTAAAAATTGTATCAGAAATAATATAAATGGATTTCGGAGTTTTGCGCTTGCTGTGGAGAAGGTAGAAGCGAGAAAATATTGATTATGGAGAAGACATAAGAAAGTGATTGATTAAGACAAGAGAGAATAAGAGTAAGAGAGTGAAAGAATTGGGATTAGAGTGTTTTAAATATAATCAGATTTGATTCGAGAAAAAAGAAGTTTATTCTAGTTGTATTAGATGAATTATAATAAAATTTAGTTGTAAACAGGTTATGCTGTGGCACGTAAATACTGTGTCGAGTATTTCATTTTGTCTTCATTCTATTTTTTGATAAAGTTTTATTTCTTTCCTTTCTGATTTCCTCTGGTGCTTGGTACCATATGCTCCTTGTGAGAGGTAGGAATCAAGCAACTCATAGTTATAATATGTTCATAATAAGAAAAAATTTTGAGACTGATGATTGGTTTTCATTCTTACTGTAGAGGAGCTTGCAACATGTTGCTAAGAAATGGTCTTACAATTGGTCTGCCCAATGTTCTACAGCAATCTCTAAGCAATGACAATGAACTGGATTGACTTGTGCACTTGCAGGGAAGAGGGACATGGCTACAAGGACCCTAACTTGGAATTCAGTGTAGGCAGATCTATTAGGCAAGGCAAATAACACAGCTGGTTTGGTATAGTAAAATATGAGATATAGATATAGTTTTATAGACATTTACTGTACAAGTATTCATGGGTATTTCGTCAAGATCTGCAAATCCAATTTTATGTAGGAATATAAACCCTTTCAACTATGGGTGCAATGAAAGAACCAAAAGTAGAAGGAAAAAAAGAAGAATCAGGTCTGTGGTGCATCTTTCGGCTACATGCTTTTTCATCTTTTTGCTCTAAATAGGATTTTAGTGTGAATGCCTGATTGGCATTTGTGTGATTTGCTCTTTGAGTTGTGCAGGAAAGCCAAATGTTGCTCCCTGTCTGGCTATGTATCTAAATTTATTGATATAATGACTACTTTATATTTAATTAAAATTGTAACCATTTGAGTAATTCTATATTTTTTATGTACAAAAATCTTGTCCCGGAAAAGAAATATTACAACTGGAAAAAAAAAAATTAATAAAACAAAGGAGAGGGGATACATGAGAGTACCAAGGGGCACCCCGTGGTGACCACAAATATGAAAGCATGGATTTAGCAACGACCATTTAGTGAAGGTCTCAATTAAAGCATGGATGAATTTTTCCAAGGAACTTTTATAGAAAAAAATTGAGATTTTGGTGATGGCTTTCAACGACAAAAGTTGTATTTCCTTTTATTCCTCAACCATTAGAAACTGTAATACCTTGAATTCCCTCATTCTCTCATCTCTCTCGCACTCTCACAGCTCTCTCTTCCTCTCTACTCTCTCTCACTTCCTCTCTAAAAATTTATTTCTCCATCAATTAAATAACTCAACCATCTCCCAAAACCTCAATGGAGTCTATGATGGAAGCAATTTTAGAAAAAAATCTAGGGTTTCCACACAAAGGGAAATTTAGAGATTTTTGAAATCCGACGTACTCGACTCAAATTGATCACGAAATAGAGGTATTTTCTTATCCCTAAATTTTTATTCAAGCTTTTCGTTACAAATTTGAATTTTGTTCTTAAAGCTGGACGAATTGAATTGAGAAATTGAACATAGGGTTATAAAATATTGGGTTTAGCGTTTTTGTCACGCCTCGATCCTCGGATCGATCACGCGACAACTGTCGCGTCATCTCGGTACACGGGCAAAACCTTCCCATATACCGGGACTCCGCAAGGCTATCAAATTCACAATAAATTATCAAAAGTATAAGACTCTTCAAAAACAAGAAATCACAAAATCAATACACATGCAAGGAGCCCATCCGACTCATTTCTGGATGTACAAACACACACATTGACACACATCGGGGAGTGGGATCCTGTACATGCAATCATACAATAGCACACATAGGGGAGTGGGAACCTGTACATGTACGAGTACACAGCAACACACAACGGGGAATGAGAACCTGTACATGCACGCATGTGACGTGACCATCCTAGCCACTCAGAATTCTCACCACAATAAAGCGTGTAACAAACAATGTCACGCCCCGATCCTCGGATCGACCACGCGACAACCGCCGCGTTGTCTCGGTATACGGGCAGAACCTCTCCATATACCGGGACTCCGCAAGGCTACAAAAACAACACAACAATACACACGCGAGGACCCATCCGGTCCATCCCTGTACACACGAGTACACATCAGCACACAACGGGGAGTGGGAACCTGTACATGCACGCATCGATGTGGCCATCCTAGCCACCCAAAATTCTCAACAAAAACAATCAAAGGACGCACCGGTCCATTTAACTCAAATCAGCACACACACAAGGCCAACCCGGCCAACCCAAATCACATGCACGCATCCGGCCATCTCGGCCTTTCAAAAATCGAATAAAGTCCAAATGTCCCATTTATACAATAAGTTTTTACCAAAATGAAATTTCAAAGAAAATGAACAAGTCTCTCTTCCATGGATTTCAAATCAAACTAAAATAACCTTACATCGCTCTTATACCTAACAAGCCAGCGGATGACTCTTCACAAGCTCCAACTGTTGTCACAGACCTGAACTTCCTCTGAAAGGTTTGAAAGAGAGGGGTGAGTATTGGGAAATACTCAGTGAGTGTATAGCATGTTATAATAATAAATGAGTGATAATTGTGGACATGTCAAATATCATTCTCAAAATCATACGGTCATATCAATAAATCTCAATGTAAACAAGATCTCAACAAATCATGATAATTAAATCATATGCATCCAGTTATCACATTTTTTGTTTTTCAAAATCACGGGGTTGCCAAAATCTTTCCACCAAAGGCTTGGCCCAGACTAATGGTGAAATCGCCAAGGGATTCCTCATCAATTGTCAATAAATCATACACAATACCCCCTTCCTTGGCTTTGGCTCGGGCCTCCCCTGGGGTGCAACCAGGTTAGTCCGAAGGGAGGGATTCAGAGGCACCTCTCGAGCGCAGCTACCTCGTCATCCAATATAACAGCCCAACCACGTCACCCCGTCGGGTCGCTCCGTGGAGGGAATGACTATAGCCATTATCCATGTATACAGCACCATTTCGCAATCATCAAATCATATACAACAGTGTGCCAACAGCACCATTTCACAGTCATCAAATCACATACCAAAATGTGCCAACAGTTATTTAGATTCTCAGTACACGAGTTCCAATCAATCACTTTCAATGCAAGTCAATAAACATGGCATATCATTTTTTTCAAATAACGCAAGGATGCATTCGGTAATTCAAATCTCCTTTTGGGACATTCCACAATTATAAAACAATTTTAAAACATTCGTAAACTCATTTGAAACATTTATAAAATCAGTATAAAACATTTTCTCACATAAAATCATAAGCATGTATCCACTCACATCTTAGGAGGGTGATCACTCCCAATTCCTCGCTCAATCCCCAAATGACTCATTTCGAGTCTCCAAAAGGTCAACCTAGTCAAATCATCACAATTTGTCATCAAATTTCCAATTACTTTAGGGTTTGTCATTTTCCCTAAATTTGTACAAATCTTAATTCCTCAATTTTTGGATATACTCTAATGTCATCGATTGCATTTCACTTATAAATAAATAATCAATTCAAAATCAAACCTGATTGAACCCTAAAACCAATCAAAGTCGGAAATACATTTAAAATAGATAAATTTCATACGAAATGGAAAAATCTTTGAAAAATCATACACTTTTCGATTCCTATCCGATTTCCTCAAACCATATGTCATTTTCAAGGTATTGAAGTCTATTTTCATAATACAGAAGTTGTATTTTGATTTCCTATATGTAGGACAACTTAAAATGATAAAGACTGCATTGATCCTTAACTTAAATCCCAAATTCCGACTGTTTTCATGTATTCGTCAAATTAAACTCTAAGAGAAGTTGTTCTAATCAAGTCAATACGATTCTATCCTCCGGAACAGTCCAATTCATATAAAATCCTATAATTAACCTAAATAATTACATAAAATCATCAGACAATGCATTCTAATTGAATCTAACATACATCCTACACATATACAACATTTCTTATCCTAATTTACCATAAATTCATCCAATTAAATCGAATAAGTTAATATTTTACCTCACCTAGGGTTTACTGCAGTCCAAAACCCTAACGTCCGTGCGACATTCGATTCAATCCGAAACCTGCAATACCTCCAATTTGAAGCAAAATTTAACAATTAGTCCTAATTACTTAGAAAAATCGAAACCCTAAGTCTAGGATTAGAAGTCAGTTCTTACCTGCGCAGGGGATGAGTCACAGTCTCGACCTAGGGTAACCTAAACCTACTGCTCCTGTCGGTTTGGGGCTCTGCGACGGTCGCACAAGAGGGTTGCAGCGGCAAAGAACACCGTGCGCAAGTGAGCAAGGGAGAGGCAACCGACAGCATGCGCGGGAGAGAGAGGGAAGAACTCTGTCGCGCGAGAGAAAGAACGGAGAGAGACTCGAAGAGAGTCAGAAAGTGAGAGAGCGATTCGACTGAGAGTGAGTGAGAGCGACTCGAAGGGAAGTCACGATAGAGAGAGAGACCGTGAGAAGAGAGGGAAACAGAGGTGCAATAGAGAGACAAAGATAGAGAGAACAGAGAGATAGTGATAGAGAGAGCGATGGTGGCTTGCGGTGGTCGGAACAATCGCCGGTGAGGCGGAGAAAGGCGAAGGAGAGGGAAGAGAGTGGCGGAGAGACGAATCGGGTGAGAGAGAGGGACGGGAGTGAGAGATCGATTAGGGCTTCAGCCCTAATCGAATTGGGGAAATGGGGACGCGGCTTTTCAAGTTGAAACGCTGCGTCTCCCCCCTTCTTTTGTTTTTTCTTTTTTTTTACAAATTAATTAATTAATTAATAAACAATTATCAATATATATATATATATATTTATACCCTCATTTTATTTAAAACTCTAAATTTATCATCAACACAGAATGTACCTCAAATCGGAACACGGATATATATATATATATTTTTTAAATATACCAAAAATTCCAATTTAAAACCCCAAAATCAAAAATCAATAAAATTTAAAATTTAAAATTTTCTTTTGTAATTATCTAGACATTTACAAAATATCTTTAACACCGAATTTTCGGTGTTACAACTCTTAACCCCCTAAAAACAATTTTTGTCCTCGAAATTTAAAAGAATACTATATATTAAGAAGATGTGTTTATTACTTTCTCATAGTATCTTCGGGTTCTCAAATCTCTTTGTCCACCTAATCGTTTTCGTATTAGACCTTAACAATAAGGTATTGCCCGTTCCGCAATCTCCTACACCTAGGCCCAAAATCAAGATATGAATCAAGAGTCACAATCGTATGCAATTGACACCGAAATCCTGTGGTGCCTTACAATCTCCGCCATATACATTTTGGCTAACCTCTCTAGAGAGTAAACTCAATGAAATCATGCGACTTGAATTTTGTGCTCTATCTAAACTTAAACCTCTACTTGAGTTCAAATTCCTTTTGATCTAAACTATCTTAAATATTACTCATAAACCTCACCTTGCTTATGGATCTATCTTGTAACAGTTTCCTATATTTGATCCCTTCAACTTTACTCACTCGATCAACTACATCCACTTGTCACTCGACTTTAATCGACTCAAAGACTCCATTCCGGTAGAAATTAGAGAAATAAAATCCTAATTACTTGGATCTCTCCCATAACAACTTGATGGTCTCGATTTACTAAAATAAAAAAAAAAATCATAATTAGTGATAAAATTCTGAATTTTCCCTTTTCAATTTCTTTCTAAAAATCCAACTGCTCATAATTATATGAAAGGAACTCCCAACATGAGTAGCAATAAGTCTTTCCTAGGGTTACGAACAAACCTTTCATTAAACAAAACCGCGTCGCCAAAACGATTAAATCAACAAAGCATATCCTAGATACATATAGATCTTCTCAATGCATTATTGTACAAAATCTCTCTACTATCAATCATTCTCTTTAAAGTAATATTAATTCACCAAACAAAATAAAAGACCTACTGAAGCGAATCATTTTCATCACAGGTACCTACCTTTGTAAGTCTCATTTAATAATACTATCGTGTTTCACTAGTTATGCATATCTGTGCTTTTCAGAATCTGACTTTAGCCGTTGCTAGAAATCAAAATTCATGTTTCGAATCTAAGATTCTTCTAAAGAATATTAGGAAGGACTGGAGTAAGCATGAAAATTTTTTAGTGAATAGACGGCATGGCATATTGAGCATGAATGAAGGGTGAAAGTGGTTGTGCCAAACACATATATCAAAATTCATTTCCGTGTAATGCCAAAATCATTTGTAATAACATAAATTCATATCGAATTTTCCATGACTCATATTCTCCAATTCAATAAACAATTTTATATTTTCCTTTCAATAACTTTCGGGTCTGTCCAAAATCACTCTCCTACCCAGCCTTTGCCACGGTGTCTCCATGGCCTCGATCCGTGGTAAGACTTAGTCATTATTGGTTTTCCAGCACCATGTTCCCAAGCTTAAGTTATCAATCGATTCACACTCTCAAATATAAGATATAACTATTCTTCAAAATTCACATGAGTATCCAAATGTAACAAATACAAATAGTTTAATATTTAAAGTCATGAGTCATGGATATTTTGCCATTTCATTTCAGGCACACCACACTCACAAAATATTTTAATCCTCTTTTAAAATTTATTTCACAAATCAATTTCGAATCCATTTGCAAAGTCATTTTAAAACTTAATTTATAATTCATAATTGAAAACAATTAACCCATTCATATGCATCAAAGCCGTCCATTCACATCTCCTATAAGAGAGTTAACCAAATTATCAACGAGTTGATCCAAACATTTCTAAATTTGGAAACAACTCAACTCAAAATCTCAATGAGTTGACCACCAATGAGTAATACTATATGCCTACGGAAAAAGAGTCAAATATCAATTTCTACCAATTTCAATCAAGGTATATAATTATCACTAACACCATGAATATCTCAAGACATCAAAATCATCTCTCCTTAAATTCATTATCATGCAATCATGATCACTTAATATTTATATCCAAATCTCTAAATCATCAAGTTCAAGTTCTAAGGAATTTACCTGTGGCTATATCAGGGTCGTTTTGAGTTTCCTTGTTCATCATGGCATAAATTCTTGTTTGAGTTCTCGATTGGGATCGTTGAGTAGGTGCAGCAATGGTCTTACTCCCAATACCAGTCTGTGGGGCGGTACTAGCCGATGACATAGAGACATTCGATGGACCTCTATATCCACTTAAACCCAATTCGGGGCAAGATTTTCTGAAATGACCCACTTTCCCGCAATGAAAACATTTCAAACGCTCAAGGCATGGTCCAAAGTGGTGTTTCTTACAATTTCGGCAGGGTTCTCTCTTTGGCTTCGCTAACTGGCTCCTGGACTTTGCACTAAAGGTGGGAGTGTCAAATCTTGGCATTTGTTGGCCTTGTGGAGAGCCAACGGACCCTGAAACTGTAACTCCACTAGAGAAGTTTATGCTCCTATTCTTCTTGGACCCTTGGCTCGCTGAGAATTTAGACTTCCTTTTCTTCCCATGGTCTTCTCTAACCTTTCCTCTTTCAATAACCATCTTTTCGGCTCTCAACGCCAACTCCAAAATATCCTCGAAGGTATGCCCCTTAGTAATAGGTATTTTCTCTCTTATATTCAAATTGAGTCCCGACTCAAACTTTGAACACAAGGACTCCTCGGAATTCATAAATTCCGGAGCATAAGTCGCAAGTTCCCTCAGCTCTGTCTCATACTCAAATACCGTCTTGTTTCCTTGAGCTAATTTGAAGAATTCCTCTATTTTCTGATCCTGATAGAATCGGGTGGAATATTTCTCTTCGAATGCCCTAAGGAATTCTGTCCAAGTAGGAGGAGCAGGAGTTCTACTCTTTACATTCTCCCACCATGTCCTTACACCTTTATCCAACAGTTTTACCACCAACCATAATTTCATCTCATCACTTAATCTCATGTCAGAGACAGTCTCTTGAATTCAGCCAATCCATTCCTTGGCCACTGAAGCATCACAAGTACCTGCAAATGTTTCACACCCTAGTTGTCTTGCTTCTTTTATCAATTTAAACAACTCCACAGTAGGGCGATTGATTGTTGTAGCAACCGGAGGAGGAGGAGCTATTGGTGTAATAGATACAACAGCCGATACTGAAGGAGCCGGTGGAGGGGTTGAATATTCAGACGGAGCTTGGTACTGTGCTCCGAACGTACTCCACCACTCCATTACTTGCTGGAGTGCGGCAATAGGAGGAGCTGGAATCCCGGTGGAAGGAGCTGAGTGTGTGGACACAGAAGGAGGAAGAGTGTGCGAAGACGACTCATCCTCGTGCTCCGGTGGAGGAATCTCATTCAGATTCCTCATTCTCCTTCGTGGAGGCATAGTTGTCTACAAAATAAAAAGTTATGATTAAGTCAAAGGGTTAAGCTAAGACTAACACTTAACCCCCTAAAAAGAATGTTCCTAATTTCCTAAGAAATCCATGGAAGTTTATGTACATTCTCCAAAGACCATTAAAAGATCTAAACCTTTTTCAAAAATAAAACATTTCAAAGTCTTTAGAAAATGTTTGGGACATTTGGAAATATCTGAAAACATTTCAAAACCATCAAACTATTAAAATCGTAAACCTGAGCTCTGATACCACTAAAGCTGTCACGCCCCGATCCTCGGATCGACCACGCGACAGCCGCCGCGTTGTCTCGGTACACGGGCAGAACCTCCCCATATACCGGGACTCCGCAAGGCTACAAAAACAACACAACAATACACACGCGAGGACCCATCCGGTCCATCCCTGTACACACGAGTACACATCAGCACACAACGGGGAGTGAGAACCTGTACATGCACGCATCGATGTGGCCATCCTAGCCACCCAAAATTCTCAACAAAAACAATCAAAGGACGCACCGGTCCATTTAACTCAAATCAGCACACACACAAGGCCAACCCGGCCAACCCAAATCACATGCACGCATCCGGCCATCTCGGCCTTTCAAAAATCGAATAAAGTCCAAATGTCCCATTTATACAATAAGTTTTTACCAAAATGAAATTTCAAAGAAAATGAACAAGTCTCTCTTCCATGGATTTCAAATCAAACTAAAATAACCTTACATCGCTCTTATACCTAACAAGCCAGCGGATGACTCTTCACAAGCTCCAACTGTTGTCACAGACCTGAACTTCCTCTGAAAGGTTTGAAAGAGAGGGGTGAGTATTGGGAAATACTCAGTGAGTGTATAACATGTTATAATAATAAATGAGTGATAATTGTGGACATGTCAAATATCATTCTCAAAATCATACGGTCATATCAATAAATCTCAATGTAAACAAGATCTCAACAAATCATGATAATTAAATCATATGCATCCAGTTATCACATTTTTTTTTGTTTTTCAAAATCACGGGGTTGCCAAAATCTTTCCACCAAAGGCTTGGCCCAGACCAATGGTGAAATCGCCAAGGGATTCCTCATCAATTATCAATAAATCATACACAATACCCCCTTCCTTGGCTTTGGCTCGGGCCTCCCCTGGGGTGCAACCAGGCTAGTCTGAAGGGAGGGATTCAGAGGCACCTCTCGAGCGCAGCTACCTCGTCATCCAATATAACAGCCCAACCACGTCACCCCGTCGGGTCGCTCCGTGGAGGGAATGACTATAGCCATTATCCATGTATACAGCACCATTTCGCAATCATCAAATCATATACAACAGTGTGCCAACAGCACCATTTCATAGTCATCAAATCACATACCAAAATGTGCCAACAGTTATTTAGATTCTCAGTACACGAGTTCAAATCAATCACTTTCAATGCAAGTCAATAAACATGGCACATCATTTTTTTCAAATAACGCAAGGATGCATTCGGTAATTCAAATCTCCTTTTGGGACATTCCACAATTATAAAACAATTTTAAAACATTCGTAAACTCATTTGAAACATTTATAAAATCAGTATAAAGCATTTTCTCACTTAAAATCATAAGCATGTATCCACTCACATCTTAGGAGGGTGATCACTCCCAATTCCTCGCTCAATCCCCAAATGACTCATTTCGAGTCTCCAAAAGATCAACCTAGTCAAATCATCACAATTTGTCATCAAATTTCCAATTACTTTAGGGTCTGTCATTTTCCCTAAATTTGTACAAATCTTAATTCCTCAATTTTTGGATATACTCTAATGTCATCGATTGCATTTCACTTATAAATAAATAATCAATTCAAAATCAAACCTGATTGAACCCTAAAACCAATCAAAGTCGGAAATACATTTAAAATAGATAAATTTCCTACGAAATGGAAAAATCTTTGAAAAATCATACACTTTTCGATTCCTATCCGATTTCCTCAAACCATATGTCATTTTCAAGGTATTGAAGTCTATTTTCATAATACAGAAGTTGTATTTTGATTTCCTATATGCAGGACAACTTAAAATGATAAAGACTGCATTGATCCTTAACTTAAATCCCAAATTCCGACTGTTTTCATGTATTCGTCAAATTAAACTCTAAGAGAAGTTGTTCTAATCAAGTCAATACGATTCTATCCTCCGGAACAGTCCAATTCATATAAAATTCTATAATTAACCTAAATAATTACATAAAATCATCAGACAATGCATTCTAATTGAATCTAACATACATCCTACACATATACAACATTTCTTATCCTAATTTACCATAAATTCATCCAATTAAATCGAATAAGTTAATATTTTACCTCACCTAGGGTTTACTGCAGTCCAAAACCCTAACGTCCGTGCGACATTCGATTCAATCCGAAACCTGCAATACCTCCAATTTGAAGCAAAATTTAACAATTAGTCCTAATTACTTAGAAAAATCGAAACCCTAAGTCTAGGATTAGAAGTCAGTTCTTACCTGCGCAGGGGATGAGTCGCAGTCTAGACCTAGGGTAACCTAAACCTACTGCCTCGGTTTGGGGCTGGCGACGGTCGCACAAGAGGGTTGCAGCGGCAAAGAACACCGTGCGCAAGTGAGCAAGGGAGAGGCAACCGACAGCGTGCGCGGGAGAGAGAGGGAAGAACTCTGTCGCGCGAGAGAAAGAACGGAGAGAGACTCGAAGAGAGTCAGAGAGTGAGAGAGCGATTCGACTGAGAGTGAGTGAGAGCGACTCGAAGGGAAGTCACGATAGAGAGAGAGACCGTGAGAAGAGAGGGAAACAGAGGTGCAATAGAGAGACAGAGATAGAGAGAACAGAGAGATAGTGATAGAGAGAGCGATGGTGGCTTGCGGTGGTCGGAACAATCACCGGTGAGGCGGAGAAAGGCGAAGGAGAGGGAAGAGAGTGGCGGAGAGACGAATCGGGTGAGAGAGAGGGACGGGAGTGAGATCGATTAGGGCTTCAGCCCTAAAGCCCTAATCGAATTGGGGAAATGGGGACGCGGCGTTTCAAGTTGAAACGCTGCGTCTCCCCCCTTCTTTTGTTTTTTTTTTTTTACAAATTAATTAATTAATTAATAAACAATTATCAATATATATATATATATATATATTTATATATACCCTCATTTTATTTAAAACTCTAAATTTATCATCAACACAGAATGTACCTCAAATCGGAACACGGATATATATATATATATTTTTTAAATATACCAAAAATTCTAATTTAAAACCCCAAAATCAAAAATCAATAAAATTTAAGATTTAAAATTTTCTTTTGTAATTATCTAGACATTTACAAAATATCTTTAACACTGAATTTTTGGTGTTACAAACAAGAAGTCCCAAAACATAGCCGTCGGATTTTTACCAACACTTACCTGAGGAAAACAAGTCAGTATCGGTAAAATCCTAACGGTATGAGTTGTACAAAACTTCACAAAATCATAAGAAAATAGCAAAAGCCAACAATTATAATTCAAATGTCTCAATACAGAATAAAACAGTTTTTCAAAAATAGAGCAATCAAAATAATAAAGTACAAATTAAAAATCATCGGATTTTATCAATACTTGCCAACAACTCAGCCAGTAGTAATAAAATCCGCACACCATGGGATGTACAGACTTCCCTTTCCATGGTTTAAGAGCTATAAATCTCCAAAAATCCTGTATGTGCCAAATACCTATACAATCCGCAAAAATACTGCGCAAGCTCCGTCGAGTAGTCTCCCAACTAAGTCTCCTCTAAAAAAGGTGGAGAGAGGGGGGTGAGTATTGGGGAATACTCAGTGAGTGGAGTGTAATGGTGTAATTGTGTTCATAACAAAGGGTGAATGTGGGACAGTCAAATCATATCTCATAAATCATTTCATATACATAAAATCATTTCAATAAATCACATTTCACAAATATGTATCCATGTCAATTATCCTTTCAGAAAATCCTGGAGTCCTATCGAAAAATGCTTCCGTCTTAGGGCGGCCAAACCTAGACGAAAGCCCGCAAAGGGTCTTTTTCTATCCAATGTCTCAAAACAAACCCCTTCCTTGGCGTTGGCTCGTACCTCACCGGGGTATACCAGATATAGCACGACTTCGGCAGAGGGAGGGACGTCTAACTCCCCCTCACATCCAAACCCCAAACCACGTCATCCCGTCGGGTCGCTCCGTGGTGGGAATATGACTATCGTCATCTACGGCACCCTTCATTTCTCAATCAATCCATTTCTCAACAATGTACTATGATTTTCAACAAATAATCCATAATCTCATGCCAAAGCAGTTCATAGAGCAATATCAAATATCACATGACACAAAAGCATTCATAAACATAGTGGATGTATTCGTATTTCACAATCCAGTTCAGACAGCCCACAATCACAAAATAATTTATATAAAACATGTAAAAATCTTTCAAAATCATTTTCAAAACAATTTTTAAAACATGTTACTTATTCATGAATACAATGAACCATCCACTCACCTCTTGGGAGGGTATCCACTCCCTATTTCCGAAATCAACTCAAAATGACTCCTCTCGAGTCTCCAAATGTCAACCTAGACTAATCAACACAAATAATCATCAATTAAGATTCTATTAAAGGGTTTTCAAATTTTCCTTTTATTTAAAATAGCTTTAATTTGCACAACCACATTCCTAAACTTTCGTTTCATCAATTTAGGATCATTTCCATCACCAACGACTTTAAATTTCTAATATTCCTCAACTTTACCAATTTCTCCCGAATTTACATAATCTTAATTCAATTCATGCCAATTTCAATTTAAATCCCAAGAAAAACTACACAAACCAATCAAACAAAATTCTAATACTATCTAAGACATTCTATCATACTTCACAGTCCAATTTATATCAAAATCTAAGACCTAACTTCAATAATTTCATACAAACACTTAGAGAAATACATTTCTTTCCAGTCTAACACATTTCAGAATTTATATTGATGTAATTTCTACCTTAATTCAACCAAAATAATTCGAATTATTGAAGGGATTGAAAATCCCTCACCTAGGGTTTTTCGTTGTTCGCAATCCTTGCTCAGGTGCTTTCTCAGTCCATTCTCAGACCTGCAAGACTTCCAAATTCGAGATTTAGTTCAGTAAACCAGACTTATTACTAAGGAACTTTGAAACCCTAAAGTTAGGGTTAGGACCCATCTTTACCTATGCAGAGGGGTTGTTGCAGGCTTGACCTAGGGCTGTCAAGGGATCCCAAGGGCTGCTGGGTTGATCGTTTGGCAGCAGGGTACTCACAGTAAGCGCTGTGCGAGTGAACAGTGGAGCGGGAGGATCCTTCCATCGCGCGTGAGGGAGAGGGAGAGTTCCATTTGTGCGCGAAAAAGAGGGGCTGAGAGGATGTGCGAGAGAGCAAGAGATGGAGAGATCCGGATAGAGAGAGAGATCGAGAGAGACTGTGGTAGAGAGAGAGAGAGAGGCCGAGAGAGAGACTATGAGGGAGAGATCGACAAAGAGATATGGCGTGAGACCGAGAGATGGCGAGGTGGTTCGCGGTGGTCGCAGTGGTGGCGGGTTTGGTTGCGCACGGTGGAGGGAGAGTGATGGCGAGAGATCGCGAGAGAGACGAGGGAGAGAGAGCAGAGAGTGAATGAGAGATTCGATTACGGCTATTAGCCCTAATCGATTTGGGAAAAACGGGGGTGCTGCGTTTCACTCCGAAACGTAGCATCTCCTCTTTTTTTTTTTATATTATCAATTATAAATAACAATATATATATTTTTTCATATTCTCATCACATTGGAGTTCTAAATTTACCAAAAATAAAGCGCGCTACGAATTTGCAACACGGACATTTCGATTATACCAAAATTTCCAATTTAATTCCCCAAAATCGAAAATCAATAAAAATTAAAATTTTCCTTTTATAATCATCAAAATATTTCACAGTATATTTTTAACACCGAATTTTCGGTGTTACAGTTTTGATTTATGAGAATAACATGTTCAATGATCTGAATTTTGTCTGAGTATTGGAAGTGTTGGAATAAAATGAAAACCCCAAATTTTCCTGCAAGGTGGAAGGTTCATACATGTTATGATCTTTTAAATCATAACTCTTTCTATACTACTGTAAACTGAATAGCATTTATTTCTACTGAAACTAGACTTCTAAAACTTTAAAATGACATATGATTTAAGGATTTCATTGAGAATTGAATATTTGGCAAATTTTTGAAGTGACACAAATTCTGCAGAATACTCTACTTCATGTCTTGCTCTGGGTATGAAGTTTGCTACAGGTTTGGGCTATCTTTGAGATAAATTTAGACTTGAGTCTGAACATAAAAGTTGTAGGTCTATGTCTTATTTTTAATTTGAGACTTGAATCATTTAAATCCATATGTATAGTGAAAGTTATGATAATTTTTCAGTAACTGCGCAAATAGGTTATGAGTTTAGGGCTATAATATTCATAGATTTAGATACTTTTATATGATTTGAATGGGCTTGAGACATAACATAAAATTTGTAGTTTTTTTTCTAACCTTTAAGTAAAAATTAGAATTTCCATGATCCGAGAAGTGTGGATCAAGATACAGTCATTTTTTTTATAACATGTTATGCCGAAAATTATTGAAAAGTTAGGAATTTGTGATATATTGAGAAGAATCAGTATTGGTATATGATTTAATGATTAATTTGTGATAAATGTCTTAGGTTAAGGCATTCGAAATTAAATGAGATGTTGGATTTTATTTGATTTGAAATTTAGGAGTGATTACCCTCCCAAGAGGTGAGTGGATGGTTCATTGTGCGTTAAATGAACAAAAATGATTTCAACTCTTTTTATAAATAGCTTTAAATGTTTTTATATGATTTTTTGTATAAATTTTTGTGATTGTAGGATGTTCTGAAATGAGAATTGAACTATATATACATCCATATTATTTGTGAATGAACTTGTGCGATACTAAATTTGAAATTGTATTCATGATTGTTATATTTGATTTGGAAATCTGATTTTTGATGTTATGACACATTGAATGAGGATTGGATATTTGTAAAATGATGGTGCATGAGGTAAATGGTTATAGTCATTTCCTCCACGAAACGACTTGACGGGGTGTCGTGGTTGGGGTTGGATGAGCGGGGGAGGCAGACGTCGCTCCCTCTACCGAAGTTGGGCTATATTTGGACGTACCCCAGTGAGGTACGAGTCAACGCCAAGAAAGAAGATATAACATTTTGAAATAAATGGATTGAAAACCCCTTGGTGGATTTTTCGTTCGGGTTCGGCCAAACCTGAGACGAGAGTGATTTTTTAGGGAGACTCCATGATTTTTGGAAAAGTCTGAAATCTGTGAATGCATATTTGTTTGAATTATTTGATTTGTTAAGACTATTTTAAATATCTAAAGAGTTGTTTATGAAATATGCTTTGACTTCCCCATATTCACCCCTCATTTATTGACACAATTATGTTATTGCACTTCACTCGCTGAGTATTCCCATACTCACCCCTCTTCTATATTTTTCAGAGGAAACTTAGGCGGGAGATGTCATTGGAGCCAGTTGAGGATATTTTTACTGAATTGTTATAGGTATTGCTGACGTAGATATCATTTTTGAGTTGATGTTGTAAGATCTGTGGAAAGAGGTTTTGTACTCTTCATTTTGGTTTGGATTTAATCAATAATTGCTTTATTTTCATTTTGGTAGCCAAGTATTGATGAAATCCTCACTTGGACAATTGGATTTTGTAAATTTTTGCTTAAATTTTACTGTTTGCAAAAAAACTTATTGTTTATATAGGACATTTGGACTTTATTGGTAAATTTTAGAATATTTTGAATTTGTGAAAACATTATTAAGAATTATTTATTGGTCGTGTTGGCCTAGTGCATGTGTTGGAGTTGGAACGGTCAGGTTGGCCTCGTGCATGCCATTGAAACTAGATGGACCGGGTTGGTCTTTGGTTGATATTAAATTGTTTTGAAAACAAGATTGAACATGTTAAATACCTTGCATTGTTCCGGTATATGTAGAGGTTCTACCCGTATGCCGAGATAACGCGACAGTTGTCGCGTGCTCGACTCGAGGGTCGGGACGTGATAACTTTATTGGTATCAGAGCCATGTTCGATTTTTAAAATGTTTGAAGATTTGAAATGTCTACAAATGTC
Source organism: Dillenia turbinata (assembly GCA_037126225.1). Classification (NCBI taxonomy): domain Eukaryota; kingdom Viridiplantae; phylum Streptophyta; class Magnoliopsida; order Dilleniales; family Dilleniaceae; genus Dillenia; species Dillenia turbinata. The sequence continues at coordinate 27,031,787 of JBAMMX010000020.1, read as the reverse complement.
CCTAATGGTTTTCAAAAGTTTTAAAATCGTTTTTCTTTTAAAAATTTAAACTTTGAAAGAATTTTTCAAAAGATGTACAAAAACCTTCCATTGATTTTTAGGGAGGAGCATTATTTTTATTGGGTTAACTAATTCGTTCTTTACTTAACCCCAAGTGCTAAACAATGCTTTTCTCTTTGTAGGTAATCATGTTATGTCTCGACCCGCGAATCTGAGCGTGCGACAACTGTCGTGTGATCTTGAAGTACGTGCTACTGCCAACATGCATCCCAAGATCCCGCAAGGTTAGGATAATACATTTTTCAATAAAGAAAACCAGCTTGCACAATATTTTAAAAACCAAAGATATAATAAACGAAAGTTGTTCGGTGCTTCAAAATACATCTATCAGAATATAAAATTTTACTTTAGAAAAATATGAGGAAAATATATTACATGAAGAGTTTTCAAAAAGTGTCCTCCGATTGGTCCGACTACATGCCACAAAATCCTCATCAAGAGGGACCAATACCGACAGTCGGTCCCGGACGACTCTTTCCTCCTTCTGGATCTAGCTACCGATGAGATGATATTATCTCTACACTTCCTCTGAAAAGGGATAAGAGGAGGGGTGAGTATAGAAATACCCAATGAGTGGAGTGCAATGGTATACCTATGTAAGTGAGTGAGTGGTAAGTGTGGAAGTATCAAACAATAATCTCAAAACAGATTTATGTTCCAATGAAAACATCAAGTAGTCATTCAAACAATTATAACAAGAGTCATGACGTTTTCATAACACAATATATACTTTTCCATCAACTTGTGGTTTACCTCAAAATCTCTCCACTGATGGTTTTGCCTAGACCATCCAGTGGAACCCTCCGATTATGTATTGACTACCGATGGCTCAATATGACAATGATCAAGAATAAGTATCCTCTTTCAAGGATTGATGATTTATTCGATCAACTCCAAGGTGCAAGTGTCTTTTCGAAGATCAATTTGAGGTCCGGTTATCATCAATTGAGAATAAAGGATAATGATATTCACAAGACTGCGTTTAGGATGCGGTATGTGCACTATGAATTCCTAATAATATCCTTTGGGTTAACAAATGCTCCAGCGGCCTTCATGGATCTCATGAATCAAGTGTTTCATCCCTACGTCGATAAGTTTATCATAGTCTTCATCGACAACATCTTGGTATATTTTAATAGTGATGAAAAACATTCCGAATATCTCCGAACCATATTACAAACTCTTAGGAATAAGGAGTTGTATGCCAAATTCTCCAAGTGCGAGTTTTAGCTAAAAGAGATTGGGTTTTGGGACATGTGGTTTTCAAAGATGGGATTTTTGTGGATCCAAAAAAGGTAGAGGTTATTCTAAAGTGGGAGCAGCCTAAGAATGTCATTGAGGTGAAAAGTTACCTTGGATTAGTGGGGTATTATCGGAGATTTGTAGAAGAATTCTCGAAGATAGCAACTCCAATGACTAATTTGACTCGGAAAGGAGTCAAGTTCGAATGGGACGAAAAGTGTGAGGATAGTTTCCAAGAACTTAAGCGAAAGTTGACATCCACTCCTATCTTTACTCTCCCTACTAGCGGCGGCAGTGATTATATAATATATATGACACCAACAAACAAAGTCTAGGGTGCGTGTTGATGCAAGGCGATAGGGTGATTGCTTACGTCTCTTGCCAGTTAAAGAAGCACGAAGTGAATTACCCTACTCATGACTTGGAGTTGACTGTTATTTCTTTGCTTTAAAGATTTGACAGTATTATTTATATGGGGTTACTTGCAAGATCTTTACCGATCACAAGAATCTCAAGTATTTGTTCACTCAGAAGGAGCTCAATTTGAGACAAAGAAGGTGGTTAGAGTTGATCAAGGACTATGACTTGGTGATTAACTATCACCCGGGCAAGGCAAATGTTGTTGCGATGCTCTAAGCTACAAGTTCTCATCTTCTTCTTCAGCTTATGGAAGTTTATATCTCTCATATTTAGTAGGACTCGTACGTTGGGAGTCGAGTTGGATAAGGATGATCAAGGTGCTTTATTAGCCAAATTTGTGGTGAGACCTACCTTAGTGGACCGTATTAAAGAGCTCCAAGCAACTGATGAGGAGGTAAAGGGGATAGTAAAAAAGGTTCAAAAGGGTGAAGGTGGTGATTTCCATACTCGGGAGGATAACATGGTGATGTACGGGAAAAGAATATATGTTCCCAAGAATGATGAGTTTCGAAAAGCTATACTTAAAAAGGCACACTCTTCGGCTTATGCTATGTATCCGGGGAGTACCAAAATGTACCGAACCATCAAGAAATCATATTGGTGGTCCATATTGAAGAGAGAAAGAGCTGAATTTGTTGTTAGATGTCTAGTGTGCCAACAAATCAAAACTAAACACCAAAGGCTAGCGGTGTCCTCCAACCACTACCGATTCCCGAATGGAAATGGGAGTACATCACCATGGATTTCGTGGTAGAATTGCCACATACTCTGAGCCGTCACGATGCTATTTGGGTGATAGTTGACAGGCTCACTAAGTCGGCACACTTTCTTCCGATTCAAAACACTTACTCTTTGAAAAGGTTAGCCAAATTGTATCTTGATGAGATTGTCCGACTCCATGGGATTCCGGTAACATTTGTATCAGATCGTGATCCCTGATTCATATTCAGATTCTGGCCTAAGCTACAAGAGGACTTGGGAACCAAACTGAAATTCAGCACTACATTCCATCCTCAAACTAATGGATAATCGGAGCGCACGATTCAAACACTGGAAGACATGTTTAGGGCATGTGTTATAGATTTCCAAGGTAGTTAAGATAGACACCTTCCATTAGTTGAGTTTGCTTATAATAGCAGTTATCAGGTTAGCATAGGGATGCCTCCCTATGAAGCTCTTTACGGAAGAAAGTGTTGGACTCCATTGTGTTGGGTTGAGGTTGGAGAAAGAAAAATTAAAAGTATAGAGTTGATTGAGATCACTAAAGAAAATGTGAAATTAATTCGGGAAAGAATAAAAGTGGTTTAAAATCGACAAAAGAGTTACGCCGACAAGATGATGAGACCTTTAGAATTCAAAATATGAGATATGGTGTTCTTGAAGATATCTCCTTGGAAGGGCATAATTCAATTTCAGAAACGAGAAAAGTTAAACCCTCGATACATTAGTCCCTTCAAGATCCTTGAGAGAATTAGACAAGTAGCATACTGGCTAGAATTGCCACCGGAGTTGCAGAGGATCCATGATATTTTTCACGTTTTAATGTTGAAGAATACTTATCGGATCCATCGCATGTATTGGAAGCTCCTCCGGTAGAGTTGAATGAAAATTTGACTTTCAATGTACAACCAGTGAAAATCATTGATCGACAGATCAAACAGTTGAAGAGTAAACACATTCCTATGGTCAAGGTATTATGGAGAAGCAATCATCTGGAAGAGGAGACTTGGGAAACAGAAGAATTGATGCGAAAACAGCACCCCCACCTTTTTTAGGTATAATATTCTTTTAAATTTCGAGAACGAAATTTCTATTTAGGGGGTTAAGTGTTGTAATGTCTTAAAGAAAAGTCAAAGAAAAAAAACAAACAGACAAAAAAAAAAAAAAAACAAAACCACCTTTACTCTTTCTTTTCTCCTCACCCAAACTCATATTCTCTCATTCTCTCATCTCTCTCGCACTCTCACAGCTCTTCTTTCCCCTCGACTCTCTCTTACTTCCTCTCCAAAAATTTATTTCTCCATCAATTAAACACCACAACCATCTCCCAAATCCCCAATGGAGTCTGTGATGGAAGCAATTTTGGAAACAATCTAGGGTTTTTACATGAAGGAAAATTTAGGAATTTTTGAAATTCGACGTCCTCGACTCAAATTGATCACAAAATAGAGGTAATTTTTCCTCTCTAAATTTGTATTCAAACTTTTCATTACAAATTTGAATTTTGTTCTTAAGGTTGGACAAATTGAATTAGGAAATTGAACTAGGGTTATAAAATATTGGGTTTAGGATTTTGATTTATGAGAATAACATAGTCAATGATCTGAATTTTGCCTGAGTATTGGAAGTGTTGGAATAAAATGAAAACCCTAAATTTTCTTACAAGGTGGATGGTTCATACATGCTGTGATCTTTTAAGTCATAACTCTTTCTACACTACCACAAACTGAGTAGAGTTTATTTCTGCTGAAACTAGACTTCTAAAACTTTAAAATGACATATGATTTGAAGGATTTCATTGAGGATTGAATTTTTGGCAAATTTTTGAAATGGCACAAATTATGCAGAATACTCTACTTCATGTCCTGCTTAGGGTGTGAAGTTTGCTGCAGATTTGGGCTATATTCAAGGTAAATTTAGGCTTGAGTCTGAACATAAAAGTTGTAGATCTATGTATTATCTTTAATTTGAGACTTGAATCACTTAAATCCAAAGTATGTAGTGAAAGTTATGATAATTTTTTGATAACTGCACAAATGTAGGTTATGAGTTTAAAACTATAATATTCATAGATTTAGATACTTTTATGCAATTTGAATGGGGTTGGGACATAAACATAAAATTTGTAATTTTATGTCTAACCTTTAAGTAAAAATTGAAAATTTTATGATCCGAGAAGTATAAATCAAGATACGGTCATTTTTTTATAACATGTTATGCTAGAAATTATTTAGAAGTTAGGAATTTGTAATATATTGAGAAGAACCAATTTGCTCTAGTGTTGGTATACGATTTAATGATTAATTTGTAACCAATGTCTTAGATTAGGGCATTCAGAATTAAAGGAGATGTTGGATTTTGTTTGATTTGGAATTTGAGAGTGATTACCCCCTAAGAGGTGAGTGGATGGTTCATTGTGTTTTAAATGAGCAAAAATGATTTCAATTCTTTTTATAAATAGCTTTAAATGTTTTTATATGATTTTTTGTATAAATTTTTGTGATTGTGAGATGTTCTGAAATGAGAATTGAACTATATATGCATCCATATTATTTGTGAATGAATTTGTGTCATACTAAATTTGAAAATGTATTCATGATTATGATATGTGAATTGGAAATCTGATTTTTTATGTTATGACACATTGAATGAGGATTGGATATTTGTGAAATGATGGTGTTTGAGGTAAATGACTATAGTCATTCCCTCCACGGAGCGACCCGACAGGATCACGTGGTTGGGGTTGGATGAACGGGGGAGGTAGACGTCGCTCCCTTTGCCGAAATTGTGCTATGTCTGAACACACTCCAGTGAGATACGAGTCAATGCTAAGAAATGAAGATATAGCATTTCGAAATAAGTGGATTGAAAACCCCTTGGCGGGATTTCGTTCGGATTCGGTCAAATTTAGGACGGGAGTGATTTCTTAGGGAGATTCCATGATTTTTAGAAAAGTCTGAAATTTGTGGATACATGTTTATTTGAATTATTTGATTTGTTGAGACTATTTTAAATATTTAAAAGGTTGTTTATGAAATATGCTTTGACTTCCTCACATTTACCCCTAATTTATTGACACAATCATGTCATTACACTTCACTCGCTGAATATTCCCACACTCACCCCTCTCTTCTATATTTTTCAGAGGAAACTTAGGTGGGAGATGTCATTGGAGCCAATTGAGGATATTTTTGTTGAATTGCTATAGGTATTGATGACATAGATGTCATTTTTGAGTTGATGTGGTAAGATCCGTGGAAGGAGGCTTTGTACTCTTCATTTTGGTTTGGATTTAATCAATACTTGCTTTATTTTCATTTTGGTAGGTAAGTATTGATGAAATTCTCATTTAGACAATTGGACTTTGTAAATTTTTGTTTACATTTTTCTGTTTACAAAAAAAAACTTATTATTTATACGAGACATTTGGATTTTATTGGTAAATTTTGGAATATTATGAATTTGTGAAAACATTATTAGGAATTATTTGTTAGCCGTGTTGGTCTAGTGCATGTATTGGAGTTAGAACGATCAGGTTGGCCTCGTGCATGCCATTGAAACTGGATGGACTGGGTTGGTCCTTAGTTGATATTAAATTGTTTTGAAAACAAGATTAAACATGTTAAATGACTTGTGTTGTTCTGATATATGGGGAAGTTCTATCCGTATACTGAGATAACGCGGCGGTTGTCGCATGTTCGACTCGAGAATCGAAGCGTGACAATGACGCGTCAAATTCCACCACAAAAGAGTGTTGCCAAATTTTGTGACAAACATAAAATCCTTTCATCACCGGTGAGCAACAAAACATAGGTCTAGCAAAAGTCATTGCTTAATTAGCAATGACCAGTCATCATTGCAGTTCTTACTAATTAGTAGGCCACTTTTGTCGCTAAAGCATTGTGGCAGTTGTCGCTAAAGTATTATGACAAACTAACATCATTGCTAATTTCATTACTATTTTTTTTTCCAAAACAGAAATTGAATCTCGAATCACGAAATCAGTAGAAAGGAACTGTTGTTACTAGACTATTTTCTTAGAAACTCTAATTTCATTATGATTCAGTTATGAATTTCATCAAATAATTTTTAACAAATTCAACAACGTTCACTAATGTTATTGCTAATTTCATCACTAATCAATTACCTATTTAATGATCAATTTATAATGAATTCAATGATATTCACTAACGTCGTTAATTTTATCGCTCATCAATTTCAAATTTAATGATCAATTTTCAACGAATTCAACAAGATAATCAAAGTACTCATGATAGCAATTGCAACTACTTTATCAGAAAATTCATCTAAAAAATTGTTTTTCCTTCTGAAATAATAACTTTTAATATTCTTAAAATTAAATATTAAAATAATGATGTTTTTTATTTTTTTGTTTTGAAATATTAAAAAATATTTTAATTTTTAAAAGCACAAAAGCCATGATCATATTACAAAAGATAATGTTAATAATAAAATCCACATTTTATTTAACACATAAAAATATGAAAATATCCTTAAACCATGATAAAAGGATACATACAAATATCGTCGTACAAAATTCAAAAGTCAACATATAAAAATCAACAAAAATCAATACAAATTATGAGGAGAAGAAGTACGATTACGGGTGGGACAAGACGAGGATTTGGAGATTGGACCGACTCAAGAGCTGGGTAGAGGCACTGGAGAATGGAATGATGTTGCTGTACAGTGCTCTAAGCCCAGCACTCGCCTGTTCTGCTGAGTGGAGTCGCTTCTCTAGCTGTGCGACCCGATAAGCATCATCAGAAGGCTGGGATCGGGACCTGCAGGTCATGGATGCTGCCTGGCTTGCTCGGTATACCTTGCCTTGTCCCCCAAGGATGCGTCCATTCTTCTTGCTGCCGGACGCCTAAATGCAGGTGTCAATGCAGTTACCGACGCTAAAGAAGCAGCAACAACAGAGTTACTGGCACCTTCAGAACGGGTCCTCATAAATTCCTCATACCAGCCCTACATTGTCGAAAACATCAAATGTGAGATGCTCTTACCAGTTCACAAAGAAATCGGAATTTACACATCATAATGATGAATTTTATTCACCACAAGGGCCTGTGCAGCAAAGTCCATGGTCTTGTCCTTCTGATGGGCAGTCCAAAAAGACTCCCTGAAGGTGGGCTCTTTACCTATCAGCCAAGTCAATATAAGTTAAAATGATGGATACAAGTGCATATGAGTTGAATGACATCATATAAGTGAAAATCAGTAGAAGTTAAATGACATCATCATAATTTAATAAAACTTACCAGTCTCTTCCCTAACGCTAATGAACCCCCCCCCCCCCGGGCGGGGGGGCTGGATAGCCATCACCTGCAGCACCTTTCCTGTTTCTCTTGCTAGTTGCACGGTTGTTGTGGGCCCCTTCCTCCCAATCGCACCTTTCTTGTTTCACACTTCTTTCCTTGTGGGCCGCTTTTCCTGTACTGCTTTCCATTGTGTGTCGCCCATCCACAATGTTTATCTTTATTTTTTATTTTTTATTTTTTTATTTTTTATTTTTTATTTTGGTTCAGCTTTGAATCTGTACATTGTGTGGCCAGACCATGAATTTTCTTCTCATGGGGAGGATCCCACCTGTAGTTTTTCTGCAAGGTTATAAAGAATGAAAAAAATGTTAGTGATACTGAAAGTAAAACATTCATTTGGAAAAATTAACCAGGAACTCCTTCCACCATATGTCACTCTATGACTGGGTGTCGACCTCCATTTCATCACCGGCTCTTGCCAAAGACCCATGATCAAGTCATTTAGTCTCGTAACAACTACCAATGCATTGTCGAATCTGCAAAAAGGAGACAAAAATGAAGTTAGTATTTTTAATTAAATTAAGTAAAATAACCATAATGGAAAGGCATTAAAAAAGAGCACTCACTAGTAAGCAAAAGGGGTGATGATCGGTCATCCTCCTCACCATCTGGAGTTACTCCACTGGGCTGGGTGTGGTGCTGTTTCAATTTCATAACATCATTGGACTCTAGCCTTGAAACCTCATGTGTATCTACCAAAATGCAGTAGAGTTTCCCCTAAAAATGCAACAAAACCAAGCCAACACAATGGCTACTAACAACCCCTATCTTAAAACCTAAATAAATAGGTCACACCATGGCATTCCTAAATCAACCAACCATAATGCGAAGCCACAACAAAAATACAACGGCTAAACTCCAAAAGGCCAAGCCATGGCCACCACCGAACAATATGAACATATGCACCCAACAATGAGAAAATTCATAAGTCTAAAAGGAGGAAAAAAAAATCAATGTAGAATGAGATCCTAATGATGTTATTTAGATATGACACCTACCGGGCTTGCAGCCTAGTGGCATTCAAGGGTTCAAGTCACTCCATCTCCTTGATAAGGATAAAAAATGTTCCATTAGACCGAAATGTTTTGCCATAAACTCAGAGAATGTACATAATGTAGTGGAACAACTAAATTAGTGCTTGTATCCAACTCAGCCTAAAGATCATATTGAATTACAAAGGATCATTCTGAATAAAATTTGCCATGTTCTAATTCATGAATTTGTATCTGAAAAAAAAAATCCAGATTTCCAAACTCACTTAAGTACTGAAATATCAAACACAAAATATGAGCAAAAGTAATTAACCAAAAAAAAAAAAAGAACCATCCAGAAATTAAGGAATGCATGGTAAGAACAGGAAATAAACAACTTCTTCTGTAGGCTTTCGATCCTTTTACCCATCATTCTACATGAATTTTCGTTGAATATTACCGATGAGCAGAGGAAAACCAAGCTATTTAAATGCCCGACCCAACTCTCTATCATCAGACAAGTCAACTGGGTTCCAGTTCACTCTTTGGAACCAACCACCCATGCTTTGAAAAGAAAAATGAAAGAAGCGCTTGGGGTGGAAAAAAAATCAGCCGCAGAGGGAAAAAAAAGGAAAAGATTTACTTGATTGTTTTCCATGAGACAGCACGGGTGAGAGAGAAAAGTATGTGGGAAATTGAAATCAGGTGAAAGAAAAAGAAAAAGAGGGACTATGCACACATGCACTGGGGCAGTTCTTTTATTAAAATGAAAAGAAAATCATATTGAATGCTGGTCAATGCTTGGCCAAGCAGGCTGTTGCTAGGTAAAAATAGGCAACTTTTTGAATTGTTCATTTCAATAGTCATTTAATGACCAGAACTGTTGAGGCTCTCAAGTTTACTTCCTTGTCTAATGTTATTCAACTCTAATCCCATATCTGGAATAGATTCACCCCATCCCTCGCCCTAACTATGCAAAACCCTCCAAGGATTTGCCAAAATTTTGGGCATAACACAGTTGAATTTCTGATTCAATGATGGTTTTAGACCACCAAAGTTTTGACAGTCCAAACCCTTATTGCTCCAACTTTACAAGGCTTGTTCACAAAAATCGAAGCCATTTCAGTCTATTTCAAAAGCAGACTCATCACAATCATGTTGGAGTGGGGACTTATGTTAACTTATGGAGAGATTGTGAGAATTCTAATGAGAGGATGGAAGTTGAGTGCAAAAGGAGGTGCACTCCTTCTTTCAATGGTGTTGATGTGGATGGTACTACTACAAAAGAGGAAGGTATTCGAGTTTCATTGTTATCCATCAAAGGCGATATACATATACGTATACATATATATATATACATACATACATACATACATATATATATACATACATACATATATATATATATATATATATATATATATATATATATATATCTGCACGTGCATGCGTGTGTTCTGGTTTGGTTCTTTCTCTATTCCTCCTGTTTGATTAGCATCAGTTTATGAACCTTTTAATTTCAGTGGATGTTTTTTTAAGCATCTGTAATGTTTCTTCATAGTAACTTAAGATGGTCTGGTCGGTTTCTGTAATAGTAATCAATCATACCATGTGGTTTTCCCTGAAAAAATGAAACAAATAATAGTCTCCCTCTCACTCAAGAACCACACAAAAAACAATTGCAAAACTCAAGCCAAATATCCCTAAAGAAAAAAAAGAAAAAAAAAATCTCAGAACCAAATCAATTCAATGCATGGGGAATTGTGCAAATTCAATCAAAATTCAAGAATTTCACTGATTCAAGGAACCAATAATAAACTTCCCACAACAACCAAAACGAAAAGCAAGGGAATAATAAATGAACAGCAGTTAAACACAACAATTCCTCTCCTCTGACCATTGTCTCGGGTTAGAATCCTTTCCCACCTAGCCACTATTGCCGGGAATCCAATTTCCGGAACAAATGGGGACAATTTGTTCATACCTTTGTGTAAATCCTGAAGTGGGATTTTTTTTTCCTCTAATTCAATTCTAAATCCTTAAAAGTTGTGGAGCCACAAATTGAATGTACTTCGAATTTAAGAGAGAAAAACTAAAACCCTAACAAAACCCCAGCACAGCTATGCAATAAAGTGAGAAAGAGATAGAGACAGCTGACTTGGAGACGTGTGAGCGAGTCGTCCGAACAAGAATTGGGAACTCGGATGGAAAGACAAATTGGAGTTACAATTGCAGGCAATGTCTCATTCGTTTCCGGGAACGCGGGAAGCGAGAGAAAGAGAGAAAGAGAGAGAGAAGAAAGAGTCAGAGAGTGCTGTCGAAGGGATTGGGGGAGGGATTAGAGTCCGTATTTGGGTTGTTATCGATTGAGGTGGGTTTTGACTCCTCATATATCAGTTGTTTGTTGATTTAAACGGTTATCGTTGATAGTAAATACTCTTATAAAAATCATCGGAGGGTGCTCTAACGGGGAGACTTCGACGCTCAAACCAGTAAATAACGGTTTTCATTTGAAAGAAACAGACTGAGAGTAGAGGGAAAGTCGTTTCTTGTGTTTTGTGTGCCCCCGGTGTTAAGTTTAGAGAGCGTACATGATATTGAGGGTTTTTAGATCCTTTATACCTGTGAGAGTTGTGCGCCGCTGAGAGACTTCCACCCTACTTTCCTTATTAAACTCATCTCAGAAATCTCGAAAGTTAATATTATGAATTGGTCACGATCCTCATATATCGGGAAACTTTTCTCTTCGGGAGGGATATTTTATTTATCTGAAAGATCTCGAAATTACTGTTATGAAATAAGAAACTAAAACCAAGGTAGTTCTGACCTTCCTTTTTTAATTGATAGGGGTGTTGCCCTTCGTTCAGTTGCTTGACTGATTGAGGTGACTATTTCCGCTTAATGAGTTACGATCGGTTAATCGGGGTGGCTAAGATCCTATCGTTCGGTAGATCCGGGCGACTAAGACCCTCCGGTAGGTCGATCGGAGTGGTTACGGCTCTTTGATAGGTCGTTGTTGTGGACGTTAGCTACTGATCGACAAACATCCTTTTCGTGGGCCTTTTGGGAATTAACTATTTTGGACTGGGTCTTAAAATACGTGTCATCATTTGCCCCTGACTCATGGTCTTCTCGGAAGAAGAAGCGCCATGAGTGATAATCCTCAAAAAGGGTTGTCCGTTTTTACTTTGATTTTTGTCGCTTCGATTTCCACGAACCTTATTATATACACTTCGTAAGAGTCTTCGTTTCTTAGAAAATACATCTTTTTCTCTTTTCTCCGAGAAGCTTTTTCTTTCAGCAAAAAAATATCAATAGACGTTCATCACGTAGCATAGACAACATTCAAAGCATTATGACCGAAGAGGATCTGATAGAAGTTCGAAAGGAAATGTCACTCGGAAGTGACTTCGAGTTTGTGTTGCCTGGTAAGGAGGATAGAGCGAGTTTTGCCCCCGAGGGTTGTGTCCCCATGTATAAACAGTGCGTGAAATATGGCTTGAGGATTCCCTATATGGGGCCCACTGACGGAAATCATGAAATATTGGAACATTTACCTTTTGCTGCTCATTCCAAGTGCTTGGCGATTTGTGATTGTCCTAATTTCTTTGTTAGGATTTCTTCGTATTCGCTTCGACCTAGAGATTTTTGGGGCTATGTTTTCCTTGGGAAGATGTAGCTCCAAAGGATCTACTCATGGTTGGTACAAACTCCAAACTCGTCGAGAGTCTCGCTGAAAGTTTTTCTATAGTGAGTCTCAGGACAAGTATTGGATGCAGAGGTTCTTCTTTATCAGATTTTTTAACGGAGATCTCCTTCCTGCCTTTCCAGATGCTAATCAGGTGCCTTCTTTGAACGAGAAAATTTTATCCTTCCTTCGACACTCTCGTTTTCTACGTGCAGTGGCCCGTTATTGTGAGGCCAGTTGCAGGAGTTTGTGGGTGGACAGTTTGATGAGAGACGACATATTGGTACTATCCGGTCTTCTCATGGATGAGTCAATCCAAATCACTAAGCCCCTCCTACTGGAACAACGGGGAAAAGACTTGGTCGATACTGTGCTGGACGTTGATGCTCGTCTTCTTGATGGAATTTCTACTGAACGGGAAATGCGGTCTCATACAAAGAGGAAGGCGGTTGATGCTTCTCCTGAGTCCCGACGAAAAAAGTCCAAAACTAGGGCGCCCAGTCTACCTACCGGGAAAGAAAAGCAAGCAGAATTCAGGGGGCATGTGCTGTCCCAAGAACATCTGACACCAAAGGGGACCATTTAGCTGGCGAAGCCTTTGGTGAAGCCTTTGGTGTGTCGACTGGAGTTGGAGAAGGATGTGGCTCCAACGAGGGATTCTACGAGAGGACGGAGAAAATCCCAATTCAAGAACAAAGGTCGGGAGAGTCTCCTGTGACGCAACCTTCCGCTTCCGTTCCGGACGAAACTTCGGGACAGTCTCATCGGGGGTCTCAGTGTCTTTTGGTCGATATATCAGATGACTATTGTACTCCACCTATTTTGATTGCAGAAGGACGGAGTGCCGAAGAAAGGTCAGTGGCGATTTTCATGGGGGGCCACGATTTTAATCTCGTTGATCCCCAAGAGGGGTCACAGTTGGCCGAGTGCTTTCAACTTCCTTCGAGGTCTGCCCTTCGAAAGGTGCCTCTCGAGTGTACCGATATGGCTATCCAATCTCTTTGCCTTATAGTAAGTACTTTCTCTGTGTGAGTCGAAGTTGAGTCTTTACTGTCTCGTGACTCTGACCATGGTGTCTTTTTTTCCAGACTTCTGCCCTAGTTGAGCTTCAAAGAAAACTGAGGGCTAAGCGGGATGAACAATTTTCCTGTATGAGCGATCAAGTGTTGGCGTTGAAGGATACCTTGACGAACCAAGAGAAGACTATTGGAGAGGCTAAGGACAGGCAGATCAGGCACCTTCAGGAAGACCTTGTTTCAGCTCAAGCTCGTTGTAAGGAATTAGAAATGGAGGCACGTGCTCGGAAAGTGCGGTTAACAGCCGCTGAAACGTTAGCCCATTTGCGAGAAGAATCCCTTCGAAAGGTTGAACAAGAGATAGCTGACATCAAGGCTTCTGCTGCCAGAGATGCTGTTGCCTATAACTTTCTCAGCGCAAGTTGCATGAGCGTCGAAAATGTGCCGAAGAGATTCTTCGAGAGGTTGATCGGTATGAGGCTCTGCCCCTGCTTGAAGGATCAGCGGATTCGAATTTTGTCCCTATTGTTTCTTGTGCTCCTTCTGTTCTTTTGTAGTTTTGTACCATGAGGATTTTTTATCCCCTAATTCATTGGAATGTAATAATTTTCACTGATCGAGCTAGGTCGGGGGGATCTCCTCTGATGATGTGTTTATTTTAGAATGCTTCAATACTCTCCTAGGAGGTCGATTCGGAGGTGTTTCTTTGGAAGGCCCGGGTGACTGAAGTCTTCCGGCCGATTAGAGACTTTAGAATTCAAGGTCGTGTTCGTCCGCTCGGGGAGTTTCGTCCCATGTTCGCTCATAAGATCCGGGCGGCTGGGGCCTTTCGGTCGGTTAGAGACTTTAGGAGTCAGAGTCGTGTCCGTCGGCTCGGGGAGTTTCGTCCCACATCGCTCATAAGATCCGGGCGGCTGGGGCCCTACGGTCGGTTAGAAACTTTAGGAGTCAGAGCCGTGTCCGCCTATTCGGGGAGTTTCATCCCACATTCGCTAATAAGATCCAGACGGCTGAGACCCTACGGTTGGTTAGAGACTTTAGGAGTCAGAGCCGTGTCCGCCCGTTCAGGGAGTTCCATCCCATATTAGCAACACATTCGTTCAAAAGATTTGGACAGTTAAGGCCTTACGGTCGGTTAAAGGCTTTAGGAGTCAGGGTCGTGTCCGCTCGTTCGGAGAGTTTCATCCCATATTAGTGACACATTCGTTCGGAAGATCTGGGCGGCTGAGACCCTACAGTCGGTTAAAGACTTTAGGAGTCAGGGCCGTATCCACCCGTTCGGGGAGTTCCATCCCATATTACCGACAAATTCGTTCGGAAGATTTGGGCGGCTGAGACCCTACGGTCGGTTAAAGACTTTAGGAGTCAAAGCCGTGTCTACCCGTTCGGGGAGTTCCATCCCATATTAGCGACACATTCGTTTGAAAGATCTGGATGGCTGAGACCCTACAGTCGGTTAAAGACTTTAGGAGTCAGGGCCGTGTTCGCCCATTCGGGGAGTTCCATCCCATATTAGCGACACATTCGTTCGGAAGATCTGCTTTGAAGGTAATTTAAAGCCCCGGGTTACGCATAGTCAATGAATAGTAGCAAATGTCGAAATCTTTATTAAAGGAAGAGTGCCAGGAAGTCCGGATCATACGCTGGACAAATGCTAACGGGAATATAAGGCTCGTGCCGACAGTCTTCATGGTGCACTTGGAGAATCACCCCTCCTGGTTCCTTACGCGGTGGTCTAGGATCTGGCCTATGAAGTGGCTCATTCTCCCTTGGTGCGTCACGCCCGATTGGGGAAGGCAGATCTCTCCCCTCTAAGCTGATGAATTTCTACAGTTTTTCGCTACGGACCAAGAATTTCAGTTCGTCCCTGAGTCTTTTGCACTCATCGGTCATGTGGTCGTAGTCCTTATGGAAATGACAGTATTTAGTTTTGTCTTTTTTGGGATCTTCTTCCGTCGGACGAGGGGGCCATCTGACATATGACTTGTTTTTTATTTGATACAAAACCCGGCTCAGGGTTTCACACAGTGGGGTGTAGATACTGAACCTTTGCGAAGGTCAAGTTCTTGGTTTGCCTCTTTTCGGAGAACGGGGGTGTGGCTACCTGCTGTGTTCTTTTCTGCTATGGTGGCTTTTTTGTCGGTCGAAGACTTCTGCCTCTTCTACAACAATATATTTCTCTGCTCGGGAGTAGAATTTTTGGATGGATGCAGGAGGCTTTTTGTGATGGAGACCTTCATATCAGAGGAGTGCAGACCCGTTAGGAGCGCGGCCAAGGCGATATTATGGTCCAGATCATGGACTTTCAACATTTCTGACTTGAATCTATCCATGAAGTTTCTGAGAGATTCCTCCTTCCATTGGTGTAATGATAAGAGTGATGTTGATTTCCGTTTAGCCCCGCGGCTAATTACAAAATCGGTCTCTAATTGTTGTCGAAATTACGCAAAACTCTTGATACTAAACGGAAGGAGAGAATTAAACCAGGTTAGGGCATTACCCTTAAGAGTGGTAGGGAAGTGTTTGCACATCGCAGCGTCCGAGAGATCTCTAGAGACCATCACCGTTATGAAATGAGCGGAATGGTCGCGTGGGTCGTTTGTCTCGTCATACCGCTCCATGGGAGGCAAAAGGATATCTCACGGTGTTGGTTCTGACATAATCTTTGCATCGAATGACGATTCACCTAGGGAGCGTTGGGGATCTTCTCTACCCTTTACTCCTGCTTGTTTTAACTCAACAGCCACGAGCTATTCAATTGCTTTTTTAGGCCCTGGGGGTCGTATTGGGAGGCCACCGATAGTTTCGGGAACTCTCGTCCATGGGGTTGCCTGTATTCAGATTCTGCAGTAAATGAGTGGTTGTCCGGTTCAAGAGCTCGATTGAGTCCTTCCAACTGTTTGCTCACTCTTTGGATTCCAGATACCAATCTTTCCATTTGGGGCTGTTCTGTCTGTTCTGATTCTGGAGCCATGACTTGTTGTCCTTGATTTACATGTTGCGGAATTAGCTCTGGATGCGACAATTGGGGGGAAAACACAGGATTGTGGATTGAAGGATTCGTTATTGGGGGAACGGCAGGTTCGGTGAGCATGGGGATATTTCCCCCTACAGCGGGGGCGGCTCTGGAAGACGCTCTAGTTCTTAGGGGCATAATTGTTGAGAGAAATAAGAACTACTCTAATCTGTTTCCCACGAACGGCGTCAATCTGATGGAGATGAGTTTTGGCTCCTCAGATACCAGCTCCTTGTTGACTCGAACGGTTGCCGTCGATGGTGGATACTCCTACAAAAACTGTCGGAGGTTGTTCCGGCGGGGAGACTCTGACGCTCAAGTCAGTAAAGAGCGATTTTCGTTTGAAAGAACTCAATATTATGTGCCCCCGGTGTTGGGTTTAGAGAGCGTACCTGATGTTGAGGGTTTTTAGATCCTTTATACCTGTGAGAGTTGTGCACTGCTGAAGGACTTCCACCCTACTTTCCTTGTCAAACTGATCTCGGGAATTTCAGAACTCAATATTATGAATTGGTCACGATCCTCATATATCGGGAAACCTTTCTCTTCGGGAGGGATATTTTTCTTATCTGAAAGATTTCGGAATTACTGTTATGAAATAAGAAACTGAAACCAAGAAAGTTATGACCTTCCTTTTTTAATTGATAGGGGTGTTGCCCTTTGTTCGGTTACTTGACTGATTGAAGTGACTATCTCCGCTTGATGAGTTACAATCGGTTAATGGGGCGGTTAAGACCTTATCGTTCGGTAGATGCGGGTGACTAAGGCCATTCGGTAGGTCGATCGGAGTGGTTACAGCTCTTTGATAGATCATTATTGCGGACGTTAGCTACTGATCGGCAGACCTCCTTTTCGTTGGCCTTTTGGGAATTGACTATTTTGGACTGGGTTTTGGAATACGTCCCTTCAGTTATTGAATAGGAGTAATCGGATAATATGGATATCCGAACTCGACTCAAGTATGAATTAGGTGGATTTGTGAGTTCGGGCTTGTTAAGTTTGTATTTTTCAAATTTGAATTTGAATTCGAATTCAAAATATTATTAAATAGTGTAATCCAATAGTACCTTTTATTTTAAAAATTATTTAAAAAAAATTAATTTATTGGATTTATCGAATCTTCAAACTCGATATAATAGGGCTTAAATTCAAGCTCAAATTCGATATCAAATTATCTGAGCCTGAGTTAAGTTTGGCCAAACTTAAATTGAATTTTGACCGGATAGTGTGAATGTATGGTAACATCCCTAATCTACATTAAAGTATTTTATTATGGATAAGTAGGGACGACATTGCTAATTTCGTCCACCCAGCTGTTTTTAGGCTTGTACAATCTCGGCCATTGTCCCCCCCTCCCTTTTCTATTTTTGTTGTCGACCAACTGTGAGCTTTTTCCTTGGCAATCCGTGAGAGATAAATCCGATCAACGGGGCAATTGCACGATGTGGTCATTGATCTCGTCGCTAATTAATAATCTCAAATTTCTCTTAATTTGTATTAACTTATTTCGATTTTGTTTTATTCTATTTATAATATTTTTATTAAAATGAA
Source organism: Dillenia turbinata (assembly GCA_037126225.1). Classification (NCBI taxonomy): domain Eukaryota; kingdom Viridiplantae; phylum Streptophyta; class Magnoliopsida; order Dilleniales; family Dilleniaceae; genus Dillenia; species Dillenia turbinata. The sequence goes on along the minus strand of JBAMMX010000020.1, from coordinate 27,013,758 downwards.
TACTTTTTATAAGAAATAGAGTTATATTAGTAGACTACAAATCAAATTTCTCTGTAAAATAGATTTAAAATATTATTATATTAATAATTTTTATAACTAAAAATATATTTATTCTCAATCCAAAATTTTTAACTTTTCCCAAAGGAGTAACTAAATGTAGCATATGAAACAAAATGAGAGGACTTGGATTGGGGGTATGGAATGGTAATGCATGAGCTTCACTATTGAGTAATATTTAATAATAAAAAGGTTTTGCTCTTTTTTTGAAAAAATTACTTGTCAAGTTTTTAAAATTTATCTCAAATTCATAAATTAGTTTCAGAATTTCAAAATACAATAATTAAAAACTTAAATTTTAAAATTCGTAACATTATTAGTTCTTCCGTCACTAACAAAGCCAGCCTGACCGCTAAATACTAATATGAACTGACGTGACAGATGATGTGATGGATTATTTTCTAACGTATCTTCCATCCTGACCTGAATTATTGACGTGTCATCTGACATGTCAGCACCAAACACTAACAAAGCCATCGCATCAGAAAAAATACTGACGTAGAATGCCATATCAAAAAACATGTTGAATGCCACGTCATCCCCAAAATTTTTATCATTAAAATCTAATAATAATTAATATTAACAATAATGTATTACATTATAATTAAATTAATTAATATTTATTTTGTAATTTTAAAATAACTAAAAAATAATTAATATATAAATTTTTATATAATTAATATTAATTATAATTAATATTAAAATTTAAGAATCAAAAGAAAAATTAAAATCTAATAATTTTAACATATATAAAAACATGCAAAATTGTAATCATTAATTATCTTATATAAATATTAATCCCTTCCCCAAAAATTAAAATCTAACATCCTCAGCAAGACCCATTTTTCGGCGAAATCCACCATCAACACTAACTGCAGAAGCTTCTCCATCAATGGTAACCCTTGGATCAACCCTAAAAACTCATCATTTGACCCTCAAATTTCAGCCACCATGTCTTTTTCTTCTACATCTGCCATTAACAACGGCATCAAGCTCCTTCCGTCAATGATGAGATATTTTTTTCTTCAAATTGAAGCAAATATTCATTTCCTTCTCTAATTTTGAGCTTGATCCTAAGTTTATTTCCAAGAATCGAGTCCCAATTTGTTCAAATCTGACTTATTTCAAATTGGAAAACAAATCTCCACTGCGTCCACCATTAACGCCACTGGTAAGCTTTGATTCCTTCGAATTGAAGCTCAAATCTGACTTATTTCGAGCCCCTAGGTGTTTTTGTAACTTAAAAAAAAAAAATCATTTTTGAACTCTAATCACTCAATTTTTTATCTTTGGTCACGAATCTGCTCGTCCACCATTAACCACGAACCTAAGCTTATTCCACTGTTGATGCTCCAAGTTGAAGCTCGATTCAATCATTTTTCGACCTTCAATGGTCGCCATGTCAATTTCGTCTTCTCCATCTTGCAATCTTCCCCATGTCAGTTTTATCTGTGCATCCGAGGAAGAAATTATTCATGGGTTTTTTGTGAGATTGTTCATGGGTTTTGAAGACTAGCTTTTGAACATCCGAGGAAGAAGAGGAAGTTTAAGATACCTATACAGAACTATGTTTTGAAGAATAGGCTTTTAGGGCTTTAGCAAGAGAGGAGAGGAGAGAGAGAGAAAGGGGATCTGAAGGGAAGAGAGAGAGGAATAGAGGGGGGAGTCAACCGATTTTGGGGGAAGGATGGCACGTCAGCATGTTTCTGATATGACATTCCACGTCAGCATTTTTGCTGACGTAATGACTTTGTTAGTGTCTGGTGCTGACGTATCAGATGACACATCAGCAATTCAGGTCAGAATGGAAGACACGTCAAAAAGTAACCCACCATATCATCTTTTACGTCAGTTCATGTCAGCATTTAATGGTCAGGCTGGCTCCGTTAGTGATGGAAGGACTAATAATGCTACGAATTTTAAAGTTTAAGTTCTCAATCTTTGTATTTTAAAATTCATAAACTAATTTGTGAATTTGAGGTAAAGTTCAGGGACTTGATTAGTAATTTCTCTCTCTTTTTCCCAAATCAGGGAAAAGCAGTTTAAAAAAAAAACAAAAAAGAAAAATTGATAAATGTATATAAGTGGAGTGATTCTAGTTCTTGTAGTTTGGTTTGTTGCAGATAAATTTTTTGATGTAATAATATTTAATATTTGTTTGCCAAAAAAATCTTATATAAATTTAACGTTATAACTTGCAGTCAAATTTTCTTTTAATTGTAATTAAGAAATGTCATAAATTAAAAAAAAAAAAAAACAGTATTTAAAAGGCGGGAAGCTCTACTTTTATGATTTATCTATGATTTGTAGTATTTAAATTATTATCTAACAATTATCATTTTTTATAATATGAGATAATAAAATAATTGATATTTCTGATAATTATAAATTTAATAAATATTAGTACCAGTGATTAGAAAAGAAAAAAATAGACAAATGAAAAATATAAAAATAATATTTATCTGCATTGTCATGCCTTTTTTTTTTCCTTCCAATTAGATGTTCTCAGATATAAGGAGGGTCGATTGTTGGAAGCTAAGTATGCCAATATCAGTAGTTGTGGTATTCTTATCCAATTTCGAGTTGTTTTATCAAAGTATTTATTAATCTTCAACTCCATTTAGAGCAGTCAAACCACCCATTACTTTTTGGCCCTTCCACCGCCCAAACCAACAAATCAACTCCCCCTATCCACGTAGACATCAAGAAATTAGACCACCCACAAAGATATTTCCCCTCTCCCTCTCTCTCTCTCTCTCTCTCTCTCTCTCTCTTACAGAAACTACTCAATTATATGAACATGAAAATGCCATGAAAAACAAGGGAACTTTCAATGAAAGATCTTATCTACAAACCCAACACTTTTTGATCCAAACAAGAGAGAGAGAGAGAGATGGCAAGTGAAGCAGTGAAGATAGCAGTCTGTGGCTGTTGCGGAATATGGGAAGAATGCACGTTGGATTACATAGGGTGGGTGGAGGAGAAGTATGGAGGGGTGTGGGTGTGTGGGCTATGTGAAGAAGCCATCAAGGATGAGCAAGCACGCCTGGGCGTTGAAGTTGGTGTGGCCCTCAGGCTTCATGCCATGTTCAGAGAGACAATCTCCTCAAATAAGGATGATCCTCCTTCAGGTTGCGTTGCTCACTCTCTCATCCAACTCATCAAAAAGATCATCTCTTCTTCTTCAACTTCTCCTTCTCCTTCCCCTTCCTCTGTAAATGCCTCTCTTAGCTAGTCCTACCCCATGTATGTCAATGTATTAATTACCTTTTCTTTTTTGTTCCTGACATAAGCTAACCTCCTCTTATGTGCTCTGTATTAATTCTAGTTTATTCTCTCATTCACAATTTTTATGGTTTTTTGGCATTTCATGTGGAAACCTCAAACGCACTACCAATTCTTGTGTTGCATTATATTCTTTTATGTACTTTTATATATTGTCCGAGTCCGTTAATAAGATTATGACATTGTATGTATACATACTATATAAATATATAAAGTTTATTTACTATTTTAATAGATTTTAATATTTATGAGATCGATGACCATCGAATTATGATTCAATATCACTTATTATTTTATTATTTTATTCTACAAAAAAATAGCGATCATTAATCTCTTAATTCAGTTCGAACATTTGCAGAGCCCTATTTAGAAGATTGTTCTCCTAGTGTAATATTTTTCATTTTTAAGTTTCAAATCAAAATTTGGTTAAGAAATCTAACATTTCATTTCACTAGACTGACTATCCGTTATTCCCTGTGTGTGTTTGTATGTATAACACTCGGAGCACTAGAAGTGTCAAGTTTGTCTTTGCTTTATGAAGCAACCTTGCAACTTAGAAAAGTTGACGCCCCATATTACTCGTAGTGTTTAGAACACAATAGACAGTCTCGATCAATCGAAAGATATGGTGGATCGATATAAGAAATATTACAAACAGAAAAGATGGAAATGCTTACACAATCACAGTCCCATTTTACAATTTTTATGAATATTTAATATTTATTTAAAGTTATTAAATTATCATATGATATTCATACTTGTTGTGTGACGAAGCCACTGTTCTCGTGTATTACCAACAGGGATTTTAAAATTTTCCCCAGTCATATTGAGAAAAGTTATAAAGGGATCTTTTCTTTGGACCAGAAAGGGAGAGAAATGAAAATGGATGATGCCTTGAAGGTCACTACTTTTTCAATGCTACTGCACTAATGTGGTTGAATTAGATTACCCACATCTCAATTTTCCTAAGCCCAGACAAAAATAGATTGCATTGCCCCAATCTCTCTCTCTCTCTCTTATTTATTTCATGATTACATCCAATATTGATAGAGGGCCACTGTCGGTGTGTGGCTTTGGCAAGGCTTAAAGTCCTCTTTGTCCTCCAATTTTAGGCAGAGGAAGGACATCCCTTTTTCTAATGGGTGAATAACTCCAATCTGTGCAAAATCTTGCAATAATTAATGTTTTCAAAAAGTAATCTAATAAATAGAAAATGCACATGTTGATTTTTCTTTTTGTGATTTATTGATGAAATGGGGAACTCCAAGCTGGCAAGATGATACAAGTTGAGCTCCCCACAAGATGAGGATGAGGATGGCAGTGAATGCAGCGGACTGCAAGCATTAACTTAGCAAGCATTCATTACTCACTAACAAAAATGTACTCCATAAGTGTGAGGGAACACAAGTAAATTAAAATTATTCAGACGAAATTAATACCACCACATGATTGGCCCAACTTGCAAAAATAATATATATATATATATATATATATATATATATATATATATATATAAAATCAACGGACAATCCTATTAGTAGAATAAAATATTAAGTCTGATTAGTAGAATAAAATATTAAGTCCTATAATCAAGTTTCGATTTCAAAGTTTGAGAATGAAAAAAATTATATTAAAAAAATCACCCTAAAGAAAGCCGTGCAAACGTTTGAACATAATTAATCAAAATATGATTCTAAATACTGATAAGGAAAAAAAAAATTATAAAAATATAAATACAAGCTTACTCTATAATAAATAATTCAACCATAAGTTTATTTGCAGATTCACTAACCTCCATACACATCAATAAAATTAGATTCCCACATCAAACATATGAAAAGGCTCGCTTGACATAAGATAATAACACTCGTTTCTGCTACCACCCTTTTGTACAAATAATAGGAAAAGAAAAGAAAAAACAAACGCACCCCCCCCCCGACCCCCACACCCCTTAGAGCACTTTATATTCAAGGTGGGATCAACATCTTGAGTTATTTACATAATGGTTTTGAGAAACAGTTGATTAAGAAATGGGTTTGGCTAATGGGTAGTAGGACCAAGAAGAGAGAGAAGAAAGGTCCTGTAATGGCCTGATGTCTCAGAGTGAACTGCATCATTCAATGACTTTTTGTATTTCTTGTGGTACTCAGCCTTTATGTACTGCAAATCAATCTCAGTCCTTGTCACTATAACTTGGATCAGTGTTGTGTCATCGGTTCCCATGCCTTTCATTGCCTTGTGCAAAACCTGAAAAAGATATTAGATTTAATAGCAAAAAAATTGAAAAAAAAACTTGAAGAGAACTATGTCTGCATTTGCTTGTCAACATAAGAAACTGATTCACTTCTTTAACCAAGCCATTGTCTTTTTCCTCAACGGGACTTCACTTCATTACATCAAAGATAATTTATAGTGCAAGAGAAGGTCTCTTCTTCCATCTTTATTTTCAAATATGGTTCTCTCATTTATTTCATAGCCATTCTTTAGCCAAAAGCATTTCACTTTCCAACTTTTGCACGTGAACCAAGTATCTGCAGAAAAGGTAACCTTTCCCATCCTGTTAACTTTTCTTTTGACCAACTTTCAATCACTAAAATCCAACACTTTAGCTTCTTGGTGTGATGATGAAACTAACTTGGTTCCTGAAGAAACATGATTGTGCGAGGAATGCCGCTGGATCAGAAATATATACCATTATACTGTGGAATTGACTACAATTCAAGTTAACACATCTATATCTTCTCCAGTTGTAACTTATTGTTTAAACATGAATATCTGTTCAAAGCTACATTACTTCTACAAATTATAAAATGAAACAGCATGGCTCACTGATTCTTCCAAGGATCTCGATGCCTTTCCTGAATCTATTAGACCTTGAATTTGTGCGCTATTGCTTCTCCTAACCAACGCAGTAGAAGATTTATGCAGCTGATATAACCATTTTACCCTTCGCCCCCTCATTTCTCATCAGATGGAGCCACTCCCATTCATGTCCTAATATGATTATTTCTAAATCTAAATATTCTCTTCGAACCAATCATCCACTACATTCCAATCTGCCAACCTTCACTCTATTTTGTACATGTTGGTTACTAACAGTGGTTGTTTTTCTTCTAAAGAGCAGATGCAAAATAACAGATATTGAAATTCACTCGGTAAACAATAAATAAATAAATAAATAAATAAATAAATAAGAAAGAAAGAATGATAGATCTATGTCTTCATAAAAGTTTTTCATTTTTTGTCCATCTTTTTACTCCATTTGTGACCTTGAAAGGGGTCCTTCAAAAGATTATTTTACCTGAACAAAACTGACTTTTATTACTGGTGATAAGAATTATCTCATTTGTATAAAACATGACCCATTCCAAACATGGCAATTTATAAGTTCAGCTCCGGCTAATTTCTTCGCAGAAATTCAAATTCAAGCACAACATCCAAATCTAGCTTGGCAGAAGGTTCTCAAACTAATTCAGATTTACCATATTAATGTTATGCAGAGAAGAAATTATGGCCAGAAAATAAAGAAACATGATTAAATAATCAATGTTGGAGAATAAAAAACCCTCCCCACCCCCCTCCCCCAAAAAAAAAAAGAAAAAGAAAAAACCTCCTATGAATCATATAGCAACCAAGTAAAGCAACAAACAACTGAGCCAAACAGAACATAAGCATACCTTAGCAAAGTACTTCGCAGGATTTTCCGCACACTTTAAAATTGTCAGCAATCCAAACTCAAAATATCCAGATGTTTCACTCTTCACAGCCTGATCACATGCATCTGTATGAGTATCAAAGCAGGAATCAGTGATTATGGAACCAGAGGACAAGGAAAATCAACCTTTTTAAGCGAGTTTTTGTACATATTGTGATACGAAAAATCTATAGCAGCTAGCTGTGCCCTGCTTCGTTCACTAAAAATACGGATGAATGTCTTTTCATCAGTCCCCAATTTCTTCTCTCCTGCTTTGAAGAGCACCTTTGCATCTTTTTCAGCCATCTCTCTATCGACTTCTGGCCCTTCATAACGTGATGTGCTCACGTATGCAAGCAAAAGCTGCACCATTGCATTTTCTCTAAGTCTCAATTTTACACCCCGTAAGTAATATGTTTTTATTTTGCAAAATGGAGTTTCAGAAAAGCCACAAATTACACGTTATGTTGCAGAAGCATTTGTTTTTCTATACATAGAATTAGAAATCTGCACTTGAAAAGGATATGAAGTTCCTACTTAGTCATGAGTCCTGAAATTAAATTTTTAAAATGAATTTCATGTTTATTTAAAAAAAAAAAAAAAACAGTACTAGGATCTCTCCTACCATTGTTCTCAGAAGCTTTTAAGGACTAAAGACCAAATAATATCGAGCCAAAAAGAGAGTTTACCTTCATAATGTCTCCGGTTAAACGTTGTTTGATGTCTTCCTCCAGGCTGACACCAAACATTGAATGGTAAATTTGTTTGAAAAATTGTATTTGGGATGGGGTGCGGGAGCATATTACTTCAGTAGCAGCTCTAAGATTAACAACATCTACAGCAATTGCTTGCCTCACTATAATCGCATCACGTGCTGCTGGATCATGAACCCAAAGCAGAACTGCAGTCTGGTAAATGAAAAGACAGATCATGAAATGATAATAAAAATAAATAATATGACAAATATAGCAACCAAAATAATGAAAACACAATTCGCGGCACTGTTAGATGTATCGTCACACTTAAATGCATCGCGTGCCACTAAACAGGAAAAGCACAAGAATGAGCATTGTACCAGTACCTCTAGTTTCCCACGAAGCTCGGAAGACAAACGTTTGAGAAGGTCATCAGAATACATAGCTTTGTATTCTTGCCGGATGAGAGCACGCTGTGTAGCATCTCGGTGGGCAAGAATAGTGATAACTGCTGCTGTATCGCAGCCCAGTCCTGAAAAAGAAGCGTTGTTACTGTCAATATCAGTAAGGCCAATGTAAGTCATGCACCTACTTTAGTGCCAAAGTTGGTAAAGGAAAAAATGACTTGTAAATCATGTTATTGATGGTATTTAGAGCAAAAGAAGCAATTGCAAATCTAAATCAATGGGACTGATGCAATTATATAATATTAGTGTTTACAATCTAACGATCAACAATTATTGCTACACATGCCTATTTCACTCGAAAATGATACTATTATATAACAAATGATAGCTTGTCATATTATTATACACCATAACACACATAACTCGTAAATAAATTTACTTTTGGGCAAGTTTTATAATAGCTTGTCATAGCTTCTTTATTTTCACACTTCATATTTATTTAAGAAAAGCTTGGCCAATCTGTTGCGTCCAACATGTGCCTTCTGAGCATCAGAGGGAGCATGATAGAATTATCTCATTGACAAAAAAGTAGCATATTAAAAGGTGTAAGTATGAATGAGACATTTCTGGTCTTAAAGGTATTCCCAGTAACGTTGTGCCAAAAAAGTTTAGAACACAGTCACTGCTTGTCCGGAACCGTCGACTGATATAGACCATAATCCATGAGGAATTGAATGGGATTCCAGAATGCACTTTAAACCCAATGATAAATATGTTGCACCTAAATCAAGCTTTACAGTCCACATTCCACAAAATTGGCGATAGGGAACAAAATAACTCCAGAAAGCCTTTCATCCAACAAAACAAAATCACAGTAATCTTACTTTACAAACTATACATATGAAGGTTTTCAATAAACCAAACTTTAACAATGAAAGGGGGAAAAAAGGCAAAAGAGCACGTCCACATCTCCACACGTATATGCTAACAATATGTGTTTGTGTTGGTAAATATGCCCATGAGGGGCTTTTTACCACAAGTTAATTTATTTAATTTAAATTAGAATTTATAGGGTAATGGGTGGTGGTTAACCCATGATCTCCTAACCTCCCACATCTCTCTCCCTTTTCTGTGCATATACGTGAGTTCACTGAAGATAGGGTAGTTGGCTGTGCTTGAAGCAATGGTGAATTGCTTGAGAGAGAGATAATTTTTTCTCTGCATGAAAAGATATTAAGGGAATGAGAAATTTTCGAGTAGGTAAATTTCTCTGTCGCTTCGACACACCGGACTATAAAGTGAGGTATTGTAGATTCGTGGTGGTGGTTCAATTGACTTCATGATCACCATCCCGACCGTGCAATCGTTCAAGGAACATTTTATCGTTCGATTCGATTGATTTTTTGAAGACCCTACACATTGAGGTATTTACCCAAAATTCCGAACCATTTAAATTTCTGAAAATTATTTATTGCTTCCGCTGTGTGTTGGTGCATCTAATACATCTAACAGTTTGAGATGCCAGCACGACCCAGATGGCCATGTAAAAAGTGTCTAGGGTGAATGGAAATGGCCCAACCACATTCCAAAATATCATTGACATGACTAATTCAATTTTGAAAATGCAAAGAGTCTAATGAGAAGATTAATAAGTGACTAATTTTGACTAATTCACTTTATATGTGTATAATTTTAAACTTTGGACAGCTTATATGGTCAATATCATGCTAGTCATACAATTACATATATTGGCTGAGTTCTACCATTAAACGAATATAAGCATAATACAATTTTAGATATATATCTAATGGGCATGGACTTCAGGTATTGAATTTCCAGGACCAGATCAAGTACAACCAAATCAATCGCAGAGCATGAAAGAACTTTCCCAGCAGAATCACTGAACTTGTTTAAGACTTCTAGTCTGTAGCCGTTCAAGTTAAAGAAGATCTCCCTGCAAACACCCAAATACTCTTAAAGACACCCAAATACTCTTAAAGAGCGCCGCACCGAACCCATAGGGTCAGTATCTCAGTCCTCTCCTGATTCTCAACTAAACATATGGTTGGGCTACAATAGAAAGCATATTGGCAAGTAAAAGGAACTCCAACCCAGTTTCTAACACTAACCCAAGATGCAGGATTGACCAACATGTTCCAAATATGTTTCCCACAGGATTAAATCATAAGACAGGTTTTTTCTTGTTACCACCTTTTTTCAATTTTCATCGGTAAAAGTCACTAATTTCGATCTAGAAAAATAGGAACCAAAACCAAATATAACCCTTCCAATACTTAAAGGGATTTTGCTATCTTATTAGCCCCTTACAACTTGAATCTAAAGTAACTCACCATCTACAAGCAAAACACCCTCAATTTTCCTGCAATTTTCCATTCAATACTTAAAGGGTTTTTGCTATCTTATTAGCCCTTTCTCTCTATCACAACTGGAAATTAAAGTAACTTACCATCCACAAGCCCAAAAAAAAAAAAAAAACCTCAATTTTCTAGCAACGTCGGTACCCCAAATGAATCGGCAGAAATTAAAGTTTGCTTTAAACTTCCTTTCCCCCCCCCCTTCAAATTCCATTTTCAAGCCTTGGCCAATTGATAACTATTCGGTTTCCAACAAGTGAACCATAAAATTCTGAATTGCACAAAATAAAAACCATCAAAAGAGAAATTCACCAAATAAGGGTCACATGATTTCAACATGAATATAATTTCCCCCAGAGAGAGAGAGAGAGCGAGAGGTACCCTTGAACGCCCGATAAAGTTGAACAGCATCATCTCTAGGTGAAGTAAGAACAGGAGGAACGGTGAGAGTCGACATATTCCCTTCAATCTCTCTCTCTCTCTCTGTGAATTGTATCGTAAGTTAAGTTGTAGGAAGCACAGATGCAAGAAGGATTCCCGTGGCGCAGAGCATTTTTAAATGAATTTTGTACCAGAAGCGGACGCGTATGTACGTTACGCAAACCCCACGTGCACACGTGTTTGACATGGGAGCATTGTAAAATAAAATATTTCGAATATAAAAAATATAATTAATAATATGATAAAGTAATTTGCAATTTCCCATACATATCCCCCTTGTTATGGTTTAGGTTTAATGTGATGTTGTACTGTACCTACTGCCAACAATATATTTCCTATAATCAGATGCTTGTATTGTTCACCAATTATGGGTCCCCAAACAAAGTTAACCAAACCTCTAACAAACACCCTCAAATTCAATGCCCCCTCCCCCAACAACATTGTTTATGAAAAATTCAAAATAGATTAACCAGACCTTTTCCGACAACTCAAATTAAAATCGATAATCGAAATCGTTCATTTTTGCAATGTGCGGCCAAAATTATCATCGAATAGGTTCCTTACTTTCAATAGTGAGCGAAAATATCCCAAGAGGATAATCTAGTAATCACAACTCTCATCTCCTAATTTATAAATCTCAGATTTCAATCCTATATAACAAAAAATATATATATTTAGCGAAAATCCAAAATTTATAATTATATATTTATGATATAGAGAATGAAGTGAACAATAAAATTAAGACAATAGGCATGGAAGGAAATATTAACAACATACATGAAAAAAAATGTTTTTCTTTATTTTTTTTAAAATTTAATTGAATATCTACATATGATTGGGGAATTACTCAATTCTGGTTATAAATAAAATAAGGGGATTGGTGGGAAAATGAAAGAATAATAAATGGTAGATGGTAGTTGATGGAACATCTCGGACGCGTCACCTTTACGCGGTGCTCATGATTGAAGGAACAACACCGGCGCGTCACTTTTACGAGGTTGGGGCAATGACGTAGTTAGTGGGGTATTAAATGAGACGCGTCACTTGCAGGTTAAAAACTGTTTCCAAATATTTAAGAGATCGGCTAGGAGGGCCCAAGGCTGTTGATGGCCCACCAAAGTATCAACTTGGACAATGCCCAAACTGCCCTTAGGCTCTTTTCGCAGATATATTTGGATTGGAGTAGGCATCAGAGCAGGAAGCACATTAGAGATCCCCCAGGAGACTTATGACTATTCCCAAAATATATGCATAAGCAAATCTTAAAATCCAAAATCCATCGGTAAATATCACAAACAAACAAGACACTTTCGGCCAATATCAATAGCAACCATTAATTATGAAGGCAACTTTGGGATAATATGATTATAGTATTAAATTCTCTTAATTAAATTTTTTAATTTAAAATTTAAAAATATAAAAAACAGATTTCATTCCTTATCTAGGAAAGGTACATTGTGATGGAACAGGAAACCAATATCAATACGAGTCTTAGTTAAGTATTATTTCTAGTCGGTGAAAGTTGAACGATCAGTTCTTTAATAGCCTACCGGTCTTCGATTAAGAAAAGAGGGGCATCGGTTCGAGGTTATCGAATGCCTTCTACAAATTGATTGGATTACCACCGCTAGAAATTAACCAAGAAGTCGATCTATGTCTGTCTTTTGGGGAGGTAAATCCCTTGACATGGCCAAGCAGAAGTGCTTGCTGGATCGTGGGCCTTCTGACCTTTGGGCACTGCCCTAATGGACCTTTGAATCTTGTCCCATTAGATTTTAATATATAATATTTTGTAAATATTTTCAAAACATATGCTATCTTTTAACATGAATAATTGTATAGTTATGTAAAATTATTATTTGCTTAACAATGACACAAGCTTTGTTGGTGACACATTTTGATAGGGAACTTGTGATTCACTCTGTCAATTATGTGTTTGGGTCCTTGTATGTTTGAATTCTTCGTTTGTTGAGAAGATTTTTGATCATACCACCTTGATATGATTGATATTTTGATATTAACAACATACATGAAATTGATATTTTGATATTACCCATATCAACATACATGAAAAAAAAATGTTTTTGATTTGATTGACATTGTGATATTACCAATGAAATTCTGAAAATTTTTAGAATCATAAGAGATCGATTTAAAGAAGTTGAGTTAACACTAGTTCGATAGAGATTAGTTGAACAGCATATGGGAGATAGTTTGCAATACAACTCTCCTTTGGTTTCAGAAATTGTTAGATTTATTGTCGGTGATTTTGAATAGTTTGAAAGGGATTGAGATATTATTGTTGAGCATAGAGAAAATGAATTACAAAAAAATAGTGATTGACATCCCTCTTTTGTGGGAATGCAATATTCAGTTTTTTTTTTTTTTTTTTTTTTTTTGATATGGTGAAGATGCTTATGGGTTAGGTTTTGATTATTGGGATGGTATCTATAAACGGCGTGGTGTTAGATGATGTGTTAATATGTCACAGCCCGGCCCACTTCTTGAACATTAAAAGACGTTGGGTTTAAAAATGAAATGGAACACAAAAACAGAGCATGCTAGAAGCAAAAACAGAGCATGGGAATAGTTTGGGGATTAGGATGGAAATCATTATAGTGATAAAAGAAAGGTTATAGATTGAAAGGAATATTCAAGGAGAGGAGAAAGAGGGAGTTACAAAGTGGGAGAAGAGAGAGAGAGAGTGTGTGTGTGTGGGGGGGGTTTAGAGAAAGGGAGATGACACAGAACAGAGAAGGAAGAGGAGAACACAATAATCCATTTTGTGTCTTTCTTACACCCTTTTATACATTTTGTTCACCACTACTAACTGTTCTAACTCACCTAAAAACTTCTAGTTATTTGGTCGATTGATCAACAAATTTTAACAACTTTCAACCTCCTACACTAACCGTTATTGTTAAAAGATGGTTGGGCTACTGGTTGTTACAAATTTCTCTCATTCAAAATATCCTTGTCCTCAAGGATAGAAGGTAAGAAAATGAGTTTTTAATGAGGCTCGATTCTTTTCAATTGAATTCTTTCGGATTGAGAACAATTCACTTGATTACCCATTGGATGACAAACTAATTGTTCCCCTGAATCTTCCTCCTCTTCTGCAGCTATTAGTATGTTGAGATGTTTGAGCTTGCATTGGTGTTCTAGCTTATATTTATCTCCATATTTGAAACAGAGATTATTAGCTCTTCTAAACTACATGTCTTGATATGAAATGTTGGGTATTCCGTCTTCAATTTTAGCTCCACTTTGTACTCCTTGTCCTTTGTATGCAATGTTTTTGAAAGTGGTCATTGTTTCTCTGGGATCCCAACTCTTATTTAGGCCGGTCTCTCTTTGTTTAGCTAGCTCCAAAGATTGTTCTTGTAAATTGGCAATTTTAAAGGCTTGGAGGAGAGATTGAGGCTTCATAATTCTCAGCATTGGTTTGATGTCTTCTCTTAGTCCACTAATAAAAGTTGAGATAAAATAAAATTCAATTAACTTGGGGTTTTTCTGCAACATTAATGACTATAACTCTTCAAACCTCTCTTGGTATTCAGACAAGGATCCACACTATTGTAATTTGTTAAACTCCTCAACTTTCATCATGGAAGCTTTAGTTTCGAATCTTAAACACAGCTGTGTTGAAAATTTTTCCCAACTAAGTTCTTGTTTGACTAACTTAAGACCTTGAAACCAGACTTCTGCCCTTCCCTCAAGATACATTTGGATGGTGTTGAGCCATGTGTGGGTAGAAATTTGGAAAACATTGAAAAATTTTTGACATTTCCTCAACCACATTCTAAGATTTTCCCTTCAAACAATGGAAGTTCAAATCTTCGAGGATTAGGCAAAAACCCATGGTTCAAAGGATCTTTTCTCAAAGTTTGAGATCCAGAATCCATTATTCTACCTTCTAATGGTGTTGGCAGAATAGATGACTTTGAGGCCCTATCTTTTTCTGGTTCTTCAATCATTTTTTTTTGTTTAACATTTTAAAGATTAAGCAAAATTTGGCATCGACACTAGCCAGGATAGCCTCTATTTTTTGGTTTTGTTCATCTAACTTCTGAGACATGCCTTCTAGCTTCTTTTCAATACCTTCGAACTTCTTTTCGACCTGTAGTCTGTGTTCTTAAAATTCACTCGTCAGCTCTTGCACTTTGTTGTCTTGTTTTCTGATTTGATCTTCCATAGTTTTGTTTTGTGTACTATCCGGCATTAAATCTTTTAAGGAGTCAAGGAACAGCTACTCTGATACCAATTCTGTCATAGCTCAACCCACTTCTTGAACATTAAAAGACGTTGGGTTTAAAAATGAAATGGAACACAAAAACTGAGCATGTTAGAAGCAAAAACAGAGCGTGGGAATGGTTTGAGAATTAGGATGGAAATCATTATAGTGATAAAAGAAAGGTTATAGATTGAAAGGAAAATTCAAGGAGAGGAGAAAGATGGACTTACAGAGAGAGAGAGAGAGAGAGAGAGAGAGAGAGAGTGAGGTTTAGAGAGAGAAAGGGAAATGACACAGAATAGATAAGGAAAAGGAGAACACAACAACCCATTTTCTATCTTTCTTCTTGATCTTACACCTTTTTACACATTTTGTTCATCACTACTAACTCTTCTAACTCACCTAAAAGTTTCTAATTAGTTGGTTGATTGATCAACAAACTTTAACAACTTCCAACTTCCTACACTAGCCGTTATTATTAAAAGATGGTTGGGTTGCTAGTTGTTACATAATATAAGAGAGTTTTATGTTCATAGAATAGAACAAAGATTCCATGAAGGCAAAACATTAATTAGATGTGGCGATTATTTCAGCGATATATGGTTGATGTTTTTTCATGTATTGAAGAAAAGAGTATAACCAATTCAATGATATCTTGCATTTTTGAAATGCAATAATATCAATAACTAATCCAATCTTTTATCTTATGAAAATTTTCAAGATAAAGAAAAACTAGAAGTGGGACATTAAATATGAACTCAATGAATCTTTTTATATTAGTCTGGCTTTTGAGGTACTTAACAAAATTGCTATGACATTTGTAATATTTTTGGCAAATTGATGGGTTAAGTGTTGTTTTTTTCTTTTGTAGTTAGGCTATTGTAATGTCAAAAGTGAAGCTAATAATTTTTGATTAATGTAGTTTTATTGAGTTTGAAGTATCTCATATTTTAGGAATCGATGTCTTCATTATTTACTTACATTATCATAAGATAGTTTACGATAGTTTTCCATTCAAATATATATTTGCCAGAAAGTGTATCAATCATTTTTTTATATTTTTTTTTTATTTTTTAAAATTTAATTGAATATCAAGCAAACTACTCAATTCTGGTTATAAATAAAATAAGGGGATTGGTGGGAAAATAAAAGAATAATAAATGGTAGATGGTGGTTGATGGAACATCTCGGACGCGTCACCTTTACGCGGTGCTCATGATTGAAGGAACAACACCGGCGCGTCACTTTTACGCGGTTGGGGCAATGACGCAGTTAGTGGGGTATTAAATGAGACGCGTCACTTGCAGGTTAAAAACTGTTTCCAAATATTTAAGAGATCGGCTAGGAGGGCCCAAGGCTGTTGATGCCCCACCAAAGTATCAACTTGTACAATCCCCAAACTGCCCTTAGGCTCTTTTCGCAGATATATCTGGATTGGAGTAGGCATCAGAGCAGGAAGCACATTAGAGATCCCCAGGAGACTTATGACTATTCCCAAAATATATGCATAAGAAAATCTTAAAATCCAAAAATCCATCGGTAAATATAAAAAACAACCAAGACACTTTCTGCCAATATCAATAGCAACCATTAATTATGAAGGCAACTTTTGGATAATATGATAATAGCATTAAATTTTCTTAATTAAATTTTTTAATTTAAAATTTAAAAATATAAAAACAGATATTAAAAAAATCTAAATAAATCGATTATCGAATTAATTGATTAACGGATATTCATCGATCAAATAAAAAATATAATTATAATATTTATATGGCTGTAGTTATTGGTTCCTATATATCTATATATATATATATATATATATAAATGCTCATTCGCCCCAGTTTTCACTGTGACTATGCAGGTCGAAGATTCGGAAGCTGCATTTATGTTCATGTTTATCAAAAAAAAAAAATAATAATAAAAATAAAAATAAGTTAATGCTGTTCACGTGTCAAATGTACGAATCAAGTCTCCCTCTAAAATGACCACTAAAGAAAATGCAAGTGTCACTTAAGCAGAAGTTCACAAGAACACAACTTCTTCATATTTGTCGCATGGCCCACTAGCAACAGACACGTGGCCTGCTTTTCAGGCAGCTCATAATCTCACGCCTCTTTCCCTTCCCAGCCAAAGGTAAAATAACCTTTTCCTACGCTAGATATAAATTAATTTTTAATTGGGATGGCATGAATTTTTCCATGTCTGGGATTTCTTTTGGTTTACAACTTTTGTATCGCACAAAAGATTACGAGTACTTAAACTCTCCTGCCAACTGTGTTATTTCTAAATACCAGTTTTTTTGTCCTGTGTTAATGTCCGGAATACCTATAAAATATAAATTATATTTTTTTATTATATAAATATTTATCAAATTTATAATTAAATCAATATTTAAATTAAATTATTATTCAAATCAATAAAAAATATAATGTATATTAACGACATAAAAAAAAGTCTAAGTTCTGAAATTTTAAAAATAAACCAACGAATGAAGTAAAAAAAGATAATAAATGAAGTAAAAAGTAATAGAAATAAAGATATAACTATTCATGGGGTCAAAAAAATAAAATAATTATGTAAAAAAAATGAAGGATTAAAGAAGAAAAAAAAGTCAAAAAATAAAACAAGGAAGGACCTAAATAGGGAAAAAAAAGAAAAAACTGTAATTTAAAAATAAAAGAACGATTATCTGTGAGAAAAAAATAAAAGAGAAAAAATTATGTTAAAAAAATAACAAAGGACTAAAGTTTTCTTTTGAAAAAAATAAGGACGTGAATGGATAAGTGAGACAAAGAAAAAGAGAAAAACATATGTCTACGAAAGACGAATGACTTAAGGAGAAAAATTTTGGGGAAAAAAATAAAAAAAGTAAAAAATTGAACAAAAAAAATATAGTTTAAAAATAAATGGATGATCATTCATGAAGCAAAAACAACAAAAGAGAAAAAACTTATGTTAAAAAAAGATGAAAAATTTAAGAGAAAAAAAGTTGGCTTAAAAAATAAAAAAAATAAGAATCTGAATAAAAAAATAAAAAGTTATGGTCTAAAAATAAAGAAACGACTATCCATGGGGTAAAAAACAAAAGAAAAAAAAACCTATATCCCAAAAAGAAGAAAGATCTAAGGATAAAAAGGGTAAAAAACGGTGAACTGATCTAAACAAAAGAAAAAAAAATATGATCCTAAGAAGACAAAGGACATAAGAAAAAAGGGGAAAATAGTACAAGAATGTGAATAGAAAAAAAAATGTAATCCCAAAATCACGAAAGATTCAAACGGAAAAAAAATGGTCAAAAAATTCAAAGATTTGAATAAAAAAGAAAAAAAACAGAAGTGTCGTCACGAATTAAAAAAAAAATGCATGGACCCGAATTGGAGGAAAAAAAAAAAAACAAAACATGGTTCACAAAAGACAAAAGATTCAAGTGAAAAAAAATGATTTAAAAAAGTGTAAAAGATTTGAGTGAAAAAATAAATTAAAAAAAAAACAAACTTTTATGAGTAAAAAAAAAAGTGTAAAGAGCCTAAAAAAAAAAACATAACAAGGTCTCCAAAAAAAAGAAGAACAAGCTTGGATAAAAAAATATATATATATAACGGGATCCAAAAAATATGGGACAACCAAATAGGGGCATCCTAAAAAAAGAGTACGTCAACGAGAGAGCCAAAAAAAAAAAAAAATTGTACAAAAAAAAATGACGCAAACAAAAAGATAAACATGGCAGGGTGTCAAAATTATGGAATGTCCAAATATGCTCTTTCAAAAAAGCATATAAAAAGTACATATGAAAAGTAGAGGACATGAACGGGAAAAAAAAAAAAAAAAAAAAAAGGAAGTTGGACAAAAAAGAATGCAAATGAAAAAAAAAAAAAAAAAAAAAGACGGTAGAGTCCAAAAAATATGGGACAACTACTAGGGCCACCGAAACAAAGCACATGAATAGCAGAGGACCCATAGAAAAAAATAACAAGGTGGACTCAAAAAAAGGACACAAATGAAAAAAAAAAAAAAAGGTGGTGAGGTCTAAAAAATTTGAGACAACCACTTAGGGGTATCGGAGTAAAGTGTATGAACAGTAACCCATCAAAGGTAATAGGGTAATAGAAATTGAGAGACTCGGGGACATTTTGGTCATTTAAAAAGAGGCAGATGAATAGTAACGCTCACAATAACCCCAATTAGCTCTTGGTAATAATAATTTCACATAAACTTAAAATAATATTATCAAAAGATAAAGATATATTTATAAACTATTAATATTTTAAACTATCTTGTCAAAAGTGAAAATTTCTCATTCGAAGCTTTGTAAAATATATTATTCTATTTTGATACAAAATAGACAAAATATTATTTACCTAAACAATTTTTCACCATTTTAAAATTAATGTGGGTACGCTTTTATGGTCAATGTGATAGAAATCTTTTCTTAGTTTGAAGTAAAGAAAAAAAAAAAAATCAAATATAGAAAATTTTATACGTTTACTCTATTTTTTTTATGACTTTCTCTCTCCTCTCTTCTCTCCCAACGAAATAGATGGAAAATCATTTGAAGAAAATTTGTTGGAGGTAAAAATTTTCCCGCATAGAAAGAGAAAAAAAGTTTTGTTGGAGTAAATTTTATTCTAAAATTATCACCATCTTATTGATCATATTCTTAAATTAAAAATTCCAATAGTTTGTGTATACTTTTATTTTTTCGAAATATGAATTGATAAAGTTGGTTGAACGTGGAAGCAATAATAATATTAAAACATAATAATCCATTATTTTAGTAAAATATTATAATTTATTAGATTTATATAAAAAATTTATTGTTATAAATATAAAAATAAATATTACAAATATAAAAATAAAAAAAGTCAAATATTTTCAAATCAAATCAATAAATTTGATTTTAATGTATAATATTTTCTAAATATTTTCAAAACATATAATATCTTTTAACATGAATATTTGTACATTTATGTAAAATTATTATTTGCAAAACAATGACACAAGCTTTGTTAGTGAAACATTTGACAGGGAACTTGTGATTTACTCTGTTAATTATGTGTTTGATTCCTCTGTTTGTTGAGAAGATATTTGATCATATTATCTTGTTATGGCACGATGTGATTGTAAGATTTATTAGACAAAAATTCTAAAACTCTAGGAAAGATATTCACAATCTCAATTATGTGTTTGATTCCTCGTATGTTTAAATTCTTTGTTTGTTGAGAAGATATTTGATCATATCACCTTGTTATGGCACCGATGTGATTGTAACATTTATCGCCATTCGACATCCACACAGAGAGCTATTGATTTAGAAATTTCATCCACTTTTAGTATTATGAGTGCCTATGACGAGTATATCAAGATACCTAAGTCGTCCTCATATCTGACTTTTACTTCTACTCTAATATTTACATATGTTACTGACGATGTTGATAACGCTACATCAAGTGAGCCTCCACGACTTAATATTTATTGACAGCGTCCTCATTGATATTTAGATGAGACTGTTACAATTGACTTTCTTGAGGGTGATGAGGGTAGACTGGCTCGTGTTCCCACCAGAGATCAACTGTAACGAAATTTTGGACGACTTCCTTGCGATACTTAGTATAGGTTACGCACATAATATGTATTATATTTAAATTTTATAAAATATAATTTCAAATTTTATTGATAATTATTTATTAATTATAATTTTCGTAACTTCTTTTTTGTTTGATTTCAATGTTTATAAATTATTTTGATATATATTGTTTTCATGGTTTTGGTTTTGGAGGTGATATCTGTCATTTTAAATAGGGTCATTTGGTTGTGTTGGTGTTTTGTTATTTTGTTGGTTAGTAGTGTCTTGGAATTTTAAGTATTGATTGGCCATGGTTATTGCTGTGTTGGTACTTTGGTGATGGTCATGGTTGACCTGGTTTGACTATTGATATTTTGATGTTTTGTTGGTTAGTGTTTTGATGTATTGATGGTCATGATTGAGGTTGTTTGACTTTTGATATTTTGATGTTTTATTGGTTGGTGTCTCGGTGTATTGGTGGCCATAGTTGAAATTGTTTAACTATTGGTGTTTTGATATTTTTGTAGTTGTTGATAGTTTAGTGCATTGGTTGGTGATGACTGATAGTGTTTTGGTCTCTTCGTGATGGCCATAATTAAGATTGTTTGATTGTTGGTATTTTAATATTTTGTTGGTTGTTAGTATTCTGGCGTTTTAATTGGTCATTGTTGTTTGTATTTTGATATATTAGTTGGTCATGGTTGTTTGTATTTTGATTAATCATATTTGTTTTGGATTGAATTTATGGAATAAGGGATATATGTATGTACAGTGTGTAGGGTGCAGTGCAAGGTGCATGCACAAGCAGCCGACTAAGCTAAGGACACAAGTGCACAGGGTGCATGCACTCTGGGTGCAATGTAGATGTCGTGGTCCAAGAGCGCGACACAGATGTCACGGTCCAAGATCATGACATGGATGTTCCGATCCGTGACCGTGACATCAATTTTTTTTTAATTTGTAAAAAAAAAAAATAGTGAATGTCGCGGTTTTAGATTGTAACGTCAGAATTTTTTTTTTTTTAAAGTCGCAATGAATAATAAGTGTTGCAACTTGAGATCATGACATCACTAGATTTAGGAAAAAAAAAAAACAATGCTATTTAAATAATTTAGAGTAAAAGTAACATTATTTTGGTAAAAATCCTCGGAGAATTTCAAAGGAGGCAATAGGACATAACGGTTTTACGGAAATACCCCTTCATTATGGATGAGATTGGTAATTTTCAATATTCTGATGGACGAAAAAAAGAAATTGGACTCTGCTACCATGCTTTCAGAATCATTTAAAATTTATTTTTTTAAAAATGATTATCAAATCAAACCGATTTTTCTTAATTTTCCAAAATGAATATCTAGAATTAGATTTTATAGATAAGGTTCCAATTATATTTTTAAACTATTCATTATAGTTCAATTTGACCTAATTTTACTATATGATTCGAATGGTGGCTGCGTTTACTCTGAAAGATTCTACCGTCAATCTCAAGCTAAACTCTCATGGATGTAATAATCTTACGTTGTATTCTCTTAATCATGTCCTAAGTTCAAGTCGTAAGAATAAAAAAATGAGATTTAAGAGAATTAATCTCTTATATAGGTCCTATAATATTTAAATCAGATTAATCAGGTAAAATTTGAACACCGATTAGTAGTAAGAATCTATTTACAAAAAAACAAAAAAAAATCTCAAATATGGAGCTGCTCCAATTATCTTAAGTTGTCTTCGATGAAATAGTTTAATAATCACAATTCTGCTCCCTCAATTCTATAATCTGGGTTGAAAACTCCTCTAACAAACAAAAAAAAAGTAAAATAAAATAAAATAAAATTCTTAACTTAGAGTCCAGATACTTAAGAGATTGGCTAGGATGGCCCAAGGCTGTTGATGGCCACCTAAGTATCAACTTGGACAAGGCCTAAACTGCCCTTAGGCTCTTTTCGCAGATATATTTGGATTGGTGTAGTCATCGCAGCAGTAAGCACCATAGAAATCCCCCAGGAGACTTATGACTATTCCCAAAATATATGCATAAAAAAATCTTAAAATCCAAAAATCCATCGGTAAATATCTCAAACAAACTAGACACTTTCGGCCAATATCAATAGCAACTATTAATTATGAAGGCAACTTTTGGATAATACGATAACAACGTTAAATTTTTTTAATTAAATTTTTTAATTTAAATTTTAAAAATATAAAAAATAGATATTAAAAAAATCTAAATAAATTGATTATCGAATTAATTAATTAACAAATATTGATTGATCAAATAAAAAATATAATTATAATATTTATATGGCTGTAGTTATTGGTTCCTATATATATATATACTCTTTCGCCCCGATTTTCACTGTGACTTTATGTTCATGTTCATGTTTATCAAAAAAATAATAATAATAATAAAAATAAAAATAAGTTAATGCTTTTCACGTGTCAAATGTACGAATCAGGTAGCCCTCTAAAATGACCGCTAAAGAAAATGCACGTGTCATTTAAGCAGAAGTTCCCAAGAACCCTTCTTCTTCATGTTTGCCGCATAGCCCACTAGCAACAGACACGTGGTACCTTTAAGGCAGCTCATAATCTCACGTCTCTTTCCCTTCCTGGCCAAAGGTAAAATTACCTTTTCCTACGCTACATATAAATTAATTTCTGATTGCGATGCCCTGAATTTTTTCACTTCTAGGAGGATTATTTTGGTTTACAACTTTTGTATCACAGAAAAGACTGTGTACTTAAACTCTCCTGCCAACTATGTTATTTGTATATATAATAATTTCATATAAAATTAAAATAATATTATCAAAAGATAAAGATATATTTATAAACTATTAATGTTTTAAACTATCTAGTCAAAAGTGAAAATTTCTCATTTTAAACTTTGAAAAATATATTATTCTATTTTGTTACAAAATAGACAAATTATTATTTGCCTAAACAATGTTTTACCATTTTAAAATTAATGTGGGTAAGCTTTTAGGGCCAATGTGAGAAACTTTTTCTTAGTTTGAAGTAAAGAAAAAAAAAATCAAATATAGAAAATTTTATACGTTTACTCTATTTTTTTTTATAACTTTCTCTCTCCTCTCTTCTCTCCCTCTGAAATAGATGGAAAATCATTTCAAGAAAATTTGTTGGAGGTAAAAATTTTCCTTAATTTAGCATAGAAAAAGAGAAAAAAAGTTTTATATGAGTAAATTTTATTCTAAAATTATCACTATCTTATTGACATATCCTTAAATTAAAAATTCCAATTGTTTGTGTACACTTTTATTTTTTTTCGAAATATGAATTGATAAAGTTGGTTGAACGTAGAGGCAATAATAATATTAAAACATAATAATTCATTATTTCAATAAAATATTATAATTTATTAGATTTATATAAAATTCATTATTATAAATATATAAATAAATACTATAAATATAAAAATAAAGAAGTCAAATATTTTCAAATCAAATCAATAATTGATTTGATTTTAATATATAATATTTTTTAAATATTTTTAAAACATATGTGATGTTATGTAGCCCAAATTATGTGGAGCTCATAGTCAATTAAGCCCAAAAGCCCACACACGGGCCATTCCAACGTTTATCGATCATCTCTCCTCCCTGATAGCCACCTGCTCAGTACCTCAATTGATCGGTGCTCAACAATCGTTACTTAATCTATCGATGCAATGTTCATTCTCCTGGAATCATGGAGGCAATCTGATGAAACTAGAAATAGAATATATAATCATAGCCGATAAGGGAAGGAAATCATTACGATCTAAACTTTTCATATTGATAAGATTTCACAAATTTTGAGTATCTTACGCCATGATCCCCTGAAATTTCGTGTAACACCGACACCTCGGTGTACTCATATTGTACTTCTTCTCATATTTATATATGATGTTTTTTTTATGTTTCATAGAGTGAAATTCACTCAGAAATTTTTTTGCTAAAACCATTCCCGAAAAATTTTGGTCAAATTGCTAGAAATTTAAAAATTTTCAAAAAAAAAAAAAAGGATCACTGATGGTCCAATAATAATGAGGATGACTCTGAAGTATATAAGAATCTCAAATTTGGGTAGATTTTATTTCGTAGAGCTAAATCGTAAATTTTCAAAAAAGTCGCTTAGAAACCCTAATTTAGGTCAAAGGCCGTTCGGTAGGGCTAAACGACCACATTTTAACGTGGATAAATTAAATTAGACCTATGAGATTTTGGGTCGAATGTGAAATTATGAAAATTTTTCGGGGTAATATGGAGTGTGGCTGTCCATATACTGTGGAGTTGGGTTAATGGGTTACTTTGTTATGTCATACTCTCATCGGCCCACCCAATTTTTCTCTACCGTTCGGTATATTATATTTGCTTATATTTTCTGAAGGTGAATATTTGTACCATTAATGCATAATCATTTTACTACCGGTGCTTTTCCTTGGGAATCAATCCTGTTCGGTACTGTTGACAATTAACTTTTGGTACTGTCAAGAGCCTGTCGGTATATACTTATAATTTTGAGGAGTCTGTGTTCCTCTATTTACTGATCGACACCATTTTAATAATGCTTTGCGGTGATAGCATTTAACCTTCCATCTTGGTTGTTCGACAGCTATCTCATCGGCACCGAGCAATAAACATTTTTACATTTCTCATCCTGTTCGGTCACACATGTACTGAACAAATCCAATTACCCTTCAGTCTTCACCCATGTGATTCCATTTGCATGCTTTGGGAATTATGATGAGAGATTTGAAGTATATCCCTTGGTAACTTGTTCTGCCAATTACATTCGGACCTACACATTTCATTTCACAAATTTGCATTTCCAGTGTTCGGTCAAGCTTGCCTTCATAGATGCTGTTCGGTCATGCTAAAAATAACAAATTTCCTCATTGGTCAACACTTGCTTAATTCCCTTTCACCTTCGGCCACAACTTGTTTCCCTTCCCGAACAAGTTGTTTGTCTTGTCTTATTTCCCTTAAATTTGTATTGCTTAAATTACATTTATATCATGTCTTTTCTTTGACTTCCTATTAACCGAACAACACTTTCGTTCGGTTCCACATTCCCCTTCAGCAATTGGATGAGAGTCTTGTTGAACTTGCTCCACCACTTACATCCACGTTTATGCTTGAATTCCAAATTTGCTTGTCATCATTGTCTTCATGAAGAATTGAATCCAAGTCTTGGAAGTCACTAAAAAGATATATTACCACCATGCCATGACTTCAATAATATGCTACAAAATTTATATCATATCTCTTATTTTAAAATATACCAAAATTTCCACAACTTTAGTTTGTTTCCTGTGAATTTGTGCTACTCATTTCCATTCCTCTGTCGGTCACTGAACATGCTCCCTCAACCGGACAGCACTACACAAAATATGTATATATATATATTTTACTTATTGTGTTGACTTTGCCAACAACTCTAGTCACCATGTTGGGTATTTGTGCAAATGGAAAGTAGATGAAGACTATTAGGCAAATATTGAAAGTGGACTAGAGTATAAAGGTGGAAATGGGACATTGAGACCCACGAAACACAGAAACCTTATTTTTCTCTCTAGAGTGTTCCTCCCATTCTTTTTGACTCTCTTTCCAAAATCCCATCAACCCATTACTGAAACCTAAGATCTGAGTTTCCAAACCACTCATCTAACACCCTAAAGTTAAACTCTAGTCTTGATTCTGGAAAATCTTAAAGATCTAGAGTTGTCTCAATGAAAGACAAAATTCTAGTGTTTGATATAGCCCAAACGGGAAAGACTTTTTGGAGAAAAGAAAAATCAAGGTGATATTATTTCTCTAACCCATTTTTTTTTTTTTAGTTTATCTACATGATTATTTACATAGATATGGAGACAGATAAGCCACAGCAAATGACGGAGAGTTGGGCTTTGACTGTTTGGATTTTTGGGGTTGACTTAAAAATAAATATTGATAATTGTGGCTCATTAATATTGTCCAGTAGGAGTTGAACGGGTTGATCGTGGCAAGACTGTTGCTATCAAAGAATTTGGGAGTGATTACCTCTCTATCACTGTGAGTGAGATTTTGATATTATATTCTCGATTGAGTAAAATCCATATTTCATAACTTTTCAAAATGACATATTTTATGACATGTGGGAAAGCATGAGATTTGATTATATGTTTTATAAATGTCTCTTTTGTGATCATTGGATTGTCTAAAATGATTTATTCAAATGATATGCATCTATGAGTTGTATTGAAATGACATTATGCCACTCTTTGAAAACTTGATATGATTATATACTTTCATTGCATTGGCACACTGATTTGAAATGATTTGATGAAAAATATATGGGCCGGATGCCTACTTGTGATATGATGATGCGATGATGTTCCTTGTGGATTCTGTAGCTATGAAGGGCGTTTGTTGAGGCACCCATTGTGTCCGGATACGCTTCTGCAGGAGGTATTCCCAAACATCATATGTATAGTTGCGGTCGGTTGAACCAAATCAGGGAGAATATGTGTGACGCCACTGTCTAGTACTGGGCAGGATTTTATACGTGGTTGATTATATATATGCACGTAGACACAGACTCGCCGGTTGAACCGTAAGGGGAGGACGTGTGTAACGCCACTGTCTAGTATTTGGTGAGACCCGTGGCCAACATTGGGGTAGAGAGCTAAATGTGTTTATACTTGCATATAAAAAACTCTCAATATATCCGTCATTGGTCGTGGTTGACCATTGCTGGGGATATTTATTGGCAAGCTCTAAATAATTCTTTTGAAACGTTAATGGATGCATATGTTGATATTGTGATGTATGATATATGATCACTTGATTTATGGAAATGCCATGCTTGATTTTAATATCAATATGTTTTAAAATGTGGTTTGACACTCCGTGCTCACACATAGTATTGAGAACATAATGTCAATCCCTTCACTCACTGAGTATTTTCCCATAATACTCACCCATCACTTCTCCATGATGACAGATATAGATTTGGCAGAAAGACGTGTCGAGAGACTTTCGATACACTTGACTTACATTTGGAGACTTCGAGTTTTGGATATGAAACCAGCCATTCTTTCGTGATGAAAATTGGATGATGCATATATATGTTTGATAGGGGTGTTCATTTGGGCGGGTTAATGGTTTTTCGAGTTATTTGGGTTTTGGAGGTGTTCAATCCAACCGAAAACCGAGCCAAATAAAATGAAACCCGAACTAATTTATCCGAATTAAATTCGGGTTATTTGGTTTGGGTTATTTGGATTTCATTTACCCGAATAATCATATAACATGAAAAATTCTTTTAATGATTTGGGTTAAACGGTTTGAATTTTAATCGGGTTGGATATGACAAGTTATGTGAGAATATATTATTCGGGTTTCGGACAGATCCCGAATAAAAATCTTCATTTTTATACCCAAACCATTCATCCGAATTTTTAATTGGGTGAAACCATTCACTCGATCCAATTTTTATTTACCCGAACCAATAATCCGAATTTAATTTGGATCGGGTGGGTGAATGGATTCACCCGAATAATGAACACCCCTAATGTTTGAGGTATATAGAATGACCATGTACATATTTTATGGGATGACTATAATTGTATTATACAACTTGTAATTTGAGACTCTCAAAATTGCTGTATATCCATGCATTGAGGTAAAGTGTTGCATTTTAATTTCTTTTACTTGGAAAAGTATATTTTGAGGAAAACCATGTTTTAAACAGGTGAAAATGTTTGCCTTCATTGTCTTGATATGTGTATCGTGTGATGGGCAGCATATGGGGTAGCGGGCGGCTATTCACGGCCTTCGATTGAGTATGGGGGCGTGACATTTCGGGCATTCTCAGAAGAAAACTCAGGTTTTATCACCCCATGGACACACGGCTTTCACGCTCGAAGAATATATAATCTTTATAAGTCTGCTACCCAGGTAAGTACTATAGACCACACATAGAGTACACGACAAAAAATCAAACTTTTTCTCTTTGCGATTGGCCTATTCTTTTTGAAAACCGCTCTCTGACTTGACGTTGAAGTCTCTCCTACCGGAGTACCCTCTAACGGTCTTTTGTAGGTCTCACTGGTCGAGATTGCCAAGAGATCAAGTCCTCCTATTCGAGTTAGTAAAGCCATCATCTGTAGAGTCAGATCCACCTCCAACAGATTGGTATTGTCTGTAGGAACAGACTAATTCCCAACCGAAACAGTTCTTACTTCCACTCCTTTCCCCTTTTTACCATGGCCTCAACCAAAAGAATAAGACCCACAATTGGTTTCGATGATGATGATTTGGAAGGAGTAGATACCAACTGAAATGATCTGTTGATCATTACGGTCAGAATTGACTCTTACCTCATTAAGAGGACCTTTGTGGACCAAGGAACAGATTGCGACATTCTCTTTTGGGACGCCTTTTAGTAGATGGATGTTACCCCATTCTGTCTCAACCTCCTGATTGGCCCATCAAAGGGCTTGCTGGCAAATGCGTATATCCGAAAGGCGTTATTTCACTCACTGTGTCTTTAGGAATACGTCCTTATCACGACACCACCAAAACCACTTTTTATGTGGTAAAGCTTCCATCTCCTTACAATGCCATCCTAGGACGTCTGAGCCTAGACGGCCTCGAAGCATTACCGAGCACTATTCACATGAGAATCAAGTTGAGAACACCTTTGGGAATCACGGCTCCTCGCAGCGACCCGGATCCATCAACTGTCCCCTTGCTAGGAGAAAAAGAGGAGATTCTTGTGGTTAACACTATGGAACTCAGCAATGACACTGAGTAACAATCCAAGCCTCAATTTGGAGAGGGGTAATCGAAGAGCCTATCATGGATACACCCGGCCAAACTGTTCAGATTAGTATCCACTTGCTGAATCCCTTCAGAAAGTAGTAATAGACAACATACAATATCATTTCGAAGTCTTTGCATGGTCCCCCGAGGACATGCAGGGTATTCACCCCTCAGCTATAGTTCACAAGTTGACAGTGATGCCAGCTACAAGCCTGTCAAGTAAAAGAAACGAGTGTTCATACTAGAACGGTAACGTATGATACAAGAAGAAGTTTGAAAGTTCTTGGTAGTGGGGTTCATTTGAAAACTCAAATATCCTGAGTGGTTAGCCAACGTGGTCATGGTAAAGAAAGCGAACAGGAAGTGGAGGATATATGTGGACTTCACTGACCTCAATAAAGCATGCCCTAAAGATAGCTATCCCTCCCCAACATTGACAAGTTGATCGGTAATTTATCTGGCCACTAGCTCTTGAGTTTTGTGGATGTACATTTCAGATACAATCAAATACGTATGGCTTCTGAAGACAAGGAGAGAACCAACTTCATCACAGAGTCCGGTACCTACCACTATAAGGTCATGCCATTTGGACTCAAGAATGCCAGGGCAACCTTCCAATGACTGGTCAATAAGGTTTTCAATGAGCAACTTGGTAGAAATGTGGAGGCCTACATCAATGACATGTTTGTCAAAAGCATCGATGCTAACAACCATGTTGCTAATCTGAAATAAACGTTCTAGATGCTGGAACAATATAACATGAGGCTAAACCCTGTGAAATGCACCTTCAAAATCACATCTGGAAAGTTCCTAGTTTTCCTGATAATCAACTGAGGAATTGAAACAAACCCAGAGAAAACCCAAACCATACTTGACATGGCGCCACCTAGGACAGTGAAGGATATGCAGTGCCTTATCGATAGAATCGCTGCCCTCAACTGATTCATATCAAAAGTGGGGGAGAAGTACAAACCCTTATATGATGCTTTGAAGAAGTTTCAAAATTTCACATGGATACCTGATTGTCAGGTCGCATTTGAGAAGCTTAAACAATATCTCATGTCACCTCCACTACTCTCCTAATCGGTTCCAAATGATAAACTCTACTTCTACCTCTCTGTTTCTAATCAAGAACTCTACTCCCTCTTTGTGAGACAGGAATCTACTGCACAAAAACCGGTGTATCACATCAGCCGAATACTCCATGACTTGGAAATCAACTATCGACCTATCGAGAAGATAGCCTTTACACTGGTCATTACTGCCTGATGCCTTCGGTAGTACTTCTAGGCCCATACCATTGTAGTGCTAACTAACCAGCCGTTGAAACAAATCTTACAGAAAAGAGACACTTTGGGTCAGCTCATCAAATCGAGCATTGAACTAGGCGAGTTTGATATTGAATACAAACCAAGACTAGCCATTAAGGGCTAAGCCCTCGTTGATTTCGTCCTTGAGTGCACATTCCCAAAAATTGCCAAACAATCCCTTGCCAATGATCAGAAGGAAGGCCGATCACCCAAATGGACTTTCCATATGGACTAATTCATTAGGTAGTAAGCCGGGTTCATCCTAGTTAGTCATGACAATTTCAAGGCCGAATATGCTCTTCTTTTTGATTTTTGAGTGACCAATAACCAAGTCAAGTATGAAACCCTTTTGACCAGGCTGACGATTGCAGTCTCGCTGGGAGCCCGAAATATACGAGTCTTTATTGATAGTTAGTTGGTCCTCAAACAGTTCAATGGGGTCTATGAGACCAAAGAACCGATAATAGCGAAATATCTCTCTAAGATACATCAAGCAGTAGCAGAGTTTGACAAAGTAGACATATAACAAATCCCCCAATCAGAGAACGCTCGAGCCAATACACTCTCAAAGGTAGCCAACTCAGACTCAGAAACAACCGATCGCACTGTTTATATAGAAAATCTACCACACCCCAGTATCGAAGAGGCCGAACAGGTCCTGACGATGGACAACTCACCTAGTTAGAAAGATCCCATCAATACCTATCTAAAGCACGACCAACTACTGAGCTCCCCCACCGAAGCCGCCAAAACAAAGCACAAGGCTGCCTATTTTGCTATAATCGACGGTAGTCTCTATAAAAAATCCTATACACACCCACATCTAAAATGCTTAACACTCGAAAATGGGAACTACGTCCTCAGAGAAATCCATGAGAGGATATGCGACAATCATTTAGGGACTCAAAATCTGACAAATAAAGCACTTCGATAAGGGTATTATTGGCCAACTATGAAAGCTGATACAGATAGCTATGTCAAAAGATGCGACAAGCCCTAGTGCTTCTCATCGGTGCCACACCTGCCCACTACCGAACTCAGCTCGATAACCAATCCATGTCCATTCACTTAATGGGGAATGGACATCTTGGGGTCGTTCCCTCTGGCAACTAGACAACGTAAATTCCTGGTCATAGCCATCAACAATTTTACCAAGTAGGCGAAAGCTGAACCTCTAGTTCAAATCATTATTGGTAAGATATAACATTTCGTGTGGATATCAATTATCACCCAATTCGGTATATCCACATCCTGATCACCGATATCGGCAAGCAGTTTGATAATAGAAGTTTTTGAGACTTTTGCGAGAGGCTGGAGATCCAGCACTGCTTTACTTCTGTTGCCTATTCATAGGCCAATACCCTCAAGAGGTAACCAACCGAATGATCCTATAAGAACTGAAGGCCGCATTGGACGAAGTCAAGAGTCGTTGGGTAGACGAGCTCTACAGTATTCTTTGGCCCTATCGAATAACATCTCGAAGGGCTACAGGAGAGACACCATTCAGTCTCACGTATGGTTGTGAGCAGTCATACTGGTTGAAATCAGGATTCACACACTAAGGGTAAACCAGTATATAGAGGGGCAAAATGATTCTGCATTACGCAAACAATTGGACTTACTTCTTGAGCAAAGGGAAACTACATCTGTTCGAATGGTAGTCTACCAGCAACAGATGGCTAGGTATTACAATAGATAGGTCAGAATCAGGATGTTCAAATCAGGTAACCTGGTACTCAGAATGGTGGAGGCCATCGGCCAACCCCAGCCAGAGGTAAGCTAGTGCCAAACTGGGAAGACCCTTATAGGATATGATCAGAAGTTTGCCCAGGTGCTTATTGCCTTGATCACCTAGACGGCTCACCCATATTGTGAACGTGGAACTTCGAAAACCTACGTGTCTACTGCCAGTGAGGGCTAGTGCCCTACAAGACAAATACTTCTCGACTACAAGGAATTTGATAATCAGGTAAAACCCTTGCGACCCTGTACCCTACTATGCTAACTTATCAATTTGCTCTCGTATCTTTTAGGACCTACCGTTGGGATCTATCTCTCCAAACGTACCAATGTCATCTTGTCCTACCATTGGGATCTATCTAGGGGTGTTCATTCGAATGGGTTACTGGGTTTTCAAATTATTCGGTTCGGATTATTCGGGTTTTGGGGAGTGTTCAATCCAACCAAAAACCAAATCGAATAAAATGAACCCAAACTAATTTATCCACATTAAATTCGGGTTATTCGGGTAAATGAAACCCGAATAATCACATAACATGAAAATTTTCTTTAATGATTTGGGTTAAACGATTTGGATTTTAATCGGATTGGACATGAAATATTATGTGAGAATATGTTATTCGGGTTTCGGGTGGGCTCCGAATAAAAATCTTCATTTTATACCCGAACCATTCACCCTAATTTTTAATCGGCCGAAACCATTCACTCAATCCGAACTGAATAACCCGAATTTAATTTGGATCGGGCGGGTGAATGGATTCACTCGAATAGTGAACACCCCTAGATCTATCTTCTCGAACGGCCCAATATCACCCTATCCTACCATTAGAATCTATCTCCCCGAATGATCCATATTATCTTGTCCTACCATTAGGATCTATCTCTATGAGCGGGACAGTGTCACCTTGTCCTATCATTGGAATCTATCTCCCTAAATGGACTAGTATTTCCCTGTTTTACCGTTGGTTTCTATCCCTCTGAATGGGCCAGCATCGCCTTGTCCTACCTTAGGAATTTGTCTCCTTGAATGGACAAGCATCGCCCTATCCTATTGTAGGGACCTATCTCCTTGAACGGGTCAACATCGCCATGTCCTATCGAATTAACTCATTCTTTCAACTGCAAAACATAAAAATGAAGGGACAATGTCATCCCCTGTCTAGAAAAATGGAGGCTAATCGTTCATGGAACCTGCTATCGATCAAACCCTACCGATCGCTTTGGTTACTTAATGGATCAGTATTCATCATACGCAACGATAAGGTGCTAGTGGCAAGATGATTATTCAAAAGCGAGGACAATCAGTGAGTAACAAAAACTATTTTTATTTTCAAATAACAAGTACATATTAGAGCACATTGCTGGATACAAAGCGAAAGGAAATTATACAAGTCCCAAAAAAGGACCAAATTACATCAAAAGAATAACACAAAGACTCAATGCTAAAAAGCTAATTGGATGCAAAAAAAAGTTCCATAGTCCATCAGCGTCACCCGATCGAGGAGAGAAGATTGTAGAAACACCTCACAACGGAGGAACTGAAGAGGATATCACTGTTATCCAATCTAGCAAAAGCTAGTAATGACTTTGTAGAAAAGTCGATAAGGGTATGTGAGAGACTGTGAGGATGCATCAGGATTTAAACCCTTTGCCATTACCAGTCTCTCATCACCTCTCAAATCCTCCTATCGCTCGACCTACTGGTGGAGGAAATACGAAGGAAATAACCCAGCCGAGAAGTCGGATGATAGTTCCATCCTCGAACAAGGACCTATCTGATGAATCCTTCTCCGAGGTTGAGAACTCTGATGAGAGCGTTGATAGAGTCCATCAACGCATTTGGAGTCTGGATGACATAACGAAACCTCGCATCAATAGTCCAATTTTTATGGAGCCTCGCATTGGCATAAACTTTCTACAACACCAAGTTTTGCGGCTCAAAGCCTATTATTAAGCAACCTCACTAGAAGAATAGACTCTCAACAGAAGAGTTTTGTAAAATCGAAAGTACTCAAAATTCCCCTGAACCAAAAGCAGCCCATGTAACCCCTATTTATAGCCTCAGGAGTGAGATCTTCGCAAATCTTGAGCAGAAAAAATGATTCCATGAGAAGCTTGTACAGTAAATGAAGAATTTTGACTTCTTCAACTTCCCACATGGCATTCAATTTGGGGCTATTTACTCGGGAGTTAAGTGCATTTACACCTTCGTGACCTTTCAGGTAACCACTCTCTCAGTTTACTCCTTACTTTTCTCTTTTAGAAGTAACATAAAAAGTAGGGGGAAAATGATAGTATGTAGCTCAAATCATGCAGAGCCCATAGCCAATTAAACCCAAAAGCCCACACATGGGCCATTCCAGCATTTACCGATCATCTCTCCTCCTTGATAGCCACCTACTCGGTACCTCAACTGATCAATGCTCGATGACCGTTACTTTATCTATCACAATGTTCACTCTCTTGGAATCACGAAGGCAATTTGACAAAACTAGAAAGAGAATATAAAATCATAGTCGATAAGGGAAGGAATCCTCACGATAATCTAGACTTTCTATATTGATAAGATTTCACAATCTTTGAGTATCTTACACCATGATTTCCTAAAATCTCAGGATATTCTCAGAAGGAAACTAGGGTTTTATCACCCCATGGACACATGGCTCTCATGACCAAAGGATATATAATCTTTATACGCCTATCATCCAGGTAAGTACTTTGGACCACACACAGAGCACATGACAAAAAAGGGAACTTTCTCGCTTTGCAATCGGTCTATTCTTTTCGAAAACCACTCTCTGACTTAAACGTCGGAGTTTCCATTACCAGAGCACCCTCTGACAGTCTTTTGTAAGTCTCACCAATTGAGATTGCCAGGAGATCGAGTCCTCCCATTCAAGTTAGCAAAACCATCATTTATGAAGCCAAACCCACCTCTAACAATATGATATCTTTTAACATGATTAATTGTACATTTATGTAAAGTTATTATTAGCAAAACAATGACACAAACTTTGTTGGTGACACATTTGACAGGGAACTTGTGATTTACTCTGCCAATTATGTGTTTAATTCCTTGTATTTAAATTCTTTGTTTGTTAAGAAGATATTTGATCATATCACCTTGTTATAGCCCGATGTGATAGTAAGATTTATTAGACACAAATTCTAAAACTCCAGGAAAGATATTCACTCCAAAGATAAAAAGGAACATTGCATCTTATTGAATAAAATATAAAAAGCTGAAAAATAAAATCCTAACTATTGTAAACTAAAAAAAAAATACTAATAATAAAGAAGAAATAAATAGAGAGAGAGAAATAGAGAAATTTCTTATTCTCTAGTATGTATATAATGAAATTATAAAATGGGATATTTTTTCAAACTGAGATGTGTACATAAATGGAAGATTTTAAAGTCAAGTATTATCTCAAATATGTGATATTTCCATATTGTAATATTAACTTATAAAAAGATGCTACTAATGCTAATATTGGTATCATGTGTATCCTTTTAAAATATTTGCTTTCCATATATTAGACATCCACCTAAATTTCTTAAAATTTATAATACTCCTCCTTGGATGTCTATTACACAGAAAATAGGTATCGTTAAAACCTTACTAGAAAAAATCCAGTTGGAAAAAAATTTTTGGTGAAGGAAAAAGATTATACTATTCAAAGTGTTTGATAAAGTACTTACTCTCCCTATTGAGAGTGTCTCTTGAGATTTTTAAACCTATGCATTTCAATTCCTTTCACCAATCTTATAAAGGTAGCAATTGGCAGGAATTTCGTAAATAAATCTACTAAATTTTTACTTGATTAGATTTGTTGAATATTTATATCATCATTTTTTTTAAGTTCATGAGTGAAAAAGAAGTTTAGTTAAATGTATTTTATTCTATCACCTTTGATATATGTTTTTTTGAGTTGGACGATACATGTTGCATTATTCTCATATAAGATTGTCGGTGATTCTTTTTCAAAAGATAAACCATAAGCTCCTCGTATGTACTGAATCACAGAACTTAACCATACACATTCACGAGTAGCTTCATGGATTGCCAAAATTTCAGCATGATTAAAGGATGTAACTACTATTGTTTGTTTCATAGAGCGTCATGAAATGGCGGTGCCACTATATATGAATACATATCCAGTTCATGATCGAGTATTATGAGAATCATATAGATACCTTGTATCTGCAAAACCAATCAAATTTGTTTTGGATAGTTTAAGATATTCACTTTTATGCGGTACTCATGGTTGAAGCAACAACGCTGGAGTGTCACTTTTATGCGGTACTCATATTGCATGGTCCTGAAAATGAAAAAAAATAAACTGAATTATAATACTTGAATCGAATTAATCGGATAATTCGGATATCGTTCGGTCAAGAAAAAAGTCAAATATATTTGTGATTCGGTTCTCATTTCTGAGTATTGACAAAGACATAAACGTGGACCTGATATTCTCAAATAATTATGAATATTTTTTAAGAGACTCTTTAATTCTTGCAACTGTGCACTCATTGTTTAATGAAATTCTCAAATAATCATTACTTTTTGTCAAGGATTCATTTAGGCCCTTCCAATTTGTAATAATAATTTTTAACAATTTTAATTAGGTCCATTTTATATTCTACTAATCTTAGTTAAACACGCATAACATTTTGGTAGACAAAACTTTTTGAAATAATTCTTTTTTAATATTTTGTGTTTATATTTATTTACATTATTTGTATATATTCTCCAAATATATATTTGGTATACTTCAACCCCCTCAAAAAATTCCTATATCTGCACAAGAAAGTAGTATTCTTAAAGTGTCCCACATCCCTTAAGTATCAATGCCAAAATTTATTAACATAGAGGTTTCACAGGAGAAAGGGTAGAAGAGTTTTACCAAACACCCCTTCATTATTGTTGAGATCGGTAGATTTTCAATTTTTTTTTAATTTACTTTTTTAAAAAAGATTATCAATTCGAAGCGATTTTTGTCAAATTTTCAAAATGAATAATTTTATAGTTATGGCTCCGATTCGAATTTTAGAATGATAAAGAAACAATAACTTTTTAAACTATTAATTATGGTTAGATTCAAATTGTTTTTGTGAGATAGGATGTTAAATTTCTTAATCAAATATTGGATTCTAAAATTAAAAATGAAAAAAATTACGTTAAAAGAGTTACCCCTAAATATAGCCCTCACAAATACTCAGACCAGATTAATTGAAATATGACTCTACATATCGTTAATTGGTAAAAAAAAAAAAATTCTTAAGTTAGAGTCCTGATAGCAATATTTTTATATATTTGAATTATTTTATTTTATTTTATTTTACTTTAGACTTTATTTATGATTTTATATTAATTATTTTTGTGAGTTTTATTTTATCATTATTGGGTCTATTTAAAGGATATTGGACTTCGTAAACAACTGTTAGTATTTTGAAAATAACTTTCTAATTTGATATCCGATTGACCTGATTCTTGTTGAGTTGGAAAGAAAATTTCAAAGCTTACAAATTTGGTGCAGAGTGTAGAAGTTGATTCAGGTCAGAAGATATCTGAAATGTGAGAATAAATTATTGCAATATTAGAAATTAAGACCCACGAGTTTTAAAGGCTCAAGTTAAAGTGAAAGACCCAATTCTCATGAAGGCCCACGAATGCTTATTCTCTTAGAACTTAAATTATAAATAGAAGACATTCTCACACAGAAAAGAGGAGGAAAACCCTAGCAGCCGCCTCCTTGGATGAGATTTCACTTGTTCCTTCGGGCGTAAAGGGGTTGTAAAGTTTTCTTTATCTTTCTTGTTTTTCTTTATTGTGTCTAGCTATAATTCTTATTCCTAGGATTCGACAGATTCTATTTTTTGATTAATAGTATGGTTTGATTTATTTTTTTCTCTTAAATCCCTATTATCATGATCATTGTTTTATAAAATTTTATTGTTGAATTTAATGTATTAAAGGACCCTACATCTTGATGATTTGAGATTACATGTATGAGATCGAAACATGAAATCATACCAATATAATAAAATCTACATAGGGTTATTAGATCGACAGATGATTAATTCTATATGTGGAGATTTTAGGAGAAATCCTAAATTATAGATATTCTATAGATCTTAATACAGTTCGGTCTCCATTGGAGTTTGGTTAGTCGAATTAGGATTTCATTTCATGACCATTAGATGAATTTAATTTAGGAAAATCTATTATCATCAAGAATGATTATTTAATCAATAAACTTTAATGAATTTGAAAGAAATTGACTATGTGAAAAAATAAAAAATAGATGAAATTGATATCATAAAATTTTATAAAATTTAGGGTTTTTATTCATCGTTATTTCTGCACTTTGATATTTTCATAGTTTTAACATTCTTACAATCTTGATTTGTTTTATTCAATTTAGATAAGGTAATTTTATAATTGATAATATAAATATCCTTGTCAAAACGACACTTGTTTCATACTACACACAACAATCGACTAGCTTATATTTGTCCAAAATCGTGATATACTAAAATTGCGTAATAAATTTTTAACGTCGTTACCGGGGTTATTCTTGCATATCAATCAAAATAATTTTGCTTGAGATTACATATTTTCTTTACTTTCTTTTTCATATTTTATCTTATTTATAATCTTTTAGGGTTACACAGTTACTGTTTAAGGTTTATATTTGATTAGGATTTGGGAATTTTTTATGAATTTTCAGGGTCAAAGTAACTATTTTTGATTTAGGGTCCTGTGACCACTTGTTTCAAAGTATTTTGGCCTCTAAGAAAAACTCATGGCTTAGCATGAGTGGTACCCTATCTTTGTTAAATTCTATCGTTTTCATAGGTTTTTCCATTTTTCTTTGATTTTTACTTTATTTTTAGGGTTTTTCGAGTGCTTTTATGGGTATCTTTGTACATTTTCTTACTTCTTTTTGTGATTTCTATCTTTATATAAGCAATATAGAATTTCTTGAGTGGTTCTCGCATGCTATTTCAAAGATAAAATTTTAGGCTATTTTTGGTATAACAGTGTATGCTGCAATCCAAGAGTCTTGACCTATCTGATTTTGATTTTGGGATTAAGAGAACATTATGAACCATTCGTAGATAAGCTAGGGAAGTCAAGAAAGAAATAATGGATCATGAGAATAGAGCAATGAGGGAGTACTCGATGCCCAGACTTTAGGACATTCAAAAGAGCATTGCACGACCTGTAATAGAAGCGAGTAACTTTGAACTAAAACCTAGACTTATTAGCATAGTGCAGGTAGATCAATTTAGGGGAGAGACCTTTGAAGATCCAATTAGTTATATAAAAAACTTTCTGTAGATTAGTGATACCATCAAACTAAATGAAGTCATACTTGATACCATAAAGTTAAAGTTGTTTCCTTTCTCTTTTAGGGAAAGACAAAGGTATGGTTTAATTCTTTCCCTGCTAAACACTTTACTAATTAGAAAATTTTGTCTCAAGTATTCTTAGTTAAGTATTTTTTATCTGGTAAGACTGCTAGACTACGTAATGATATTACTAGTTTTAGACAATTAAATGGTGAGTC
This sequence comes from Dillenia turbinata, assembly GCA_037126225.1. Lineage (NCBI taxonomy): Eukaryota > Viridiplantae > Streptophyta > Magnoliopsida > Dilleniales > Dilleniaceae > Dillenia > Dillenia turbinata. The sequence continues at coordinate 26,973,573 of JBAMMX010000020.1, read as the reverse complement.
TTTGTATAATGCTTAGGAGTGTTTTAAAGATTTGATTTGGAGGTATCCACATTATGGTATTCCTAACTAGTTGATTTTACAAACTTTCTATAGTGGTCTTTTAAATTCTATCAAAATTACAATTGATGCAGTGATAGGGGTGTTTTTATAAGTAAGTCATATAATAAAGTATAGGAATTACTAGATGATATAGTTTCAAATCAATGTGATTGGTTTAATGAGTATGAGATTCCTAGGCAAAGAGATGATATACATGAGATTGATAGTTTTACTATGCTTAATGTGAAAATTGACTCTTTGATTAATTGCATGAAAACTAATCAACTTAATGCTTTGTTTAACCAGATTTTGTATCGTGATTCATGTGGTGATTCTACTCGCATGTCTTCTGAGTGTCCATTGGTGCAGTAAGCAAACTATGTTTCTAATTTTGGTAGATTTCAGAATAACCCATACTCTAACACATACAATTCTAGGTAGAGGAACCATCCTAACTGTTCATGGAGTCATGGAGCACCACAACAATCCACATAATTTTACTTTAGGAAGTCAACAACCAAAGAGAACAAGGTATCGAGGGAGACAACAATCGAATGACTGGCAGTAACGACCAATGAAAGATTTGAACGTTTGGTAACAACAACTAATGAAAGGTTTGAGAGACTTGAAAATAAAATTGATCAATTATCTAATACCTCTCATTCTTGTGTGTCAGATAGATTATTAAGTAACATTGAGAAGAACCCCTGAGAGCAAGTTAATGCAATCTCATTGATGAGAGGGAAAAATTGCAGGAAGTACTAGATCCATCCAAGGATGAAGAGGATAAACAAGAGATAAAGGAAGAGATCCAAAAGCCTACGAATGAGAAGGTTAAGACACCAGATTCTGAATAGAGAAATACTTTGCATTTGAATGAATATAAATCTCATGTCCCTTTTCTTGGACGTCTTTTACATGCAAAAGGAGAATTTGAAAAACTTTTAGAAAATTTTAAGAAACTGTATATTAATATTTTTCTTTTAGATGTTATCAGACAAGTGCCGAAATAAGGAGGATTCCTCAAGGAAGTGATCACTAACAAGATAAAACTTGATGAGATTTCAAAGGTCAAGCTTATAAAGGGGTGCTCCGCGATTCTGCAAAGAAAGCTGCCACCAAAACTAAAGGATGCCGATAAAAAAAAAAGTTGCAGACAACAAGTAAGCTAGTGGAACTGCGAAATAAAGCATACGAGAATGTGATAATTGATAAGAGAATGACAAAGATATGGCATGATGCAATAAATAGACATACTGTAAAGATTTATGAGAATGAAAGAATTTGCTAAAGAGAAAGTTACAAGTTCACTGACTTACATAGGGAAGTTTTCTATTCTCTTTTTTTGATTTTATTATTTTATTTATATTACAGATAATATTTGGTTTAAGTGTCGGGGGCACATTTTGTTTTTTTAGAAAACTTCATATTGATTTATTTCATTTTGATTTTTAGGAAATTTAAAAGAAAAAATCTTGAGTTTTGTAAAATTTCTCGAGTTTTGATAAAATTTTTCCATACCAATAAAATTTTCTCAAGTTTTCTAGTCAACGTGTGTTATTTGTTTTGAATTAAATTACATAATAGATGATTTGTATTATTGGTTATTTGATAAATGATTAGTTATTCATCTTTTTATGATTGATTTGAAGGATGAAAATGTAAAATTTAACACTACATTTATCTTAGTAGGGATTTGAGGCTTAAAAAGCAATTTATTCTTCTCATCATTTTTCTTGTTAAGTGCATATTATACATGATTTGGTCATTTTAGAACTTATTTTGTTATACATTTTAAGACTACATTCTTGATTTTCATACATCAAAATGATTAAACCATTCAAGTTTACACACTTTTAGCTTTTGAAAAACATTATCCCCATTTTATATCTCTTAGTGAACCAATTTGAGTCTAGACCTTTTCTTTTATATATTACCCACATAATTTACTCTATGACCTATCTTTTTCTAGTTTCAGAATTTGAATCCGAATTCACTAATATACTTATAGTTGATAGTATGGTATTATGTTTTTAGATATTAATGTTTTTTTTTTTTTTTTGAGTTTTATATATGTTTTTAGTCATATCATATTGAGTTATAAAAAAAAAAAAAAAACCAATAGAAAAAAATGAAGAAAAAAAAAAAGAAAAAGTGTAGGTGAAAATGAAAAAAAAAATAAAAAAAAGAAAAAAAGAGGAAAAAAATAGAAAAAAACATTATTTATTTTTAATATTATTTACTCTTATAGTGAAATTTCTTTATATTGTTCTTTATTTTGAATAAATGATATATCATATTACACATTCGTAATTAGAGTTAGTATTTTCTTTGTTTTGATATAATAATTTCATGTCTTGATGTTTTAGTATTTTTAGTGAACTACTATTAACCTAATACTTTTACCTATTATCCTATCCTTAATCTTAACCTTGTTACAATCAAATAAAAGATCATTTGGTTGGTATATGAGTTTCTATATTTAAGTGGTAGAGATTTGATATATTAGCAAATTTATAGTAATGTCATCTCATTATATTGATTTGAATAACACATATACCCATTTCATAAAATTGAGTGTTTTAAATAGTTGAATTATAGTTTTTTTTTTATTCTATTGAGTGAACCAATTATGAGGGTAGGTGAATTTTGTATTGTTTTTAATTTCGATGAGACTATAGGAGATACAATAGTTATTCTAGTACTGGATGCTACAAAATATTGATTGTCTTGATTGTAATTCTGGTTTAAACTTGTCATATGCATGGTTAGAGAGTTGAGAGGTTAAATTGGTTTTGAAAAAAATTGTTCTTACTTGAGGACAAGCAAACATTTAAGTATAAGGGATATTTGATAGCAATATTTTTTATATATTTGAATTATTTTATTTTATTTTATTTTAGGTTTTATTTATGACTTTTACGACTGTTTTAGGCTTTAGTTCATGATTTTATATTAATTATTTTCGTGAATTTTATTTTAGAATTATTAGACCTATTTAAGGGATATTGGACTACATAAATAACTACTAGTATTTTGATATAACTTTTTGTTTCGATATCCGATTGACTTGATTCTTGTTGGGTTGGAAAGAAGATTTTAAGACCTATAAATCTTGTAAAGAGTTCAAAAGGTGATTCAGTGCCGAAAATATCTAAAACTTGAGAACAAATTATTGTAGTGCTAGAAATCATGACCCACGAGTTTTAAAAGCCCAAGTTAAAGTGAAAGATTCAATTCTCATGAAAGCCCAAGAATGATTATTCTCTTAGTATTTAGATTATAAATAGGAGATATCATCACACTTAGAAAAGAGAAGGAAAACCCTAGCAGCAGCCTCCTTGGACAGATTTCACTTGTTTCTTCGGGTGTAAAGGGGTTGTAATGTTTTCTTTACCTTTCTTGTTTTTCTTTATTATGTCTAGTTAGATTTCTTATTCCTAAGATTTGATGGATTTTGTTCTTTGATTAATAGTATGGCTTAATTTATTTCTTTCTCTTAAATTCTTATTGGCATGATCATTATTTGATAAAATTTTATTGTTGAACTTAATTCTTCATACGTAAAGGGCTCCACGTATTGATGATTTGAGATTATATGCATGAGATTGAGAGAAAATTACATGAAATCAAATCAATACAATAAAATCCACATAGAATTATAAGATCGACAGATGATTAATTCTATGTATAACATCGACACTTCGGTATCTTTCATATTGTGCTCTCCTCGATGTATATATGATATTGATCATGTTTTCATAACGCAAAATTCACTCAGAAATTTTTCCGATATAATCGTTTTCAAGAATTTCGGCTAAAATCGCCGAAAATTAAAAATTTTCAAAATGACAAGAGAGGGTCCAAACGTAATGAAAATGACTCCAGAGTGTATAGATACCTCAATATGAGTGAATCGTGCTTCGTAGAGTCAAATCGGAGATTTCTGGAAAATCGTTCGAAAAACCCTAATCGGATGAAAATGAACCCCGGCATGACTAAACAATCACATTTTGATATGGAATAAATTAAGTTAGGCCTAAAATGAGGTTTTGGGTCTAACTTGAAATTTTAAAAATTTTCGGGGTCAATTTATAATTTTTATAAGTCAAGGGACTTACTTGTAATTTACAAAAATTTAGAAGTAATTTAAATAAATGTATTTACCTAAATAAAGACTAAACAAAAGAGTGTAGAGAGGGAGAGAGTGACATGGACGATTTTGGGTAAGGAGAGAAGAGATTTTTCTTTTATATATTATTTTATTTATTTTTAATATATATATATATAAATCCAATGGTGAAGATTTAATTGAAGAGAGATAAATGAATATGAACCTTTGGATCTAGTTAGTGGGAGACAAAACATTGTCCATTGGGTAAAAGAGTAAGCCTTCTTGAAAACACAGCAATGGTAAGGATTTACCCAAGAAATGGAATCTAAATTGTGGACCTTTGATCTTGGTTGTTGGGGCACACAACATTAATTGAAGACAAGAGAGTTGTTGTGAGAGAGGGAGATCCAATGGTCTAGGATTGAACTTGAGAATGGTTGGAAGGCTAAGATTGAATGGAGTCTTGTAAACAAAGCTTAAAAACACTTAGACTTATTTCTTTTCAAACCGTGAGAACATTCAAGCAAGAACACAACACCTCTCCTCACATTTTCTCTCAAAACAGTGAACTTCAAGGTAGGGTAACTCATGAATCTTCTACTACACTACCCAAATTTTATTACATAGATCATTTCCTCACATCTTCAACTATAAAATATCCAAAAATCAAGCAAAAATGAGGAGTTTTGCTTGGTGGAATCCAAGGGACAGCTGAGAGCTTTAAGGAAGAAAAAAATTTCTATTTTTCTTCAAAGTTCAGCCGACCATTTTGAGGTAAGAGACTCTTCATCTACCCTAGTAAAACATATGTTAATTTGGGGTCAAAAGGAGAAAGCTAACATGGTAAATCTTGTATGGCTGAGAGTTAGGAAATTGGAGGAATGATTGATCTTGTGAAGGGATCTTGATTTGGGCTTGAAGCATCAATATTTTGAGGTAAATAAAAATTCTGAACTTTGCTGGAAATTGGGATGCCTTGTGTGAATGGTTTAAATTAATGTTCTAGCATGAATTTATAATCTAGAGTCTAGGTGTAACCCAAATAAAATATGAGCAAGGGTGTGCAGAAAATTTGAACTTGTATTAGGAGAGAATTGGAATGAAAATGCTATGTTTTAAGGAGCTGAATTTAGTTCTTAAAATACAGATTATTTGTGCAGTATTTTTATGTGAAAATGATGAATATATGTGGATATATGTTGATTTAAAATGATAGGGAAAGGTGTGCAGAAAATTAGTTATGTTTGGCTAAAAATTTAGAGGAAGGAAAGAATTGATGTAAACATTGAAATTGTAGATTTCTGCAAAACAGGGCAAACTGACCAGACTGTAGTTTTTCTATAATAACTTTTTATTCACAAATGCAAATTTAGTGAGGTTTTCTGCATATGAAACTAGACTCTCATAGATTTAAAATGAGATATGATTCGTTTAATTCTGAAGAGAATTGGATTTTTAGTGATTTTTCAAAATTAGATGTTCTGTGGTGGAATACCCTGTTCTGTCCTATTTTGGCCGTGGATTTTATTTTAATTTTGAGGTATCTTCTGCTCTGAATGAACCTGAGCTATAGCTATGAAATTTGTAGATATATGTCTTATCTTTCCAACGAGATAAGAATCACCTCAATCCGACCCGTGTCAAAAGTTACAGCCATTCTTTTGAAACTCATCAGAGGGTCAGCCATTTTCTAACACTAAAATAAGTAGCATTGCATGACCCCTTTCTAGCCCCTGTTTTCAAAACCTCAAAGAAAAAACATTGTAGATCTCCCTCTTAGCCATCTACTGTGAAAATATCAGCCAATTTTCATGAGGAATCAAAAGTTATACAAAATCTCCCAAAACTGTGCAGAAAGGATTCTGCTTCTCGGCCAAAACTGAACAGAGACTTTGGTGGTCCATTTCAGACCCCTTCTAGGTATAATTGGGAGAAATCCAAAACATGAAAGAAGTAGGGTTATGTGTCTTCTAAATACTTTTAACATTTCAGGTAAATTGAAGTTGGGTATTAAAAGTTGTGAGGGCTGTACTAAAATTTGGTCGAAGGACACGAAACATAATGTGGGCATAATTGGTGCTATTTTATGGACTTGCACCAGGAATCCGAGAAAGTTCCCAACTAGGAAGTTGTAGCCCTGTGTCTTAAATACAACATAGTCAAAAATCAAAGTATTTTCATGAGTAGATTGTGAGACATAGGAAATTTGCTCAAATTGGATAGAATCGAAAGTGAGATTTGGATTGATTTGAAAATGTGGACTTTAAGGAATCTTCCACCGAGATTTTGGAGATAAAGTTCAACATGAAAAGTGTGAGTTTTTATGTGAACCAACCATTGAAATTGGAATTTTTCAATTTCGACCCCGGCTGAAGAACTTATGGTTGATTCTCGAGAATGATGTGAGATTTGATTTTGAAAAACCCTAGGTTTGTCTATAACTAGGGTTGCATCATATTTACATCATCATACACGCATCATATGATCTTTTTAGTGACACACATTCTACATTATGTTTATAGAGTCTCGTTGGTGATATTGAGAGGAGCATTTTGTGTGCCTCGAGATTTGTGTCGGGAGTGGTGTATCCTCCTGTTACTGTGAGTGAAATTTATTATATTAGGTGTCTGATGCACAATATCATATTTTAAATTTTTTTCTGGCACAAACATGATTTAATGAAAATGTGACGTCAAATTGTGAATGAATTTTGAAATGTTTTTGTGAATTGATGGAGTGTCCACAAACATGTTTTTACGCCTTGTATATGCATCCAAACGAGTTTTAAAATATGAAACCGTGCCATTGCATTTGATTTATACACGTTTTATAAAATCATCCTTGTGGAAATGATTGACATTGCTTGAGAAATGTGGTATGACACGTGATTGATTGGATGATGATAACTTTGTGATGGGTAAATCTCATTCCGTAGCTACGAAGGATGCATGTGTAGGGTGATCCATATTTGCACCCGATACGCTTCTGCGAAAGGTATCCCACATGACATCAGAAAACAGTAAATGTATAGTGATTCGACACGGCACTAGTCAGGTTGAACCCATAAGGGGGATGGCTATGGTGTGCCGTAGTCTAGCACCTGATGAGGTCCATCGCCAACGTCAGGGTAGAGAGCTTTTCTAACCTATTGCATACAGAACCCTTGATGCGCCTGTCATTGGTCACGGTCGACCCTTGTCAGGACTGATTTTGGCAAGCTCTATTCTAGCATGATTTGATGACATAGATGCATATGTGTTTGAAATGTATGTGAAAAGAATGATTTATGATAAATTGAGCATTATACATGATTTCTTACAAGATGTGGAATTATTGAGAACTTTGACACTCCATTTTTCACCGATATATTGAACACATGATATATACCCTCTCACTCACTGGGTATCTTCCTTGATATCCACCCCTCATTTCCTGTTGTGTACAGAGATAGCTATAGTGGAATGGGTTGAGACTTATCAGCGCATGAGACTTTTGTTGGAGATCGAGGCTGTGATTAGGTACTCAATATGATATTGGGAAAGATTTGCCAAATGAAATTGTATATTTTTGTACTGGGATTGTAGATAGACCATTGTATATAAAAAATGGATGATTGTATGTAATGTATGTGTATCTTATTGAAGTTCTCAATTATATTCTATTCTATTGAGGCATGACTTGTACTATTGTATAAATTTACTTTGGGAAATGTGTCATGTTTTAGAAGTGTCTTCTAGGTTCGCTCGGTGCCACCTCTAAATCACAAGAGGGGTAACTGACGACTGTTCATATCTTTGATGGGGGCATGGCAGTAGAGGTATGGTGCAGGACTGTTATTAGCCTTACGTTATTCTGGATGGTTGACAGGGATTGGACGATCTGAGGAGATTGTTGATTATGGTGGGATTGGCCTATGTATATTGATATGTGACAGGTTAATATATGGTATTGGATGGACCTCCGACTTATGAGTAGGTTCTACCCGTTTGGTTATAGAAAGTCAACATCCGGGATAACGGGTGGCTGTTCATGGATCCAGTTCGGGACGTGACACTATGTGTGAGGATTTTAGAGAAAACCCTAGATTACAGATATTCCATAGATTTTAATACAGATCGGCCTAATCAAGATTACATGACCATTGGATTTTGGTTAGTCAAATTAGGGTTTCAATGCATGACCATTGAGTGAATTTAATTTAGAAAAATCTGCTATAATCAACAATGATTATTTAGTTAATAAATTTTAAGAGATTTAAAAGAAATGGTGTCACGCCCCAATCCTCGGACCGAGCACGTGACAACCATCGCGTAATCTCGGTACACGACTAGAACCTCGTCATATACCGGAACTCCGCAAGGCTACATTCCTGAATATCCAGATCTCCAGTACACAATTCGTCACAGATAAGGAAAACATGTAGTAATACACATGCGAAGGACTCATCTAGTCTATTCCCTGTACATGCATGCATGCGATGTGGTCATTCCAGCCAACCAGTACAAGTAACGCAATTAACATACAAGAAGTCCCAAATCATAGTCGTAGGATTTTACCAATATTTGCCTGAAGCAATCAAGCTAACATCAGTAAAATCCAAACGATATGAGATATGCAGAACTTCATAAATTCAAAAGAAAGCATCGAAATTTAGAATTTTCAATCCAAATATCCCAGTACAGATAAAACAGTTTTCCAAAAACAGAGCAATCAAAATAATAAAGTACAAATCAAAAATCGTCGGATTTTACCAATACTTGCCAAAAACTCAGCCAGTATCAATAAAATCCACACAGCATGAGATGTACAGATTTTCCCTTTCTATGGTTTGAGAATTATAAATCTCCAAAATCTTGCATTTGCCAAATACCTATACAAAACAACAAAAATACTTCGCAAGCTCCAACGTCCAATCCTCGAACTAAGAATTCTCGGAAAAAAGGTGGAAAGAGGGGGGTGAGTATTGGGGAATATTCAGTGAGTGGAATGCAATGGTGTGATTTTATTCATAAACAAGGGGTGAATGTAGGGCAGTCAAAGCATATCTCATAAATAGCAGTTCATATGCATAAAACATTTTGATAAATCACAATTTATAAAATATGCATCCATATCAATCATCTTTTCAGAAAATTCTGGAGTCCCATTGAAAACACTTTCGTCTCAGGCTGGCCGGAACCCAGATGAAAGCCGCCAAGGGGTTTTTCTATCTAATGTTTCAAAATATACCTCATTCCTTGGCGTTGGCTCGTACCTCACCGGGGTGCAATCCAGATATAGCACGATTTCGACAGAGGGAGGGACGTCTAACTCCCCCGCACATCCAACCCCAAACCACGCCACCCCATCAGATCGATCCGTGGTGGGAATGACTATAGCCATTTACAATCCAGCACCCTTCATTTCTCAATCAATCCATTTCACAATCAATGTGCCATAATTTTCCATCAAATAATCAACAATCTCATGTCAGATCAATTCATAGAGCAATATCAAATAACATATAGCACAGAATCATTCTTAAACACAATGGATGCATTTATATTTCACAATCCAGTCCAGACAGCCCACAATCACAAAACCAAAATCTTTCAAAATCATTTATAAAGCAATTTTAAAACATATTACTCATTCATGAACACAATGAACCATCCACTCACCTCTAGAGAGGGTATTCACTTTCTAATTATCAATCAAATATTGCAATTTCATCATCAAATAAGCTCCCATAAAAGGGTTTTCAAATTTTCCTAATCAAATCATCATAATTGTCATCAAATTTTCAAATATCTTTAGGGTTTATCCATTTTCCCTAAGTTTGTACAAATCTTAACTCTTCAATTTATGAATACACTCTAATGTCATCAATTGTATTTCATTTATAAATAAATAACATAATCAAAGCCAAGTCTAATTCAACCCTAAAACCACTCAAAGTCGGAAATAAGTTTAAAATAAATAAATTTCCTACAAGATAGAAAATCTTTGAAAAATCATACACTTTTCGATTCCCATCCAATTGTTTCAAATCATGAGTCATTTTCAAAGTATGGAAGTCTAATTTCATAATATGGAGATTGTATTTTGATTGCCTATATGCAGGACAACTTATAATGAAAAAGGCCGCATTGATCCTTAAACTCAAATCCCAAATTTTGACTATTTTCATGCACATATCAAATTAAACTCTATGGGAACTATTCTAATTCACTCAACATGATTCTATGATCCTATAACATGTTTTCTTCATACTGAACAGCCTAATTCACGCAGATTTCTAAACTTAACCCTAACATTCAGGTATAGAATTTCAAAAATTGCATTCTATTCCAATCAAACATACATTCTAAACGTATACAAGACTTCTAACCCTAAATTTATCCTAATTTCATTTAAATAAATCGAATGAGTCAGAAATCCCTCACCTAGGGTTTTCACAGTTCACAACCCTAACTTCCGAATACACTCTATTCAGTCCAAGACCTGCAGGGTTCCAAATTGAAGCAAACTCTATTAGTTAGTCTAAATTACCAAAGGAATCAAACCCTAGAACTATTGTTCAAAGGAATCGCTCTTACCTGCGCAGTAGATAAAATCGCAGGTTGCGGTCTTGGGCTTTCAAGGGTCAATTGAAGGGTGCGCAGCAAGGGTTCACGAACATCCATAGAGCGCTAGTTTGGGTCGTCTGTAGAGGTGGAAGAAGAGAGGTGCTCACAGCGAGCACCTTATGCGAGCGAGCAAAGGAGAGAGAGGAAAGGGCTATCTTGCGCGCGAGAGGGAGAAAACAGAGGGAGATACAGAGAGAGTAGGAGACAGTGACGATGGTGGTGGTAGAGGACGAGTCGCGGCGGAAGGCAGCGGCGAAGTGAGATCGAGAGGGAGAGAGACAGATTCGAGAGTGAGTGAGAGAGTGAAATAGAGAGAGAAATAGGAGGAAACCAAGAAGACGAACAAACGGTTAGGTCGCCGTGAGGGACAGAGGCGGTGGAGGGTGCGACTATTAGCGGTCGTTCGCGGTGGAGGGAGAAATCGAGGGAGAGGGGTTTGGGTGAGAGAGCGGAAGTGACGGGAGGGAGAGAAGATTAGGGTTTCTCAAACCCTAATTAAAAAAAATTGGGGACGCAGCGTTTTGGGACAAAACGTTGCGTCTCCGCTCTCTATACTTTTTTTTTTACATATATAAATTTATAAATAAATAAATAAATGTTATATATATAAATATAATATATATATGTTTTCATACCCACATTTCACTAAAATGTAAATTTCATAAAAATTGGGTTTCTTACGATTCGCGAACACGACATCTTAAAATATACCAAAAATTCAAATTAAATGCCACAAAAATCGAAAATCAATAAAAATTAAAATTTTTCTTTATATTATGAAAATATTTATAAAAACTCGGTGTTACAAATCGACCATGTGAAAAATCTAAAAATAGATGAAATAGATATCCTAGAGTTTTATAAAGTTAGAGTTTTCATTCATCACTATTTCTGTTTTCATAGTTTTAATATTTTTGCAATCTTGATTTGTTCTGTTCAATTTAGATAAGATAATTTTATAATTGGTAATGTAAATATCCTCATAGGAATGATACTTGTTTCGCATTATATACAAAAATCAATTATGATAGTTTGTCCGAAATTATGATATACTAAAATCGCATAACAATTCCAAATATTTAAGCAATTGGCTAAGAGGGCCCAATGCTGTTGATGGCCCTCCAAAGTATCAACTTGGACAAGGCTGAACTGCTCTTAGGCTCTTTGCGCAGATATATTTGGATTGGAGTAGCCATCATAGAGGTAAGCACGACATCCCCCAGAAGACTTATGACTATCCCAAAATATATGAACAAGAAAATCTTAAAATCCAAAAATCCGTTGGTAAATACCCTTAACAAACAAGACACATTTGGCCAATATCAATGGCAACTATTAATTATGAAGGCAACCCACGTCAAATTTTTGAATTTAAATTTTGAAAATAAAAAAAATATGTGTAAAATAGTTTATCGCTTGATAGACGTGACAGTTAGTTAAAATCTAATTAAGTAATACTAATAAATTAATTATGGGATATCGATTAATTAAACAAAAAAAACTAACTATGAAGGCATAGTTAAAAATAATAATAATAATAATTATGAAGACATATTTATATAGGTGTTGTTATTGGTTTATATATATATATATATATATATATATATATATATATATAATATATCTTTTTTTTCTTTTTAGTTGTGCAATTTTAAGTGAAAAAACATGTTGTTATATTTATTAACTAACAAACATTTCATTCATCATTAATTATTATTTTTATAAATTATTTATATTTAATAATCTTTTCGTCATCGACCACGCAGGTTGAGCATTCAGACGCTGCATTTAAGTTCATGATGTAAACGTGTCTACGTACGAAACAAGTATACCTCCAAAACGACCACTACGTGTCACTTCCGCAGAAGTGCCATACCACGACGTCTTCATGTTTGCCGGATAGCCCACTAGCAACAGACACGTGGCAACTGTAAGGCAGCTCAGAATCTCACGTCACCTTCTCTTCTAAGCTGTAAAGGAAAAATTACCTTTTCCTACACTGGACACAAATTAATTTCAAATTGGGATGGCATGAATTTTTCCATGTATAGTTTTTATTTTGGTTTGCAATTTTTATATCACAAAAAATATCATGTCTACTTAAACTCTCCAACCAAATGTGTTATTTCTATACATTAAAATTTCACAAAAAATTAAAATAATGTTACCAAAGGATAAAGATATATTCATAAACTATCAATATTTTAAACTATCTTGTGAAAAGTGAAAATTTTCTGTTTTAAATTTAGCAAAATATATTATTCTTTTTTGTTATAAAAATAGACAAAATATTACTTGCCTAAACAATTTTTCACCATTTTAAAATTAATGTGGGTAAAATTTTAAGGTTATCTTAGTTTGAAAAGTAAAGTAAAGGAAAAAAGTAAAACAAAAAAATCAAATATAGAAAATTTTATATATTTACTCTTTTTTTTATATAACTTTTTCGATCCTCTCTTCTCTCCCTCTCTAAAAATGGAGAAATGAATGGAAAATGATTTCAAGAAAATTTGCGGGAACTGAAAATTTTCACTAATTTAGCATACAAAGGGAAAAAAGTTTTTTGAGACTAAATTTTATTCTAAAATTGTTTTTGGATTTTAATTCTCATGTACGGATCGGGTAAATACCTCGACGTGAAAGGTTTACAAAAATCAATCGAACCAAACGGCAAATTCCCCGAACGGATCACATGGTCGGGATGATAATCACGAGATTAATCGAATCATCACCATAATATCACGACGTCTCAACCCAAAGTCCGATGATTATAAGGATGAGAGAAATTTTCATACACGAAAATTTCTCGATCCCTCGATAACCTTTTTAACTATAAAGAATGTACATTTTGTATCTCTCTTAATACTCACAAGCAATTCTCAATTGCTTAGTGTTCGACATACCGCAAAAATCTCAAAAAATGGTTAACTCACATTCACCACATAAAGGAAGAAAGATAGAGATATTTTAGGAATTGACGGGAGTTAACCCATTATCTCCAAAATTCAAATTTAAAATCAAATTTTGATTCTTCCAATAATGCCCCACATGGGCATACCAACTAACATCTCCCACTTGTACATGAGAGCATTTTACATTCGTCATAAAATCACAACTCATACGATCTACCATATCATCCTACTGAACTTTCATACAAGATTTGGTGTCGTACGACTGGTGAGTATACATACAAACAAAGACTTTTCGATACACCTGTTAGGATGATCAAGGAGCCACTACTAGTACCAAAAGAATTTGTTGTACCCCAAATCCAACACAATTATATCCATCAAGCCATTTTTCTCATCGAAAGCGATCCCCAATCATTGCTCGATTGTGTATCCACTATTATACTTACATTCCAATATGGACAAACATAATATACTAGCCGGTAAATACAACATAATGATATAATATTGATTAGTCTTTCTTTTCCCAAACTTGAATCCATCAGTCTCAACTAAGTTGCTTTCCTAGACCTACTCCTTAGACCTCAATTTATCTTCTGAGTCATAGGTAAACAGATTAAAGTAGCAAACATTGAGCCAAATAGTCGTAAGTAATAAGGGTGTAAGAGATCCTACCCAATAGATCTCGGGTCTCACATAGTAGGAACGAGGATCTAAATCATGTCAATATCTCAAATAATACTCCCACTATTCTTGGCCGTCTTATCACACATGGTATGAAACGCATGCCATAATGTTATTCCTCTATTTCTCAAAAAGGGCATATGTTAGATTTCTCTAACACTGTGCATGTATGGGACTCAATCTATATATAAGATTTTATCCAGAGATCTCAGAGAGAGTGTCTCAGAGACAATATCACTAGTCGTAGGTGATATTTGAAATCTCAAATCTGACTACTTACAGACAACATGGATGTAGGTATGTCCATATCGATCACATTGCATATGATCTAATCATGAATACGTATCAGGGCAACTTATGTTCTAGTAGGATCACTCTCAAAACCACTTACAACTAGAAAGCATCTTATCTCCTCTCACTTAGAGTTGGGGGTGGTCACTCGTGTGAGAGAGTCGACCAGCCTGCCTGACATATCTTTTATCATAATAAATCACAAATATATGACAAGAAATCAATACAATAAATAAGTGATTGTACAGTGCACATAAGTCATATATATAAAAAACAATAAGCATCATCAGTATGAAATGAAAAATGTCAAAATACACACAAACCTAATGATTCTTATATCTCATACATGAATCTTTCACAATAGGTTTGGTGAAGGGATCAGCCACCATACTGTATAAAAGTGTACTTAATTATCACTTCACCCTTTTCGGTGATTTCTCTCATAAAGTGGTATTAGGTATCAGTATTTTTGGTCTCACTATGATATTTAGAGTCTCTGGTGTGGTCAATGGCGATCTGATTTTCACAATAAATCATCATTGGCTTTCTACTATTTGCCACAACCCCTAAATTATCCAAAAATCTCCGGAGCCAAACACTCTCTTGAACTTCTGCAGAGCATACTACAAACTCAATCTCTATTATAGATAAAGATACACAAATTTGTTTCTTACTACTCTAAGATAGTAAAACTTGATATCGATTTGCATACATTCAGATAGCCACCCCAGTCGGTATCTAAATACCCAACGAGACGCAAATCACCTCCTCCGTAACACAAAGAGAGGTTTGTAGTTCTCTTAAGATATCTCAGAATCCTTTTCACTGCTCTCCAGTAATCTCTTCTAGAATTCAATTGATACCTACTCACTAGTCTGACTGTAAAACAAATATCTAGATGTGTACGCAACACTGTATATATCAAACTACTCACTGTACTGGTATAAGAGATTTTACTCATCTCCCTTATCCTTTTTTGAGTTTGAGGGCACATGTTAAGACCTAGGCTTAAACGTTTAGCGATAAGAGTATTTATGTGATTGCAATCGTTCTTTGCAAAGTGCTCAAAAACTCCCCTGATGTAGGACTCCTGTGAAAGAGCCAATATCTGTCTCAAGTGATCCCTTTAAATCTTAATTCCGAGAAAGAATTATGCTTCACACATGTTCTTTATATCAAGACTCGACAATGAGTACGTCATCATGGTCATCAGATACTCTCTGTTATTCCTGATCAATAGAATGTCATTTACACACAAAAACATAATCATAAAAGAGTCAAAAGAATGTATAAGGTACACGCGATGTCCTTCTCGATCATCATGAAATCGTAAGATATCAACTCCTCGTAAAATCTCAAGTGTCACTGTCTGGATTGACGATTAAGGTCATATATCGACTTTCAAAATCGATAGATCTTATCATCCTGATTTACAGGAATAAAGCCAAATAGTTGTTTCAAGTAGATCTCATCATCCAAACTTTCACTCAAGAAGGCAGTTTTAACGTTCATCTGGTGTGACTCCAGATCTATATTCACGACAATCGCTAAAAGTAAATGGATCAAGGTAATCACGCTCATAGTTTGAGTGTAACCCTTGGCTACCATATGAGCCTTATACCTATCCACCGATCCATCGGGTTCTCTCTTAATCTTGAGAACCCACTTGTTCCCAATGGCCTTTCTACCCTCAGACAAATCAATTAGGTCCCAAACCTATTGATTCTCATTAACTCGTTTTCTCATCTTTGGCCTTTAACCAATGGTCTTTCATAGAACGCTCAAGAGCCTCTAGGATTGTTTAAGGTTTCTCATCATCCTCAAAAGTCATAATGAGAGCCTCTCCCTCAATCGGGAAGTGACGGTTGGGTACGCGTCCTCGACTATTCTTACGAGGAGGGGAAACTTTTTCATCTCTATATGGATCGCTCCCACTATGATCAAAATCCGTAATGGGTTCTTGGGTCCCATCGCTGGACTCAGCTAAGCCGCTAGGCTCATCCATCTCATAGAAAGTAAAGTCTCAATCGATTTTGCCTCTCTTAGAGAAATCATTTTCAAGAAACACGGTATCATGAGACTCAATCTTAATAACAGTGTCGTCTGTATGTTTTCCTAGAACACATTCCCCTTGGAGTATTCTTAGTATCTCATAAAAATATATTCCTTTTCTCATGGCACTAACTTGCTAATTGGATGCGAGAAAAAGTGAACATACGTGGCACAACCTCATAACCTCAAGTGGCTAAGGTCAGGCTATCTCCCTATCCTAAACTCATATGGGGTACTGACTACGGACTTTGATGAAACACGGATAAGGATGTAGGATGCAGTCAATTAAGCATCTCCATAATGAGAAACGAGCAAATTGGCGTGTGCCATCATAGACCTCACCATTTCTAACAGAGTCCTATTCTTTCTATCGGCTACTCTACTCCACTGAGTAGCAAGAATAGTCAGTTATCTTGTAATACCCTTCTCGAAATAGAACTTTTAGACAAATACTTACATCCTCGATCGGTTCTGAGATTCTCTACTCTCAAATCTAACTGATTTTCAACATTGCTGATAAATCTCCTAAAACATTTCAATGCCTCAAATTTGTGTGAAATCAGATAGACATAACCGAAATGCGTGTAAATTTCTATGAACGTAATAGAGTACACAACTCTATTTTGAGCTCTCACATTCATAAGGCCACAAATGTCGGAGTGAACCGACTATAATGAAGTCTCACCTCTCATTGCATTGTCTAATAGTTTCCTTGTAGCTTTACCACTTAGGTAAAACTAATTAGCGGGCCCTACAGATCACTCATTATTAACCGATTCATCCTCTCTCACTCTATGAGGATAACAAGAAACACCATTAAAAGGAATCACATCCAGTGCATATAGTCTCTTATGGACTAAACCAGAACCAATCAAAGAATTGTCGTAATAAATATAAATTATAAAATCTCTAAATAACAAAGTATATCCTAGGCTGAAATCAAATTCTGTCGAACATCCAGATCGTAAAGAAAGCACAGAGTCCGGCAATTTTGCAACTCCAGTTTGCAAGTGTTATCCCCTCTGATGTCAACAAATGCTCTGTTCCCTACGTAAATCCTCCTACTTGAGGACTCATTCGGTGAAATTCTATATACGCGCTCCTATCTCGAGCTATGTGGTTGGTAGCTCTTGAGTCTATAATCTACGAATGAGAGAAATCAGTGAGCATCTCAAATCACATAAAGAAGGAAGAGATAGCTTCCGCTCATCACACTTATGAGCAAAATGACCAAGTCAACTATAGATGTAGCACTTCACCTTGGTCTTATCCAGCTCATTCTTCTTACGCTTTAATACTTAGTTGTTGGATTTATCGGATGGTTTCTTCTTACCTTAGCCTCGAGTTTTTTGCTCATGCTTATGCCATTTGTGTTTGGTGCCACGGGAGTCCTTGCTCGACTCCAATACGTAAGCATGATCCAAGTTTGGCCTACTTGCTTCCAGATGCTCCTACTCGAGTTCACAGTGCCTATTCACATTAACAAAAGTATGAATACTTTTGTCGTATGTAAAATAGATTTTCATGGTTTCCCATGAATCAGGTAAGAACTAGATAGCACCCAGTACTTGAAAAATACGTCTGAAATAGGCTCATTCGCATTCCCCAACTCGGTGATCATACTCGATATTTACGTCTAATGCTGCATCATTGTATGATCAGTCATTTTTTCATAAGTTATAAAAATTATAAGTCAACATCCTCATCTCAGGAACTTTAAGAGCACCACAATGCTCTCTTTGGGACGAACCAAACCGACATAGCCATAGGATATTACTTATCGACCGAGATCATATCGTCGTGCATGTTACTCTGGAGGATTGCTCTAACTCGGCTATCATTCCTCTTTCATATACGTAACACCTTCTAATCCCATCTTTCTGAGGTGTGGCACTCTCCCCGGAGTCCACCATCTCGTACCTTAGAATCCCATATAGATCTTGTTCCTCGAGGACAAATTGAATCTATCGGTGTAAAAACTCATAATTGTCACCATTAAGTTTATCCACCTTGCAAAGATCTAATACGATAGTTTTCAAAACAGTCATGGAAACTTTGGTGACTTATCGATACTTATTCTCATATTTTGTGCACCCTACGAATCAACAAATCCTAACTAATTCGAATATAGACTCTAAAGCGAGCGTATGAGTCAACAAGCATAATACACCACAACCTGAGATCGCATTTTACCATTCGAATTTGGATTTGGCATACAAAGAAACCCATAAAAGTTATATTTATGGATGTGTGACCCTCAAAAAATTAAAAAAATCCAATTCAGGACGACCTCATGAGTCGCCGGTGGTCCCATGTGCCGCCACATGCTGACGGTGCACACCCGCACACGTGACAGCATGTAGCTGCATGCGCCCAGACATGTAGCGCGTTGGCCACGCACCTGCATACACGTGGACCGGCTTCGCGGGTCACGACCCAGGTCGGGAGCGGGTCATTACGTGGATCCGGGTCGAAACTGACCCAGACCATACCGACTCGGTTCACACACCTCACCCGTGTGTGAACCGCACGCTCCATTACCTGCGGGTGTCACGCGCCTGCGGGTTTGGGTCTTTTCTCCTTTGCCTAACGAGTCTACAACCGAGTCCTCTTGACCCAGTTGCCAGAAAATGCCATTTCCAGTCTCGATCTCACCGGATTTTGACTGTAGCTTGCAATTCGAGTCTCCTCCATTCATCCTAACTCGATTTTATAATGGATTCATGACCCGAACTAGCGGAACAAGCTCCATTGTTCGCGGCCGTCGGCGGCCAAGTTGGGAAACCTAACTTCCGGAGAAGGCAACACACAATTTATGTATCAAAATGTCGATTAGCACACATTGAACACATATAACCCATTTTTATAGATCAGTTCGTTCTAAATCTCGACGGATCTAAAATCTAAAGATTCGGACACCATTAATGACCGAAATATTCAACCTTCGTTTTGATAACCCTATTGGGCTAAAAAAATTCAATAAAAATTATTTTCATACTCTACGGATCATGAATAACATCGTGATGTCTTCGGATTCACGAAACGCATTCGTGATCTGAATCCTAAATTTTATAACCCTAATATTTTTACACCCGAAAATTTTAAAAATTATTTTGATAAATGTAACCTGGTTCTGATACAAATGTTGAATTTTAATTCTCATGCACAGCGAAAGTAAATAATTTTCAAAAAATTAAATAGATCGGATTAGGTAAATATCTCGATGTGTAGGGTTTATAAAAATCAATTGAACCGATCGACAAATCTTTCGAATGGATCGCACGGTCGGGATGATGATCACGAGGTTAATCAAACCATCAACTCAATATCACAATGCCTCAACCCAAAGTCCGATAATTACAATGACGAGAGAAGCGAAAATTTCCCGATCCTTTAATAACATTTTTCACTATAGAGAATGTATATTTTGTATCTCTCTTGATACTCACAAGCAATTCTCAATTGCTTAGCATTCGCCATACCTAAAAATCTCCAAAATGGTTAACTCACGTTCACCACATAAAGGAAGAGAGATCGAGATATTTTAGGGAGTGACAGGAGTCATGGGAATAATGGGAGTTAACCCATTATCTCCAAAATTCAAATTTAAAATCAAATTTTTATTCTCCTAATAATGCCCCACATGAGCATACCAACTGACAATTGTCAATATCCTACTAACATACCCTTAAAATAAAATTCTAATAGTTTGTGTATACTTTTTGTCTTTTTGAAATATGAATTGATCAAGATGGTTGAATGTGGAAACAAATAATAATATTAAAATCTTATGATCTATTGTTTTGGTAAAATATTATAATTTATTGAATTTGTATACAAAATTTATTATTATAAATATAAAAAATATTATAAATATAAAAATATAAAAAAAATCAAACATTTTCAAATCAAATCAAATCAATAATTAATTTAATTTTAATATATAATATTTTTCAAATATTTTCAATACATGTGATATCTTTTAATATAAATATAAATGATTGTACATTTATGTAAATTTATTATTTGCAAAACAATGGCACCGGGTTTTGTTGGTGACGCATTTGGCAGGGAACTTGTGATTTACTCCGTCAATTATGTGTTTGATGTCCTATATTTTTAAATTCTTTGTTTGTCGAGAAGATGTTTGGTCATATCACCTTGTTATAGCACGATTGTTGCGGCTACATTATGGGATCAGGGTTGCGATCATCCCTTTTTGGTCACAATTGTAACTTTGAACTATAATTGCGAACGTCGGTTTAAGTTGTGAAGCAACGGAGTAATTTTCTTAAATATATTATAAAATAAAACTCAACACTTTGTTGCTATATATACTTTATGTGCCTTTACTTTTAAGCATATATAGATAAAATTCAAAATCAATAATGTATACTTTGACGTAGCACGGGTAAAACCTTTTTATTAGTCAAGAGTATTGTATAATTGACTACATGATATTGGTTAATTGTGACATATATATATATATATATATATATATATATATGAATTAAAAACTTTTTAGCGACGACAACTTGGATCCCGTAGTCACCTTTGTGGTAAAGGTTGAGTCCATCTACTCCAAAACTTTCTTCATAGTTGGTCATTAATTTAGATGTTACTATCTTTGATACTGGTTAATGTCAAGACAGTGTTGGGCATCTTATGGTTTAAATGCACCTTTGTTTCAAAAATTGACTTTTAAGATACTTGGACAACCTAATTTCTCCTCTTGTTGGAAAGAAATAGAAACATTTATTCTTTTATTCATTCATTTAGAAGAAACAAAATAAACCTTAAGCATGGAGAAGACTTAATATTTGTTCAAAACAATTTCTATCTTTTGTCAAAAGACAAATCTTAATATCATGATAAAAGAACAAAATTGTGGGATATTGGAGGAGATCAATTTGGGAACATGGAAGATGTTGGAAATTGCTAGTCTCACATTGGATGAACTAGAAATGAAGAATATATTTTTTTTTATGAATATATAAATACAAGTAGGGAGAATGAGAGTGATAACTTAGAATTAGTTTAGTAAATTATATTTTTAATTTATTTTTAATATAAGTATAAAATATGATTAGTTTAATGAATTATTTATTTATTTATTTATTTAATTTTTGATTTTGATTTTATTTATTTTATAATTAATGATTGCATATTTGATATTTTTATTTTTGTTATAAAAAATGATTATTTTATTATTTCTATAAAATAATTATATTTATATAAAAATTTTTATATTTTTAATATATATGCATTTCTCAAATGTTTTCGTTTCCTATATTCTTATATAATACCATTTCTATATTCGCTTCTGTGCAACATAGATCCCTTTCACTTCAATTTTTGAATTGTCTCTAACATAAATCCATCTAGTCTTTGCTGGTGTGTTTCGAAAGTTGTGAACAAACCACAATCTCCTAAGATATGGTCCATTGTATCAGAATTAATAACCCACAAAGAGTTGAATTCTATTATCAAAGTATATGACAAAAACATATACAAACAAAGTGAGAAAGATGTGTAACCTTTTCGTGTCATAATCCGATCCTCGGATCCGAACACACGGCAACCGCCATATTGCTTCGAATTACGTGCAACCTTGAGCATGCAACCCATGCACCACAAGGCTAATTAGATATCATCACATTTTCAATTCCCAACCACTTTTCTAAAATTGTAAGTGGTATTCATAAAGATTTCTTTTAAAAAGATATAGGTAAAACCCCAATAATTATAAAAGGCAAGGTGGCAAGTCATATAAGAAATATATATATATATATATATATATATATATATAAAATGAAGTTTTGAATGAAATCCATAAGATGACAAAATTCAGCTTCTATTAATCTCCATAGATCCATCTACAATCTAAAGATGCCAAAACAGGACCAATTCATACAAAATATGTAGTCCCAACGGAAGTAGATATCACAAGGCATAAAAAGGAATCTTTTGTGAGATATAGTTTGTAATATGGTGTGGGTATTTGTCTCACATTGAAAAGTTGAAGAAAATTTGATGGGTTTATAACCGATCAAATTTGAAACCATTTGAATTTGGTTGAAATTGTGTATTGGAGGGAAAATATGATTTTCATGAAATGACCCTAAAATAATAATAATATTAAATAATTAATTATTTAAGGGTCAAAGATAGGACACTTGGGGGCATCTTGGGTATTGAGATGAAGTGACTTGGGCACTTCGATTATTTATTTTTTATTCAAAAGACACATTTTTGAAAATTAAATAAATAAGTGTCTTTTGATTAAAATATAACTTCCCTACAATGAAGTGATGCCTTTTGAATAAATTAATGATTTTTAAAATCAAAAGGACATATTCGTTGTGCTATTTAAATGAAGAGATATCTCATAATTGAAATCCTTCATTTTCTATAAATACTCCCTCCAACCATTGAGAAACGACACTTAGAATTTTCATTCATTGGCAATACAATAAGACTTCATTTTCTTGAAACTCTCTATTTCGTTTTTAGGAGAAATTTGAGATTTTACTGTCTCAAATTTCTATTTCGACTTACATATCCTGAAGGAATCTGCCATCAACCCAGACAGCAACATAGTGGGGACATAATTTCCTTAAGGACAGTGATCACTTCACGTGCAAGCCCTTTCAAATTTTCATGTAAAAAATCCTCCATTCCTAACAATCTTAAGGAAATTAGACTGCAATGGAGATTACTGTTCCTGAAACTGGTTTTAACAAAATACCAAATGGTGTTTCCGACTCTGTCTTCAATAAGATGTTCAACCCAGAAATGTTCAAAATCGATCGTTTTGATGGAACAAATTTCACTCGTTGGAATGATAAAATAATCTTCCTTCTCACCGAATTGAATGTTGTTTATCTCTTGTATCCCAACTTACCGACTGTTCCAGAACCGAATGATAATGACACTGATGAAGTTAAAGCCCTTCGTCGAAAGCGCCAGGATGATGAAGTTCATTATAGAGGATTCATTCTGAACTCTCTTTCTGATAGACTGTATGATCTGTTTCAACCACTCAAGACTCCACAGGAAATCTGGAAAGCATTGGAAAACAAATACACATCTATGAAGCAAGGTATGGACAGATTTCTCAATATGAAATTTTTTGAATTTCAAATGGTTGGTAATAAATCTGTCATGGATCAAGTGGATGAATTACTTGTCCTAGTATCTAGACTTAAGGATTTAAAAGTTGAAGTGTCTGAACAACTTCAAATAGTTGCAGTGATTGCAAAATTACCAACCACTTGGAATGACTATCGAAAGAAACTATTGCACACTTCTGAAGATTTTACTATAAACCAACTTCTAAAGCATATTCGAATTGAAGAGGAAACTCGTAATTGTAAAAACAAGTATGCTTTAGAGTCGGGAAATAAAATAAATCAAGTTGAGTCTAGTACTAAGAAAGGAGGAAACACAGAAAAGAAGAGAAAACACGAAAACATCTCCAGAGATGGTTCTGACAATAATAAGAAAAACAAGACATGTTTTTTCTATGGAAAGAAATGTCATTTTAAGAAAGAGTGAAGATTTTATAAGAAGTTAAAGATGGAGGAAAATGCTGGGAAAAACAAGGCAAATGTTGTTGAAACTCAGTCCAGTCCTGTAAATATGTCAAAAATTATTGCCATGATTGCAAGGCTTAATATCAGCATGGTTACAGAAAGCAATATGGCAACAACAGGAAAATCTTTTGATTGGTAGTATGACTCTGGTGCTATTGTACATGTTTGTAATAACAAAGAACTTTTCAAGGATTATACAATAGCAACCAAAGATGAAAAGGTTCTTATGGGCAATCATGACACAGCCAAAGTTTTTGGAAAAGGAACCATCAAACTGCAATTTGCATCTGGAAAGAAGTTGATTTTGACAAATGTTTTCCATGTTCCGGATGTGAGGAAAAATCTGATCTCTGCAAGTCTGTTGTGCAAGAAGGGCCTAAAGGTTGTCCTAAATGCAGAAAAACTTATTGTATCTAAGAATGATGTATTTATTAGACAAGGATATTCATGTGATGACATGTTCAAATTAAGTATTAATAAAGTTGAAGTTTTTGTTTATATTGTTGATTCTTCTTTTAATTTATGACATGAATGTTTATCACATGTTAATTACAATATAATTAAATTCATGTCTAAATATGGTTTAATTTCTTGTGCAAATAAAGAATTTGGAAAATATGAAGTATGTATACAAGCCAAAATGACTAAGAAACCATTCCCCAAAAATGAAAGGACTTTAGAGTTACTTGAACTTGTGCATTCTGATATATGTGAATTAAATGATCATTTAACTAAAGGTGGGTATAGATATTTTATAACTTTCATAGATGACTATTCCAAATTCACTCATGTTTATTTGATGAAAATAAAGGATCAATCATTTGAAATATTTAAATATTATAAAGTATTGGTGGAAAATCAATTAAAAAAGAAAATTAAAATACTACGAAGTGATCGTGGTGGGGAATATTTTCCAACTGAATTTTCTAATTGTTGTGAAGAAAATGGTTTGATTCATCAAACAAGTGCACCCTATACCCCACAACAAAATGGTTTGGCAGAAAGGAAAAATAGAACATTGGTTGATATGGTTAATTCCATGTTAATGCATGCAAAATTACCAACAAATTTATGGGGAGAAGCTTTATTAACAGCTTGTCATGTACACAACCGAATACCTTCAAAGAAAACAAAAAGCTCTTCATATGAGACTTTGAAAAGAAGGAAACCAAACTTAGGTTATTTGAGGGTATGGGGCTGCATTGCCTATTATAGAGTTCCAGATCCAAAAAGAATAAAACTGGGTCCTAGAGCTCTTAAAAGTGTCTTTGTGGGATATGCTGAAAACTCAAAAGCATATAGATTGTTGGATTTGAACTCAAATGTAATTATAGAGTCGAGAGACATTGAGTTTTTAGAAACTATGTTTCTTGATAATCGAACTGCGAATCCACAATCATATGAAGGAATTCCTTCTTCCACTTTGGCATAGGATACTATTGTACACCCCAATTCTTCCCATAAACGAAAGTTAATTGATTTGTCTGTTGATCCTAGAAGAAGTAAAAGGGTGCGAAAAGAAAAGAACTTTGGTTCTGACTTTATTTCTTCACAAGCACTAACATTCTTGGTTGAAGGTAATAGAACTGAGATAATAAATAAAATACCCATCGTATTTCATTTTGGAGAATGACCCCAAAACATATAATGAAGCTTTAGCGTAGATTCTGCCTTTTGGAAAGAAGCAATAAATGATTAAATGGATTCTCTTTTAGCAAATGGTACATGGGTGTTAGTAGATCTACCTCCTGCTTCAAAACCAATTGGATATAAGTGGATATTTAGAAAAAAGTATAACATTGATAATACCATGCAAACCTTTAAAGCAAGACTAGTTGCTAAAGGTTATAGACAGAAGGAATGGATAGATTACTTTGATACATATGCTCATGTTGCCAGAATTACTTCTATAAGAATATTGTTTGCTTTAGCATCAATCTATGATTTAAATGTCCATCAAATTGATGTTAAAACAGCATTTTTAAGTGGTGATCTTGATGAAGAGATGTATATGGAGCAGCCAGAAGGATTTGTCCTTCCTAGTAATAAAAAGAAAGTTTATAAATTAGTAAAATCCTTGTATGGTTTAAAGCAGGCTCCGAAACAATAGCATGAAAAATTTGATAGTGTGATATTATCAAATTGATTTAAACATAATGGAACAGATAAATGTATTTATTCTAAATTCACTAAAGACTTTGGAGTAATCATATGTCTTTACGTGGATGACTTGCTAATCATTAGGACTAACATGCAAGGTTTAAATGATACTAAAAAGTATCTGACTCATCAATTCAAAATGAAAGATTTGGAAGAAGTAGATACTATTTTAGGAATCAAAATTAAGAAACATAGTGGGGGTTATGCTTTGTGTCAATCACATTATGTGGACAAAATACTTTCAAAATTTAACTATTTAGGAATTAAAGAAGTTAATACATCATTTGATATTTCTAACAAACTGATAGAAAATTCAGGAAGGTCTGTTAGTCAATTAGACTATGCTAGTGCAGTTGGTAGTTTGATATATGCCATGCATTGCACTAGACCTGACATTGCTTTTGCAGTATGTAAACTTTCAAGGTTTACACATAATCTCAATACAGATCATTGGAGAGCTATTGGAAGAGTTCTTGGCTATCTTAAAAGAACCAAATCTTTTGGATTATTTTATAACAAATTTCCTTCGGTACTTGAAGGTTACACTGATGCTAGTTGGATAACTAGTGTTAATGATAACAAATCAATGTCTGGTTGGATATTTAAACTAGGTAGAGGAGCAATTTCTTGGGCCTCCAAGAAACAGACGTGTATTACTCATTCGACCATGGAGTCAGAATTTGTTGCATTAGTAGCAGCAGGTAAAGAGGCAGAATGACTAAGAAACTTATTGTTAGACATAGAGTTGTGGCCACAACCGATGCCAGCAGTCTCGTTACATTGTGATAGCGAAGCAACTATGTCTAGAGCATTCCACAAAATTTATAACGGTAAATCTAGACATATTGCTTTAAGACATGAATATGTTAGACAATTGATTTCTGATGGTATAATCACAGTTGTCTATGTAAGATCTAGTAGTAATCTTGCCGACCCTTTAACCAAAGGACTCTCGAGAGATAGAATCAAAAGTACTACAAGTGAAATGGGTCTAAGACAATTCTAGTTTATCACTGGTAATAGGAACCTTACCTTTCTTATTGCTTGCTTAGCAATTCTAAAGGTTTAAAAGGTAACAACAAGTTACTCTTGTGATAGGTAGCAAACATTAGAACTTTTATTGCTTAAGAAAATGAGGGTGAATAATAATTATTCTTAATGGAGTTTTGCTCGGTTCAAGAATAAGGAAAATTCAAATTTGAGATTTTCAAACTTCACCTATATAAACACAAGAATGGTGCCGCTTCTAATAAAGTTTGGGTATAAACTTTATAAGTGTTTATGAATTCAGGAGGCAGCACATGACCATATTATGGTGCTAAAGCTCATGGTGAACGTATTAGAGATTTGTAAAGAATTATGAGTATTATTTTTTCCGATTTTGTTATAAGAAATTGAGGTTTAATAATTATTCACCATAAATTTCGATAAGAACTTGAAAATATTAATACTGCCTTTAGGTTTAAGTCAAGAGACACCTATTATGGAGATAATTCTAAAAGAAATTATATTGCTAATAGATATTACAAACTAAGTGGGGGATTGTTAGATATAGTTTGTAATATGGTGTGGGCATTTGTCTCATATTGAAAAGTTGAAGAAAATTTGATAGATTTATAACCCATCAAATTTGAAACCATTTGAATTTGGTTGAAATGGTGTATTGGGAGGGAAAATATGATTTTCATGAAATGACCCTAAAATAATAATAATATTAAATAATTAATTATTTAAGGGTCAAAGATATGGCACTTGGGGGCATCTTGGGCATTGAGATGAAGTGACTTGGGCACTTCGGTTATTTATTTTTTATTCAAAAGACACATTTTTGAAAATTAAATAAATAAGTGTCTTTTAATTAAAATGTAACTTCCTTACAATGAAATGAAGCCTTTTGAATAAATTAATAATTTTTAAAATCAAAATGACATATTTGTTGTGCCATTTAAATGAAGAGATATCTCATAATTGAAATCCTTCATTTTCTATAAATACTCCCTCCTACCATTGAAAAACGACACTTAGAATTTTCCTTTATTGGCAATACAATAAGACTTCGTTTTCTTGAAACTCTCTATTTCGTTCTTAGGAGAAATTTGAGATTTTGATGTCTCAAATTTCTATTTCGACTTGCATATCCTGAAGGAATCTGCCATCAACCCAGACAGCAACATAGTGGGGGTATAATTTCCTTAAGGACAATGATAACTTCACGTGCAAACCCTTTCAAATTTTCATTTCAAAAATCCTCCATTCCTAACATCTTTTAGATGGACTTAGCTATAAGTCTAAAAAAATATAAGAGCGAAAGAAAAGAGTAAGTATAATTTGTATTCAATAAGTGAAAAATCTATATACGTACTAATGAGTAGAGTGTAATTATACCTTAAAACTATTAACAAATCAAATTTATTTTTCCATTACAAATGCACGCACAATTGACAAAATCAATGCATTCAAAAAGTATTCCTCTTAATATCAAAATAGATTACAATTAACTTTAAATTATGGGACTATCGAAAATATCTCCTAGTTCAAGACCTTGGTCCGGGTCAAGAATTAGATCCGCTAAGGGTTTTTATTAGGTCATTTATCCGAAAATGTCTCATCCTTGGTATTGGCTTAGACCTACCCATATGATAACTCATGCAAGTCCAACATAGGGTTTAGGTAGGTGTCCTCCCACATCAACCTACCACAATTCAATTCCATCATGCTCCACTCATGCCAATAAGACATAGCAACTGCGCATACATTCGTTTACTATAAAAAATATCTTTTTTATTTATAAATCAATTTAAAGTTATTTCGCAACTCATTTTCATTTTTATCTCAAATGAATATTTAACCAACCATGAAATGAAATCAATTTCTAAGACATTAGCATACCAAGTTCACCTTTCCATCATCATACCTCTAAGGACATATCACACTCAAACTCAATTATAAAACTATTTTTTAAAATAATTGTGCAAAATATATAAAACCGTTTTTTATTAATAAATACATAAATGTTCCACTCACAGTTTGGGGAGGGTTTGCAATCCCACCAATACAAATCCATGGCTTTATCTTTAGTTGACGGGGTCACGCCTAAATTTTATTTGCACCGCGACATAAGAGAATGTTAGACATCAATTTAATGCAAACATAAAACTAAATGCATGACATGCAAACATATCTCTATCCCTATTTAGAAACGATTTCTGTTTTTGGAGCTAACTTATGACACTTACTAAACTCCCACTTAGCTTAACCTAAATTAACCCTCCCCTCTTAATGCTCATTGTCATTCCAAAATTAACAAATCTAACTAATCCAATAAGTTTCCAACAAAAACATGTCTTAGTAAAAGGGCCATTGTTTGAACCATAATTCTTAAATTGCAATAATTCTAATTGTCACTTAAAAATGAGATATAAAGCTATAACTTTTATATCTATGACCAACTTCATTCTAATCACATAAAGATATCCAGATTAATCAATGTGATTGTCCTGACCTCACAACCCAACATGTGCAGTCATAGAAGAATGACTATAACTTCTACTATACATGTCGGATTTAAGTGATTCAAATTCTAATTTAAATATAAGACATAGAGTTACAACTTTGATTTTAGAACTTAGCCTAATTCTGTCTTGAAGACAACTCAAAATCGAAACAATTTACACCACTAAAATAGAGTGAAAACAAGGTAATTTCCTTGCAAAATATGTCTTTTTAAAAAATCACTAAAAATCAATTCTCAATAAAATATTTCCCACAATATTTCATTTTAAAGCTCTAAAATTCTAGTTTCAACAAAAGAAAATCGAGTCTAATTTGTTGTTTTGTAGAAAAAGATATAGTCAAAATATCAACATCAGGTTAGGCTATCCAGTTTACAATATCATAGTTTTCACTCTAATTCTAACATTATATCAACACTCAAATAAGGTCAAATTATCAAACTAAACCATTCATCATGATTTAAATGATAAGTTGAAACCTAAAACTATAAGTTAAACATACCTTATACTTGACTCATGAAACTCATATATATCCTAATGCGATCACCTCTAAGTTGCAAGTTTCTTTGATCCAATTTGGTAAACTCCAAACTTCATTACAATCATACTCAAAAATTGTTAGAAAATGTTAAAAATAAGCTAAGAGGACTTAAAACCAAGAATTTTATTGAGTAATTTGTTTGAAGGAATCGGGTAGTTTGAAGGAGAGAAGCAGAAAATGTAAAGAAAATAAGTTCAAGAATATCTCTCTCTCTCTCTCTCTCTCTCTCTCTCTCTCTCTCTCTCTCAACCCTAAATTTTTTTTCTTTCTTTGAGCCACATAGACACCACATCACCTTTATTTCTTGCATTAAATACAATCCATCACACTAAGCAAACATTTAATACTCTATTGACTTGTTTACCTCATACTTCAAAAGAAAGAAAAAACAAAAACATTGGCAAGGGATTGGTAATTATTAACTCAAAAGTTAGATTCAAAATTGGGCACTAATGCTAGTTTAAACCCAAACCCAATCTCATATTGTTAATTTATCCAATTTCGCACTATATTTTATATTTTAATGTCATGCAACTTAATTTCTCTCTAAGCATAACATATGCAAATTTGCATTACAACTTAAATTAAGATATCAAAATTCCATAATTGTTTAAAGGTTCATGGTTCAAATTTGCAACACCAGAATTCACTCTATAAGATACAAGACACCAATACAATTAGAAATCAAGTTCCATGTATTACACTTTGGCTCTTTGCAATCTTTTACAAGGTGTCCTTTCTTGTTGCAATTGAAGCATTTGATCTTAATCATATTCTTGGGCTAACTTTTTATATTTTTCTTGAACCTCTTTGATCTTAATCAAAGAAAAAAAATTTCCCAACAACATAAACTTTTGACAAATTTGTTATATCCGTAACTTTTACTTCCAAAAATAAATATTGTGTGATATCATCAAAGGTCTTGATTTTCATATCGTGGTGTAAATTGACCTTCATCACACTCCTCATTTGGTAGATATCAAATTGTAGCTTTTCTTGTTGTTTGTCCATGAGAGCATGTCTAAATGATTTTAAATTTGAGATCATCTGACATTTCATACAAATGATGACTTATATTATGATCATTCTTCATGGTATAATTTCAGATCTGGAAATCATCCCTCTCCGTTTCTAACATCACCAAATTTCATCTTTGCTACATCTAATATGGTTTTGGCAGATTCAAGCATAGCAAAAGTCAATTATTAGCTTGTCAATCATCTTATTTAACAATGTTATATGAGTTAAGGTGTCCTTCATTTTAAGGGTCTCATATGTCGTCTTCTCTTCTGTAATGAAATTCTGAGTTGGTTGGTTCATTAATTATTTAAGATATAGTATCGATCGATTTTTGCTCAATCAAGATGAATTGAACATTTTACTACCATATGGTGTAATTATTGTCATCGACCTTTAGCCCTTTGTTCAATTTAGTGACAATACCCTTTGTGACTATTGCCATCTACATCATGCAATTATGTATTCATTATTAACATATTCAATCACAACTAGATATTTTTAGAGCAATATAATAACAAAATAATTTATTCATGCAAAAACAAATTAAGAACACACTAACAGTATGTAATTAAATCCATTTATGCATAAAAATGATTATTTCATTTAATATTATTTAAAAATATCTTTCATTTCAATTAATCACTTGCAATCTCATATCAACGAATTAGAAAGTTTTCAGTAAAATTAAAGGGTCAATTGCTTAAGACTCAAATTCTTTATACAAGAGTTGCCCTTTTGACAAAGCATCTCAATTATCTCTATTTAGTTGTAGGTGATTATATGATTACTTATTAATCATATTTTCTCTGTATTTCAAAAATTCATATTGACAATTCCCACAAATATGGTTATATTGAAAAAAAAAAGTTATAAGCATGAAAACAACTAGACCAAGGAAATATTTTCTGATATAGAAGATCAAATTAAACCACAATTATAAAGTAAACTAAGAATAACTATAATCAATTTAATATCAATAATTCATACAACCATAGTTGAATTTGTCACTCCCTGACCCTTGAGTCGAGCACGCGATAACAACCGCATTATCTCGGTATACGGCAGAACTTCCCCATATATCGGGAAAATGCAAGACTTTCAACCTATGTAACCTGCCTTTATAACATCATAATAACATATATAGGACCATCCCAGTCCATTTCAACTCAACAAACATACATTGACCAACCCAGCCATTCACAAAAATCTCTAATACTTTTCCATCCACTTACAAAACTCAAAATTTAAAATAAAACAAAATTCAAATATCCCAATAGAAGCAATAAATTTTTCAAAGGCAAGAATTTAAGCAGAAACTAACAAAATCCTCCTTTTTCCAAGTAGGGATTTTACCAATATTTGTTCAGAAAGAAATAAAGCAAGTATTAGTTCAATCCCAACTAAATAAAGAGTATGAAGATTTGAATACAATCCCATGGCAAACCAAAAATGATTTTTTTTTTAATTACAATTTAAAAAATAAATTTAAACACCCTCCATATGGGTCCAATTTAATTTACTTAAAAATCTCTACCAAGGATAGACTAATACCAATGAAAGAGAAGCCTTGCAAAACCAAAGCTTGATAGGATTCGGCACAGACGTCGTCTAAGCCTCCAAAACTAAACTTCCTCTAAAATTGATAAAAAAGAGGGGTGAGTATAAGAATACTCAGTGAATGTATAAAATGCTACGAAGATAAATGAGGGATGATTTGTGGACATGTCAATATATTTATCTCAGAATCATATCGTCAAATCCATAAGAGTCAAAATTCATGATCAAACATCAAATTTCAATCAAGGTTCGATAAATCACAACAAATCATTCATATGCATCCTTTCATATCCATACATTTTTTTTTTCAAAATTATGGGGTTGTCAAAATCTTTTCGCCAAAGGTTTGGCCCTAACCAATGGTGAAACCATTAAGGGATTTTCATTATTCTAATCACAAATATTATCCCCAACCTTGAGCCTCCCCTAGGGTAAAACCAGACTAGTTCGAATGGAGGGTTTTGAAGACACCTCTTGAGCACAGCTACCTCCTCAACTAAATAAATGCCCAACCACGTCACCCCGTTGGATTGCTCCGTGGAGGGAATGATTATAGCCATTTATCAAGCACACAGCACCATCTCGCAATTATCACAATATATACTCAATGTGCCATCAATCATCCAAACGATTCC
Source organism: Dillenia turbinata (assembly GCA_037126225.1). NCBI lineage: Eukaryota > Viridiplantae > Streptophyta > Magnoliopsida > Dilleniales > Dilleniaceae > Dillenia > Dillenia turbinata. Next base: position 26,939,856 of record JBAMMX010000020.1, on the reverse strand, counting down.
TCAAGTCATGAGTTCAATTCAACCATGTTCAGCATAAATTGACAAATATGGCACATTATTTACAATTCAAACTCATGGATGCAAATTTCAATCCAAATTCACTCCAGGACATTCCACATCATAAAACAATTTAAAAACCATTTTAAAAATATTTATAAAATCAATACAAATTATTTTCTCACTTAAAATCATAAATATGCATCCACTCACCTTTTTGGGAAGGTAAACACTCCCAATCTCAATCCCCAATGAGATTTTCTTAAGTGAAAATCCTTCTTTGGGTTCCAATTACTTTAAACCTAAGTCAACAATGACAATTTATTATTCAATCATTTATAGAGTTAAGGTTACTCATTTTTCCCTAAAAATGGCACAAACTTAATTTCTAAAATTCTCAAATTCATGTTCTAATTGTATCATTGTCACACCAATTTCAAGTATATATCATCACTATTCATAAATTTTTCCAATTTTGTAACATTCTTAAACCTAGGGTTAAACCTTAAATTCGCACTCTTCAAATAACAACCCATATATTCAAGAATAAGCAAAATAAATTCAAATTTATGATGAGAGGAAAATATTACCTTTGTTGGTGTCATCAATTTCATCTCCAATTTGAGATTCACCAAACCCTAGATTTTCTCTCTCTAGAAAATCTTGTTCTCTCTCTAGTTTTGATGCTTCAAAGGCTTGTTTAAGAGTTTGGAAAGCTTAATCTATAGGTATTTATGTAGTTGATTTATTACAAGAAGGAAAATAAAGAAAAAGAGGGAGGGAGTAGAACAAATGAAGTGAGAAAGAGAGAGAGAATGTGTTTGACGGGAAAATGGGGAGGAAATGAGGAAGAATTGTGTTTGAGGTATTAATAATAGTGGAAATGTGAGTTTACCAAAATACCCCTCATTAATCAAAGGATTTGAATGGGTTTATTGTTTTTTCCACTTTTGCATATCGATACATAAATTTAGAATATATCGATACGCTAAGTCATAGTCTCAGGAAATTCATTTCAAAGTTTAATATATTGATACACTCTATTGGGATATATCAATATAGGAAATCATGCTCTCAGGAAGTATGTTTCAGAGATCAATATATCGATACACTCCTCTAGGGCATATCGATATATCGAATCATGCTCTCAGAAACTTTGTTTCTGAGGTCAATATATCAAATCACTCCTCTAGGACATATCGATATACAAAGTCACACTCTCTAAAATCTATTACAAGGATTTGTTATATTGACCCAAGTGACTCAATATATCATCCACAATATCAATATTGTATCATTTTCCTCTACATATCATAGTAACTCATCATAATGAGATTCACAGACCTTCTTTCATTATCTCATGACTAATAAAATCCCAATTCAATTTGAAATTATATTAAAGGACCTATTAAAATTCTAACACGGAATTTTTTGGTGTTATAGAATTTGAATTATAATCAAGAAATAGACATGTAAAATATCTCAGATCTGATATTAATATTTGGAAAAACATGAAAAGAGTATAACACCTTGCACAGTTACGGATATAGCATTGAATTGTCACAATGAACCTTGAATCTCCACTAACAGTATGTAATCAAATCTATTTACACATAAAAATGATAATTTCATTTAATATTATTTAAAAATGCATTTCGTTTTAATAATCACTAGCAATCACATATTAACAAATTAGAAAGCTTTTAGAAAAATTGAAAAGTCACAATGGTACCGCTTAAGACCCAAATTCCTTATGCAAGAGTTGTCCTTTTGAGTCCCCAAAAAGACAGCTTAATGGTCACAACCCCCTCCCTCAACCCGGTATTCCCGAATTCAAATCTCAGTGTGACAAAAAAAAAATTGTCCTTTAGACAAAATATGTCAATCATCTATATTTAGTCACAGGTGATCAAAAAAATACTTATTAATCATATTTTCTAGAAAATTTATTGTACCATAGTCGAATTCTAATCATGTTTTCCAAAAATTCATATCAACAATTCCCACTACTATGGTTAAATTCAAAAAAAAAAAAAAAAAAAAAAAACATGTTATAAGTATAAAAGCAACTAGATCAAGGAAATCTTTTCTGATATGGAAGATGAGACTAAATCGCAACAACAGAGCATACTAAAAATAACCATAGTAGATTTAACATCAAGAATTCATACAACCATAGTTGAAATTGAGTTATAATCAAGAAATAGGTATGTAAAATACTTTAGATCTGATACTGATGTTGGGAAAAATGTGAAGAGAGTATAACACTTTGTACAGTTATGCTTATAGTGTTGAATCGTCGGAATGAATCTTAGAGCTTGTTGCTTGAATCCGTTGGAATGAGTCTTCAAGTACTTTATCTGGATCACTCAAAAATCAACTTCTTAAAACTATTTTAGAGACTTTCTCCATAACCTATCACATTTACTTTCTTTGAAATGTTTACTCTTCTAATATGAGTAAGCTATGCACTATTATTTACGGTGATTGTTGTGCATAGAGAATGACATTCGAAGTCTCTATTTATACACTCCAATATATGGATCATAATAGTTATTGCACTTATTGCAGTCATTATACTCCCTCTTAATTATCCCAATTTAAATGGTTGCTAGCTATTACAAAAACTGTAACAATTCTCAATCTAATTTTATTCTCTCTTAAGAAAGAAATTCATCTAAATACACAACCATTAAATTAAATTAATTTAATACTCTCCCCAAAATGGTGTGGATTCATATTCTACTATTAACACTTTTTAATAATATTTTCATAGTGGGTCAAATCCTATCATTATCACTTTTTAACATTTTCATACGTATTAAAGTGTTGATGTATTTCGGCCATATGCTAATCCATGTTGCAATGGATCAACCATGTGTATGCTCATGTGGCAGTCCATGTGTCATGGTGACTAGACATCTATGTGGCATTATAACATCATGACATTTGGCACAATCTTATTAGATTTGACCTAAATTACAACTTGAATTTTAATCAAGTTAATCTCACGCCTCAATAGTTATATTTGTAGAGATATATTTGCATATATCCAATGTACAACGTATCAAAACTCATTTTTGTTAACTTCTAAACTCTCATCCTTTTTTGTCATTATTATACTTCATTGATTATATGAATAATGCATAATCCTTTTTAAATTTTTTTAGATATAAAAGATCCAATAAATTTCAAAAGACATAAATTTAAAAGAGCATTGAGATGGGTCAAATCATCAAAATCTTTGTTTTATATACATTAAGTGGTACATTGATTAAATCATTTAATTATAAAGATATTTTCATGTCCAAAAGCTTAGAAAAGGTAGGGCCAAATTCAGGGCATCCTAAATGGAAAATAATTTTGATGTGGCATCGTTGAAAAGACTCTTGCCTGAACTTGAAAGGACTGGATGGAAATGGACAAAAATAAGAGCATCAAAACCTAGGCCTATCTAGAAAAGACAGCCCACGTAAAATTCTCCAAACAACTATTCGTCTCCCCTAGAGTCCATCTCCTTCCCTTCCCTCGAGTCACTCGACCGGCTAGTCCATCTTAATTTAGACTCTCTATAGACTATATGTAGAGAAAGAGAGAGACAACCGATCGAGAGAGAGAGTCTCTAACCAAATTTAGAACAGTTTTCTCTCGTATGTGACTCTGCGTGTGGTGTGCCATATGATCTCCTCAGTTCCGATATCTGTGGTTCGATTTTCTCCCACACCCATCGGTCTCAAAAACAAGAAAACAACAACACTGATTTCATCAAACCCAGTTTCAGGATTCCCCATTTCTTTTCTTAAACTTCGGAATTCACGGATTATAATGGAATCGTCGTCGTCGTCATCGTCATCGTCGAAGACGATAATACTCACGTCCGGCGCGAGTGGGCGCGTCAACGCTCTCTTCTCAAGGTGGGCTTTGCGCAGCCTTCTCTCCCTCCTCAACGCATTCTTCTTGCTGTTGCTCTTGCCTTTTCGAGGCTATAAATCGCGTCAGGTTTCGGCCAATTTGCCCGACAAGGAGGCCGAGAAGCAGGAGATTAATAATGGGAGGAAGGGAGGAGGAGGACCGGTGGTCAGAGTTCCGGCGGCCATTGTGGCGCGTAGGACTGCGATAGACCAGGAAGTGGCGGCGCGTAGAGCGTTGGCCATTAGGAGAGTTATTGGGGATGCCAATGAGAATGTGGTGAGGGACTTTTGTTTGTTCGTTCCGCCGCGAGGTGTTACCCTTTTCACCCAATCCTGGTCTCCGACCAATGGTAAAATCAGGTAATTTTTAATTTTTATTTATTTATTTTGATTATGATTTTTAGGGGTTGCATTTAACAAAGTAATGATCTTAGGTTGTCTACATTTGTTGTCCAGCACTTCCATGGAAGGAGGGCCCACTTTTTTCATTTAGTCAATTTATGACCAGACCACATTTCTGGCTTGCACAATGATAAAAATGTACTTTAAGAGATAATATTAAGCTTCCTGTCATTCTATCAGTCCTTTCAATGGTAACACCAGAGCTTTTCTAGTAACATTAGAGTGGGAGCGAGCGAACACAGAATCGGAATAATATATTGAATTGAATTGAATGAAATAATATTTATTTAATATATAAAAATTAATAAAATTATTTTAATACAACGACATAATTATTCACCCTCATTTTTATGCCGCAGAGGGGGAGTAAGTCATCGGATCATAACCCAAAAACAACCCAAATCTAACTTACGAATTTAATGTGATTTGGTTTCTCTAATCTTACATTCACACCCATCAGACTATCACTTGTCCGATGACAAAAGCAGTTGAAAGGGAATTTTCCTTTCTTGTTTATATCGACCTTGAAAACTACACATAAAAAGCTAACAGAAACATGTGAGATTTAGACGGTTGCATTTCCAACCCTGGTGAAGCATATTCTTAAACATCCATATATCCTACCCTCGTTGAAAGCGAAGATGTCTTGTCTCTTTACAAGGACCGCACTCCAAGAGGTTTTCAGCCTTTTTTGTTGCTGTCCTATTCAGAGAATATGCAGAGGAGAGAGAGAGAGAGAGAGAGAGCATTATATTTTAGTTATCCCTTTTCATTTAGGGTAGTAAATGATGGAGCCATAGAGTCATGCATAAGTGAGGATATGGAGAGGGTATGGAGTTTACAAGAATTTTTCCAAGTTCAGTTGGTGCAGTGCGGTATCTTGTCACGCTTTAATCGTTTTGAACAAAAGCAATTGTCATGTTGGACTTTGCATGTGACAATGTTATAGTTCATGATTGGCACACAGTTTTAGGCAGCTTATCAGGTCACTGCTCTGACACCTTCCCAAGTGGCTTTGCTAGGAGAATGTGAAGTGAACAAGTTCATTTGAATATGTAGAATTTTTTTTTTCCCCGAATTCAAAAGTTGTTGCTAGGGAAATAAAGGATAAATTAAGAAGCAAAGCTGACACATACTATTATTTTGTATGTGTATTGTCTAGTTTACTTATATATTGGTAGATTATATTTCTCACAAAGTGTCTTTATGTATTTATCCTAGATTGCCTATTGATCTTGACTTCGAGCACAGAAATTGGTAGAGTTAATTGTAATCATTTGGATAGTGTTGTTCCACCTTGCAACATTATAAATGAAAATATACTGGATTTGGACATGGTAACATGAACAGATGTAGATACTACTGTCAAGTCTCAATCCTTTGCTATATAATTGGATTGATGCCCACAAACATAAAAATTTGTCTGAATATCTCCTGTGGAATCAGCCTTTTGGCCTCTTAAAGCAAGGGATTCAAAATTTCTCATCTTTGGAGGCTGATGTACTAGAAATTGGCTTTCTTCCCTTAAAAATATTGTTACTTCTTTGTTATTCATAGAGATAGTTCATTATGTACCCAATTTATAATCTTTTCTTAGTATTCTGCACTATTTTTTCTTTTTCTGCCTAATTCAAGTAAAGGTAAAATGAAAACAACTATAATGGCCTTATTCTTACATTTGTTTATTCTTCTTGATTTCTTTCTTGTTTAGACATTGATGCTTACAATTGTTTTGATCTATCTTGTCCAGAGGTTTGGTTGTTGTCTTGCATGGCCTAAATGAGCACAGGTTTGTGGTCTGTTCATTCACCCTTTCAAATCAGACAATCTCACAGCTTTTATGATATATTGTACAATTTTGTGTTGCTTACACAATGTTCTATTTCTTCTCTGCAGCGGCAGATATAGTAATTTTGCTAAGCAGCTGACCTCTAACGGGTTTAAAGTATATGCGATGGACTGGATTGGTAAGTCCTAATCAATTTCAGTATAAAATATCCCTAACTGGTTGATTTATCATGTCAAAAAGAACTAACAGAGATTCCTTTGAATGCCTATTTGCTGTGCTGACCTGAATTACTCACCCTTGAAAGATGTTCTAGCCTACAGCATATGGATGATTGTTCACACACACACACACACACGAATCATACTTTTACTTACCTAACCACATGTAGCAAGGATTGTCTAATCCAGTTCTAATGTCTCCAGATGGAATTCAAGTTCATTACAAGTATTCATGCCTTGATCTTTTCCACGTTTGATTGGCTTTGATTCGAAAAATGATTCATGTGGTTAACTTCACACAAACTATGTTGTCCTCTTGCTTGCATGTATCATGAGTAATGTCTAGTTTGTTCTTTGTCATGACATGTCCTTGGATTATACATGGTTGTAGGCTTTTGATTTGATTTTCTTAGTTGCAGTTTCCAATGTCTGATTCAAATCTTTAGCAACAATGCACCTGTTACCAGATGTAAACATGATTGTCTTCTTTAGTGCCATTTTTCAATCTTTGATTCTTCTGGGATTATGGCATTGAAATAACTATTGCAAATACATATTTTACTGTTTCATTATTTGCCTGTCAAACCTTCTCTTTGGGATGCGTTAATATCTTCACCTGTCAGTCTGTTGATCGTATTCAATTATTCCTAACACTACTTCAGTGATGTGTTTGTTCATTTATCAGGACATGGAGGAAGTGATGGGCTGCATGCATATGTTCCTTCTCTTGATGATGCTGTAGCAGATACAGTATGTATTTGATAATTACAAATAGGTATTTATAGATATACATTTTACTCCCCATTCCTGGGAAAATTTACCTATACAATTTGGTTTGTCTGTTTTATCAAACAGAAATCATATATAGACAAGGTTTTAGCCGAAAATCCTGGACTCCCATGTTTTTGCTTTGGGCACTCGACGGGTGGAGCTATCATACTTAAGGTTAGAAATTTCTAAACTAATCAAACCGTTGATCTATGTGTATAACCCTCAACTCATCTACAATTCGTTGAAACGTGGTACTTGTCAATGTAGACTGCAATGGACCCCCAAGTTGAATCATGCATAAGTGGCATCATAACGACTTCACCAGCAGTTGGAGTTCAACCATCCCATCCAATTTTCGGGGTAAGAACCTTAATATAAGTTTGTAATTGATAATGTTTGTTAGCAATATATAACCTTAATTTGCTTCTCTTCTCCGTTTTATGTAGGTAATTGCTCCAGTTATCTCATTTTTATTACCAAAGTACCAGCTTAGTGCTGCAAACAAGCCAGGCCCGCCAGTTTCTCGAGATCCAGAGGCTTTAGTGGCCAAATACTCAGACCCTCTTGTGTTCACAGGATCTGTAAGGGTGAGGACCGGTTACGAGATTCTTCGCATCACTGCCCACTTGCAGCGTAATCTGAAGAAAGTGAGAGTTCCTTTTCTAGTTCTTCATGGGACTTCGGATACAGTGACTGACCCAGAAGCTACTAAGAAGTTGTATGATGAAGCCTCCTCTGAAGATAAGACCATCAGATTGTTAGATGGTTTTTTGCATGATCTTCTCTTTGAGCCTGAAAGCGATGAAATCATTAAGGACATCATTGAATGGTTGAATTGTAGGACCAAATGAAAAATAATCAGAGTTTCAAGGAAGAAGCAGTCCGATTAAAGGGTAAGAAGTGAACAAAAAGATGTTTCAATGGCCGTGCTGCACATAACTTTGAAACGGGAATTCTATGGCTGAAAAGGTTCAGCATTTTACTTGGTTTTGATGCTTGGTGCTGTCTTGATTTTATCGATATGGGGAGCACATTCTGAAGGTCTGTGATTCTTCTTTGCCTGGTATATCTTCCCCTTGGATTGTAGTTTGAAAGGATGTCAGCAGAAACTTTGCTATACAATAAGGTTGAACACTCTGGGAATTCAATTCAAGCAGCATTTCTTTGTTGTTTATTATTTAATTTGCATTTTTATTGTTTCCCTTTTAACAGCAAGAAATGCCATTAGACTGGTGGAGAGTTTTCCGGACATGACCACATTAGGACATAGAATGCGCAGTTAGGAGAAAGGCTGTCTGCCAAGGAAGCCTGGAGCATCCTTGGGCCAAGGTTGTTAATCTATCCTTTCAAGAATAGCTCAATTCCTACCCCATCGAGGTGCTGGACTTAAGAAATGGAGACAGAGAGATAGTTCAATGTTACTCGTTATATATTTTTTGTGGAAAAAATTGAAAACCAAAAATATTTTGGGTTGCTTTGAATTGATGAACCTCCTAGATGGTAAACCCTAACGATTGGAAGAAATTGATCATGGAAATTGGTCCACTCCTGAATTTCCTGGAGGTACCAATGCTGCCATATGCAGCTCCACATATCTCAGCCTCTATGGGTCTGGCGGCGCCAGCACCAGTACATGGACCTCAGCCTAGTCCTACTCCACTGATACAGACCTTAAATGATCTCCAGCGTGTAATTAATATTTCTTTCAGAGGTAAGTGGCGTCAATTAATTCAATTGTTTCCTATTATTAATTAACTCAATTAACTTTCAAATTATAAATTTAATTCTAATATCAGACTTTATCAGAATTAGTCACGACCAACTCAACTTTTTATCAATAATAAAAAAAATATAAAAAATCTCAAACTTAGTAGCTAGTAAAATATCTTCGTAGCTAGTAAAATATCAATCCAATTGTACAAGTATACAGCCCACAACCACTGACAGATCCAAGACCTAACGGGTAATGGGAGCAAATGTTAGGACAGCAGGGCGGTGGGGGCAAATATCAAGACAGTGAGAGCAATACAAATAAAGGTATTGACGGATCCATATATAAAATAATAGAATTATTTTGATCATGGGACAATAGCCCACCCTCCCATCCACATGGCTCCGCCACTGCCTATAACGATTAGAAGACGGGTTCTCTTATAATAATAGAAAATAGAACATGAATGAATAATATATATTTATATTTATTATGTAGTTATAATATTATCATAAATTATTTAAAATGGTTCACTCAGAATATAAAATATTTTTTAATTTGGCGTGAGGATTAAAAAAAAAATAGACATATATAGATATAATCTTTTCCTTATATTTTTATAAAAAAACTGTTTTTACATTTTAAATTTGTGATCTCAAGACAAAATTACAATTTCACTGTTCCGTCAAATTTTGCTAACATAAATAACTATATAATAAAAATTATTGTGTGGCTATTGCGTTGACAAATGCATCACCCTCCCCCTTTTGCATTTTAATGAATTTAATAATTAGATATGGATTAGCGGTCCCCAAGGCTTATATTGGTGTAATTCGTAAATTAAAAAAATAATAATTAATCACTGCAAATAAACAATTAATGCATGACACCTCATTAATCACTACAAATAAAGTCATATCTTCATCCAATATTTAAACATCACTTATTGAATAAAATAAATAAATAAATAACAACTTGTATTAACTATCTCTGCACTAACTCATTGAAAGGAAAAAAAAAAAAAAAAAAAAAAAGGGTTAACTTCATCTAATTCCACTCTATTTTCCGTTCTCTCTCTCTCTCTCTTTCTATAATTCTCTCTCTTGAATAATCCTATGTCAAATATATCACTATCAGAAAACACGGTTTTAATGACGGATTTTTCCGTCGTTGAAAGTCACCTCACTAATTTTAACGAAGGATCAGCGATGAATTTTTTAATGACAGAAAATTCCGTTGCTAAATCTGTCGCTAATTTTTTCATTTTTGAATTACCGACGGATTTAGCGATGAAAATTTTTCATCGTTAATCCATCGCTGATGTGAGTAACAACAGTAAACCCAAATGTCCGAAACCGCCTGCCCGACCTACCCGCCCGTCCGCACCTTAAATGTGATGAAAATACGTTGAAAATATGCTCTCACCCGGGTTCGAACCCGAGTGTGAGAGAAGGAACTTGAGAGTCTTAACCACCATCCACCATTATATTTGTGTTATTAGTTTATTTTTTTCTACTTTTATACTTTATTTTTAATTCTCAATATTAAAAATACAGTTCACTTATTTAATAAAAATATAAAATTTTATTTAATAAAAACATAAAATTATATTTAAAAAATAAAAAATAATATCTAATAAAAATACAAGATTATATTTAATTAAAATAAAAATTATATTTAATAAAAAAATTATATTTAATAAAAACAAAAATTTATATTTAATAAAAATACAAAATTATATTTAATAAAATAAAATTATATTTAATAAAAATAAAAATTATATTTAATAAAAACACAAAATTATATTTAATAAAAATATAAATTTATATTTAATAAAAACAAAAAAATTATATTTAATAAAAATACAAAATTATATTTAGGAAAAACAAAAAAATATATTTAATAAAAATACAAAATTATATTTAATAAAAATACAAAATTATATTTAATAAAAATACAAATTTATATTTAATAAAAATAAAAAATTATATTTAATAAAAACAAAAAATTATATTTAACAAAAAAATAAAATTATATTTAACAAAAAAAATAAAATTATATTTAATAAAAATAAAAATTATATTTAATAAAAATACAAAATTATATTTAATAAAAACAAAAAATTAGATTTAATAAAAATACAAAATTATATTTAATAAAAAGATAATATTATATTAAATCAAAACATAAAATTATATTTAATAAAAAATTTATTTTTAATAAAAAGACACAATTATATTTAATAAAAATACAAATTATATTTAATAAAAATATAAAATTATATTTAATAAAAAATAAAATTATATTTAATAAAAACAAAAAATTATATTTAACAAAAAAATAAAATTATATTTAATAAAAATACAAAATTATATTTAATAAAAATATAAAATTATATTTAATAAAAATACAAATTATATTTAATAAAAATACAAATTATATTTAATAAAAACAAAAAAAAATATTTAACAAAAACAAAATTTTTTTTTAACTTTTAGCGACGGAAATTTTCCGTCACTAAATCCGTCGCAAATTTGTCCGAAAAAGTTTTAAAGACGGATTTAGCGACGGAAAATTTTCGTCGCTAAATCCGTCGCTGATTTTTTCGTAAGTAATCCGTCGCTAATAGCGACGGATTTTTATTCGTCGGTAATTTTCGTCATTAAAGACCCTTTTTCTAGTAGTATATGAAAGAAAAATTAGTCAAGTATTAAAAAAATAACGATTTGGAAGTCTATTGAGTGAATTATAAAGACGTCACTCACCTTAAAAAAAATATATATATATATTAAATTTGAGTCAGAGTTATTGCTCTATCACTAACGTAATATTTAGGAACAGAATGTTTCAACAAATCAGATTAATTTATTAGGACAACTAGATTAATACTGCTCGTTCAATATTAAAAGGATGAAAGATTTGATAATCCAAATAAGTAATTAGAAAATTAGCCAATGAGATCATCAAATCCAATTTGGGGTTCCAAGGTGGCCAATTATCTTACTTTTATAATATGAAAAAGTGCAATAGGGTTTTGATAACAAATGCGAAAGTGCAAATAAAATATGAATTCCTCATTCATATTCAACCCCTCCCCTCCAAATGCAACTTGCATTTCTTTTTTATTGGTCCATGGGTTTTTTTTTTTTTCGTTAATGCTTCTTGAATTGAAATGAAATATATATATATTTAAAAAAAAAAGAGGAAATAATATTGTAATTCCGACATTTTATTGTATAATTTGGCTGTGCTGTTCAATCCTGACATTGATGCAACTCCATACTCAACTGACGTCTGGCGCCTATCAACTTTATGAATATATCACTTTCGTATGATGAGTAAATTTATGTAAAATACAAATTTTCTAACAAATACTTATATTTTATTATCGACAAATCTCTATGTATATTAGTTCATAAAGATATTCTTACGCTAAACAATATATCTAATAAAATATAATTAAAAAAAATTGATATGATTACTAATCATATCGTATTCATACTAGAAACATTTTGAATTGCGTATGTCACGATTATATACAAATTGCCAAATCTACTCCAAACTTTAAGTTGAATACAAACACCTTCCCTCTTCTTGGAAAAACGACCCGTTGGGTATGGATCTTACTCCACAGATAATGACTCTGTTGACTTGAATGGGAGAACTGACCGTCAAACAATCTTGATTGATGAGACCCTCAAAAACCACCAGAGGGTGTTTTGACGAGAGAAACTCCGACGCTTAAATTAGAGAACAGTTTTTAAGAAGAGAAACAAATTGAAAGAGAACTGTGCAATGCCCTTATGTGCTCTGTGTGAGATCCGAAAGCATACCTAACCGGTTGGTTTTATGATGTATATATAGTTTTCGTGCATAAGTCTTATATGCATCCAGAGTGTTAAAACCCTAGTTTTCTTATGAAAGTATTCCAAGATTACAGGGATCGTTGTGAAGGATTTCCAAAGATTTCAAATTCTACTAGTTTAGAAAGTTCAGATTGTCACTAAGATTCTTTTCCTTATCGGCTATGATTGGAATTCTCCTTTCCATCTACGGGAGATTGCCTCCATGTTTGTAGAAAAAGTAAATATTACCTTAGCGGATCGAGCAATAATCAACGAGCACCAAGGAGGTGTTATGACCGGTCAGCTAACCAGCAATGAGAGTCTGATCGGTGAGTACTGAGAAAGGGGACTATGGTTTCCCATTAGGGAGAAACATCCCATTCGGTGACACATTTCAATGGGATTTGCCTATCGAGTCTCAAACTCAAAGAAGTCCCATATCCAATGGTAATAGGCCTTTGGGCCATGTATCATCACTTACCCCCTACTTCTTGTGTCGTTTTAAAGAAAAGGCATAAGGAGTAAGTTTAAGGGTTACTACTTGAAGCGTCATGGGGGTATTAATAGAGGTAGCCACCAAATAAATAATCCCCGAATAAATACTACATGGAAAGTTGGAGAGATTGAATTCTTCTTTTATTGTGCGCGTCTTTTATCGGAGAGGTTTTAGTTGCTTATAGTCATAGGGATCATGCCTTTATGATTATAAATAGGAGAGAAGATTTCAGTACTGCCTTATAGTGATTTTGAGTAATCTGAAAGTGACTCTACGATTTCCTCCCATTGAGAGTTGGTGCTTCTAAGAGACAGCTTGAATATGGGTTTTAAACAACAAAACCTGGTGGTTTAGAAGATTTCTACCAATACGAGATTCCATCAAAGATGGGCCTGTCAATACAAGGTTCTATCATTTCGTTTGGAATTCCAGCGTTATGGTGGAATCTGTCAGGGTCCCATCAAGATTCTGGCCTTGTGTGGGGAGAGATTTTTATTCATATAGAAAGCTCTCTTCTCAAGGTTAGAATCATCATCCAGCCCCCACGTGCAACAGGTGGCCGAGGTTTCTTTTTCAGTATTTTTTGGCTCGGACAATAAGAGAAGTTGGGAGATTAGAGGATATCAGATAATGGAGAAGGTATAAAACTTGATGCATCATTTTTGTCTCCTTTTGGCCATCTCTTACTCTTTCAAAGTCCTTTCTAGCTTCTCTTGTAAAAATGTTATAGTTTTTCCTCCGATTGTATGATGCCTCGTTTGAGTTGTATGGAACTTTGTACTCCCCATTTCATCTATATCTATTCTGCCTTGTAATAACATGAATGGATGAACTTCTTGTCTTTTCTTCTTAAGAATTGTACTACATACCTATCTTGTACCTACAGTGTAAAGCATAATAATATTTCTTGACACGTTTAAATCGTTTGACTGATACTCTCCATAATAGAGTATGTATGCCTAAATATTGACTAACTTGTTTTAAGAGTTTATTCAAAAGCATGGGCCGTGTCCACTCGTCGAGAAGATACATCCCTTCACGATGTGCTACGTTCAATGGAACATTCGGTCGAGAGGGTTCAAATAATAGGATGGGACATGTCTATCTGTCGGGAAGATACATCTTTTATTGACGACACACTACATTTGATAAAATATTCGATCGAGAGGGTTCAAACAATAGGATGGGTCTTGTCTATCCATCAAGAAGATATATCTCTTATCGATGACACGCTACGCTTGATTGAACATTCGGTCGAGAGAGTTCAAACAATAGGATAGGTCATGTCTACCGTCAGGGAGATACATCCCTTATTGATAACACGCTTTAAAAAACATAGGTCTAGTAACAAATCAGTCAGCAGATAGAGCAGTATAACAAGGTAGAGGATAGTAGAGGTCTTACCTGACTGTTTGACTTGGTGTGAAGCAGAGCATGCTTCCACGAGAGAGTGACAATCATCATTGATAGTAAATGCGTAGGTTTTTAGAGTTTCAAGTCCTGGGCCGATTGAGCCATAAGATGATATGTGTTGGGACGGACTACCAAACATATTTGATAAGAGCCTTCCCAGTTTGGTGCCAATTTGCCCGTGGTTGGGACTAACCGATGGCTTTTACCTTCCTTAACACCAGGTGACCTGATTTGAATGTCCTAATCTTGACTTGCCTCCTATAATATCATGTCATCTGCTGTTGATAGGCAACTATTCGCATAAATGCAGTCTCTCGTAACTCTAACAGTAGGTACAATCATTCATGTAGAAAAAACTCATTCTTTTCGTGGTCGTGCTGATCTATATGTAGGGAATGGATCTCGATCTCTACTAAAATGATGGCTTCACATCCGTCTATCAAATTGAATAGCATCTCTCGCACTGCCTATCGAGGTGTGGTCTGGTAGGCCTAGAGACTGCTATTAAGCTCGTCTACCCATTGACGTCTAACTTCATCTAGTGTAACTTTTAGTCCTTACAGAATCGTTCGATTAGTTAACTTGGCAAGACTATTGGTTTACAGGTATGTGACAGAGACGAAACGGTATTGGATTTCCAGCCTGTTGTAGAAGTCTTGAAAACTTTTGGCGTCAAACTGTTTGTCGTTATCGGTAATCAGAACTTGGGGCACACCAATCTAGTGATGATGAGCGTTCATACGAAACTCTATATCTTGTCGGTGGTGATCTGGGCTAATGGCTCGGTTTCTACCCACTTGATGAAGTAGTCATTAGTCACGACTAGAAATTTTTGTTGTTCGATAGCTGGTGGAAACGATCTGAGAATGTTCATTCTCCATTGAGCAAACAACCATAGACTTGCTATTGAGTAGAGTTCCGTGAAGGGCTGACATGGTACCGATGAAAAGCGTTGACATTTATCACATCTTCTGACATAATCATCCGCATCGGTTTTCATGATAGACTAATAATACCTTTGTCGGAAAGCCTTTCTTTGAACACATAATTCCCTTCATCGGGTGTCAGACATTTCAAGTACGAATGGACATAGAACTTCTTGTAGAGATCCTCATTGAGAATGGCCTAGTGGACAACTTTACGCCTCAACCTAGCGGTTTTGGAAGGCGAGCTTGGTAGTTGCTCATACTTCAAATAAACCTCTATGGAGTCCTTCCAACTCAATGAACTGTTCACCGATAAGATTTGCTCAGGCTCTTTAATGCTCAACTATGGCAAACTCTCTATATAGACTATCCAGCTTGTTGCTACCGAGTTAGAGTTGGCTAATTTTGAGAGAATGCTGGTTCGTACATTTTTTAATCAGGGGATCTGCTATATGTCCACCTTGTCAAATTTGTTTACCACCTCTCGTAACTTGATTAGATATTTTATCATCATTGGTTCCTTAGTTTCATAGACCCCTTTAATCTGCTTGATCACCACTTGACAGTTAATGAAGACCAATATGTTCTGGGCCCTGGTGATGTTGCGGTTCTCAATCTGGTCAGAAGGGATTCGTATTCGCCCTGATTATTTGTTGTTTGAAAGTCAAAATGAATGGCGTATTCGGCTTTGAAATTATCTAGTCCCATGGGAATGAGTCCGGTTTCACTTTCTGTGGAGTTTGATGACCTATCTACATGAACGGTCCACTCGGGCAACAAACATTCTTCTCGATCATCAGCAGAGGTTTCTTCGATGAGTGGCGGGAGTATGCATTTGAGGATGAAGTCGACGAGGGGCTTTACCTTTAATTGCTGGTCTCGGTTGATATTCCATATCGAATTCGCCTAACTCGATACTCCACTTAATGAGTCAACCTGAGGTATTCCTCTACTTTAGAATCTGCTTCAAAGGATGATTGGTCAATAACCCAATTGTGTGAGCCTTGAAAAAAGGCTGGAGGCACCTTGCGGTAATGACTAAGGCGAATGTCATCTTCTCAATGGGTCTGTAGTTAACCTCAGACTCTTTGAGTATGCAGCTGACGTAGTACACTAGCTTCTGTGTAGTGGATTCCTGTCTCACAAGAACAAAGCAGAGTGCTTGGTCAGAGATAGAAAGGTAAAAGTAGAGTTTCTTACCAGGATCAAGTCGAGAAAGGAGTGGAGGTGACGTGAGGTATTTTTTAAGCCACTCGAACACTGCTTGGCACTCCGACATCCACGTGAATTTTTGGGACTTTTTCAGAGTATCATAGAAGGGTTTGTATTTCTCCCCCAGTTTCAACATGAACCGGTTTAGAGTCATAATCCTCCCCATGAGGCGTTACATTTCTTTTACTGTTCTCAGCGGTATCATGTCTAGTATGGTTTAAATCTTCTCCGGATTCATTTTGACTCCCCGATTTGTAATTAGGAAACTTAAAAATTTCCTCGAAGTGATCCTGAAATTGCATTTTACCGGGTTCAGCATTATGTTATAGCGTTCTAGCGTTTGGAACATTTCTTCCAAATCTGCAATGTGATCTTGAGCATCCGAACTCTAAATAAGCATGTTATCGACATAAGTCTCCATATTCCGATGGAACTATTCACTAAAGACTTTGTTGACCAATCGTTGGAGAGTCGTCGACATTCTTGAGACCAAACAGCATAACCTTGTAACAATAAGTGCTGAATTTCGTAATCAAACTTTTTTTCCTCGTCCTTAGGGGCCATGCATATCTGATTATAGTTAGAGAATGCATCCATAAAACTCAAAAGTTGGTGGTCTAACGAGTTATCCACCAATTAGTAGATGTTGGGAATCAAATAATTGTCTTTCGGGCATATTTTGTTGAGGTTGGTAAAATCTATACATATCCTCCATTTTTCGTAATTTTTTTTTTTATTATAACCACATTGGCTAACCACTCTGGATACTCTACTTCTCGGATAAACCATGTTATTAGGAGCTTCTAGACTTCCTTTTATATTGTGCATTGACGCTTCAGCACGAATACCCTCTTCTTCTACTTAACAAGCTTACGGCTAACATCTATAGTTAGTTTGTGAACTATGATAGAATGGTGGATTCCTGGCATATCCTCTGGAGACCACACAAACACTTTTGAATGTTGTCGAAAATAGTCCAAACTGCCTTCTGGAGAGATGCCAATAAGTGGGTACCAATTTGGACTGTTTAACAAGGTATATTTATGATGGAAACTTTGATTACATCCTCTCCGGGCTGAGACTTGGAATGATGCTCGACATAATCTGTAAGTTCCAATATGTCTATCGAGAATACTTCTCCTTCTCCTTTAGAGGTGGAAATGGTCAACAGGTCACCATGAAGTGTTTCGACCCCAAGGGTATCTTAAATTTAACCTTCATATGTCCTGTGCTTATTGGTACTTTGAAACCATCCAAACTAGGACGACCTAGGATGGCACTATAGGGAGACAGGACCTTCACCACATAAAAAGTAGTTCCAGTAATAGTATGGTGAGGAGGAATTGCCAGGGTTATAACAAGCGAGATGGTGCCTTTCGAATGTATACTCTAGTTAACAAATCCCTTTAAGGGTCCATCAAAAGGTTGAAATGAGATTAGGTGAAACCCATTTGCTGGAAGGCATCTCAGAAGAGAAGATCTCAATCTGTTTCTTGGTCAATGAAAGTCCTCTTGACGAGGTATAACCCTGTCCCTGTAGTAATACTCAATAGGTCATTCTAGTCGATGTTAACTCTTATCAGATCATCATCATTGAAACTAATGATTGACCTCTTTCTTTTAGTTAATGCCATGATGGTAAAAGGAAGGGGATGGCGATAAGAGCTCATCTGGTCAGAAAATTAGTCTGTTCCTATAGATAGCGTCAATCTGTTAGAGGTGGGTCTTACTTTATAGATGATAGCTCTAGTGATTCAAACGGGAGAACTAGCTATCGAACAATCTTGATCGATGGGACTACAAAAGACCACCGGAGGTGCTCCGACGGAGAGATTTCGATACTCAAATCAGAGAGTGGTTTTCAAAAAGAGAAACAAACTCAAAGAGAGTTGTGTAATGCCCTTGAGTGCTCTATGTGAGTTCTGAGAGCGTATTTGGTTGGTTGACTTTATGATATATATATAGCCTTCGTGTATGAGTCTCGTATGCATCCAGGGTATTTAAATCCTAGTTTCCTAGTTTCCTTATGGAAGCATCCCAAAGTTACAAGGTTCGTAGTGAAGGATTCCCAAAGATTTCAAATTCTACTAGTTTGAAAAGTTCACATTGTCATGGAAATTCTTTTTCTTATTGTCTATGATTGGAATTCTCCTTTCCATTTACAGGAAATTGCCTCTATGTTTGTAGGAAAAGTAAATATTATCTTAGCGGATTGAACAATAATTATCGAGCACTAAGGAGGTGTTGTAACTAGTGAGCCAACCATCGAGAAAAGTCTAGTCAGTGAGTACCAAGAAAGGGGGTCATGGTTTCCTATCGGGGAGAAACATCCCATTCAACGACATGTTTCGATGGGTTTGCCTGTGGAGTGTCGAACTCAAAGAAGTCCTATATCCAATGGTAACAGGTCTTTGGGCCATGTATCACACTACCATTTTAGTTTTTCTATCAATACTTTGTTAAATTTTTGAAGTCGGTGACACTTGATTGGGATAAAAAGTGATTAGTTAATTATTTTATTATATTTAAAATAATTTTGAATTAATCAACTTTTTTACAATAAACTTTGAAGATGAAGAAGAAGAATACAGAAAAATGAGGAATGATCGCCAGAATCTAGTGGCCAGTGTCAATGGCTTTCGTTCATTTTCTCTCTCCACACCACCACCCCATTTAGAGCCTGATCTTCTCCCTCTCCTCATTTTGGGACCTTGTGCCTATGAAACCCCACAATATACATGTCGTATTACAGATATAATAGTATTGATAAAATCATAACTGCATTTTATAAACTGGGGATAAAACAAACGGGAAGCTATGCCTTTAGCACCATGCATCCTACATCTTCACCACTCTTTTAACTCTGTTGGAGTCGATTTTTGACCCCACAGATACATGCTCTTCCGACTCGAGTGGGAAGCCGATAGCGATGGTATTCAATGGTTCTTCATGAACGAGAAATCTGCAAAAACCCCACCGAGGCTGACCCGACGGGAGGACTCCAACACTTAAGTCAGTATGAATGATAAGATAAAGACTGATAATAGTCGTAGATATCATACATCTGATCGTGTATAGAGTAAAATATGAAAACATACCTCTGATCGTATAAGATTGAGCATGAAACCCTACCTTTGTCGATGTATGTAAACGGGTATGAAACCCCCCTCTGAACGATGTGTAGAACAGGATATGAAACCCTCATCTGAACAACATGTAGAACTGGGTATGAAACCCTCATTTGAATGATATGTAGAACAGGATATGGAATCCTCATCTGAATGATATGTAGAACAGAGTATGGAACCCTCATCTGAATGATATAGATTTGGGTATAGAGCCCTCTCTGAACTATAAATAGAATTGTCTGTCTTTCATGTGTCAAAACCAAGTCTCCTTTGAGGGTTGTTTATACTCTGTATTTATAGCCTTCCCAGGGGTGTAAAAAACCCTACTTTCCTTTTGCTTGAAATCTTTCAAGATGGTTAGAATTATAATTAGAGACTTCTGAAAAATTTACACTTCCTCGAGATTTAGGAAAGTTTAGGACTTTATGAGAGTCCATGAAAATTATAATTCTACAGAAATATGGAAAAATTTGATCTTGATGGTGATTGTTTTCCTTATCGGATAACCATGCATGATTTTGGAGACCTATTAAATAGGGTACCATCATTTGTCCCTACTCCTAATTACATTTTGAAGAAATGGTATTAAGAGTAGAGTGGACTGCAAAAGATCTCCCAGAAGACCGAAAAGTTAAGAGATCAGTAGGTCAGTAGACTGAGAGATCAAATGATCGAGAGATCGAGTCATCGAGAGACCGAGTTTTTGGGTGATCAAGAGATTGGAAAATCAACAAGTTGAGTGATCGTGAGATCCAGAGGTCGAACGATCGAGTGAATACCAGACCGTCAGGTCGAACGATCGAGAGAATACTAGACCTACAGGTTAAACGATCAAGTGAATACCAGACTGATAGGCCGAACGATTGAACGATTGGGAGATCAACAGGTTGAACTATAGATCAGGGCATCATAGGCCTGTTTGGCGAATTAAATCCTATCGGTAGATCGAGGTGACATGGGCCCGTTCGAGGAGTTCTGTCCCTAATGATATATTGAACAGGGTATAGAACCCTCATCTGAATGATATATAAAACAGTGTATGGAACCCTTATCTGAATGACATAGATTTGGGTATAGAGTTCCCACTAAACTATGTATAGAACTGTCTCTCTTTCGTGTATCAAAACCAAGTCCTCTTTGAACGTTGTCTATAATCTGTATTTATAGCCTTTCCAGGGGTGTAGAAAACTCTAGTTTCCTTTTGTTTGAAATCTTTTAAGATGGTTAGAATTGTAATTAGAGTTTTCTGAAAGATTTAGACTTCCTCAAGATTTAGGAACGTTTAGGACTTATGAGAGTCTACGAGAATTATAATTCTGCAGAAATATGAAAAGATTTGATCTTGATGGTGATTATTTTCCTTATCGGATAACCATGCAAGATTTTAGAGACCTATTAAATAGGGTACCATCAAACTCCATTCTCTCTCTCCCCCTCTCCCCCAAAAAAAAGAAGGGAAGTTACGTCCCTCTGTCATTTCCTTAAACACCTTATAAACACCTTTTAATTAGCAACAGACGAAAGGATAAATGTGAAAACAGAAAGTGAATCAAATGAAATAGCAAAACCAAGGTGACAAAAAAAAATGCTTTTCTTATTCTTAATTTTTAGCCAAAAATTTGAGTGTCATGGAGTGCTGGTCAATGTAGCTAATGTGAGCAATTTTTAGCCAAAGATTAATCGAGTTTCTAGATTTCAAACAGTCTATGCAGAGCCAAACTTGAATCTTAGGATTTGAGGGCATCGAATTTCTTGTAGGTGTAATTAGCGAACGCGTGTACCATACCATACACTTCATACTATTTGTACTCTAATTCGAACACTAAAGGGAGTGATTGAGTGGTTCCCTACTTCATCACTACGTGAGCCCCATGAGCCGCTTTTGTCCTCATTATTTGATACATGAGCTGTAACATCGAAAATTCGGTTTTAGAGATACTCTATAAAATGTCTAGATAAATATAAAGGAAAATTTTAAATTTTATTGATTTTCGATTTTGAGGTATTAAATTAGAATTATTGGGTATATATGAAATGTCATGTCGGCGATACGTAGTGAATCTCACTTTGGTGAAAATTCAAATTTAGTGAAATGTGGGTATAAAAACATATAAATATAAACATTTATTTATTTATTTATAAATTTATTTGTATAAAAAAAGAAAAAAAAAAGGAAGGAAGCACAACGTTTCGGGTCAAAACGCTGCACTCCCTTCCTCCCCCAAATTCAATTAGGGCAAGAAGCCCTAATCTCTCTTCCTCCCGTCTCTCTCTCTCTCTCTCTCTCTCTCTCTCTCTCCCCCTCTCATTCGTCGCTCCCTCTCTCTGTTTCTCACCCTCTACCTTTCTTCGTCGCGTCTCCCTCACTCACCGGCGACTTCCACCGCACGCGGCCGCTCATCTTCATCTCTCTCTCTCTCTCTCCTTTTCTCCCTCTCGCGACAGAGCTCTTTCCCTTTCTCTCTCTCGCGCACGCAACTGCAGCACTCTGTCTCCCTCTCCCTCACTCGTTCGCTCTACTCTCTTTGCCGCTACAATTCCTTACTGCGACCTCCACTAAAGCCCCAAGCGACAGTTAGCCACAAATCCTCGGATCCCTAGGCTGAGACTAAACCCCATTCTTTGCGTAGGTAAGGACTGATTCCTAATCCTAGCTTTAAGGTTTTGATTTGTCTAAGTAATTAGGTCTAATTGATAAACCTTGCTTCGGTTAGAAAGCACTGCAGATCACAGATTGGATTGAGGAGGCATTCAAACGAGGGTTGCGAATTGTAAAACCATAGGTGAGAGAAATTCTAGTCCTTTCGATAATTAAATGAATTTAGGTTGAATTTAGAATGAAAGCTTTGTATATGTTCTGAAAATGTGTGGAATTTGAAGAGAATGCATTTTCCTAAAATTTGATATGTAATTTCTAGGGTTACATCTAAATTCTACATGAATTTAGGCTGATTAATATGAAAGAAAACGTGTTAGATGAAATTAGAACTTTGTTGGGTTAATTAGAACAGCTCTCCTTAGAGTTGATTCGAAATGTGCATGAAAAACATTAGGGTAATGTAAATTCGGAAGAAATTGAGAATTTAAGTCATTTGTGAGCCAAATAGTCCTAGATGGATGAAACGAGAATCTAGAAATATAATTATGTAAATTAAGGTTATATTAATTAGGAGAAAATTTGAAAATCCTTTAATGAAACTTTATTTGATAAAATTGTGATTATTAGTATAGGATAACCCATTTGAAGGTTGAGAAGGGTAATCTGGGATTAAATTACGGAATTGGGACTGGATACCTTCCCTAGAGGTGAGTGGATACATATTTATGATTTTAAGTGAGAAAATATTTATACTGATTTATAAATGTTTCTAATGATTTTACAAATATTTTTAAAAATTATTTTAAAATTTTTTTATGATTATGGAATGTCCCGAAAGGGGATTTGAATTACCGAATGCATCCATTTGTTGTTTAAAAATAATGTGCCATATTTATTGACTTATTTTGAATGTGACTGATTGAACTCATGCACTGAGAATTTGTTGAATAATTGTTGGCACATTTTGGTATATGTTTTAATGATTGCGAAATGGTGTTGTGTGTATAGTTAATGGCTATAGTCATTCTCCCCATGGTGTGGAGCCCGACGGGGTGACGTAATTGGGGCTGTTATTTGGATGAAGAGGTAGCTGCATTTGAGAGGTGCCTCTGAATCCCTCCCTTCTGACTAGCCTAGTTGCACCCCAGGGGAGACCCGAGCCAAAGTCAAGAAATGTGGTATTGTGTATGATTGATTTACGTTGATGAGAATCCCTTGGCGATTCCACCATTGGTCAGGGTCAAGCCTTTGGTGGAAAGATTTTGACAACCCCGTGATTTTGGAAAATAAGATCTGATGACTAGATGCATATGAATTATTTACCATGTTTTGTTGAGATTTTGTTTACATTGAGATTTATCGATACGATCGTATGATTTTGAAGAAAATATTTAACATATCCACAATCACTGCTCATTTATTATCATAACATACTATACACTCACTGAATATTTCTCAATACTCACCCCTCTCTTTTAAATCTTTCAGAGGAAGTTTAGGTCTGTGACAAAAATTGGAACTTGTGAAGGATTATCCTGCTGACTCGTTTGGGTATTATAGTGATTTAAGATTTATTTTGGTTTGATCTGAAATCCATGAAAGGGAAAACTTATACAATTTTTTGTATGGATTTAATCGATACTTATTTCGTATATAGGAGCAAATATTGATAGAATCCTTACATCGTTTATGTTGAAATTTGTTCATTTTCGTTTAAATTCTATTTTGGTAAAATCTTACTCAACTGGGACATTTGGATTGAAATATTTGATTTCAATATTTACTTTTGGATTTATAATATTCTGTACATCTCATATCATGTAGACTTTACTGATGCTGATTTGTTTTCTTCCGATAAGTATTAATAAAATCCTACGACTATGATTTGGGATTTCATTTATTTTGATTTTGAAATATCTTTGGAATACTTTATTTGTACTGAGATTTCTAGAATGGCTAGGATGGTCACACTGCATGCATGCGTGTACAGGAACCCCTTACCCAAATGTGTGCTGACGCATGCTTGTGTGTACAGGGATAGACTAAATGGGTCCTTTGTATATGTATTGTTTTATGAATTTCTTATTTTGGATGGATTTGTGTATTGGAAGATTTACTGTACTGTTACGTAGTCTTGCGGAGTCCCGGTATATGGGGAGGTTCTATCCATGTACTGAGACAGTGCGACGGTTGTCGCGTGGTCGATTCGAGGATCGGGGCGTGACAACTTTATTGGTATCAGAGTTTAGGTTCACGATTTTAAAAGTTTGATGGTTTTGAAATGTTTCCAAATATCTCGAAAATTTTCTAAAGACTTTGAAATGTTTAGTTTTTGAAAAAGGTTTAGATCTTTTAAAGGTCTCCGGAGAATGTACAGAGCCTTTCATGGATTTCTTAGGAAATTAGAAATTTTATTTTTAGGGGGTTAAGCACCGAGTCTGATTCAAAATATACATTAAGTTAAAATTGTCTACTGTATGTGCGATATTCCTCTAGAGAAAGAATGAGAAACTCGAATATGATTCCTCCAACTCTTCCTCTTTCTCAATCCGAGGTCACATCGTCTTCGCACATGCCCCCTACAATGATGCAATCAGCTTTCCAAATTGGAATTCTTGCTCCTCCCTTGGTTGCCCTCCAACAGGTGATGGAGTGGTGGAATACTTACGGAGCTCGGTTACAAGCTCCATGTCAAACTTCCATTCCTCCACCGGGTTCTCCTTCGAAGCTCTCTTCTCCTCTGACTTGGGATAAGTCTCCTAGGGAACCCAACGAGAAGTACTACACCCGTTTATATGGAGATCAAAAGCGGGAAGAATTTTTCAAGTTGATACAAGGAAAGAAAATGGTATGCGAATATGATACAAAATTTAAAGAATTGTCTAGATATGTCCCAGAATTCCTCAATTCTGAAGAAAACTTGTGTGCTAAGTTCAGAGCAGGCTTGAATAGGAATATAAGAGAGACAATGCCTATGACCATGGCCAGCACTTATAAAGATGTTTTGGAGTTGGCACTAAGAGCTGAGAAAGTGATTGCTGAATGGAGAAAAGTTAGAGAAAGACATGACAAGAAAAGGAAGTTTGAATTTACTTTCGGTCAAGGTTTGAGGAAGAATAGAAGTGTAGGCCCCTATAGTGGTATCTTTAATTCAAGATTCGTTGGCACTCCTTAAGGCCAATGCCCATCTCATTTTGAGACCCCCATATCTAAAGTTGCTACTGGGAGCAATACCATTACTGCACCTTCTCAACAATCCCAACCGAGATCTCAAACAAGAATTTATGCCATGACGAATGAGGAAACTCAAAACAATCCTGACATAGCCACAGGTAAATTCCTTAGAACTTGAACTTGATGATTTAGAGATTTGAATATAAATATTAAGTGATCATGATTGCATGATAATGAATTTAAGGAGAGATGATTTTGATGTCTTGAGGTATTCATGGTGTTAGTGATAATTATATACCTTGATTGAAATTGGTGGAATTTGTCATTTGATTCTTTTTCCCTAGACATATAGTGTTACTCATTGGTGGTCAACTCATTGAGGTTTTGAGTTGAGTTGTTTCTAAATTTAGAGATATTTGGGTCAACTCGTTGATAATTTGGTTAACTCCCTTATAGGAGATGTGAATGGATGGCTATGTTGCATGTGAATGGGCAAATGAATTCAAATTGATTTGTGAAATAAATTTTGAAATAAATTTTGAAAGAGATTTAATATATTTTGTGATTGTGGTGTGCCGGAAATGAAATTGCAAAATATCCATGACTCATGATTTTGAATATTGAATTATTTGTACTTGCTACATTTGGATACTCATGTAAATTTTGAAGTATTGCTATACCTTATATTTGAGAGTATGAATTGATTGATAAATTAAGTTTGGTAACATGGTGCTGGAAAACCAATATAGACTAAGTCTTACCACGGATCGAGGCCATGGAGGAAGCGTGGCTAAGGCTGGGATAGAAAAATTTTGCTTGGTGGTAGGCGAGATGGGAAGCCTTCACAAGTCGATCCCGTGATAACGTTATCACACCCCACGGAACTCCAGGCCACCGCCAAGGAAATTGGGTATTTTATTAAAAATTTTGGAAAATCCTTTGGCGGATCCTACCAACTTCCCTGTGTAGAAGAGTGATTTTGGGCAAACTCTAAAGTTATTGAAAAGAAAATATAAAATTGTTTATTGAATTGGAAAACATAAGTCATGAAAAAATTTGATTTGAATTTATGTTTTTACAAATTATTTTGACATTATACGGAAATAAATTTTTATATGTGTTTAGCACAACTACCTTCAACCCTCATTCATGCTCAATATGCCATGTCGTCTATTTACTAAGAAATTTCTATGCTCACTCCAGTCTTTTCAAAAAAAAATTCTTTAGAAGAATCTTAGATTCGAGACATAAACTTTGATTTCTAGCAACGGCTAAAGTCAAATCTTGAAAAGCACATCTATGCATAACAAGTAAGATACGCATAACAAGTAAAATATGATAGTATTATTATAAGTGAGACTTACAATGGCAGGTACCTGTGATGAAAATGATTCGCTTCAGTAAGTCTTGTATTTTGTTTGATGAGTTAATGTTACTTTAGATAGAATGATTGATAGTAGAGAGATTTTGTACGATAATATCTTGAGAAGATCTATATTTATCTAGAACATGTTTTGTTGATTTAATCATTTTGGTGATGTGGCTTTGTCTAATAAAAGATTTGTTTGTGGCCATAGGGAAGACCTATTGTTGTTCATATTGGGAGCCCCTTTCATATAATAATAAGCAGCTGGATTTTTAGAAAGAAATTGAAAGTGGTGGATTCAGAATTTTATCATTATTTGTAACTCTTTATTTTAGTAAATTGTTCTTAAAAGACTCAAACATAGAGGATAAAGCCTTGATTTTGTTATTTTGTAAGCATAGACCTTTTAATTTCATGATAGCTCAATCAGTTAGAGTAAATGAACCAAAGGAATTGAGACCATCAAGTTGTTATGGGAGAGATCCAAGTAATTAGGTTTTTTATTTCTCCAATTTCTACCGAAATGGAGCCATTGAGTTGATTAAAGTCGAGTGACAAGTAGATGAGGTTGATTAAATGAGTTAAAGTTGAAGGGATCGAATCTATGAAATTGTTACAAGATAGGTCCATGACATCTAGGGTTTTTAATTCTCCAAGTTCTACCAAAAGAGAGACGTTGAGATCATTACTAGAAAGGTCAAGGGAGGTCGAGTTCTTAACTTTTCTATTTCTGCTAAGATTTGACCATTGAAATGATTGTACGAAAGGTCAAGGAAGAACATACTTATCAAGTTCTCTATTTCTAAAGGATGAGAGCCTGAAACTATTCCATGAAATATTAAGATCCATAAGCAAGGTGAAGTCTATACATAATATTTAAGATAGTTTAGACCAAAAAGAATTTGAACTCAAGTAGAAGCTTAAATTTAGATAGAGCACAAATTTCAAGTGACATGATTTCATTGAGCTTACTCTCGAAAGAGGTTAGCCAAAATATATATGGCGGAGATTTTAAGGCTTCACAGGATTTCGGTGTCAATTGTATGTGATTGTGACCCTCGATTCATATCTTGATTTTGGCCTAGGCGTAAAAGATTGTGGAACACGAAAGTCCTATCGTTAAGGTCTAATAGGAAAACGATCAGCTGGACGAGGAGACTTAAAAACCCGAAAATACTATGAGAAAGCAATAACATCTTCTTAATGTATAGTATTCTTTTAAATTTCGAGGACGAAATTTGTTTTTAGGGGGTTAAGTGTTATAATACCGAAAATTCGGTGTTAAAAATAGTCTATAAAATGTCTAGATAAATATAAAGAAAAATTTTAAATTTTATTGATTTTCGATTTTGGGGTATTAAATTAGAATTATTTGGTATATATAAAATGTCGTGTTCGCGATTCGTAATGAATCCCACTTTGGTAAAATTTAAAATTTAGTGAAATATGGGTATGAAAACATATATATATATATATATAAACATTTATTTATTTATTTATAAATTTATTTATATAAAAAAAAAAAAGAAAAAAAGGGAAGGAAGCACAGTATTTTGGGTCAAAACGCTACACTCCCTCCCTCTCCAAATTCAATTAGGGCAAGAAGCCCTAATCTCTCTCTTCCTCCCGTCTCTCTCTCTCTCGCTCTCTCTAGAACTCTCTCTCCCTCTCGCTTGTCGCTCCCTCTCACTGTTTCTCACTCTCTACCTTCCTTCACCGCGTCTCCCTCACTCACCGGCGACCTCCATCGCACACGGCCGCTCGTCTCCATCTCTCTCTCTCTCCTTTTCTCCCTCTCGCGCGACAGAGCTCTTTCCCTTTCTCTCTCCCGCGCGCGCGACTGCAACACTCTGTCTCCCTCTCCCTTGCTCGTTCGCTCTACTCTCTTTGTCGCTGCAATTCCTTACTGCGACCTCCACTGAAGCCCCAAGCGGCAGTTAGCCACAAATCCTCGGAATCCTAGGCTGAGACTAAACCCCATTCTCTGCGTAGGTAAGGACTGATTCCTAATCCCAGCTTTAGGGTTTTGATTTGTCTAAATAATTCGGTCTAATTGATAAACCTTGCTTCAGTTAGAAATTACTGCAGATCACGGATTGGATTGAGGAGGCATTCGAACGAGGGTTGCGAATTGTGAAACCCTAGGTGAGAGAAATTCTAGTCCCTTCGATAATTGAATAAATTTAGGTTGAATTTAGAATGAAAGCTTTGTATATGTTCTGAAAATGTGTGGAATTTGAAGAGAATGCATTTTCCTGAAATTTGATATGTAATTTCTAGGGTTACATCTAAATTCTACATGAATTTAGGCTGATTAATATGAAAGAAAACGTGTTAGATGAAATTAGAACTTTGTTGGGTTAATTAGAACAGCTCTCCTTAGAGTTGATTAGAAATGCGCAAGAAAAACATTAGGGTAATATGAATTCGAAAGAAATTGGGAATTTAAGTCATTTGTGAGCCAAATAGTCATAAATGGATGAAACGAGAATCTAGAAATATGATTGTGTAAATTAAGGTTATATTAATTAGGAGAAAATTTGAAAATCCTTTAATGAGACTTTATTTGATGAAATTGTGATTATTGGTATAGGATAACCCATTTGAAGGTTGAGAAGGGTAACCTGGGATTAAATTGCGGAATTGGGAGTGGATACCATCCCTAAAGGTGAGTGGATACATGTTTATGATTTTAAGTGAGAAAATATTTATACTGATTTATAAATGTTTCTAATGATTTTATAAATATTTCTAAAATTGTTTTAAAATTGTTTTATGATTGTGGAATGTCCCGAAAGGGGATTTGAATTACCAAATGCATCCATGTGTTGTTTAAAAATAATGTGTCATATTTATTGACTTGTTTTGAATGTGACTGATTGAACTCATGCACTGAGAATTTGTTGAATAATTGTTGGCACATTTTGGTATATGTTTTGATAATTGCGAAATGGTGTTGTATGCATAGTTAATGGCTATAGTCATTCCCCCCACGGTGTGGAGCCCGACAGGACGACGTGGTTGGTGCTGTTATTTGGATGAAGAGGTAGCTGCGCTCGAGAGGTGTCTCTAAATCCCTCCCTTCAGACTAGCCTAGTTGTACCCCAGGGGAGGTCTGAGCCAAAGTCAAGGAATGTGGTATTATGTATGATTGATTTACGTTGATAAGAATCCCTTGGCGATTCCACAATTGGTCAGGGCCAAACCTTTGGTGGAAAGATTTTGGCAACCCCGTGATTTTGGAAAATAAGATCTGATAACTGAATATATATGAATTATTTACCATGTTTTGTTGAGATTTTGTTTACATTGAGATTTATCGATGCGATCGTATGATTTTGAAGAAAATATTTAACGTATCCATAATCACTACTCATTTATTATCATAACATACTATACACTCACTGAATATTTCTCAATACTCATCCCTCTCTTTTAAATCTTTCAGAGGAAGTTTAAGTCTGTGACAGAAATTGGAGATTGTGAAGGATTATCCTGCTGACTCGTTTTGGTATTATAGTGATGTAAGGTTTATTTTGATTTGATCTGAAATCCATAAAAGGGAAAACTTGTATAATTTTTAGTATAGATTTAATCGATACTTGTTTCGTATATAGGAGCAAGTATTTGTGGAATCCTTACATCGTTTATGTTGAAACTTGTTCATTTTCGTTTAAATTTTATTTTGGTAAAAACTTACTGTTTAATTGGGACATTTAGATTGAAATGTTTGATTTCAATATTTACTTTCGGATTCATGAAGTTCTGTATATCTCATATCATTTGAACTTTACTGATGCTAGCTTGTTTTTTTCAGACAAGTATTAATAAAATCATACAACTATAATTTGAGATTTCATTTATTTTGATTTTGGAATATCTTTGGAATACTTTATTTGTACTGAGATTTCTGGAATAGCTGGGATGACCACACTGCATGCATGCATGTACAAGAACCTCTTTCCCAAATATGTGCCGACGCATACTTGTGTGTACAGTGATAGACCAAATGGATCTTTTGCATGTGTATTGTTTTATGAATTTCTAATTTTGAATGGATTTATGTATTGAAAAATTTACTGTACTGTTATGTAGTCTTACGAAATCTCGGTATATGGGGAGGTTCTGTCTATATACCAAGACAACACGGCGGTTGTCGTGTGTTCTTATCAGAGCACAGGTTTACGATTTTAAGAGTTTGATGATTTTGAAATGTTTTCCAAATGTCCCAAAAGTTTTCAAACGACTTTTAAATGTTGAGTTTCTTTTGATAGAGAATGTACAGGACTTTCCATGGTTTTCCTAAGGAATTAGGAATATTATTTTTAGGGGGTTAAGTCTTAGTCTTTGCTTAACCCTTGACTTAAATATAGTTTCTTATTTTGTATAGATTGCAATGCCACCGCGAAAGAAAATGACGAATGTGAGTGAAATTCCTCCACAGGAGCACGAGGATGAGTCGTCCTCGCATGCTCTTCCTCTGACTACGTCCACACACCCGGCTCCTCCTACCGGGACTGCTCCTCCTGTCGCTGCTTTTCAGGAAGTGATGGAATGGTGGAGTACCTTTGGAGCGCAATACCGAGCTCCACAGCCGACTACAGTTCCACCACCTGTTCCTCCTTCAGTGCCAGCTGCTGCACCCAGTGCCCCACTAGCACCCACTCCTCCGGTTGCTGCTCCAAGCAGCCGCTCCCCAATTCAGTTGTCCAAGCTGATAAAAGAAGCAAGGCAACTTGGTTGTGAAACCTTCTCAGCATCTGGTGATCCTGCAGAAGCAAAGAAATGAATCAAGAAAATTAAGAAAGCTTTGACAAACATGGGGCTAGAAGATAGTTTGAAGCTCCTAATAGCAACAAGGTTGTTGGATGAGGATGCCAGCACATGGTGGGATGGATTAGAGGAAAATGCAGTTTCACCTCTCACTTGGCACGACTTCCTTAGGGAATTTGATCAGAGGTTCTACACCCGCTTTGATCGGGATTTGAAGAGGCGAGAATTCCTTCGGCTTCGCCAAGGGAATATGTCTGTCACAGAATACGAAGCCAAGTTTAGAAGTCTATCCTCCTTTGTACCTGAGTTGATCACCTCTTAGGAGTACAGACGTTTTAAGTTTGAAGATGGCCTGAATTTAAACATCCGAGAAAAGATGTCTGTCACAGATGAGCACACATATCAGAACGTGTTGCAATTGGCCTTGAGAGCTGAACAAATGGTGATAGAAAGGGAAAAGGTTAAGGACTACCGTGGGATCGGGCAAGTTCACACCGGGCCAGAGCTCTAAGAAGGTTAGACCTACAGGTTTTCAAAGTGGTGGATTTGCTACGGGATCGGTTGGATTTCCTCAAAGCCACCCAATTCGTAGGCCGAATGCTCCCAGCGTTGGAAATGTTAGACCGAGAGCTAGACCAAGAGGAAGCGGACCACAGACTTGCCCTCATTATAAAGGGTATCATACAGGTCCGTGCAGAGGACCTAAGAGGTGTTATCACTGTGGAAAAGAGGGACACGTTCGTTATTCTTGCCCTGAGTTGACAGGAGAAGGGCAAAGGAGTCAGCAAGTTAGAGGTCCCTCTAGCGGCCCTAAAATTGGTCTAGCTGGTTCGGCGACACCTTCTACTAGCACCAACTCTAGGACGGGCACAGGAAGCAATGTGGTAGCTACCTCCTCTCAGCGACCTCAGCCGAGAGCTCAGGCTAGAGTTTTTGCTATGACGAACGAAGAAGCTCAGGTTAATCCCGACATAGTCATAGGTAATTTTCATTTAAATTTAAGTTTGGAATTTGAAAATATGATATCTGTGGTTTATAACTATGATTTGATGATTTGTGATTATGAATTATAGAGTATGATGATATAATTGTATTTATGGTTTATATTCATAGGTATGATGGAAATTTTTGGAGTTGATGCTCATATACTCATTGATACTGGATCGAATAATTCGTTTGTGAATTCGGGATTTACAAGACACTCTGATAGGGATTTAGTTTCTCTTGACGAAGAGCTGTTGGTCATTACTCCATTGGGAGAGCATTTGATTCGGAATTCTGTATATAAGTCTTGTGAGGTGAAAGTTGGTGAAACAATCCTTGAAGCGGATTTGATTCCGTTGGATATGAAGGACTTTGATGTCATCCTGGGCATGGACTGGCTAAGTCTTCACCGAACTTCAATGAACTGTTTCACTAAAGAAGTGGAATTTCGTAGGGCAGGACATCCACTACTTGTGTTCATTGGTGAATGCGGGTATTGCTGAACTGCGTGATTTCAACTCTTGAAGCACGAAGATTAGTGCATAAGGGCTGTGAAGCATATTTGGCTCATATCATTGATACTACGGCGGAAAGCCTTGATCTGAGCAACGTCCCTATGGTGAATGAGTTTCTGGACGTCTTTCCGGAAGAGTTACCTGGGTTACCACCGATTCGAGAATTTGACTTCACTATAGATCTTATTCCCGGCACGGCACCAGTTTCTATTCCTCCTTATCGAATGGCACCGGAAGAATTGAAAGAGTTGAAGGTCCAACTCCAAGAGTTGTTGGATAAGGGATTCATCCGATCAAGCATTTCACCTTGGGGTGCTCCGGTTCTCTTTGTAAAGAAGAAAGATGGCACTCTTCGATTGTGTATCGATTACCGGCAATTAAATAAGGTGACCATCAAGAACAAGTATCCCTTGCCGAGAATTGATGACTTGTTTGATCAACTCCAAGGGGCGAGTGTCTTCTCCAAGATCGATTTGAGGTCTGGTTATCACCAGTTGCGGATAAAGGAAGATGATGTCCCCAAGACTGCGTTTAGGACGCGGTACGGGCATTATGAATTCTTGGTGATGCCTTTCGGCTTGATGAATGCTCCGGCAGCTTTCACGGACCTTATGAATCGAGTTTTCCACTCATATCTCGATAAGTTCGTCATTGTTTTCATTGACGACATTCTTGTGTATTCCAAAAATGATGAAAAGCATTTAGATCATCTTCGGATTGTGCTACAGACTCTCCGAGACAAGCAATTGTATGCAAAGTTCTCAAAATGTGAATTTTGGTTGAAGGAAATTGGTTTCTTGGGACATGTAGTATCCGGAGAAGGGATATTTGTTGATCCGAAGAAAGTTGAGGCAATTCTGAAATGGGAACAACCCAAGAACGTCACCGAGGTGAGAAGCTTCCTCGGATTGGCGGGTTACTATCGAAGATTCGTAGAGGGTTTTTCCAAGATTGCAGCTCCATTGTCTGGTTTGACGCGGAAAGGAATTAAGTTTGAATGGACAGATAAATGTGAGCAGAGTTTTCAAGAACTCAAACAGAGACTCACGTCAGCTCTCATACTTGCCCTTCCTACTACCGGTGATGATTATATTGTCTACAGCGATGCTAGTAAACAAGGGTTAGGATGTGTCTTGATGCAGGGCGACAGAGTTATCGCCTACGCTTCTCGCCAGTTAAAGAAGCATGAGTTGAATTATCCTACCCATGATCTAGAATTGGCTGCAATCGTATTTGCATTAATAATTTGGCGCCATTATTTATATGGAACCACTTGCAGAGTCTTCACCGACCACAAGAGCCTCAAGTACCTGCTTACCCAGAAAGAGCTCAATTTGAGGCAAAGGATGTAATACCGAAAATTCGGTATTAGAAATTTTCTGTAAAATATCTCAGTAATTATAAAAGAAAATCCTAAAAGTTTTGATTTTCGATTTTGGGTCTAAATTTTAAATTTTTGGTATAATTAAAATTTCGAGTCGCAAATTCGTAGTGTATTCTATTCTTGATAAATTTAGAACTTCATTGTAGTGAGAGTATAAAAAAAATATATATATATATATATATAGATATATATATTGGTATTTATAAAAAAAAAAAAAAAAAAAAAAAAAAGGGGGGGGGGGGACAAAACGCAGCAAAACGCTGCGTTTTGCGCCATATGAGGATTAGGGCTTTTAGCCCTAATCCCTCTTCCTTCTCCCTCCTTCGTCTCTCACTCACTCCCGAATCTCTCTCGCTCTCTCCCTCCCGCGTCGCGCACACCGTTTCTCTCCCTCACCGCAAACCACCGCAAGCCACCACCACCGTCGTCTCTCTCCCTCTACTCACTCTCTATTTCTCTCTCTGTTTCCAGCCTCAGCACTCTCTCTCCCTTCGCGATCCCCCTGTTTGCCATCTAGACCTCACCCTCCATCGATCGCTACCACCGCGACCACCGCGAACTACCGCGGTCGCCACCTCGTCCCGAACCATCTCTCTCGGTCTATCACGGTCGCTCTCTTCCACGCACGAGCGGGCGATTCTTCGTCTCCTTCCCGTGCGCGCGACAGCAAGGAAGGCTCTTGCTCTCCCTCTCCTCTCGCTTGCTCGCACGCTTGCACGGCCCCCCCGTCCTCTGTCAAGA
This sequence comes from Dillenia turbinata, assembly GCA_037126225.1. Lineage (NCBI taxonomy): Eukaryota > Viridiplantae > Streptophyta > Magnoliopsida > Dilleniales > Dilleniaceae > Dillenia > Dillenia turbinata. The sequence continues at coordinate 26,904,501 of JBAMMX010000020.1, read as the reverse complement.
GACATCACCGCAACCCACTTTCACCGCAAAGGTAGGATCGGTCCTAACCCTAGCTTTAGGGTTTCGAAATTTTGTGGTAATAAGCTTAGATTTACTGAACTTAACTTCGATTTGGGAGCTTTGCAGGTCTGAGAACGGACTGAGATGACATTAGAGCGAGGATTTCAAACCGCAAGAAAACCCTAGGTGAGGGATTTTCAATCCCTTCAATACTTAGATTATTTGTCTAATTTAGGTTGAGAATAAGTGTGGATATATTCTAAAAATATGCTAGATCCGTAGGAAATGCGTTATTGAAAGTTTGTATGAAATGATGGAAGTTAGGTCTAGAATTTGATGTAAATTTGACTGCGAAGCATGATAGAATGTCGTAGATAGTATTAGAGTTTTGTTTGATTGATTTGCGTAGTTGTTCTTGAGATTTGAATTGAAATTGGAATGAATTAAATCAGGATTATGTAATTCGGGAGAAAATTGGTAAAATTGAGGAATATTGTAAATTTAAAGTCGTCGGTGATTTGAAATGATCCTAAATTGATGAAATGAAAGTGTAAGAACGTGGTTGTGTAAATTTAAGCTATTTTAAATAAAAGGGAAATTAGAAAACCCTTTTATAGAGCCTTAATTGATGATGATTCGTGTTGATTGGTCTAGGTTGACCTTTGGAGACTCGAGGGGAGTCTTTTTGAGTTGATTTCGAAAAAAGGGAGTGAATACCCTCCCTAGAGGTGAGTGGATGGATCGTTGTGTAGTAAATAAGCAAAATGTCTTTAAATTCTTTGATAAATGATTTGAAATGATTTTCATATGATTATTATGCAATTATTTGTGATTGTGGGATGTCTGAAATGAGAATTTGAATTATGAATGCATCCTATGTGATTTTACATGAATTTGTGCCATGTGACTTGATTACTTGATTGGTAAATGCTCGTAGCATGATTTTCGGATTGAATTGATAAAATATGGCACATTGTTTGAAATGGAATGATTGTGAGATGATGGTGATTGTTTGAAATGGAATGATTGTGAAATGATGGTGCACGAGAGAAATGGCTATAGTCATTCCCCCCACGGAGCGACCCGACGGGGTGACGTGGATTGGGGTATTATATGCGAGAGAGGTATGCGGCCTCTGCCGCCACGTCGGACTATCCGGATTGCACCCCGGTGAGGTTCGAGCCAACGCCAAGGAAGGGGGTTTGTTTTGAGACATTGGATAGAAAAAACCCTTGGCGGGCTTCGTCTGGGTTTGGCCGCCCGAGACGGAAGTGTTTTCGATGGGACCCTTATGATTTTCGTGGAGAAAATGTTTGATATGGATGCATATTTTATAAATGATGTTGAATTACTGAAATGTTTGGATATGAAAATGATGTTTGAAGTATGCTTTGACATTCCCCACTTTCACCCCTTATTTATTACACAATCATGCCATTGCACTCCACTCACTGGGTATTTATAATACTCACCCCACTCTTTAACATTTTTCAGAGGAAGATTAGATTTGTGAAGAAGATTGGAGCTTGGGGAGGGCCTACCAGCTGGCTTTTGTAGGTATACATCGAGATGTATAGTCATTTTTGGTTTGAATTGAAATCCGAAGAAGGGAAGACTTGTACAATTCTTTTTGGTATGGATTTAATCGATACTTGTTTCTGTATAGGAACAAGTATTGATGGAATCCCTACGTGGTTGTTGTTTACTTTCTTTCTCTCCTAGTTTTGGTAAAAACTCATTTTTTGAGTGGGACATTTGGTTTGTAATATTGAGAATGGTTATTTTCTTTCGATTTCACGAAGTCTTGGACAACTCATATCGTTTGGATCTTACGGACGTTTGCTTGATTCTTCAAGCGAGTGTTAGTAAGATCTTACGACTATGTTTTGGGACTTCTTGTTTATTAATTGCTTTCCCTATACTGTAAACTTTGAAATGGCTTGGATGGCCATATTGTGTGCCGTGCATGCACAGGTTCCCTCTCCCCGATTGTGTGTTGATGTGTAAAAGCGCATGTACAGGTTCCCTCTCCCCGATGTGTGCTCGTGTGTACAGGGATGGACCGGATGTGTCCTTGCATGTGTTTTGTTATGTGATGTTTTCTATTTTTGATGATTGATGTATGGAAAGAACTGTGGTGCTGTCTTTGTAGCCTTGCGGAGTTCCGGTATATGGGGAGGTTCTGCCCGTATACCGAGATTTCGCGGCGGCTGTTGCGTGGTCGATCCGAGGATCGGGGCGTGACAGCTTTAGTGGTATCAGAGCTTAGGCTCACGATTTTAAAAGTTTATTGGTTTTGGAATGTTTTAAATTGTTTCCAAATGTCCCGAAAAGTTTCTGAAGACTTTGAAGTATTTGGTTTTTGAAAATGGTGTTTTTGAGAATGTACAAGTCTTCCATGGATTTCTTAGGAGGATAGGAATGCTCATTTTTAGGGGATTAAATACCTAGTTCAATTCCTATTCTATTTGCTGAGATTTGACTCTTCTTCGTAGAACCATCCCTCATAGACGAAGATTGAGGAACCGAATGAGATTCCTCCTACACACCTCTACATATTAATTATAGTCATCATATATCTTGATTTCACCTCTTTATTGAGTTGTGGTTAAGATTCTTGCTAGTAGATTGCGTACGGTACTCGGTGATACTATTATCTATAATTTAATAATTAGGGTGTTTTTATTGAAGATAGATTCTATTTCTGGTTTTAGTGGCTTATTAAGTGGTTCATTTTGCTAAGAAGCATGTTAAAAGAGTATATTTGAGATTTAAAAGGACTTGGCCATTAGGGGTTCATTTAGAGGGCACTTTGAAGAGTGTTCCTAGTTGTGGAGTCTTGATAACACGGTGGTGGTGAAGGATTAAATTGAAATGATGACATGAAAAGTTACAAATGTGATGCCGTGACTTTGGTAGGGTTTCCTACAATCGGAAGAAGGAAAGGTTGTAATGAGGTTGTAGATTGGATAGTAAAGGAAGTGTGCACATTGAAATTTATGGTTCAAAATTGGTTGAGTTTGTGAGATTCAAGAAGATTTAAATGTCGAAAAGTTTGGAGTATTTTATTTAGAAATTGTGTTCAAAGGATTCTAATATGAGGAAAACCTTGCAATTCTGCTTTCAAGGCGCTAATAAACAAATGGATATTTCTAAAAGGAATTTATGGATATTTCTTCTAGACAATTTAACCTTGGAAAAATGGATATTTCTTCTTAAACAAGCAATGGCCAAGTGATTCGTGGTTAGGGATTGAAATACTAGAGCCGGTATCAATTATTTCTTTTCCCCTAAATAGTGGGAGTTCGAAATTTTTTAATCATGGACATGAGAACTCTATTAGAACCATATGAATGCAAATTTAGTATATTAGATAGAACGAAGGAAAGGTTGGTAAGGATAAACTGAAATGATATTGACATAAATTGTTAGAAAGTTTCTTCCTATTGCACGTTAGACCGATATGGAAAATTTTAATGATTTGAGTGGATATTTGTATTGTGAAGATAATGTTACTGTTAATTATTGGCATAAAAGGGAATGCTTAGTTGTGTTGGTTAATAAGTGCGATCTGTCATAAAGTTAGATAGGGAAATTTACAACATGAATTTGATATTTTTTTTAATAGAGATGCAAGGGTTTGTTTAGTATATTGAGTATGACAAAGTTTCTTGTCATGGAGGACATTAGTTTGTCAGGTAAATTCCTTAGAACTTGAACTTGATGATTTAGAGATTTGGATATAAATATTAAGTGATCATGATTGCATGATAATGAATTTAAGGAGAGATGATTTTGATGTTTTGAGATATTCATGGTGTTAGTGATAATTATATACCTTGATTGAAATTGATAGAAATTGTCATTTGACTCTTTTTCCATAAACATATAGTATTATTCATTGGTGGTCAACTCATCGAGATTTTTAGTTGAGTTGTTTCCAAATTTAGAGATGTTTGGATCAACTCGTTGATAATTTGGTTAACTCTCTTATAGGAGATGTGAATGGACGGCTTTAATGCATATGAATGGGTTAATTGTTTTCAATTATGAATTATAAATTGATTTTTGAAATGACTTTGCAAATGGATTCGAAATTGATTTGTGAAATAAATTTTAAAAGAGGATTAAAATATTTTGTGAGTGTGGTGTGCCTGAAATGAAATGGCAAAATATCCATGACTCATGACTTTGAATATTAAACTATTTGCATTCGTTACATTTGGATACTCATGTGAATTTTGAAGAATAGCTATATCTTATATTTGAGATTGTGAATCGATTGATAACTTAAGCTTGGGAACATGGTGTTGGAAAATCAATAATGACTAAGTCTTGCCACGGATCGAGGCCATGGAGGCAGCGTGGCAAAGGTCAAGTAGGAGAGTGATTTTGGACAGACCCGAAAGTTATTGAAAGGAAAATATAAAATTGTTTATTGAATTGGAGAATATGAGTCATGGAAAATTTGATATAAATTTATGTTATTACAAATGATTTTGGCATTACACGGAAATGAATTTTGATATATGTGTTTGGCACAACCACTTTCACCCTTCATTCATGCTCAATATGCCATGTCGTCTATTCACTAAAAATTTCCATGCTTACCCCAGTCCTTCCTAATATTCTTTAGAAGAATCTTAGATTTGAAACATGAATTTTGATTTCTAGCAACTAAAGTCAGATTCTAAAAAGCACAGATATGCATAACTAGTGAAACACGATAGTATTATTAAATGAGACTTACAAAGGTAGGTACCTGTGCTGAAAATGATTCGCTTCAGTTGGTCTTTTATTTTGTTTGGTGAATTAATATTACTTTGAAGAGAATGATTGATAGTAGAGAGATTTTGTACGATAATGCAATGAGAAGATTTATATGTAGCTAGGATATGTTTTGTTGATTTAATCGTTTTGGTGACGTGGCTTTGTTTAATGAAAGGTTTGTTTGTAACCCTAGGAAAGATTTATTGCTACTCATGTTGGGAGTTCCTTTCATATAATTATGAGCAGTTGGATTTTTAGAAAGAAATTGAAAAGAGAAAATTCAGAATTTTATCACTAATTATGATTTTTTTTATTTTAGTAAATCGAGACCATCAAGTTGTTACGGGAGAGATCTAAGTGATTAGGATTTTATTTCTCTAATTTCTACCGGAATGGAGTCTTTGAGACGATTAAAGTCGAGTGACAAGTGGATGTAGTTGATCGAGTGAGTAAAGTTGAAGGGATCGAATATAGGAAACTATTACAAGATAGATCCATAAGCAAGGTGAGGTTTATGGGTAATATTTAAGATAGTTTAGATCAAAAGGAATTTTGACCAGGGTAGATAAGATCAGTAGTAGATTAAGTGAATGCAAAGTGAATTTTTTTGATGTATCTTTTGTGATTATATGATTATAGAATTGAAGTGAGAGACTAGGTATTTTTGAAAATATTTTTTGAAAAGAAGTAATCTGGTTTCAAAAGCAGGGAAACTTGTATATTTGTCAAGCCGATCAATTCAGGGTTTAAGAGAATATGAGAATTGTATTGAAAGCACTGTATGTAAATGAGAAGATTGTAATGTCTAGAGTGTAACGGTGATAAATATAACAGATACTAGAAGTGGTTATTACTTTGATAATTTGGGGATATTAATACAGACACCGGGTAATATGCAGATGTATGTACTAGATTTGATTTGGATAGAATATTGGTGATATTGCATGATAAAAAAGTGATAGAGAATGATCGTGATAGAAATACCTTGATTAAAAAGTTATCTAATTAAGGATTGGAGATTTAAAACTTGGAAGCATACAAATATTATCAGTGGAGTAAATTTCCTCACTTAGTCTAGGCCATATTGAGGTTGATTTACATTTCGTTATACATAAACTTGAGGATATAAGGATTTTCTCTATCTTGGGATCTGCAATTGATATGGATATGACATGGTAGTGGACATTTCTTATTTGAGGTCTCTTTTGAAAAATAATTTAAGGAATTTTGTGTTGGAGTCTTGATAGTTTAGTTGTTGATTCTGAAGATGAAATAGTCCTAACATATTTTAAGAAGTATTTGCCGGATCCATTTCATGTGATTGAAGCTTCTCTGATAGAATGAAATTCAGACCTAAGTTTCAAAGTGCAGGCTGTGTTAATACTAGATCGGCGGATTCAAACAGTTGAGAAATAAGTAGATTCCTATAGTTAAAGTGTTGTGGAGAATATAATCAACTAGAAAAACAAACTTGGGAGACAGAGGAATTAATGTAAAAGCAACATTCGCAGCTCTTTGATGTATGAATGATATTTTGGAATTTCGAGGACGAAATTTGTTTTTAGGGGGTTAAGAGTTGTAATACCGAAAATTCGGTATTAGAAATTTTCTGTAAAATATCTCAGTAATTATAAAAGAAAATCCTAAAAGTTTTGATTTTCGATTTTGGGTCTAAATTTTAAATTTTTGGTATAATTAAAATTTCGAGTCGCAAATTCGTAGTGTATTCTATTCTTGATAAATTTAGAACTTCATTGTAGTGAGAGTATAAAAAAAAAAATATATATATATAGATATATATATTGGTATTTATAAAAAAAAAAAAAAAAAAAAAAAAAGGGGGGGGGACAAAACGCAAAAAACGCTGCGTTTTGCTCAAATGAGGATTAGGGCTTTTAGCCCTAATCCCTCTTCCTTCTCCCTCCTTCGTCTCTCACTCACTCCCGAATCTCTCTCTGCTCTCTCCCTCCCGCGTAGTCGCGCACTCCGTTTCTCTCCCTCACCGCAAACCACCGCAAGCCACCACCACCGTCGTCTCTCTCACTCTACTCAATCTCTATTTCTCTCTCTGTTTCCAGCCCTCGGCCTCTCTCTCCCTTCGCGATCCCCCCCGTTTGCCATCTAGACCTCACCCTCCATCGATCGCTACCACCGCGACCACCGCGAACTACCGCGGTCGCCACCTCGTCCCGAACCATCTCTCTCGGTCTATCACGGTCGCTCTCTTCCACGCACGAGCGGGCGATTCTTCGTCTCCTTCCCGTGCGCGCAACAGCAAGGCTCTTGCTCTCCCTCTCCTCTCGCTTGCTCGCACGCTGCACCCCTGTCCTCTGTCAAGAGACATCACTGCAACCCACTTTCACTGCAAAGGTAGGATCGGTCCTAACCCTAGCTTTAGGGTTTCGAAATTTTGTGGTAATAAGCTTAGATTTACTGAACTTAACTTCGATTTGGGAGCTTTGCAGGTCTGAGAACGGACTGAGATGACATTAGAGCGAGGATTTCGAACCGCAAGAAAACCCTAGGTGAGGGATTTTCAATCCCTTCAATACTTAGATTATTTGTCTAATTTAGGTTGAGAATAAGTGTGGATATATTCTAAAAATATGCTAGATCCGTAGGAAATGCGTTATTGAAAGTTTGTATGAAATGATGGAAGTTAGGTCTAGAATTTGATGTAAATTTGACTGCGAAGCATGATAGAATGTCGTAGATAGTATTAGAGTTTTGTTTGATTGATTTGCGTAGTTGTTCTTGAGATTTGAATTGAAATTGGAATGAATTAAATCAGGATTATGTAATTCGGGAGAAAATTGGTAAAATTGAGGAATATTGTAAATTTAAAGTCGTCGGTGATTTGAAATGATCCTAAATTGATGAAATGAAAGTGTAAGAACGTGGTTGTGTAAATTTAAGCTATTTTAAATAAAAGGGAAATTAGAAAACCCTTTTATAGAGCCTTAATTGATGATGATTCGTGTTGATTGGTCTAGGTTGACCTTTGGAGACTCGAGGGGAGTCTTTTTGAGTTGATTTCGAAAAAAGGGAGTGAATACCCTCCCTAGAGGTGAGTGGATGGATCGTTGTGTAGTAAATAAGCAAAATGTCTTTAAATTCTTTGATAAATGATTTGAAATGATTTTCATATGATTATTATGCAATTATTTGTGATTGTGGGATGTCTGAAATGAGAATTTGAATTATGAATGCATCCTATGTGATTTTACATGAATTTGTGCCATGTGACTTGATTACTTGATTGGTAAATGCTCGTAGCATGATTTTCGGATTGAATTGATAAAATATGGCACATTGTTTGAAATGGAATGATTGTGAGATGATGGTGATTGTTTGAAATGGAATGATTGTGAAATGATGGTGCACGAGAGAAATGGCTATAGTCATTCCCCCCACGGAGCGACCCGACGGGGTGACGTGGATTGGGGTATTATATGCGAGAGAGGTATGCGGCCTCGGCTTCTGCCACGTCGGACTATCCGGATTGCACCCCGGTGAGGTTCGAGCCAACGCCAAGGAAGGGGGTTTGTTTTGAGACATTGGATAGAAAAAAACCCTTGGCGGGCTTTCGTCTGGGTTTGGCCGCCCTGAGACGGAAGTGTTTTCGATGGGACCCTTATGATTTTCTGAGAAAATGTTTGATATGGATGCATATTTTATAAATGATGTTGAATTACTGAAATGTTTGGATATGAAAATGATGTTTGAAGTATGCTTTGACATTCCCCACTTTCACCCCTTATTTATTACACAATCATGCCATTGCACTCCACTCACTGGGTATTTATAATACTCACCCCACTCTTTAACATTTTTCAGAGGAAGATTAGATTTGTGACAGAGATTGGAGCTTGGGGAGGGCCTACCAGCTGGCTTTTGTAGGTATACATCGAGATGTATAGTCATTTTTGGTTTGAATTGAAATCCGAAGAAGGGAAGACTTGTACAATTCTTTTTGGTATGGATTTAATCGATACTTGTTTCCTGTATAGGAACAAGTATTGATGGAATCCCTACGTGGTTGTTGTTTACTTTCTTTCTCTCCTAGTTTTGGTAAAAACTCATTTTTTGAGTGGGACATTTGGTTTGTAATATTGAGAATGGTTATTTTCTTTCGATTTCACGAAGTCTTGGACAACTCATATCGTTTGGATCTTACGGACGTTTGCTTGATTCTTCAAGCGAGTGTTAGTAAGATCTTACGACTATGTTTTGGGACTTCTTGTTTATTAATTGCTTTCCCTATACTGTAAACTTTGAAATGGCTTGGATGGCCATATTGTGTGCCGTGCATGCACAGGTTCCCTCTCCCCGATTGTGTGTTGATGTGTAAAAGCGCATGTACAGGTTCCCTCTCCCCGATGTGTGCTCGTGTGTACAGGGATGGACCGGATGTGTCCTTGCATGTGTTTTGTTATGTGATGTTTTCTATTTTTGATGATTGATGTATGGAAAGAACTGTGGTGCTGTCTTTGTAGCCTTGCGGAGTTCCGGTATATGGGGAGGTTCTGCCCGTATACCGAGATTTCGCGGCGGCTGTTGCGTGGTCGATCCGAGGATCAGGGCGTGACAAAGGAGATTATTAGAGCTGATCAAAGACTATGATTTGGTGATTGATTATCACCTGGGCAAGGCAAATGTAGTTGCGGATGCTTTAAGCCGCAAGTCTTCATCTTCTTCTCTGATTCAGGGAGACTCTTACCTCTCATGCCTGGTGGAATTTCATGCTCTTTGAGCTAAAATTTCTTGTGATGACAGTGGTGCATTATTGGCGAAATTTGAAGTTCGACCAACCTTGGTAGATCGTATTAAAGAACTCCAAACCGCTAATGAAGAGGTAAAGAAAATTGTGGAAAAGGTTCGCAAAGGTGAAACTAATGATTTTCATGTTCGAGAGGATGGTACAGTCATGTATGGGAAACGGATTTGTGTTCCCAAAGATGATGGGTTTCGAAAGGCCATTCTTGAAGAAGCACACTCTTCGGCTTATGCTATGCATCCCGGAAGCACAAAAATGTACCGAATCATCAAAGAAACTTATTGGTGGTCAGGCTTGAAGCAGGAAATAGCTGAATTTGTGGCAAGATGTCTGGTTTGTCAACAAATCAAAGCTGAGCATCAAAAACCAGCCGGAACGCTTCAACCATTGCCTATACCTGAATGGAAATGGGAGCATATTACTATGGATTTCATGGTAGGATTGCCACGTACTCCGAGTCGTCATGATTCCATTTGGGTGATAATGGACAGACTCACAAAATCGGCATATTTCCTCCCAGTTCAGAATACTTATTCCTTGGAGAGGTTAGCAAAGCTGTACCTTGATGAGATTGTCCGACTTCACGGGGTTCCAGTATCGATTGTATCAGATCGAGATCCCCGATTCACATCCAGATTCTGGCCTAAGTTTCAAGAGGCATTGGGTACCAAGTTGAAGTTCAGCACTGCTTTTCATCCGCAAACCGATGGGCAATCTAAACGTACAATTCAAACGTTGGAAGATATGTTGAGGGCATGTGTTATGGATTTCCATAGGACTTGGGATAGGCATCTCTCGCTGATTGAATTTGCATATAACAACAGCTATCAAGCTAGTATTGGAATGCCTCCCTATGAAGCTCTCTACGGAAGAAAATGTCAGACTCCACTTTGTTGGGATGAAGTTGGAGAACGAAAGATTGAAAGCATAGAATTGATCGAAACTACCAAGGAAAATGTGAAATTAATTCGGGAAAGAATGAAGGCAGCTCAAGATCGGCAAAAGAGCTACGTCGACAAGAGGAGAAGGCCCTTGGAATTCGAAGTGGGAGATATGGTATTCTTGAAGATATCTCCTTGGAAGGGTATAGTTCGATTTCAGAAACGATGAAAACTAAACCCTCGTTATATTGGACCCTTCAAGATTCTTGAAAGAATTGGAATGGTGGCATACCGACTTTAATTGCCGTCAGAATTGCAAAGGATCCATGATGTCTTTCACGTTTCGATGTTGAAAAAGTATTTGCCGAATCCTTCGCACGTATTGGAAGTTCCTCCAATAGAACTGAAAGAAGACTTGAGTTTCAAAGTGCAACCTGTGCAGATAGTAGATAGACAGCTCAAACAGTTGAGGAATAAGCAGATTCCTATGGTGAAAGTGCTGTGGAAAAACAATCAAGTCGAAGAACAAACTTGGGAAACCGAAGAACTAATGCGGAAGCAACATCCGCAGCTCTTTGATGTATGAGTTGTATTTTGAAATTTCGAGGACGAAATTTGTTTTTAGGGGGTTAAGAGTTGTAATACCGGAAACTCGACGTTGAGTATTTTGTAAATATTTCTATAATAAAGTAGAAAAAAATTTCGAATTTTATCGATTTTCTACTTTGGGGTTTTAAGTTTAAATTTTGGGTATAATTGAAATGTCATATTACAAATTCATAGTATATTTTATTTTTGGTAAATTGGGGAACTTCCAATGTGATGAGAAAAACAAAAATTATATATATAGTTATTAAGTTAAAAAAAAAAAAAAGAGAGAGAGGGGAGAAGGTGCTGCGTTTCGGAGTGAAACGTAGCATCTCCCCCAATTAAGAGAGATTAGGGTAATCTCTCTTCTTCGTCTCTCCCTACTCTCTCGTCTCTCTTCGACGCTCTCCCTCTCCCTCGCGATTTCGCCGCCATCATCACCGCCCTCCTCCGCCACTGCAACCACCGGACACCACCACCGCCACCTCCTTCTTCTTCTTTCTCTCTTAGCCTCTCTGTCCCGCACCGTCTCTCTCCTTCGTTATCTCCCTCAATCTCTCGGTCTCTCTCTCTATCTCGATCATCATCTCTCGCTCTCTCACACCATCTCTCAGTCGCTCTCTTCCACGCACCAGCGGGCGATTCTCCCTCTCTTTCCTCTCTTCCCGCGCGCGAACAGAGTTCTCCTTCTCTCTCCCGTGCGCGCGACAACTTTTCCTTCTTTCCCCCTGTTCGTTCATGCTTGCTGCTCTCTGCAAGCACCACCCTTCTGCAGTCTTTGCAGAAGCCCTAGCCGCAGGATAACAGAGCCTTGAAAACCCTAGGCCGCGGGACTGTCAATCTTTCTCTGCATAGATAAGAAGAGATTTTCTGATTTTAGTTCTAGGATTTGCATATTCTTAGTAGTTAGGTTTAATTCTAACGATTGCTACAATTAAGATCGTTACAGGTTTGAGTTTGAATTCACCGGCGACTGGAAGCTAAGTTTGCAAACTGAGAAACCCTAGGTGAGGGATTTTCAATCCCTTCAGTAATTCGAATTATTTTTGTTGAATTAAGGTAGAAATTACATCTATATATATTCTGAAATGTGTTAGACTTGAAAGAAATGTATTTCCCTAAGTGGTTGTATGAAATTACTGAGGTTAGGTCTAGAATTTGATGTAAATTGGATTGTGAAGCATGTGAGAAGGTCGTAGATAGTATTAGAGTTTTATTTGATTGAATTACGTAGTTTTTCTTGGGATTTGAATTGAAATCGGCGTGAATTAAATTAATATTAAGTAATTCGGAAGAAAATGGATAAAATTGAGGAATATTGTAACTTTAAAGTCGTTGGTGATTTGAAATGATACTAGCTTGAGGAAACGAAAGTTTTGGAACGTAATTATGCAAGTTAAGGCTATTGTAAATAAAAGGGGAATTTGAAAACCCTTGTTATAGAGATTTTAATTGACGATAATTGCAATGTTTGATTAGGTTAATCGTTTGGGGACTTAAAAATGGGTCTATTCGGATTGGATTGAGAATTTGAGAGTGAATACCCTCTCTAGAGGTGAGTGGATGGTTCATTGTGTTCGTAAATGAGAAACCTGTTTAAAAATTGTTTTGAAAATAATTTTGAAAGATTTTTACATGTTTTATATAAATTGCTTTGTGATTGTGGGTTGTCTGAACTGGATTGTGAAATACGAATGCATCCATTGTGTTTATGAATGTTTTTGTACCATGTGATATTTGATATTGCTCTATGAACTGCTTTGGCATGAGATTATGGATTATATGTTGAAAATCATGGCACATTGTTGAGAAATGGATTGAATGAGAAATGAAGGGTGCCGTAGATGACTATAGTCATATTCCCACCACGGAGCGACCCAACGGCGTGACGTGGGTTGGGGTTTGGATGTGCGGGGGAGTTAGACGTCCCTCCCTCTGCCGAAGTCGTACTAGATCTGGTGCACCCCGGTGATGTATGAGCCAACGCCAAGGAATGGGTTTGTTTTGAGACATTGGATAGAAAAACCCTTGGCGGACTTTCGTCTGGGTTTGGCCGCCTTAAGACGGAAGCGTTTTTCGATGGAACCCCAGGATTTTCTGAAAGGATAATTGATATAGATGCATATTTGTGAAATGTGATTTATTGAAATGATTTTATGTATATGAAATGATTTATGAGATATGTTTTGACTGTCCCACATTCACACCTTATTTATGAACACAATCACATCATTGCACTCCATTCACTGAGTATACCCCTATACTCACCCCTCTCTCTCCCCATTTTTCAGAGGAGACTTAGTTGGGAGACTACTCGACGGATCTTGCGAAGTATTTTTGCTGACTGGATAGGTATTTGGCATGCAGGGTTACTTTTGGAGATTGATAGCTCTCAAACCATGGAAAGGAAAGTCTATACATCCCATGTCGTGCAGATTTTATTAATATTGGCCGAGTTGTTGGTAAGTATTAATAAAATCCGACGATTTTTGATTTGTTTTTATTTATTTTGATTTCTCTAGTTTTGAAAAACTGTTTATATCTGTACTGGGATATTTTGACTGTAAATCTTAATTTCGATGTTTTTTCTTTGATTTTGTGAAGTTCTGTACAACTCATACCGTTAGGATTTTACCGATACTGGCTTGTTTTCCTCGGGTAAGTGTTGGTAAAATCTGACGGCTATATTTTGGGATTTCTTATTTGTTAAATGCTTTCAGAGTGGCCAGGATGGTCACGTCGCATGCGTGCATGTACAGGTTCCCACTCCCTATTGTGTGTTGCTGTGTACTCATGCATGTACAGGTTTCCACTCCCCGATGTGTGCTAATGTATGATTGCATGTACAGGATTCCACTCTCCGATGTGTGTCAATGTGTGTGTTTGTACGTCCAGGAATGAGCCGGATGGGCTCGTTGCATGTGTAATGATTTTGTAATTTCTTGTTTTTGAAAAATTTTATGCTTTTGATAATTTATTGTGAATTTGATAGTCTTGCGGAGTCCCGGTAGATTGAGAGGTTTTACCCATGTACCAAGACGACGCGGCGGTTGTCGCTTGGTCGATCTGAGAATCGAGGCGTGACAGTTCTATTCGAGGATCGGGGTGTGACATGAGCACACAAAGGAAGGTTATTTGAAATGACCCGTATGCTTGTTCGCTCACAACCCAAAGGCATCTTTTTATTTTATAAATCAATTTGGCAATCACGTTATATATAATTAAATCCGATTCAATCCGAATTGGATTCTAAGAGAATAAACTCTTCCGATATTTATTTTTTCAATATACAAAATTTGAATTTGAGATATTATTTAAAAAATTTTAATGCCAACCATATCTACAAATGAGATTTTGCATGGCTCTAATATTAGAGGGATCGCTTAAGCGAATCAAATATAATTTATATAACTTGGGGTATTTCGAGATAATTGAATAGAATTATATTAGTTTGACAAGACATAATATAACATCTACCTTTCTCTTGTGGTTATAACTATGAAAACAATTCAAGAAGATCCAGAGAGAAAGCATATTGATGCCAATGTGCATGAGAGTCCGCGATGTTGCATGGTAAACATATAAAAGTACCCATCATATGCAACAAGGATTATTATTATTGTCAATGAAAATTAATTGTTATAATTATTATTAGATTAGATATTTAAATTCGAACTAATAATCTAAGTTATCATTACATTATTTAGAACTCTTTAAATAATCTATTTTACTTTTAAGATCTCAAATTTAAATTTTTTCCATTAAACAAAATAACTCTTCAGATAAACTGGCCTTTAGATTTCATTGAGACAGTAGAGTGAGCCTAAGTTTGGTTGTCGATGGGTGCGTGAACCCAAGGTGATTGATCATGGTATTGGTCAAAACCCTATTAAGAGGCCCACAACCCGGACTATCAGAAAAATAATAAAATATAAACAGTCATTATTGGAAATGGGGACCCCAAAACGTATGGCTCAAATCCACATTATCAATGAGATCATGAACCAAATATTCATTGTAGGCTCTATGGTCGGCCGGCTGATGCTATTCTGCACTTCACCACAAATATTTTCTACTTATTCCAACTGATCCCCACACCCTTAATTTAACAAAGGGCCTTTTCATGTATTTATTTTTTTATTTATTTACATATATTTGGAATAACAAGTCACAAGTCTACTGAAACCAACAGATCCTAGAAAAAGAGGGAAACAGGATGTTTGCGCAAAAGTAGCTATTTATACCCTTCTTCTTAATTCATTAATTGTTTCTTTTTTTAGTTATTTGGAAACCCCTTTCAAAAGTTGGCTGCCCAATTTTTTATAATAAGATCTTTCTCGTATACTAACATCTTGATTTTTTTTTCCAGAAATTTGTATTGGGTATGAATAATTATTTTTATGAGCTTTCAACAAGAAAGTGAATTCAGAACATTATTTATTTATTTTCATATTTGCTTCTTTTTCTTTGTCAACATGTAGGGTAGTGCCTCTTGTGTTTTTCTGTTTCTCTTGAAAATTCAGCGCAGTTGTCATCAATATGGGTCCATTGCTTATAGTCACCATCATCAACACAGCCTTTTGCCAATTTTTTAAACCTGCTAAGAAGATCTTTTATTCATCTCTATTTGGCCTCTCATATCTTTGCTTTCTCAGCCCACACCAATCTTCTGTAGGGGGGAAATCTCTCTCTCTCTCTCTCTCTCTCTCTCTACCCCTCTCCCCCCGAAACTCTTTGTGGTTTCTTCCTAGCTTCATCCAAATCAAGGCCACTCCCAAGATGTCTATGGCAAGAAAAGTAGGAAGTGAGCCTCTCTCTCTCTCTCTCTCTCTCTCTCTCTCTCTCTCTCCCTCTCCCTCTCCTCCCGCCTATATTTTCTTCATTGACCAACTTTTTTTCCCTTGATTGAAGGTCATGTGGTGTAGATTAATTTTTAACAAGATCCTCAAAAAGAGATCAAGCAGCAATAATATGATAGCTGACTGTCCTACCACTGCAGATCAAAACATGCTTGAAATATCAAATTCAAATCA
Source organism: Dillenia turbinata (assembly GCA_037126225.1). Classification (NCBI taxonomy): domain Eukaryota; kingdom Viridiplantae; phylum Streptophyta; class Magnoliopsida; order Dilleniales; family Dilleniaceae; genus Dillenia; species Dillenia turbinata. Next base: position 26,888,452 of record JBAMMX010000020.1, on the reverse strand, counting down.
ACAATCCCCATACTCTAAGTACTTTTCTCTCTCTCTCTCTCTCTCAAAGTTGTTATTCTATTTCAATATGAATTTTCTTCTATATATTTTAACCAGGACATATGATTTATTTCCTTGAATAGAAGACTATTCGTTTGCTCCTGGAATGTTGGAGGAATCGAACCACCAGACGATTTGAACATGGAGGACTTACTTCAAATCCAAAATAATCCAGCCGATATATATGTACTTGGGTAATTAAAAAATCTCAGTTATAATTTCCTGAAAAATATTTCTTTTTTTTTTTAACTGAATATGAAAATATATGTTATGGTCATGGCAGGTTTCAAGAAATTGTGCCTCTAAATGCTGCAAACATATTAGGATCCGAAAATAACAAAATATCAAAGAAATGGAATTCTCTTATAAGATCAGCCCTAAACAAGACCATACCCACAAAAGACACATCCAATTTAGTACTTGAAAAACAACCAAAAGTTGCTGGAGAGCTTCAAAAGGTATATCCTGTCAAGGATCAGACGTCAGTTACAGACTTTACATGCATCATAAGCAAGCAGATGGTTGGAGTTTTCATCAGTGTTTGGGTTAGAAGCGATCTTCGCAGCCATATCCAATATCCCAGTGTTTCATGTGTAGGCTGTGGCATCATGGGATGCCTAGGAAATAAAGTTTGTGCCTTTTTAATCCAAGTATTCGGTAAATTTTCCAAGTTCTATTTTTTGATGAATATGATTTTGCAGGGTGCAGTGTCAATCAGATTTTACTTGCACGAAACAAGTTTTTGCTTTGTCTGCTGTCACTTGGCTTCTGGAAGTAAAGAAGGCGATGAGAGGCATAGAAATGCAGATGCTTCTGCAATACTGTCTCGTACAATTTTTCCTCATGGCTCTTCCCATGATATGCCTCAAAGAATTCTTGTCACGCCCCGATCCTCAGATCGACCACGCGACAACCGCCGCGTCGTCTCGGTACATGGATAAAACCTTCCCATCTACCGGGACTCCGCAAGGCTATCAAATTCACAATAAATCATTAGAAGTATAAATTTCTTCAAGAACAAGAAATCACAAAAGCATTACACATGCAAGGAGCCCATCCGGCTCATTCCTGATCGTACAAACACACACATTTACACACATCGGGGAGTGGGATCCTGTACATGCAATCATACATTAGCACACATCGGGGAGTGGGAACCTGTACATGCACGATTACACAGTAACACACATCGGGGAGCGGGAACCTGTACATGCACGTATGCAATGTGACCATCTTGGCCACTCTGAAAGCATTTAACAAACAAGAAGTCCCAAAACATAGCCGTCAGATTTTACCAACACTTACCCGAGGAAAACAGACCAGTATCGATAAAATCCTAACGGTATGAATTGTACAGAACTTCACAAAATCAAAGAAAAAGCATTGAAATTAAGATTTACGAAATCCAAATGTCCCAAAGACAGATATAAACAGTTTTCCAAAACTAGAGACCTCAAAAGAAATAAAAACAAATCAAAAATCGTCGGGTTTTATCAATACTTGCCAACAACTCGGCCAGTATCAATAAAATCCGCACGGCATGGGATGTACAGACTTCCCTTTCCATGTTTTGCAAGCTATCAATCTCCAAAAGTAACCCTGCATGCCAATACTTATCCAATCCGCAAAAATATTTCGCAAGCTCCGTCGAGTAGGCACCCAACTAAGTCTCCTCTGAAAAATGGGGAGAGAGAGGGGTGAGTATAGGGGTATACTCAGTGAGTGGAGTGCAATGGTGCATTTGTACTAATAAATAAGGTGTGAATGTGGGGCAGTCAAAGCATAACTCATAAATCATCTCATATCCTTAAAATCATTTCAATAAATCACATTTCACAAATATGCATCCAATTCAATCATTTTTTTTTGGAAAATCCGGGGTTCCATCGAAATATGCTTCCGTCTCGGGGTGGCCAAACCCTGCACGAAAATCCGCCAAGGGTTTTACTATCCAATATCTCAAAACAAACCCCCTTCCTTGGCGTTGGCTCGTGCCTCACCGGGGTGCACCGGATATAGCACGACTTTTGCGGGAGGGAGGGACGTCTACTCCCCCGCACATCTAAACCTCAAACCACGTCACCCCGTCGGGTCGCTCCGTGGTAGGTATATGACTATAGTCATCTGCGGCACCCTCCATTTCTCATTCAATCCATTTCTCAACAATGTGCCATAATTTCAACCAATAATCCACAATTTCATGCCAAAGCAACTCATAGAGCAATATCAAATATCACATGGCACAAAAGCATTCATAAACACAGTGGATGCATTCGTATTGCACAATCCAGTTCGAATGACCCACAATCACAAAACAATTTATATAAAACGTATAACAATCTTTCAAAATCATTTTCAAAGCAATTTTAAACAGGTTTCTCATTTACGAACACAATGAACCGTCCACTCACCTCTAGAGAGGGTATTCACTCTCTATTTCCGAAATCAACTCATAACGACTCTTCTCGAGTCTCCAAAGGTCAACCTAGACCAATCAAGACGAATAAAGATCAATTAAAGCTCTATTGAAGGGTTTTCAAATTCCCTTTTTATGTACAATAGCTTTAACTTGCATAATTACGTTCCAAAACTTTCGTTTCCTCAAACTAGTATCATTTCAAATCACTAACGACTTTAAATTTACAATATTCCTCAATTTTACCCATTTTCTCCCGAATTCCTTAATATTAATTTCATTCATGCCGATTTCCATTCAAATCAACTCAACATGATTCTATCATCCGAACATTCTCTTTCCATATCGGACAATCTAATTTCGTAACATTCTATACTTAACTTTAATAATCCAATATAAATTGTCAAAAAATGTATTCTAATCAAATATAACGTATATTCTAAACATACACAGATCTTTCCACCCTAAATTTCATTCACTTTATCCAAAGGGACGAATTTCCTCACCTAAGGTATTCGCAGTTCACGGACTTAGCCTCCCTATGTCATTCATTTCAGTCCAAACCTGCAAAGCTTCCAATTTGAAGCGAACTCCATCAGTTAGTCCAAATTACCGAAGGAAATCAAACTCTAGAGCTACTGTTCAAAAGAATAGCTCTTACTGCGTAGAGGATGAAGCATCGTCACGTACCTAGGGTTTCCGAAGATCACCTACTATGCCGAGAGGTTGCGGCAAGTCCGGCGCAACGCGAAAAAAAGCTATCGCGCGCCTGGAGCGCAGAGCTATCGCGCGAGCGCCCGGGGGGCGCCTCGTGCGGGAGGGGCCCGGCTCGCGGCGCGCGCGGAGGTAGGTGCGGTCGCGCAAGGAACAACGCGCGGTCGCGCGAGCCACGGCCCCGGAAGCGAAGCACGAAGGAGCAACGGCGCGCGCGGGAGGCGCCGGCAAGCGGCCGGGCGGCCATGCGCGCGATCGCGCGAGCAGAGAGAGAGAGGCGGCGACCCGTGGTGGGTCGCGATGGCTGCGGGTGGTCGCGAGTCGGCGGTGGAGAACCGCGGTGGCTCGCGGTGGTGGAGCATCCGCGAGAGGGAGTGGTGGCGAACGATCGCACGAGAGGGAGAGCGACGGAGAGAGATCGCGAGAGAGACGAGAGAGTGGAGAGATGAAGGAGAGATTAGGGTTAACCCTAATCTTTCTATTTGGGGGAGATGCTGCGTTTCACTCCGAAACGCAGCACCTTCTCCTCTCTCTCTTCTCGTTTTTTTTTTTTTTTTTTTTTTTTTTTTTAACTAACTATATATAACTAACTATATAATATATATATATATATATATATATATATTTGTTTTTCTCATCCCATTGGAAGTTTTAAATTTACCATAAATAAAAAACTGTGAATTTGTAACACAGCATTTCAAATATACCAAAAATGTAAAATTAAAACCCCAAAATCGAAAATCAATAAAATTCTAAATTTTTCTATTTTGTTATAGAAATGTTTACAAAATATTCGACATCAAGTTTTCGGTATTACAATTCTAGACCACGAGTAAGTAGGAAAATGTTTGGTTCAACTTTTAATTCGAAATATACTTCACAATTTTCCCAATCTTTTTGTTATCTATCAACAAACATGCAACTTAATAGACAAAATATGTGCACAATTTTTGTGTTTTGAAAGATGTATTTAGTAGGGAAGTGATCATTTGATTATTTTAAGCACGGTTTTCAGTATATCATAATATATGTGTAGAATTAAGACCCATATACCTAAAATTACACAATAAGCATGTTAACTCTTTTTATATATTTACCTAATAAATTAAAGTTACTAAAACTCAAATCTCCTCCACAAAGGAAGCTACCAGGCGTACATCCATCTGTCAAGGTGTGTCGCTTGTGCGTCCAACTTAATACTTAAACCTTAACTTTACGTACTCTCATGCAGCCGCGTGATTTGGCTTGGCGACTTGAACTACAGAGTCCATTTGCCAGAGGCCACCACCCGTTGTTTAGTAGAAAAACAAGAGTGGAAGGTATTATTAGAAAATGATCAGGTAATAATTTTGTTAAAGATTTTTGTATAATTTTAACAAAAATAAAAAATGACTTTGTATAGTCTTTAATCAGATATGATATTTTGGTGTAAATTAATTTAAAAGCTTAAGGCAGAACTTGGGGAGGGTGGCACATTTGAAGGTTGGCATGAAGGACATATTGAGTTTGCTCCCACCTATAAATATGATCCAAACTCTGATTCATACATGAGATCCAATGGAAGTAGATCAAGAAAAGCAGCCAAAAACCGGGCTCCTGCATGGTAGTATTTCTTTTAATATTTACTTGATTATTATTTTTTTATGTAAATGAATTAAATGGAAAGGGAATTTTTGCAGGTGTGATAGGATAATTTGGTATGGGAAGGGATTGAAACAAGATGAATATAATAGAGGAGAATCAAAATTGTCAGATCACAGACCCGTGCATGCAATTTTTACGGCAGATTTTCTACCAGAAAATTCAGAAAGATTTGATTATTAGCAAGCCATTTTCAAGGTCATTGTAATGGGCAGAATTTGAAAAATGAATTAATAGTCAATTAAGCTTGTTTCTTGACATTGATGTGAATATAAATTAAGGGCTAAGAAGCTTGTCTACTTGTATTTGTTTGCTGGTAAGTTGCAGGTGTTATGGCGCCAAACTATGAAAGGCCTAATTGTATACTTGTCAAACAAGACATCATTGTACCCTTGAGTACTTGTTAATTTTGGTTTTGCTTTACGAGGAGAATTATATTTTTGGGGAGAGAGAGAGAGATGGCATGGTTTTGCAAAAATTTCTCATGGGATTCACAAATTTTTCCCTTCAAATATTGCAATACAATAGCCAACTTAATAGTCCTTACTGGCCCACAACCAACCAGCCCCAGCTAAATGAAAGCCCAAAAGCTCAGCAATAGTTGACCAAGCCTGGCGAGACTTAAAAGTCCCCGAAATAAAAAGGGATACATTTGAAACCAAAATGCGCACACGCAACGCGCGCACACACACTCTCTCTCTCACACACATAGATTTCAAGTTTCTCAACAAGGGATTTCTCAAGCTGAAAAGTAGAGGAATCCGAAGCTCATGTCAAATTTATATTAGCAATAAAAGTTAAACAAAACAAGGAATTATGTTTTGTAAAGTTTCTTGTATGAGAAGAGACATAGAATATTAGTGAAATTTATTTACAAACTTTAACCATCAATAAATTCAATAAACAACGTCACAACGTTAAACATATAAAGATGTTCCATAACATTCATTACTAGGAAGATACACTAAGCATAATTATCCGGAAGTTGAAGTTCTGACCCCACCAACATAATGGCCTAGACAGGTAGAATCTTCTATAAGTTTAAACTATGCACATTCCTTATACACATGCATGCTTTCGAGTGAAGTGATGAAAGGGTTAGAAGGGGAGTTATTACTTGTTTTTTAACAATAAGGTTGAGGATCCTGAAAAGCACATAAAACGATAGAGGAGGCAACACGTGTGTATGTTCACATGAAAAGTGTATTCGCACTATTTGTGCACATGCATATTTCCAAGTGACGTGATGAGAAATTCGAAGAGGAGTTAGTAGCTGATTTTTAGTGATAAGGTAGATAAGAGAGAGTCTAAAAAGCGTATGAAAGGAGGGGGCAGCGCATGTGTATGCTTGGGCATGAACCATGAAACTCGCGCATGCATACATTATCTGTGTCCACATGTTTTGAAGTGATGTAATGACGATATTAGGAGAGTTTGAACTTGATTTTTTTATTACAAGGTAAATAAGATGAAATTGAAAAAGCATATAAAAGGAGAGAGCGATGGTAGGTGTGTATGTTCATGCTTAAATTATACAACTCACATGTGTATTTGTATATATTGCCTGTGTGCGTGCACACGTTCAAAAGGGATATTCATGAGGTTATAGGAGTTAACATATAATTTTTGATAATCTAGTAACTGAAAGGGTGATAAGAAAGAGCGTGAGAAGAGATTGAGCACGACATGCATGTGTGCTCGCATGCGCAAGCCAACATGGATGGGGTTTTTCATGCTATATGACTCTAAACCCTTAGGCTCATTGTTTGCATCTTTTTGACAATGTTGAACCTAGATTTATGGGGAGTTTTTCATGCTTTTTTTTTTACCCAAAATAACCATAGGCCGATGAAGATTTTATATCCCTTTTTGGTGCGAGCTAGCTCTAGTTTAATAATGCTTTTATATGTCCTTTTCAAACCAAGTTGGACCTAAAATTTGATAACTTCTATGTCTTATTTTATACCTTTATATGTCTCATTACAGGCATCCTTATATTATTAATAAATGTACAAATAATAAAGACTATTAAAACTTAACCAACATAAAGTTAAACCCCTTCATGGCGGGATACATGGTCGATTACCTCGCAAGAATGATTTTTAGCAGCATCGATTAAATAAAAATATTCTTTACTTTGGTTACTCAACTGTAGCAGAAGTTTAGTTTTTCTCTCAAATAGAGAGTTACCACTCATGAGTTAATTTTCCTAAGGACGAAAGTGAGAGGATGAGGTCAAATAAGATAAAAGTGAATAACATAAATCTTTTAAGAGAAAGAAAATGGAAAAAAAAAACAAGAAAAATATTCAAAATGCAAAGAATCGCCACAAATGATCAAACATATCAGTATTTCTTTTAAGACTCCCTAGGATTTTTGGTCAACTGGTTGGTTGACTCAAATCCTAATATTTCAAATATTTCAGGAGACGAAGGGGAGCCATCACGAGTACTTAGGGAACCATTGATTTTGGGATACTACATTACTCTCTCTTTCGTTTATCAATCGTTTTATATTATATTTTGGTATTGCTATCACATGATGACTGCATGGACCATATATACAGCTTGAGTATATTTTGATATGAACATGTTATGTCTTACAGTCATGTTGGCCATGAGAATCAACTTAATATGTCTATCCATTATTTCAGATCTCTATATTTTGTATTAAATTATATTTAAATTTTTGCATTAAGCATGTTTCTATGTTAGGGGTAAGACACCCGAATAGCAAGTTGTCATATCAATTAACCATAGTTGGGCAGTAGAATACCTTGACATATCAATTAATCATAGTCGGGTAGTAGAATATCTTACTCAACGTTAATGAATTTTAACTCAAGTGATACCTTCTACCTCTCTCTTATAATAAACTCGAGTTCGACTCTCAATGAATACACTAAAAAAAAAAAAAAGAATACCTTACTCGACACCTATTGCTTGATACAAACAGAATTATGAGTGTTACCTTAATTATCTTAATAGGCACCGGCCACTATTTACTTATCCTATCTTTATAACATATGTTAAATATTTTGAGAAACTCAAAAGCAACAATCCTAAGAGGTGGAGAGAATAATTACATAAGATAATAAAAATATGATATCTATAAGATATTTATTTGCATGAGTCGTTATAGAATTCACATTTTTCTAATAAGGAAGTTTATTTAATTTTGTTGATTCATATAGTAATATAGATTTATTGATATATATTATTATATTTTCTTTTTCTTATTTTGTTTAACATAAATTATATAAATATATTATTCTGATAAGGATGTTTTGGATCGAGAAATAATTATTTAAATTTATATAAAAATTAGATTCATCTTTCTTGATAATAAATAAGATATAGTTAGGTATAATTAGTAATATTCTAATAAATTAAGTCTGGAGGATAGAAGATATAATTAATAATAACTAATAATATATTTCTTAAAATTATTATGAATTTAAATAAATATTTGGGTCAATTTCAAACTTAGGTGGATCCAAACCAAGTTCAAGGGTGGGGGCATAAAGGAAAATGAGGAAAAGGATTTAGGGCAAAAAGGGAAAGGAAGAAGAATTATCGTGTTCGGACACCAACCAACTCCTCCGCCATCTCTAGCAAGACTCTCCCGCAGCACCAGGTGAAGTTCTAGAATTATAAATAGAAAGATAAAAAGACACTCCACCAGCACTCTCATTCTCTCTACAGTCGTTTTAGGGTTTTTTGTTTCAGTGAATGCAGTTTGGACCATCGACATGGCTTTTCATGCCAAAAAGCTCATCAACAATCCCAATGGTTCGCCCTTGTCTCCTTCCGATTCCAGTCTTCGTTCTTCAGCATGATTCTCTCTAGTTGTTTTGACATGCATTGACCACGAACTTGCATTTCCTATTTAAATAATTGCGTATAGTTGTTCTCTCAATTGACTTAATTGCGTTCCTCTATTTAGGATTTTGTGTTTTGTTTACCTTTGCTTCCGTGATCGCATAATTCAGTAATTAAGTGCATTGAATTATTGAATTGGGGTTGACTTGGTTGCCAAGAAGTAGTGCGTTCGAGATTTTACTTTAAATTTGGGCGTTTTGTCTTAATTTCTGGGCGATTAAACACAGGGATGATTTAATAAATCTATTCCTCTTGTGCAAGAGATAATTGGTTTGACTTTCTTCCCTTTGTGTTTATTGTTTTGGAACCAATTTGAAAATGATAATTAAGGACTTGAGATTTTCTGGCATTTTTTCGTGAGGGGAATTTAATGATTTTATGTGGCAGATGTGGTGACTGAGTTCATTGAGGGTCTTGTGGAAACCTATCCTGGGTTACAATACCTTGATGGCTTTCCAGAGGTAAATGGCCTTGTGCTGATATGATGCACTTAATTTTACCCAATTTCAAAATTGGATTTCTGCTCATGAGGTTGTATGCTTTCTGGAATTATTAGGTTAAGGTTGTGCTGCGAGCTGATGTTGCAGGCACTACATACGACAAAGTTGCTGTAATTTCAGGTTTGACATGTTGCACAAGATTTAATTAATTCCCTTTTTGTATTTTGATTTTGGGAAGCCGACGTTGCTATATGGATATAAAAATAACTACTGTGATATGCACAATATATATCATTGGAAACAAATATTTTAGAAAAATATTTAGGAATTAGTAAGAAGAAAAAATTTTAGGAAAAATAGTAGTTTTCTTATTTTAGTTGATAACAATCTTTTTAAAATTAGAAATTATCTTAGTTTTGGAAATTGTTCATATTAGGAATAATTTTAGAGATTTGTTTTTAGTAAAAATTTTATTTTATTGTAAACTCTAGTTTTCTCTATTTAAAGAAGGTATGATCAATAAAGAGTAAATCAAATTCTGCTAGAAGAAGTGTGGTAGGAAGTTTGTTAGAGAACAAGTTTCCGGCCATCAAAAACAAGGTTTAAGAAAGGGAAAATCTCGAGTAAGGGAAGAAAGGAATTCCTTGCAGGGTATCCATTCACTAGATCGTATATTAGGGCTCATATCAAACCAATGGAGCTTATCATATCGAGTAGTGCCCAGATGGCTTCTCTTGGCACCGTGCTCTTTTGGGAAAATTAGTTTCATTACTTGCAAAATTGTTTCTATTATAATTTTGCAACATTAACTTTTTCAATGTGAAGAGTGAAGATTTAATCCTTTTGGAATCCTCCTTTGTGCTCGTATCTATTTACGTTCTGTTTTTGAATGCTGGAATTTTCTTAGCTAAAAATGTCTTCTAAATCGTTGTACATTAAACTTGAGAAAAGCAATTCCGGTGTCAATCACAATGCAGTAGGTCATCGGAAGGGTCAGATTACATGTCGTCTTACCATTTGGTAAATTTGCACATATCGGTTACTCTAAATAATCAAATCTGTTTCCTTGTGCTTCTCAAAGGACATCTTTGTTACTGCACTGAAATACAGATCCATGCTTGAAATGTTGAAGGTAGACTGTGAATATTAAAGTCTTAAATTTAAGACTAACATTATCCAATAGGTTTTGTACATTAAGGTGCCACAACAATTTATCAGCCCAATCATCTATATTTAGACAGCACTTTCTACTAACGGCATCGAGTTGAATGAATTAATACAGAAAGTAGTGATAGTTGATTTGTCAGAAAGCTTTTGGCCAAGTAACTGGATTCTGGGAAGAGCCACCATGTGGTGGAACTTTCAGCTTGAGTCCTTCACTTTCTTACTTTGAAATAGAGGGAAATTAAATGGCAGTCATGGAGCTTTGGTGGTGAATATTTGTTGAAGCTATTTGAAAAACAATTGCTCTTTGGTCCCTCTTATTTATTATATATTAAAAAAAAATTCGAAGCAGCATGATATGCAGGGTAAAGTTAAGAGCATAATATGCAGGCTAAAGTTAGTCAAGTATTCAGTTATCCTTGTGTTAATCTACATTACATTCCTAACAAGAAGATGGTTGTTTGTTGGCTTTGAAATTATTCCTATCTTCTTCACGTGATTGAATAAGAATCAGACTTTCACCCAAAAAGGAAAAAAAGCAGGACACTGCTGATTATGCAGCCTCATTTCAGAGCAAGGCCTATAAAGGTCAAGAATAAAGTTTTTAAATCAGTTGCAAATTTATATGTGACTATCATTTGCAACCAAAAAGTAGCTCTTGATTGTACTTATCTCTGTTGTGAGATAAAATGACCACTACATTCATGATTTGCTACCTCTAAAATGGTTTGTACCCTTGGTGACAGTTTATTACCAGTTCCACCTCACGGTCATTAATGGTTGATTTTTTTTTCCCCCTTTTGTTATCCAACCATTACAAATCTTCCTTCTTGGTATGGTATTTCACTGATCCCTTCAATTTCTCTGGAAACTTCTACTCGATGTGTTATTTGTAATTCAGCTGATTCTTTGGGGAACCTACTGTTGTTGATAGTGGTTGAACCATATGTCTCAGGTGGTGGAAGTGGACATGAGCCAGCTCAAGCTGGATATGTGGGAGAAGGAATGCTGACAGCTGCTATATGTGGAGATGTTTTTGCATCTCCAAATGTTAATTCAATATTAGCTGTAAGTCATGAGAAAATGCAGTGCTTGCATTATTATGCCAGTTACCTTTATTATTCTTCTTCTAGATGACCCTAAACTGATCGTATAGACCTCCAGGGTATTCGAGCTGTGACCGGCCCCAAGGGATGTCTTTTGATAGTGACGGTACTTGTTTCTTAGCCTTTTGGGTAGTGTATAGTCTCTATTTTAGCTAGAATGCAACTTTATGGGCATTTCCATTGCAAATCACCACTTAAACTAGAACAAAAGGTGCCCTATGGATATTGCTAAAGAGTTTATCAAAAATATTAGCGTGATTAGATGATTCTTATTTAGTTAGCATCTCTTGAGCTATTGTTTTATTTGTTCGTTTCAACAGAATTACACTGGTGATAGGTTGAATTTTGGTCTGGCTGCTGAGCAAGCAAAGTCGGAAGGTTATAAGGTGGAGGTGGGTAACCATGTCCATATATGTGCTTGTTACAGCATGTTTATCTTTTTCTCCCACATATTTGGAGGCAATCTTTTTTCATAAAATTATCCTGCATTAATGAAAGAAAAAATGGACCCTTTTTGACAAAAAAAAATTGAACCTTGCAGACAGTTATTGTAGGAGATGATTGTGCTTTGCCACCACCTCGTGGCATAGCAGGAAGAAGAGGTTTGGCTGGAACAGTTCTGGTTCATAAGGTCTCTCTCTCTCTCTCTCTCTCTCTCTCTCTCGCACGCATGTTCCAAATGCATGCACTGAAGTCTAACGCATGGCATGACCAATTCACACATATGGAAGTATCTAAAATTTATGTTTTAACAAAAAAAAGAAGTATCTAAAATCCATCTCATTATATTGCTTAGTGGTTCTGTCTTCAATGTTGGATGTGTAATTGGTGCTCTTACATCTTCTTTAAACTGTCATCGGCTTTAGGCTGTCTTTGATAGCTAGCCTCATGCATGATTCCAATATTAGCTTGCATATTGTGAAACTAAGAGATTTTGGTTTTTCATTAAGAATTGGACTGGAAGTTGAGCTAGAATGTGCTGCCTTCTTACTAAGTGCTGAGAAATCCTATAAGTGTCATCATTTTTTTTCTTTGGGGGGGTGGGTCGGATCATAAAATTTCTCTTTCAGCATCTTCTTTCAATTATGCACATATCCAATGTTAAATAATAAAAATATTTAAGAAACTCTGTATTTAGGATATCTTATCATCAGCTAAAAGCTTATCTAGCAGAAGAGGGTTGGCTTATATGGTAAGCAAGATTGCTTCACTTTGAGATCTTGAGCTCAACTCTGTTGGAAGGCTGTGAAATGATATTCTTAGGAATTTTCTTGGCCGTGTAGATAAGCCTGCTTTGATTTGCCCTGGGGAAGTGGAGGGGGTCTATCAAGGCAAATTTAGGAGACCTTACCAGATGACCAAAAGAAAAAGAAAAGGTTAAAGCATAATTAACTATATATTTGTAGACGGGTACTTATCTAAATTACTATGTTACTCTCTTTGATAAACTTTGGAGTAGGTTTTAATCATAATTAATCTAAAGCCTTTTCCTCAAGCTCTGATACCATCATCTCCCATGATACACCATATGAGATTCCAGACAAAGATTGAATGCAAACTATGCTTTAGCCAAACTATCGAAAGGTTCGTCTCTTTTTCTTTTTTTCTTTTTTTTTTTCTGTCTTGATTTTCAATTACAATAAGCATTAATCTAATAAGATGATGAATTTAAGTTGTTCTGTTATGCATGAGTAGAGAGTGTTGGCGCATAGGCCTATAAGCTATTTTAAATTGATGCTTACAACAATCCCTTCCATGTGAAAGGTTGCTGGAGCTGCTGCTGCTGCTGGCCTTTCGCTCCATGATGTTGCTGCAGAAGCAAAACGTGCATCTGAAATGGTTGGAACAATGGGTGTGGCATTATCTGTTTGCACATTACCGGGTCAGGTCACATCAGATCGCTTGGGCCGGGGAAAGATGGAGCTTGGTCTTGGAGTTGTAAGTTCAGTCACAATAAGCCATTTTTCCTGAAAGTTGAAATCTGGCATTAGGGTCTTGTAAATGTTACTTCTGTCACTTTGTGGTATTGTTAATTTGTTTAATTGTAGCATGGAGTGCATCTTTTCTTGAGCTTGTCAAATTATATATATTTTATTGAAGAGTTGACAGCCAATCCCATCTGATATGCACTTTGCCATCTGTGTTGGTGCCGCTGTTACCTTTTTGCATAATTCTAATTCCAATTTTGCAATATCCAGTTGGTTAAACTTGGATTTGTTTTCAGCATGGTGAACCTGGTGCTGCTGTTGCTGACCTTCAACCTGTAGAAATGGTGGTTACTCATGTACTTAAGCAGATATTGTCTCCGGTATGTCCAGTAGATAGTAGTGTGGTGTTTCAGTGACTTCCGCTCAGTGATAAATATTTTGGGCTACTTCTTTGGTTTTCTTGTTTATTAGCCATTTTATTTATTTATTTTTTGGGGATTGCCCTGTCTTGGCAAGCCACTGGAGAAGCCAATGATAAATCCTTGTTTAAGACTCAGTCCATGCAAGACACATAAAACTAGGAACCTTTTCCTTCAAAAGTTGCAATCTGGCAGAATTAGCCACCAAGGCCAACTGAAAATTACTTTTAAATACTTGTCCTGAATAAACTATATTGCTATAATCTATCCAGGGAAGAAATAAAAATCTGCATTCCAAGTTTGGTAACAAAATAGTGGGTCACAATGTTGAGCCTCAAATGTATCTCTCCCGCTCTCTCTCGTATAGCTGAAACAAAATCGGCAGGGCATAGATTGGGATGGGATTGAAACTGTTCAAAATGAATTCCTTCTGTTATCAGCAAATGTTGATAGGAAGGGTATGTGGATGTTGAAATGGAAAAATCTGCTCCATCCAAGGCTTCTATTTCTTCATGTCTTGTAGGAAGAGGATTTGGAAGTATTTTGACTTGTGATAATTTGCGGAGTGAGGATGAGGTCTTATCGAGTAGTTGGAGCCATTGTAAAGGAAACTTGGGGATGGGAATTTGCTTTCTAGTTTGTTTTAAATCAAGCAAGAAGTTGTGGGTGTTGGCTTCAGTAATACACCTTGGTCTTTGCTTGCCAAAGTCCATAAGATACTTCTTGTCTGGGCTATTTAAACAAAGAGTTTATGTATCCAGCCAAATGTTTTGGACATGTTTATAGTGGTATGTGCAGATAAGGTCAAATATGCTGCTTACATTAACCTTTCATTCTTGCAATCTAAGATCAAAAGCATCTAATCAGGTTGGGAAGTGTTAAAATTGGTTGCTATGTCTTGGTCTGGTTGGTTTTGCTCCTCCACTCTCATGACTCATGGTTAGAAGACCCCATAATTTTGTTCTCACCTTGATTGATAATTGGTAAAGCATTTGCAATTGGATGCTAGAATTTGGTCTATTCCATTTTGTCACTGGCATCTCACACCTCATGGTTAGGGTGCAGAAGTACTTCTTGAGGGTTAAAGTAAGTTCAAATTTGATATTTTAATGAAACAAGATGTAAACTTGAGAACTACTTACTCCATATGCTTATGGGTCTCCGGTTTCTCATTTCCTCTTCTCATTTTTCCTGGCCCCTCTCTTTCTCTCTCTCTCTCTCTCTCTCTCTCTCTCTCTCTCTTCCTTATTATAAGTTGAGAACTTACTACGTGTTTTATTTCTGGTTTAGCCTCGTTTCTTGTGGTACTAGCAATATATTACAAAATATGAATAGGGTTCAAGTTGTTCCTTTTTTTGCATGGTGTCTGTTGATATTTGCATAGGGTATATATTCATTTACAAAAAGAAATGATAAATGCTATACATGTAATCCCTGCTTTAATCTTACATGCAAATCCTTGTCTATCTTAAATATGTCGAGCATGTTAGATGTTAAAAGTAATTGCAGTCAGGTCGAGTTAGTAAAGATTTTTGTTCTAAGCATATGATCATGTCAATTTGCATTTTTTTGTTGAACTTTCAGCAAGGAGCTTTGTTTAATAGTAACTATTAATGAACATGACAGACATCCAGAATAAGTTGATCTTACATAATATGAACTTCTATAGATTGGTAGATTAATATATACTGGCCTTGCGTAAGGCCTATTTAACTAGTTCTCTCCACATATGTGTCTCATTATCAGCGATGGACTGTGTTAGTACATATGTGCCTGTCAATTTAGTCGCAACAAACCAATGTCCCATTGTAGAGATTAGGTTTTAATTCCTCTTAGAGGATCTCTTATCAGTCATTGCTCCTTATCTTGAAAGCAGTTATATTTATTTTCTGAACCTTTGCTGGTTCCATCAGGTTTTCACATTCGTGATAGAGCTGTCTGCGCAAAGAATATTACTTGTTTGCTTTTTGGTGACTGTTCCACTAGTTATCACATTTGTTGACCTCTTTGGTTTGCCGGCTCATGTTGCATGCATCGCTGGTGTGCAGCTGTTCTGCATGGGACTCTCTCTAGGGATTACTCCCCTTCTTGGTTAGCTCACCTAGGTCTAGGATTGTGGTCTGGGTTGATCGTCCCAGTCTGTTACATGTTGTCATCGGCTTATCCTCTTCAGGTCCATTTTGAGCTTGGCTAGTTTTGGCCCAAAAGGTTAGGTGCTCAGCTTGGTCTATTAGGGCTCGAGCTCAATTCAATCACTGAGTTGAGCTTTGTTTGACCTCGACCTTGTTGAATTGAGGTCGGTCTGTGATGCTCCATGCCTAGCTCGGATGGTGATTGAAAGCTGCAAACTACTGCCCTCATATTTTTACCTTTCACTTTAATAATCTGTGCTATTTCGCTACCACAGTAATAATAATATAATGATGTGTTCATTTCTGTTCAGACATTTTCTTTTTCTAAGATTTCCCCCCTTTCCACCCACTTTTTGGGATTATATATCTGCTTATGCTTTGTGCATACCTTTTATATTCATTATATTTTCTGTGTGTTCCAGACATGTATTGTACTTTTTTTTTTGGTATATCTAGATATGATCATCACTGCATTTGTTTCCTATATATTTGCAGGAAACCAACTATGTTCCGATTACTCGAGGGAATAGAGTGGCGCTTATGATTAATGGGTAATCCATTGAATTTATGCATCCATGTTATTTACCATCTCGGTAATCATTTGAAAGGGTCAACTCAAGAGGATTATTTCTTTGTTTTTGCAACTTATTCAATGAGTCCTCCCTCATAACTCAGATATGTGACTCTGTGTCTATCAGAGAAAGAATTTCACTGTATGTTGGCTTGAAATAAAGTGTTTTGCTATGAGTAGACATGAAGATGGCTTAGGCATTGATCAATAATGGGCCTTGATAGGAAATAAACATTGGTGGTAGATATTGGTGAAAGGTCATTTTGAAGAAAATTTGGGTTGGATCATGGTGGTAGAAGTGTAGAACTACAAAGGCTTCTGGGGTTTCTCCCGGATTGGAGTTTGACGCATATTATGAATGATGGGATCATATTTCTTCTCCAGATTCTTGTTATTTCTAAGGATAGCAACTTAATCTTGATAATAGGGCCAGTTTTTCACCCCAAAAAAAAGGGATGTTTATATCATTCTTGTGGTATGCCTTACCTATTAGGTGCAGCGTAATGTAATTCCATGTATGTTCACCAGCCTATCATTCTGGTTGATCCTTGAGCCAAACTTATCATCATTTTTCTGACTTTCAACCTGAGAATCTTAGTATATGAGAGCCCATCTCCTGCCTATGCACTTGCCTGTACCATGATACTATGGGGATGAAGCAGGAAGTGCTTTTTCCCCATTTATCTTATTCAAAAGCCCACATTCATTGTCTAAAGCAAAACATTTCATTAAGGAAAGAATATTCTTTTATATCAAACTAAAATTTCCCTACAAAATGATCTCAAATATCATTAATGTAAATCTGTTTTATTGGGAACTTTAAAAGTTTAAATATAATTTGTTGTTGCCCAGTATGACAAAGCTGAGGGACCATTATATCTACATCTATTTGAGGAGTTTTTAGTTTTAGGCTATTCGATGGTATAGGATCCATGTAGTAGTGTTTGAAGGGTTGATTAGGGTATTACAATATAAACTTACATTCTCCCTCCGAAAAAATAAATAAATAAAGTTGAGCCTCAGGACTGGGCATTGCTAGTATTTGCGCAGATAATTTCAGTTGATTATTGGCATTTGCTTTACTGTTTTATTTGCTTGTTCGGTTGCAGGTTAGGTGCCACTCCTGTCATGGAACTCATGATTGCAGCAGGAAAAGCGGTCCCTCAGTTGCAGCTGGAACATGGGCTGGCTGTTGACAGGGTGTACACGGGATCATTTATGACTTCCCTTGATATGGCAGGTTTGTTGGTTTTAAGTATATGCTACCTATATTTATTTATTTATTGATTTTTAATTCTTGATGTCTCATCTTGTGTTTCTGGCAGGATTTTCAATTTCCATCATGAAGTCAGATGATGAAATTTTGCAACGTTTGGATGCTCCAACCAGGGCTCCTTCTTGGCCTGTTGCTGCTGATGGCAAGCTTCCTCTCTTTTGTGGCAATAAGTTTTTCCCTTTTCATTAGACTACTAAAAGTTCTGGTCTTTATTGATTATTTCCTTTTTATCTTGTTCTTCCAGGTAATCGCCCACCTGCCAAAATCCCTATTCCACTACCATTGTCTCGCTTGTCAAAGGGCGAGGAGGTATGCTACATATTATTCCTTTCTATCATGTAGGTTTTAAATTACAAAGGGTTGATTATGTTACATGAGAAAATTGATTTACTTGGACTCTGTTCTGTGACATTTCCCTGTTATCTTTGTCAAATCTGGGGCCTTCTGAGTGCCCCACGGGCTAAAACTTATCAACTGATATTTATGTTTCCCCCCCCCCCCTCATGTATAACAATGACCTTGTCATGGATATTGAATTTATGCTAATCAAGAACTATTACAAAGTTGTAAACTCGGTGCCACCACTAAGAAGCTGAAATGGGTAACTGCCAGTCATGCTATTATATTATTCTTGACCAGAAGATTTCAGTGCCTTTGATCCTTTTTGCTTGGATTGATAGTGTGCATGAATAGAGATGATAATACACAGAGATGGTAATGACATGAAAATGATGGCCATTGCTCTCTCTCTCTCTCACCTCTGAAATCTTGTGAAGGAATTACTTCTTTTGATGCGTCAGAATAGTAACTTTCTTGTGTAACTGTGGAAATGTGCTAACGGCCATCATTTGAACTAATTAGTGTTGAAGGAGTTGGGATAGGATTCTATACATTTTCTGGCACTTGGCATATACCAGATGGAGTCAAGAGTGGTCTACTAAATTTGTACTCATCGGCTAGAGATTTTCATTATTTTCTCAACCAATATGGTCACTTGTGGATTTTAATAATATTTACCATGCTCATGGATTTTCTGCTGGTGAAGCAAATGTTTTCCTGGTTGAGTTCCTTGTGCTTTGGATGATGACTGCTAATATAGACTAGTTGCATGGCATTTGCTGCTTTACTTTTGATGACAAAATTTCCAGTGTAGCTTATCTCACTGCCACATCTACTTTTAATTAGTCTCTAAGCCGGCCTCAGCAGCTCACTCAACAAGGTCATCTTCTTGAGGTGGCTATTGAAACAGCAGCAAATGCAATTATCAACCTTAGGGACAGTTTAGATGCATGGGATGGTAAAGTAGGTGATGGTGATTGTGGATCAACAGTGAGTACTATCCTTGCCTCCTTTCCCTTGTCGTGTGTGACTTGTTGTATGGTATTTGAACTGATTTTTCTCATTGTTGTTCCTGTAGATGTTCAAAGGTGCAACTGCTATTCTTGAGGACATGAAGAAGTAGTATGTTTTCTTCGATGTTTAGATTATTTTCTTAATATATTGATATCTGCTCTTTGGACTGCTAGTACATCCAATACTTAAATCCATCATGTTGTTGAATCATTGACATCCTTTCGGCTGGACTATCGGTACTCAAATTATTAACCAATGGGAAAAAAGATAAGAGTAAGAACACGATCCTGATTTTTCTGCATATAATGTTTTAGACGTGAGAGGCATAAGTTCTGATCTTACCATGATCATTGTTTTGGCTGCAGTCAGCTTTTATGCATCTGTATTTTCATAGTGCTTTTACCGTATATAAGTGATTCTCCCATGTAATAGCTTGATAACTTTTAGGCCATTATTTTTCTATAGTTGTTTTAGAGTGTTTGACATAGATTTCGTGCAGTATTCACTGTTGGATGCTGACGGGCTCTATCATGATACATGAATTGTATTAAGTAGAACTCATGCTAGATGAAATAAGCATTTTTAGTTGGTTATTTTTGTGGAACTTCAATGGGATTTAACATTACAGAATTTAATGTCGTCCCTTCTCTATGTTCCAGTTATCCTTTGAATGATGCTGCTGAAACCATAAATGAAATTGGTTCTTCCATCAGAAGAGTTATGGGAGGCACCAGTGGAATTTTGTACCATTCTTTTTACCTAATTCAAGAATCCCATTATTTTCTTTCGAAATTTTGTTGGTTATGTGCTGATAAATTTGTTGCTTTGTGATAGATATGATATATTCTGCAAGGCAGCATATGCACAGTTGAAAGCAAGTGCACCAGTAACAGCAAAGCAGTGTCAGTTTTAATTCTTTGTACTATGATGTATATTTAACTTCTCCTTTTGGATGCAAGGAAGCTGCCTTTTTATCATTCTTTTGTTTTGGTGTTATTAAGAATGACTGCTTGGTTTAGGGGCGGAAGCACTAGAGGCTGGGATAGCTGCTGTAAGTAAATACGGAGGTGCTAAATCAGGTTATCGTACAATGCTGGATGCTCTTATTCCAGCATCCGAAGTTCTTCGTGAGGTAGACAGTGACTGTATATTCTGTTCTCTCTTTTGTGTGCTGCTTGTTATCTCAGTGATGTACGTTTATTTTCTGGAACAGAGGTTAAATGCTGGGGATGATCCAGTTGCTGCCTTTATCCTCTCATCGGAGGCAGCATTTGCTGGAGCAGAGTCCACTACACAAATGCAGGCCCAGGTGAAATGAAAATTGATCCATTCTTGCTCTTTAAGGATTTTAAGCATTTCTTTACACGGCCCTAAGTAGGAAAAATCACCTAAAGCTTTTGAATATTAGAATTTCTGTGTTTAAGAGTAAACAAGGCATTCTTTATGTAGTCCATAGTCCACAAGAACAAGTATTGAGGTCATTATTGCAGTTCAAATTACACTTCAATCCATTCAGGCTTTCTTTGAGATGTGTGAATTTTGTCTTTGCCTCGCATAGGGCCAGCCCGGGCAAATTTTCTGTCATCTTTTAGCCCATTGGTTATCAAATTTCTTGCTTGGTGAAGGCCAATTGGTCCTCAGTTCTGTCTACCTGTGTGCTTTCACATCAGTAAATGCAAACACAACATAAAATTGTCACTAGGACTCATCTCTAGGATGTTCCTGTGGGGCTTTATTTAGTTGGGAAGTATGGAAATTTGATGGTATGGCTATATTGTAGGCTGGTCGATCAACCTATGTATCTGGAGATATCCTCGCATCAGTTCCGGACCCAGGTGCCATGGCTGCAGCATCATGGTACCAAGCAGCAGCGTTGGCTGTCAAGGACAAACTGCAAGGATCATAGCCACCAAGAATAGCAGAGTACCCTGTATGTCTAGTCTGCAATGTTAACCGAGTAAAGTTTTGGTCTTGATTTTTACCCATATGCCCTAACTAGGTGGCTTCCAGCTTATGCTTTTAGTGCATAAAGCTGAGAGAGCAAGCTTCAATGGTTCCAGAAATGTGACCATGTAAATTCAAAATATTAATGACTCGAATTCAAAATAATACTTCATCGTATTGTAAAAACATATTTTTGACAAATTCAATGTCCAATCATTACTTCACCTTCTAGGCCTCCCATATTTTTCTCTCCTTGCTGCCTACTTTGCAGAGTAATATTTTCCCCCTCACTTACCCTACTAAAATTGGTCCACACTTGCATTCATTGTGCTTTACTTGGTCAGAGTGGTTTAACCAACAGAGGAATTGTGAAGGCACTACAAAAGTACGTATATGCTTTTTGAATGTTCAAACCCTTTCTAGTTTCTATGATTTTTCATTCCATATAGAACAAATTTAGAAGATGAAGAAGATGAAATTCTACAATTTGAAACCATTCAAGACCATATAAGGGATCTATTCTTACCGCAATTATAATTTTAAGTTATCTATTTACAACAATAATAATTAAACATTTATCTTGCTAAGTGAGTTTGATTATATTGATCTTTTTATATTATTGTATTCTATGTTATGTCACATACTCATCTGTATCATTGTTTTTTTTTTTTTAAATTATTTATCTCGAAAAAGTAAAAAAAAAAATGAAGAAGAAAGAAAGATATTTTTAAGTTAATGAGTGTTGGTAAGAAATTGCTTAAGAAATGTTTAGATAAATTACTTTTAATTTTTAAGTTAATTAGTTCTTTAATGAAATTTTTTATTTTTTTGGGGAAAATCTCTTTTTAAGTAGAGCTAATAAAAAATTAACTCATTATCTTATTTTCTAATGAACAAAACCTTATCGGTTTTAGAGAACATCATTTCTAATTTTGATTTCAAATTTTTACGATTTATAATTTTTTTACCAAAGATTCCAAAATTGAAGAACTATTTATATGTTTTCCGTTCAGTTTTTAAAAATTTAATTCAAATTCAAAATTGAAACTTTGAATATACGTAATTAAAAGCATCAAATGCAATTTATTGTTTCCTTTCATTTTTCCAACAAGAATGGGTGTTAAAATTTTTTACATGGAAGCATATAAATGCCATGGAGGTCATTGATTGACCCACCCATCAATGGAATTAATTAATGTTAGGATATTAATGGAAGGAAGGCAAAAAGATTTTATTTTCCTATGATTGCAAAATTTCCAAGTTAAATAAAAAGAAATTTTGGAAATAATCAAATTATTCTTATTATCGCGATATTTAATTTTAAAACAAAATCAGAGTTAAAAACGAGTTGAATATAATAATATATAATATTTTATTTTATTTTAATTATTAAATTGATAAATAATTCTTGTAAATGAAAAAAATAAAGGTCAATTTAGGCATATGGTAACTTATATTGATTAAAACAACTGAGTTTTAAATATTCTGTGAAATTGGTAAATAATTTAGAAATTAAAATTATTTTCCTATCATCTAATAAAAATAATTTAGTGAGTTGAGAGGGCAGGGGAGTGGGCATGATATAGAGAGAGTATTCGACCAATTTGGTCAAGGTCTTCCTTTGCATCCCCATGGAAAGCAGACTCCAACCACTAGACAGAAAGAAAACGAAGGCAAACTAGGCAGGCAATTTCCTCGAACAATGGGAAAAGCGATAGAGAGAGAAAAAGATAGAGAGAGAGAGAGGGAGGGAGGGAGGGAGAGGGAGGTAGAAAGAAAATAAAAGTCTGAAAAAGACAGGATCAGATCAAATTAAGAGAGAACCGTTTGATCAAAACAGGAAGTTCCAAAATGATGAACGCGGAGGACACAGGGAAGGCGAAAGAATCTATGGGCCCCACCTGATTTTCACTTTTATAACACCGCATCGCCTGGTGACATAATCGTCAAAACTCAAAACCCCCTTAACAAATTTCAAAAGCCCTCTCTCTCTCTCTCTCTCTCTCTCTCTCTGAAGCCGAGGGAAAGAATCGATTAGCTTTGAAGATGGCGGAGCAGTTGACGGAGGAGCAGATCGCGGAGTTCAAGGAGGCTTTCAGCCTCTTCGACAAGGACGGCGATGGTATATCTTTTCTTTTTATCATCTTCCCTTCTTCTTCCTCCTCCCATATTTGTTTTGTATTCTTGCTATTTCTGCTCTCTCTCTCTCTCTCTCTGTGGTATACAAAGTGGTTTGTTCATCTCTCACTCTTTGACACCATAAACATCAGAACTTTGATTAGTGGCAAGCACTAGATCTAACACTTTACTTTCTTTGAGATTCATCTCTCTCTCTCTCTCTCTCTCTCTCTCTCTCTCCCTCTCTACTTTGTGTCCTCGTAGTTGTAGTTGTGGTTCGACCCGTCTTCAGTTTTGGTTATTTCCTAATCTGTTCGTTCATACTCATAGGATAGGATTATTATTGTATTTGAGTTGTGATTTGGGTTCAAGTCTCATATTGTCAACATATTCCTTTGATTAGACTGCCACAGTTGCCACCCAAACCAATCTTTCGTGGTCCTCTGGCCTGTGTGTGTCCTTGTAAACAACAGTCCGGAATGTCTCTTACCAAATATTTGATCAATTTAATGATCTTTGATCGCAAAATGTTATCAATTTGCAAAATTTCGTTTAACTACCACATTTCTGGCCTCATTTGAGGGTAACCTCAAACATGGCCCATTAGCAAATTTGGAATTGGGATTGTTATGAACCCATGATCATAATGTCCGTGACTAACTCACTAGCAGCATAAGATCTGTACATTTTAATGGACGTTTAGAAAGATAGCAGTTAGCTAGAGTTTGTGGGGTAGGGTTTAAATTTGTTGAAAGTGGCTGACCTGAATATGGGACAATATTAATTTGATGGAGTTGTGTAATTGAGAAATCAAAACACTGTATCACTAAGGGATTTCTAATATACGGCACAAGAAGGGTTTGGTGCTTAATTTGTAAGATGAGATGGTTCTTTGATCGTATTTTACTCCCCATTTTGGTGGGTTCTATTGGTTTTCCTTCTTGTCCGAAGGTTCAAACGCAAATAGATAGTCTAGCTGAAGCAGCCATGGTCACATGAAGATATATTAATGCCCAGACCCAAAAACAAATGTGGCGGAGTGAAAATGGAAAGAATTCCATCATTCTTTTCTATCCACCAGGCATCCCCTGAATGCATCTCTATTTGGGGGACCATGGGTTCTGTGTGGTGATGAATTTTTGTGATGTTTTCGGTAGCACTTAGCAATTTCTAATACTTGTTCAATGTTGATTTTATTTTGGGTGATACCGAGGGCTTCTTCAAACATAATCTCACTTTACCTTTAGAAAATGTGAAAATGGTCCTGAAAGATTTGATGACTCCGCCTTCCCTTAGATTAGGGGAACTGCAAAAGGGAGAAAGAAAAATGAGAGGAAGAATATCAGTTGGTATAGCACCCTTTAGCATAACTCTTATGTCATTCTTTGCTGAGTGCAAGAAGAAAAGGAGCTATATTTTATATCACTTATACTTCGACCATAGTTTCTTTATGTTTTTCTTCTCTATTGACTTGATCAGATTAAAAAATTCAATGTGCTAATAAACAATATCTTTGGCTTTCTGTTTTTTATAGGTTGCATTACCACCAAGGAGTTGGGAACAGTGATGAGATCATTGGGGCAAAATCCAACTGAAGCAGAGCTGCAAGATATGATCAATGAAGTTGATGCTGATCAAAATGGCACCATTGATTTCCCCGAGTTTTTGAACTTGATGGCAAGAAAAATGAAGGTGAGATCTGTTCTAAGGCAGGGCAGGTGCGGTCCCCCCCCCAAAAAAAAGTTTGAAAAATGCTGTATATCCCCCCATATTATTTATCATAATTTTCATTTATATCCTTCAAGATTTTCTTCTTTGCCCCTCTCCCCAAAATCATGTCCAACTATGCGTTGCCTCCTGATATGTTGCTCCTAGATCCATCCATAAACATAGGGTGTAAGGTTTTCCTACTTAACATTAAAAGCGCCAATTAAAACCATTCATTTCTGTTTGGACTTCAAGGAGAGAGATTTTTCTTTAGTGTTTGGTTTTTTTTTTTTTTTTTTGAAATAATTGCAACGGAAAAATACTAGATATCTTTCTTGAAAGGTATTGCTTATATATTATTTGACATGATTTTGACACAAATTCTTTCTCTTGTAAACAACAATAATAACAATCTAGAGCTTTTGTCCCAAAATTTGGGGTCGGCCGTATGACTGACAAATAATGAAATCGTTTAAAAAAAAAAAAATTTAGTTTGTGCGGATTCTCTTACGCTACTCATTCTTATCTAAGAGTATCTCCTCAACTATATCCATCATTATCATATCTTTACAAATGCATTGCATCCAAGTTTTCAATGGTCCACCTCTACGTTTTATTAATTCTCCTATATTTAAGTTTTCTACCTTCCTAACCAGTGCGTCCATAGGCCTTCGCTGCACATGTTCAAACCATCTCAGACGGTATTATCGTATCTTGTCTACAATTGAATTGACTCCCAAATTATTACGTATTTCATCATTTCTGATTCTATCAATTCTAGTTTTGCCACGTATCCAACTAACCATTTTCATTTCAGTTACAGCCATTTTTTGTTCTTGTTGTTGTTTAATAGCCCAACATTTAGTACCATATAACAGGACATGTCTTATTGCGGTCCTATAAAATTTTTCCTTTAAATGTAATGGTATCGTGCGATCACAGAACACTCCAGATGCCTTTTTCCATTTCATCCAATCCGTTTAAATTCTATTATTAACATCCTCATCTATATTAATATCATTTTGGATGATAGAACCAAGATATTTAAACCGTTCGCTCTTAGAGACTTCTCTCCCTTCTAATTTAATCGCTTCTCCGTTATCCTGCTGGTTGTTACTAAACTTACACCTCATATACTCAGTTTTAGATCTACTCAATCTAAATCCTTTAAATTCTAACGTAACCCTCCATAACTCTAATTTAGTACTGATACCCTCTCTAGTTTTATCGACCAAAACTATATCATCTGCGAAGAGCATACACTATGGTATTTCATCCTGAATATTTTTTGTGATTTCATCTATCACTACAAATAATAAGGAACTCAAAGCCGAACCTTGATGTAGCCCAATGTTAATAGGAAAGCTATCACTCAACCCCCACAAGTCCGTACATTGGTCACAACTTTTTCATACATATCTCTAATAAGATTAATGTATTTCAAAGATATCCCTTTCCTCGTGAGCGCCCACCACAACACGTGTCTGGGAACACTATCGTATGCTTTCTCAAGATCAATTAATACCATATGTAAATCTCTTTTTTGCGCTCTAAATGTCTTCATCAACTGTCTGATCAAGTGAATTGCTTCAGTGGTGGATCGTCCGGGCATAAATCCGAATTGATTCTGAGACACACTTATCTCTCTTCTCAATCTTTCTCTTGTTTGTATCATAATAGCAGGAGTTGAATGTTTCTTCCTTTTCTGTGACATTGCTGGTATCAGTTCCCTGTGTGCCTATTTTGTTCATTTCTTTGTAAAATCTTCAGCTCTCCATGAGGACAGAGGAAGCGTGATGAATTTATTACATGATAAAAACAATCTAGCTCCTTGTTTGAAGCATTATAGACATAATTGTGCTTCTATTAGATGTTTCATGAAATGGATGTGATTTACCCATGAATAATAAAATTTGTTCCTATGCCATTATTTTTATGATATCCAACACAATTGTTGTAACAATCCTAGCTGTCTTGTCAAGGATACTGATTCTGAGGAGGAACTCAAAGAAGCATTCAAGGTGTTTGACAAGGATCAAAATGGCTTTATCTCTGCTGCTGAGGTTTGCTTCTTATTGTTTTGGTCTCTTGTTTTGTATTTCTTTGTAACATTCAATTTGAATTCCTGACTTATTCTCTTCCACAGTTAGATGCTTAGTTCTTACTTAAGGTGCCTGGCCTTTGGCATTAATGGAAATTCCTTATAATGGTGCAGCTCCGTCATGTAATGACAAATCTTGGAGAAAAACTGACAGATGAAGAAGTGGATGAGATGATCCGAGAAGCTGATGTGGATGGTGATGGTCAAGTTAACTATGAGGAATTTGTGCGGATGATGCTGGCCAAGTGATGGCAAGAGTTGTTTGGAGGAAGAGAAATTTGATGCTCACCGAATCAATGAGCGTATATCAACTTGACTGGCATAGCTTATCATTTCTCCTTTTGTTCAGACTTTTATAGCCCATGGTGAATTCGGTGCTGGCTTGTTCTTGTTACCGTTTGTCACATACGAGTATAGGGGTTTATGAGAACTTGTGATGTTTTATGTTTCTTCCCCGCTCTCTTAGTAATGTTTCTTTGTGCCATTTGAAACTAATGACTGTTTTTACATGGGTACTTAGTTGAGAAGCTTATATGGAACGAGGGCAGGTTTTGTTGGTCAAGAGGAGGTTAGAAATCTTAATTGAATTAATTGTGTTGGAGTGGAGAGCCTATTTTAGGAGGTGTGGTGGCATGAAATGGAGATTTCAGCCCAAATCACTAATGAGCAAAATTGTATTGATCGTCTTACATGGGATTAAAAGATGCATATTTGCAAGGCCAATGACCAATGAAGTCAATCCATCCCTTCCAGAAAGGATGCATGTTTATGTCCCGGTTTCAGAACAGTGGTCATAATTTTTTTTCTCCATTTTGAGTTTAAATTTTGATTAAAAAAAATGCTTGTTTATTGATAGGTACTTTGATGTCTGGCTCATGGGCATGCACATGGGGCTGGAGATAGGTCCATACCCTACACCATGGTAACGTTGTCCTTGTCTCTATCTAATAATATCAAAGACTTTATCCTAATATATATAAAGCCGTTAACGGGCTTCGCCCTCCACGGTTTCTTTCTTTTTTTCTTTTTTTATTTTTTTTGGCCCTATCCCTCTTCTCCACCTGTTCTTTGTGGGGCTCCCATGGTCCACCACCCTTCTCTCCCCCCTCTTTCTCTTTCTTCCTCCCCTCACGTTTTTCGCTCCTCTCTCTCGTGCCCTTTGTGGCCCCCACAACATTGATAATTTTATTGTATTTTTGATATTAATATTTTCATTTTAAATTTAATATTTCTTATATTATTAATTTTACTATCATTTAAATCATTTTTTAGCATTGATTTCATATTTTTATTTTATTTTATCATTAATATTTTAATTTCATATCGTTATTATTGAATAAAAATAAAAATTAATATAAATTGAGTGAGTGGCATCCTATATTTTTCTACACGGATATTATTTTATTTGTTATTTATTTACTAAATTGCACATATATGTTTTTTCAATTTTTATTTAATAATAGTAATATAATTTTTACAATTTTCAATTTATATATATTTAATATTTACAAAATGTTATGGTCATCATAATTTGGCTGTTTTTTATTTTTCTACAATCCTATATTTGTTATTTTCACTAAGAATATGAGAAAAATATTATAATTTGTTGAAACTCAAAAGACATTTTAAGAAAAATTGAAATTAAGTAAAATTGAATTATATTATTACATATTTAAAATATTTAATTCTTACAATATTGATATTTTTATTGTATTTTTGGTATTAATATTTTAATTTTAGATTTAATATTTCTTATATTATTAATTTTACTATCATTTAAATCATTTTTTAGCATTGATTCCATATTTTTATTTTATTTTTATCATTAATATTTTAATTTCATATCGTTTTTATTGAATAAAAATAAAAAATAATATAAATTGAGTGAGTGGCATCATATATTTTTCTACTCGGATATTATTTTATTTATCATTTATTTACTAAATTGCACATATATGTTTTTTTCAATTTTTATTTAATAATAGTGATATGATTTTTACAATTTTAAGTTTATATATATTTAATATTTACAAAATGTTATAGTCATCATAATTTGGTTATTCTCTATTTTTCTACAATCTTATGTTTGTTACTTTCACTAAGAATATGAGAAAAATATTATAATTTGTTGAAACTAAAGAAACATTTTAAGAAAAATTAAAATTAAGTGAAATGAAATTATATTGTATTTTAATACAATAATTATATAACAATCATTTAAGTTTTTTAATGAAATATCTAACTTTTACATATAAAATTTTATATTTTTTATGAAAGAGAACTTTCAATTTAACAAATATATATTACAAGTAAAATAAGATAAAATAAAAATATTTTTGAATAGATTGATTTATTATATATTTGAATAAATTTTGTTATATGTTGTACTGGTGGTTATGTTTCAAAATAAAAAATTCATTAACAAAAATCTCTGGTATAATTAAAAATTTGTTTTTCAACAAATTTATTCAATTTTAACTAATCGGTTACAATATAATTATAATTTCTAAATTGATTTATTGAAAAATAATTTTAAACATTCCCAAAATATTTGGTTATTTTCCAATTTTTGTAAATTATTAAAATAAATTTTTCATAAAAAATTTTGCAAAAAAGGAGAGCTATTTAATTAGTAATATTAAATATTTGATATTTAAAAATTAAAAATTTATATATTAACTATTTTAATTTATATACATATATTCAAATAATTGAATACTTATAATATTAAATTGAAATTGAAATATTTATAAAATATTAAATTGAATATTAAATTATTTTTATAAATTTCTATTAAATATTAATTGTTTTAAGTTTACGGTTAAAAATAAAATATTACATATGTAAGATATTTAACTCTTACAATATTAATATTTTTATTTTATTTTTAGCATTAATATTATAATTTGAAATTTCATATTTCTTAAATTATTGATTTTTCCATCATTTAAATCATTTTTAGTATTAACTCCATATTTTTTATTTTATTTTTATCATTAATATTTTAATTTTATTTTTCTTAAATCATTAAATTTAGAATTTGAAAATTTTTATCTTTCTTTAATTTCACCATAATTCTTAATATCATTAATTTTGATGTCAACTCTCTCTTTTCCGGTCTCTTTTTTCTTCACCTAAAACAATACAAATGCAAATTGGATAAATGTTTCAATTATTTATGGAATATTTTCTTTCATTTGATACAAAATTTTTTAATAAAAATATTTTCCTTTAAATTTTTTTGAAAAATTTATTTTAAAATTTTTACTTTCCTTTTTTATTACAAATATTTAAAAATTTTTACTTTCTTTTAATAATTTTTCAAATTTAAATTTTTTTACCTTTTGTTTTCTTTCATTTTATTTGCAAAAATTTTTTATGGAAATTTTATTTTAATAATTTACAAAAATTGTGTTTTATTTTCTTTTAATAAAACTTTTTGCTTTTTATAAATAATTTTCTTTAAAAATTTTTACTTTCTTTTAATAATTTTTCAAACTTACCTTTTTAACTTCTTTTTTTCCTTTTTTTTTTGCAAAAATTTTTTTATGAAAAATTTATTTTAAACCTTCTATACAAAAATTATTTTAAAATTTTTGGTTTCCCTTTTTAAGAAATAGTTGAATACTTGCAATATTAAATTAAAATTAAAATATTTATAACATATTAAATTGAATATTAAATCATTTATATAAATTTTATAATATTATCTCATTTGTTTTGTAAAGATTTTCAAAGAAAAACGGTTTATTGTTTTTTGGGAGAAGCAACCAACTAATATAATGCATTATTTTACTACTCGGGTATTCCCAAAAAAAAAAAAATCCGCTCCACCATCCCTTGATTTATTAAATGTTATGTTTTTTATATTTATTTTAATGTAAATTCTTATGAATTTATATTTTCATACATGTTTTTCTTATTACTATTTGATTGGTGTTTTTTAGTATTGTCATCTAACCTATATAAATTAAAACTAAAACATGTGTATACTAGTATATTCTATTTTTTGTATGTTTCGAGCCCCAATATCACTGTTAAAGTATTACGTTTTTTTATATAAATATTATCATTAAATATTATTATTTTTCAAACATGATTATCACTATTATTTTTTTATATAATGAGATATAATTAAATGAAATCGAATTAGAAAATGGATGATGAAAATAGAGAATGTCTACCATTTGAGCTATCCCTGAAGGACATATGATCATCATTATATTTACTTATAATATTATCATATAAACAAATTAATAGTATGGGAAATAATTAAATTCAAATATTGAAATATTTATAACTGAAATAATTATTTATACAATTAAAAAATATAAATTATATCTTTTGAGTATCCCGCACGTTAACGTGAGCCCAAAAACTAGTTAAATTAAAATCCCACATTCTAATTTAGGATGAATGTTGACATGTACTCCTTGCATTCTTTTTTATCTGTCGATTTTTTAGAGTTATTTTATTTTAAATCATTTGTCACTTTGAGAATAAATTATTATTTTTTCTTTCAATTTTACCCTTATTCTTTATTATACTTATACTAAATTACATGACTACAATTATTAATCGATGCAAATCTCAATGTATCAATTATACTTATATCTTTCTCATCTCGTAGCTTAACAGTAGAGTAATGTAGAGTGATACTTAGAGACTGTTATAATAATATGTTAAATGTTTAATATTTAATACTTTATTTGATTATATGGTAATATTTAATGTTATAGTAATATTTTGTAAAAGTAGTTTAATATTAATTAATTTTATAATATTATTTATTGTTATATCATAATATTTAATTTGTGAAGTTTTTGTGAAATTAACGTTAATTTTATAATAATATTTATTATTATATTTTGAAATTAACGTTGGTACATCTTCTTTCACCCACCAGTAGTAAGGGCAAAAATAAATCAATTGAATTAAGAGGTAAGCTATTTAAAGAACTTACTAGTGCAAACGAACAATAAATTTCAAGAGGTCTACGCATTACAGAGACAAACAGATCAAAAATTCAATGAATTTCACGCAAAACACATGCAAGAAATGAACGAGTTCTGCCAACAGTAGATGTTAATCATGCAGCATCTTAAGTTAGCATCCGCTCCAAGTCAGATTGCCCCTTCTCTATCTCCTTCTGATAATACTCATGATGGTAATGATTTCTTCGATGATGATGATGGTGGTGGTGGTGGTCGTGCATGAGATTATGTATTAATATTATTTGACTGTTACATTTGATATTCGTTACATTAATTTTCTTGGTTATATATGATTGTTAATATTTGAACATTGGAACTTGATGATATTTTGTTTCTATTTTTTTTTTTTTTGCTAGGATTCGAACTCGAATCTATTACAGAGGGAAAGTGCCAGTTGAGCTAAAGCTCATTGGCATACTTTGTTTCTGTTTGATACTATTATGATGATTTGTTGTTGAAGTTTTAGTTTATTGATTTTATTGAATAGTTAGTGGCATTGATGAGTACAGACAGCATAAATTTGATGTTGATGATGATTAGATGGTTAGTTGTTGATGGGATTGGATATGCAAGTATAAAAACAGGTTATGTAGGAAAAAATGACCTAAATATGCCAATGAAACGTATATTTGTCACAAAAAATACAGATTCGTCATAAAATTTGTCGTTAATAGTTATACTCGTCGCAAATTTCGTCACTAAAAAATATCTAAAGTGGGTTATAAATTGAAGTTAGCGACAAATTTTGCAATGAAAATATATTCGTCGCAAATTTTGTGATAAATTTTTGGACAAATTTTTTTTGTTGTAAAATTTGTAATGAATTTTGCAACGAAAAATCATTTTGTTGTAAATTTGTAACGAAAATCAATTTCGTGACAAAATTTGTGACAAATGTAATTTTCATCGCAAAAATTGCGACGGATTCATATTTCGTCGTAAATTTTGCCACGAATTTTTTTTCATTGCAAAATTTAGAATGAATTTTTTTTTTTCATTGTAAAATTTACAACGAATTTTTTTTTTATTGCAAAATTTATGATGAAAAATTCTCTCATCGCAAATTTTGTAATGAAAGAATATTCGTCATAAATTTTGTAATGAAATAGTATTCGTCGCAAATTTTACAACGAAATTGATTTTCGTCACAAAATTTATCACTAATTTTGCAACAAAATATTTATTGTGGTTAATATTTGCGACGAATTTTGTGACAAAAAATAATTTGTTGGAAATATTGGGACGAATAGTTATTTTTTCGTAGTAAAATTTTGTGACGACTTATTAGCGACGAAAAAATTTTTATTGCCAAATTCGTTTTTCTAAGAAATTTGTTGCAAAATTCGTCGCAAAATATGGTTTTTTTTATAGTGTCACTTTGATCGTTTGTACAACTAAACAAAATGAAAACGTACAATATCTCACACTTATCTAACTAATCCAGGCACTTGTTGTCTATAAAGGGGATAGTCTAGCGGTCACAATTCTCCTTTCCCAACTTGAAGATCCCAGTTTTAAATCTCCATATAACAAGAAAAAAATCCAGACAATTGTTCCTGTATCCATAGTTCTTATATGCTGCCAAACAAGATGTATTGTGGCCAAACTTCATGGATTAGTTTAGCTGCTCTTTGTGTATATCTTAAGTTCATTCAATTTGTCCAACCTCGCAATGGTTATTGCTGAAAACTTAGGAGATGGATAGCCTACGTACACAGGCTACACTGCAGCCAACTTGGTTGGGTGTGTTCTGTATATCCCTTTGCTCGTCCCCATCCATTTTCTCATGGAAAAGGGAAGAGTTTTTGATCTTCCGCCGTCGTGAACTCCAACTTGAACCTTGTCTTTGTTTGTTGCTGATCATTTCATATTCCTGTTACAACATCAAGTCGTCTCTTTGCAGCTCTTCCATCTCCATGTTCATCTTCTAAAGTTATTTATTAGCGTTGATCTCCGTTTTTGTAGATGACCAGGCTCCTTCCTGCTTGGACTTATCACTACCTAATGATTCCTTTGGCTGCATTGCTGCTCTCATCTTTACTTCTTATGCGAATAGCAACCACAATGGTGCTTGATTCTTTGGTTTGAGTAGATGCCTCTGCGTGTAAAGTGCAAGTAACTCTTACACCAAGAGTCAGAGTTTCTATGAGGTGCCAATGGGAAATCAAATATATCATGTCCTTGGTCACATGGATATTTTAATACCCAGTTCCAAGTTCTTTTCTACTACAGTATGCTGGAGGTTCAAGGAATACATTTCATGAGAATTGAGCTGTTTTTGGTTGTGACAACTATAATTTTCCAGATAGAGGGGTTACCTCTTTCAAGTGGATTTATCCCATGGTGATGAAGTTTTACTTTCTTCGTAGGTGTGTTGGAGATGGAAAATGCATCATTAATTAGAAAACCCAAAATTTCAGCAGCACAATACAATAACCAACGGATTCGTGACAAAACCATGGAAGAACTCAAATTTCTGTACAGAAGCGCCTTCACTAAGCCCCATCTCGTTCTTGCTCCACGGTGGTAATTTTTTTGGATACCCTGATTAGAGCCACCGCCTAGTATCCAAAACTTTACCCTAACTAATCTGAACCGATCCGCTGTCAGGTCCTCTTTCATAAGAATCTCCGAATATGATTTTTTTCATTCCCCCGCTAAATTGAACCCAGATATGATTAAAAGATCTCAACGTCGGAGCTGAGCCAACCAAACGTTGGTTCCTTGAAGGTAATTTGTAGAGCTGAGATGGAAAATTGCATGTTTATTTCTCAGGCTCAGGCTCAGGCTCAGGCTCAGGCTCAGGCAAGTGGTAAGCAATTATCAGGATTCAAACCCATGCAGAATAAAAGAAATTGTGAATGATATCACATCAATAATAATTTGGCGGGAGCCAGTTCCAGTTGACGCGGACATAATTAACCAACTCCTTCCTGTATTCTTCCGGTTTGAACCCAGAAACTTAAAAAAAAATAATAATAATAATAATAATAATAATAATAATAAAATAATAAAATAAAAGAGAAATGAAAATTGTCTAAGAGACTTAAAACAAGCTCTGCAACTCCAAATCTCAATTCTTGAAATCAACTACCAACATTCTTCCACCTTCCTAAAACAATGTACAAGAGATGATAATCAACATTCAAAATATATACATGTACAAGGCCCTAATCAAACCCGGCAAGAAGTGGCAAAATAATCACACCCCTCATACACTTCTAATCCCGACTCTCCCAGTTCATCTTCTTTAAAGCAAGCACAGCGTTTGCTCATTTTACCAGTCAATGCAATTTCCAGAGGTCGTTGGACTAACCTCGGGTAGCCATTGTCACACCAAACCTGACATAGATAAACATAAATAGAGATAAAAATAAGGAAAGGCGTCCTACATTGCAAGATGCCTTCCATGTTAAACCAGGTAGATTCCCTTTTCATTCATCTAATGCAAATACAGAAAGACCATCACTCCATGCATCATCACTATATTCCCACTGTAAAGGTCAAGCATGAGCTTCTGGGTGCTATCTTTGATGCATTATGTCAAATTAAAAAAAAAAGGGGGGGGACCAGATCCTTATTTACTAATGACAAAAATTTTTATGTACTTTCATCCCAGAGAATGAAGTTTGACCTCTCTCTTCACCAAATGAATCAAATAACTGTTTTTAGAAACACATATATAGAACCCTTTTTTTTTCTTGGGTAGAACAAGGCCATTACAGTTTTATCCTTGGTTAAAAATAATAACAAAAAAGCCATTATAGTTATTAAAACACGTTGTACATGTTGCAACACTTGAAACATACTCATCCTTCAAGATCTGCAACTTCATTCATTTTGGATGTCCATTTACATGGATGAGGGTGAGCAACATAAACGGGCAAAGATAAGGAGGTCCATCAACTGGCCTAAATTCAGTATAATCTTTGATAGTCCAGATACATACCTTGCCACCTTCATCTTGACTCCACCTAGAGTTACAACTAGGTATTTTAGCTTCTTCTTTCTGCTGATTTTCCAGAAGTTGGGCACCTCTCGCCGCCTTTGCTTCAACTCCCTTCAAATATTTTGTTGGATTCCCTTGGTTATCATAGTAAAGACCCACCAACTTCCCCACAAATCTAACGATTCAAATTCAAAATCAAGAAATATCCAACTTGCTCATTCAATGGAAATTTCACTCATAAATCAGAATGATCTATTTCCAAATAGTTTGTGCGAAAAGTAAGAACAAATGAGGCTCTATGGTGGCATCCTCTAACATAACAAAAAAGCAAAAAGGAAAAAGGTTCTGATGAAAATAAAAATTTTAGGCCATAAAAGACTGGACACATGCATCATTAATTAGATATATGAATAACAAGTTCTTGCAATATCAGAACAATAAAATGTCACAGACAAGACTCCTATTTGACGGTATAAGTTAAATATATATAAATATATATATATTTTGGGAAAAAAATGTCCAACTATGTTACAAATCTCGGCTCTCCGGTCTTTGACATTGACTCCACTCACTGGTGGAGGGAGGGTGAGAAGGGGGAAAGGGCAACAGCCAACTGATTTATTTTATTATTATTTTTAATTTTACTATATAAAAAAAAAAATTTACATGATGATGATTAGACTTATTTTGTTGTATGGATCTGAATGCTGGGTAATGAACCAAAAGCATGACCAGAAAATGGGAGTTACGGAGATGGGGATATTAAGGTGGATGTTTGGACACATGAAGAAGAACAAGATAAGAAATGAGCGTATTAGAGATAAAGTTAGGGTTAAGCCTATTGAGGAAAATTTGAGGAAAACACGGTTAAGATAACATGGACACATACATAGACGACCAATAGTGCAATTAGGCAGTGCAAGACTATAACACGTGCTCATATTAATCAAGGGATAGAGAGAGATCTAAGAAGACTTGAATAACTATAATAAAATATGATATGAATTATCTAAACGTAAAGGAAGATATGATACAAAATAGAGCACAATAGCGTAGAAATATCATATTGCCGACACCAATGAGTGGAATAAAAGCACAATTATTATTATCGTATAAAAAAAAATCATATGACTGAACATGTGATATGAAATAAAGTACAACAATACAGAAGAATCCATATAGCTGACATCATTTAGTAGGATAAACACTTGGTTGTTGTTGTATTATATAAAATTTTAAAAACTATCAACTTTATATGAAATTTGCCCCTCTAAATCCTAATCCAACCCCCAAAAATTATGATTTCTTCCACTAAAATAAAAAAAATAAAAAAAATACTCTATAAAAAATTTAAGCAAAAAATTTAAAGGTTATTTGCTTGTCTAAAATTTTTCATTCACAAAACACTTTTAAGGCAACCACCCTAAGCCTTTCTTTTTGACCCACACCCATTTAAACTTTTTTGTTTCTTCATATTTTCTCCCCTATTTTTTTTCTAGGACCTCTTTTCTCTCCTCCACTCTCTCCCCTAAAATTTTTCATTTACAAAACAATTGAGACAACCAAATACCCCTTTTATGCCTTTCTTTTTGACCCACACCCATCCAATTTTCTTTCTTTGTATTTGCTCCACAAATTTTCCTTTTTATTCTCTAGTCCCATTTTGTACTCTCCTTCCCTCTCTCTCTCTCTCTCTACCTTATTTACATTGGATTGGTTTCTCTTAAGGTAAGAACCCTGCAGACAACCCCGTTTGTTTTACTCCCCCTTTTCTACATATTTGATTAATCTATCATTTTTCTTCTTTAATTAATTTTCTTCTTTCACCGTAAAAATTAATTTTAATTTTTCTTCTTTAATTGTAATTGATTAATTGCTACAAAAATAAGATCATTTTTTTATCATCAATGTCTAATTGACCAAAAGCTTTTATTCACAGATATGTACTTTAAAAAAAAATGAATTGAAATGAAATCTAACATGTAGTTTATAAACTTCAGATATTTAAACTTGTTTGTTTTCACATACTTTTTCCATATATCTGTATTGGGAGTATAACTTTTCTTGAAATTCACTCGTGTGATAAGGTGAGTGTTCTGCTGATCCTATTATATGTATTTATTTACATAATGTTCCAATTTTTTGTAATTCTTTTCATAGGGGTTACAAGATTTCTTTTTTTTTTATATATTAACAAGAAGTCATATCATCTTGCAAAAACATATTAATCAATTTGTTTTGTTTTTTAAATTCAGTTGTTAGATTTGAGATTTTAAATACCAAGTTTTTAATACATTTCTGAAAATGGTTTACTTTTTCAAGATATTTTAAAATTTTTTTAATGTTAAATTCTTGAACACACAACACTGCTGCCCCCTCAAAAATATTTTATAGCTCTGTCACGGTAATCAATGTTAACAAACTCCAAGGCATGAATAAGATCTTTTAATGTTACAAGGATTTGCCAAAGAACTCATTACAACCAAGCATACATAGTTCAACCATATTGACCCTTACAATATATTTACACTCATGTAAGATGACAATTATCATATAAAATGATAGCACAGCAATTGGATTTTGTCATAAATGCTAAAGGTTAAAAAGGGAGTCAAATCATACTATTATACATAGATACACTTCTTCTATGGTTCGTGAACAAATGTCATGTCATCCTAGGGTTAATTCCAATGTTCTATTATTCACATTTTATTTGTAGGTAATGGCCTCATAACAAATTATTTATTTTGCCTATCAAGAAAATTGTTTATCCTACGTTTAATGGTAAAACTCATCATGTCAATCAAAGTGTTTGCGAGTTTGTGATGTTTGCTGATTCATCTTGATGTGATCTTATATGAAGCTAG
Organism: Dillenia turbinata; assembly: GCA_037126225.1. Classification (NCBI taxonomy): domain Eukaryota; kingdom Viridiplantae; phylum Streptophyta; class Magnoliopsida; order Dilleniales; family Dilleniaceae; genus Dillenia; species Dillenia turbinata. Next base: position 26,849,692 of record JBAMMX010000020.1, on the reverse strand, counting down.
TTTATTCTTCGGACTTGCCCACCAGAACCCAGAGTTATTACTGGAGATGGGCATGGGCCGGTTCCGGCCTGAAACTGGCCCAGCCGCCCGTGAAAGCCTAAACCCGAAGCCAGCCCAAATTATAGTAAACCAAGACCAAATCGGCCCGGCTACAGGACGCAGGCTGGTTCAGTTCCTTTTTTTTTAACCGGAAACTGGCCCAACATGGCACAGGGACCAGCCTGGGAACTGGCTTACCAGTTCCAATGGCTAGTGGAACTAGCCTAGCCCAGCCAATTCCAACGGCCAATTTTTTTAGAAAATGAACCTAATAATACACAATTTTTTTTAGAAAATGAACCTAAAAAAAATTGGTCTGAACCAGCCCGGCCCAGCACCACCTGGTTCAGCAGGCCAGGCCGGGCTGGGCCGGTTCCAACCAATTTTTTTTTTTTGAACCAACCTGGCACGGATATGCCTTGGAACCGCAGCTGAACTGACCCGCCGTTCCTGGGCCAGTCCTGAACCGGACCGGACCCATCTCTGGTTATCACTTTCTGGGGGAGAGTCCTTTCAGTGGGGGAGAAGACGTAGAATGCAAAATATATGCTCATCTCTTTATAAGATTTCATTAGGGTTTTAATAATGTTTACTTCCCATTTGTTGCTAGGGCTTGATTTGATTTAGTTTCTACTTTGTTTACAGCTTTGTGACCTATAAATCTTGGCCCACAGATTTTGGAAAATGATGAATATTGAATTGTTTCTCTTTCCTGTCTGTTTCTCCTCCTTTCTCTGCCCTATCCTCTGATTTCTCCCTCTCTTCCTCCCCTACTTCTCTCTCTGTTCTCTTTTCCTATTGCTTTCTACATTAAGAAGCCAAAGCCATATTTGCTAGCATTGAGAAATCAAAAGAATGTAATCTGCAATTAACACTGTTTAATTAAAATCCTTGACTCACTGTAATTCAAATATTTTCCTTTCTAGATTAATAGAGTTTCCTATAAGTCAACACTTTAAACACATGAAAATCATATTTGCACACTACAGGGCTCCATGATGAACTATATCAACTTTGCTCCTAGTTTTAGATCTCAAATAAAATACCAAGACCAAGAGAGACACACCATTTGGTAAACTCACGCCTACAATGGCCCTCTACCACACCAGCATGTGTCTTAGGGGCACCAATGAGCATGCCTTGTGAGTTATATGTTAACTTAGAAAGATTGACAGATCATCACAAGGTGGACTCTTGCATTCTCTTTCAAATTGAATGTTCTTTTTCCCCCAAGTTCTGCTCTATTTATTGTTTACTTGGTTATACAGACAGTCTTAGGATCCAGATTTGCGAAATTCATTGGTTCTCTGTCCATGTACCCTGCACTTTTTCAATGAAAAACCTTATTAATTAGTATTAAAGAAATTATTCTCCCCTTAGTTTTGATGATAACAAAATCTCTCATGTTGTTCTAACCAATTTATTTAGTATGCAGATTTTTTATTCAATAGCTAGCTTTTGTTAAAGAAAAATCATAGAACTAGTCATAGAACCGGTCATAGAAACAAGACTTAATTGGTCATAGAAGCAATATTTTTTTATATTTGTTAAAGATCCGGCCAGCAAGGTAAATGTAATTTGGGTACTACACTTAGCCTATATTTAAGCCTAGATATGCATAAAAGATCTCACAATATGAGGGCAACTCACTTTCCAACGCTTAGAAATTTTTCCAAGTGTTGAGGCATAATCATTTGGGCATATTTGGATAACCATATCTATTTGTGTGATGAAGTATTTTTAAATCCGAAAATTGCATTTCAAAGAAGGTGTGAGGAACTCCAATTTCAAGCTTTTACAGTCCAAAAATTTATTGGATATGTTGAAGAAAAATCAGCTTGAAGTGGGCTTGTTTATCATTTTCTCAGCAGAAATGTCTGTCTCTCAAGGGGTATTTGGCTTTCGATATCTTTATCATTGACTAAGGACTTTTGAATTTAATAATTCTATATTATAGTACTATTGTTGGACAGTAAATATGACGATTTATAACACAATTATTTCGGGATTTTAGTGGAGAAACAAATGGGCAAAGTCAGCAAGTTATTCAACTATTTTCTAAATTGTGACTGATTTTTTGGAGAATATTTCGAATTTTCAGCTTGCTTATCATTTAGGCAAATTCAAGTTTGGGTTTTCAAATTTCAAGTTTGATATTTGAACTTTGAATTCAAGTTATAACAGCTATCTTATCTCACAAAGTTAGGAGGAAACTGAATCTTGAACTTAGGGAAGTTGAGCACCAAAGTGGCAGCACTTTTAGCAGCAAAAAATATCATCTTTTACAGCAGTTTTTTATGCCTAACTATAGTAGAAAGTTGCTGGACGAAAAAGCAAATTCTTTAGAGCAATGTTGAGTATCATTTGAGAGAAACTTTACAAACTAAGAGAGAAAAAGTTTCTGCACTCAAAGTCTACATTCGAAGACTGGTTTTTGCATAAATAAACATCCTTTGTACATTTATATTTGTGTTGTGCTGAGTGTTGGTCATGTATTGAGTTGTGAGTTTGAATTTAGTCTTCCATTGTTGGACGAAATTATCTTCATGGTGTAAAAATCAGAAGTCGACAAGTGGTTGTACATTGTAACCTTGGATCATAGTGGAAACTAGCAGGTCGCTAGATCCCGGCTTGCTTAGCTGGAAGAGTGGACGTAGGCAGAAGGCCGAACCACTATAAAAAGGATTTGTATCTCCATTCCTATTTTAATTTTCCGCTGCACATGCATAGATTGATCATAGGATTAAACTAGATCTAAGTGGAGTTAGATAAATTTTTGAAAAGCCGAATTTTTGACAACCAATTCAACCCCCTTCTTGGTTGTCACCGGGACCAATAATTTGTATCAGAGCACAGCGCTCTACTCCACTAGAGAGACCTCTCTAGAGCAAAAGATCCATGGCTTCTCCTTATACATTAGGTCAATCTATAAATAAAACTTTATATTTTGATGGAGAAAATTTTTCCTATTGAAAATGGAGGATGGAGACATTTGTTAAAGCCATAGACTATGAGACTTGGAGGTTATTACCTCTGGAGATCTAGACGTAAAAGAACCAATAATAAGCGAAGATGATAAGAAAATGATTTCTATAAATTCTAGAGCAAAACACTTGTTTCTTTATGCTATTTCTCCCACCGAATTTAATCTCTTTTCTTCATGTTGTACAGCTAAAGAAATTTGGGATAAACTTTACATTATGCATGAAGGAACTAGCACCGTGAAGGAAACAAAAATTAATTTGTTAATACAAGAATATGAACTCTTTCGATTTCAGCAAGGAGAGAATATTAAAAATATTTTTAATCGATTTTCTATTATTACTAATGAACTTGATTCTCTTGGTAAAAAAATTTCAGATGCAGATCAAGTTAGGAAGGTTCTCTGTATATTGCCAAGAATTTGGGACGCTAAGAAGACTGCCATTGAAGAATCCCAAAATTTAAACAAGCTATCATTAAATGAACTAAGAGGAAAATTGATGTCCTACGAAACTGAAATCTTTCACACCGCTGAAATTGAAAATAAGAGGAAAACAATTGCCTTCACAGCAAATGGAGACGAAAGTTCCGACGATAAAGAAGACAATGATCAAAAGTTATACATGCTAGCAAGAAGACTCAACCATATTCTTAAAAATAAGAGTAAGAAATTTTTTAAATATAAAAATTCTAAGAACTCACGAAAATTTAAACTTAGTGCAAGAAAAGATAGTAAAGAAAAGAAGCAAGAGAAAATAATTTGTTACGAGTGCAAGAAACCGGGTTACATAAAATACGAGTGTCCTATTCTACTAAAAAGTTGCAGAAATTTCAGAAGAAAGAAAGGGCTAAGATGGCCACTTGGAGTGATTCAGAAAATTCTGAAACCTCTAAGGAAGTCAACCTTTGCTTAATGGCCAATGATCAGGTAAATTCTGAAATACGTTCAGATTTCTCTTCCCAGAATATTTCTGAAATTAGCAGGCTACTGAACATTGTTTCAGAACTCAGGAGTAAAAATATTATATTAGAAAATGAGAAAGATATGTTAAGGCAAACAAATGTATTGCTGAATTCTGAATTGGAAATTAATAGAGAAGAAAATGAAAGCTTAAAAGCAAAAAATGAAAGGCTGAAAAATGACACAAATATTTTGAAAAATAGGGTAGATGTATTGTCAAAATCTATTAAAAACACCTTTCAAAAATTTCATGAAAGTGATGAGAAATTGACAAAGTTACTTTCAATTCAAAGAAATGATTTTTCTAAAAGAGGTTTAGGTTATGTTAATAATTATAAACTAACTTCAAACTCTAACAAATGTAGTTTTGTTAAAGCTGTAGAATCAAAGAATATGTGCACTTTAGGACCAACAGAAAATCTTTACAAAAGTGTTCAAAAAATTATTGAAAATAATCAAAATTTTGCCCCACAAAATGCACAAAGACTGCATAAAAATCTTTCACAGTTGGCACAAAATAAGCATAGAAATACTTCATGGCCTACACAAAAATTTTACAAAATGTCACAAAGAAGCACCCATAAGGGCACTACTGAAAAAATGAAATTTCACAAAAAATTTAATCATGGATTTAGATATAATAAGTTTGGGTATGTTCAGAATAATTTTGGATATAGACCTAATTATTTGAGAAATAAAAATAATTTGTCTTGCTATATATGTCATAAATATGGTCAATTGGCTAGGAGTTGTTTTATGAATAAGTTAAGTACATCTCAAAGAAAATTTAATTATGACACGATTATTTTTTTGAGAACCAAAACTTGTTTGGGTACCTAAAAACAGATGATTTTTTTAGATTTTATTTTTTTAAAAAAATAAAATGATGCATTTGAGTTATTTAGAAAATTGGATTGTGAGTTGGATGTTTAAAAGACAAAATTAAGTTACTTTGTCAATAATTAAGTCAGAATACATCTCAATTGGAAATTGTTGTCCTCAAACCTAATGGCTAAAATATATATAAAAAAAATGAGAATTATATGGTTATTCTCCATTTTTTTGTGTGCTATATTTTCTTTTTGATGAAACAAAAAGGGGGAGAATAATAGAAAAAATAAAAAATGCATATATTAAGTGGGAGAAAATTAAAAATGCACATATTGAGGGGGAGTTTTACATGTGAAACTTTCTGAGTGAGCATTGAATATGTATTTATACATGTTATTTGAGAATGTGCACTATTGAATTATTTTTGAGCATTTATTTTTTTAAGATTTTATTGTCATAAAAAAGGGGGAGAATGTTAAAGAAATTGTTATCTCCTTAGTTTTGATGATAACAAAATCTCTCATGTTGTTCTAACCAATTTATTTAGTGTGTAGATTTTTTATTCAATAGATAGCTTTTGTTAAAGAAAACTCATAGAACCGGTCATAGAACAAGGCTTAATTGGTCATTGAAGCAATATTTTTTTATATTTGTTGAAGACCCAGCCAGCAAGGTAAGTGTAATTTGAGTACTACACTTTGCCTGTATTTGAGCCTAAATATGTATAAAAGATCTCACAATATGAGGACAACGCACTTTCCAACACTAAGAAATTTTTCTAAGTGTTGAGACATGATCATTTTTGCATATTTGGATAATCATATCTATTTGTGTGATGAAGTATTTTTAAATCCGAAAATTGCATTTCAAAGGTGTGAGGAACTCCAATTTCAAGCTTTTACAGTCCAAAAATTTATTGGATATGTTGGAGAAAAATCAGCTTGAAGTGAGTTGGTTTATCATTTTCTCAGCAGAAATGTCTATCTCTCAAGGGGTATTTGGCTTTCGATATCTTTATCATTGGCTAAAGACTTTTGAATTTAATAATTCTATATTATAGTACTATTGTTGAACAGCAAATATGATGATTTACAGCACAATTATTTCGGGATTTTGGTGGAGAAACAAATGGGCAAAGTTAGCAAGTTATTCAACTATTTTCTGAATTGTGACTGATTTTTTTGAGAAGATTTCGAATTTTCAGCTTGCTTATCATTTGGGCAAATTCAAGTTTGGGTTTTCAAATTTCAAGTTTGATATTTGAACTTTGAATTCAAGTTATAACAGCTATCTTATCTCACAAAGTTAGGAGGAAATTGAGTCTTGAACTTAGGGAAGTTGAGCACCAAAGTGGCAGCACTTTTGGCAGCAGAAAATATCATCTTCTACAGCAGTTTTTTATGCCTAACTATAGCAGAAAGTTGCTGGACGAAAAAGCACAGTCTTGAGAGCAATGTTGAGCATCATTTGAGAGAAACTTTACAAACTAAGAGAGAAAAATTCTGCACTCAAAGTCTACATTCGAAGGCTGGTTTTTGCATAAAAAAACATCCTTTGTACACTTATATTTGTGTTGTGTTGAGTGTTGGTTGTATATTGAGTTGTGAGTTTGAGTTTAATCTTCCATTGTTGGATGAAGTTATCTTCATAGTATGAAAATCAGAAGTTGACAAGTGATTGTACATTATAACATTGGATCATAGTGGAAACTAGTAGGTTGCTAGATCCCGGCTTGCTTAGCTGAAAGAGTGGACGTAGGCAGAAGGCCGAACCACTATAAAAATGATTTGTATCTCCATTCCTATTTTTATTTTCCGCTGCACATGCATAGATTGACCATAGAATTAAACGAGATCTAAGTGGAGTTAGATAAATTTTTGAGAAGCCGAATATTTGACAACCAATTCAACCCCCTTCTTGGGTGTCACTGGGACCAACAATTAGGACCCTGCAATATCTAATTGTGGGTATGAAAAAAGTTTTTGGTAATAAAAGACAATGCTTGTTTGAGTAGTCTATTGTTATTGATGAGAGTGTTTATGATGATTTGGCAGTCTTGTCTCTCTGATTAGGGGAAAAAAAGGCATGGTTGAAAGTAAGCTTCTTGTGAATGAAAGGTTGTTTCTCATCCTTTCTACGTATCATTCTCAAAAATGTTCTCATCAGCAATGATTCTATGCCATGCTTAGGGCCTACTGTGGTTTATTTTAGGGTCAAGATGGGACAGGTCATATCACTTGTGGGACACCTAGAAAGAACTTCCACAATGATGGCCCGAGTCAAGAAGATGCACAGAGATTAATTATTTCGGGAGATGTTGTTGAGCCTGATGATTGTGGTCATTTGAAGTCTAATAAGGATGTGTAGATGATGTGAAACAACTATATTCAAACAACCTTATGCAGATGTATGATTTGTCAGTGAAGCCTTTTTACCACTGATGTTAGAGAGATATCGAAGCAATAGTGTTATTAGTAGTTATGAGAATTCCTACTGATTTGAGGATAGAGTATCGACCGATGGGATCACAAATTTTAAAAAATTCTAATTCTGCAGAGCTTCAAGGTAGAATGCAATACTCTTCTCCATCAGAGTGATTCCATACAAGAAACTAGCAGTGAATACCATCCTTCTTGAAAAGAACAATTGACAGTGGAAAGTCAACTCTTGCAATCAATGTTCTTTTTTTTTTCTTTTTTTCTTTTTAGCAAATTCTTCTTCTGGAAATGGAACTTAGTAATTCAGGGAGCTATTTAAACTAGATTTTCATGCCCCATATTTACTTCCAATAAAAAGGATATCAAGTAAAATAACTCAAATATTATATTATGAATTTATAAAAAAATTTTAATACTTCTAGTCAAAACTCTCTACAAATATAAGTCATACAAACAAAAGCTGAGATTAATCCAACAAACAAAAGCCATCCAACTAAGCCTACCCCCTCATGCCATGTACCTAAATAAATGTTCCCAAAGATCATAACAAATCACAACTCAGGTCATATTGGTTGAGATTAATCCAAATAAATAAATAGACAACTTAAACAGTCACTTGATAGAAAAGTGAGACATACAAACGTATGGCTTTGGATTAGTCTAAGACCTTTTCACCAGTGGCCAAGATCACAACTCCCCTACTTCTAATTTCTCTTGCTCTTATTTGTTCGCAACTTCAACACTTCAACATCAAGATCTCTTTTTGCATGATAACCTGATTCAAAACTGACTCTTATGTTATGTAGAAAAGTTCTTGTATGGCCTGAAATAGCTTCCACAGGCCTACTTTGAATGTTTGAATCATGTTGTCATACAGTTTGGACTCCATACTGTGATATTGACCATTCAGTTTGTGAAACTGGTCCATACCGCACATGTAAAGTCAGCACCATTTGTGTAGCCTTTTGTCCCCTTTACTCCCATCTACAGATGTGATAATATGCTGCATTCTATTTGTAACATTTCTCAACTAGGACAAGAAATTTTTACCTATACACAAGGAGCTTCTCAAAAAGTCATCTAAAGTTTTGGTATATGAGTGTAAAGAGGCAATTCTACTAGTAAATTCTGACAATGAATACCATCTTTTCTGATGGCTAAGCTTAGCTCTGCTTGAATCCATTCAGGGCCTAAAGATCAACTTGCATATTTATTCATGGAGTCATCAGATGGAGCTCAAGTCAAATACATTATATCAACCTTTGAGCATATCATATGTGTGCTCCACGTTCAGGAGTGCGTCAACAACTCTTCAATAGCCCGTAATTTAAGCATAAGTTCACTAAGACTGCTGTAGGGGACTTTAAGACACATGTATGATGAATAACAGAAATAAGGCAACTTGTCAAGCCTAAGACAAGCTGTCAGAAGATTTCTACAACATCTCTTGCTTCTCTCGCCTCTCTCTCCTCTCTCATCCTGTTTTCTCACTCTGATACATTCTACCTATCCATATACCGTGACATTTTGTCATTGGCAACATCAAGGAAATTGGCACAGGTATCAGCATCCATTTTCTTTCTCTCTTTGCGTTTTAGTCCAATTCAGAAAGTGGAGGATGTGTGATTTCTATACTAATTGATTTGGTTGTTTTTGAGGCATTATAAACAATGCTTATGACGTTATATTGGATGAAGTACATCTAACATTTAAATTTAGATCAAGTACTTTAGATAAATTATTGCATGAAAATATGTCTATCAGTGTTGGACACAAATTTTATCCAGGTTTTGGGGCAGGACCAAAATTATTTCCATCGATAGGGGTACAAGAACAAAGCTTTTGAACTGTTATTTGTAATATAGCAATCAAAAACCTCCGAGGTTAATGATTTTATGCAAATGTAGCGAGTTAAGCCCAATTGAACAGAAATTGCTTTTGTCAAACTTCATCATTCAGATTAAAAATGAGTTGAACACAAACATTTTGTCAAATTATCTCAACTATGATGAGGGGAGACCTTAAATGTAGAAGAATTAATGAAGCGTCGGGGTAGACCCTTGAAAATATAGATACAAATTACTCGTAAAGATATGAGTGCCAAGAGTTTAATTGAAGAGATGATTTTAGATAAAAATGAATGACTTAAGAGAATCCGAACCAGTGGATTTAATGCACTATTATTATTAAGAAGTTTCTATGGATAGTTTTTTTTTTCTTCTCTCTATCTCTCTCTCTCTCTTTTCTCCTACATTGGTCTTAAACAATCGACCTCAAAATTTGCGATTAAAACACAGTTTGTGTTGGAATGTTCATTTTTTAGGAATGTTTATTTTAGGAAAATAATTGTAATTTTTGTATGATTAATTTGTATGATTGATTTAGTTCTTATTTTATGGCTGTAAATTAGGAGTTAGTTTTCTATTCTCTTCTCTATCTAATTGTATATATACGAGGCTCATCACCTTTTATGAATAAGATGGAGATTATTCGACAAGATATTCTAAAATTTACCGATTCCACATGGTATCAGAGCTTTAGGCTCGTCTCTGGCATCAAAATCCTGTCATAAGCTTTCATTATCTTGTTCAACTTATGTGATCTTCATTGTGCCCTGTTCTGCCTTGTTTTCTGGTCCCAAAACATAGCATTCTTCTTGCTGTTTTTCTCCTTCATTTTTCTGTAGCATTTCTCATTTATTATTTCCAGAACAATCCACCATGTCCGGCACAACAAGTGTGGGTGACTACACACTTGATTCTAGTCCAACGAAATCTTCTTCAAAAACCACTCTCTTGACCCATGATAATCTCTCTACTCAATCAATCACCACCCACAAACTCAATGGAGAAAATTATCTCCTATGGTTCCAGTCGGTCAAGCTTTTCACGAGAGGACGAGGAAAGATTGGTTTTTTGACTGGAGCAATACAGAAACCGGAGGAAGGTCCTGAAGTGATTGAAATCTGGGAATCGGAGAATGCCCTAATCATGTCCTGGTTGATAAATTCAATGGAGCCGTCAATCAACAAGACGTACATGTTTCTTGCTACCGCCCAAGAAATCTGAGAGGCTGCAAAGGAGACTTTCTCAAATCTGGGAAATTCAGCTCAGGTTTATGAAATTTTTATGCAAATTCGGAATACAAAACTAGGTAATCTAAGTGTCTTATAATATTACAATACTCTAAGAACCTTGTGGCAGGAGTTGGATTTATTTTATGATTATGAATGGCATTGTCCACAAGACAGTGCAATATTTAAGAGAATGATCGAAAAAAAACGTGTTTTTGGTTTCTTGGCTGGTTTGAATAACGATCTTGATGAGGTTCGTGGAAGGATTCTTGGACGCAAGGTCTTGCCATCCACTCGAAAAGTGTTCTCTGAAGTCCGCAGGGAGGAAAGCTAAAGGAACGTTATGTTGGGAAAGGAAACTCGAGAGACTCTTGAAACGGAATCATCAGCACTGGCAGCCAAAAGCAATCGATTCTCTAATACCTCAAATGGAGGTAACGACACTCGAAATAAAAAGGAAAATAGACTCTGGTGAGATCATTGTAAAAACCTGGTCACACTCACAAGACTTGCTGTAAGTTGCATGGAGAGCCTCCTCATTTGCAAAATGGACAATCTAATCAAGTGACTAGCAGAGCTCTTCAAACGGCTTCAGAAGAATCAACACCTGAAAGTTCACTAGTTTCCCTCAATAAAGAACAGTTGGAAAGTCTCATGAAACTCTCGAATTCAACTTCTCTTCCATCTGCCTCTATTGCATAGAAAGATAATTTTTCTCAGACCTTCAGTGTGCTAACTAAGGATAAAACCCCTTGGATCCTAGATTCTGGTACCTCTGATCATATGGCAGGTTGTTCTTCACTCTTCTCCACTTATACTCCTTGTGTTATTAACTTGAAAGTAAAGCTTGCTGATGGTTCATTAGCCACTGTAACAGGGAAAGGATCAATTATTTTGTCAAGAAATCTGACCTTCAAATCTGTACTTCATGTTCCTTTGCTTACATGTAATCTGATGTTCATTAGCAAACTCACTCACGATCAAAATTGTGAGGCTAAATTTGGTTCTTCCTCGTGTCAATTTCAAGAACTGATTTCGGGGAAGATGATTAGCAATGCTAAAGAGTGTAGAGTACCTTACTACCTTAAAAAGGAAGACTCAAATAGACAAAGTTCGGTTTACAAGTCCTTTTCTGTTTCTTTATGTGAAAATAGTATCATGTTATGGCACTATAGATTAGGCCACCCTAGCTTTCCATATTTGAAAATTTTATTTCCATCTCTTTTCAAGAATAAAGATCCCTCTTCCTTCAAGTGTGAGGTTTGTCAATTTTTTAAACATCATCGCGTACCTTTTCCAACCCAGTCATATAAGCATTCCACCCCTTTCTCAACAATACACAGTGATATTTGGGGTCCTTCACGAATCAAAAATTTCTCAAGGGCTAGATGGTTTATTACCTTTATCGATATTCATACTAGACTATGTTGAGTATATCTCTTGAAGGCAAAATCTGAAACAAAGCATATCTTTAAAAACTTTCACTCAATGGTCAAAACCCAATTTCAAACCCAAATCCAGATTCTTAGAACAAACAACGGGAGTGAGTATTTCCAAAATGTTCTTGGGGCATTTCTTCAAGGAGAGGGAATCATTCATCAAATTAGTTGCATAAACACTTTACAACAAAATGGATTGACAGAAAAAAAAAAAAAAAAACAAACACTTACTTGAGGTTGCTAGATCCTTAATGTTCACCACCAATGTGCCAAAAACCTTTTGGGGGAAAACTATTCTCACTGCCTCATTTCTCATTAATAGGATGTCTACCCGGGTTCTAGGATACAAGACTCCTCTAGAAGTGTTTCAAGTGTTTATCCAACAAACCGCCTAATTACCAATTTACCACTTAGGATATTTGGGTGTGCCTCCTTTGTTCATATCCATTCTCACAACCGAAGCAAATTTGATCCAAAAGCTATCAAATGTGTTTTCCTAGGATATTCACCAACAAAGAAAATATATAAGTGTTTTGATCCAAAAATTAAGAAGATGTTTGTTAGTATAGATATTTCCTTCTTAGAAAATCAGCCTTATTTCACCAAAAACTCACTTCAGGGAGAGAATGTGACCACAGAAGAGAGTTTTTGGAATTTTTGGGATACACTTCCTACCTCTGAAAGTTTCACATTTGCCACTCCTACTCTTCCTTCAAACAAATCAAACTCAGTTAACCCTGTCAACTCTTACCCTACTCCCTTTCTGGCCCCCGTTCCTACTCTTATTCCTCTTTCAGACCAAGAAATACCCACTATAATCACTAAAAAAAAAAATAGAATTAGAACTCCAAAATCAAAAATTACTTGTCTATGAGAGACGAAAAAGGAAAATGAAGGAATTCACACACTTGAGCAGAACTAGTCATTGGATCCACTAGTTCTTGATGATGCATCAAATCAGAACTCTCCTACACATCATGCCACCTGTGAAAATCCAAGTAATTCAACACCTATTGAGAATTTAGATATTCCTATTACTCTTAGAAAAGGAAAAAGAACTTGCACTTCTCACCGTTTTTCAGACTACATGTGCTATAGCAATTTGTCTCCTCCCTATCGAGCTTTTGCTACTAATATGACCAATATAACAATTCCTAAGTCAATCCAAGAAGTATTGAGTATTCCAGAATGGAGAGCAGCAGTTATGGAGGAGATCAAAGCACCGGAGAAAAATAGAACCTGGGAGTGTCTCAATATCAAAGGGAAAGAAAACAGTGAGGTGCAAGTGGGTATTCAAAGTAAAGTATACTTCGGATGGTTCAATCGAAAGGTTCAAGACTCGCTTGGTTGCAAAAGGATTCATACAGTCCTATAGGATAGACTACCAAGAAATATTTACCCCGATAGCAAAGCTCAACACTATTCGTATTCTTCTCTCTGTTGCAACTAATTTAGACAAGAAGATTTCACAACTAGACATCAAGAATGCCTTTCTAAATGGGGAATTGACAAAAGAAGTTTTTATGGATATTCCTCATGGGTTTGAAGATGTCTATGGCACTGATACAGTTTGCAAACCGAAGAAATCTCTCTACGGATTGAAACAATCTCCTAGAGTCTGGTTTGATCGTTTTTCAAAAACGGTGAAGAAATATGGTTACACTAAATTTCAAACTGATCATACTTTGTTTTTTAGAAAGTCTCAAGATGGGAAGATCTCAGTCCTAATTGTGTACGTTGATGATATTTTACTTACAGGGGATGATACAACTGAAGGAGAAAGAATGAAGAAGGTTCTAGCTAAAAAATTTGAAATCAAGTATCTCGGGCCTATGAAGTACTTTCTTGGTATGGAAGTTACAAGATCAAAGAAAGGGATTTATGTGTCATAAAGGAAATATATCATTGACTTGCTCAAAGAGACAGGTTTTCTGGGAAGTAAACCTGCTGATACACCAATTGAAGAGAATCACAAGTTGGAGTATAAGAAGGGTAAAGGTAGATATCAAAGATTGGTGAGACGTTTAATTTATCTGTCTCATACACGACCCGATATTGCCTATACCGTCAGTGTGGTCAGCCAATTTATGCATAAGCCTTATGAGGAACATCTAGCAGCAGTTCACCGTATTTTGAGATACCTTAAGGGAACTCTTAGGAAGGGACTTTTTTTCAAGAAAAATGATTCAAAGAAGATAGAGACATTCACTGATGTTGATTGGGCTGGGTCAGCTAGTGATAGAAGGTCTACTACTGGGTATTGTACATTTATATGGGGTAACCTAGTGACTTGGAGGAGCAAAAAGCAACCGGTGGTAGCAAGAAATAGTGCTGAGGCTGAACTTCAAGCTCTTGCATAAGGAATATGTTAACTTCTATGGTTAAGGAGAATTATAAATGAGGTTTCACTTCCATATAAGAATCCTATGTTGCTGTACTGTGACAAGAAGTCAGCAATCAGTATTGCTCACAATCCAACTCACCATGACCGTACTAAATACATAGAAGTGGATAGACATTTCATTAAAGAGAATATTGAAGGACTTGTGTGTATACCCTACATTACATCCAATGGATAACTTACGGATTTCTTAACCAAAGGCTTACCACGAGTCAGATTTGAAGAACACTTATCCAAGTTAGACATGATTGATATCTATGCTCCAACTTGAGGGGGAGTGTTGGAATGTTTATTTTTTAGTAATGTTTATTTTAGGAAAATAATTTTAATTTTTGTATGATTGATTTAGTTCCTATTTTATGGCTATAAATTAGGAATAAATTAGAAATTAGTTTCATATTCTCTTCTCTATCTAATTGTATATATACAAGACACATCACCTTTTATGAATAAGATGGAGATTATTCGGCTAGGTATTATAAAATCTACCGATTCCACAGTTTGTTGTTGTTGTATGATGAATGAAGGGAGAATACGTTGTCACGGGTTAAAAATCACAAAAGGAGTTGCCTTTATCGCTCCAATCCTAAAAGAAACTCTATCCTTAGCATAGCTCCAACATTTTTTTTTTTTTGGCTTGGTAATGGGGAAGGGTCAACTCTCAAAGGACCTTTATTATAAGTAGGGTTTCAAGTTTCTCATGTCCTTTATTAAAGGCAATGGCTTCAAGTCATTTGAATGAAATTTTGAGTCCGAACTCTAGGTCTAGCTTCACAAGTTTTATAGCTATGATTAATTGTTTTCCAATAGCATTTCTCTGTCATACGTATTTTACATCAGCCATAAAGCAACATAATTGAGTATTCCAAAATAGATAAACAGTTCATGACTCACATATATGTTCTGAAGTAGAAATCCCGCCATTCGACAACACCCTTTACCTACAACCATTCAATGAAACAGTCATATAACAAACAACCACCTTTCATTGTCACACTAACACAAAGCACGAGCATGGATGCAGACAATAAGTTTTAGGGCCTTTTAAGCCATTACTTAGCCTACAAATTCTGAAGAGATGGAGATAAATCAAGTATATTAAGTTCCTCATTAATAAAATTATACAGCATATTGTTTATTCACCAAAGTAAGGTGAAGAGTGCTTTGTAGAAGAAAATTCATTTGCTTATGCCTCGTTACTCTAACATGACGGATAAATTAACCACGTCACTTACAACAAATAATTGGTCATTGTCCTTACATGAATGAACCATTAAATTTGTGCCAACCCATAAGTTCCCAAGAGATAGCACCCGTTAGGTGAAGAGTGTCATCATAGAAGAAAATTAATTTGCTTATGCCTCATTGCTCTAAGATAACACATAAATTAGCCATGCCAATTAAAACAAATAATTCGCCTTGGTCATTCAAGTAATATTATATACAGACTACGATTAAGAGTTCTCATGTTCAAGAAATCTTGTAGTGGTAAAAACTGAAAAAAAAATAATGATGATGATGATGATGAAATGGGGAGAAAATTGATTTACTTATGAAATTTGGCATCACGATCTATGCATCGATAGCATGAGTCTTATTGATAACGCGAAAATAGAAAAAAATCTCAAATCTGGCTTAAGCAAATTTGACACCTCCAGAAAAAATAAAAATAAAAATAATTGACACCTTTTCCCATGATCGTCCCCTGCAACACACGGAAAACCCCACAAGCCATTCATCACATATATAAAAACAATGGTTGACAACATTTGTGTTAATTTCTCTTTCCCTATTACCCCTGTGCTTTTTCAATAATGTCAATTACATCTTGAGAAAAATTTGAGGTCACCGACTGTGTTCCCAATACTGACCAACTCCTTTTGTATTTATCCCTATCCTCTATCGTCAAACTAAATTCACATCAGAATCCTTCTGTGAAATCATGATGAGAAAAAGTTGAAAATAGTGAAAGATTTCACCATTTTAAGGGCTTCCAAGGAGATATCTAGTGCCTTCAATGCCAGAAAGTCCTAGGATAATAACCAATCAAGTAACAAAGACTCAAACTCAAACAAATAGCAGTTTTCAATTTGACATCTTTAAACAGCCAAACAAATCTGAACTAAATTCTATAGATCTAGGTTTTTTCATTGGTCATGGGAAGAAGGGGTTAGAGGGCATTCGGATGCAATCTTCCTTGTATTAGATTGCATTTGGCTCTTTGGTCTCTGGGCTCTAAGATTTATCAATAAAGTTTAGCAACCTTCTCTAAAATTTATATAGCATTGTAGGATAAACGAGGAAAAAATGCTGGTTATTGGTTGATCAAGGTTTAGAGAGAAATAGAGATAAGAAATTTATTTAATAGAATTGTGAGATCACGGACAAATGAAAGGGTAGACAGAAGTATCAAATATCTCTATTGATTGATTATCATTATGCATCAAAGTTCTTCAAGAGTTTAAGACAAGGGGGAAGTTTAGAGATGCGTTTTAAGAGAGGGAGTACAAACCAGCTCCTCAAACAGGATCTCCAGATAAACTAAAACCAAACACATGAGCAAGAGAAAACAGAAAGGTGATAAATATAATGGTAACCATTCGCCCACATACAATGGTTTCAACAATTATCTAATACAAACTCTGATGTTTTCAGTTTTCTTTCTTACTAACCCGTGTATCAACTGTATAATGTTGCAGATAATGCATGCATTCTTAATAAAGAACTCTTATGAAAATGGAATGATTTGTCTTTTTTCTTCCTAAGACTAGATACTACCAATAATTTGTCCATCCTAATTTGAGACATGTCCCGTGCATTGTGCAGGTTTTTCCACAAATCTAAAATATTTACTAATATGATAACATTAGTTAGTATTAACCAGCAATTTTGTGTGCCTTGTTGGAAGGTCATGGGCCTAAAGAAAACACAGGCACACAGGGTAGAAGTGGAAAGAGGAAGAAACCAGATAAAAGCATTGATATTTCTCGGATTTGGAAACAGAAAAACTTGAGTACAGAGGAGTTTATGGCCTTCTCCTCTATGTACGTAGCCTATTGAATGAAGTAAACCCACTTTCATTCATCTATCAAAAGTCATTCATGAACTAATTTGAAATATATGAACTAACAAACAGTTATTCTAGAAAAAACATGCTGAAAATCTCGAAGAGATCTTCTACAAAATCAAGATTGTTCTTCAACACACCACTGAAGGTCAGAAATTTTCCCTAAATCCGGCAGAAAAGGAACGCCTCCACAAACTCATCTGATCACAGATTATTGTGGATGCCTATCAATCAAACATAACTGCTGATGCATTCTGTTTTGACGAATGAAAATTTTCTAAGTCACATGGTGCTTAGTGCCCAAAAGCGATAGAAACACCTCCAAGTTCATTCTTTATTTAAGAAACCACAGATCAATGATTTGCTAGGAGAGAGGAAATCCATGAGCAACACAAGACAGACCTTTAGCAAAAGGATGAGGGAAAAAGGGCAAATCAAGATAGATGGGATTGAGTGTGTGATTCCATAAATGGCGTTTCAGTCCTTGCATGTTTTTAACCCATTATTTTCATTCAGTCCAAAACCCATCTTAATAGTAGATTATAACGAAATGGCTTGGGCATGTCCTTGATTTCCACACACCGCTCATTAAAAAAATACTATGGTTGCCACAAACATCTGAATGATATGAAATATGTTCGATAGCCATTCTAATGTTACAGATCTCATGATGCAAACGCAGTCTTACTGGAAATATTGTCAAGATACGATTCATATTGTACACAATATAATCAGAAAGCTTTCTAAGAAAGTCTGTTTAAAGCCAAAATGCCAAATCCCAGTCATTTTCAGAAGGAAACAGAACTTTTATTGTACTGATTTGGTATAAGCCTATTGAGATGAAAGATTGGCCACATGACCTGCATACAAAGGTCTATTTATTTGGGGTCCTCATCCGAGCACGAAGCATAAATTTTCCTTTAGTAGTAATAGACATTCTCCATAAAACCATTTCTCTTTGAAAGAGCTTGGCCAACCGAGGTTCAATAACCAGCTGTTTACTGCACTCGTGAAATAAAAAGGGCCAATGGTACACAATCCTGTTTGAGCAGCAAATACAGTTTACTTAAAGATTAAGATCTACACAGGTGCTTAGCAAAAAGTAGTTTTATATAAATCAGGCATTGTGTAGATTCAAACCCCTCAGCTGCATGATGGCACTGGACTGGCCTCAGCCCTTCAGCAGGAGTGTAATGAAACTTCTACTAAAACCAGTTGTCCTCGGACACATACTTTTGTCTTGCATCAATAATTTCTAGTTTTCTCCACAACTTTTCCTTATGCATGCTGCAAGTAGGATCGCAGAACTTAGCATGGCAGAATACCATATCTAGTTGAGTTACCCTCTTGCAAGTCTGGACCATTTACTAATATTTCATAATTTCTATGTTACAGGGTTAAGTTGTTTGTGGTAAAACAAATATGCCTATCCAACACTTAGATTTGGCAGAGACCAATAGATCCCAGGTGTATTCTCGCTGTTATTCATATGGTTGCTACTAATTAGCTGGAAATCGAAGAACAGCTGCAGCAATGAACTCTTGGTTAAAATTTCCTCACAGGCCTGACAAGCAATGAGGCAAAGAAAGTTGATTCCACTTTCTTAAAACTCCCAAATTGTTGTTCCCAATGACCAAGATGACATTAATTATGTCATTTCATGGGGAGACTTTAACGTTGGTATCCCTTTTGTAAAAGTTGAACCGGCCATTTCAACAATGTATTCTACAACAACAACAACAACAACAACCTAGACCTTTTATCCCAAAATTTAGGGTCGGCCATATGAGAGAGAGAAAAAATAAAAATAAAAATAAAATGTTGATTTAATTTATGCGGATTTTTCTACACCACTCATTCCTATCTAAGATCGTCTCCTCAACTAAATCCATAACTATCATATCTTTACGAATACATTGTATCCAAGTTTTCAACAACCTACCTCTACGTTTTATTAAATCTCCTATATTTAAGTTCTCTACCTTCCTAACAGGTGCGCCCTTAGGTCTTTGTTGCACGTGCCCAAACCATCTCAGGTGGTACTCTCGCATCTTATCTGCAATTGAACTAACTCACAATTTATTACGTATCTCATCGTTTTTAATTCTATGTTTTTTAGTTTTGCCGTACATCCACCTAAACAATCTCATTTAAGCTACAACCATTTTTTACTCTTGTTGCTATTTAATGACCCAACACTCAATGCCATACAATAAAACAGGTTTTACTGCAGTTCTGTAGAATTTTCCCTTTAAATGTAATGGTATCGTGCGATCACAGAGAATTCCGGATGTTTTTCTCCATTTCATCCAACCCGCTTGAATTCTATTATTCACATTCTTATCTACATTGTCATCATTATGGATGATGGAACCAATATATCTAAATCATTCACTCTTTAATGCATTGCAAAAATAGCCAAGTATATAGGCTGAAATCCAAACAGGATCATAACAATGAAGTCCTACATGCCTTTGCTACTCTATCATACTTGAGCATGAGATAGTATTCAACATCTTGTGCTTCCCAGCACATGCAAAAGTGAACAAACATACTTTTTATATGCCACTGTTATTCTTCTAATGTTTTAATATCAAGTTTCCATTTTAGCTTCCACAACAAGTTTGTTCAATGTTCAATGTCATTAAATGTATCTTTGACTCACCAAAAGCCACACTTTCTCCAAATCAATGTTGATTAGGACTACATGGTGTCAATCTTTCATGTCACAATAAATATAAACTTTTTATCCCTTGCTGGCACATGCTATAACACACATTTCATGTAATATCTAAAACAAATTGTAAGTGGTCCAACCACACTTAGGAAAAAAAAAAAAAAAAAAAAAAAAAAAAAACATCAGTGTATAGGGAAGTGCATATAATTTTTATTACCTCAGTGCTGGATAAACCATGTAATGAGTCAGTGAGTCCATCTCCTGCAGAGAGAGGGAGAGATTAGACAAAGACAAAAACTACAGGATATTCTATTCAATACTTGTAAGTTCTATCCACAGCCATTGCTATTTTCTGAATATATTCATGTCAAGTCATTAGTTTATATCGTTTTCCTTGCATCTAGGCACAAGAGGCAATGCATAGGGATTATCTACTCCATTGTGATTCTTAGTAACAAAATAGTTTCACTCAACAATTTATTGCATGAAAATAGAGGGATGCAGATAGGCCAATCAACAGTATTGAGAAAATCAAATTTAAGTCTTGCACTTTATTCCAATAACATCTGTTAGAGCAATAAACACTTTTGCAGCAATGTTCAGCTAGCGGCTGCAAACTTTGTTCCCATAACTCAGATCACAGTGTCAACAAGGAATACAATCATGAGATGACTGGAAAATAATGTGTACAACTTCCTCCAGTATAAGCCAGATAGGACATCCTGAAGATGACAGTCTTTTTGGTTAAACAAGAGAAGTTTGGACATATTGTGATCCAACTCAGCTAGCACATATTTCAACCAGAAGTCCTTGTTCGCTCTTTTTTCATGCACTAGCAACCTAAATATGTACCATAATCCTATACCTACTCGAAAAATTTTAACCAATAATTGTTGGGTAGTGTCCATCCTAAACTGTTTCAAATTTTTCTCTCAGTTCCTGCTCATTCGTTTATTTTGCTTCCTTGCATTTTTCTCTAATTTTCATTAGATAATCACCCACTGCTCAACCATGACTGAAAAACAAGCAGGCAGGTGCAAGGAGAGAACAAAAATTTATTGAACCTTAACTCAAACTAAAATTGATTCTCACTCCCCAATACTTCCACAGTTTTCTAAAGTGATCAATGATAGCACCAATTTCCCATAGGTCCTGACTTTCTTTCCTCTTATTAATTGCATACAAGTTTCATTCTTTGAATTTCATATGCACCTATTATTAGCTTCTTTTGCTTCAGCTTATTACATAGAAGAGAAATGAATGTGTGGATATGCAATCAAACCATGTGGGAGGTAAAGACTGAAATAATCATTTATTTGAATGTAAAATAATCCCAGCGCATCAAAAAGTACAAACCCATGACCATCCTCACCAGTAAAGTTTCCAGAAACAAAAGCACGGGAGGCATCTCTGAAGACATGAGGACATGAAGAAACAAAGTGCTGTTAGACTACCAGTATATGCAGAATAGAATGCCAGCAGAGCAACATAGAATATTATTATGGCGGGGAAAAAAAATCAATGTTCTACTACTTTGCACGCAAGTCTTGTAACTTAGTAAAGCAGATGTAGCTCAATGACGAAGTTCTCAATCATATGAATGAAATGCATACTTGTACAATAATGCATACTTGTACAAAATATTGAGGTGCAATTTTTGAAGGATGCTGAAAGTTGTGATAAATTAAAGGAAAGAGAGGTAGACCATTGAAATCAAGCCAACGTTTGCCAGGGTGTGATTTGATCATTGGCTGTTGGTTTATGGTGAAGGTTTGATCAACCACAGACTCTATTTGTCCAGCTAACAATGGTCAAGGTAATATAAGACAGACACAATTGAAACATTGATATAAGTCACAGACTGTTTGATATGCAAAACAAATAGGTTCATGTGAAGACGGAAGTAATGAACCCTAAATCCAAAATCCTAAACCCTCGACCAAAACCCAAAACCCAACACAAAACCACAAGCCAGCAAAGATACCAAATCACGTATTGATTGATGTACAATAAAGCTATAGAAGAATGGGAAATTCTAAATTTTTGCATACAGAATGAATGGGTCGGGAAGAACTTTACCTCCCAGAAAAATGATTGTAACCTCCTCCGACGCCATAATGAGATTTTCCTTTTGTAACATCAAACACGGAGCTGACAAAATGTGGAGCGCCAATTAAAATTTTGAATAACTTCTGAATTGTAGAGTTGAGAGAGAGAGAGAGAGAGATTTTACCCCAAGATGGCTAGAAGAATAGGCAAGGTATCATCAGTACCATTGTAAAGAGAGAGTTGTTCAACAGTAAACAAACTCTGCTTATAAAAATCAACAATCAATCAAGTGATTTAGTTCGGTAGAGAGAGAAAGAGAGATAGAGAGAGAGAGAGAATCAAACCGGTAGAGGATGAGATCTATGGAGGAAACGGGTATATAGAATAGCGATGAGGGGTATGGAAACCGCAATCAGTACGAAGGGAGACCTCTTCACCATCTTCTATGGAGGTTCATGAAACCGGGAAATTGACCAACCTTATTTTTCCCTTAATCAAACCACATATTTAGGTTTTCCTTTTGTTTTTCCGCGTGAAGTTTGTACGAAATTAACCATCTTTTTTTAAAACAACTTTTCGTAAAAAAAAATTTCTATTCGTGACTTATGATGATCGTATTTGAGGAACTCGACCAACACTGTTGGTTGAGTTAAGTTTCGATAACTCAACCAACACTGTTGGTCGAGTTCCTAGAACGCGACGATTTCGCGTGCCTTTTCCCTCTTCCTTTCTTCTTTCTTCTTTCTTTCTTTCTTTCTTCTTTCTTTCTTTCTTTCTTCTTCCTTCTTTCTCTTCTCTTTCTTCTTTCTTTCTCCTTCTTCTTCTTCTTCTCTCCGCCTGCGCTCTTTTCTTCCTCCGCTCTCTCTGGTTCGCGGACTTTATTTCTTCTTCCGTCTTCTTCTTTATTCTTTCTTCATCTTCTTCTTCTTCTTCTCCTCTCCGCCTACGACTCTCTTCTTCCTCCGCTCTCTCTGGTTCGCATGCTTGCACTCTCCTTCAACTGTTATTCTCTCTTCCTCCTTGCTCGCTCCTTTCTTCTCCTTCGGTCCTTCATAGCAGCACCTTCTCCTTCTCTCTTTCGGTCCTTCATAGCAGCATTGCGCCTTGTCTGCTTCGCAACAACAATAGTTCTGTGATTATAAGGTAGTTTCTCTTGCTCATCCACACCTCATTGATGTTCATTTGATTAATTACATATGATTATTGAGAAATTTGGGTTGACTATGATTCTTGTTGCATATGAATGATATTTGTTTGAAATTAGAGTTTCGAAATTAGGGTTATGAAATTAGAGTTTTTGAAATTAGGGTTTTGAAATTAGATTTTTGAAATTAGAGTTTTTGAAATTAGGGTTTTAAAATTAGGAATTTTGAAATTTGGGTTTTGAAATTTGGGTTTTTAAAATTTGGGTTTTGAAATTTGGGTTTTTGAAATTAGGGTTTTGAAATTAGAGTTTTGAAATTAGGAATTTTGAAATTAGGATTTTTGAAATTAGGGTTTTGAAATTATGGTTTTTGAAATTAGAGTTTTGAAATTATGAATTTTGAAATTAGGGTTTCTGAAATTAGGGTTTTGAAATTATGAATTTTGAAATTAGGGTTTTGAAATTAGGAATGCATGGTTTCTGAAATTAGAGTTTCTGAAATTATTAGTATTCTGAATGATATTTGTTTGAAATTAGAGTTTGTGAAATTAGGGTTTCTGAAAGTGGAGTATCTGAAATTATTAGTGTTCTGAATAATGTTCGTTTGAAATTAAGATTTCGAAATTAAGGTTTCTAAAATTAGGATTGTTCTATTAAATATAAAATTGTTATAACAGTTGTTAAATTTACGATTGTTTAGTATGTTAATGATATGTTTGATTTTGTTGTTTAGAATAAAATGACGGAAATTGTGAGATTGCTATGTTATATTGATGGTGATATTGTCATGGGTGTGAATAGAGTTGATTATAATCATCGGGCCTCTAAGTTGATTCGGGTGAAAAATAATGTCTAATTTAATGAGTTGGTGTATGCGATTTGTAAGGGTTTTCGGATAAATTCTACGACACAACATTTGGAGATTTATCATTGGTGTGCAATGTCAAACACTCAAACTGGAAATGCATGGTATGAATTGGTACCAATTAGTGATGATGATGATGTTGTTAATTTGATGGACTTTGCGGGAATGATGGGATCGGGTTTTACACATGAATTATATATAAAAACTGTCGATGGTGGAATATCTTTGCATCAAGTTGATGGTGGAATGTCTTTGCATCAAGTCGATGGTGGAATGTCCTCACATCAAGTTGCAGGTGAAATGCTATTGCATGAAGGATGTGATTATACGGATGATTATCCACAAATCGAATCTCGAGTGGATTTTGTATTGGCAGAAATGGATAATGATGTAGATGAGGAGGAAATAACCGAAGAAGAGGCGGAAGATGAGACGGAGGAAGAGGATAATGATGAAGATGATGATGAAGTTGGTGGTGGTGGTGGTAATGATGGTGTTGAAGAAATTCATACATCATATATTCCTTATGCTTATACCTGAATAAACGAGTTAATCCCCTTCATGATCACTGCACCTGGAGGTGATGGTTATGTGACTTTCGAGCAAAAAAGTAGATTAAGAGGCGATAATTTTAGTTTTATTGATAAATTGAAGAAGGGAATGAGATTTGAGATGAATAATGAATTTATTCATGTGGTGAAAATGTACCATGTCGAGCATCACTACCAATTTCGTGTTGGAAAATCAACTCCTAAACTTTGGATTACAATATGCTTACAAAGAGATCAAGGTTGTCCGTGGAGATTACGTGCTCGTAAAATAAAATTTGTTAGTGCATTTGTGATTTCCAGTGTTGACGGTCCACACACATGTGTCAATGCTGGCTTGATGTAGGATCATGGACAACTCGATTCTAATTTGATTGCAAGACATATTCTTAACTATGTGAGGGAAGATCCAAGTGTCAAAGTATCTTTTTTACAGATAGTTTTGATGGATAAAACCACATATGCAATCTCACGTAGAAGAGTTTGGGAAGTAAAGAGAAAGGCCATAGAGATGGTATATGGAGATTGGGATAATTCATACAAACAACTACCTCAGTTGTTGGATGCTATAGCACAAAAGAATCCGAGGACACGAGTTAGTTGGAAGCTGGGTGGACCAAATGCAGGTGGTAAAAGGGTACTTCAATCTGTTTTTTGGGCATTTGCTCCTAGCATCGCAGCCTTAAAAAATTATAGACCATTGATCAGTGTAGATGAGACTCACCTTTATGGGAAATACAAGTATAAGTTATTGATTGTATGTAATATGGATGGTGTCAATCACATTGTTCCATTGGCTTTTAGATTGGTTGATGGAGAGTCTTTTACCTCATGGTCGTGGTTCTCATATTGTGTACGAGAGCATGTTGTTGGAGATAGAAAGGGTCCAATATGCTTAATTTCGGATCGACATGAGGGGATAAAAGCAATAGTTGCTCGTCCTCAGTTTGGATGGGCACTTCCAAATACTATGTGGCGATTTTGTGCACGTCATGTGGTTAGCAATTTCAACACACATCATAAAAATTAAGCTTGTAAGAGAATTACCACTATTACTGCGTTATAACCACAACCCAAAAAGTTTACGGCTTATATGATAAGAATGAAGGAGATAAAAGAAGATGCTCCTGATTACTTTGCAAATATTTCTCCAGAACAGTAGACTCTCTCTCATGATGGTGGATTCCGTTTCGGTTATATGACCACAAACATAAGTGAGAGCTATAATGCCGTCCTAAAAGGTGCTAGAAATCTACTTTTTTCAGCCTTAGTGTTTAAAACTTTTTACAACTCAGTGAACTATTTCGAGACTCGATTGGGTGAGGCAAGAGCAGGAATTGCAAGAGGAGAAAGGTATACAAAATATACCCAGACTATACTAGGGAGGTGGATGAGTACGACCAATCTCCCTACTGTTGTTGGTTTTAGCCGAGAGCATGGGATATTTGAGATAGAGACCGGCCATCGACAAACACCGTTTGGCCACAAGGGAGGAAATAAACAAATTGTAAGTGTTAAGGATGAGAAGTGCACATGTCAGAAATGACAAAGTTATAGAATCCCTTGCTCTTATGCAGTTGCTGCACTATCACGGACGATGATTGATGTCCATATGATTGTAGGAAAATGGTATACATGGGAACACCAACTAAGGGTTTATGAGCACCATTTCATGCCACTCGGAGATGCAACGGGTTGGCCAGTGAGTTCCTATTTAATTGTCATTTCCGACGTATCACTTAGACGTCAAAAAGGAAGACCTAAATCATCTCGGTATCATAACGAGATGGATATTTGAGAATCATCATCGCGCACATCTTGTGGGAGTTGTAGTGCAGAGGGTCACAATCGAAGAAAATGCACAAAACAAATAAGATGTAGTGTTTGTAGCAGAGAGGGACACAATAGACGACATTGTTCGACGAAAACAATGAATCTTGATTGTATTTCACTTTTAAGTTTATTTCATGTATTATTTAGCATATTCGATATCATCGTGTACTTGTTAATCATTTGACGTACATTTTCTTATGAATGTATTCCATATTTTCGTCCCTATATTTATCATTGTATTTGAATTTTAACATTGTCTTTTTTGTTAATCATTTTTATTTGTATTTTACTTCTTTGTCTTTATATTTATCATTTTTTTAGGTGTTTACTCAAATAGTTTAACTTTTAACATTTTCATTAATGTATGCAGATGGATCCTGACCTTCTGACGAAACCGTTCTACGTTTACAGCGAGCTCACCGTTCATCGAGCGTTTGGGCGGGAGATGCCCACAGCTTCCTTGTTTGTCATCGTCAGGAGGCCGTTCTACGACGTTGGGAGCACGGTCATATTGATGATCAGGTTATCCCTTTTCTTAAGCGGTCGGGGTTTATAGGAGTCACTCATCTACGGTTTGTTTCGCTTGATTGGCATTTGATCATGACATTGGTTGAGAGATGGAGACGCGAAACTCATACATTCCACTTCCCACAGGGTGAGCTTACAGTCACCCTCCAGGACGTTGAGGTTCTTTTGGGGTTGCTCGTCGATGGGTTACCCGTGGTGGGTAGATCGACGGGTGTGTCGTGGGCTGATGAGTGCGAGCGCTTATTGGGTGTTAGGCCGCCACGATCCGCATTTAAGAACGGATCTTTAAGTATGCCCTGGTTGAGTCAGATGTTTGCGGAGTTGTCTGAGGATGCTGATGAGGTTCGTATTTTACAGTGGACTCGGGCATATATCTTGTTATTGATAGGGGGTGTGCTGTTTTGTGATAAAACAACATATTATGTACATTTATAATTTTTATTACTTTTAGAGGATTTAGGTAGTTCTAGTCACTATAGTTGGGGATCAACGTGTTTAGCATTTTTATATAGACAGTTGTGTATAGCCTCACATGCTGGTTCACGTGAGATAGCTGGGCCTCTGATTCTTCTTCAGATTTGGGTTTGGGAGAGGTTTCCGTATATTGCTCCCGTTAGACGAGATGTTGTAGATTTTGATGGTCCACTTGCCTTACGGTGGAGGACGCGATTTAATGTCACTACGCTTCCTATGCACGTTATTAGACCGTATAGGGAGGCGTTTGATAGACAGAGAGGTTATCAGATAGTTTGGATACCGTATACTGAGGAGGTACTATCTTCTTTACCGACTACTGTCATGATGGTAGAGATGTTTGGCATGCACAAGTACCTTTGATTTACTTTAGTATCATTGAGTGGTACTTTCCCGATAGAGTAATCTGCTAGTTTGGAGCGATTCATTTCATTCCCATTCCTTGTGACACAGAGGATCATCTCCATGATACTACGACACACGGTCCATAGGACGTTGATTGGTCGCTGGAGTACGCACAGTATATAGAGATTTGGACTGCGCGACAGGACCACTTAGTTGAGTTCGACACGTCATTCGGACCGACGGTTGACCCTTCCTATCCGATGTGGTTTCATGTGATTACACGCCGTTTCATAGGCCGTCGAGGAGCTTACTTGAGTCACGTGGTAAGTTTTAATTTTATTTATTTTTTATCTATATCATATTTATCTTTTTAACTTATTCATGTATATGTTTTTGTAGTGGGAGAGGTTGCATGAGATTCGAGACTCTGACGACGTCGAGGATATACATCACATGGCGGATTCGGCTTGGCTGACGATATAGATGAGATCATGACTATGAGGACAGGACCAACCGTACTTCCTGAGGGCGATCATGAGGGTGAACATGATGACAGACAGCATCGACGACGAGGAGGGAGAGTACGTCCTTCGAGACTAGCACCTGATGTTGCAGGGCCTTCACATACCTACGATTCACCACCTTCTCAGCCTTCCTCTTCTCAACATCCGCTTGACGATGTAGGGCTTTTGAGCGGGTATGTATACTCCTCACCTTTTTTCATACTTGAGGTTAGTGACTTGCCCGATACTTCTACTCCGGGTGCTCCATATAAGGGAATTCGTCCGAATGTTAACATGGGTGAGGGGGTGACACACGTTCAGGGAGGAGGTGGCCCACCATTCTTCCATGCACCAGCAGTTCCTTTTGCCCCCCAGGACGATCAGTGTCCTTCTCAGATTACACAGATAGATGATCAGGGACTTATACATCCCGATCCTAGTGTAGGTAGACCAGATGTTAGACAATATAGTAGGAGAAGACGACGACGTTGATTTACTGGACTTTGTATATCATTTTTTTCGTTATATTAATGAAACTCATGTTTTACTGTTTTCTTTGTGAGGGTATGAATTTGTTTTGAAACGATATCTGTGAATTGAGATCAGTTTGAATGTGAATTTTGTTTGTGGTTGTGTTTGGATTGTGGAGGTTGAATTTGGTTTCTGATATGTTTGGATTATGGAGGTTGAATTTGGTTTCTGTACTATATTTTGGTGTTAGGGATTTGCAGTGGGATTGTTGAGATTTGGTGTTTGCAGAAAGTTTGGTTACGATTGTTTTTTTTTTTTTTTTTGAGTTATACAGGTTTTTGGCTTATCAACACAAGAAGGATGGCTGGGGTGGGGGTAGCGCGTTGGTCGCGTGTTGGGAAGTCGATCAACAGTGTTAGTCGACTTCTCAACACACGACCAACACTGTTGGTCGAGTTCCCCAAACGCGACCATCATAGGTCACAAACCGAAATTTCTTTTGCGCAAGGTTGTTTTACGAATTGTTTTTAAAAAAAGGGTTAATTCCGTACAAATCTCTTTCCTCGTACCTATAAAGAAAAGGATAGAAAAAACCATGACAGTTCATCACAGAAAAACCCCTCGAACCACGAAAAGTGTCATGAGTAAAGATGAAACTGACCATTTTTGGGTGGATCGAAGAACCGTGGGCCGATTCGATCACAGCTTCGAGATCTTGTAACAACTGCAGACATAAGAAGAGTTAGAATTTAACCACCTAAGAAGCTACTTAAGAAGCAGTATCAACTACAGAAAACAAATCTACTTAAGCAACTATAGATAAAGAATGAAGTGAAGGGTGTAGCAAATAAGAAACTAACTTTAGTTAGTTAGACATAAAGTTAGTTAGTTAGTTAGTTACTCGGTGGATTCCAAAAGGCAATGTACATATAGAGTTGTAATAGGCAGTCGACAGCAAGAATAAACAAGTTGTCTTCTTCTCTGCTTCAACCTTCTGTCTCTCTATGCAACTCTCCCTATCTCTCTTTCTCTCTTTCTTATTCCCTCTATCTTTCTCTTTTCTCTTCTATCACATTGCATTACTGTCCCATTTACAGTTTCACTAACAGTCCTACCATCTCCTTTTGACACTTCCCAGCAAAGTTCATAACAGATTTGGTATCAGAGCCTTCAAACCTCGACAAGAAACAGAAAATATGGCAGAGGGAACTCAATTGAAAGCCATAGACAAACAGCTCAAGAAGCAAGAGACAAAAATGCAAGAAAACTACCAGGAATTGGGAAGAAAACTGGATGAGCAATCCTCAAAATTGGAAGAATAGTCACAAAAACTGGAATCCTACATGGCCACGATGGATGCTAGGTATGTAGCCATTCTTAAGTTGCTAAACAAGGAAAAATCAGAAGAACCTGAAAATAACAAAAATTACCAATCTCCCATTTTACCTACACTCTCTAATAGAAGATTGAGGACAGTGATATAACCAAGAAAGAACTAATGGTGCATGGAATATCACCAAACCCTCCTCGAATAGAATTGCCAATGTTCACAAGAGAGAACCCCATGAATTGGCTAAGTAAATGCAACAAATTTTTTGTTGTTTACCAAATACCCAAGCATGTATGGGTAGATAGAATCGAAATGTATCTTGATGGTAAAACTGAAATTTGGTTCCATGGTATAAAATTAACCAGGCCAGAAATGTGTTGGGAAGAATTTTCGCAGCTTCTAAGTCAACGTTTTGAAGCCAAAGGCATACAAGATGAAATTGAAGAGTTCAACAAATTTCAACAAATTGGCTTTATAGCTGAATACAAAACCAGATTTGAAGAACTATGGCCGATAATGCTTCAGAAAAACCAAAGATTAATTGAGTCATACTTCATTTCCAGTTTTATTAGTGGCCTGAAGGAAGAGATCAAACCTATGATACGAATGCTTAAACCAAGTTCCCTACTTCAAGCTTTTGAAATAGCCACACTTCAGGAGCAGTCCTTAGAAATGGCCAAAAGCAGGAGAGGATACTCAGGAGATAATGGAGCAGGAACAAAAAGCTTGGGAGTGCCAACAAACTCTTATAAAAACAATTTCAGTAAAGCGAAAAGATGGACAAATGGTGCTGAAGGAACAGATAAAATGCCTAAAATTTCTTCCTAAGAAATACAATTCAGAAGAGTCAATAACATCTGCTACAAATGTGGAGAAAAATTCACACAGGGGCACAATGCAAGTTCAGAAACATCAACATGATTCTAGCAGCAGAGGAGGATGGTACAATAGAAGCTACAAAAGGCAATGAGGAGTTGAATGAGGAAGTATTTGAGGTACCTCTATGTGCTTTCTCTCGTTCATTGAGTAGAAAAACTATAACTTTACATGACACTATCAGTGGAATAGCCATTTCAATACTAGTTGACACGGGTAGCTCCAACAGTTTTGTAAATAAACTGGTGGTAGAGGAACTGAATTTGCAATCTGAAAGGGCTGAACCTTTACATGCTTTATTAGCATATAGGAGTCAAGTGAGTAGCTTTAACCAAGTTAGAGGGGTTAAATGGAGTATACAAGGATATCATTTTTCATTTGACTTACGAATAATTCAATTGGGGGGATGGGACATTATCTTGGGTGTAGACTGGATGTTCAACTTCAGCCCCATTACATTTGATTTCAAACTATTACAAGTAAAGTTAGCTACTACAGAAAGAGAAGTAGTTCTATTAGGGCAAGCTGAAGGGTCTAGAATGAAATTGGTGAGAGGGAAAAACTTAAAAAAGTTCAGGCCACAACAGTTGTCTAGCAGCACTTCAATTTCCATTACTGCAGAAAATAACAACTCTCAAGTTCAGAAATCTAAATCCAAATTGCTGAAACAATTTGAGGATGTATTCTCCATTCCAAAATCACTACCTCCAGAAAGGTCTCTTGATCATTCCATTTCCCTCAAAGCAGATGCATAGCCATTCAAACTTAGACCCTATAGATATCCCCACTCCTAGAAGAATGAGATTGAAAAACAGATTGAAGAGATGTTGAATACAGGGATCATCAGGCATAGTTCCAGCCCTTTTGCTTCTCCTGTGTTGTTAGTTAAGAAGAAGGATAATTCCTGAAGATTTTGTGTAGACTACCGACAGCTTAACACCACGATAATTAAGGATAGGTATCTCATACCCAATATAAATGAATTACTCGATGAGTTACATGGATCCAAACTATTCTCAAAGATAAACTTGAGAGCAGGTTATCACCAAATTAGAGTCAAGCCTAGAGATGTAGAAAAGACTGCTTTTCAAACTTACCATGGCCACTTTGAATTCTTAGTTATGCCTTTTGGTTTAACAAATGCTCCGGCCACATTTCAGTCCCTAATGAACCAGATCTTCTAACCATACCTCAGAAAATTTGTTCTAGTATTCTTTGATGATATACTAGTTTATAGTCCAGACCTTTAATCCATATATTAAACCTAAAAACTGTCATTCTAATTCTCAGGCAGCACCAATTATTTGCAAAGTTCTCAAAGTGCACATTTGGTCAATCACAAGTAGAATATTTAGGCCACATTATATCTGATTCTGGTGTTAGGATGGATCCTCAGAAAATTGAATTTATTGTGTCATGGCCTATACCCTCATCTGTTAAAGAACTCAGAGCTTTCATGGGATTATCAGGCTATTACAGGAGGTTTATTAAAGACTATGGTTTAATCACCAAACCTTTGAATGATCTCCTCAAAAAGAATAGTTTTTCTTGGACTGAGGAAGCTGACAAATCATTCCAAAAACTTAAGACTGCAATGAGTACAACACCTGTTATGAAGTTACCTGACTTCTCCAAGCCATTCGTAATAGAAACTGATGCATGCCTTCATGGGTGGGGTGCGGTGCTAATGTAAGAGGGGTATCCAATTGCTTATTTAAGCAAGGCACTAGGATTCAAGAGTCAAGGCCTATCCACATATGAGAAGGAGCTAATGGCAGTAGTTATGGCTGTGACAGAGTGGAAACATTACTTGGTGGGATACTATTTCATCATAAAGACAGATCATCAGAGTTTGAAATACCTCCTAGAGCAAAAACTCACAACTTTCCTGCAATACAAATGGTTTACAAAACTTTTAGGCCTAGATTATGAGATCTAATATAAAAAAGGAGCAAAAAACAGGGCTGTTGATGCATTATCCAGGAGGGGCACTCCGGAAAAGCAAAATCAGGAGAAACAAGTAATGTCTATATCTGTAATTCAACCACTATGGATACAGGAAGTAATTCAGAGCTATGGAGAGGTGAGGAATGTCAGAAGCTCCTAGCCCAACTGATAATAGAACTAGAGGACAACCAGATTTTCAGTACAAAGATGGAATTCTGAAATTCAAGAAGAGAATCTATGTGGGGAGTGGTGGTCATTTGAGGTCCAAAATAGTTGAGCAAATGCATAGCTCAGCTCTGGGAGGTCACTCAGGACAGCAAGTCACACTATAAAGGGTAAAAACCATATTCTATTGGCCAGCAATGAAAGTAACAATAAATTAGTTTGTGCTGGAATATGATGTTTGCCAAAGAAATAAACATGAAAATATACTCTATCCTGGGTTACTCCAACCATTACCCATACCTACTCAAGCTTGGTCTCAACTAAGCATGGATTTCATTGAAGGTCTTCCTGAGTCGCATGGTTTTGATATAATTCTGGTAGTCATTGACAGATTCACAAAGTTCAATCGTTTCATAGCATTAAAACACCCTTATACTGCTCTGAAAGTAGCTGAATTGTTTGTGGAAAATGTGTTCAAATTGCATGGGTTGCCTGATTCAATAGTTTCAGACAGATATAGAATTTTTACAAGTCTTTTTTGGCAAGAATTGTTCAGAATAACTGGTACTCAACTAAATTTCAGTAGTGCATGCCATCCTCAATCAGATGGCCAGAGTGAAAGGCTCAACCAGTGTGTGGAATGTTACCTTAGATGCATGACAACTGACAGACCAGGAGCATGGAGACAATGGCTAAGCCTAGCAGAGTGGTGGTACAATACCAATTTCCATTCCAGCTTGCAGATAACCCCTTTTGAAGTCTTATATGGTTACAAACCTAGAACCATACCCATGGGGCCTTATTGGGAGACTGTAAACCCAACTGCTGAAGACTTTGTGAAAAATAAACAAGCTATACTAAAAATTCTTAAAGATCATTTGGCTCGAGATCAGAGTAGAATAAAGCTGAATGCAGACAAAAGGAAGACTGAAAGAGAATTCCAAGTTGGAGATCTTGTCTACCTCAAGCTCCAACCTTATAGGCAACAATCAGTGGAGCTCAGAAGACAACTCAAACTGTCCTCAAAATTTTATGAACCTTTTCCTATAATTGCAAAGATTGGCATGGTTGCATACAGATTGGAGTTACCACAAGGCTCAAAAATCCATCCTGTGTTTCATGTCTCGTTACTCAAAAGGAAGATAGGTCCCAACACTGAAGTCATGCCTAGCCTTCCTCTAATGGGATCAGATAAATAAGCCTTGGTGGAGCCTGATGCAGTATTAAAAAGAAGAGTAATATGGAGGAACAATGAACCAGTCACACAATGGTTGATTAGATGGGTTAACCTCAGTCATGAAGAGTCCACATGGGAAGATATGAACTTCATCAAAGCTCAGTTTCCAGCTTTTAAATCTTGAGGACAATGATAGTTTTATGGGGAAGGGAATGTAACAACTGCAGACACAAGAAGAGTCAGAGTTTAACCACCTGAGGAGCTACTTAAGAAGCTATATCAACTGTAGAAACAAGTCTACTTAAGCAACTATAGATAAAGAATGAAGTGAAGGGTGTAGCAAATAAGAAACTAACTTTAGTTAGTTAGGCATAAAGTCAGTTAGTTAGTTACTCGGTCGATTCAAAAAGGCAATGTAAAAAAACAACAAAAAAAAACCTCCCCCCCCATATAGAGCGGAAAAGGGAAAAGAAAAAAAAGAAAAAAAAGGCTTTTCCCCCTCCGACAAACCCCCCCCCCCCCCCCCTCTCTTTTTCTTTTTTCTTTTTCTCTCTCTTTCTCTTTCTCTCTTTTTCTCTTTCTATCACATTGCATTACTGTCTCATTTACAGTTTCACTAACAGTCCTACCATCTCCATTTGACACTTCCCAACAGAGTTCATAACAGATCTTCCCAGGGCCAGGTTGAGCCAGTTTCAGAAAAACTTTTTTTGAAATCAACCTGACCTGATGAATACCCGTCGTGCTAGTCTGGCCCAACCGATTCACGATTTTGATTTTTTTTTAACTTTATTTGTTTTCAAACTCCCTTTGACTTATTTTTTATCTCCTTTTTTTAATTCTTTTTTACTCTCTTTGTTGTTTTTTTAACTCTCTTTATTTTTTTCTCTTTTTATTTTTTTTTAAACTCATTTTTTTAAATCAACCAAAAAAATACAAAAAAATTTTAGAGTGATTCTATTGAATTCGGTATACGTCTACTATCAAACTCTTCACTTGAATTTTAAAATTCACTAATTTTTTATACTTATATTTTTTTATTTTTACACAAAGATAATTTTTTTTACATATTTATATAATTTTTCTATATACTAAAAATTTATTCTTCTTCTTTTTCTTCTTATTTTTCTTCTTCTTTTGTATTCAAGTTCTTGTCCATGTCTTGCCTCCTTTTTTCATATCTTTCCAATCTTTAATGCAAATTAAGGTTTTCAAAGTGTTATCTGCCAAATTTATGTCTTTTTGTTAATATTTGACCACATGCACTAAAAGTATTTTCTGATGGTACAGTAAACACCGGAGGGATTAGTATTTTTTTTATCATTTTGACTAAAATTATATAGTAAGATATATTATTTTTTCACCAATCTAATATATCAAATTAATCATTATCGTCACAACCTTCTAAACTATGTGTTTATTAGTGTTGGAGGTGGGTTACAGTTCAACAGATATCGATTCCTTATTGACTCGAGCGGTTGCCATCGACGGGATGTAAAACCTACAAAAATAGCCGGAGGGTGCTCCGACGGGGGAGTTTCCGACACTCAAGTTAGAAAAAACGATTTTCGAATATAAAGAAACAGACTAAGAGCTCAAAGAGGAAGAGATTTCCTGTGATTAGAGTACCCAATATGAAAGGTTAAAATAGCGTACCTGACTTAGAAAGTTTTTGGATATTATATACCTGCGAGAGTCGTATGTCGTTGGGGTGTTTCAACTCTACTTTCTTTACCGAGCCGATTCGAAAATCTTAGAAGTTCAATATTCTGAATTAATCGTGATCTTCATCATATGGAAACTTTTGTTTCCTGGAAAAATCCTTTCATTAATTGAAAAATTCTAAAGATGTCGTTCTTAAGCAGGAAATAAAAAATGTTAGGGTGTTTTGACTTTCCTTTATAACCGTTAGAGCTGCTGACTATTGGTTGGTTTTTCAGCCAATGAAAGATCTTTGGGATTCGTTCGTTCGATGAACCAATGATTGAGTACCCGATCGGGGAGATTACACTTGCTTGATAAATCTCGTTTGGTAAGCGAGCGACTGAGACCCTATCATTCAAGAAATTTGGGCAACTAAAACCCTTCGATAAATAGTCATAGAGAATATTGGATATTGGACGGTAGCTATCCTTTGTGGGTCTCGCGTGTGGGCCTTTCAAATGCTATTCCATCGAATTGGGTCTAAAATTATGTCTCATCATTTGCCCCCTACTCAATGTGTCATTTTATGAGAAAGACACCATGAGTACCCATTTTTTGTTTACGTATCGACACCACGTGTTGTCGTTGGGGTATGTAGATCGTCTCTTGGCATTTTTATAAAGCCATTTGTTCGTGCGCACCTGGCACCTTCATTCCCTTTTTTTCCTCAAGAGCCATCGAGAAGTCATTTTCGAAAACAAGAAAATGTTCGCTACTCAAGCTTACTTGGGCATCGGCGGTATCGCGAGCACCATGTTCATAGAGAAGCTTCAAGAAATCCAGATTGATATGCTGATGGGAGAAGATTATACTTTGATGTCCATCATGAATACTGATAGGGCTAACATGGTACCGGAGGGGTGCGTACCGATGTACCACCAATTGGTTAAGTACGAATTAAAAGTTCCATATACAGGTTCTTTTGCGGAGGTACTATGCTGTTGGAATATATTCTCAACTCTCTTGATCCCAATTGCCTAGCGTCTGGTGGTTATCGTGGCTTCTCTATTAGGGTTTTGTCATTTTTACTTTGATTTTGACATTTTATCGTCTGTCTTTATCTTGATGAGATGTGAAAACAGTTGTTCGACCAAGGGCTAGTACAAGCTACAGACTCAACCCAAGTCCAACTGGAGGTTCTGCTACAAGAAATCCATTGACAAGAACTGGATGCACAAGTTTTTCTTCATAGAATTCTCAGATAAGAATCGCATCCCCATGTTGCTTAACGCCAATGAGGGGCTTTCTTTAGGACTAAAGCCCCCAGCCCCATCTAAGTACGGTCATTTCATTCGGTTAGTCGGTGGTTATTGTAAGTCCACTGGTTAAAGCATATGGGTTGAGTCCCTGTTGGATGATCAGATGCTATCTTTGGTGAGTCTGCTGATGGGGGAGAAAAGGAAGGTCAATAGGCCCCTCTTATTAGAAAGAGAAAAGGTCGAGTTGGTTGATTCTGTGGACTCCTTTGATGATACCGTACTGGAGAAAATCACCATCGATAGGCAGATTCGGTTGGGTGTGAGGGGTCTCCTCAGGAGTCCGTCGGGGTGTCTATGGCCCTCCAGGAGTCTTCTTCTCTCTTATCGAAAAGAAGAAAGATTTTATCGCCCTTGCCCCTGTCAGGGCACGGGCTAGTTATTCTGTCGGAGCGTTCAGATCCAACGAGAACCATTCCGATGGAGACCCTTGTCTCGGAAGGAAGTGAGTCAATGGGGAATGAGAGCATTGGTGAGGGCGAACCGGGAAGATTGAGAGATGTTTCCTCACCTGGCACTAAGGCAGGGTCGCATATTTCCATAACTGTAATGGAGAAGATAGTGAGACCTTCGTCTACTGTTCTAGTTTAGCCTTTGCGCAAAGGAAAGCGCAAGGTTCCTGATGGGACTGTTTTACTGTCTGTCGTTCCCGTTCGATCCTTTGACAGACGAAATGGCTCAAAAGAGCGAGGGACTGTTGCGGTTTATGTTGGGGATATGCAATTCAATTATATAGATTTGGCTGAGGCAGATTGAATCGTGGATCAGTTAGACTTTCATCGGTACGAGATCGACCTGCATAGGATATCCCAGGAGCAAGTTAGTGGGGTATTTAAGTCCTTCAGTTTAATGGTATCACCCTCTTTGCATCTGTTTGGCTTTTTCCTCCTTCCTGTTTTTTCTGATCCAGTTTTCTCTTCAGACAATGATTTTGGCAGAATTTCAAGAATGACAGAGGAGGCAGGTGGCGGACTACTGGGAAGAACGCATCGTTGGGTTAAGCTAGCGGTGAGAAAGGCTAGAGTCGGAGGCCAAGATACACAAAGCTTGTCTCCAATCAATTGAGAAATTGGCCCAACTACATGAATAGTCTCTTCAGGCGGCAGAGCGTAAAATAACTGATCTTGAGAAACTTCGTACCAGGGATGTCCTTGCTCTTAAGGATTCCCGATGCAAGTTGATCGAGAAACTGAAAAGTGCCGAAGAGCTAATTCGTCGAATGGGCCTGAGTGACGCATTGCCCCCAGTTGAGGGGGCTGCTACGGCCCAGGGGTCAGCTGTTGTTCCTGAAGCCTCCACTATGGTCCTAGCTATAAGGTGGTCTACCTTTTGTGAAATTCTATGATCTTTCTCTCGATCCCGTGTAATGTTTGTTTAAGACTTTCCAACTCCCTTCGGGTAATTAATCAACGACATAATTTATTCACTGTGATAGCTCTTATTATATTAATCTGACAGGATCGTCGTACAATAGGAAATGATTGATATTACGGTCGTGCCTATCCGTTCGGGGAGTTTCATC
The DNA here is from genome assembly GCA_037126225.1 of Dillenia turbinata. NCBI lineage: Eukaryota > Viridiplantae > Streptophyta > Magnoliopsida > Dilleniales > Dilleniaceae > Dillenia > Dillenia turbinata. The sequence goes on along the minus strand of JBAMMX010000020.1, from coordinate 26,811,047 downwards.
ATTTATTGATAACACGTTCGAACAATAGGATTCGGACGATTCGGGCCCAACAATATGAGACTTTTAGATAGAGGGGCCGTGTCCACCCGTTCGAAAAATTCCATCCCTTATTGATGACACGTTCGATCAAAAGAAAACTTTAAATTGGGGGGTCATGTCCACCTATTCGGGAAGTTTCATCCCTTATTGATGACATGTTCGAACGATAGGATGCAGACAACTTAGGCCAAACAATAGGATACTTTTAGATAAAGGGGTCGTGTCCACCCGTTTGGGGAGTTCAATCCTTTATTGATGATACGTTCGATCAGCAGGAAACTTTATATTGGGGGCTGTGTCCACCCGTTCGGGAAGTTCCATCCCTTATTGATGACACGGTCGAATGATAGGATACGAGCTACTTAGACCCAACAATAGAAGACTTTTAGATAGAGGGACCGTGTCTATTTATTTGGGAAAGTTTTATCTCTATTGATGACACGTTCTATCGGCAGGAAACTTTAGATTGGGGGTCATTTCTATCCCTTTGGGGAGTTCCATCCCTTATTGATTATACGTTCGAATGATAAGATCCGGGTGACTTAGGCCCAATAATAGGAGACTTTTAGATAAAGAGACGTGTCCACCCGTTCAGGGAGTTCCATCCTTTATTGATGACACATTCGATCAGCAGGAAACTTTAGATTGGGAGGCTGTGTCCACCTGTTCAGAGAATTCTATCCTTTATTAATAACACATTCAAACGATAGGATCCAAGTGATTTAGCCCCGCCATACAATGGGAAACTTTAGATGTTAGGGCTGTGTCTACCCGTTCGGGGAGTTCCATCCCATTTTGATCACACGTTCGATCGGTAAAACTAGGGCGTCTAAGCCCCGACGTACGATAGGAAACTTTAGATAGGAGGTGATTCCTTCATAAATCACTGAGGATCTCTTGTCGCGAGCCACCACAAGAACAATCACTAAGTAATTGGAGAGCGCCAAAACCTTTCTCAAGGAAAGAGCGCAGAAAACTTCAGGTCATATGCCAGACAAACGCTAGTGGGAACATAGGGTTCATGCCAGATGTCTTCGTTGCGGATCTGGAGGATCACCCCTCCAAATTCATCGTGCGACGGTTTGGGATCCTGACAGTTAGGCGACTCATTCTCCCACTGTGCATTACGTCCGTTGGGGAAGATAAATTTCTTTCTTCTGTACTGATGAATCTCTGCAGTTTATCACTGCGAACCAGAAACTCCAACTCGTCCCTGAGCCTCTTGAACTCATCGGTCATGTGACCATAGTTCCAATGGAAGTGACAGTACTTAAAATTATCTTTCTTAGGATCTTCCTCTATGGGACGAGGGGGCCACCTGACATATGATTTGTTTTTGATTTGACATAAAACCCGGCTTGGGAACTCGTTCAGTGGAGTATAGACATTGAACCTTCGTAAGGGTAGAGCCCCTGGTTTACTCCTCTTTGGAGAAGGCTGGCAAGTCGATCGGCTGCGTTCATTTCTGCTAGAACGGTTTCTTTGTCGATCGAACGCCTCTACTTCTTCTGTCGCAATATACTTCTCAGCTCAGGAGTAAAATTCTTAAATGGTTGCATGGGGTTTCTTTGTAATGGAGACTTTCATGTCGGAGGAGCGCAAACCTGTTAAGAGAGCAACCAACGTGATAAAATGGTCCAAAGCGGAGACCTTTAATATCTCTGTTTTAAATCTCTCTAGGAAATCTCTCAGAGATTCGTCTTTCTGTTGTCGCAACGATAGCAAAGAAGTGGACTTTCGCTTGGTTCCTCAGATGATTATTAAATGAGTCTTGAACTGTTGTTGGAGTTGGGTGAAACTCTTAATACTGAACGGCAGGAGAGAGATAAATCATACTAGGGCATTGCCCTTGAGAGTAGTGGGAAAGTGATTGCACATCGCTGCACCTGATAGGTCTCTGGAGACCATAACTGTTATAAAGTGGGCAGCGTGGTCGCGGGGGTCAGTTGTTCCATCATATCCTCCATGGGTGGCAGAAGGACGTCTCTTGGCATTGGTTCTAAGGAAATCTACAGATCAAAGGGCGATTCTCCCAAAAGGTGGAGAAGATTTTCCTCTTTCTTCGCATCTGCCCTTTTAAGCTCGACGGTTACAAGTTGTTTGATTTGCTTCTTCAGATCCTTAGGGTTGTGACGAGAGGTCACCCATGGCTCGTAATTCGCAGGACGTACTTGCCTCGACGGTCGTTCATATTCGGAGTCCACTGCGGATGAGTGGCCGTCCAGCTCAAGGGTTTGGCTGAGTCCCTCCAGTTGTTTGCTCATTTTTTGGAGTTTTGACTCCAGTCTTTCTATCTGGGGCTGGCTCGCCTGTTCGGGTGCTGGGACCACGACCGAATGTTCTTGAGTCACAGGTTGTAAGACTTGCTCTAGATGGGATGGTCGAGGAGAAAACATATGATCATGAATCAAGTGGTCGGGGGCCGATGGGAGGACAGATTCGACGGGTATAGGGGTGCGCCCTTCTACAGTAGGGGCGGATCTCGAGGATGCTCTAATTCTTGGAGGCATGGTTTTCAGAATCGCGGAAGTTGATCTAATCTGTTCCCACAGATGGCACCAATCTATTGAAAGTGGGTTACGGCTCCACAAATACCGACTCTTTGGTGACTTGAGCGATTACCATCAACAGGATATGAAACCTACAAAAATCACCGGAGGATGCTCCGACGGGGGAGGTTCCGACGCTCAAGTCAGAAAGAGCGGTTTTCAAATGTAAAAGAAACTGACTGAGAGTTCAAAGAGGGAGAGGCTCCATGTGATTAGAGTGCCCAATGTAAAAGACTAAGAGAGCATACCTGACTTGAAGGGTTTTTAGATATTTTATATCTGCGAGAGTCGTATGCCGTTAGGGTATTTCAACCCTACTTTCCTTATCGAGATGATTTTAAAATTTTGAAAGTTCAATATTCCGAATTAATCGTGATCTTCATCGTATAAGAACTTTCATTTCCTAGGAAGATCTTTTTATTAACTGAATGATTCTTAAGATGTCATTTTTAAGCAGGAAATCAAAATTGTTATGGTGTTTTGACCTTCTTTTAGAACCGTTAGAGCTGCTGGCTATCTGTCGGTTGTTCGGCCAATGAAGGATTTTCCGGGTTCATTCGTTTCGATGAACCAATAATTAAGTACCCGATCGGGGAGATTATATCCGCTTGATAAATCTCGTTTGGTAAGTGGGGTGACTGAAACTCTATCGTTCAGGAGATCTGGATGATTAAGACTCTTCAGTAGATAGTTATAGAGAATATTGGATATCGGATGGTAGCTATCCTGTGTAGGTCTCATGTGTGAACCTTTCAAGTGTTATCCCTTTGAATTGGATCTATAGCTATGTTCCATCAGTTGGTATAAAATTAATTTATTTAATGACGATGAAATTTTTTTTAAAATTTTTTTCTTAACATATGTAAAAGATTAAAAGAATTTGAAAATAAACGAGTCATTGAATTACTATTACTACCTACATCACTATCATTTATATTATTATGTTCTTTTTCGTATAATTAAACATGATTTTTAAAGTTTCAAATGTATGTTGTTTTAAAAATTGTCGACTGATATATATTTCCGTTGAAAAACTATCAATAAAACAATCTATTAGAATTTCAATATCTTCAAATTTTACACATAGATTTAAAACACTTGCTACTAAATATAAAATATGAATTTTTTATAATATTTTAAAATTTTCATTTTCAGATTGACTAAATATGAAATAAATTTTACAAAGATAATATTAAATGAATTATTGAATAGTAAACTCTGAAAAATAAATTTGTACATATATAAAAACTTTTAATAATTGAGTTAGTGTGATCGCAAAATAAAAAATGATATTATCAATAAAATCATATTTATAATTACAATTTGTAAATTCAATTAAAATATTTATTAAAAAATGTACACATTGTAATATATTATAGTTGAATTCCACCTAGTGTCATATTTTTATTAAAATTTTTTAAATTTTATATTATGTAAATGACATAATTATCTCATTTTTTATATTTTTATTTTAAATTTCTAATTTGATAAATTAAATCACAAATGGGTCGTAAAACTATCTCCGCCATTTCTAAATCATTTTTAACATATAAATTTAAAATATAACATACACACATATTATGAAAAAATGTTGAGTATTTTTTAAAGTATTAATGATACTACTATTAGTCAAAATATTATCGAAAGATATAAAAAAAATTATATCATTAATTTCATATTCATACTAACATTCATAATCACTTTATTTATATGAATACCGGAACGTGAGTGTCCCCAATATTGAAAAACTAAAATTCATTTTTCTAAAACTCAATAACATGTTATTATAATAAAATGTTCTTTTTATGTTCATTTTTCCAAATATTCGAAATTAATGAAAATTTATAATTAATACTCATAAAATTTGTAAATAAACTATCTTTTAAAATTTGAAATCGTAATGATCTATTCCTACAGAATTTATTTTTCAAAAATTTTATATTCAAATATATTAAGTGATAATTTTTTTTTACTATTCATTCTATTTGACCAATTTTTTTCATTTTTGCATTATATTTAAATGTGCCCGTGACATTTTCTCCCGATGACTATTTGTGTTTGTTTAGTTTGAGATAATTTATTCGAATACTCTTTAATTATATATCTCTTAAGTGTGCCTACTACCCACTTTTCAAAAATTTATATTTTTGATTACAAATTTTACAATTTACATTTTGTTCATCATAATTTTTAATCAAAAAAAAATCTCATGCATTAAAATCATATTTTTTAATGCGTGTTGTATTAAATTGTATATTACTACGTTTATTTTTTTCCAAAAAGATTTTTAATATCTATGTGTTCTGAGATGCTCTCTTGAAAAAATGAAAATGATCAGAGAGGAGATTATTGAGAAAATTGTGAAAAATATATTCCAGCCATTTTTTTAAAAATTAAGATTAAATATATAAAAAATTAATACAAATGAATTAATTATGCAAAAAAATTAAAATTGGAAAAAATTAAATGTTACAGATTTGACAGAAATTACTATTGTTTTTCATCAAATCTTGAAAATTTGAACTCTCAACCCTGAAATATTGCCGAATTTTGGTGAATCTTTGTAGGTGGGTGTGATTAAGGAGATTGGAAATGAGTTGAAAATGGAAATAGAGGTGTGGTTGTAAATGGTAGAGTGATTGGAAATGATATAATTAGTAGGAGATGAAAATGTGTTTAATGTGAGAGAGAGTTGTAGAAAATTAAAATAATGTTGTTGTATAGTGATTTTGAGAGAGTAATAGAGTTGAGAGAACAAAAATGTAAGAGAGAATATGATATTTTATTGTGTAGAATTTAGAAATGAAGTGTGACCTATTTATATAAAAAAATTTTAACCTTATAAATCCAAATACCGCTCAAACTAGCCGTTTTATAATTGTTATGAAAGATAAAATTGGAAAAAATTCAAAAAAAAAAAGAAATGGCTATTGGAACCGACCAGGGCGTGCCGGTTCCATAGCCGTTGGAATTGGTCAGGCCAAACCAGTTCCAATGGGACATTGGAACCGTCGGGCCGATTTCGTATGAATTCTAGTCCCGGGTTGGGTGAGTTCTTAGTTCCAAAAACCATGGAACGAGATTGGCCTGCTATTGTAGTCGGGCTGGTCCGATTCCAGGATTACTGTTCACCTGGACCGATTTTCAATTTGGGCTTTTCAAGGTCGACTGGGCCGGTTTTCAATCCAGAACCAGCCCAATCCCAACTCTAGTCATGAGTTCTAATTTGGTGAAATTACCACAAGACCCACCGAGTTGGGCTCGATGGTCCTTCCAAGCCTCACCACCACCTTGTCAAGTTACTATAAAAGGCCTACTTACTACATTTATCGGATATTCCTGAAGAGACACCTACTTTTTTTTTTTTTATACAACGATTTAAATTTTGGATTTTAAAATTAGGAGAGGGAATTGTGACCAAAATTGTCCCCTTGGGACCGAAGGGACGCCTACTTACTACACTTATGTCCCTCCCTTTGTCTCTTCTCCACAATCCTCCATCGAGATGTATAAGATCTATTTATTTGATTTAATTGATTTATATATATAATTAGGTTGACACTACGTACAAAAAAAATATTCATAATTAATTGAGAAAACCTAACATTTAATCATATATAAATTATATGTTATGAATTTCATGTTAATCTGAAATTATTTGTTTTGATTGTCTGATGAAATTTGATTCAATAAAAATTAGTGCAAATGATTATTACTGAATGTGACTTGTAAAGTGATTTTCTCAAATATACCATAAATAAAAATCAATATTCTACGGTTACATAAAGTTCATGTACTCTTAATGTTGAATATATGTCGATAAATTTACAAAATCAAGGTGATATATTTTGATGAACTACAAATGAAACCTTTTGTGGGTCAGTATTTTGTGCATTAGAAATATAGTATTATTTAGTTGGAACATGCATAGGCAATATATAATATATGCTGAATGTATCAGATATAGCTTTATTAGGATGTTTTAATTGATTATTTAGAAATTGAATTCAATAATATGATATTGAATCATATTGAGTAATTAGAGACAATCTAGACATTTTTATATATCCTCTTTTTCAAAGAAAAACTTAATGGAATTAAATAATTAAAGAGACAATAACACATTAATTTATATGTTGTCAATTATAAGTGTTAAATAGTGGGATATCATGTACAAATACATATAAGTCAAGAACAAATCAATAGATTATTATTTATTATATAAATAATTCAATATTTATTTTGGAATGCAATTTTAATTATTTAATAAAATTAATTAGAGTTAATATAATTTTAATATAGTTAATAGTTTAGCATATTACATTATGAGTTTAGCATATTACATAGTGATTATTTAAGGAACCAAAATAAAAATATCATATATTTTTTCTCTACTCTAAAATTCTATTGGTATTAATTACTTGCAACTACAATAAAAATGGGTATCAGCGACGTAAATATCCATCGCCGATACTCAAATTTCCGTCGCTTAAAGTATTAGCGAGGGAAATTTAGCGACGGAAAATTCCGTCATTAAAAATCACATCGATAATTTAGCGACGGAAATTTTCCGTCGCTAAGAAAATCCGTCGCTAATTCGTGATAATTTAATTTTTTATTTTTCTAATTATTCCTAATTACCGGCTGATTATTAGCGACGAAAATATTTTCGTCGTTAATCCGTCGCTGAAGTGAGTAAGAACAAACCCAAGCGCACGAGCTCGGACGACCGGCCCGGCTGCCCGACCCTCCTGCCCTCGCACGTACGCACCTATCCCGGCCTCGACCCCGGCCCGCCCGCCTGCCTGCCCATCCGCCCGCTTTTAATTTGTTGTAAAAATACTCACACCCAAATTCGAACCTGGATGTGAGAGAGATGTTGAGAGTTTTAACCACCATGCCATCATCATATTTATGTTATTAGTTTATTTTTTTATATTTCTATACTTTCTTTCTAACTCTCATTATTAAAAATACAATACCCTAATTTTAAAAATATAAAATTTTATTTAATAAAAACATTAAATTATATTTAAAAAATATAAAATTATATTTATTAAAAAAATAAAATTATATTTAATAAAAATAAAAAATATATATTTAATAAAAACACAAAATAATATTTAATAAAAACAAAAAATTATATTTAATAAAAATAAAAAATTATATTTAATAAAAACACAAAATTATATTTAATAAAAACACAAAATTATATTTAATAAAAACACAAAATTATATTTAATAAAAAGAAAAAATTATATTTAATTAAAAGACAAAATTATATTTAATAAAAACACAAAATTATATTTAATAAAAATAAAAAATTATATTTAACCCTAACAAAAAAAAATTTCAAGTTTTAATATTATTCTAACTCTTTGGTAATTTTGAGAGATTTCTGTTTTTTTTTTTTTTTTTTTTTTTTTATAAAAAAAACATTTCCAAACCGCAAAATTTTGAAACATATTCTAGCATTTTTTAAGCCTATTAGCCTCGCTTCTTTTGCTTTAGGGTTTTATTCTCATTTACAAATTAAATACAAATATACCTAAGAATTATTTTTTTCTACATACATCACAAATTAATTCATTGATCAATCTGTCCATATAAATTATAAAACATCGAGAATAAGTTAGGAAATAAAAAAAAAAGGGTTTGATGTGAAGTTTTATGTGAGATTTAAGTTGTTTGCAAGAGGAAAAATCGTCACAAATTAAGACCGATTCAGATTTCACTAAAAATCCAAAGTAATCATATAAGAGAAAAAAGAATAAATTTTGTTTTAATTTTTTACTCACTATCATTTCTTTATTTTATTGAAATATCATGTTTGCTTATTATTTTTGGTTCAGTTTAAAATTTCTATCCATTGCATATTCTTTTTTTTTTTTTTATTGAATAGAATTTACATAACTTAGATTACGATCCCAAGCAAAATCAACTAAAAAAATTGATCAAGAGATTGTAGAGGAGAATAGGAGAGAGTTCAAGCCCGAAGTCAAGAGATACTCTAGTACCCATCGTAGAAAGGAAAGAGGGGATGGGAGGGAGTCAAAAGTAATTAGGAAATTAGAAGCTTATTTAACAGTGTCTATATATCATATATTTATTATACATATAAATGTGTATATTTAGTGAAATTATTTTTTTATAATATTGTCTTCACCAAAAAAATGAATCCCTTATATTACTTACATGTATTTTATTGATCTTTAAAATTTTTCTTTTATTTTATTTATATATCTTTCTCATCTATTTGGATTTGTACATTCTATTTTTTTGTTGAAGTTATATATATATATATATATATAAATTAATTTTCTCTTTTATTTCTTTTTCGGATTTGTACATTCTGAGATTACTCATTTCTTTCTCTCACATAACTTTTTAAATACCTCTTTATCTTTTCATTCAATTTTGTATATATGTACAATAGGTGTGAGATTTAAAACTTATACATGCACCGGTGGAGCTACGTGGAAGAGTTGGTGGGCAATTGCCCCCACTAAAATAAAATAATTTCATTAAATTTTATATATTAAAATAAACATTGCCCCCTACACTTAAAAAAAAAGCCCCACACATTTCATTCCGTAAAAATATTTTACCCACACGACTTTTGGATCTTGGATCTGCCACTGCATAAATATATATATATATATATATATATTTATTTATTTGCAAAGTTTCTAAACCAACACTTAGCAACGCAATGGCATGGAGAAGGTAGGCTCTAAAATTAAAAGCTTGAGAGGGAGGGGGGAGAGAGGAAGTTGTTTCTTATTAAAATTGTGAGCTTCCAAACTTAAATACAATGAAAGTAGGAGACACATGGTGAAATTTATTAGTGTTGAGCCAAAGCTAACCAACCCATCTTCTAATAATGGAGTACCAATTCCTTCATTTGCAAATTCCCTAGTGAAGTTGTTGTGGTTGGAGAGAATCAGCGTGTGGGGCTCACTCTAATTTCATAGTTCCATGCATGCAATAGTTGCAATTTTATGAATTTTGATTGTGGTGCCCAAGACACTGAACTAAAATGTTCTTCAAACATTGTTGCTATTAAATGTAAATGTTACTACCCCAAATACAAAGAGAGAGAGAGAGAGAGAGAGAGAGGCAAAAGCTAGTAAAATACAGCATGTCTTTCTAGTTAGATAGGTGTGTAGTTATGAAGAAGACCCAAAGACTAAGGAGAAGAGGTTGAATGACACAAATATATTTATTACATTTTACCAATGTGATTTGTTTGAATTAGTTTAGATCCTCTCACATTTATTTAATTATAATAAAAGGAATCAAATTTGGGCAATACAAATTTGATGTTATCATCAATTATAAATATAATTAATAGCTAAATCCAAACGAATCAAGAGAAGGACAGAACATAAGATCAATTATTACCTTCTAACAATGAACATGTATTGCATATTATATTTATTACAATTTTTCTTTTCTTACAAAAATGTATTTATGGTTTTAACAAAAAAGTATTTATTATAAATTAAAAAAAATATAAATGTTTGATTGACTATTATTTAGAGATGGCAGGTTCAAGATTGCAAATAAGTCTCCCACAAAATTAACAACTGATATCGATATTTTCCTGCCAATATTAACTATGATGGTTGCCTAGCACATGATGGTTTATGGAAAATCCGCTTCGGAAGAGAACTTAGGTTCTGAAAGACAACATGGAGAGCAAGAAACCACTTTACATTTTTAGGGTTAGGTCCCCAAATCATGAAGATATGGCATCCCAAAGGCATTTCAGCGAGCTCGTTGTCGAGTTGAAAGCTGTCCATAATTCTAGCAATTTAACTAGATTAGAATTTGATTTCTATAAGTTGGGCAAATACTCATCCCTGAACAAAAGCTAACTTGGGCACCATAGGTCGACTGACTATCAAAGAAATAATAGTTATCAAAGGTCTAAGAGGCGAAATTGGTGGGATCAAAACTTTGAGTGTTTGACAGGCTTCACTTGCCAAGAATTAATGATGAACTAATTCCAACAGATGGTAGAAGAGTATATTTTATAGATATATAGAGAGGTTTGAACTCGAGACCATTAGAAGAGGAGGGGGATGATGCCATTTGAACTATAACTCATTAGCGATGGTGTAGGAATTCAACATTTAGGGTATTGACTCAGTTTTCATAAAGATTGAATTTTCATTTAGTCCATTCTTTGACATACTTGCCTAAAAAAAAGAAGGGAATCACATGGTTCATTGGTGAATCGTACTACTTTGCTAATGTATGTAGCCTCACCATATTCTTAGTCATTCTCTCTTATGGAAAATTTGTTGGCAATCCGAAACATAATACATAAAATTTGAAATATTGAAATTTATAACATACTTCTCTAATCAAAATCAGTCAAAAATCTAACATCTCGCAATCACAAAAAAGAAAAAAAGACAAAAAAAATATATTCAATTAAAACAAAATTGATTATAGTTTAGTATTTTCTTTTTATTCATACAATATCTATCGATTTAAAATTGTAAAATTGAAATAAACCCTTTTATTCAAATATTAAATAAAATAGAATTATTAGTAGTTTAACTCAAATATGCTATTTTGAATGAAATTATAATGTATACTACTCGTCAAACTACATTTATTTGCATGACTGTTTATGATATTTATCACTTTTTATAATTAATTGATTAATTGAATATTGAATAATCTTTTTAAATAGAAATTTAATAAAGTTGAGAAATTATGGTGAACTGCGTCAAATGCATAAATGGTTATCAAGATGCATTATTTATTTATTTATTTATTTTAATTTTTGTACTGGGAAATTCATTGAAATCATTTGGGCTTGGGAATGGAGGTGTCTATAATGAATGTGGAATTTTGTGGTTGTTAATTAATTTAATACTCACAGTAAACAACGGTAGATTCTTGGAGGAATCCTTACGTTAATTAAGCTTCTAATCGATTCCTCCACCTCATTTCTCAAAAAAAAAAAAAAACATATGGCCGTTTCAATTATTTGAATTTGAATCAAATTATATTTTTGGTGAAAAAAAATGTCTTTTGCATTAGTATCCGATGTTTTTTTATGCAAATAGAGAAAGATCAATGAATAATTGATTTAGTAGTAAATGTGTCGGGATTTTTAATCAAAATCTCGAGTTTAAAATTTAAAAATAAAAATGGTTATATAAATTTTTTTTTAAATTAGATACGATAATATTTAAATTAAATTAATTCATATAATTAATTATAAGGGGGAGAGGGAGGAAGATAAGGATGTTGCCTACACATTCCCTCTCACCAAACGACATGGGCAACGTTTCAAAAACCATTAAGATTGGTGCCCAAAGGAGAAAGAACTGAAGAGAGTGTTCCAAAGTGTAAGGAGAATTATATATTATATTATACATAAAAAGGCTAAATTTGGGGTGGAATATGGGAAGGCACAAAAGGGGGTAGAATGACAAAATTAGTGAAAAAGATAGGAATTAAATTTATGTATATGTCCAAAAAGGTGTGGGGGTTTGACTTTTTGGGCTTCCTTAGTCTGTGTTATTCATCAAGTTTGAAAATGATAGAGCAACTTTCTCACCATCACTCTCTCTCTGTCTAGGATAAAAGGGTATTTTTGTCATTATTTACATTCGTGTGTAAATAGGTAACCGGTAGCCGGTCATTGAATTCTCCTCCAACACGAAGTGTCCGTCATTAAATGGGGCCTGTGCAAAGGTGTTCACACCTGGCCGTTCCGTGCGTGCGTGCGTGCGTGCCCTTGAACGTGCGTTCCCAGCCCGTTAACATTCACTTCCACCAAACACTCGGTGTCTCTCTCCCCCCTCGCACTCTACTCTTACACTTACACAATAACTGGAGAGAGAAAGGGGGAGAGAGAGTGTGTGCATGTTCTCGAATGGTGAGTAGGAAAATTTAAAATAAATTCCGTGGAATCAGAGAAGGAAAATGCTTTAAATCCGTCGGTTACCCACACTATGTTCTCTCTCTCACTCTCTCTCTTTTGGGTACTGGTGATCTTCAAAAACCACGCAAGCCCACAAAAGCGCTTTTAATTACAAATTGCCTCCTGCAAAGTCCAAACAGCAACCCCCCCCCCCCCGGGGACACGAAAACACGGAAACCCACCCTCCCCCCTTCTCTATCTCTCTCTCTCTCTCTCACTATATCTTCAAACATCCTCGATTCTTGCCAAAATCTCTGATTTTTCGGCCGTTACTGTCTCTCTCTCTCCCTATCCGAAATGGAAAGGGTAATGTGTGTTTGAAATACGATGCTGCAATGCTACTACTCGTACTGTTACCACTACGGTTCCAAGACAAGCTCCAACTAGCATCCAAATAGAGATTTTAAGGCAGACCCAAAATCGAATCTTCTAATTATTTGTTTATTCTCTGGGTTTTCCAATATTATTATTATTATTATGAGAGAGAGAGAGAGAGAGAGCTGAGGGGATAGACAGAGTGTAAAAACAAAGAAATGGAGTACGGAATAGGAGGTGGTGCTGGGTCTTCAGGAGGAGGAGGAGGAGGTGATCACCATGACTCCTCTGATCCTCACAGAAAGAAGAAACGCTATCATCGTCACACTGCCCACCAGATTCAACGTCTTGAATCGTATGTTTTCTTATTTATGCTAGCCTTTGGGGTTTATTTTCCTTAATGGGGTTTTGTTAATGATTTGTTCAAATTGTGTTATTTACATAACAATGGTGGATTGTTTGATATTGATATGAACTCTGTTTCCCAAAATGGACTTGTAGGGTTTTACTTCACAGTTTTAACTTATATTGCAAATGGGGTGGTTGTTAATGTTAGTAGGTTCCTTTTTTTTTTTTAATTGGAATGAAGATTGTTCAAGGAGTGTCCGCATCCAGATGAGAAGCAGAGGTTGCAATTGAGTAGGGAATTAGGTTTGGCTCCTAGGCAGATCAAGTTTTGGTTCCAAAATAGAAGGACCCAAATGAAGGTATTGCCCCCTTTTTTTCCTCCTTACTTCAGTTACTTTTAGTATTTTTCTTGTGGGAAGGGCTCAATGTCATTGGCATGGTCGCATTTGATTGGTTAGGCACAACATGAAAGGGCAGATAACTGTGCACTTCGTTCAGAGAACGATAAGATAAGGTGCGAAAATATTGCAATTAGAGAGGCTTTGAAGAATGTGATTTGCCCTTCTTGCGGAGCCCCTCCCATGTCTGAGGACTCCTACTTTGATGAACAAAAATTGAGAATGGAGAATGCCCAATTGAAAGAAGAGGTCTCTCTCTCTAACTCTTTCCCGCTCATTGTCTCACAATTTAACTATCCTTTTCTTAATTGTGCAGTGGATAGATTGATTTGAATTGAACTTTTGCTATTGCAGCTTGATAGAGTATCTAGCATTGCTGCCAAATACATAGGGAGACCAATTTCACAACTCCCGCCTGTACAGCCAATACACATTTCCTCATTGGACTTATCTATGGGCAATTTTGGGGGCCCTGGAATTTGTGGTCCATCCCTCGATCTCGATCTTCTTCCTGGAAGTTCATCTGCTAGTATTCCAAATTTGCCTTTTCAGCCTACTGCATTTTCTGATATGGATAAGTCTCTCATGGCCGATATTGCTGCCACTGCTATGGATGAATTGTTGAGGCTTCTGCAGACCAATGAACCCCTGTGGATCAAGTCCCCTACCAATGGAAGAGATGTACTTAATCTCGATAGCTATGAACACCTTTTTCCCAGGGCTAACAATCACTTGAAAACTGTCAATGTTCATATTGAGGCTTCCAGGGATTCTGGAGTTGTGATCATGAATGCTTTGGCTTTGGTTGACATGTTCATGGATTCGGTTTGTTCCTCATCGTAGGCTAATTCTAATGTTTTGAGGGCTTTACTTGAGTGATGATCATTCATTGATTTCCTTTTGTAGAACAAATGGATGGAGCTATTTCCCACAATTGTCTCAATGGCCAGAACCATTGAAGTAATACCAACCGGAGTGCTGGGGGGTCAAAGTGGCTCATTGCAATTGGTTAGTACATTTTGAATTTTGGTTTAAATCTTTTGGTGGTACTGTTTGGAAGATTCTCATTGAATTTTATCGGTGCAGATGTATGCGGAGCTACAAGTACTATCGCCATTAGTACCAACTCGCGAGTTCTATTTTCTTCGTTATTGTCAGCAAATTGAGCAAGGATTGTGGGCTATTGTGGATGTGTCATATGATTTGCCCCAAGACAACCAGTCTACTTCTCAGTATCGGTCACATAAGCATCCTTCGGGCTGTCTGATTCAAGATATGCCCAATGGGTACTCCAAGGTTGATCATATTTAGAAATTCACATGAACTTACTGTTTCATCATTCCCTTCCTTTTTTGAAAGCCAGGAGTAAGAGAATTGAATGCTGAACTACATGTTTTTAACTCTGAAATTCCAAAATAGGTTACTTGGGTTGAGCATGTGGAAGTAGAAGATAAAACTCTCATTCATCCTTTATATAGAGAGCTTGTCCATAGTGGATTGGCCTTTGGAGCTGAACGATGGCTTGCAACTCTTCAAAGGATGTGTGAAAGATTTGCTTGTCTAATGGTGACAAGCACATCAACACGGGATCTTGGAGGAGGTATTTGTGGTATCAAACTTGTTATGTGTGTGTGTGTGTGTGTGTGTGTATCTACATATTCTGATGAAGTTTTCCCTTTTTCAGTTATTCCTTCACCCAATGGTAAAAGAAGCATGATGAAACTTGCCCAAAGGATGGTCAACCATTTCTGTGCAAGCGTAAGCATGTCTAATAACCAAAGATGGTCCACACTTTCTGGATCAAGTGATATCGGAGTTAGAGTCACTGCTTATAAGAACACAGACCCAGGCCAACCTAGTGGCGTGGTTCTCAGTGCAGCTACAACAATTTGGCTACCAATTTCACCGCAAAACGTCTTCAACTTCTTTCGGGATGAGAGAACAAGGGCGCAGGTATACTTTCCTACAGGACTACTATTTAATCTGAAATGAAACTCGACACAATCCTTCTTATTTCACTTGTTAACTTTTTTCTATAGTGGGATGTTCTTTCTAATGGCAATGCTGTTCAAGAGGTTGCTCACATTGCAAATGGGTCACATCCAGGCAATTGCATATCAGTTCTTCGAGTAAGATTCTTAATAATGATGTGCTCGTTATGACTTTGTTTGTTATTATTGTGTCTAATTTGTCTGCATGCGCATGGGATTAGGCTTTCAACAGTACGCAAAACAACATGTTAATACTCCAAGAGAGCTGTATAGACTCATCAGGATCACAAGTTGTGTATTCCCCGGTTGATCTTCCAGCCATTAACATAGCAATGAGTGGTGAAGATCCATCATACATACCACTCCTCCCATCGGGGTTCACAATATCGCCAGATGGGCGAACAGAAGGAGTTGTTGGAGGAGATGGAGCATCAACAAGTAGTAACCCGCATGGGAACATGGGGAAGTCAGGAGGAGGATCACTTATTACTGTTGCATTCCAGATACTAGTTAGCAGCTTACCACATGCTAAGCTTACAATGGAGTCGGTGACAACTGTTAATAACCTTATCAGTAACACTGTCCAGCAAATTAAGGCTGCCTTGAATTGCCCTAGTCCCTGATGATGATCTTGTTCTGCATACTGGGTATTTTTTGCCTTTTTTTACTGCACCACAACCGTCCATCTCTCTCTACATGCACTCCCATCTTTAAATACTCACACAGCTGGTTCTGAAGCATTCAGAAATTGCCCCTCTTTCTAGTATGGTGGTATTCATTGAATGAAGGGAGATGGTGGTAATACTTTTTTTTGGGAGTGGGGGGTTAGTTGGGGACTTTGAATGCTCCCTCATCAAGTACTGAAGCTGATTTTTGCTGCTTGTTTCTTTTGCCACCTTGGAAAAACAAAAAAATCCCCTCCTTGAAAGTGCAATTGCAAGGTCTTTTCTTTGTTGATCCTAGGTTTTTTTGGAAAGAAAGAAGAGAAACAAGAAAAGAGGGAGTCAAGAACGCACCATATCTGTCTTTTCTTTGCTGTGAAATACATTTTTCTGATTTGTTCGGATAGTTATTTTTTTGGTCGTAATTTTCTTGTTCCATTCTCAAACGCAGCAAGAATAATGTATGGTTCGGGTATTGACTTCTGTTCACGGACTTATTTATGAAAAAACTTGCTACTCTCTCTCTCTCTCGCTCTCTCTACACACACACACACACACACACACACACACACACACACACACACACACACACACGTATATATGATTGTATCTTTTTTTTTTTTATAAAGCATTTATATTCTATAATCACGTTAATTTTTATTAAATCTGATTCGAGATGGATTAGATTTTTAAAAGGCAAAAGTTTTATTGGTTTTTTTTAATATATAATATAATATTTAAAATTGGGATTTCATTAAAGGAATTAGTGTTTTTGGTTAGTTAAATGTTATTGGTGTCTTGTAAGGCCATATTTAATCATTATTTTTATTAATAATAGATTTATGGAATGAATTATAAATTAAATGGGTTAAATTTTATTTAGTAATTTTTATCATTCAATGTTAATTAAATTTTAATTAAATTAAATTATATTTTAATTAATTTAAATAAATATTTAATTTAAAATTGATTATGATAGACGAAGAGGGTCGCCCGCATTGTAAATGGGGGCAGAATTGGAAGTCAACGAAGAAGGACCTGACGTTGACAGTTGACTCCTTTTGTTCGTTACTGTATGGCTTGGGCTCTCCAATGCCCTGTCAAGTCAGCATTTTGGATTCTACATCGGCTTCGGAATTTATTTATTTATTTAATTTTTTCAGGCATAGATTTTGGGAAATCTTTGGAGTGCACGAGCACATGCCCTGTACGGATGACAATTGTCCAATTACAACATGACACGTTGCAGCGTGAGAATAGTCTGCTGCAAGACACCTTGGGCTTTTTTTTTTTTTTTTTTTTTTTTTTTTTTTAAAAAAAAAAGATACAACCAGCGAGATCAAACAGAAAAAATAAAAATAAATATAAAAATGAGAAGTTCGAACCGTCCCGTAGGACGATGTCTTAGCCTTTTAACCTTCTTTGTATACTCCCATTCACAAATTAGCAAAATGCACAAAATAAAATGATAATTAAGTATTGGGTTTTTTTTTAAAGGAACTTTTGAATATTTTTATAGTTGCGAATACAATTTTATTATTTAGAATTTTTGGAATATATTTGAAAAACAAAATTACTTTCGGTCTTTGATTTCGTGGATGGTGAAATTGTAGTTGGGGTTTGAGGGAATTAATATAATTTGCTCCAAATTTCAAATGCTAGAAGTCATTGATCATTTCAACCTCCTCTGCTATGGAGTGAGTCTTTGTCCTTTGTCACATCTCATATTCGTTTGTGGTGGGCCGGCGGGGTTAGCAGAGGATTCGATCATGAGAGCAAAGTAATTGAATTGATAGCAACTCAAGGGCAAGAAGGAGAGTAATCGAACTCAATTTCATGACCACAGGATCAGTTGGTACGAGGTGTGAATACGTGGTTTCCTTCGTTTGGTGTAGTTGTTCTGTGCATCTGTTTATTTTTGTTGTTGTGTTGATCCTAAAAATTGATCTTGAATTGCAAGGATTTCATGTTATTTGGCAATGTTGTTGACGTTGGTGATCTTGTTATTGAAATAGTGGTAGAGGGTGAACTTTAACTTGTTTTGGTTTGTTTAAGAGTGTTGTTGGGTTTCGTATTGTTTGAAATTTCTTGAAAATTGAGTGTAGGTTGAGGGTGATTGATAGGTTTAGAAAATGAATACATTTCATGCATTTATCTAGGATTTTAGCTCTTTTCCTATGTGATTCCATTATCTTTATGTCACATCTCATGCATTTGTGCATTTCAAATTAAGTTTGGAGTTTTAACATGATTTGGAGCCATTGGAGTCTTGGAGAGCAGCAATGGAGGCAAAAGAAGCTAGGGAGGAAGAAAACATGGAAATTCCTGTAAAAGATATCATAATTACAATGTGATATTATGATGTTGTCAAGTAGAAAGATCAACATATTACTATCTTGGCTATGATATCGTAGTCATGATAACTTAAACATTACCTCATCAAATTTATATAGTAAGTGATGATTCATGTCTAGCAGTCCATTATTATAAAGTTAATAGGCCCATGATCATAAATCTTACAAATCTCTCTCGATAAACAATAGATACTCTTACACCATCGGTTTCGTAAGGTCGAAATGTCCCTCTCAATCTAAATCTCTCAATAAAACCCTTTCGGTTACTACGAAAATAATTCTTATTACGCGACCAGTTTAAATTGTAACACTCGATAAAAAAAGAAATCTTTACCAAGTTTAAATTTTGCTTAATTTGATATAACTTTATCATGATCTCTCCAAATTAGAAAGTTAATCTTCTAACAACGAAGACTTTCCCATTTTCCACGACAACAATTGGAAATTTCTTATTTTAGAGGACTCCCAATTTATAAGAAATCTACTACTACGATTCTTGCAATTTCGAAAAATCTCTAACAATCTCTTCACAAGATAAGTAGGGTTTCTATACCTTTACTCATATACGAGACTCGTCACACATACTATATATATACTATACAAAGACAACTTGCCAGGTATATACATTTTACATACAACATACAGAAACTATATAGGATTCAGTCTCTTTCGGTCATTCCCCTTTTATCGCTCCTTTTGACTTGAGTGTTTGATCCTCCTCTATCGAAACCTTCTTTGGCAGGTTTTTGCAGGTCTATTCTTTAAAAATAACCTAGCAAGCACAACATTATTGGTTCCTCGTGCGAACCAAAGGGGCGCCTTACTGTAGAGTCATATTTGGTTTTAATAGATTGATGTCATCCGTAGAAACTATATTTACTGTTACATCATTTGTGGAATCAAATTCCGTTTCACCAATATACGCCACTTCAACGTCTTTTCCGCTTCATAACTTTCAAACCACCTATATTTATTGCACTAATGTTACACCTTCGCACCCTTCCTAATGCATCACTTTAGCACCTTCTTCTTTACTCCTAATACCATTCCTACAAAATGACATTAGAAGTGGGGATAAATAATAGTATATAGTCCGACAGTACATTACTATGAAACCTTAGCAAGCCCATGATCATAAAAAGCCCACAAATCTCTCTTAATAAACAATAAACACTCTTACACCCTCAGTTCCCATAAGGCCGAAATCTCCCTCTTGATCTAAATCTCTCGATAAAACCCTTTCGGTCCCTGCGAAAACAATTCTTGTTACACAACGAGTTTAGGTTATAACTACCTAATAAGAAAAAAAATCTTTATCAAGTTTCAACTTTTCTTTATGTGATATGGATATATAATGATCTCTTCCAATTAGGAAGTAAATCTCTTAACAATGAAGACTTCCCTGTTCTTCACAACAGCAACTGAAACTTTTCTATTTAAGAGAATTCCAAATTTACATAAAGTTTACGATTACAATTCATGCAATCTCAAAAGATCTTTAATGATCTTACCACAAGGTAAGTCAAGTTTTTACACCCCTAAACATATATGGAACTCGTCATACATATTATATGTATATATATATACATTATATAGAAACAACCCATCAGATATGCATACTTTACTCTACATATAACACACAGGACTTACAGGGTTTAAACTCTTTTAATTATTTCCTTTTTACTGCTTCTTCTGATTTGAGCGTCAAAAACTCTTCCATCGAAGTCTTATTGGAGGGTTTTTACAGGTCTACTCTCCGAAGATTTGTTTTGTTTTATTTTGATTTTTTTTACTCATTATTGTTTCATACTTGGATTTGTTTCCTTTTTTTACAATTTTATTTCTTACTCATTGTTATTTTTTCCCTAAATTACTATCTATCCATACTTCATATGTCTATATGTTTTACTTTAAATGAAACTTCTTAAATTTAAAAATTTTGAAAGTTTAAGAAAACATTTTTAATAAGACAAATGTTTGTATTTTCATATAAAATTTTTATTTATAAAGCAATAATATAAGATCATAATGTATCTGATAAGGTACAATACAATACAAGATGATAGAATATCATATAGCTTTTATTTATTTATTTATTTTTTATATAAATCATATATTAAATTTATTTTGAGTAAGGTTTTAACACCTATTTTTGTTACATATTATAGTTAAATTTAAAATTTTATTTAAAAAATAACAGTATTAGATCATCAACATACCGATAAGATTAAGGGGTAATATAGTTTTTATATCATCCAACGGTTAGATACTCAAATTTGTTTTATATTTATTAAGGGGGTGATATTGTCAAATTACTGTATACAATATTTTTTTGTAATATGAAAACAATTTGAATCCAAAATTAATTTTTAAAGGCCATTCAGAAAAGCACCAAAAAAAAAAAAAAATCTTGTCATTAATAGCCGAAAGTATTTGGAAATTTCAAAAAATAAATTATTTAGTTAATAAATTATTTATTAAGTTCGGGTTCTCTCTCTCTCTCTCTCCCCGGCCAGCGCTTGAAGTGTTGGGTCGCCTGAGGATGAACATTTCAAAGGTAAACTAGTATATATTAGCTGAAGCCCCTCTCCCTCTCTCTTTGTCAATGTGTGTGTGAAATTTTATGATAAAGCAAAAGGACGAGCAAGGTTTGTGAAGTGATGCATTTGGGCATTTTGTTGGTTTAAATTTGATTAAAGGTCCGCCAGGTTTGATTTTTCTATCTGTTTTATTCTGATTCTCAATTTTCTTCTGACTTGGGGGGTTTCTTAAGTGAAATTCTTAAGCTGCCCCTGCTATGTCGTAGCTTTATTTGCTGTTGTTCAATTTCTTTTTGTTTTTTTGTTTTTTTGTTTTTGGCTTTTTGTTGGTCTTTCTTTTTTTTTTTTTTTTGGTTTTTGGGTTGGGGGTGAGGGGCTAAGGAACAATTCTTCAATTTCAAATTAGAGAGAAGATGACGAGGAAAGGATGAGTACGTGGAAAGTAATGCTCCTGCTCTGACTTTGATAATCATATTACCCGTAGTATTTTTCTCCTCTTTAATTTCTTTGTATGCCGTTCAAATTTTGATGGGTCTATCTGGAAATTTGATGAAATTTAGTTGGGAGTGCGCAAGCTACATTGGATGGAGTCCATCAAAGGTCTTTTCACATTTTTGCTGTCTTTTTTTCCTCTTCCTCCTTGGGTCCAGACTGATGGAGCCACTCAGTTGGGGTGATTTTCCCCTTATAAATTATGTAAACTGTCCCCCCCCCCCCCAATACGAAAAATTAAACATAAGCTGTTTGGATCCATAATTGGATATGCAGTATCGGGTCCATCATGGACAAATTCTTGTTGTCATCCAAAAATTTTTAGACAGGTTAGGAGATTGACCTATCTGTATTAAAGGTGGAGGTGCAAGAATTGGTTTGGGAGTTGATGATATTGGTGCACGGGGATAGGATGAGCAACATCATGGGTATGGGAGTCGGGGTGTTAACACCATAAGGGCACCTAGCGCCTTCAACAACACTGCTCCCATGATAGCAAGATCTTTAGTTAAATAGATCCTCAAGGCAATCAAGAAAGAATGCAGAGGCTGGTAGTAATATTGCTAGGACTATCGGTTGACAGGATTGTTGGGCTACTCATGTTATTCATTTTGCATATTAATCACTATAATCTGGAAATGTGAATGTGATGCTTATTGAAATTGAAAATATGATGTTGGGAATGATACCATTAAGCACCTTAACATCGTTGCAATCCTGTAATACTAAAATTACACTTGCTGCACAGATAGAACAATAAGAGTTTTATTGAAGGGACCATAACACTTTTATGCGTGTTTCTAAAAACTTGCATTGTGATTTTTTATTTAATTGTTTTCAGTTTATGATTTCCATTGTCACTGAATTCATTGGATTTCAGTTTATCCTCTCTCTCTCTCTCTCTCTCTTCTTGCTTCAATAATTAAGAACTAATTATTTCATAATGTAATTAAAAATTACAAACCCTCTCATAGGAAATACAATAACAACTTGAGCCTTAATCCCAAACTCTCATAGGAAATAATTATTCGAAAAAGGACTGCACATCCTTAAAGTTTAGGTCTAATTTCAGAATCTTTCTTAATGTTTCTTTTGGTAAAAAATGGTTCTAAACGTTTTCAATAGGTAGCACATTTATCCTTTGGTTTAAACTCTTTTAAGTTTAAAATGACATGGCACTAACTGAGATTTGTTGGCAGTTCTGGGGATTGAGGTGGAGAAAAATGTTAAAATAATCTTAACTTGAATGAAAAATAAATAAATACAGAAAGAATGCACCTGTTCAAAACATTGACAATTTTTATTCCTGCTAAAACTTCTCCTTTGTAAATAACCGCAACTGTACCATTTCTTGCTCTGTCACCATAACTTGCATCCCTTGTGACAAGTAGATAGGAAATAGAGGGGGTGTTAGCTACTACCGGCCCTACCAAAGCAAAGGCTTCAAAAATTTCCATGAGTGGAAGTGTGAGACACCATATTTTGAATATCTTACTACTGTTGCAGATGGAGCTTCTTTAAGATCAGAGCGAGATGTACGGTTTGATGCTCAGGATAGAGTGCAAATTAGCTCTAGAAACTTTCCTTACCAAGCAAAGATGGGAGTGAGTTCAACTGTAATTTCTGGCAATACTTCAGCCATTTTTATTGTTTGGCCACTCAGAGGTTAATGTTCATTAAAATTTTGACTAGGGAAGAACCAAGAATAATGGTTATCAGACAACCCACATTTTTGACTAATCAAGTCCATGCTCTGCATGGTTAGCATTATTATTTCAAGATTAACCAACTCCTTAAATTTCTCAAATCCTCTTCCAAACACGGGTTCCTCTATTTTTAAGAATACAATTCATAGTACTTTTCATTGAATTTCACTTTTTATGGATATAAGATGTCAATTTCCCAAGATTGGATATGGGTTTGAATCCATATTCAAATCATTGTTTATTGAGATTTGTATTTGAAATTTTGATATTTTCAGTTCCATGATATCGCCGTCCCAAAAGACCCTTCAATTTGAAATCTTCTTGTTGTTTGTTGTTGTTGTTGGTTTTTGGTTAAAATTTACTCTTTGGGTACTTGAGAAATCCTGATGACAAAAACCCAGTGACCAGTTCAAGAGGACTTCAAGAATCAATCCACTACATCTATGACAAAGGAAATATCCAGTTTGGTGACTGTCACATAATTTAGCTCATCAATCTATCCCGGTTAACATCAAGGATTAGCAAACTTGTACTTGTTTTAGTAAGAGTCTGCTTTTGGGGTCCATTCAAGAGTCTAGATGGTTTGTGCCTCGCGCATCCTAGTTTAGGTAGCAAATCAAGTATTTGTTTCCTTTGAGATTTTATTGTTTATTTTCTTGTTTAGGGTTATTTGTTTCCTTCTTTAAGTTGAGTTGCTTTAGGGTTAGGTTTGTTTAATTTCCTTCGTTTAGAATACTTGTTTAGGACTATATAAACTCTTGCCATGCTTCATTATAGAGACTAGACTTTAGTTAATAAACTGTGTTTCTTTTCTCTCTGAACCTTGGATTAGATTCGTGAAGTTTTGGGGTTTGTATTGAACAAATCTACCATAGCCATCCACTTCGTCAACCATGCCCTAGGAGTTCTCTTTAAATCATAAAGATATTTCTTCAGCTAGCATAATGATCTAGACTCTCCCTGTCAAACCCAGATGGTTCTCTATGTAATCTGCTTCAGAGGTCACCATGTAGAAGTGTAGAATTGGGTGAAGACTACAACTGGCAGCTAGTGAGTTCAAAGTGAAATATTGTGAACTAGATAACATCCTTGAGTAGATAACTCAATAGACAAAGAATAAAAATATTTCTAACTAGTGTTACCTGGAATGCATCCTCCATATTGTGTTTCATTTGCAATCCAGTTGTCAAAATAAATGATCCCATGGAAAAGTTTTTTCTGTAAGGGATTTTAGGTGAAATCAAGTGTTGATATACCAGAGTTCTTTGTTTTCACCTCCTTTGCAAATCGTCTTCCTACTTTTCCTGGCAGAGTTGTTGACATGAATTAGACTCCTTATGGGCTAGATGCCTAGAGACACAACCTTGAAATACTTAACATACAGTTGCTTGAAATATAATGAATTTGATTTATAAGAGATCAGTTTTAGTAGTAAGTAGTGGTATGATGATCAATTTTAAGGCCTTACAATGATTGAGGTTGCAGGGAGGTTGTGTGTGCAATTTGAATGTGGAGATTAAGAATTGTGGAAGTGGAAAATTCGTCTTCAAACAGCCATCATGCACTGTGCAGGAAGCTGAAAGAATTAAGAAACCAAATTTTCTGCCCAAGTATAAATAAGACATGCTTTACCTTTTCTCTCAATTGGACATTAGAATCTGAAGACGTGTGAGTGCTGGAATAATCATTATAATTCATAGATAGAAATAACTGAAGTAACCATACATATGATAAAAATCATATGCAAACAGCTAACCAAAAAGTGAAGATGCAAATTTAAGTGATTTATATCTGTATCTATGTTTCTTATCACGGCCAATCTTGTAATGGTTATTCTTTATCTTCATTCTCAGAAATTTTAGGAACTCTCTCAATTCTGCAATTGTTTTAACTCAAGGTCTAGATCCCAATATAGAGGTTCAGTTTGAAACGAGCATTTAAAGAAAAACCATATTTAACTGCTCCCACCAAAACATGTCTGTTTTAGAGGGACAAGAAAGGATTGGAAGTTTTTAGGGATAGAAGCTGTGGTGGTTGCTTAGTGGAGTCTTTTTTCTTTATATTTATTTTTTGATAGAGAAAGAGGGAGAGATGGATATGGAATCTTAGAGCAAAAATAGAAGATATTACCTCAACAAAGTTCAAAATTTTAAAACATGTTCAAAATTCAAAATTCACTTCAATTTTCCACCTAAAAGTGCATCAAGAAAGCTTAAAATTACTTCAACAAAGGTTGACTAATCCCTGAGGTTGAACCCTAAATCCCAAAATGGAGAACAACTGCCACAACTTTAAAATCCTAGCTTAAAACACAAAGCGCACCTTAGGATTAACTTGAAATTTCAGGGGGAAATTGCTGGCTGAGATGGCATAGAAAGGAATTGAAGGTTGGAGGTTGTAGAAGTGATGATGGGGATGAGAAACCACTAAAGAAATTTAGGCTTTCATTGTTTTGTACTCTTGGATTCAAGGCTCTATTAGAGATGAAATTAAAAGAGAAGATAAATTGAATAGAGAAGAGAAAGAGAGGGAATTTTTCGTGCAACAAGGAGTGTCTGAATGAAAGGTGGTTCATGGGGTTATAGGGTGGTGTAAGGATACCAAAGGACTAATATACCCCCAGCATACTCTTTAACCCTAAGATTTCTCCTAATTAACCCTAACCAAACTCTAAACTATCACACAAGGTTGAATTTAGTTTGAAATCTAGACTCCATATGGGGTCCCAGCTGAAAAAATTGGCCCAAAAAGAGGAAAAACGAACTTGCACCGCAAAGGTCATAAAATAACCATAAAAATGTATATTCTAGCTTTCAAATTGGTCTGTCCCAGTAAAAACTCTGAAGTTACAACTATAAAACTATTGTTAAGCTAAATATTGGATAAGAGTTAAAATTCAATTAGAGCATATATAATTCAAGCTAAAATGACAGATCAAGTTTGGCTTAATTATTGAAATCACCATATGCATGTCTATAATTGACCCCATAAAGGAGAATTTTCCAGAGCATATGAAAAGTTGGGATCTTGGGGCAATTGTGTTGTAAATATCTTGAGTTATCACAATTGATAAAAGGATGAGGTACAATTTGTTCTAAACCCAAAGTTGTTTTGTGGGCCTTTGGCTAATCTGCTATATTATAAAATCCCTTACTAGTAATTCATATCATTTGCAGTAACTTTATAGAACTTACATACTTATAGATGCTTCATACAGATCTGATATAGTGGATGCATTTATGTGTGTGACTTCCTCATGATTTTATTTGTATATCTATGATCTTCTGTGAATGTTTTTCCTAATATCACCGTCTCCCGCTCCATGCTATTTGCTTGTGAATTAGAAGTTTTAAGCTCATTCGTGATTCCTTAGTTTCTATCAGATACATAATTGCTCCTGTGAAGACCGTCATACATTTACCTAACAATAATGCTATGCATTTGTTTCTATTATATTATTTCCTTTGATCTTAGATTTCTTCTTTCTCAAGTGTCAGCAATCCATTTCAACATTTAATTTTTGTTGGTCTTAGGAGGTTAGAAATGTCACTAAATGTCGTAATGTGGAGCAATAGATGAGCCATGGACGTCTTCCAGATGATCTAAGAAGGTAATCATTTTCGTGATCTTGTCTTATTCTTTTCGCTAATATTAGCTCCAGTAGTAATTCGGTTTTTTTCTTTCTTTGGTTTATGGGTGTGCAGGGTTTAAATTTTTGACTTCTGATGCAATAGTTTTATTTCATACAAAGGCTTTTTGAAACTGAGTTGGTCTTTGCATATTATTTTTCTTTGGAAAGGTGTCATTTGCAACCTTATGGCTGGTAGTAGTGGATCTGCCAATGGATTTCTGGCCACTTTTCCTAACTCTTTCAGTATTTGAATTTAAGCCCATTTAAGAATCATTTACATATCTTTTTGGACTCATCGATGGCAAAAGTAGTAAAACTCGAAAGCATTTTTAGCTCTCATAATTGCTTAAGTTAATCCTCTGAAGTTATTTATTTATGTCATCTGTTGTCTCTTTGACAACCATCTTTTCCTTAAACATGCCCTTTGAAGAATAAATTGCATGTAGTCTGTAGTATAAGTTGAATTAGTGAATTTTATGAACATCTTTTGGGTTCTTGAGCCACATAGCTTTTAACATTGCTAATTTAACTAACTTATTTTTGAATTTTATAAAAAAAATTAAATATTCATAAAATAGCCATAAGCAGCAAAATGGTGCAATGTTGGGTTTATGTCCCAATTTTTATTATGCATTGCATGATTCATTTGTGCACGAAATGCAGCATCCATCCTTAGGTTATGCACTAACATTTTCTTAATTTAGATGAGTTCGAAAATTGGAACGCTATAATTGGGCTGCTACACGAGTAGTGAATGAAGAAATGCTGCTTGAAAACATGCCTGAAGACCTTCAAAGAGATATAAGGTGAGATTTTACTTAATTTACAGCAATTTGCTCGAGTTCTAATGGCACATTGCGAAGATACTTATAAGATCCTTCTCAAGGTGTGACCATTCATTGTTTCCTAATATTGTTGGATATTGCCATTTATGGGAGATTTTGTTCAATGGGCTTCTCAAGTGATGGGCTTATGTTTATCCAGCTTTCATACCTTTGGACTACCAGATAAACTATGGGAGTGGCATTCTCCCTCTAGTTTTCTCCATCAAAGAGGGTACAACAACAACAACCAAGCCTTTATCATACTAAGTGTGGTCGGTTACATCGATCCCTTTACGCCATTGTACTCTGTTTCACATCTTATGCTCATCTATATGATTGCATTCTTTATACGACAACAATAATCATGTTGGAAAGGGTTTTATGGGAAATTGTTTCTTTAGCACATTCTAGTCATTGTGTTGGAATCAGTGGTTTGATATTCATTTCCCAAAATCAATTCTATAATTTACAGGTCTGGATATTTTCCCTGATGGATGAAACCATCCTAGATGCTGTACGTGAAAGACTAAGACATAAGACGTACATCAAGGGTATCAAAATCCTATATTATGGTGGTCTGGTGAGCAAAATGGTTTTTATTGTTCTTGGAAAGCTGGAGAACATTGGGGAAGATGGAAACAGTATTCCCATCTGAAGAGGATGCTTGTGGAGAGGAACTTCTCACATGGTGTCTTGAGCATTCTTCGGTAAATAAAGGTATAATGAAAACTTTAGTTCAGTCTTATTTTACGTTATTAATTTTGTTTCATTACCTAGCTGCTAGTTGTAGGTTCTACAGCTGTCTTTCTTAAAAGTGATCTCACTGGTTCAAAATGTTCAGTAGGAGTTTTGGGTTCTAAAGGAGAGAAAGCACTGCATTTAAAGCAATTTTGCAGGATTGGAGGAGGCTTTAGAAGCTCCATTAAATGTTGAAAGACTGAAAAACATGATTAAACATAAATTGCGCGGAGTTGGAAATATTGTAAGGCAGGAAGAGAGAGTGTTTAACTAAATGTAGTGATACATGAAAAGAAACAACCTATATTGAGCTAAATTAGTTACATAAGGATGGTAACCAATTATACACCAATTGAGCTTATAAAAGTGATTTTGACTGCTGTTTGGGTCAAGTTATGTGGATGTAATATTGCAAAAGGTGACCACATTTTGCAACATAACAAATAGAGTTTAAGCTAGTTTAATGTACTTTTAGCCTAAATGCACATGCATATTGCATAGATATACACCTGCATGCATTTATATGTCAATATAGACACAGCTACATGCATATCTATAAACATAAGCATGCACACATGTTATGTTAAACAAGAAAGAGTTGGTGGTGCTAGCTTTTCCTTGTGTAGCAATGGTGCACCTGGGCACAGACTTTCTGTTTGCTTGGGGGATGGGAGGAGACATGCATGGGAGAGAGATTAAGAAATTTAATTTATCCTACTAATGCATGTTAAACATTTAACTCTCAAGAACACAATAAACTTATTTGATGCGTCCACCATTTGTATTAAGCTTTAAGCTTCAAGTATAATTTAAATCTTTTTTTTTTTCTTTTTTGGTGAGGGGGATTCTGTTTGATGAATTAAAAATTTAATTTTCTAACTAGTTCCTATTAAACATCTTTTTCATCTCTAAAATGACATTCTGATGTAAGATTTAGATCAAAAAATAAATTCATAAATTGAAAGCAACATTAGATGATTTTAAAACTCTTAAATTAGAGACAAATAATGTCATTTGAATTTTAGGTTATATATTTGATACCTTGAAAGGAGGATCATTCAGGAAAAAAATACTTGCCAATTTGTTGCGAGATATTCAAGTGAGTTGAACTTAATCTTCCATGCCTACAACCATCACAATCACCCTCAATTACCCTTGCATCATCTCCAATCTCCTTCACAGTTGATAGTAAACATTATTAGGCCGTGATTTGAGGCCCATGAAGATTATTTTCAGGTTATACAGACCAGATTGCCTGCCATATGACAAAAGCCATTGAAGATTATTATGAGAACTAGGCCAAGAAGGAGACAAAACTGAAATTGGCCTTTGTTCATAGGTGTTGACTGTGATATTTTGCAAATTTGACTCCTTAGTTGATGAGTTTGGCCTGTTTGTACATTGCCAACCCGTAGTTTAAGACTCGATGGTTAATATTTTGCAAATTTGACTCCTAGGTAAGTTTTGACATGCACAAAATGTGTTAAATCATTAAAGGACTCAAATTAAGGAATATGTGCTCTAATTGCCAAAGACATACTCAAATTGAAACTTTTAGAGTAATCATGTGGTTTACGCATGATAATATTTTATAATGTTATCTGTTAATTAATGGCAGGGCATTATGCGCTAGTAGTGGAAACTACTAGGTAGTTAAAGTTCTAAATCCCATGGTGGTAATCTGCAAATAGGGCAAACCTTAGAGAGGTTTTGTGTATTTTAACCTTACTACCATCACTAAATGAAGAAAAGGAAAATATTGAAGAAATATGATTTCATTAAGCTTGAAAAACTGATAAAGCTTAGCAATGCTATGAAAGCTCAGAAAATTTATTCCTCTGTATTTGATTTAAGAAATTTCTTTCTCTATTCCCTTCTGGCATTCAGTAATAGACCTCTCAATATTAACATTGCAGATGGGAGGAAAATCAGGCTTCTAGGTCAGCGGTTACTTAGCAATAGGGGTGTGAGATACTTAACAAATATAGAAGCCTTTTCACTCTGAGCAGCTGATCTTGAACAAGTCACTAGTCTTTTCCCAAGATTCTTGTGAAACCCTCGTGTTCAAGCGGCAATAAGGTTACTATAAAGAAAAGCTCATGAGTTCACACCTACATTGCATGCAGAACTGTAGCTTTATAACACGGGAGAGATAGAAGGAAGACAATAGGGTTTACAAAGAGACAAAACTCTAAAATTTTCAAAAGAGAATTAATACTCTAAAATAAATATTATTAATGAAGTATGTCAAAATAATAAAATACTACAAGTATCTATAGGGAATGCAAACCCCCAAAATTAAGAAACTATAAAAACTAAGAAAATTAAAAAACTATAAAAATTAGTAAATTATAAAAATTAGAAACTAACTAAATTAATGGATCCCTTTCATTTTCTTGGACCGATCTCGCATAACCCAATAATTATTTGAAACTTATCCCACATCTCCTCTACTTGAAAAGAATTCACCCTCGAGTGATGCCTCAAATGTCTGCATCCATATCCTAACTCTCTCATTTGGTTTTCTTACCTAAAAACATATGCTGAACATGACAAATATCAAACAACTATCGTTGTAAGTTCACTCAATAAAAAAAATATTGGGTCCCCAATAACTTAAGAAAATCCAGATGCTTTTAGAATTCTGAAACAGTGACATCTTCACCATCAATATAAATCCAATCTTGTGTCTTCAATATCCTATTATTGAAATCAGTCTCATCAAGTTTTTCAATAAAAGATTGCCTTTTCTGGTTGGTTAAAACCTTTGCCAACTCTTCGGATAGTTCAAGCTTATCTTTAATAACATATATGTATCCTTTCAGGTTGTTCTTTAACTCCGTAGTTCTCTTTCTCTTTGCATACTTTTTGTCCCGTGCTTCCCGTTTGTCTTTTGCTTCAACAAAGGAATCCTTCGAAATAGGCATTTCAGGAACCACTGTCTTCTCGACTATCGTCAGAATTTGCACATCTTCATTTGAAAATTCATTTTCATTGGTCTAAATCTTACGAGATTGTTGGAATAACATAGGATTGACGTGTGGTTCCCGAGCGATTCTCCTGACGCCACCTTCACCTCCTATATTGCCCTGGTTTGCTCCCAACATCTGCAATTCTATTTCTACTCACTCTATTTGAACGGACAGAATTTGAATTACAGTCGTCATAGCTCGTAACTCTCTGAACATGTCATAAAGAGTACTACTTTCACCGCCTTGGTTGGCCTTGCAAGGGAAAGTCTTGGCTCTAATACCACCTAATACGGGAGAGACAGAAGGAAGACAATAAGGTTTGCAAAGAGACAAAACCCTAAAACTTTCAAAGAGAATTAATACTCTAAAAGAAATATTATTAATGAAGTATACTAAAATAATGAAGTACTACAAATATTCATAGGGAATGCAAAGATCAAAAATGAGGAAACTATAAAAACTAGAAAATTAGAAAAATTAATAAACTATAAAAATTAGTAAATTATAAAAATTAGAAACTAACTAAATTAACGGGTCATTTTCCCTTTCTTGGACCGATCTCGTATAGCCCAATAATTATTTGAAACTTGTCCTACATCAATTTACCTTTTTCCATCTTCCCTTTTCAATGTAGTTGTCCTCGATGGCTTAGCCCGTTATACGTGAGGTGTCATCCTGAATATGAAATATGGCCTTTGTCCGAGGTGCTTCCTGGGTTCCTAATCCTGGAAAAAACCGAGTCTGCATTCAGATTTTGGGGTGGATTACTAATTAAATATTAATTTTAGGATCTGGTCCAAACATTTTTTGGTGAGAGGCCCAACTTGCCATATTCTTTAGAAATAGAAACGAGGTTAACGATTACACAACCAGAATACTACGTAATGATTTCACTTGAAAAATAGGTCAAAAGGAGAATATGTAAAATATTATTTTAAAGCAAAAATTATCATTAATAGCATTTTTAGTACCTGTTTGGCTTAATATTTTTCAGTTTAAAGCCACTCGGCTGAAAATTAGACCAAAAAGTCTTTGAAAAACTTTTTTTTTTTAAATGAAAAAACAGAAAAGAAGAGAAACTGCTTCAAGGAGTTTTTGCTTATCTACTTTGTACTTTTTTAATGAAAATATGGGCAAACAAAATTATTTCTAACAATTTCAAATATTATAATCTTGTCAGATATGTAAACCCAAAAAATATCTAAATATTTAAATATTTATGAATATTTAAAAAATATTCACTCAATCAACAAAATATTTTGTCACATGGCCTTCTGTTCTAAAATTTGGAGTCAATCATATGAGACATAAAAAAAATAAAAAAAGAGATTTAGCTTGTGCGGATTTTCCTACACTACTCATTCCTATCTAAAGCCACATTCTCAACTAAATCCATCACTATCATATCCTTACGAATGCATTGCATCCAAGTTTTCAATAACCTACCTCTACATTTTATTAATTCTCCTATATTTAAGTTCTCTATCTTCCTAACAAGTGCGTCCATAGGCCTTAGTTGCACATGTTCAAACCATTTCAGACGGTATTCTCGCATCTTGTCTACAATTGAACTGACTCCCAGTTTATTACGTATCTCGTCATTTTTAATTCTATCATTTCTTGTTTTGCCACACATTCACCTAAACATTCTCATTTCAGCTACGATCATTTTTTGTTCTTGTTGTTTAATGGTCCAACATTCAGTGTCATATAATAGAGTAGGTCTTATTGTGGTTTTATAGAATTTTTCCTTTAAATGTAATGGCATCGTACGATCACAGAGCATTCTGGATGCCTTTCTCCATTTCATGCAACCCGCTTGAATTCTATTATTGACATCTCCATCTATATTATCATCATTTTGAATGATGGAATCAAGATATCTGAACTTTACGCTTTTTAGGACTTTTATTCCTTTCAATCTAATCGTTTTTTCAATATCATGATGGTCGTCACTAAGCTTACAACTCATATACTCAGTTTTAGATCTGCTCAATCTAAATCCTTTAGATTCTAATATATCCTTCCATGACTCTAATTTAGTACCGATAGCCTCTCTAGTTTCATCAACCAAAATTATATCATCTGCGAAGAGTATAAACCATAGTATTTCATCTTGAATATTTTTTGTGATTTTATCTATCACTATTGCAAATAGTAAGGGATTCGATGTCGAACCTTGATGTAGCCCAATGTTATTAGGAAAGCTATCACTCAACCCCCGGTAAGTCCTTACATTGGTCACAATTCCTTCATACATATCTCTAATAAGATTAATGTACTTCAAAGAAATTTCTTTTCTCATGAGCGCCCATCACAACACTTCTTTGGGAAACTCTATCATATGTTTTCTCAAGATCAATAAATACTATATGTAGATCTATTTTTTGTGCTCTAAATGTCTTTATCAACTGTCTAAGTGAATTGTTTCAGTGGTGGATCATCCGGGCATAAATTCGAATCGATTCTGAGATACTTATCTCCCGTCTCAATCTATACTCTATCATTCTCTCCCATAGTTTCATCGTATGACTCATGAGTTTAATTCCTCTATAATTGGCACAATCTTGAATGTCCCATTTATTCTTATAAAGCGGGACAATTGTACTCTCTCTCCACGGGTGGGCCATTTTCCTTGTTTGCCAAATTTTATTAAAAAGAGTCGCTAACATTGTTATTCCGAATTCTCCCAAACATTTCCACATCTCAATAGGAATGCCATCAGGTCCTATGACTTTGTTATTTCCCATTCTCTTTGTAACCTCCTTTATTTCATGAGGACGAATCTTACGTTTAAAATCTCTATTAATCTCTTCTATAGATATCTCTAAATTTTCTTTATTTGTTATACTCTCAACATTAAATAAACTATTAAAATATTCTATCCATCTCTTTTTTATATTCTCGTTTCTTACAAGTGTACTATTTGTTGCACTCTTAATACATCTAATCTCATTTAGATTTTATCCCTTTCTCTCCCTTAGTTTGACAATTTTATAGATCTCTCTCTCCCCGTCTCGAGTCTCTAGTCTTTTGTACAATTCGTTATACACTTTATTCTTTGATTCATGGATAATCTTTTTTACGTCTTTTTTTGTCATTTTGTATTTTTCATAGATATCGTTACTACTATCATTTTTAAGATTCCTATAGCACTCTTTTTTGATTCGGATCGCAGTTTCTATTTTTTCGTTCCACCACCATGGCTCTCTTGGAGCCCCGCCCTTGGATACTCCAAGAACTTCTCTACCTATACTTTTAATATTATTAGACATATCATTTCACATTATTTCTGCGTTATCATTGATAGACTAATTTGTTACTCTAATTATTTTATCTTTAAAAATCGTTACATTTTCCCATTTTAGTTTTCACTATTTAATTCTTGGCTTCATATATGGTTGACATTGCTTTTATCGTTTAGACACTCGTACGTCTAAAACTAAGAGTTTGTGCTGAGTCGTTACACTCTCCTCCGGTATGACCTTACAATCCTTACAAATCGTTTTATCACCTCTTTTAGTGAGAAAAAAAATCTATTTGACTAACATTTGACTCACTTCTATAAGTAACTATATGTGACTCTTTCTTCTTAAAGAACGTATTTACTAGTGTCAAATTAAACGTCACTGCAAACTCTAGAATTGTACTTCCCACCCCATTCCTACCGCCGAATCTTAAGTTTCCGTGTACGGTTTCGAATCCCTCGTTTTTCTCTTCCACATGTTCATTTAGATCTCTTTCAATAAATAACTTCTCGCAACTTGGTATGATTTGTATAAATTCATCTAGATCATCCCAAAATTATTTCTTACTAATTGCATCTATACCTACTTGGGACGCGTACGCGCTAATTATATTAATTACATTTTTTCCATTTACTAACCTGACAAACATCATTCTATCCCCCTTTCGTCTTATCTCTATTAGCTCTCCTAATAGATCTCTATGTAAAATTATTCCTATCCCATTTTTAGTTCTATCTCTACCTGTGTATCAAATCTTATGACCATAAGATTCTATTATTCTAGCCTTCTCTCTCATCCATTTGGTTTCTTGAAGACACATGATCTTAATTTTTCTTCTATTCATTCTTTCACATATTTCTCCTAACTTTCCAGTGAGAGATCCTATGTTTCAAGTGGTTAAACGAATCCTATCTTTATGGACTATTTTATTTGTTCGCATCCTAACATCCATTGGTAACTTGTCACTACACCCGGGATTCGATGTAGTGCGTTGCTGAGGAGGAAATGCCTCATACGTTTTCCTATATTTGTCTCTCATTTGTAATTTGACAAAAGATTTTTACGCTGACTGTCCGCCTACCGCAACCATACTCCTTTATCCGAGTTTGGAACCGGCCATGACGGAATTCTTTAAATAATAATATAAAATAAAAAAAAAACTATATATATGTATCTACAATAATAATAAAGTACTAAACTTTATATTATAATTATATCATTATGAGTTTGGAAAATTTTATATTTTAATAGTTTTAAATTCATGGTAATATATTATAGTAATAATAATAATATGAGTTTAGAAAATAATATAAAATGATTAAAAATAAATAAATAAATAAGTAAATAAATAAAGTCTATTATCTATCGATAAATATAATGATAATGATAATGATCATAATGGAGAAGGGGGGAGGGGGAAGGGGGGAGCAGGAGCGGGAGCGGGAGCGGAAGAAGAAGAAGAAGAAGAAGAAGAAGAAGAGGGGGAGGGACAGTAGCAGCGTGGGTGGAGGGAGAGAGAGAGGTAGATAAGGGGCAATTGTATCGTGGGTCTTGCAAGATATGAGAAATGATTGTAGCCAGAGAGGGGGCATCATCGGGTCAGCAAGACGAGGGAGGGAGTAGATCTGAAAAACAGATCTGGGTTGGGTTTTAGAGAAATGTTAAATCCGAGAGCAAATCTGGGTTGGAAGAGTTGAGACGGGGAGTCAGGGGAGAAGGTGGAGAACATAAGGGGAGAGGCCGATAGAGAACTGGGGAGGAGGGGCAGTGATGGGAGTTCTTGTCGGGACAGCAGGGGCGATAGAGGAAAGCAGATCGAAGACAAACAATCTGAGGAATAGGCGAAGATGAACACAATAATTCGTCGAACAGACGAAGGCGCACATATAGACGAAGACGAACAGGCGAAGGCTGATCGAGGACCAATACGAACAGATGGCCAATTTGATGAAGGGATTGAGAGCGAGGTATGATGGTAGATCACAGAGAGATCAGACGAAGGGAGCTAACGAAAGGATCTGACAAAGAGGTCAAACGATGAGAAAGAGTGATCGGACGAAGGGGTATGATGGTTGATCGAAGGTTTTCACAGACGAAAGGACAGATGAAGGTGAAGAGGACGAAGTCGAAGATTGAGATTTTCACAGACAGAAACGAAGAATGTAGGGTCAGTAAGGAGAGATGATAGGTGAGGTGCAGATCTGAGTTTTTAAGGGTAGATCTGAGTGGTCCTGAGTTTTCGAGGGAGAGATTGATGTTGGTGAGGTGCAGATCTGAGCCGAATGCTACAGCATAGGGCTGATCCTTCGATTGCGGCTCGGGGAGTGATAGGGTTTCTTCAGGTGGGCAGACAGCGAGATAGAGAGGTTACTGACCTGTGAAACAGAGAGGTTGTGTGTAGATAGGGGATAGAGGGGTAGAGAGAGTCTCTGGTGAGGAGCGAGAGAGTGAGAGAGAGGGAATAGGGGGCGGTGGTAGGGGAGAGAGAAGAGGTTACTTACCTGGTCAAGCAGCGTTCGGTGAGTTGCTTGAGTGATCGATGGAGGGATTGAGGCGGAGGATTGCGGTCGAGCTGACGAAGTGAGCATTCAAAGGAGGGAGAGAGAGAGATTTCGCAAGCTAGCCTTAATTACTTATGAAATTGTCCCTTAAAAAATAGATCGACTTTAAATATTTATGAATAATTTAGAACTATTTATAAAACTATTTATTTTATATATTATTTATGAAACTTCAATATTAATTGTCATTTATTGTAATTTCATTAATTATTAAAACTTATATAAGTTTTTTTGTCAAACTATCTATCTAATAAAATTGATTTTTTTTAAAAAAATAAAATTAACAAATAGTTTCTCACGTAAATTTTAAAAATCTTATTTTTCACATTTAGTGCCCGTTTAGCATAGTAGAAGTTCTTAAAAAAAAGCAATTTATATATATATATATATATATAGAGAAAGTAGAGCTTTAGTAAGAGGAGCGTTGCTTTTTTTTTTTTTTTATATATATATCTAGTTTTTTATTTTTATATTCCGTTTATATCCTTACTTGAAGGATATGAAATTTTAAATATGTCCATATCATAAATTCATTTACCCTTATGTCATCTTTTTTTCTTTAATTTTTACTTTTTATTTTTAATTTTTAATTTTTTACTTTTTATTTTATTTAAAAGTTATGGAATAAGTTTGTTTTTAAAAGTAAAATTACCAAATAAATTTTAACTTTATTTTAAAAGATTTTAATTTTTGTTTCTCCTTATAAGGAGAAGAAAAATAAAAAATAAGTCCTATCAAACAGGCACTTATTTATAAGTCAAAAATAAAAACTTTTAACAGGAAAAAAAGCTGAGTCGAACCTACTTTTAAAATAATTATTATCTGTTAGACCACTTTGACAAAAATTATTTTCAATTAGAACCATAACCTAGCATATAAGTTCCACATTTTTTATTTCGAGAATTGTGGATCTTGGCATCCATAATGTTGCACCTGAAGCAAAAGTAAATTAGACCCGTGAGTTTAATACTTAATATGCCTATTTAATTTTGACCTAGGATCTCCTGTAACAGAACAAATTTGATGAATTTCCTAGAACTAGAGCTAGCTTATGGAACTGAAAATGGGAGAGTCAAAATCTTCTGTAGAACTTTCATATGATCCATCAGATGATTATGTTTTATTCTTTCATTTATTTATTACCTAGTTGAGTTAATGGATTGGTTCACATGCTTGAAAAAGCCTAAAATGATGATATTGTAGATGGGGTGGTGCATTGCCTTGTTGCTTCATTGAGGTTCATTACAAATGAGTTTCTGCGCATCAAAGAAAATATTGTCCAACTTCACCATTATCGGTGATAATGAATGTTTGAAATGTAAATGGACAGGTATGAATCACCCTATTGGATTGCAGCAAAATGCATTCAGGTTGGATGGAGATACCAACTAAAGCATCTCAATCGCACAAGCACAGCAAATACTAGTGCCAATTATTCATCGTGATAATGGGGGAATCCTTGAACTCTATGTATATTATTGGTTTGTATAGGATTACCCCTTGTTCTCAGGTTGTATGATCACCTTGATACAGGGAAACAGGTTGTATGATCACCTTGGTGCAGGGAAACATTGCTGTGAAGCATATCGCAGCAATGGTAGTGTGTAAATTATCCACTGGAAGGCATTGCGTCATGTTTGATAAGAGTACAAAGATATAGGTCATTTTGTTGTTTGAAGCTTTCTGCAAATGCTTAATTACGTGAAAGGTGTTGAAAAATTTTTGAATCTGTAAATTAAATTTCACGGAAAACGTGAAATTTTGAATGAGATGAAATGAAAAATCTGTACTCTACTAGCACATATTTTGTTAAATACAGAAACCATTTTGATTTTCTACTTGTTTGCCTTAAACTGAGCCGAGTAATGTTGGATAATTTGGTGTGGAGTTGCAAGATATAGGACTCGGAGAGTTCAGGCTGGCCAGACACTAGGTTAAAGACTTTGGAAAGATCTGGCGCTCTCTCTCTCTCCCTTTTCCCCCATGAAGGTGGCGGTCATAACGGCTATAGTCACGGTGGTGATGGAGGAACCAGGAGGAGAGACAGATTTTGGTGGGCTGGGAGTGGGAGTTGCAAGATATAGTACTCGGTTGCAATTGGAGAGTGCAGGCTAGCCATACGCTATGTTAAAGACTTTGGGAAGATCTGTCTCTCTCTGTCTCTCTCTCTCTCCCCCTTTTCCCCCATGAAGGTGGCGGTCATAACGGCTATAGTCACGGTGGTGGAGGAACCAGGAGAAGAAACAGATCTTTCTTTCTTTTTTTTTTTTTAACAAATTTTATTATTTAATTCTTTTTAATTTAATTGAATTATTAATTTTTTTTGGATAAAGCACTGATATCAATTAATCATGTTGGGATTGATATTTTCTTGTACCTATTTTTTTTATATATAAAACTCGAACACACGATTTTGTTTAAGGCATATTAGTGCTAACCGCGTTAATATTATTTTTTATTTTTCGTAGATTTAAAGAAACACTGTATATATACGTGTGTGTGTGTGTGTGTGTGTGTGTGTGTGTGTGTGTGTGTGTGGGCGCCCGCGCTGTGGCTATTGGTAGAGTAAAATATGGTTGATTTGGTCCATTCTTTGTTATGTAGCATTACTCTCAAAATTTATTTTCATCCAATCAGAAAAGTTATTTATATGATCAAATTAAAACTTAATATTCTTAATAGCACATTGCGACATAGTTGATGTCTTAACCCTGTAATTGTCCCACCGGAAATCCATTAATGTCCCACTCGCTTGCTCAGTAGGCAATAGATACCCAAAAAAAAAATTCAAAGTTTTGCGTGCAGGAGAAATCAATTCATTTCTTATGACTAATATTTTGTTTTTATTCAAAAAAATGAACAAAATTTATAATTATTTGGATGGGACAACTAAAGCTGCCCTAAATGAATTTGAAGGTTGAATGGTTCAACCCAATTGGGTTGCCCAAGAGTAATTTAATACCTCAAAGTCAACGAAAATGTCCTCTCCTACACCTATCAAAAATCAGACAAGACTTATTCGGGGAGGGTAGGATCCTCTAATCAGGGAGCAGGGCTAAGGGAGTGGTATGTCGGCTGGCTTGGACAGCGACCCATGAGAATTAAAATTCTAAATATCGAACAAAAAGATTTATTTGTAAAAGACATAAGTTCTGAAATTATATATTTGTATTTAAAGAAAATCGAGTAAATTAGGGTGAAGCAGCTTGAGCGAGTCAAGTGGTATATCACAATTATTGCCAGTTTTCTAAGTCAGAGAAAGATATAGGAGCAGTATTTTCTTCACTCGGTTTCTGGGTATCTGCCCCATTTCCCTGTCATTGGATGTACGCGTCCCCATTGACTCACGAAACATATAAGTCAACTCCTAAGCTCCTGCCTTGCCTTATCATCACACATCCCCATCTCAATTTCACAGCTCATTCTTTCATTCATTGAATAGAGAGAGAGGGAGAGAGATAGAGAGAGGGAGAGATGGGGAAGGTTGAGTTTGATCTACACAAAACACATTTCAGCCATCCGCACCTACTTGAGCTCTCATACTATGACTCCCACCAACCCCAACCTCAAAACCAGTGCTCCGGTTGCAAACTCCTACTCTCCTCCGGCTGGGTCTACACATGCAAGCCATGCAACTTCACTCTCCACACATCCTGCACCCAAATCCCCCAACTCATAACCCACCCTTGTCATTCCCTCCATCCTCTGTCGCTCCTTCCTAAGCCTGCTTACTCTGCCGGCTTCTTCAGCTGCGATGCCTGTGGCCATCGAGGCGATGCTTTCTGCTATCACTGTCGTGACTGTGATTTTGACATCCATGTCACATGCGCTGAAAAGCCCCTCACCGTGAACCATCCCTCTCATGCCCATCAGCTTAGCCTCTTCTTTTATCCTCCTTATGATGCCAAAGGCGGTTTCTCCTGCGACTTATGCGGCCGCCTTGGCACCAACCATTGGCTCTACCGCTGCGGCGGGTGCGAGTTCGATGCTCACCTGGACTGCGCAACTTCTCTGGCTCCCGGAGTTCAAGTACAGTCACAACAGCCACAGCCACTAAGGCACTATCATACATTTCCCGGGCCAAATCAGGTCATGACCCAGCCCTCAGGCCCACAAACGGGACCCGGCAGGCCAAATCATTACTACATGCATAGTGCAAGTATGGGAGCCGTAACAAATTATCAGCCCGCGGCACAGTCGGCGACAAATTATCAACGGGCCGTGATGAACTATCCGCAATACACCGCAACAAATTATCAACAGCCTGTAAACAATTCAACGGGTGGTGGGCTCATGGATGCGGCTGTTCAAGGGATGGTGGATGGTGCGGCCCAGCAAGCTGGACAAAATTTTGTTCAAAGTTTTACGGGTCGTGGTGGCAATGGCGGTGATTCTAACAACAATGATGGCAATTCATCGTCTTCATCTATTTTGGATGTGGAGGCTTCACTTGTGTCCGGTTTGTTTGGGAACTCGTCCAACTAATCAGCTCCTCGATCGTGCTATATTGTTTCAGTTTTTGTGTTCTTTGGGAAATTTTCAGTCAAGAAAAAATGATCATGAAATTTGAGCTGAACATAAGTCTTTGAAATATCAGATATTCTGCAAAACTTGTTATTATTGTGTTAATTATGCAAGAAAAATGGGTGAGTCATATTTAGTCTATTTTTACCTTGTGTTTTATCCATTATATACAAATTTTAGATTGTTCTCCATAGTTTTATAGTTGAAAAGGTTTAGTATTTTTAGAGAGTCATAGAATGATTGAAGACTAAGTATATTGTTAAAATGGTTTTTGTTTAATTTTAATCTCCTTTGGAGCATAAGTTCCTTCTTTTTTTTTTGCCTTTTTTTATTTTCAGATTGATTATCAACAAGTTCGGGTACTAGGTGAGACCTATATCTCAAACTACACTCAAATATAAATCCCCAAACGTTGGTGTTTTTAATTTGTGTGATGGTCCAAAACTTTAATGAGGAGAGAGACTCGGGTCTCATTTTAAGGTATTATGAGCATCTTAGTCTTTTGGTGCCCTTAAGATATCATATATATATATATATATATATCCCCTCCACTCTTTTTGACCACTCCTTATTAGGACTCTTCTATGTGCAAACGACTCTCTCCTTTTCTTCTCCGTTCATTTCTTCTTCTCTCTTCATGGAACCAATGGCAAAACTAGAGTAGGCAAAAAGAACATTTTCAAAAGCCAGTGTACTTAGTAGGCAAGTTTTGAATCATAATACTCAAACTCTTTCCACATATTGTTGGGTAAAAAACGACCAGCACAGGGAACACTTAACGAAGCAAGAATTTTTGTCTCTCTAGCTCTCTGTAGTGCTTTCGGCAGAACCTCTCATAAAAAATGAGCATGAGTCTCTTCTTTTTTTAATTTGTCTCAAATCCACACACTTCTCTCTCTCTTCATGGTGGGTCAAATTTTTCCACTCGCTCTAGTTTTCGGCATATACTATCAAATTGTGTTTTGGGTGGCTTCCTCAAGAAGCCACTACCCCACCCATCTCACCTTTATGTCTTTCAAAGCATTAAATGCTTCAAAACCAAAATGCCAAACAACACAATTGATAGCCAAACAGCACTAGAAACTTATAGTGAGAGCCAAGCACCGAACAACATCCACCAGAGAAGTATGCACCGAACGGTGTACATTGGAAAATCACTATCAAAAAACTCCAAATAACATTAATAATCATGTACCGACAGACCCAATCGATATCGAAAGACCCAACGACTATCAATCACTACTAAGAGACTTGACGACTACTGTTTAGATATAAAACAAATGGGACTGGACAAATGAATTTTGCTACAACCGGTAAGACATCCTCATACTTTGTAACATTTTGTGAAGTCTCCACCTTCTTTTCAAAATCAACTGTAGTCTCTTACACATAAAAAATCACATCTCTACTCCTAACAATCTTTCTCTATTCTGGATCCCATAACCGGTAACCAAACTCTTC
Organism: Dillenia turbinata; assembly: GCA_037126225.1. NCBI lineage: Eukaryota > Viridiplantae > Streptophyta > Magnoliopsida > Dilleniales > Dilleniaceae > Dillenia > Dillenia turbinata. The sequence continues at coordinate 26,767,745 of JBAMMX010000020.1, read as the reverse complement.
ATCATCATAACCAATAAAGACATAGAGAGTGACTTTACTATATAACTTTGACCTCTGATCTATCGACACATTTACAAAAACTTTACAATCAAAGACCTTCAAGTGAGAATACGAAGTATCTTTGCCTGTTTATACCCTCTTTGGAATGTCAAGACCCAAAGGAACTGATGGTGATTGGTCGATTAGGTAGCAAGCTGTGTTAATAGCTTCACCCCAAAAAGATTTTGGTAATTTAGCCATCTTCAACATGGATTTAACTTTTTCTATGATAGTACGATTCATCCTCTCAACCACACTATTGTGTTGCGGTGTCCCACATTCTGTCTTCTCATGCCTTATCCTAAACTTCGAATAATAAGCTTTAAATTCATTGAATGTATATTCACTATCATTATTGATACGAAAGTATTTCAAGGGTAATCCATCATCATTTCCACCATAACTTGAAAGCTTTGAAACTGCTATAGAATCTGACTTTTGTTTCTCAACAAATACATCCATACCGTCCATGAAGCATCATCAATCAAGGTAACAAAATATTTGTTTCCACTAAGAGACTCAATTTCCATGAGACCACTTACATCAAAATAAACCAATTTAAATTTATTTTCTTTCCTCTTAGATGGAATACGGAAAGAAACTCTATAGTGCTTACCAAATAAATAATGATCACATGAATTTGATGAAATCACTTTGGCCGAAGGAATGAGGGATTGTTTTGCCAAAAGTTACAATCCTTTCTCACTAATGTGTTCCAGCCTTTTATGCCACAAATTTGGTAAAGTATCGTCCTCAACTGTATTGACCTGCTCGCTGCATACTCTTAACCATGTCTTGTATATGCAGGAACACAGTTTTTCCTTTGTAACTAACAAAGTTCCCTTGAAAAGCTTCCACTGCGCACTCTTTTTTTGGCTCTTATATCCTTTCTTGTCAAGAACATTAATTGACAGCAAGTTCATTCTCAAATTTGGGATGTGCCTAGCATCCCGTAGAGTTAGTGTGCAACCGGTATTAGTCTCAATGACAATATCACCAATTCTTACAATCTGGGACATAGTGGTGTTTCCCATTTTGCAACACCAAAGTCATATTTTTTTTAAGTTATAAACAACTTCCTTTTGGGAACACAATAATATGCCGCACGAGTATCAACAATCCATTCAGGCAATGGATTTCCCACATGATTGCAGTCACTTGGTGAACACACAAGAGATTCAATCCCTTCATCGAAACCAACCACTGCAGCATTACTATCATCGGGAACATTCTTACCCTTATTATCCTTCTTCTCTTGCTTCAAGAGTCTATAATTCCTCTTGATGTGACCAGTTTCTTATAGTAGTAACACTTTACTGCCTCCTTGGACTTGAAACTCTTCTTGGACTTACTGCACCCTCTGAAATCTTAATCTCTGTTCTTAGTTCTGCCCCTATTCTCTGTGACAAGAGCTTGACTACTTCTAGATTTCATGTCTTTCTGTCTTGCTTCTTCATTGAACATGTTGTCCTTTACTATTCCCAATGTCAACTTGCCATTAGAGCTGAGCTGCTAAAAGTCACAACTAATGTTTCCCAATTGTTTGGCAAAGAACTCAAGAGAAGTCAAGCTGGTACCTCATCGTCAAAATTGATTTCCAATATTGTCAACTAGTTCAACATATCTTGAAAATCACTCATGTGCTCGGCAATAGGACGTCCCTCCTTCTATTTCAGGTTTGCAAGCTTTTTAATAAAAAAAAATTTATTCAAGGCAGTCTACCTTTCATACAATGTAGTTAGTTTATCTCAATCAGCCTTTGCATTGGTTTCTATTGCTACATAATGAAATACAAATGTCTACCCCCTTTCTAGTGGTACCCAAAACCTTTCGTTTAGCTTTTTCCAATCTTCATCCATCATGGTAGATGGTTTTGCAAACTCACCAAATATCGGATCATGCAAATTCTTGCAATATAGATGGTCCTCCATCATTGGCTTCCAAATAGAATAGCTTGAAACTATTAGTTTCATCATGAAAGCCATATCTTGGTTACTTTTCATGATTCAAGTCACAATAATCTGACTCTGATACCAGTTGTTAGGTAAAAAACGACCAACATAGTGGAACACTTACTTACCGACAACCTACGAAGCTAATATTGCAAGGAAATAAAAAAAATAGAGAATGAGTTAATTACATGTCCAGTCCTTGAACTTTACTTAAATTTTACAAAGTAGTCTCTATAGTTAAAAATGCTATCTTATGGTATTTAATCTTTCAAAATCGTAACAAATTGATCATTTTGTTACAAACGGCGATAGGGTGTCCATTAAATGCGGACGTGGCATGATGTGGTAGCCTATGTGGATATAGGATGCTGATGTGTCATTATCACATCAGTAACAAAAGTCATCATATGTTGGCACGTCAATAATGCAAACATGGCTGCTAGACGTGGCAGTGCTACGTACTCAAAGTGATGACGTGGTACTGCCACATTAGCATTAGTTGAAAACAAAATGAAGCATCCTCTCTCTCGCTTTTTTCTTCCATCTCTTTTCTCTCTCTCCTCTCCTCTCTCTTAAAAAAAAAAAAAAAAAAAAAAAAACACAAATAGAACACTCCTCTCTCTCTCTCTCTCTCTTTCCTCCCCTCCCCTTTCTCTCTCTTCTCTCCTCTTTGGTTAAAAAAAACTCTTCTCTGGAGAAGTTGTGACCCATTTGCAAAGTTTTGACACGTAGTAATTCAATGGACTCCCCCAGAAGTTTTGTCCCTTTTCAACCCATTCCTAGCCCCTTCCCTTTAAAACCCTTTTCTCTCTCCTCACAAACCCAATTCACTTCCCCTGCAGCACGGTAAATGATGCTCTGTTCTCCCTCTAAAGTGTAGCTCACTTCTCTCTCTCTCTCTCTCTCTCCCCCCCCTCCCCTCCCCTTTCTCTGTCTCCTCTCCTCTCTCGCTGGAGGAAAAAAAACACACTGAGAGACACAGTCTTCTCTCTCTCTCTCTCTCTTCCCTGTCTGTAGAAGCGTTGACCCATTTGCAAAGAAAGATGAGTTTTCAATTTGGGTACTGGATCCTTTTCCTCTATCTCTCTACTGTCGGATCATTGATTAAATATTGAGTTTAGATATTTAAATAATTATGTATTATAAAGGATATAAAAATAAATTAATATGTAAATATTAATGGATATTTACTATTTATTATGAATTAAATAGAGAATGTTTAAGGATGATTTAAGAATAGTTACCATAAATTGAACAAACAGATTTGAAAGGTAAAAGTCATTCTATAACTATAAATAGGATTATGGTCCCGGGTCAATGTATTACTTTTCTCCCTAATACTTCTATCATATAGAGAGAATTTATGATGATACATATGACTTGGAAGGCCGTACTCAAAATTTCACTCCAATAAAAGCCAAACTCAAAACTCTACCCAAATCAGGATTTTACTCTATTCAGATTTTGGTTACAGAATCAGATATATTTTTGATCCGATCTAAATTTTTTAATTCAATTTATTAAATTTTTAATTTTGATTTAGCACGATATTTGGCATGATTTTATATATCAAGTTATTTTTTCCTAAAATCTACGGTCATGCAACATCTACGGTCATAGTAATCTCCATCTCGTGCCCAACTTCCTGTTACATCTGCAATCTTTACATTGAGAGGATCCCAGAAGGTTCTACAACTGCAAATCCTCATTTCTCCACATGTACCTGCAGTGGAATTAAAGTAATGTCCTTCAATTTTCAAAATGAAAATATACCAATACTCAACTAATGTACTGATTGATTATTAATGGTGTATTTTCATTTTCAACTTCTGTTTCCAATATTGAAGTTATATAATCTGAATTTTGAAACGGAACAATGTCCAAACTGTTGTTTGTTCTTCCATTTGTGAATATTTATTTTTCCCATTATCAATGTTGCTAATATCTACCATCATTTTGCACCATCTTTTGCAAATCATCAATATTTAAAACTCATCTAGGATGATAAAAAAAAGTCCCTTGTAAAACCAACCTATCCTGTATACTTTAAACAACCCATTGATTTTCGGTACTACATTTGTTGCATGTAGAAGAAAATGTTGTTGGAATTGGTTTTTGACCCTTTCTGCCTTGTTTGTGCACTCATAACCTACCAATGGAAGTTCTGTGGTCAATTCTTCATGAAACAAATCTTTTCCTTATGCTTGGTTGATACACCTATACTCACGGACACAGGTTCTGGTTGCTGCATAAACACCAAGATGCCTAGGCCCTTTGAATAAAAATAATTTCAATTTCTTTGCACACAATGTTATATCAAATTTCCTTGTCTGTTTCAAGAAAATCCTTGGACCAGTTCCTGATGGATTCGGTGATTACTTTGCGAGCAGGTTTCCAAGACTCTTGATTGAAGTATTCAAAGTGGTGCGGAAATACTGTAGGGAAGAGGAATTTTTCAAAAAGTATTTCAGAAGTGACATTGTCTAATCCCTTTGCCTCATGGAAAAGGCAAGGCCTAGAATTATAGCAACTAACACATTGACAGCTAACTAGTGATTGGGCCGCTAATGCGAGGAGTGCCCATAAAATATGAATTTTATTTTTATATTATATAAATATTTATTAAATTTATATGAGTCCCGTACTATTTATAATAGTGATAAATAAAATCATAAAAATATTCAAAATAAAATACCATGGTATATAGTCTTAGTTTTGATTGATAAAACTAAAGAATATATCAGTACTAAATTAGAGTTATGAAGAGACACATTAAAATCTAAAAGATTTAGATTGAGTAGATTTAAAATTGAATATATGAGATATAAGTTTAGTGACAACTATCAGAATAATAAAAAAACGATTACATTAGAAAAAAGAGAAGTCTCAAATAGCGAACGATTTAGATATCTTGGTTCCATCATTCAGAATGATGACAATATAGATTGAGATGTAATTAATAGAATCCAAATGTGTTAGATGAAATGGAGAAAGATATTCGGAATTCTCTGTGATTGCACGATGCCATTATATTTAAAGGAAAAATTTTATAGAATCGCAATAAGACCAACTCTATTATATGACATTGAGTATTAGATCATTAAACAATAACAAAAACAAAAAATGACTATAACTGAAATGAATATATTTATGCGGATGTGTGACAAAACTAGAAATGATTGAATTAAAAACGACGAGATACGTAATAAATTGTGGGTTAGCTTAATTGTAGATAAGATGCAAGAGTATCGTTTGAAATGGTTTGGACATGTGCAACGAAAGTCTAAGAACGCACCGGTTAAAAAGATAGAGAATTTAAATATAGGAGATTTAATAAAATATAAAGGTAGACCATTGAAAACTTGGATGCAATGCATTCGTAAAGTTATGATAATTGTGGATTTAGTTAAGAAGATGGTTTTAGATAGGAATGAGTGACGTAGGAGAATCCGCACAAACTAAATCAATATTTTTATTTTTATTTATTTTTATGTTTTTAATTTTTATTTTTATACATACATACATATATATATTTTCCTTCGATTTCGATATTTGTTTCTCATATGACCTACCCCAAAATTTTGAGATAGAAGATCTATATTATTGTTGTTGTTGTATAAATATTTATTAAATTTATAATTAATTCAAAATCTGAACTAAATTATTATTTAAATCAATAAAAAATATGATGTATATCAGCGATAAGAAAAAAAAAGAGTTTAACCATTGTAACTCTAAAAAAATAATAAATGAGATAAAAAAAAGGTAATACGTGGAGTTAAAAAGTAAAGAAATAAAGAGATGACCATCCATTGATTCCTAAAAAAATGAAAGAGAAAAACCCTATGTTAAAATACAAGCAATTTAAGAGAGAAAAAAGGTTAAAAATAAAGAAAAAAGATTTGAATGGAAAAAAATAAAAAACTATGATTTAAAAATAAATGGATGATTATCTATGGTGTCAAAAAAATAAAAGGAAAAACAATCTATGCTAAAAAAAGTCAAAAGAATGAAGTTAAAAAAAAATGGATAAAAAAATTAAGGATTTGAATGGATAAGTGAAGCCCAAAACGTAAAAAAAAAAAAAAAAAAAAAAAATAAAAATCTTATATCTAAAAAAGACGAACAACTTAAAGGAAAAATATGTTAAAAAAAAAGAGCAAGAATTTGAATAAAAAAATTATGATTTAAAAATAAAGGGATGACCATCCACAAGATCAAAAAATCAAAAGAGGAAAAACCTATATCCCAAAAAATGAAAGACCTAAGAGAAAAAAAAGTTGAATTAAAAAATAAAAAGAGTAAGGATTTGAGTGAGAAAAAATTAAAAAGGTGAAACCTAAAAATAAAGCAACGATTATCAGTGGGGTTAAAAAATAAAAGAAAAAAGCCTATATCATAAAAAGACGAATGATCTAAATGGAAAAAAGAGTTAAAAAATCGAAGAACACAAAGTGGTTAAAAAAAGACAAAGTATCCAAGCAAAAAAAAAAAAACGTAAGGACCTTAATTTAAAAAAAAGGTGTAGTTTAAAAAAGACGAAGAACCTAAGCCAAAAAAAATAAAAATGGGTCAAAAAAGTGCAATGACCTAAATAAAAGAAACATAGTAGATTTTCCAAAACTTGAAGGACCTAAGCAAAAAAAAGGGCAAAAAAAAGTGAAAGGATTTGAACGAAAAAAATAATAGGTCCTTGATGAAAAAAAAAAAAACACAGTGAGGTCTTCCCAAATAACGAAAAACCCAAGTGAAAAGAAAAAGAAACGGACATAAAAAAGCACAAGGACTGGACTGAAAAAATTAACAGAGAAAAATAGTAGAAACGTGAATGAAAAGAAAAATAGAGTGGGATCCCTCAAAAGACGAAGGCCCAAGCGAAAAAAAAAACTCGATAAAAAAAGGTAAAAGGATTTGAATAGAAAAAAAATATTAGTTTCTAAATGAAAAAAAAAATTGTGCGGTTCCCAAAAAAATGATGGATCTAAGTAAAAAAAAAAAAAAACTTGATAAAAAGACGCAAGGACTCGAAGGAAAAAAAATCAGTGGGGAAAAATTGTGGGATCCTAAATTAAAAAAAAAAAGTCTTCCAAAAAAAGAAGGACCCAAGCGAGAAAAAAGGGGCAAAAAAATTCAAGAATTTGAATGAAAAAAAGAAGAAAAGATAGTAATGAAGGTACTTTGGTCATTTAAAAAAAGCAGATGAACAATAGCTGTGGAGTCCTGAATAAAAAAAAAAACATAGAGAGTCCTCTAAAAGAGGAAAGATCCAAGCGAAAAAAAAGAAATATGACAAAAAAAATTGTAAGGATTTGAATTGAAAAATATATATAAATATATATATATAGCAATGGGGGTACTTTGGTTATTCACAAAGAGGTGGATGAACAGTAGTGCATAGTAACAAATGCATGAGCAATAGCCGCAGATTTCTGAATGGAAAAAAAAAATAGAGGGTCCTCCAAAAAAAGGACCCAAAAGCAAAAAAAAAACAAGGAAATCTGGCCAAAAAAAAAAAAAAGATTGAGTGTTCTCTAAAAGAGAAAGACCAAATCAAAAAAATGGACAAAAAAAGTAAAAACTAAAACGAGATGAAAAAAAAAAAGAAAAAAAGCAAGGACTAAAACGAAACAAAAAAAAAAAGAAGACAACAAGGGGTACTTTGGTAATTAGACTTGGGATACTGTTCATTAACTGTTGTTCATTCACAAACAGGTGGATGAATAGTAACACATATAATAACCCCAACTGACACTTTATATAATAGGGTAAAAAAAAAAAGATATAGCGCTCTCTAAAAGAGAAAAGACCAAAGCAAAAAAATGGAAAAAAAAGCAAGGATTAAAACGAAACAAAAAAAAAGTTATAGAATAAAAACAAACATAGCGTTCTCTAAAAAAGAAATAATCAAAGCAAAAAAATGGATAAAAAAGTTAAGGACTAAAATGAAACAGAAAAAAAAGAAAAAAATAAGTAAGGACTAAAATGAAACAAAAAAAAGAAAAAAAAATATAACAAGGGGTATTTTGGTAATTTGACATGGGGTAAAAAAAATAAGGACTAAAACGAAACAAAAAAAAAGAAAAAAAAACATCAAGAACTAAAACGAAATGAAAAAAAAAAAAGTAATAGGGTAAAAAAAAAGATATAACGTTTTCTAAAAGAGAGAGTATCAAAACGAAAAAATGGATAAAAAAAATAAGGACTAAAACAAAACGAAAAAATAAAGCAAGCACTAAAATTGATGGGACGTGGTCTTAGACTCGGCTGGAGAGATCAGCTGTTGAAAGGCCCACACGACAGACCTATAAAGAACAGCTATTGATTGATATTCAAATGTGATTATCTACTGAAGGGTCTCAGTTGTCCAGATCTACCGAACGATAGGGTCTCAGTCACCCTGCCAGCCGAGCACGATTCGTCACGTAAAGGTAATCGCCCCGATCGGACATTCAACCGTCGGTCCTTCAAGTGAACGAGCCCTGAAGACCCTTCGTCGGTCGAACGACCAATCAATAGACAATAGCTCTAACAATTCTAAGGGAAAGTCAAAATATCCTAATGACTCATACTTCCTATTTGATAGCAACCTCTTTAAGATCTTTCGATTAAGGAAAAAATCTCAACAGAAAACGAAAATTTCAAGAATGATGAGAATCACAATCAATTCGAAATATTAAATCCCTGAAATTTTCGGATCGGCTCAATAAGGAAAGTAGGGTTGAAGCACTTCAGTGACGCAAGACTCTCCCAAATATAAGGTGACTAAAAACCCTACAAGCTAGGTACGCTCTCTCGGTCATACACATTGGATACTCTAATCATAGGGAACCACTCCATTGAATTCTCAGTCTGTTTTCTTTTCTCTTCGAAAACCGCTCTTTTTGACTTGAGTGTCAGACTCTCCCAGCCGGAGCACCCTCCGACGGTTTTTGCAGGTATTACATCCCTTCTGACGACAACCATTTAAGTCTGTAAGGAGTCAGTATCTGTAGAGTCATAACTAATCTCCAACAGATTGACGCCGTCTGTGGGAACAGACTAGAGCAACTTCTATTATTCTGATAATTATGCTTCCGAGAACCAAAGTATTTTCGAAAGCCACTCCCGTTGTAGAAGGGCGCACTGTAACACTTTCTGAAACAACCCTTCTTATAACACCTGATCGTTTTGTTCATGATCAGACAACCTCCCCTTACCCACCTCATCAGGAATAGGCCCTACAGCCTGCAATCCCCGACCAGCCGATCGTGGCCCCTACTCCAGAGCGGGTCTACCGCCACCAGATGGAAAGGCTAGGGTCAAAGATTTAGAACATGAGTAAAAAATTGGAGGGCCTTAGCCGCACCCTTAGGCCTGAGAGCCAGTTTTCTGTTGGGGGTCAAAGCATCCCCAGCGACGACTATCACCCCCATGCCCTAAAGCATTCAAAAACTCCTGATTAGCCCTTTGTGATCTTCAAAAGCAAGTCAAACAACTTGTTAATGACGAACTCAGGCGGGCCAATGCTCAGGGAAACCAAACTTCCCCACATTCTCATGCTTCACTTTTCGATCTCAAGGTCTCTTCAGAGTCTATGCCTCATAACGTACTCCTGCCCCCCATGGCAAGGTATAATGGGACACAGACCCATGGGATCATGTGGCCCATTTCGTCACTGTGATGATTTCTAGAAACATGTCCGATACGGCCATGTATAAATATTTTCCCACAACTCTTTCAGGAAACACACTAATTTGGTTCAATTCTCTTCCACCGTTGAGAATAAAGACTTTCTCCCAACTACGAGAATAGTTCGAGTCACATTTCGTGATAAGCATAGGGGTCAAGAGAAAGTCCACATCACTGTTGTCGTTACATCAGAAGGAAACAGAATCCCTAAAGAACTTCTTAGAAAGATTCAAAGCGGAGATGATGAGGGTTCTATCTTTGAACCATTCAATCACGCTGGCTGAGCTATTAACAGGGCTATGGCCTTCTGACATGAAAGTGTCGATCACAAAGAATCCTCCTGCTATTATTCAGGAATTTTATGCCCGAGCTGAAAAATACATTACAGCTAAGGATGCTGAGGCGTTTGATCACAGAAGGGATCAGTCCGTTCGAAAAAAACGTAATCGATCACTCGGAAGGTCTCCACCAAAGAAGAGCTGAGCGAATCCCTCTCCTTTACGGAGGTATAACAACTACACTCCATTGAATGAGACCCCTGGTCGGGTCTTAGCTTTAATAAGAGACAAGTCGTACATCCCATGGCCCCCATGGTCCACTGAGGACGACTCCAACAAGAACAGAACAAAATACTGCCACTTCCACTGTGATTATGGTCACACGACAGATGATTGCAAGAAATTGAAGGATGAACTAGAATTCCTGGTGTACGATGGAAGACTACAAGAGTTTATCATCATAAGGGAAGGAGGTCCCCCCGCCAATCGCCGGCGTGAATCGCCAAGACGCGACCAGGCGGAGGACCGATAAGCCGCTCAGCGCCCAGCCAATAGGAGAAAGGGAATAATACTCCAAATCCAGGATGGACCAGTCCTCCAGAATCTTCCTCGTTCTTCCGATAGTCTATTAGAAAATGAAGTAGGACGCTTGATCATGTTGATCTTCTATTTTCTAAAGGCACTTCCTTCTACACCACAGGAAATCCTGGAGATAGATGCTGATAAACGACGAGGGGAGAAGAGGCCCGTCATCGGCTTCACAGACGAAGATCTAATCGGAATAGACACAAGCCGATATGACCCCCTCGTGATGACCGTCAGGATTGGGCAACATAAAGTTAGAAGAATCTTTATCGATCAAGGGGCATGCTGTAACCTTCTATATCGGGATGCCTTTAGACGAATGAGGTTTACTTCTACCCATCTCCAACCCCACACAGGCCCAGTCAAAGGGCTTTCAAATGAGTAGATATATTCTGAAAGTATTATTTCACTTCCGGTTACCCTCAGAATGCCCCTAAACCATGCGACAGCCTCCATCGTATTCAACATGGTGGATCTGCCCTCACTTTAAAAACTTCCTTTTGCTCGGAGGGTCTAAGTCATCTAATTCTTATTGTTCGTACGCGTCGTCAATAATGGATGAAACTCTCCGAATGAGTGGACGCAACCCCTCTATCTGAAAGCCTCCTACCGTTCGAAGGGCCTAAGTCGCCTGGATCCTACCGGTCGTACATGTCGTCAATGAGAGGTGTGACTCCCTGGATGGACGTGACCCTTTTTACTTAAAAATTTTTTACTGAGTAGAGGACCTAAATCACCCTGATTCTGCTGGATTGACGCAATAAGGATTATAACTAAAAGTAACAAGATGACCTCTATCGGTGAAAAAGTAAATGTTTCTTATTGAGTAGGCAAAAGTCTTTGGATACAAAATTTTAAACGAAAGCTATACAGCCAGACTTTAAGTATCTACCGCTTCTTCGACTGGGACAAAGCGTCGCTTAGACCCATACAGCGGATTATCTCTTTAGCACACTTTAATCTCTCAGATAATTTATATTGGGAGAATTTGAAGATAATTGCATCCATTGCATGGGACTCTTCAAGCTTAGCTATTCTACGCTTTGCCGTTTGAAGCGACTCCTCCCGAATTTGGGCCAACTTCTTGATTGATTGGTAACGTGCCTCGCGTATCGTGGTTTCCGACTTCAACCGTTCACATTGCCCTTGGTATTGGGCTAATTCCGATCGAAATCTTCTCAACTCTTCCTCCTTCTGATTGAGTAATGCACCGGACGTGCTCTCGGTCTTTGCGACCTCTTTCTCCCAAATAGGAATCTCCTCCTACGCTCGAGCTGGACGAGTCAACTCAGAAAGACGCCCCTCTAAGTGGCATATCACCTGTTTCCCCTACTGTTCTTGAAATTCGACAAGAACCATGGTCTGAAAGAAAAACTGAGTCAACAGAGGCAAAAATGAGAAAAAACCTAACAAATATAGAAAAGGTGATTCCATTAAACCTAAGGATTTAAGAGCCAGGTCAACTTGCACGTAAGACATCCTATAGAAGTCGAGCTCGTATCGATGGAAATCAAACCGCTGGTGATGTGCTCTGCCTCAGCCAGGTCTATGTAACTATACTGCCCAGTTCAATTTTCCCCCTCTCTAACATAATGGGTCTGTCAATTTTTCTCTTCTCCCCTATCAGAAGGATGGCCAAGGACAACATCTGATTATCTAGTAGGGACTCGACCCATATGCTTCAATCGGTGGACCTGCAATAACTATCGATGGACCGAATGAAACGACCATACTTTGATGTGGCTGGGAGCCTCAGCCCTAAAAAAGGCACCCCATCGGTTTCAGGCAACATGGGCATATGATCTTTATTTGAGAACTCAACGTAAAAGAACTTCTTCATCCAACTCTTGTTAATGGATTCTTTATGACAAAACCTCTAGTTGGACTCAGGTCGGGTCTGTAATTTATTCTAACCCTTGGTCGAACCGCTATTTCCACATCTCATCAAGATGAAGATAGACGACAAGATACCAAAATCGAAATGAAGACGATAAAACCCCAACAGGGAAGCTACAACAACCGCCAGATGCCAGACGCTTGGAATCAGAAGGGTCGGAAATATATTCCAACGACGTATTACCTCCGCGAAAGGATCTGTCACGCCCCGAACCGGGAATCGTAAACAGCCGCCCGTTGCCTTGGATGCCGGTTGTATTTCTACAAAAAATTGGACAGAACCTCCCCATAAATCGGAGGTCTCCCAATGTACAAATAACCTGTATAAACCTGTATAATTCAAAATTATCCTGAAAATAAATCAAATGACCATCCCGGCCTCTCCAAAACCAACAACTCCCAAAGCCGACATCCAGAACAACGCAAGGTTATAAAATCTATCAACAACCCTAGTCACAGACCTCTACTGTCATGCCCAATTAGAGCATGAGCAGCCGCCACACCGAGCGAATCTAAATTTATACAATTTACAATAATTTTCTCAAGTATTATTCAAATACGTACAATTGCCTCAATGCAAATGAAATATGAGAGTTTCGCAAATAAACATACATAAATTATACAGTCATCCCAAAATAACGGCCAACTACGGACCTCAACAAGACCTCGCAAGGTTGAGAATAAAATATGAAATTCATCTTTCAAATTTAAACTTTGATCTCACCGTCGTAAATCATCCAAATCCACCATCAAGCTATCATACCTCTAGAGCCAAATGCATCGCCCTAGCACCATAATTCTGTCTGGGGAGGGAAAGAGGAGGGGTGAGTACTCAGGGAAGAATACTCAGTGAGTAAGTGGGTCAATGTAATCGTGTAATATGGGGTGTGAAACTGGAGTGTCAAAACATAAGTATACAAATCATATTTCAAATCATCATGCTTTTCATTTCAACAATATATCATTTTCACGCATTATCAAGTCAAATATGCATCCAAAACACTGTCATTAAAATCATAGAGCTGCCAGCCGAAAGTGTCCTGGCAGAGGTCTTCCTCGACCTATGACAGGCGTACCGGAGGTATTATATGCGATTTTATTTAAAGTGCTCTCTACCCCGGCGTTGGCGACGGACCTCGTCCAGGTGCTAGACTTGGATAGCATCCAAATCCTCCCCCTTTCGGATTCAACCTGCCTACTACCGTGTCGTAAATATAATCTCGACAACTCGTGGGATACCTCAGGCCTAGGCATATCCGGACGCCACCCAAGCGCCTCTCACGGTGTCCTTCGTAGCTACGGAATCATACATACCAAAGCCCTCAAGGCCAAAATTGTCACGCCCCGAACCGGGAATCGTGAACAGTCGCCCATTGCCCTGGATGTCGGCTGTATTTCTACAAAAAATCGGACAGAGCCTCCCCATAAATCGGAGGTCTCCCAATGTACAATTAACCTGTATAAACCTGTATAATTTAAAATCATTCTAAAAATAAATCAAATGGCCATCCCGGCCTAAAAACAATCCACCAATCACCCAACCGACATCCAGACAACGCAAGGCTAACACATCACCAACAGTCCTAACCACAGACCTCTACTGTCATGCCCAACTAGAGCATGAACAGCCGCCACACCGAGCGGACCTAAATTTATACAATTATTTTACAAATTCCCAAGTCAATACTTTAAATGTTTACAAATGCCTCAATGCAAGTAAAATGAGAGTTTCGCAAACAGAAGTCCAAAATTTATACAATCATCCCAAAATACGTACACGGTCAACTACGGACCTCATCAAGACCACGCAGGGTCGACAATAAAATACGAAATTCGTAATTTCAAATTTAAAACTTAATCTCACCGTCTCGAATCACCAAATCCGTCAACGAGCTATCAAGCCCTCAAGCCAAATACATCGCCCTAGCACCACAATCCTGTCTGGGGAGGGAAAAAGGAGGGGTGAGTATTCAGGGAAGAATACTCAGTGAGTGAGTGGGTCAATGTAATCGTGCAATATGGGGTGTGAAACTGGAGTGTCAAAACATAAGTATATAAATCATAATTCAAATCATCATGCTTTTCATTTCAACAATATATCATTTGCACACATCAGCAAATCAAATATGCATCCAAAATACTTTCATCGAAATCATAGAGCTGCCAGCCGTAAAACTCCCGGCAGAGGTCTACCACGACCTATGACAGGCGCACCGGGGGTGTTATATGCGATTTTATTTAAAGTGCTCTCTACCCCGGCGTTGGCGACGGACCTCGTCCAGGTGCTAGACTTGACTAGCAGCCAAGTCCTCCCCCTTTCGGGTTCAACCTGCCTAGTTCCGTGTAGTAAATATCATCTCATCTCGACATCTCGTGGGATACCCCAGGCCTAGGCATATCCGGACGCCACCAAAGCGCCTCTCACGGTGTCCTTCGTAGCTACGGAACAATACATATCACAGCCCTCAAGGCCAATATCAATATCACAATCATATCACAGCCCTCAAGGCCAAAATCAATATCATATCACAACATGTGCCGTAAATCAGGTTTACAAACCAAATGCAACATATATCATAAAATGGCACATTTTTCATTTCAACCACATGGATGCATATTTCATAATTCAATCACATTTTTGGACACTCCATCGGTTCACAAAATCATTTCCAAAGCCAGTCAAAACATTTTAAGCACACGGTAAATCATGCTCATTTATCAAACTGTTGTAAAACAGAGTTTGCATATTAAACGAAAACATTTCAATAAAACCCACTCACAGTATACGGGAGGGTCAATCACTCCCTACAATGCACAAGTGTCGAAATCGTGCTCCCCTCGATCAGTCTCCAATCAAGTCACTACAATTATAACACATCATATATTTCTCACACCTCAACCTCAATTGTATCTATGTACATTTATAACATCACACTGTTCAATCCATATACACTTGCATATACTTACAATTCATTCAATTAAAATTTTACTCGATCCTCGATTGACCTTCCTAATACAAAATCATAATTATGTCATCAATTTCCATTTTCTCTAATTTTTGTACAAGTCTCAATTCTTCAATTCATGAATACACTCTAATGTCATCAATTTCATTTCATTTATAATTAAGTAACACATTCAAAACCAAGTCTAATTCAACTCCAAAACCACTCAAAGTCGGAAACATGCGTAAATTAATAACTTGTCTACAAAATAGAAAAATCTTTGAAAAATCATATACTTTTCGATTCTCATCCGATTTCTTCAAACCTTATGTCATTTTAAAGGTATTGAAACCTATTTTCATAATATAGAGAGTGTATTTGACTTACCTATATGCAATACCAACTATAATGTAAAACATGCATCAATCCTTAGGCTCAAATCCTAAATTTCACCTAGTTTTCATACATTCGTCAAATTAAACTCTAAAAGCAACCATTCAAATCAAATCAACATGATTCTCTCCTCCGAAACATTCCAATTCATATAAAATTTCTATAATTGACCTGAATAATTACTTATAATGTCACACAAAGCATTAAAATCAAATCTAACATACTTCCAACACATATACAACACTTTTGATCCTAATTTACCCTAATTGCATCCAAATAATTCAAATGAGTTAGAAATCCCTCACCTAGGGTTCACTGCGATCCAAAAACCCTAACGTCCGTACGACATTCGATTCATTCCAAAACCTGCAATGTCTCCAAATTGAAGCAAATTTAAGCAATTAGACTTAATCACTATGGAACTCAAACCCTAGAACTAAGATCTAACTCAACCCTTACCTATGCAGTGAAAGGGTTGCAGTGGGCTCTCGAAGGAGCGCAGAAGGCACACGAGCGTGCGAGCAAGGATGGAGCTGTAGCCGCGCGCGCTGAGAGCAGGGCAGTCGCGCGCGGGGTCACGCGCTGTTGCGCGCAGTCGCGAGCGCGCAGGAGAGCCAATCTCGCGCTGGGAGCGGCGCGAGCCGCGCCGGGACACGGGCGGCGCGCGGGGAGCAGCGCGCGGTCGCGCTGGGAGCGCGCAGTGGCGCGAGCAATCGCGCGCAGTCGCGCGCTCGAGCAGGAGGGAGACAAGCGGCGACCCGTGGTGGTCGCGGTGGCGGCGATGGCAACGGCGGCGGCCAGGCGGAGGCGCGAGGAAGGCATGGCTGCAGGAGAGGGAGAGGCGGCGAGGGAGAAAAAGAGGGGAGAGAGAGAAAAGAATGAAGAAATTAGGGCTTAGCCCTAATTTTGACTTTTCTTTTTTTTTTTTTTTTTTTTTTTTTATAAATAAATCTTTTTGTAAATAAATTTAACAAAAAATTTAATTGAGTAATGTATAAATAAATAAATGAATAAATGAATAAATAAATCATCTATATAATTTTTTTATACTCACTTTATTTTATAAATCGGAAATACGGATATTTTAAATATCCCAAAAATTTCAAATTACATACCTCAAAATCGAAAATCAATATAATTTAAAATTTTCTCTCTCTATATGTAAATGAAGAAATATTTTATTTAATTTCGTGAACAGGATACTTGTACGGACACCGCAATGTCGGTGTTACAAAAATCAATATCATATCAAACATGTGCCGTAAATCAGGTTCACAAACCAAATGCAACATATAGCATAAAATGGCACATTTTACATTTCAACCACATGGATGCATATTTTCATAATTCAACAAATATTTGGACACTCCATCGGTTCACAAAAGTCAGTTTCAAAACCAGTCAAAACATTTCAAGCACACGATAAATCATGCTCATTTATCAAACTGTTGTAAAACATAGTTTACATATTAAACGAAAACATTGAAATAAATCTCACTCACTGTATACGGGAGGGTCAATCACTCCCTACAATGCACAACAAGTGTCGAAACTGTGCTCCCCTCGATCGGTCTCCAAGAGTCACTACAATGACAAAACACAATATGTATATATATGATTTGTGCTACATATTTCAAAAGCCACTATGTTAAATTTATACTTTTAATTAATCCTATGTCTAGGATTAAGACTTAGGGTCTCATAGTTAGGCTTCACATGTGCACAAGTGCTGTCCCATTTTCATCACCAAATGTAAATTTCAATTCCTCATTTCCGAAGGCACACAATTCAATCCATAAGCTCTAAAGTTTCCCATACCTTCCTAACAAACAATGCCACTTTAAATCATCCAAAACCACCTCTTTCACACCCTATCAAAGGTACAAAATTAAATTAACATAATGTCATTTTCAACCATCAAAATCATCATTCATACATATACAACTCAAAATTTACATAACCATCCATTTCCAAATCTCTTCAATATTCTCAGTCAAATTAAATACACACATTTATACTCCAAATTCTTACAAACTTCTCTCTTTCGACATACCTACACAACACATATATAACAACTATACAAAGATACATATTTACTCTTTACATATGCTTTGCATTCGGAAATATCGTTTTCAACTCACAAATCATATTAGCATAATTCATCCTCTTGGCCAAGGTTCATACACACACTCATACTCATATACCTTTATTCAAATCTCTTCTTCAACACCAGTACACACATACATTTTCTCATACATGCACATACACATATTCTTCTTTTCCATTTCAATCAATACACATATATCATTCTCTCCCTAACACTCTACACATCTTTCAACTTCATCTCTACCAACAAACATACATATAATGCACCACTTTAGCACTATAATTCAGCACATACATTTGTACATTAAAACCAAATTTTCAACACTCCAAAATACACTCAAATCATCCCAAATTCTAGCCACACAATCTTGTCATCAATGGTATTTCATTTATAAAATAATTAACAAAATTAAATTCGAGTCAACTTCAATCCTAAAGATCATTCAAAATCGGAAATAACCATTTAATAATAAATCTTCTCCCAAAATAGAAATTCTTTGAAAAATCATAAACTTTCCGATTCTCATCTGAATTTCTTCAAACCATATATCATTTTTAAGGTATTTAAGTCTATTTTCATCATACGAAATTAGTATTTTGATTGCCTATATGTAGAACAACTTATAATGAAAAGACTGCATAATTTCTTAAACTCAAATCCCAAATTTCCAATTATTCTCATGCATACATCAAATTAAACTTCAAGAGAAACCATTCTAATCAACTCAATATGATTCTATCATCCTGAACAACCCAATTCATATAAAATCCTCTATTTAACCTAAACAATTACGTATAATGTTAGATAACGTATTCAAATCTAATCTAATATACATCCTAACATATACAATCAATTTTTACTCTAATTTATCCTAAATTCATCCAATGTATCGAAAGAATTTGTATTTTACCTCACTTAGGGTTTCTCGGTTTGCAGACCTAGTGTCACGCCCCGATCCTCAGATCGACCACGCGACAACCGCCGCGTTCGCCTCCTCTCGGTCTCGCGCCATCTCTCTGTCGACCTCTCCCTCACTGTTTTCCCTCTCTTTCCTCTTTTCCCGCGCGCGAACGAAGTTCTCCTTCTATCTCCCGTGCGCGCGATGGCAAAATTCCCATTCCCTTCTCTGTTTGCTCGATTGCAGTGCTCACTGTGAGCACTCCCCACGGTCGACAACCCAAACCAGCGGCCGTTGCATCCTTGCAGAAAACCCTAGCCGCAAGACAGTAGAAACCCTAGGTCACAGCTCTGCAGAGGTAAGCCTAGGTTGTCCAATTTTAATTCTAGGGTTGAATATTCTTAGTTGTTAGGTTTAATTCTAACGATTACTGTAAATTGAACTTGTTACAGGTTTGATACACTGGTGATTGGAAGCTAGGTTTGCACACTGAGAAACCTTAGGTGAGGGATTTTCAATCCCTTCCGTAATTCAAATTATTTTGTTGAATTAAGGTAGAAATTACGTCTATATATATTTTGAAATGTGTTAGACTTGAAAGAAATATATTTCCCTAAGTGTTTGTATGAAATTATTGAGGTTAAGTCTAGAATTTGATGTAAATTGGACTGTGAAGCATGTGAGAAAGTCGTAGATAGTATTAGAGTTGTATTTGATTGAATTACGTAGTTTTCCTTGGGATTTGAATGGAAATTGGCGTGAATTAAATTAATATTAAGGAATTCGGGAGAAAATGGGTAAAAATTGAGGAATATTGTAAATTTAAAGTCGTTGGTGATTTGAAATGATACTAGCTTGAGGAAACGAAAGTTTTGGAACGTAATTATGCAAGTTAAGGCTATTGTACATAAAAAGGGAATTTGAAAACCCTTCAATAGAGCTTTAATTGATCTTTATTCGTCTTGATTGGTCTAGGTTGACCTTTGGAGACTCGAGAAGAGTCGTTATGAGTTGATTTCGGAAATAGAGAGTGAATACCCTCTCTAGAGGTGAGTGGACGGTTCATTGTGTTCGTAAATGAGAAACTTGTTTTAAAATTGCTTTAAAAATGATTTTTGAAGGATTTTACATGATTTATGTAAATTGTTTTGTGATTGTGGGCTGTCTGAACTGGATTGTGAAATACGAATGCATCCACTGTGTTTATGAATGTTTTTGTGCCATGTGATATTTGATATTGCTCTATGCACTGCTTTGGCATGAGATTATGGATTATATGTTGAAAATCATGGCACATTGTTGAGAAATGGATTGAATGAGAAATGAAGGGTGCCGTAGATGACTATAGTCATATACCCACCACGGAGCGACCCGACGGGGTGACGTGGTTAGGGGTTTAGATGTGCGGGGGAGTAGACGTCCCTCCCTCTGCAAAAGTCGTGCTATATCTGGTGCACCCCGGTGAGGCACGAGCCAACGCCAAGGAAGGGGGTTTGTTTTGAGATATTGGATAGTAAAACCCTTGGCGGATTTTCGTCTGGGTTTGGCCGCCCTGAGACGGAAGCATATTTCGATGGAACCCTGGGGATTTTCTGAAAAAATGATTGATATGGATGCATATTTGTGAAATGTGATTTATTGAAATGATTTTAAGGATATGAGATGATTTATGAGTTATGCTTTGACTGCCCCACATTCACACCTTATTTATTAGCACAAATGCACCATTGCACTCCACTCATTGAGTATACCCCTATACTCACCCCTCACTCCCCCATTTTTCGGGAGGAGGCTTAGTTGGGAGCCTACTCGACGGAGCTTGCGAAGTATTTTTGCAAACTGTATAGGTATTTGGCAGACAGGGCTACTTTTGGGGATTGATAGCTTGCAAATCATGGAAAGGGAAGTCTGTACATTCAGTCGTGCGGATTTTATTGATACTGGGTGAGTTGTCGGCAAGTATTGATAAAATCCTTCGATTTTTGATTTGTTTTTATTTCTTTTGATTTCTCTAGTTTTGGAAAACTGTTTATATTTGTATTGGGACATTTGGATCCGTAAATCTTAATTTCAATGCTTTTTCTTTGATTTTGTGAAGTTCTGTACAACTCATACCGTTAGGATTTTATCGATACTGGCCTGTTTTCCTCGGGTAAGTGTTGGTAAAATCTGACGGCTATGTTTTGGGACTTCTTGTTTGTTAAATGCTTTCAGAGTGGCCAAGATGGTCACATTGCATGCGTGCATGTACAGGTTCCCGCTCCCCGTTGTGTGTTCTTTGTGTAATCGTGCATGTACGAGTTCCCACTCCCCGATGTGTGCTAATGTATGATTGCATGTACAGGATCCCACTCCCCGATGTGTGTCAATGTGTGTGTTTGTACATCCTTGTTGAGCCGGATGGGTTCCTTGCATGTGTATTGATTTTGAAATTTCTTGTTTTTGAACGATTTTATGAGTTTGATGATTTATTGTGAACTGGATAGCCTTGCGGAGTCTCGGTAGATGGGGAGGTTTTACCCATGTACCGAGACGATGCGGCGGTTGTCGCGTGGTCGATCTGAGGATCGGGGCGTGACAACTTTATTGGTATCAGAGCACAGGTTTACGATTTTAAAAGTTTGATGGTTTTGAAATATTTTGAAATGTTTTCAAGTGTATTTCTAATGTCCCAAAAGTTTTCTAAAAGCTTTAAAATGTTTTATTTCGTTTGAAAGAAATGTAAGATCTTTAAAAGATCTTCGGAGAATGTACAGAACTTTTCATAGTCTTCCTAGGAAGTTAGGAATGCTTATTTTTAGGGGGTTAAGCACTTGGATGAGTTCATATTTTACATTGCTAAGTTCAGAACCTCTTTGTAGAACTTTATTTTTGGATGATGAATAAGGAATCCCAAATGAAATATTTGGTGACTTAATTGTGACTCAAGACCTCCTGTGGCTTGTTTGGTCAAATATTGGGGACCTTAGTAGTGGTTTTGGCCCTCGGACTTATATCTTGATATTAGAAGTTTGGTGTATATGTATAATTGAGGAGCCTTCAGAAACTCATAGAGGTGTATATCATGTATTCAATGAAGAATTTTAGAGAAATCAACTATAAGTTCGCCCCCACATTGTCTTCAGATTTGCATGAGTTAGTGGACTACTCACTAAGTAGGGACTTTAGTGTGGTAAGATTCTCTTTTGACAAACTAAATGGGGTTAGAGGTACTAATAGTATGACTAGCATATGCTCCAACATTCTTCTGTAAGTAGGGGATTGTAATAGGAGGTTTTACCATTGAGTTACTAACGGTGGGAGGCAAAGGAATGGTTTCACTTTGATGCTTTGATTAGGAAGTGTGAATTTTATTCCTTTGGTTTTCTGATAATGCTAATAGGTTCAGCAGGTGATTATTATTGCTAGTTATTATGATCTTTGATTTTGACCAAATGTCAATTTTCGAAGTCAAAATAAAGGTTTTTGAGGTTTGCTTAATTGGTAATAATTTAGATTTTTGCCAATTGGTGGAAGATAAGGGAAGATGCATTGGCCTTGTTTCCAGACTTTTATTGTACTAGATTGATGAGTGGTCTTTTGGATAGAATTTATGACCAATTGAATAATCAGTCTTGGGTGAAGGCATTTAGGGAGCACACTCGTGCCCTCTAGGTGAGTAGGAGTCATAACAATGGAGGTCTATTCTTGGAGTTTATTTTCGAGGGAGGTAGTTTGTTTACCCAATGGTGAGAAGAATAAAAGAATAGAGGATTGTATGTTTTGAGAGAGGTTCTTAAGGCTTTACTGCAGGACGAGGGTGTGAAATACAGTGGGAAAAAAAAATGTATGGGTAAAACAGATGTTCGACCGTGGGTTGTATGTAAAATTTTGAGGAATCTGATGATCGAATAGGTAGGAACCATGAGGAAGATCTACTGAGTCTTATGGGGTCTGATGACAATTTGTTCTTGGAGAAAATTAGGGAACATGAATGATGGAGGTGGTAGTTGATAAGGGTTTAAATGAGGAAATCAAGTTAACTGAATCTGCTTTGGGGCATATTTTGTTGAATGAGGGCGCTGTATGTTGTGATGATAGCTGTAGGACTTAAAGAGATGTTACCAGTATGTTAAGCACCATGGAGTTTCTGTGTACATTAAAGGTCAAGGTAGAATAAGACAATTTCAATTACGGCTGAGACCCAAACATAACTCACTTCAAATGACTTGAAATCAAGAAAATAATATGTATTGAAACATCTTGTGGAACTCTATGGAGTATTACCCAAAATTTATGATTCTAAAGCCTCCACTTATATTTCTGGTATACTTTTATTCATAGTTTGGCATTTAATTATATTGTTATTTTTATTGATGATCATCCAAGAAAGACAAGTACTTAAAAAGAGCTGTTATAAGTATTGGGTGACACCATACGATGAATGGTCTCAGTAAGCATTGAATGTTTCTTTCAAGTAATTGTCATTTTATGCTTTCGATAAATATGGGGGAAAGCTCTTTGTTTCGATGGTTAAAAAAAAAAATATATATATATATATATATAATAATATTCGTAATGGACATTGCTTTTATTGGACGAGCAGCATCTTAGAAAAGAATTTTAATCTTAAGTGATCTTGATAACAAGAAGCTTTGTTGTCTAGTTTGAACAATTGAGAATATGGAAAACCAGTGACAAGTTTCCTAATTGCTTGATGCAGTCACCTTGGAGAAACTAATATGATGAGCCTTTGTGGGATCTATATATTGTAGTGAGATTTCTCTGGTGTTTCAGTCTGCTATAGTTGTTTAGAGTTCTTAAGATAAACTTTAATTTGGGATAGATTCATCCTTCAGATGGAAATATGAGGTAATATGGACCCTTCTAGCTTTTACAATATTGAAATGGTGAATCTTATAAGCATCTAGGCGTAAATGTTTATGCATGGTTACTTGAGCACCGTTTAGAAGTAAGAAAGTCTGTAAATGAAATTTTGAGGTATATTGAATTGGTCGAGTTCAATGATAGTATTTTCAGATGTGTGATATGTGTATTAAAGACTTTAGTTTTGATCTTCTACAACGCTTTGTCGCAGATATAAGGTAGAGACCTATTCCAATTGTTGTTGAGGAATGTGTTAATCGAGAAAGTGTTGCTCCTTTTATATCCAAGGTTTCAAGGTTTTAGAACAAACAAGGTGATTCAGAGACTATTGATTTTTGTGCTTTAATTGCTGCAATGTGAAAAAGGAAATTAAAGGAATCTCAATCTCAAGGAATACCACCTACCAAATACTCATATTGGAATAAGACAAGTTTTTTTATCAATACTTTGGGAGATACTATAGAGTATGATAATGTATTTGTAGTTTGAAATTGGGGGATTGGAGACTTTGTTATCATATGGTGGCGAGTGTAGGTGATAAGCGTGTATATCAATGTATTAAGATATCATGATTTGCGAGTAAGCAATTATATAGCTGTAAAGGAGAATAAGAATAGGTTTAGGTGCTTAAAGATATATTGCTTGGGGGGTTGAACAAATCAAAATGAGATATTTAGGAAATTTCAAAAGGACAACCAAGCACTTGTACATTTGAGACGAGAGTGATTTCCTTAGAAACTTATCACAGACTAAATTTCAGAAAATTTGGGAGACCGAAGAACTAATGCGGAAGCAACATCCGCAGCTCTTTGATGTATGAGTTGTATTTTGAAATTTCGAGGACGAAATTTGTTTTTAGGGGGTTAAGAGTTGTAATACCGGATACACGACGTTGAGTAGTTTGTAAATATTTCTATAATAAAGTAGAAAATTTCGAATTTTATTGATTTTCGATTTTGGGGTTTTTATTTTACATTTTTGGTATATTTGAAATGCCGTATTACAAATTCACAGTATTTTTATTTTTGGTAAATTTAAAACTTCCAATGTGATGAGAAAAGCAAAAATACATATATATATATATATATAGTTATTTAAAAAAAAAAAAAAAAAAAAAAAAAAGGGAGAAAGAAGGAAAGAGGAGATGCTGCGTTTCGGGGTGAAACGCAGCACCCCCATCTTCCCCAATTCGATTAGGGCTAATAGCCCTAATCGAATTTCACTCTCCCGTCTCTCTTCGACGCTCTCCCTCTCCCTCACGATTTCGCCACCATCATCACCACCCTCTTCCGCCACTGCAACCACCGGACACCACCACCGCCACCTCCTTCTTCGTCTTTCTCTCTCGGTCTCTCTCTCTATCCCACAGTCTCTCTCTTCCTCCCGCTCGCGATCTCTCTCCATCGCTCTGTCTCTCTCTCTATCGATTTGCTCCACCGTGACCACCGCGAACCACCGCGTTCGCCTCCTCTCGGTCTCGCGCCATCTCTCTGTCGACCTCTCCCTCACTGTTTTCCCTCTCTTTCCTCTTTTCCCGCGCGCGAACGAAGTTCTCCTTCTATCTCCCGTGCGCGCGATGGCAAAATTCCCATTCCCTTCTCTGTTTGCTCGATTGCAGTGCTCACTGTGAGCACTCCCCACGGTCGACAACCCAAACCAGCGGCCGTTGCATCCTTGCAGAAAACCCTAGCCGCAAGACAGTAGAAACCCTAGGTCACAGCTGCGGCAGGTAAGCCTAGGTTGTCCAATTTTAATACTAGGGTTGAATATTCTTAGTTGTTAGGTTTAATTCTAACGACATTGTAAATTGAACTTGTTACAGGTTTGATACACTGGTGATTGGAAGCTAGGTTTGCACACTGAGAAACCTTAGGTGAGGGATTTTCAATCCCTTCCGTAATTCGAATTATTTTGTTGAATTAAGGTAGAAATTACGTCTATATATATTTTGAAATGTGTTAGACTTGAAAGAAATATATTTCCCTAAGTGTTTGTATGAAATTATTGAGGTTAAGTCTAGAATTTGATGTAAATTGGACTGTGAAGCATGTGAGAAAGTCGTAGATAGTATTAGAGTTGTATTTGATTGAATTACGTAGTTTTCCTTGGGATTTGAATGGAAATTGGCGTGAATTAAATTAATATTAAGGAATTCGGGAGAAAATGGGTAAAAATTGAGGAATATTGTAAATTTAAAGTCGTTGGTGATTTGAAATGATACTAGCTTGAGGAAACGAAAGTTTTGGAACGTAATTATGCAAGTTAAGGCTATTGTACATAAAAAGGGAATTTGAAAACCCTTCAATAGAGCTTTAATTGATCTTTATTCGTCTTGATTGGTCTAGGTTGACCTTTGGAGACTCGAGAAGAGTCGTTATGAGTTGATTTCGGAAATAGAGAGTGAATACCCTCTCTAGAGGTGAGTGGACGGTTCATTGTGTTCGTAAATGAGAAACCTATTTTAAAATTGCTTTAAAAATGATTTTTGAAGGATTTTACATGATTTATGTAAATTGTTTTGTGATTGTGGGCTGTCTGAACTGGATTGTGATATACGAATGCATCCACTGTGTTTATGAATGTTTTTGTGCCATGTGATATTTGATATTGCTCTATGCACTGCTTTGGCATGAGATTATGGATTATATGTTGAAAATCATGGCACATTGTTGAGAAATGGATTGAATGAGAAATGAAGGGTGCCGTAGATGACTATAGTCATATACCCACCACGGAGCGACCCGACGGGGTGACGTGGTTAGGGGTTTAGATGTGCGGGGGAGTAGACGTCCCTCCCTCTGCAAAAGTCGTGCTATATCTGGTGCACCCCGGTGAGGCACGAGCCAACGCCAAGGAAGGGGGTTTGTTTTGAGATATTGGATAGTAAAACCCTTGGCGGATTTTCGTCTGGGTTTGGCCGCCCTGAGACGGAAGCATATTTCGATGGAACCCCCGGTGATTTTCGAAAAAATGATTGATATGGATGCATATTTGTGAAATGTGATTTATTGAAATGATTTTAAGGATATGAGATGATTTATGAGTTATGCTTTGACTGCCCCACATTCACACCTTATTTATTAGCACAAATGCACCATTGCACTCCACTCACTGAGTATACCCCTATACTCACCCCCCACTCCCCCCATTTTTCGGAGGAGGCTTAGTTGGGAGCCTACTCGACGGAGCTTGCGAAGTATTTTTGCAAACCGTATAGGTATTTGTGACAGGGGCTACTT
Organism: Dillenia turbinata; assembly: GCA_037126225.1. Classification (NCBI taxonomy): domain Eukaryota; kingdom Viridiplantae; phylum Streptophyta; class Magnoliopsida; order Dilleniales; family Dilleniaceae; genus Dillenia; species Dillenia turbinata. Next base: position 26,740,879 of record JBAMMX010000020.1, on the reverse strand, counting down.
TTGGGGATTGATAGCTTGCAAATCATGGAAAGGGAAGTCTGTACATTCGTAGTGCGGATTTTATTGATACTGGCTGAGTTGTCGGCAAGTATTGATAAAATCCGTCGATTTTTGATTTGTTTTTATTTCTTTTGATTTCTCTAGTTTTGGAAAACTGTTTATATTTGTACTGGGACATTTGGACTGTAAATCTTAATTTCAATGCTTTTTCTTTGATTTTGTGAAGTTCTGTACAACTCATACCGTTAGGATTTTATCGATTCTGACTTGTTTTCCTCGGGTAAGTGTTGGTAAAATCCGACGGCTATGTTTTGGGACTTCTTGTTTGTTAAATGCTTTCAGAGTGGCCAAGATGGTCACATTGCATGCGTGCATGTACAGGTTCCCGCTCCCCGTTGTGTGTTGCTGTGTAATCGTGCATGTACAGGTTCCCACTCCCCGATGTGTGCTAATGTATGATTGCATGTACAGGATCCCACTCCCCGATGTGTGTCAATGTGTGTGTTTGTACATCCTTGTTGAGCCGGATGGGTTCCTTGCATGTGTATTGATTTTGAAATTTCTTGTTTTTGAACGATTTTATGAGTTTGATGATTTATTGTGAACTGGATAGCCTTGCGGAGTCTCGGTAGATGGGGAGGTTTTACCCATGTACCGAGACGACGCGGCGGTTGTCGCGTGGTCGATCTGAGGATCGGGGCGTGACACCTAGCTTCTAGTCGCCAGTGGTTTCAAGCTCAACGTGTAACGGTTTCAAATTCGGAGCAAATGTTAGCAATTAACCCTAATTACTCAGAAAATTCAAAACCCTAGAACTAGGGCTAGGAATTGGTTCTCACCTTCACAGTAGATGAGTGCAGACCCGGCCTTTACCTATGCAGTGAAAGGGTCACAGTGGGCTCTCGAAGGAGTGCAGACTGCTCAAGTGAGTGAGCAAGGCAAAGCAGCACAGCAACCGTGCGCTGGGGCAGGGGCTATCGCGCGCTGCAGGCGTGCGCAGGAAGGGACTGTCGCATGTGGTGCGCGCAGGAGGGGGTGTCTCGCGCGGGGTCAGCGCGCGTAGGGGCAGACTCACGCGCAGTCGTGCGAACAGTTGCGCGCATTCGCGCAAGCTGTCGCGCGCGACGCGCGCATAGGGAGAGAGACAAGGAGACTGAGAGACAGAGAGGGAGCGAAAACAGCGGTGGTTGAGCGCGACAGCGCGCGGCGGTCGCAGTGGAGGAGATGATGGCGGAGATTTGCAGCGGGAGGGAGAGAGCGCAGAGAGTGAGAGATGAAAGAGAGAAGGAGAGAGATAGACAGTGAGACCGAGAGAAAGAGAAAACAGAGATGGAGATGAAGAAAGAGTGGGTGGTGGCCGAGTGAGCGGCAGAGACGATGGCGGTTCGCGGCGGGGGAGAGGGAGCCGCGGGGAGAGGGAGGTGAAGCGGCGGCGAGGGAGAGAAAGAGGGGAAGAGAGAGAGAAATTAGGGCTTCAAGCCATAATTTCGATTTTTATTATTTTTATTATTATTATTTATTAATATATATATTTATAAAAATAGATTTATAAATATTTAAATGAATAAATAAATAATTTAGTTAATAAAGGAAAAAAATATATATATTTTTATACTCAATTTATTTTTCAAATCGGAATTACGAATACTTTAAATATCCCAAAATTTCAAATTACTTATCTCAAAATCGAAAATCAATATAATTAAAATTCTTTCTCTATATATAAACGGAGAAATATTTTATTTAATTTCATGAATAATATACTTGTACGAACACCGCAATGTCGGTGTTACAGGATCTGTGTATGGAACTTTTAGCCCATACTTGACCGATTGGAAGTATATCGGTATGCAACCCACTAGCGCCATATTGACTCTATCGGCTTCTGTGACAGACACCAGGGTATAATCATCCCCCATGAGCATCTTAGTTTGCACCTCTTGAAGTTCTCTTTGGGACATAGTACTCATAATGTCGCCGATACTAGAAAAGGTTTGATTGTTTCTAGAAATGACTTTTCTGATAGTCTCAAAGGAGGGCTAAAAGAGCAACCGGTAAGGGTAATGAGGTGTGTAACCCTCTGGCGAATACAGACCCTTATGAGGCGTGCGGAAGACGATTCCCGAAAATCGAAATGACAAAAGTCGCACTAAAAAAGTTTTACGCCTTTCCAGCGGTCATAACTCACGACGGTCTTCTCAAGAAAAAGCGCCATGAGTTGCGAGCAAATGATAGGACGTGGTCTTAGGCCCAGCTGGAGGGGTCAACTCTTGAAAAACCCACACGAAAGGCCTACAAAGGACGGCTACCGATTGATATTCAAATATAATTATCTACCGAAAGGTCTCAGTCGTCCAGATCTCCCGAACGATAGAGCCTTAGTCGCCCCATCAGCCGAACACGATTCGTCACGTAAAGATAATCGCCCCGATCGGGCATTCAACCGTCGGTCCTTTAAGTGAATGAGCCCGAAGACCCTTCGTTGGTCGAACGACCGATCGATAGACAACGACTCTAACAATTCTAAGGGAAAGTCAAAATATTCTAATGACTCATACTTCCTATTTGAGAACAACTTTTTTAGGATCTTTCGATTAAGGAAATGATACCAACAGAAAACGAAAGTTTTCCAAAAGATGAGAATTACAATCAATTCGAAATATTAAATCGTCGAGATTTTTGAATCAGCTCGATAAAAAAAGTAGGGTTGAAATACTTCAGCGGCGTACAATTCTTCTAGATATATGGTGACTAAAAACCCTACAAGGCAGGTACGCTCTTTTGGTCATATACATTGGGCACTCTAAACATAGGGAACCACTCCCTTGAGTTCTCAGTTTGTTTTCTTTTCTCTTCGAAAACCACTCTTTCTGACTTGAGCGTCGGAACCTTCCCATCGGAACACCCTCTAACGATTTTTGCAGGTATTACATCCCTTCTGACGGCAACCATTCAAGTCTACAAGGAATTAGTATCTGTTGAGGCATAACCCATTTCCAACAAAAACGATATGAAAAAAAAAAAGAAAAAAAAAAGAAGATAACAATGGATACTTTGGTAATTGGATTTGGGGTAAAAAAAGTAAGGACTAAAACAAAATGGCAAAAAAAAAAAAGAAAAAAAGCAAGGACTAAAATGAAACAAAAAAAGTAATATGATAAAAAAAGACATAGTATTCTCTAAAAGAGAAAGGACTAAAGCAAAAAAATGTACCAAAAAAGGTAAGGACTAAAACTAAATTAAAAAAAAGGACTAAAATGAAACGGGAAAAAAAAAGATAGCAAGGGGTATTTGGGTAATTGGACTTGGGGGGTACTATTCATGAACAGTGTACGTGAACAGTAACCCCAAGTGACTCTTTATATATATATAGGGTAATATTCAAGCTCTGTTCTGTTGAAGAGCTTCTTCAAGTTCAAGCTTTGTTCTATTCTTCCTCTCTTCCTCTCTTCCTCTCTCTCTCTCACACCCAACACACACTCTCTCTCATTTTCTTGTTCAATAATTGACACCCATCCACATGACTTAATCTCTTGAATCCATCCAAAAACAGTAGTTAATATTCTTCCTAACTTCATCAACAGCTCCCACTTACTCTGCTTCCTCCATACTCTATTTTCCTTATGTTTTTGAATTTAATAGGTTTAAAGCCTTAAGCTGACCTTCTGAGATTTTATTTTTTGTTGTTACATAACACTTGGAGTTTATGTAAGCCTGAACCTGCTAGTCTTAACCACATCATACATGTAAATGGCACCACATACCTTCAACAACGTTGAGTGCAGTGCCCCCGCCTTTGCCACTTGCTCCCTCTGACTGTTGACATTCCGAGCAACAGACAATCAACTCTCGAATTCATACTTCCTATGCCGACTGTGGTCACTTTCAATTGAGAGAGGATAGGATAGAAGAGTGTGGTTCTTTTTTTTTTTCTCCTTTTTTTTTTCAACAAGAGAGGAGAGGAGAGAGAGAAAGGGGAGGGAAGGAGAGACAGAGACAGAGAGAGGTGTGCTTTTTTTTTTTCCAATTAATACTGATATGGCAGTGCTATATCATCACTTTGATTACGTGGCACTGCCACGTCATCAATATGCTGATGTGGCAACATGAGATGACTTTTGCTGCTAATGTAGTAATAACACGTCAGCATCCGTATATTCACATAGGCTGCCACGTCATGCTACGTCAACATTTAACGGATACCCTAGGACCAATTTGTTATGATTTTGTAAGTTTGAGTATTACAAGATAACATTTTTAACTGTAGGGGCTAATTTATCAAATTTAGGTAAAGTTTAGGGAGTGGACATGTAATTAACTCAAGAGAGAATACCAAATTTACAGCGAAAACCTTTCCACGTAGAGGGAAAAATCATGGGACAAGACCGAATAAAAATCTACTATAAGAAATAAGTTATTACAGAAGGTTTAATATCCTAAACTTAAAACCAGTTTGAGATTTACAACAAAATGAAAGATTATAAGTTTATTGTATCTCTTTGGAAACCCACAAATTGATAATAATGTAGAAAAAATAGTTGTTCAAGATTATCTCTCACCATTGCTTTCTCTGTGAAGTAAGAAGTTCTTCGTCTCTCTAGCTCTCTATAGTGCTTTCGATAGAACCTCCCATAAAAAAAAAAAGAGTATGAGTCTCTCATTTTTTAATTTGTCTCCAACCACACAATTCTCTCTCTCTCTTCATGGTGGGATCCAAACAAAACCAATCAAATTTTCCTACTCACTCTAGCTCGTGCCATATACTTTCAAATTGTGTTTTGGGTGGCTTCCTCAAGAAGCCACCACCCACTTGTCTCACGTTTATGTCTTCCAAAGCATTTAATGCTTTGAAAGACTTGTAATTTCATTTTCGAAAGACCAAAAGCTAAGCAACACAATTGATAGTCAAATAGCACCGAAAACTTATATTGAGAGAAACACTGAACAATATTCATCGGGAAGCATGTACTGAATGGTGTATATTGGGAAACCACCAGCAAGAAACTTTAAATAACATTCTCAATAAAATATCGACAGACCCAACGACTACCAATCACTATCAAAAGACTTGATGACTACCGATTAAATATAAAACAAATGGGACTGAACAAATGGGCATTGCTCTAACCCAACACGTATGATTTCAAAACTGTTATTATAAAGTCAAATATCTCAGGCTTGGTTTTGCAAACTTTATCCAACTAAGAACCAAAATTTCTCACTCATATAAGTTTAGGAAATTCAAACGAGTGCGCAAAGCCCTTAAACGACAAAAGGTCACTCAAAAGTCTCTCTGGGGAATGATTACCCACATGGGGTGCTCCTTTCCCTCACTTTTACTCGCTTTTGAAAAAGACAGCAATATAGGGCAAGGAAGGACGCTTGGAAAGAAAGTGACAGCCGTATAGCATTTTTCCTTTTTTTACTTTATTTTTTAATAAATCTAAGTTTATCAAATTTAAAAAAATAATTATGATCATTAGATTATCTCTTAAAAACATTCTATATCTACCCATATAACATACCTATTTATACATTGATTCCCAAAAAGGGTTTTGATGCATCTCATGTGGATGTTTTAAATGTTTTAAATATGAGAAATTTGATTTTATTAAAATAAAAGGTGTGGGGAATTTTGGTTCACATATTTGCCAAAATAACTCAAGTTCACACACACACACACATATCTAATAGTTGTATTAGAGCTTATTTCAACCCTGTCTTGAAATATATATATATTTATTTATTTATTGAAATGCAAGAGATGTTGAATCCTTCTTTGATACTCGAAATAGCTAAAGAAAAAAATATTTTAATTTTTGAGTATGACTTATGAAATATCAAAATTGAGCTCAATAGCAATCAAATGAAAGTAGCTGTGAAGTTTGTGAAGTTTTGGCAAAAGGACATCTTATCGTTTGCCTATATGGTTTAGATTTTAAGCAAAACCATCATGACCCCTCCACTCTTTCTTAGAAACCCCCTAGTGTATTGACATGAAATTGCAAGCCATCAAGTTAATGAAATGACAAGATTTTTTCTTGAATGTCATGTGGTTAATATAATTTTAGTTAACTGAAGATTAGCCGAGGCAGCTTTAAGTATACTAAATCATATATTAAGTATTCTTCATCACATATAGTAAATGATATCAATTGTAATTAATCATGTTCAGATATAATTAATCTTATCATGAAGAAATTTTATTAGTTTTATCAAAAAAATTATTAGTTTATAATTTATTAGTTTTAGCAAAAAAATTCTCTATGAATTTTTAAATAATAACTTGGCTCTCATGCAGTTTTTATTTGTTATATGATTCATAACTTTGAAATATTATTTATGTGTTTTTACATCAGTGAACAAGGTACATCTTTATTTGTCTCAATTTATGACATAAGTATTTCTTTTTCTATTTTATATAGTTATACAATCTCGGAATTTTTTTGAAATCGATTTGATATTCAATTTGAATTGTGATGATAACTATAAAATATTGAAAGAAAGAAATTTTCTCCATTTGGAGTGCATAGACATTGATTTGCTAGTAGGAAAAATGAATGAACTATGCCTACTGAAACCAGCACTCAAGCTGAAAGAGTTCTATATGAACGATAAGAGCAATCTAATCATTTATTAAGACAAAAATTTATCTGGTACATGTGGTTCAATTGGAGAGTGATAATATCCGGAGTTTAATCGTTAGATAATACTCTTGCTAGCATCTTAATGACAAGGTTATCATCAATAAAACTCACTGGCTTGAGAAGGGTACCTGATCACATCATGCAAATGAGGGACGTTGTGGCTCAATTAAAAACTTATAAAGCTAAGACGTCTAAATCTTTTCTTATGCACTTCATACTGAACTGGTTTCCACCTCAATACGAGCGTTTCAAAATCTCTTACAACACATATGAGGATAAATTTTCAATTAATGAATTCACCATGTGCATACAAGAGGAAGGAAAATAGGTACCTGAGAAAGGGCAAATATGTTAACACAAGGGAAAAACAAAGGGCAAGTTGAACAAAAGGGGAATGGTAAAACTTTCGCCCAAGCTGAAATTAAGAAGGAATCCAAATATTTCTTCTGTTGAAAGAAAGGGTATGTAAAAAAGTTCGTCTACGCACCAGAAAACCAATTCCAAATGATCTGTCCCACCATATCATTCATTTGAGAGATTAGAGTTTGGGCATAGGGAAGAGAACTAGGGCTTGAAGTGAGTCTAAGATCAATGGAGATTGTAGGCATAGGAGATGCATTTTCAAAGTTAAATTAAATCAAATCAGGTATCATTGTTCCATCTTTTATATTTCAACGAATTAAATTTATTAATAATAATTCTTTTAATATTTTAGATTTATAGGATTTAGTGTTTTGACAACATTAAAAACTAGAGATATCCAATTCTAATTAGTAAACATATAAATGAGTTTATTTAAATTATATTATTTAATTCCATGACATCAATTATGCTACTTGCAAGGTCGTAAAATTATATCATGTGTCACTACATTAAAATAAATAAATAATTTCGGATTTACTATTTTATTGACTGTAGACTATTCTAGGATCGTAAAATTATATCATGTGTCACTATATTAAAATAAATAAATAATTACAGATTTAACATTTTAATTAACTATAGACTATTTTAAGATCATCAAATATTGACCACTATTTAATAAATCTTAAACAATCATAAAAACTGGAGTACAGAAAATAAATAAATACATATTAACTATTGATGCAATATTATCAATCATTAAGAATCAATATTTCAGTAATCCTTTAACTAGATAAAAATATTAGAAACAAGTCATAGAAGAAAGAACAAAAGAAAATAAATAAATCCTACAAAACAAGAATGACGTACCTCCCTTTTTTGTATAAAAATTTAATCCCTCTTTCTATAGAAGTGAATCTCCTATTAGGAATAATCTTTCTAAATCTTATGCAACTACTTCATAAAAGAATTTTACTAATAGAAAATAACCTAATTGACTAGTAAAAGAAGTAAACCACCTAAAAGATAAAAGTTTACTAAAGATAAACAATCTACAAGCCTATGTCCTAAATATTAGGAATCCTCAAAAGGCTGAACACGTTTAATACTTCTAAAACAACTTCAGTCCTCTGTATGGCCATATGAAAACAGAAAAGTGCTGCTGTCTTTGGCACCAAAATTCCTTCAGTTAAACTTGAAAATCGTATGTCCACGCAGTAAAGTAGGAGAATGGTTGTCCCAGCCTTCTCATTCTTAAGTGTCAATGCCTCTAATCGACTTCCTTTCCTCATTTTTCTTCACAATTCTTCTCCACCGATCCTAAAATTGCCAAATATTATAAAACACACCTGTTAATATAATAATTATCCAAAAATCTAGAAATCTAGAAATTCTCAAGAACTTCTCCATCCATTACCTACCTTTTCATCAAAATCTAGAAATTTCCCACCTTTGTCTGACAATTTAGGGGTATATGGTGAGCCTTATCCAGATTGTAGCCAAATCAAGTGAGATTTTCAATGGTATTTCTAATGCTTCCACCTCCTTTACACATATAACATGTTTATCGAAATGTCATGACTCTCCTTTCAAGATCATTTTTTTGTCCTCTGTAGCCTTGAATTGAAATATGAATAAAATTTCCCCAGTTTAGAGACTTCTACACCCTTTGATGTATTTCACACGTTGGTAATTGTGCTCTTAAAATCTTGTAGATTGAAATTCTTTTTTTGTCCATAGAGAACCCACTACACACATCACAATTGAAGTTTGGACTCTGTTTCAAAGGAAATAATCTAGTGGTCATTATTCATTTCTCAAACTTGAAAATCTCAAATTCGAATCCTTATATAATTCCAAAAAAAAAAAAAAAAATTTGAAGTTTAGACTCCTCTGGCCTTGATAGATTGTAAAAGGATTTCATCTAATTCTTCCCTTGTAGATTTTTCATGTTCTAATATCTACAATGTCAAATTATATATAGTTTGCGTTCAAAAGAAATTAGACCTATTGACCCATACTTCTTAAAAAAAAATTTGGAACCAATGGATTGATTATCATACCTTCATAAATTTCCTTTTACTTTGGTTCGATTGGGCAAACTTGTTTTTTCATCCTTTCACCTCTTAGAATACTGGAAAGAACCATTGGAACCTCCTTTTAATTTATATTATTTTTTTTTTGAATTGATTTTTTAACATTAAAGAAAAATAAGAATTTCTTTACTTTTAAAATAAGAGTGGTTAACGAGGGTTTTGGTGGGAAATGGAGGGTTTTTTTAAAGAATTCACCTATTTAGCAAATCAAATTATTTTTTTTGTTATATTAGGAAGGCTCGAACTTAAGATCTCAAGGAAGGGGGAGGGGATAATGATAGTTAAGTTATAACTCATTGGCAACAAATCAATTTATTGGAAGAAAAGATTTTGGAGGTGATAGCATTTTGATGCAAATAAAATGAAATTATTAATTTTATATTCCAAGATTTAGGATTGAATCACTAACCCTTTTGATGTATGGTCTGAAAAATTATTACGAACGGATCAATCTTACTTTTCCACAATCCAAGAGTCCTTGATTGATGTATATGTTGTAGATCTTTTGTTTTTGAGAATACCCACAAAGTGTTCTCTAAACCCTCATTTTTTCAACGTTGGTTTTCTTTCTATCATTGGAGAATAACTTATTTTCCATATTATTTGGAATTCAAAAAACAAGAGTAGTTGTTGAGGGGAGTTGGAGTTGGTTTTCACTTGAAAACCACTCCCTCCATTCTCTCTTTGAATTTCAAATTAAAAGAGAATTGAGTTAGGGTCAAACCCACATGGGCGACTCGGTACCTATCTCTTATGTCTCACACTCGGACATGAGCGTTAGATCTACATTTAGCTCAATCACTTTCATATACCATCAATTTTATACAAACAAATAGATCGTATGACCAATGAGTAAATCGAGAGCTCATAGCTAAATATCGGTTAAGGATATGTAGCAGTTCAAGATCTAATACAATGAGGACATCAAGTCTCACTATACCCCAAACCTCTTCAGAGTCAACGTACCTCTTATCTCTCTATTAATATAAACAAGAGTATACTTGACTCATCTCAATTATGCATTCACAATTATGTTTTAGAATACTAAATTAAAACATAACTGATCAGTTTGTGAATATAAAACAATGTGTCAGCTTTAAGATAGTTTTCCTTTCACACTACTATCTATCCACTTTATCTTAGCCGCTTTCCTGGACATGAACCGTAAAACCGAATCAATCATGGTTTCTTGGTGACACGCTAAAGTAGCATCACTAAAATAAAGTCTCAAGAAACAGGTAAAAGTCCTAAGGGTATTTAACGAGGTTAAGCACAAATCTCTGGGTCTCACACAATGAAGTATAGAGAAATTCATCGAACTCATTACCCATAGGGTCACAAATGCACACGTGGTATGAAAACACAGACTACGATGCATTTTCTATTCAAGTAGAAGCGTATGTCTTATTTCAAAAAAAAATTAATGCATCGTACAACTCGTAGTCTAAGTGTGTCTCGACACTTGACTTGATTCTCTCTCTTTTTATAAATCCTCCAAAAAATTACTCTCTCAAGAGAGAACCACACTTGACTTCTACACAAGTGTAATGGATTGTGAAAAATCCATTTCAATTATCAAAAAGGATAAATATAAATGATAATCTTATCTTAGTTTTCTACTAGGGTGGCTTATTTATGTTAATTAACTGAAAATTAACATTGCCTCATCTTTACATATCACACAGATATTAGAGGCGATTGTTCGTGTGAGAAAGCCAATCTTCCAAACTTGTCTGACATATTTTTCAACCAAGACATAAGAATTCGCAAATGCAAACAAATTTAAATGTCATATAATAATGAGCATTACATCATGTTCATTGTATATACAAATACAATTACACTCTACGCAATCCAAGAGATTTTATATGTTTCAGAAATACATCTCTAGGTATGGGTTTCATGAACGGATCAACTACCATTAAATGTGTAGGTAAATATTTCAATGTCACCTCTCTCTTTTCAACATTGTCTCGAATAAAGTTAAATTTCGTATCAATGTGTTTGGTTTTTCCATGACATTTGAGATTTTTCGTGTAAGCGATAACTGATTGACTATCACAATAAATTGTTACAGCTCTCACTGCATCGCTTACGATCTCCAAATGTTGTAAAAACCTTTTTAACCAAACACACTCCTGAACTATAGAAGTACAAGCCACAAACTCTGCTTCCATTATAGACAGTGATATACTCGTTTGTTTCTTGCTTCTCTAAGAGATGACGCCATTATTTAGCAAGAAAACATAACCTGAGGTAGACTTACGTTCATTTAAGTTACCACCCCAATCAGCATCTATGTATCCGCTCAATAATAAGTCATTTTCTTGATAACAAAGGGAATAATTCGCAGTTCTTTTCAGGTATCTTAAAATCCTCTTTACAGCTGTCCAGTGACCTTTTTCTGGATTGGATTGATACCTACTGACCAAACCTACGACATAGCAAATGTCAGGCCGTGTACACATCATAGCGTATATCATACTCTCAACAGCTCTAGAATAATGTATTTTTGACATCTCTTGTTTCTCTTTGATAGATTTAGGGCACATTTCTAAGCTAAAACTTTCGCCTTTAGCTACAAGAGTATTAATGAGTTTGCAGTTATCCATTCTAAATCGTTCCAGAATCTTTTTAATATAAGATTCTTGAGACATTGCTAACAGTCTCTTAGAATGATCCCTGTGGATCTTAACACCCAGTATGTAATCTGCTTCACCCATATCCTTCATCTCAAGATTTGATGAGAACCAATCTTTGATACTTACGACATACTCCATATTGTTTCCAGCCAACAATATGTCATCGACATATAGAGATAGAATTATAAATTTGTTATTGGACTTCTTCACATAAATGCAATAGTCTTCGTCTAGCATTACGAAGTCGTTAGAGATTATAGCTCTATGAAATCTCAGATACTATTGTCTCGAAAACTGTTTGAGGTCATAAATTGATCTTTTCGATTTACAAACTTTGTTTTCTTGGCCTTTGACTATGAAACCTCCAGGTTGTTCCATGTAGATTTCTTCCTCAAGTTTCCCATTGAGGAAAGTAGCCCTTACGTCCATTTAGTGTAATTCTAAATCTAAATTGGTTATTATAGTCAACAATAGGCGAATAGAGATAAATTTCACTACTGACAAAAATGTTTCCTCATAGTCAATACATTCATGTTAGGTATAACATTTTGTCACCAATTGAATTTTATACCTCTCAATTGGTCCATTAGTCCTTCGTTTAATTTTGAGAACCCACTTGTTCCCAATAGCTTTGTGCTCAAGTGGAAGATCAATCAGTTCCCAAACATGGTTGGATTTCATCGAATCCATTTCTTCCTCCTTTGCTTTTATCCACTCTTCCTTTGCCGAAAAAGATAGAGCCTGATTCAAGTCTTTAGGCTTGTCCACATCCTGTGGAGAAACGATAAAGGCATGCCCTTCAATCTCATAATAACGTTTCGGCATACATTTTCTAGCACTTTTCCTAATCGATGATTCGGGTGTATCATTGGAACTTGAGTCCCTCCCACTGGGACAAGCTTGAGATTTTATTTCTTAAGGTTCCAATGACCTATCAGGTATAACTCCATCGTTTAAATTATTTAATTCAAACAAAGGTTCTCCTTATGCTATGTCTCATTTACTAGGAAAATCATTTTTCAAAAATGTTACATTTCGTGATTCAATTTCGGTCATAGTACCATTTTCGCGCTCACCGATAAATACATAACTTTTGACTGATTAGAGTATCTAATAAAGATACATTTCTTTCCCCTATGACCAAGCTTTCCAAACTTATTGGAAGGGTCATGAATATACGCTGCTGACCCCCAAGGTCTGAGACCAGTCAAACTTGGTTTTCTACCAGTCCAAAGTTCATACGGTGTTGTAGATACTGATTTTGAAGGCACTCTATTCAAGATATAGGTCACAGTCAACAATGCATCTCCCCAAAAGGAAATTAGCAAGTTAGTTTGCGCCATCATAGATCTCGTCATATCCAACAATGTTCTATTCCTCATCTCAGCAACACCATTCTGTTGAGGTGTGTGGGGAATAGTCAATTGTCTAATTATTCTTTTTTCATTACATAGATCCTTGAACTGATCCGATAGATATTCACACCCTCGATCTATCCTTATGGTTTTAATTGTTTTATCCATTTGATTCTCTACTTCATTCATATAACGTCGAAAGCACTCAAGTGCTTCAGACTGTGAGCAATCAAATAGACAAGACCGAAACGCGTGAAATTATTAATAAAAGTAATGAAATATGACGCTCCATGTCTAGCCTTCACATTCATTGGACCACAAATGTCAGAGTGAACCAATTATAATAGAAACTTAGCCCTCACGGTCTTTCCAAATGGTTTTCGAGTTATCTTCTCAGCAAGACAATGTTCACAGTCGGTAAATCAACTTTAGTAAGTGAACCCAATAATCCTGCTTTCATAAGTCAATTCATCTTGTTCTACCCTATGTGACCAAGTCTAGCATGCCATACTTTCTCATTTACATTAGCATCACTAGAAAAACAAACATTTAACGTTGTATAATGATCAACATAACAGTTAAACATTCGTTTGTCACAATCCAATATTAGAAAATCATCAAAGAAATATCAAGATCCATAGTACACACCATTGTAATAGATACAAACCCCATTTCTAGAAAAGTTCAAGTCATAACCTAGCTAAGAAGAACAATAACAGAAACTAAATTTTGTCGAATCTCTAGTGCAAAAAGAACTCGTGCAAGATTAGGGTTCGGCCACTTCGTAGCTCAAATTTACAAGTACCAATCCCTTTAATCTCGATTCTCATATTGTTCCCCATGTATATCCATCTTGTACCAGGAGGAACTCGACGAAAATCCACAAATGCTTCCTGATCCTTTGTTACATGGTCTGTTACTCTTAAATCTATAATCCACACAGGATAAGATTCAGAAAGTAAAATAGTACTAGAGACATTTATAATAGACACAGAAGCATCATGAGGTGCTACCTTTTTCGGTTCGGGGAATTCTCGAGCGAAATGACCAAGAGCTTTGCAATTGTAGCACTTCATTGTACTCTTTTCCTTTTTCTTCCAAAATCGCTTACGCTTGTTCTTGCGGTTGAAGTTGTTCTTCTTAGACCCTCCGTCATCATCTTTCCCTTTCTTACCTTTGTTTTTGTTCCTCTTTCGCTTAAAGCCCAAAACTTTCTAGGAATTATACTCAGCTACAAAGATATTAAAAATCGATCTCATGGCACGAAGCCACTCATCCTCGATTTTTATGTGGCGAGCAGCATCAGAGAAAGTCTTGATGCTATCATTGTGAATTAGATTTACTTTCAGATACTCCCACTGGTCTGGAAGGGATCGGATTAAGACCTGAACTTGCTGTTCATCGAGAGAATGTGACCAGCCGTTTTCAATTCCCTTATCATGTTTGACATAGTTCTCAAATGTTGTTTAATGCTGTCATCAGCTTTCTTTTTGTATGTGTCAAACTTAATCGTCAACTGTCTCAGACGGGTCACACTGGTACCTCCATACTTCTCTCTGAGGTACACCTATATGTCTTGAGCAGTAGGGAGTTGCTCACATTCATGTATGAGATTATCAATCATAGAACTAGACAGGATGCCACATGTAGTGGAATTTTTCTTCTTCCACACCTGATAAGCTTTTTGATCTCTTCTTTATTGAGCAGTGTTTCCAATTCCAGGGTCCTGCATGATATAGTTGATGCCTTCTAAGGCATCTTGTTCTTCCAACACATATCATGTCTTATGGTGTCAAATGTCATAATTGTCACCATTAAACTTAACAGATTTATTTAAATATGCTATTATTGATTTTGATGCCATGGTCTGAGTTTTCAAAGAGAGGTAATTGTAAGTATTTATGCTCATTTAATCATACAATTTTATACTTAAAATCAAAAAAATTTATGACAAATGAACATAAGATATAGAATCGAAAGATCACAAAGTTCCCAATCATCATCTATCATCCAAATGTATGATTATCATAAATTTAATTTCAAAGTAACAAAATCTTTTTAAGTCTTAGGTGAGAATTACTTAGATTCTACCAACCTAAAACCTCCCACTAAAATCATGCGAATTTAGAACATATCTTTTCACATGTTTGCATAAATATACAAATATTCACATTCTTGATATATTTACAAGGAGAAATATTACATCACATGTTCATGGTATTGTTCTCAACATCATCAAAGTACATAACTATGCATCATAGAAAGAAACAAAAAAAGAAAGAAAAAAAATATACATTCACTTTTCTTTTTTCTTTTCTTTCTTATCTTCCATATATATGCGAGTAACCATATTAATCATCCCAACGCCTATCTCTCGGAGTAAATCTCCTAATAGCTTATGGTGTAGAGCTAATCTTTAGAGACAACGCCTTTTTTATTTTAATCTCTATCTTCCTACCTCTCCACATTCTAAGCAATTTTAGTCTGAAATCCTTGAGATAGAGCCACTTGTTCTCCTCTATTATTTTGTTAGTCATTCCAACGAAATTATCAGGGAGAGAATTTCTTATTATATTAATTTCAGTTTCGTCGCCTCCGAACCAATGACCCAAACGCCAAAATTCATAACGTTTTCGACTCATGACCCACAAATGTTGCGACAAAGTGTGCGTTGCTTTCATCTTATAATGCAACATTATATTTAGCTTTATCAAACGTTCCGGGGTCCTTTCGTCTCTGCATCTCCCCCAGAGAGGTGCAATGGTACGTCTAATTCTCACCATATCCCTAAAATGAAACATCAGATTTGGTACGAAACTAATCAAAGAATTTTAAAACACCATCCACAATTATTTATACTCATTATTCAAATGATTTATGTCGAAAAAAAGAATTTTTCATACGTAAATCAACGAACATAAAATCAAATAGGTGTTATAAAAATTTAATTTAGGTAACCAGAAGCTAGAAAATATTTTTCCAAACATGTGACAAATTTTCAGAAATTTTTCTCAACCGTTAAATGATTTTTCTACAATTTTTAAATATTTTACAAACTTAAAATAAATAAAAAATAATTTTTATCTCATAAAATTAATTTAAAATTGCAGAAAAATCAAACTAAAAAATTAAAAAATTTTAGAAAAAATTCAGGCCAGGAAAGGCACCTCACGTGCCCTCACGTGCCACCCAAAGTGGCGGGACGCGTGGGTGACCCGCCCACGCGCCGCCTTCCCAACTGAATCCGACGACTGGATTTTGGCTACTTCTCATTTTTGGGGTCTTTGAATCTAATGGTATCCTCGGTTTTTAGATCAGAGGTCTGGATCATGATGTTTGGGCTTCACAGCCTGCGGCCCGAGAGTGAGATTGAATTTTCTGTACTGTTCATCTTCTTCCCTAGCCTAGAATTTTCTACACTTCGAACAGTTTTTTCAGATGTGATATCTCCCTCATTTCTAAACCATTTTTTTTTTATATGGTTGGAAAGGATTTTCAACAAGGAATTGAACCATGCAATTTTTTTTTTCATGAAACTCATAATCTAAGAAGATATAATCTTTGCATTTCTCGGCTAGGGTTTCATCATTCTCCAAAAAAACATGGCGGATAAGCATGAAATTTTGCAAATCAATTCCTAACATCATGGGTATTCTACTTTCCAAATTTCAAAGCATTTCATGGTTTACATTCAAAGTTACCATTTTCAATCTTTTAAGAAAAAATGGCACTCGAATGAACATTGTTCTAGTGAACCATATACATGATTTACATAAAAAAAAATTAGAAAACACCCTAAACATACTCTGATACCATTGATAACATTTTGATGTAAATAAAAACGAAATTATTAATTTTATGTCCCAAGATTTAGGGTTGAATCACTAACACTTTTGTTGTACGGGTCTGAAGAATTGTCACGAATGGATCAATTTTATTTTTCCACAATCCAAGAGTCCTTGATTGATGTATATGTTGTAGATCTTTTGTTTTTGAGAATACCCACAAAGTGTTCTCTAAACCCTCCTTTTTTCAATGTTGGTTTTCTTTCTACCATTGGAGAATAACTTATTTTCCATGTTATTTGAAATTCAAAAAACAAGGGTAGTTGTTGAGGGGAGTTGGAGTTGGTTTTCACTTGAAAACCACTCCCTCCCTTATTTCTTTGAATTTCAAATTAAAAGAGAATTGGATTAGGGTCAAACCCGCATGGGCGACCCAGTACTCATCTCTTACAGGAGGGTTATTATGAAACCCTCCATACCCAGTTTTTTAATCTCACTTAATTGGTAGGTTTTGGAGAGGAGAGATTTCCTATTAAAATTATAAATGTTAAATTTATTTTTATATTCTCTATTTTAAAAATCTAACAAAAAGCATTTCAATTGTAATATAAATTCAATGCACATCTCTTCTTGTTCAACTCTCCCTTTTTTTTGGTTCGATCGTCCACCTTCTTAGCATTTCGTAATCTATTTTTCTTTGATTTAATTTCAATTGACTAGTATTACAATATTGTTATCTCTTATAGTTAATAAAATCCTTTGTGCTTATGACACAACAATTTTCACCTGCTATTGCTTTTACTCTTGCTCAACTCTTCTTTTGGAAATGTTAGTTTTTTTTTTTTTGTGCATTTAGTTGTTATTTAATAATTTATTATTTTTACTCTAATTTTACTGATTTTAATTTTTGTTTTTATATCGCCTATAGTTGATTTTGTTTTTTATTGGTGAAATATTTATGTTTCACATATGAATAGTCAAGAAATTGAAAAAAGAAAATTATATTATAGAATATTATGTATTTATTTTGTGATGATTGCTACGTTGCAATGTATTATTGTTGCTCAAATTTTGCTTCGAATGCAATCTCATAAGGGAAAACTTAGTGTAATAATAAGTCATAAAAGAGAAAGAATTAGACAAAAAATTTTACATTGAATAATAAATAGTGAAAAAAGCCAAAAGACAGTAAGAATTGGATCATAAGCTTTCTTGAATTTCTGTGCTCGTGGACTTAAACCAACAAAATGGGCTTCACTGAAAGAGCAAGTTGTCAAAACACTTTACATTTTAACGCATAGCGTTAAAAATCGTGAAGTGCAATTTTGGTTTCAACAATCTGGTGAAACCATTAGTCATTGTCTTCATAGAATGTTGATAGATATAATTGAAGTCGAAGAGAAATTTTTATTACAAACTGATGGTTCAGAGATTCCACTCGAGATAACTTTTAATGATCGATTCTATCCATATTTTAAGGTAAAATTCTTAAGATATTTCTATAGTTTTATTTTATTTTAAAATCAAATATTAATATAAGTACAAAGATTGTTAGGATTGCGAATCAACCTTTAAGCTCAACAACAATTTCAAGTATGTATGAATGAAGATGAAGATGCTACTAGATGAGAACTTGTACGAGATTCAATAGCTAAAGAGATATGGAGATATTATCAACAATAGTTTTATGGTTTATGATTTATTTTATAAATATTAGTTGGTTCTTAACTTCTTATGATTGTTTATTGATGTTAGTTTATACTGTCTAATATTTCAATATTTTTTGTTCTTTAAAATATCGCAAATTGTGTCTTTTGATTGAAAATAAATGATTTTATCTATATTATTGGAGGTGAGTCTTGATTCCACAGATCCGCCTCCTTGTGACTCGAATGAATGCTCGGTGAAGAGACTTAAAACCTACAAAAGATCGCTGGAGGGTGTTCCAATAGGGAGACTCCAGCGTTCAAATCAGAAAAAGCAATTTTCGAAACGAATGGAACAAACTCAGAGAGAAAGGGAGGACGAATCTCCCTGTAAAATGTGTGTCGAGTGTAAAGTCAAGAGAATTTATTTGATTTCGATGTATTGAAAACTTTTATATGAGGTGCTGCAATAGCCATGTGCATTCGGGGTGTTACAACCATAATTTTTATATGAGAAGATTTAAAGAATTTGGAGTTCAAATATTCGAGATTTAAAATCATTTTCCTTATACCGGAAGATTCTTTCCTTTATTGATTAGATTCTCAAGCGTTTGCTTCATTATCCGTAAGATATATTTTGTGCTGAGATAGGAAACAAAAGTCATTATGAGATTCGTTCGAATGTTTCTTTGGTCAACGAGAATCGTAGTTATCGGTCTCTTAAGAAGCTATTAGTCATCAGTCGAACATAAAGAGGGACGAGTGTTCAGGGGCACCGAATATTTTCGTGGATCAATTGCATATATCTCATTGGGAGTTGGTTGAATAGCGAATCGAATATCACAGATGATAGATTCTCTTAATGGGTCGGGGCAATATGACCCATTTAGGGAGATTGATCCCATTGATAGAGTGGAAGGACATAGACCCATTTGTATTTAGACGTATTGAACATTTTGAATGGGGTTCCATCAGAATCCTTTAAAATATGGTCTCATCATTTGACCCCGACTCGTGGTATCGTTTCGTGAGAAAGGCACCATGAGTAACAACCATTGGGAAATGGATAGTCTTTTATAACACGTGTCGTTTTGCATTTTATGAATCGTCTCCAGTGTCCCTTATAAGCTTTTTCTTAGGAGATGTTACGTGATTTAGGTATATCACAATTTCGGGCAAATATACCTTAGTCGAGTGTTGTGTATAGTGCAGAACAAGTGTCGATCCCACTAGAATATTTTATACTACCAAGTATGAATAACCCTAATGTAAGTTGAATAAATCAAATCAAGTGGTGAAAATTTTAGAAACTACTAAAAATAAGATCTAAAATACGAAACCTAATATGATAAAGACCCTAGAACTTCGATTTCATTTATTTTTATCTTTCTACACAGTCAAATCTCTTCAATCCCTAAATTTATTGGTTAATGATTTATTATTGATGATGACAGATTTTTCTAAATTAGATTCACCCAATTGTCATGCAATGAATCCCTAATTTGTCTAACCGAAATCCAATGATCATGCAATTTCGATTAAATCAAACTCATTAAGTTTTGTGAAAATATGTAATTTAAGGTTTTCTTTAATCCCACACATGAAATTAATCCAATGGCCATGCTCTTAATTTCATATGGATTTTATTATTTAGACTAATCTTATGCCATTATATTGGTCATGCATGCACTCAATCTCAAATCATCAAAACGTCGGGTCCAAAAACATTTGAAACATTAAGAACAAAAATAAAATCTCATCAAAATAATAATCATACGAATAAAACTTAAGGAAAAGAATCAAATCAAGCCATGTATCAATCAAAAAATAAAATCCATCAAGTTCTAAGAAAAATTAAATTAACTAGACATTGAAAAGAAAAATAAGAAAGTAAAAGAGAATATTACAACCCTTGTTTGCACGAGCATGGACTTGGGATTGAGGAGGCTACTGGGGATTGTAAAGTGGTGGAAGAATAAGAAAAATAAAAAAGAAATTCATGCCTAAGGAGCTGCCCTATTGCCACAGATATATTGGAGTGAAAACTCTAGGAAAAATTTAGTAATTTGGACTATTTTGAAAATTTAGACTTTGAATTTGATTTGGGAACTTTCTTCTACTGCTTGATGATAATCTTTAACTTTTCAAATACTTGAAAATTCTCTTTTCTTCAGTTTGGATAATTTCTAAAGTTATTAGCAATGCAAATCCGAAATTGTAGCACCTTGTTTCCATTTTGATTCTCAGTTTTCGTTTTCCAATACTGCAGTAATTTTGACTTAATTTTTGGATATCTTTTGGTTTGAGCCAGCCTCTGAGGTCTTTACAAAAGTTGTAGGGATTGAAGTTTTCTTTTCAGTGTCATAAAAAGCACCTCAATCAGATATCGGGACAAAAAGTTATAGTTAAAAAACTGAATGCTGTCTGTTCAGTCTGAAAATAGCAAATTTGCTCCATTTTTCCTAAATCAATGACCACGAAAATAAATCAATATAAAATCATAAAATATGGTTCAAACCAATGCTACAACACATAAATAAATGTTTTAAAAAATATAATTCAAGTGTATAAAAATATTGATATCAGGAGAGGATTTGGTGTTTTCACTTGTTTTTTCCTTCCGTTGAGCTGTCTCAATACATAGGAGACCTTCTGTAAGAGAAATGGCAAGAGAATCTACTCTTCAAAACATTAACGATATTAGGAGTATTATGTCAATGGCGGAACTCCAAGAAGTTCAGACCACCATGTTGGTGGGCGGTGATAACACTCTAATATCAGCCACAGATGAGGATAGAGCGAATAGAGCGTTAGAGGGCTGTGTTCTGATATACAAACAAATGGTAAAGTTTGGCTTGAGAGTACCAGACACTGGCCTGTTCACTGAGGTGTTGTATCGTTGGAATATATTTTTAACTTTATTGACTCCCAACGTTTGGTGCCTTATTGTTGCTGTGATTTCCCTGCTAAGGTTTTGTCGCATTCTCTTTGATTTTGACAACTTGACAATCCTTTTTTCTCTGGTAAGATGCATAAAGAAGGAATCAAACCGAGATTGGTATAAGTTACAGATCCGTCCTGAATTTGACCGATTTTTTTGTTACAAAAAACCCACTAGTAGTTACTGGATGCATAAGTATTTTTTCATGAAATTCAAGGATAAGAATCTTATGTCGGTGCTCCCCAGTGCTGATGGGAGGCCTTCGATTGGGTTGCAACCTTTAAACCCTTCATGTCGCTTTCGTTTCCTGTGTTCGGTCGATAGTTATTGTAAGTTTACCCAAAGGGACATTTTTATTGACTTCTTGACAGAAGACCAAATACTGTCTCTAGCAGATCTATTGATACTAGAAAAAAGAAAGATCGACAAGCTTCTCTTGATCGACAAGAAAAGGATTGGATTGGTTGATATTTTGGGCTTTGTGGATGATGCCTTGCTGAAGGAGATTACCACTGACCAAGATTCGTCCATAATGGACCCTTTGGAGAGGACCGACAGGGTGTTTGAGGCCCAACCTTCACTAGCACTTCATTCGATAAAAAGGAAAAAAATGGTACAGCCCGCGTCTTTAGCGGGAGGAGGGCACGAGACAGGCGAGGAATCCAAGGGGTGCGTACCCTTGGTCACGTCGAGGCCATCCAAGGTTGAGTAAGACAAGCTTAGTAGGTCTTATCGTTTGCCATCCACTGATGACAAAGGGGTTTCAGTGCTAGGTGTACTCACTGTGGAGAGGCTCGAAGGGGCTCCATCGTCTGCTATAGAAGTGAGGGCATCGAGGAGGATAGAGATTCAACTTGTATTGATTGAAGAGCTATCTGGTCCATCATGCGCCGTCCCGCTGTGGCTTTCTTGTAAGGGGAAACGTAAAGTGCTCAATAGGACTGTTATCCCTCATCTTCTTATTTAATCCTTTCATGGTGACAAGAGTTCGAAGGAGAGAGGGACAGTAGCCATTAGCACAGGAGACAAACAGTACAGCTATGTGGGCTTAGCTGAAGTAAAAAGAATAGCCGATCAGCTCGACTTTAACTATTGCGACTTGGAATTGAACAGAATGTCCATGGAATAAGCTGGCAGAGCTCTTAAGTCCCTTGGTTTGATAGTATCATCTTTCGAATTCATCTTGTTTTGTTCTTTCTTCATCGTTGATTGATCTAGTTCTCCCTTTTTGCAGACAATGGCTCTGGCAGAGTTCCATGAATGACAGTGGAAACAGACGGTAGGACGTCTAGAGGAGCACGTCAATCTGCTAAACACTCAGGTCATGGTATTGCGAGATGATCCTGATCAGAGGAAAGATGGTGCAGGGGCAGGAGAGGCGCTCAAGGCCTCGCTTGCTGAAAAAAAGGAGGAAGTGAAGAATCTACGATGGAATTTGGGTTTATATCAGAGTCGTTGTGAGAAGTTGGAGACCGAGAAGAAGGCCCTTGAGGTGCGATTACAAACCGCCAAGGTGTTAGCTTAGTTGCATAAGGAATCTCTCCAAGTGGCAGAGCAGAGAGTGGCTAAATCAGAAGAATTTTTGCTTAAAAGTACTGCTGCCTTTAGGGATTCCCAACATAAGTTGATAGAGAGACTAAAATGTGTTGAAAAGATAATCCGCCAGTTTAGACTAGATGGAGCTCTACCTTCGATCAGGGGGACTACCATTCAGGAAGCGATAGATCAAAGTATAATTTTCGCTAGGTCGATTGGTATTCTGGTCGAACCGAGTACAGTTGCCACGAGGACTTCTTTTTAGGAGATCTTGGTACTTCCCCCTATTCCCCTGAAATCTGTATAACTCTTGTGCCATTGTATCATAACAATTCTTAAGGAAAAATTTTTTCGTGTTCTTTCATTCAACATTAATAACAGGGGATATTCCCTTTGTCATTTAGATAGTTCAAATAGACTCATTGGTCACACTTAGTTGTTTCAGACTTTCTTGGAGAACGTCGGCCCATCCAGGGGCATTCCTTAGGTGTGCGTTTCAACAAGTGTCTCTAACTTTCTAACAGGCGACGCTTACTAAGAGTCATCCAAAAGAGAGGGATGATGATGTCCTTTGGTAGGCTGAAGTGATACAGGCTCATTTGGATAAATCTTTTTAGTAGGTTGGGGTGACAGAGACCCGTTTGGGGAGATTGATCCCTTTGGTATGTTAGGCCTAGAGCGACAGAGACCTGTTCAGGGAGATTGATCCCTTCGGTAGGTCAGGGTGACAGAGATCCATTCGGGAAAGGAGATCCCTTCGGTAGGTCAGGGTGACAGAGATCTATTCAGGGAGATAGATCCATTCGGTAGGTCAGCGCGATAAAGGTCCATTCAGAGAAAGAGATCCCTTCGATAAGTTAGGACGACAGAGGCTCGTTCGGGGAGATAGATCCATTCGGTAATCCATTCGGTAATGACATGTTTCTTTTCTATGAGGAGCGATTGATAGTAACAATTCGATAGAATTTAAATGATAAGGTAGTCATGCATGCTCACTGCTGAGTGAAAGAATATTACTGCAATGACATAAGGACTGCGTAAGACAATCGTACTGTGATGATCAGTTTGAGATGGACACCGAAGGCTCTTGGTCACAAGACAATGTTTCAATCCTAAGTGGAGTTCTGAATTTAACTTTCATGTATTTTGTGTTAGGCAGGGCCTCCAAGGCGTTCAAGCCCGCCCTTCCCAAGATAGCATTATAAGGTAAGGGAAGGTTGACCACATTGAATATTGTTGTGGCTATAGCATGGTTTGGTAGCGTGTCAAATGTGATTGGGAGTGAAATGATTCTTTTAGGGTATATCCATTTACTGGAGAGTCATTTGACTGAACCTGTGTGGGGTTGGAGATGTGCGGGGACCAAAGCCTATTCGTTTGAAAGCATCCCATTATAAGTGATTACATCTCTCTCATTGATCAACAAACACCCTTCGAATTTCGTACGAGCCGATTTTCGCCGTGATAACGAGAGGATCATGGTGATTTGGATATACTTCGACTAAGTTTTCATCAGTGAAACCGATAATCGGTCGTTTGCCTTTAGCCTCTTTGCCAACGTGGGTCGTTAATACCTTTGGTGGAGTGCAGAGAGGGACATTAGGCGAGTAGAAGATTGGTGCGACTAGGTATTCAACCTCACTTCCTTGCGAACTGTCTAGAGGATCTGAAACGTTTAGTGGGGGATGAGGCATTCGAGAGGTTTGCTCCTCATGGATTTGGAGGATCACTCCATCTTGACAATTAGCTGGTGGTTGAGCAGCTAGTTAATCGTCCGGTCCATTCCGTCCTGGTAGTGCTTGTCAGTTGGGATTCGATATGTCTCTCCCCGCTCTACCGATAAAACTTTGTAACCTCCCACTTTGGACCAAGAATTCTAGCTTGTCTTTGAGATTTCTGCAGTCATCAGTCATGTGACCGTAATCATGATAGAAATGACAGTATTTGGTCTTGTCTTTCTTGGGATCATTTTCTATGGATTGGGGAGGCCATCAGATAAAAGGTTAGTTTCTGATGTGGAGTAGAGCTTGACTAGGAGTTTTATTCAAAAGGGTATAAGTATTGAATCTCCGAGGAGGTGGAGGGCCTAGTCGATTTCTCTTTGGTGAGAGCCATCAGGGTGATCGACTATGTTCTCTTCTAGACAATCGGTTTCTCCTTCGGTCGAAGGCCTCGACATCTTCGACAGTAATTTACTTCTCAGCACGAGAGTAAATCTATTGGATAGTGGAGGGAGGATTCTTCATGATCAAAGATTTCATGCCTAAAGGGTGTAATCCATTGAGCAATACGGCTAGCGCGATAAAGTGATTCAAGACTGAAACTTTCATTATCTCTGTTTTAAACTTTTTCAAGAAGTCTCTCATGGGTTCATTCTCCCTTTGATGTAACAATAGTAAAGTGGTAGATTTTCTCTTCACCCCCCGACTTATCACATAATAGGCCTCGAATTTCTGTCGGAGTTGAGAGAAATTTTTATACTCAGTGGCGGGAGTGAGTTGAATTAAATTAGCGCGTTCACCTTAAGAGTGGTAGAGAAGTGTTTGCACATGGTGGCATCCGTCATGTCTCTTGAAATCATCATCGTTACGAAGTGTGCCGTATAGTCACGACGATCAGTCGTTCTGTCATATCTTTCCAGGGGGCAAAAGTACGTCATGGGGCATCGGTTTCGAAGAGATCTTAAAAAGCGAAGCATTAGTAGGGTAAAGGGGGGCTCAGTTTTCTCGAGTGTTGGCCCATTTGAGTTTATCAGCTATGAGTTGCTCAACTTGTCTCCTTAGGTTTTCGAGGTCATGGAGGGATGTCGCCAAGGGCTCGTAGTTGAGCAGTGGCATTTGTCGTTGGGGGTGTACATGCTCGGATCCTCTTAAGAAGATTAGCCCTCGGGCCTTACAACGCGACTAAATCCTTCCAATTGCTTGCTCATGTCCTGGCTCTTAGACTCTAGTTTGTCCATTTGAGGTTAACTAACTCGTTCTTGGGATATCGACGCAGGAAGCACAGCTGGGCGTTCCTGAGGCGTAGGTTGTGGGACTTACTCCAAGTGAGGAGGTTGAGCATGAACGGGAGGATTGTCAATTGGGTAAGCGGGTGCCACAGGAAGGGTTGCGTCAGTAGGGGTATCAATATGGCCATCCATGGCGGATGTGGCATTCGATGCAGTTCTGGTTCTCCCTTTTAGAGGCATACCGGTTTGATGATTCAGAGAATTCAACGAAACTTCTCTAGTTTGATTCTCACAAACGGTACCAATCTGTTGGAGGTGTGTCTTATTTACATAGATCCGACTCTTTATGACTCGAACAACTGCTTGGTGAAGAGGTTTGAAACCTACAAAAGACTGCCGAAAGGTACTCCGATGGGAGAAGGTCCAATTTTCAAGTCAGAAAGAGCGATTTTCGAAAGAAATGGAATAGACTCAGAGAGGAAGGGAGGACGGATCTCCCTGTGAAATGTGTGTCAGATGTAAATTCAAGAGAATTTATCTGATTTCGATGTATCAAAGACTTTTATATGAGATGCCGTAAGAGTCATGTGCATTCAGGATGTTACAACCCTAGTTTCCATACAAGAAGATTCGAAAATTTCGGAATTCAAATATCCGAGATTTGAAATAATTATCATTTAGGAAGTTTGATTATACAGGGAGATTATTTCTTTTATCAATTAGATTCTCAAGAGCTTCATTCTTTATCCACAAGATACATTTTATACTGAGATAGGAAACAAAAGTTGTTTTAAGATTCGTTTGAATAGTATCTTTGGTCGAAAAGAACCATAGTTATTGGTCCCTCAAGAAATTGTTAGTCATCACTCGAACGTAGAAAGAGACGAGTATTCAGGAGCACCGAATACTTTTATGGATTGATTGCATAGATCTTATTGGGAGTTGGCTGAATAGTGAATAAAATACCACAAATGATGGATCCTCTCAATGGGTCGGGGCGATATGACCCATTCAGGGAGATAGATCCCATCGGTAGAGTGAGATGATATAGGTTCATTTGTCTTTAGATGTATTGAACATTTTGAATGTGGTTCCATCAGAGCCCTTTGGGACATGGTCTCATCATATATATATGTCTCATGTATGTATTTTTTACAATAAGCCTAGGAAGAGAAAAGATTAAAATGAAGGAAATAACAATAAACTTGTGACATGGACTCTTATAATGAGAAACAAAGTGAATGGAACATTCACTACAAAAGCATATGAGAATATTGTGAAGGAGTTGATTGAAAAATTTAGAGAAGGATTAACTAATTTGATGGAAGACTATAAAAAAATTTTGAAACTTATGACATTTTTAAGAATGGATTGAGTGGATTTGTATAAATATTGGCATGTCCTCAACATCTTAAGAAGTAAGAAATAGTGCAACTGATATTGGGTTCTTTAAATGCAAATGTGCATTAAATTACATTTGATTTTACATTTTTATTTAGTCTGTTGAGTTGTTTCTATAACTTTTCTCTCTTTTCTATTTGGTTATTAAAAGTGCAAATTGATGATTTCTGTGCTTGCACTTTCGTTTCATTAATTTTAATTTTAAAGTACAATTAAGTTTTTGGAGGTTCATTTATGGCTTATCTTTATATGTTCTATATTTACTGAATTTTATTTCGTTTACCATTATTTCATTTTATGTGACTTGTCCACGTTGTTTCAAGTCTTGTTTTATTGATACAAATGTGTTTAGTTGGATAGTTAGGTGTATATGTCTCAAGTTTGTAGGTGGTGCATGAGTTTCGTTTCAACTTTTGGTATTCTTGTAATTTAACCAGATGGCTGGAGGCAGTCTAACATGGTTGATTTAGTCAATGTTCAAGGGTCAAATTGTGCAATCCAACTCATATTGTTCTAAACCATTTATATGCATAATAAATCTTCTCTTATCGAGGAAAAGAAAAGTAGAACCAAAGTATATCTTTAGCATTACACCAATTATAAAGAAATAATAATAGAGCAGATATCCAGATATATATGTTCAAGGTTTGTAAGTTGTATATAAAATAAAATTATAGAAAATAAACAATGATTTAATTTATTCAAGAATATGAAAGCAGTACAAATTAATCAAAAAAATAAATTTTTAAAAAAATAAAATAGTAGATCTGTATATTTTTTGAATATATTCTATCTTTTTTTTTGGTCTAAATAAAATATAATTTTTTATTTTATTTTATTTTATTTTCATTTTTATTATATTTTTTTGTTATTAAAGTTGATTTTTAATTCATTCTTTTTCTTACTCTCCTATACCCCTTGCTGGCAAAAACACTCTTAAGAGAGAGCGATGGGACTAATAAAGTGAATGTGAGACATAGCCGGACCTGGAAGCCCATGACATTTCGTTCCATTTGACAAGACTTTTTTTTTGATTTTTTTTTCTTATAAAAAGAAATCATACCAATCACTATTTTTTAAAATTTCTTAAAAAGATAAATTTTTTTTATAAAGAAAATTTAAAAAAAAAACTTAAAAAAAACTCCTCAGAAGAATTTTTGTTTCTCCTTTTTTTAATACTCCAATTTTTTTATTTTTAAATTTTATTTATATTTTTATATAATTATTTTTATTTTATTAATATTTTCATTTAAATGATGTAAATTTTTAAATATATTTTTTTAATTTTTAACTTTTAATTTTAATTTGAAAGTAAAAAAATAAAAAAGAAATTAAATTTTTTTAAGAGTAAAAAAACTAACCAATTTCTAATTTTTTTTTTCTTTTTAAAATCTATTATTTTTTACTTCCCTTAAATAAGAAGACAGGAGAAAAAACAAGCTTTTCCAAACATACTCGAACAAGGGCGGACAGGAATTTTTCATCAAATTTCCATTTTTATCCCTACTCTATTTAACCTTCGCACCGCGACGCTGCTGATTTGTTCCTGTCTCGTCTCCTTGGAAGAAAGAGAGAGAGTAGAATAAAAAAGGAAAGAGAGTAGAAAAGGATCTGCTGAGAAACCCTAATCATCACAGAGAAAAGCGGCAGTAAACAATGGGAAGGCAAGCCACAAAACTGATTTGCTCAGTCGCCTCCAGATTATTGGCTCGGCGTCACTACGCTGCCACTCCTGCGCCGCCGCCGGCGGTGTTCGTAGACAAGAACACTAGGGTGATTTGTCAAGGAATCACCGGCAAGAACGGTACTTTTCACACCGAGCAAGCCATTGAATACGGCACCAAAATGGTATCATTTCATCTTCATTTTCTCATTTGTAAATTCATACATGTTCGTATTTTGTATATTCATGGTGTTTAATGGATTTAGATCTAATCTTTCCCATTGTGGGTTTAGTCAAATGGTATCAAAATTGATACTTAACAGCCAATAATTTTGATTCTACTCTTTGGTTTTCAATTGATTTTGTGGTTTGATGGATCTGAAATATAAGTTGAATTTTATTTTTTGAGCCAAGTTTAATTATGGGTTAGCCTATAATCCTGAAATATGTTTTCTAATTGCAAGGTAGAAAATGAAAATTGATTTAATTAGAAAGGTCTTGTTTTGAGTCCTCATATCCTTATATTTTGAAAAGCGGTGAAAGCAGACTTTGATGTGGAATTTCGGATTTGGTTTATAAAGAACTCGGTAATGTTCCTGCAAATTTAGGCTTTCATTACCGTTACAAGTGGGATATATATATCTTTATAATTGACTGTAGGCCAGATTTCTTGCCCACTAATTCAGTGTTCTAGTAAAAATTTCTGCTTTTTAAATGATTAAGCGAAGGTAAAGTTGAACCAAAGACTATATACACATATTTTTGTATAATAGAATATTGGGATATTTTAGGCAAGGACCACTAAAGGAGAAGGGTTGCATTAGATAGCCAACCAGTATAAAACTAAAGCAAAAATTCATGTATAGATTTTTTACAATATTGTGCTAATGTTGGGTTGTTTTCCGATAGGAATGCATTGTTGGGTCCAACTACAGTTTCTCGATAAGGACCGCTACATCTCCATTAGAAGTTGGGTGTAGTATTGAGAATGCAAGAAGAGTTCTCAGGTCTGCAGGGTCCGATTGCGATATTTAGACAAGAATTGCTACATCTCCCTGGTAACTCGAATGTAATGTTAAACAAGTAAGAGTTCTCATGTTCTAAGTTGGATAAGAAAAAACAACATATGTTTGGGATGTTATTATATTTGGAATTTGGAATCTAGCAAACCTCACTGGCAAAGCCATGGAGGTGGTAGATACAATGGTTAGAAGAAGGATCAATATTTTGTGCTTACAATAGCTAAAATGGGTAGGTAAGAAGGCAAAAATATTAGAGAATTCATGTTTTAAGTTACGGTGCATAGGAAAGACCAAAATAAGAAATGGATTAGGTATTATTATAGATAGTTCGTTGAGGGATGAAATAATAGGAGTAGTGAGAGAGGGAAATAGGATTATAGGTTTTAAGATAGTGATAGCAAAATAAACTGTTAATGTACTTAGTATATATGCACCTCAAGTAGGATTAGGTGAAGCTATTAAACAAAGGTTTTGGGAAGATCAAGATGAGGTAGTACAAGGAATTCTGCAAAGTGAGAGGATTTTAATATGAGGAGACCTAAATAGGCTTGTGGGAGAGAGTGAAGAGGAATATGGAAGGGTACATGGGGTTATGCTCTTGAAGGAAGAAATGAGGAGGGAAAAGCCCTTTTTGATTTTGTGACAACATATGAGCTTATCATAGCCAACACATTCTTCAAAAAGAGAGAATAATATTTGGTTAGTTTTGAAAGTGGGAACAATAAGTCACAAATTGACTTTCTTATGCTTACGAAGAGGGATAGAAAAAGTTGTAAAGATTGCAAGGTCATCATGGGAGAGAGTTTAACCACCCAATATATATCAGTAGTGTTGGATATGCATATTAAGCATAGTATTTATAGATGAAAAGTATGCATAACACTTAGAATTAAGTGGTGGAATTTAGAGGATGAGAAACAAAATAATTAAGGAGAGAGTATGAAGAAATACATAGTGACCCTAATATGACATCGGAGAAGATGACACTTCATGTTCAAATCGGTGGCTAAGAATGTACTTGGTGAGTTAAAAGGATGTGTACCTCTACATAAAGAATCTTGGTGGTGGAAAAATGAAGTACAAGAGAAAATAAAGGTGAAAAGAATTGACTATAAATTACTCTACACCGATAATAATGAGAAAAAGTTAGAGAAGTACACAATAACCAAGAAAGAGGCGAAATGAGCAGTGAGTGAAGCCAAAAATGAAGTTTTCAAAGATTTTTATCGACGACTTGATACAAAAGAAGGAGAAGGGGACATCCATAATATGGTTAAAGCGGGTGAGATGAAAATAAGAGATTTTACACAAATAAGATGTATTAAAGATGAATCAATTAGTGTGTTAGTGAATGATGGAGAAATAAAAGAGCGATGAAAGAGATATTTTTATCAACTGTTTAAAGAAGGTCAAGATGATCAAATTAGCTTATGTGAACTAAGTAGGTCAGAGGAGTATAGAAATATGAACTTTTATCGGAGCATTAAACTCTCAGAAATTGAAGAGACTTTAAAAAGATGAAAAATGAAAAAGCGGTTGGACCCGATGATATTTTGATAGAGGTATGGAAGTGCCTTCGGAAGTAGGGTATTGGATGGCTTATGAAGTTATTCAACATTATATTGAAAATGAAGAAAATGCTTCATCAGTGGAGAGAAAGTACTTTAGTACCCTTATTTAAAACAAAGGGCGACATATAAAATTGAGCAAATTATAGGGGTATTAAGTTAATAAGTCATGTTATGAAATTTTGGAAAAGAGTGATTGAAAGAAGACTATGGAGGGAGACCAATGTGACTGAAAATCAATTTGGCTCTATGCTTGGAAGGTTGACGATGGAAGTCATACACCTCCTTAGACAATTAGTAGAGAAGTATCGAGAGAAGTAGTAGTATTGACACATGACATTTATCGACCTAAAAAGGGCGTATGATAGAGTTTCTAGAAAAATTATGTGGAGGATTTTAGAAAAGAAGGGTGTCTTAGTAGCGTATGTTGAAGTGATCAATGACATGTACAAGAACGTGGTGATAAAAGTAAGGACAATAGGTGGATTAACCGAATAGTTTTCAATAAAAATAGGGTTACATCAAGAGTCAGCGTTAATTTTGCAATACTAGCATTAGTGAGACAATGGTTAGGATAGGAGATGATGATTATTTGTAACTTTGAGTTATAAATATTTAGGATCAATTTTGCAAAAAGATGGAGGGATTGATGGAGATGTATCACATAGAATATAAGTAGGATGGTTAAAATAGAGAAGTGTATCGGATATTTTATGTAATTGAAAGATACTTTTAAAATTTAAAGGGAAATTTTACAGGATGACAATTAGAGCTGCTTTGTTGTATGGATCTAAATGTTGAGCAATGAATCAAAAGTGCAAGCAAAAGATGAGAGTTGTGGAGATGAGGCTGTTAAGCTAGATGTGCAGACACACAACGATGGATAAGATAAAAAATGAGTGTATTAGGAAGAAAGTTGGGGTTTCACCTCTCAAGGAAACATTGAGGCAAACATGATTAAGATGATATGGATACATACATAGGCGATCGATAGAGGCTCTAGTTAGGTGGTGTAAGACTTTAATAAGTACTTATATTAACTGAGAGAGGGGGAGATCTAAGAAAACTTGGATAACGATAATAAAATATAATATGAATTATCTAAATATAGGTGAAGATACGATACAAGATAGAGTACAATGGTGTAGAAGTATCCATATTGTCAACCCCATTTAGTGGGATAAAAGCACGATTATATTTATTGTATAAAGAAAACAATCATTTATGTGAGCATTTGATATGCAATGGAGTACTATGTCGTAAAAAGATACATATAGCCGACCCCATTTAGTGGGATAAATGCTTGGTTGTTGTTGTTGTTGAAATTTTAGGCTCAATATGTGGATTTTTTGAAATTTGGTATTTGTTGTATTGGAGTGCCATAGGCCATAATGGGTTTTCTTCTTATAATTGATTGGTAATAGGCATTTCTATGTGTTCTTGAGCAGTATTTGATTGGTTTGCTATTCAAAATTTTCTAACATCGTGTGCTTAGTGTGCTTGTTAAAGGATAAACAAAAAGGTACTGGGGGTTCCTCTTTTGACCTCAACTCGGGAGCTTGAGCCATCATGCCCCCTCCCTTTGAATGTGCTAAATGTTTTGTAAAAAATTTTCTTATGTATGCTTTAGTTTCAGGCATACAAAAAATCTGATATTTTTATTTCAGCTGGCTTAATGGATTCTATTGTAATTTAAATAATACAATATCTTGCAACTAGAATTAAACGAAATGCATGGGATTCTTGTGCTATTTAAAATTTTGGAAAACATATATTTTGATAATTTTCTTTTTCATTCTTCCCATCTATTGGTTTCTTTTACATGCTAAGTCCATGTTCATAATTTTTTACTAGATAACAATTTTTTGTTTCTGATTTTATTTTATTTTCTGGCATAGGTGGGTGGTGTGACACCAAAGAAAGGCGGAAGTGAACACTTGGGCCTTCCTGTCTTTAACACAGTTGCAGAGGCAAAGGCTGAAACAAAGGCTAATGCATCAGTCATATACGTTCCTCCACCTTTTGCTGCAGCAGCAATCATGGAGGCCATGGAAGCAGAGTTGGACCTTGTTGTTTGCATTACGGAGGGAATTCCACAGCATGATATGGTAAACTGCTTTTATCCTTAACCATTGCTGCAACCAGATTATGTAGATTTGATTAGATAATGTACCAACAAATTAATTGTTTTTAATCACTTGACCTGGAATATATATATATATATATATATATATATATATATATTTTAAGGTTTAGTGTTTTAGCTCAACCAATTGTTCATCTTTACAAGTACAAATACAAGAATGCAGCAGTGCACATAATCTTGGTTTGATGTATCTGCACTGCCTTCTCGTGAAGTATCAAATGTTGATGTGAATTTCAAGGGAGCTATGAATTTTAAGATAATAATTTGTACATCCGAATGTCGAACATACTGAGCACTATGGAGTCTGCAATTTTCTCACTTTTTTTTTTTTTTTTTTTTTTTTTTGCGGAACCATTGTATTGAAGTTAATTGTTACATGTTTCAGGTACAAGTGAAGGCAGCTCTTAACCGGCAGTCTAAAACTCGGTTGATCGGACCAAACTGCCCTGGTATAATAAAGCCAGGAGAATGTAAAATTGGGATTATGCCTGGTTATATTCACAAACCTGGGCGTGTGGGGATTGTTTCTCGTTCTGGTACCTTGACATATGAAGCAGTAAGTTCTTTTTAGAATTGTAGATAATTTATTCTTCTTTTACTACCTCAGTGGTCTATCCAACAGTGATGAATTTAAATCTCTATCCAGTGATGCAGCACGATGTTTGGAATATTTATATTATATAATATTAGGAGATTT
Organism: Dillenia turbinata; assembly: GCA_037126225.1. NCBI lineage: Eukaryota > Viridiplantae > Streptophyta > Magnoliopsida > Dilleniales > Dilleniaceae > Dillenia > Dillenia turbinata. The sequence goes on along the minus strand of JBAMMX010000020.1, from coordinate 26,706,421 downwards.
TGTGGACATTGTAATGCTTTTCTGTTTGACTTTAGTAGGAATTTGGAGAATATGCGGTTTCCTTTAATTTTTAGGGTTCACTTGATTTACTTTCGTAATTGAGTATTATTGAAGACTAGTTGCCTATTAATATAGGTCTAGGGTTTTAGCATTATTGATTGATTGTTGAGCAACTATTGGATTTTTTTAATCTTTTTATTGTTATTGTTGTTATTATTTTTATTACTATGCCAATTTTCCTTTTATTTCTCAATGTTCTCCCTAGTCACTTTTGAATGTCTCTTTCCTTATTTCTATTGTTATTATTATCTCGGTTTATATTCTCTCTCTTAAATTTGTTTGTGCACCGCTCAATCCTCTCCGATGCTCAAACAAACTCCCCTCCCTTTTTGGGGGGTGAGTTGGGTGGTTGGAATGGAGGGAAAGGGAGTGGACTAATGGTTTCCCTTTGTTCTCCCATACTTCCTAAATTAAATTGAACAAGGGGGCCAAATTTAATTGGTTAAAGTTTTTTCCCCTACTCTGTCATTCTCTTTTAAACTAACTGTCTTGTCACCAACAATTATTTGACATTCAAACATTGTGCCTCCCCTCCCCTTTGTTCTCCTCCCATCACTTTCTCCTCATCTTTCCCCTACCCAAATTAAAAATCCAGAAAGAGCCTAATTCACCAAGTTCTCTTCATTCATTGATGGTATTATGCAACGCCAACAATCGTCCTGTTTTACCCACATAATCTATATCATTTTTTATTCTTCATTTATGAACATAGTATTGAACATTTCCTTGTGAAAGTCCCTATATTTTTCATATTCTAAATCTGTCCAACATTACAACTTCACCGCCACTCCTCTTAGCATGCCTTCCTCCATGTAAGGGATCTCTTAAGCTCCTAATTATCCATTATTTTGATCTTTGATCTTCATCTCTTATGGAAAGCTTCCTCTTGATTTAACCCTTTCCATTCCTAAGGTTTATTTATTTATTTTTTTAATCCCAGTCTGGGTTGTTCAACTGTTCCACAATTCTAATTATCAAATCAAGTCTCTATGGATTTTTTAGTGGCTCTAATTTAGCTCAAAGTGCTCATTTTCTTTTCATGCTTTAAGAGCGTTTTCACTTTTGTTGTGTATTCTTTGACATGCCATTTACCTCTCCCTTTCTCTCTCCTTCCCTCCCTCAACCACCGCCAAATTAAGTTAAAAAAATAATGCAAATGTACTGTCTTTGTATCCATCAAAATCTCCTTCATCATCTGTTCTATCATCATTACTCATTTTAGAGGTACGGCTCTTCATCATTGCTAGATTTTGAGTTTTCAGCCATAGGCTCCCTCATCCTATCCTTATTGTGTTTTTAGTTGTTTAACCCATAATTTAGATTTTTATAATTGAAATTTTCTCAAATGACAGGTTATGGTACACTTTTACATTACAAAATCTAAACAAACATGATAAATTGTATTGGTGCATACTCTAAAAGTAGTGAAAGAGTTTTTCAATGTTATAAGGTAAATGTTGATAATATTTTTTTCTTGTGCTAAATATAATTATATACATGGAATTTTTCAGCAAATTCTTAAATTTTCTTTTTCAGAATATATTTTTGACCAAAACCTAAAATTTGAAACCTATACTAATTGTACACCTCCAACAGCGACATGCCGGGTTTCCGCTAGTGATGGCTCTATATTTATCTCAATACCTCTCAAAATTTCATAAATTATGCCTGTTCTTATATTGAAATATCCTCCTTGCAGGAATTTGATTCCTTGAATATAAATTCTTGATGGGTCTTTATCATAACTTCTGACTCAAAAGAACTGGAAATATCAATTTATGTTCCATGCAATGCTGTCACCATCTTATTCACATTATGGATTCATTTCCTACACACCACTAAATCTTAAATGCAGCATCAAAGGCCAACTTTTACGGCTTGTATTTTGGCTTCATTTATAGTGACCAGTGAAAATACACAAACTAATAGTTTGGTTATATTGGCCCCATCTTGGTCTAGAGTAGATTCTGAATGTTAATTGTTTATTTGGATGTGCTAAAGGCAATTTGGCTAGTAGCTATAAATAATGGGATTTCTTATGTCCTTGAACATTTTTCCCCAGGTGTTCCAAACAACAGCTGTAGGCCTTGGGCAGTCAACCTGTGTCGGTATCGGAGGTGATCCTTTTAATGGGACCAATTTTGTTGATTGCATGAAAAAGTTCATCACAGATCCTCAGACAGAAGGTGATTATTTCTTATATGAATAGTTCTGTCTCCTTTTGTTTTCAACCTATGATATATATGTATGCATATAAGATGCACATTTATGTACGCATGTTTTTTTGCCAATGATATCCATGCTAGTGTCGCGAAATGTTTTTAAAGTTTTCTCTGATAGTTCAATTTGCAAGCTCTTTAAATGTTTTATGTCCTTAAAGTTGCCACTAGGGCAGGTTAGATTCAGGTAGATTAGCTCGGTCTGAGGGTTATAACACTTTTATCTTAAAGCACTACCACCCCAACCTCAAACGAGAGGATATTATCCCAGACTCCGGGAGGGAGGGAGGGAGGGAGGGAGGGGACATAAATCTTGGAGAAAATTTGAAATCTCCATAGGATTACAATTTAAAATGTTTTCAACTTGATAGCTTGGTCCAACCATATGTGAGGTTGGCTGCTGGCTGTTGGAAACACAACCCAAAGCCCATAATTATCAAATTAAGTCTGAAATTAGATTGTTTTTGTTGGGCCAGATTTCACGTATATGAGTTGCAGGGAGAAAGCAACAAACTATTCCAGGGAAGCATCAGGTTTCAATGTGATAGAATTAATATACTTTCTTGTTTTGTAGAAAATAAAAGAGTCCAAGAGTCTCAAGGTAGCATAGTTAAAAGTCTCTAGGTAAGAGAGTAAGTGTCATATGTTGAAAGAGTCTATTCTTGTGGAATTGAAAAGTCATATGAACTTCAAAATAAATGTGTGTATTGTGTTAAAGAAAAAAGAAATGAGGAAAAAGAAATGAATTAGTCTCTGAAAAATTACACCAAAAAATTCTGCCTTGTCCATGTTCTTGCGACATATTTTGGTATGAGAGCTTGAAGATCCAAAAGTGGTTCAGGAGATGGCATGTTCTTCTTTCATAAATTTCAGCACAGTTCAAATCCCTATTTTTACAGGGGAAAATTATGATTTCTTGTGTGTCAAAGTGAAGACTCTTTTTGAGTCATTAGGTGTGTGGGAGCTCGTAGAAAATGGACTCGGAGAGCCAGAATCTCATCTTGAGTTTGATTGTTATGCCGCGTTCCAATTTGTTAAACATTTGACATTACTTTTCAGTGATTGACAATGTTTTAGAGGAAGTATAGATCATTCTCCTTATGCCCTCTAGTATAGATCATTCTCCTTATGTTATTTGTATATTCTTATCAGCAATTCCTAGTCCAAAAAGAGCACCATTTCTGTTTTAAAATGGCACTACCATCCTATGAAGAAGGATACAGTGTTTGCTTGACCCTTGCTGACAATGTATGTAATGGGGATGATTGACACAAGGGATGATTGACATAAATTTTGTCATCCCCCCTCTCCCCCCAAAAAAAAGGAGATCAGTTGCTTTCTATTCTAACATGGAATACATGGGTCCACGAGGGATGATTGACATAACCATTCTGATATATATATTATTTTGCTATTGTATGTTTCATCTTCATAATCTGTCATTGTTGTTGTACTTAATTGTATCAGTACGTCTTCAATGTGTGTGTACATTCTATGACAGTTAGCATGCTTGTTTCTTTATCAAAGTAAATAAATTTTTAGCATTGGATGCACCCCCTGTGATCAAGAATTAACAATTATTTTGGTTTTGGAAGATAGAAGGCAAACAGAAAAAAAAAAAAAAAAAAAAAACAGTTAAAGAACAAAAAAAAAAAAAAAGAAACGTATGATTGGATAAATTACATATACTGATAAGTAATCATCCAACTTGCAAAGAAGTGAACTGGAGTCTACCTATTTTTCAGCAATATGCCTCATGATTTCCTTGTGATTGCTATGAACAATTAAAAGATGCTTGTTTATATTGGAGATGTGCTTTAGTGGGCATTCCTTGGTGCATTTGGAGAGATTATAATGCCAGAATCTTGGAGATCAGTGCATTAATTCTACTCTTTTGTGGGATACGATTGTTCTTTTATTCTTTTCTATGGGCTCATGCTTTAGGGATCCATAAAAGTTACAGTTTAGAAGAGTTGGGGAGGGATTGGAGAGCTATGATCCATTAGTTTTCTTTTGTTCTTTTCATCTCCAAGTCCTTGAAGTTGTGTACATTCCTTGTGATCTAATATAATTTCTTTTGCTGTAAAAAAATTAAAAATTGAGAAACAAAGAGATAAAAGGTCGAGTGAAACTTGGTAGTGATTGGTTGCTGCATTAATAGAAGCTGTCTCTCCAATAGCTAGGGTAAGGCCTTGTAAATTTAATTTTCAGTGAACCATATTTTGGAAGGGTTCTAATTTACTAGGTTACTTTGACAAAGATATATGTGAAAGAAAACTTTTCAACTATGTCTTGCAGTTAAAAGGATGGAACTTTAAACATAGTTATGGTGTCTTCTGCTTTTCAGGGATTATTCTCATTGGAGAGATAGGTGGCACTGCAGAAGAGGATGCTGCTGCTTTAATAAAGGTAAAGTTTGTTTTATTTTTTTTTTCCTCCTGAGATTTGTCTTTGATATATGCTTTGTAAGGTAACTTAGAATTAATGAAGAAGAGACAAATAATAAGTCAAGCTCCAAAGTTGTCCTCTATTAGAATTGGTTGAGTTTCAGAAAACCCTATTAATAGAAAATGAGAAAGGGGGGGGGGACCAATTATGATGGAACTAATTTACTAAACCATGTCAGGCTTTTAAGGTCAAGCATCATGATTTCCGTTTTAAATCTTTCTTTCAAATTTTGTTTAGCCTCTGTGTTATGAAATCTCAAGGAGCAATTTTTGTTTTTGTACTTTTTGGCTTTGTAGGGAATTAATGAGATGTATGCACAAGTCATCATTCCAAACACATTCCACAAGTAATAGTAATCATAAAGGTGAAGGGGCAGGAAAGACATTTTATTATGCTTATGTTTTGCACATGCAAATTGTAGGTTGGTGCCAATTAGCTTGAACAACCCCTTCCCTCTACCCAAGGGAGAAGGAAATCAATGACTAATAAAGTCTCTCTTGATTTATAGACTAGGATATTAAACATAGTTTATGCTCAAGAGTTAAGCTAGCTGTGTTAGTAGGATATTTTGTATGTCGACTACACTTTGCAGCACATTTCCTTGCTCTCTCCCCTTTTCTGGATGTCTAACATATCTCTTGATTATTGTTGTGTAGCAGAAGATATGCAAAACCTGAATATTTCTGCTTCTTAAGTTCTATTTGGAGTCTATTTGGGAAAGGTCAACTTGCCTTATCTATAATGTGTCTTATTCTACTTGTAAAGTAAAATTTTCTGTAAGAAACATAGAGTTTTACAAACAGCAAAATTTCTTTATAAAAAGAATATTTTATTATAAATTCTAGTCTTAGTTGATCCTAATCTCAACTTTCCCAAATGGGTTGTGAAAGAGAGAAACATAATTTTCTAATTAATAGGTACCTGTGTTTAGTAGAAATAGTTTAATGATGTATGGAATGCAAGATTTTATATTTTTACTGCATTATATCTCTTTTCATTTGTTTGTGGGATGTGAAACTAAGATGACCAATTGAACAGGAAAGTGGGACTGACAAACCTATTGTTGCATTTATCGCTGGGTTAACTGCTCCTCCCGGTCGTCGAATGGGTCATGCTGGAGGTATACCATTTTTCTTGAGATTTTATCTCTAGCCTTTTCCTGTAATATTGGTTCCATAATATGCATCCCCTCCTGTTCTGCATGCTTTATCCTGAAACTTGCAATTACCCTTGTTTGCTAATAGGCTGTGGACCTTTAACTATGACGTGTTGGCATTTAGTGTAAATTGTAAATGCAGGTGCTTCATTTTTTGGATTACTTTTTCATGTCTTCCCCCACCCCCCAACAAAAAGGGGAAAAAAAAAAAAGAAGACGCACACCCAAAAGAAGAAAAGAGAAACTCCTCATACATCATCTCTTGCCATTTAGATTCATTGAGACTTGAATTTGAGGAAGGAAATGATTCTGTATTAACTTCTAATGGTTTTTGAAGAGAACAAATATGGTAGGATTGTAGAATGTTCCATGGGTAAAATTGCCGGATGCCTCCCTAGTTTCTTCAAAGCTAACCTTTCTGTTTGTAAATCAACTCCTTTATGCATGCACTATCAATTAAAGTAGAGATCACCCTGTCAATAAGTTGATTGAACTGGTGGAGACTGCTAACAGATGAACTGAGTAGAAGTTTATCTTGTCATGCACCGAAATTGTTGCATGCGCAGCTAGCTCTCTCTCTCTCTCTCTCTCTGCTTTTTTTTTTTTATTTTTATTTTTTGGCTGTTGGTTATTTGTCGTTGAACCCGGGACAAGAACACAAAACTAGATCCAAGGTCGTTTCACCACTTAGGTCACAGAGCGTTGGTTCCCAGCAAGCTTATTTGACTATTATAAAACTTCTGGAATGATTAGACCAACCTTCCTTCTGCAAGTATATATGCAAGCTTTCACTCAAATGGAGGACCAAGGATATCAATGCTTGGTTAAGTTGACCATGAGGAAGCATTTGACGGAATGGCTTCTAAGTGTCTAGTTTCTGGTTTTCTCACCCAAGCATCCTCATGCCAACACTTAAAATTAGCTACTGGTTTTTAACATAGTGAAACTTGTCCATCATTTGTAACTCTCTTGTCTGTGCAGCTATTGTTTCAGGTGGGAAGGGCACAGCACAAGACAAAATCAAGACCCTAAGGGAAGCCGGGGTTACGGTAGTGGAATCTCCTGCAAAAATTGGGGCAGCAATGCTTGAAAGCTTCAAGCAAAAGGGCCTCGTTAGTTTGTTTGAGCAGTGAGTTCTTCCATCTAATTTAATGAATTTCTTCCCTTACACAAATATGGCCGTGCCATTTTTTTTGCCTACTTGGATTTTGATATCCAGTATGGCACTCCATTTTTCCCAATCACGTGCCGTTCGATTTTCAAATAATATACTCTGATGCGGGGTTTCGAAGACTAGGCGAAAATACCAGTAGTGACTGATTATAAAGTGCAACTATAGTAAATGGATTATGGGTTTGCTGTTATTGCATAATGTAGATATTCTACAGTTTTGTATTATGGGTATGCCATGGCTAAGATTTCACATTTTCCATCATGGCGTAGCTATGCTATCTTTTTGTTTTTCTTTGATGGTGATGCCAAATTGAGAAAACAGAACCATAATTGGTTTTGCAGTTAAATCAATATCTTTATGCAGCCATTGATGGCTGGATTCAGGACCTAATCATGCTCTTTAAATAATTCTTGGATTGTGTGTCTCTTGGCACAAGTTCTCCCAGTGGGGATTATTTTTACATTTTGATTTGTTAGTAGAAATCGAAATCAGAGTAATTCTCATTCTCATTTCAAATTGTTTGCGAACTAATATTAGAAAATCATGGATTCCTGTAGGATTTGTAAAGTTTTAAGTTGGGCAATGCTCAAGAATGATGTGGAAATGTAGCCAACAGTAATTTGAATCACATTAATAACAACAAAGTTGGTCTTTTCGTAGTCCGTTAGTATTCTGCGATGTATATACATTTATGTATCGACTGCAAAATATTTTAATTTTGTAGTTTCAAATGATTTGTAAAATTATGCCAAAATAAAAATTGGTTGCTTTCTCAAATAGAATGTTCATGTGAAGAAAAGTGAGATCAAGCTTTTCATGTAAGCTTCTCAGTTATTCCCTAAGATGGAGACTGATGTTGTCCTCTTGTCCTTATGCCCTTTTATTTATATCAAATTTTTATTAGTAATTGTATTATTTGTATTATTTTGTTTTTTTCTCCATATGTGAGTTTCACACCCAGCCCAATCATGCCCAATCCCCCAACTCCACTGAAGTTGCTTCAATATTTTTTAATGATCGATGGTTTTGAATGACCAATTTCATGTATTTTGTTGACGTATTTGGATATTATTATTTTTGAATAATTTTATTTTTTATATTTCTGTTATTTTATAACTAAAACATTTTTTTTTTTGGTTTTCATAAACCAAAAATGAATAAACAAATATATAAATTCTTTCTTAATTTTTAATTTCTACAATGTATTCACCGATGCTCATGCCTTGAAATAAAGAGTGTAGCAAGATGCAAATCATGTCACTAGGGGGTGTCATAGCTCGATGCTTCATCACTATAGCCGCCAACTCGATAATGTATTCTCCCTTTCTCCTGATACCTTTGTGTGACACTTCATAACATTCTATTTGATGGATGTTTGATATTGCAGTGATATTTGTCCAATTTTGGCTCATCTTATATGATGCTTGGTTAATTTGCGTGCACACACACACCCGCGCGCGCGCACTCATGAGCACGCACCTGCATGCGCGCGCGCACTCATGAGCACATTTGTGTATTTAAAATTGTATTTATTTGATAAGTTCAAAATTTTAGAAAATAAATGACAAAAAATAAAAAAAATAAGATTCTTTGCTAATTTTATCTTACTATCTACAAAATTTTCTACTCTTCGTCACTAAAGCTGTCATGAATTGTGATGATAGAAAAATTTATCACCAAGGCCATCCCAATAATCTTTATAAAATTCAGTAGGTATTCATTGCTCAACTCATCCCCCACAAGTTCGCAATAAGAGATTTTCATTGCTAAATTTATTCCTATCGGCAACTCCTACAGCTTTGTTGCAAAACTTTCATGGAAATCTTAATGGGCTTTAGCAACTATATAAATAAAGAAAACTCTTTGCATTGCAAAAAATGTTTTTTGTAGCCAAAAATTTATCAACACGGTGTTTCGTAACAAAAATTTACTTCCCAGAAATTTGTAGTGAAGAATTTGTCTTCAGTTTTTTTGCTTGTTTCCATCCCTAAAATCTGTTTTTTAATTATTTTTTTGCGTAGTGTGTGGAATTTTTATTTTTTATTTTTTTATTTTTTTGAAACACCCAACAATGCCCTCATCAAGCCCTTTGACTCGGCACTACAAGCCTCCTCAGTGGTTACAAGCTAAAGCTGTTCACACCGTCGGTATTCATTGCTCAAGAAAATTTTTAAAGTAAATAAGAAATTTATAAAAAATTAATTTTTTCAACTTTTATAGATGAGTTAGAAATGACAGGTATAAATACAACCAGAGAAAGTGCGAGTGTGAGTGAGTGGTGGGCAAAAAGTAGGTGTTGGAGAAGAAGACGATGGAAATGGGGTTGGTGTTTGGGGCGGGGGGAAAAAGAAAAGCTAACTGAAAGGGCAAAGATTTCAGAGTCTTGTCTGTGCTGGTATAGAACATCCGCACATCGATCCAATTGTTAAAATTGTTATGAATATTGAATAATATAACGGATAACATTATCACTATTTTATCATAATGAGATATTTATTAAGACACGAGTGTTTGATAACTCACCAACTTGCAAAATACGTGTCATTATCCGACTCAAACTTTTGATGACTCATCAACTTGTAGGATACATGTCATCGCCTGATCCAAACTCGATGTTGACTCATCAACTCCTCTTGTAACACGTCCAAACTTCTGCTAACTCATCAGTAGCACCTGTCAAATGTTGGTACCTCACAACTCCTAGTGCTAACTCATCATTCATTTTTGTAACTATAAATATCTTCCCTAACTTCATTTGTTGATACATCTTCTGAAGAAATGAAATAAAAAGTTTATTTCTTTCTATATCATATTCAAAATTTTCTTTAATATAAATCTTGATTTCTGTATCAATTTCTTTTTTAACACGTTATCAGTACAAAACTCTATCAAAATATGAAATTAAGATCAATCAAATACAAATCTACCTTCATGATGTAGTAGAAAAGGAGGTTTTATTGTTTAAGGATTCTGAGGTACTTTTTTTTTTTATCGATTTCTTTCTAATGATAAATCTTGCTAAGTTTGAATTTTTACCTCTCGATATTTCTAGAAGAATTATTTATCATAGGTTGTTTATATTAAAATGCATTTGAATGCGATGGGTCTTGGAGACACCATCAAAACAAATGATGCCATTATACAAGATTGTGCAAAATGAATAATTTTTATTCGGTTTCATTTTGATGAAAATTTAAAGATAAAATATCTTACTATTAAAAATTCCATCGAGTTGTGTAAAAATTTAAAAGAAAGTTATGACCACCCGAAGATGGTTATCCTTCCTAAAACCCAATACAATTGGATACAATTTAGGTTGCAAGATTTCAAATCTATTGGTCACTATAATTTTGCAATATTCAAAATCATATCCCAATTGAAATTATATGGAGACAATATAAGTGAAGAAAATATGTTAGAAAAAACTTTCACTAATTTTTGTGCCTCGAACTTGCTCTTGTAGCAACAATATCAAGAAAAAGGATTTAAGAAATATTCTAAATTGATTTTATATCTCCTTGTAGGTGAACAAAATAATGAATTATTGATGAAAAATCATGAAACTCGACCAACTGATAGTAGTCTATTCCCTGAAGAGAATGCGACTCGATTTGACTATGAGAAAGGTCAAAGTCGAGCTTGTGGTCATAGCCGTGGTCGTGGATGTGGACATTGTTGAGGACGAAGTGACCATTATAATAATGATGTTCGTAACAATGGCCGATCAAATCAAAAAAGCAAACATTACCACCAGAAGTGGGATCATAGTGATGGAAAAGAAAAAGAGAAATCCTCAAGAGATTATGATAATATCTGTTATCGATGTAGTATTAAGAGACATTGCTCACGTGTATATCGAATTTCAAAATATCTTGTTGAACTATATCAAGTCTCTTTAAAGAAGAAAGATAAAGATGTGGAAATAAATTTTGCTAATCCATGTATCGACGCTAATATAGATATAACTCATCTTGATATGACTGATTTTTTTGAATAACTTGAACGAAAAATTGATCATCTGAACAATGATTGAAATATCTAGGTGTATGTTATAAATGAATAAATTAATTTTAATATTTTTACTATATGATGCACTTTGTTGTTTCTAATTGATTTATTTGTTTATAATTCTATACAAACGAATTAATTATCTCTTTTATTTTTCTCCTAAATGATATGGATATTATTGATAAGGAATATATGAGAAACGAAAAAGATATATGTCTAATTGATATCGTTACAACTCAAACGATACTTAAAAGTAAAAATTATTTCTCCAACCTGAAGTTAGGAGAAACAAATATCGATACTATAAGTGGTACTGCAAATTTGATTGAGTGCTTCAGTAGAGCAAATATTTGTTTCTCTGAAAAAATAAAATTAGTTATAAATAATGTATTATACTGTATTAAGTCTCAAAGAAATTTGCTAAGTTTTAGAGATATTTGCCAAAATGGATATCACATCGAGAAAATGAATGACAATAATATTGAGTATTTATGTATTATAATTGTTGTTTCTGAAATGAAATGTATAGTAAAGAAAACATCATCTATTTTCTCTAGTTTATATTATACTAAAATTAGTGCAGTCAAAATGCACCATTTAGTAAATCAGAAGTTTACTAATCATAAAGACTTTATTATTTGGTATGATCGACTAGGGTATTCTGGGTCGATTATGATGAGAAGAATAATTAAAAATTCTCATGGTCACACATTGAAAAATTAAAAGGTGTTAAAATTAAATAAATTCACGTGTGTTGTTTGCTATCAAGGAAAATTTATTATGAGATCTTCACCGGTCAAAGTAAAAACTGAATTTCCTAGATTTCTGAAAAGAATTCATGGTGATACATATGGACCAATTTATCCACCATGTAGATCATTTAGATATTTTATGGTACTAATTGATGCATTCATGACATGGTCACATATTTATCTACTATCAACTCACAACGTGGTGCTTGCGAGACTTCTTGCTCAAATCATTAAGTTAAGAGCACAATTTTCAGATTTTCTGATTAAGACAATTCGAGTAGACAATACTGGTGAATACTCGTCTCATACTTTTGACGACTACTATATGTCTATTGTTATTAATATTGAACATCATGTAATTCATATTTATACACAAAATGGTTTAGCTGAATAGTTTATCAAAAGGTTGCAATTGATTGCTAGACCATTATTAATGAGAACTAAACTCCCAACATCTACTTGGGGACATGCTATTTTACATGTAGCAGCACTTATATTTTTAAGAACAACACATTACCCTGAGTATTCTTCTCTGCAATTGACTTTTGTTCATGAGTTCAATATTTCCTATTTAAGAATTTTCGGATGTGCAGTTTATATCCTGTAGCGACAGTGCAGCAAACTAAGATGGGGCTCTAGAGAAGATTAAGAATATACATTGGATACGAATCACCCTCTATCATTTGATATCTTGAATCTTTGGCAGGGTACATTTTTACTGCAAAATTTACAAATTGTTATTTCGATGAAACAAATTTCCTAACATTAGGAGGAGGAAAAAGACAATTGAAAAGCAAAATTATATAGAATGTATTACTATTAACATCTCATGATTTTCGTATAAAAGATTGTGAACTAGAACTTCAAAAAATAATTCATTTGCAGAAAATTGCAAATCAATTATCTAACATGTTCACTGACTCTAAAAGAGTCACAAAATCATATTTTCTTGCAGAAAATACATCAATTAAACTTGACGTTCTAATAGGACAATTCATTAATACTGTAGCAAATGAGTCTAATGTACATTTAAAGCGTCGTAGATCTCTTGGCGTCAAAGATGAAAATTCTTGAAAGAAAAAAAGATCTGTTGATCATGATCATAAAGAATCTTAAAAAATTATTGATGACAAAACTCAAATTCATGCAGAGCTTGACATAGCTCCCGAAGAGCACAAATTTCAAACTCCTGAAGAACATGTAAATAAAACTTCCATAAATTTCACCACAACAGGGATATGTTAGGATAAAGTTGAAATTGATATGGATAATATTTTTGGCATATAATGTGGCACTTGAAATTATGGAAAAAATCAATGATCTTGAACCAAAATCGATTATAGAATGTCAAAAAAGAAATGATTTGCCAAAATGGAAAGAAGTAATCCAATATGAATTTGATTCATTGGTTAAGTGTAAAGTTTTTGGACCTGCAGTCCAAACATCTGATGATGTAAAACCCGTTGGATATAAATGGGTTTTTGTACACAAACGAAATGAGAAAAATGAAATTGTGTGATATAAGACATGTCTTATAGCATAAGGATTTTCACAAAGAGCAGGCCTTGATTATGATGAAATGTTTTCCTCTATAGTGGATGCAATTACCTTACGTTTTCTTATAGTCTTAGTGGTATATGAAAAACTCAAAATATGTTTAATGGATATAATCACTGCTTTCCCATATGGAACTTTAGAAAATAATGTCTATATGAAAATTCTTGAAGAATTTAAAATGTCTAAAGCATGTGATCAAAATTCTCAAGAAATTTACTTCATTAAATTGCAAAGATTTTTGTATGGTTTAAAGCAGTCAGGACGAATATGATATTACCATTTAAGTAATTGTTTACTAAAAGAAGGTTAAACAAATGATCCAATATGTCTGTGTTTTTTTAAGAAATTTGAAATAAGTTTTGTGATCATTGCGATATATGTTGATGATCTGAATTTTATTGGAAATTTTGAAGAGATTTCCAAAATCACCGAATATTTGAAAAGAGAATTTGAGACAAAAGAATTTAGGAAAACAAAATTTTGTCTTGATTTACAAATCGAATATCTAGAAGATAGAATATTCATTTACCAGTCAAATTATACGACTAAAGTTTTAAAACATTTTTACATAAATAAAGCACATCCATTAAGTACTCTAATAGTTATTGGATCACATGATGTTGAAATGGCCCCTCTTAGATCACAAGAAAAGAATGAAGAAATTTTTGGTCTTGAAATACTATATTTTAGTACCATTAGAGCACTTATGTATCTTGCTAATTGTATAAAACTTGATATATCATTTGCTGTAAATATATTAGTAAGATTCAGTTCCTCCTTGATACGATGACATTGAAATGGTGTCAAGCATATTTTTCGATATCTCCAAGTAACGATTGATTTTGACTTATTCTATTCAACTAATTCCAAACCAGTACTGATCGGGTATGCTGATGTTGAATTTTTATCTGATCCTCATAAAATACGATCCCAGACTAGATACTTATTTACGTATGGTGGTACTATTATTTCTTGGTGATCCACAAAACAATCTATAGTCGCCACCTCGAACCATGCTGAGATCAAAACAATTCATAAAGCAAGCCGAAAATGTGTTTGGCTAAAATCAATGACGCAATATATTTTGAGGAATTGCGAACTATTCTCTAATAAAGATATTCCTATAACATTGTTCTAGAAAAATATTGGATGGATTGTTCCATTAAAGGGAGGATATATCAAGAGAGAGAACTAAATATATTTCATCAAAGTTTTTCTTTATACATGACCTTCAAAAGAATGGTGAAATTGATGTGCAACAAGTTCGATCAAGTGAAAATTTAACAAATTTATTTACCAAGACACTACTTACTATTACATTCGAAAGATTGGTGAAAGAAATTTGAATATATCGACTTAAAGTTTATAAGAGATATTCTCAATAAGAAAAGTAAATATACTTAGAATAGTGTATTCTTTTTTTTATTAGGATTTTTTTCCTATTGGGTTTTTTCCTAATAATATTTTAAAGAGACCTATTCTCTGTGTGATGGACATCTAAGGGGAAGTGTTATGAATATTGAATAATTTAGTAGATATCTATCGAAATATACAACTTTACCACTATTTTGTCATGATGAGACATTTGTCATAAGAGTGTTATGACACTCGAGTTGAGTCGGGTAGTGTCAGAACTTGATGTGAGTGTTTTTTTGTTAAGCTTGAGCTCGAGCTCGACATTTCCAAAGCTTGAGCTCAGCTTAAAGTGTAATCGGGTAACTCGAGATCGATTGTCACGGATTGGACTGTGTAAGATTGGAGCCCAAGTTCAAGCTCAAACTCAAGCTTGAGTTTGAACCCAAGATCATACCCGAGCTTGAGATCAAATTCCAATTCCCAGTTTCAAAATTAATATAATTTCACCTATTTTTTTAGATATTTTAAATCCAAACATGTTTTCATTAAAATTCCTAATTGAATCCATTCACAATCCAGTTTGCAACCATACAAGTATTAAATGAAATCTATAACAACTATCGAATAAAATCCAACCATATAAGTTTACAACCACTTGAATCATGATTAGTTAGATATTACGTTTATAACAATCCCTTCGAAATAAAGCTATGAAAAGTCTAAACAATAACATGATATCATATAAATGAAGTTGCTTAACTCAAATCTAAGAACAACATCCTCTAACAACAAGCGAATAACATCCTCTAACACTTAAGTTTCCCAATAGCAACATCCAGGAAATAAAGCCATGTTAAGTAAACAACAACTTAGCAACATCCTTTGACAACATCCTCTAGCACTCAACAACTCAATCTACACAAGTCATAAGTCTTATGAAAATAAAGCTACGCCAACAACAAAATAAGAAAATAAAGTTAATTGATTATTTGTATCATATTTATATACTTACTTTTTATCATACGTACCAACAGAATTTCTTTCACCATAAAGATATTTTTTTGCATATAACAGAAATCAATATATATTATCAAAATTTTTATAAAATTTAATACAATGAAATGTATTAATATGTATTAATATTTACCTTTGCCTTGTTTTTAATCCCATAAAATTTTCACAGCCAGTCTCCTCCACACATGAGTCCTTACACTGTTTCTGGAGCAAAAAAAGCACGATATGTGTCTATCACCCACGTTCCTATACTAAATGCAGCCTTCGATGTTACTATGCTAAGAGAAATAGCTAATATGTCTTAAGCAATCTGAGATAAAACTTTGTAAGTAACCCACTACTCCAAACTCTCATCCTTATCTGATATTGTTTTGGGAGATTTGGTTAAATAATTATCTAATTCATTGATTTGAGGACATGTACTAAATCATCTCCTAACAAAATACTCAAGTCCAGCATCAGCATCACGTGGAAATTCTGACCTTTGAGTAGAAGAACTCGCATGGGATGATGAAACTGGGTCTTTGCCGTGCAACGATTTAATCAAAACAGATTCATTATACAGCTTATATAAAACATTTCTCACCTCACTAACATATTGTTTGGCTACATCCTCTCCAATGAGTTCATAATAATTCTCAATTGAAATTAGTTTCTTTGTAGGGTCTAACACATTAGCTATTGCCATAAACAAATTAACTTTCTCCAAATATTTATCAAATTTGATTTTTATTTTTTTCACCATTCTTGCAATGAAATCATCTGAATCATAAACTTTTTCATCCAACATCTTCTTTATGGAAGCCACTTTCTTGAGAAACAAATTTACAGTCGGATAGTCAGTCCTAGAAACAAGCAATGTAGTAGACTTAAAATATTCAAGTACCTTGCAAACCTTGTAAACTTTCTCCCAATCTTTACTACTGGACAATAAAAATATATCTGAGATCTTGTTCTTTAAAGCTAGATAAAACAACATGAAAATCATAAGTGCATCTCAACATATCAAATATTGAGTTCCAATGGGTTTTACAATCATTAATCAATTTTCTTCTAGGACTAACCAAATTTCTTTTATCTGCACATTCAGAGAACATTATTACCCTAAACTCTGAGCCATTAATATTATCAACCGTATCCCTTACTTTGTCAACATCATGAATCTTCCCAATCCTATCTTGAACCAATAGGTTCAAAATATGTATATAGTATCATACATGAAAAATCTTTCCATCACACATCAACTTGCTATAACCAGAGAAGCTTTTTTCATAATAGCTACGACCATATCATTGCTAGAGACATTGTCAACCGATAAGGTGTATATCTTGCTTTCAATTTTCTATTCCTTAGTATACTTGAACAAATTAACTGCAATTTCTCTATCGATATGTGGCGGTAGAATATTGACAAAGTTTAATATCATCTTTTGTAGTTTCTAATCAAAGTCAATTCAATGGTCTGTTTCAACCATGTACCCAATTTTTTGGGTTTTTGACTTCCAAAGATCTATTGTCAAACTAATCTTTACAACATTTGTAAGTACATTCTTCAACTTCTTTTTAATCTTATAAGCTAACATTCAATCATTTTTTTTTCTATTTGCCTTGATATTGGATTCCATTCTCGCATCCTACACCTTTGTATTATATTAAACCCCTCCTTTTCCACAATGGCAAATGGATGCACATGTA
Organism: Dillenia turbinata; assembly: GCA_037126225.1. Lineage (NCBI taxonomy): Eukaryota > Viridiplantae > Streptophyta > Magnoliopsida > Dilleniales > Dilleniaceae > Dillenia > Dillenia turbinata. Next base: position 26,688,983 of record JBAMMX010000020.1, on the reverse strand, counting down.
TCATGATCCAATGTGCAACTATCTCTCTCATTCTCTGTATGTCAAACTTGGTAGAAACAAGTTGAGGGCCTTTAAAAGGCGAGACAACTCTAATTGGGTGAAAGTTTATAAGTGTAGATTTTGTACTTCTCATCTTCCCCATAAACTGTTGATATTTTTTAATGTGTCTGATGTAGGTGCTTGTTGACTTAGTTTTATAGATTTTCAATTTTGAATCACAATGGTTGTATTTCATCTTTTCAACACTATTTATAAGGCCAATAGGAGAAATGTGTTCCCAAACCTATGATTTTTTCTCCTTTGCTGCTCACCAAAAGGATCATCTTTTATTACTTTAGCTATACGTAGAGCTAACATTTCACTTCCAGCACCATTTTCTTCTTCAACATCATCATCATCTCCTTCTTCTTCACCACCATGTCCTTCTTCCTCCATTTTCTTGGTCCCTTACTCAATTTCTATCTCTATCGGAATGGATGTGTTATTAGTACTTTGATCTGGGATTTGCACATTCTGTCATCCTTGATAAACAGGGGTAGTAGAACCAGTTGATGCAACAATAGGTGTAGTCGAGAATTCAGTTGGATTTACATCTTGAGATTCAGTTTGCCTTTTTTTCCTACCATATCTATGCTTGCTTTTGGATCTATTCTCTTATTAAGACCAAAAATTAAAACAATAAAAAATTAATAACAAAACAGTTGGAGTTAAAAAAATTATGAATCAAAATCAAGAATTCTTGGCCAACATCAATTGCCCAACATAGAGGATACCCAATTGAGCAAATTCTAATGTTCCACCATCAATAGCCCAACACAAGCATGTGCCTAAAACAACATTAATTGAGGACAAAAAGAGACAAGAGGTAGTTGATTGTATTACTTAAATGAACTTAAATGTGATATGAAAGAGTGTAACATGAAGTAAAAACATATGTTCTAAAGTAGGAGCAATATGAACTTAAGCCCAACACGAGCATATGCCTAAAACAGCATTAATCGAGGACAAAAAGAGGCAAGAGGTAGTTGATTGTATTATTTAAATGAACATAAATGGGATATGAAAGGGTGCAAAGTGAAGTAAAAACATATGTTCTAAAGGGGGAGCAACATGAACTCAGCCCAACATAAATCACATAAACCAAATCTCCTCTTCTGCAATCACAAATTCACAAATAACAGAAACCAAACCTCTTGTTCTGCAATCAATGAGGGCACAAATCAAAGATTCACATTTACATTCTCAATAATTCTAATGACCCCGAAACCAAATTCTTCAGTAGTAAACGAAGTCAACAGAACACTTAAATTATCCACAATTTAATAAAAATACAAAACTCTAGATTCAGAATTCAATAAATCATCCACAATTCAACAGAACACTTCGCAGATCTCTGTTGCACAAATCGTGAAAAGCCCTAGATTCACAAAAACCCTATATTCAAAAATCGCAAAATCGCAAAAACCCTAGAGAGAGAGAGGGAGATAGAGAGAGAACAAGAAATCATAGAAAGAGAAAGCAGAACCTTAAATAATTAGCCCTTCGCAGATCTAGGTGAGAGAAGAACAAATTGTAGAGCAAATAATAAAAAGCCTTAGAGGAGAAGAACAAAAATAAAAAAAACCCTAGATTCACAAATTGCAAAATCGTGAAAACCCGAGAGGAAGGCAATGAGGGAGGGGTATAGAGAGAGAGAGAGAGAGAGAGAGAGAGAGAGAGAGTGTGTGTGTGTTTACCTTCGATTCGACCTTCGAGTACATGCAGTAGCGACGGGATTCATAGATCTTCCTCGCACAGAGAGGATGAAGATGCGATGTCGAGACTTGAGAGCTAGGTCAAGAACAAGATCAATTTGTGAATTGAGTGAGAATGAGAAATGTGAAAATAAAGAAGAGAAATGAAAATAACGTACAATGACATTTTCGTTTTTTAATTTTTAAAACCTTAGAATTATTATTTGTAATTTACTAAAAAGAGCATGTGCATAAATGTAATTTCACATAATGTCGGGTAGCTCCATGAGCCTTTGAGCTCGATATAGTAAGGCTCAAGGTCGAGCTCGACCAAAGCTCGATTTGATTGAATTCGAGTCGAGTTTTGATTGGGTAGTGTCCCGTGACACTACCGAGTATCATAACACCTTTATAACATGAGCTCCTGATGACTCAGCAGCTTGTAGGACACGTATCATCAACCGGCTCAAGCTTGTGACGATTCACCAGTTTGTAGGACATGTGTTATCACCTGGTCCAATCTCCTATTGACTCATCAACTCCTATGACATGTGTCGTTATTCGGTCTAAGCTTTTGCTGACTCATCAGTAGCACCTGTCAAGTGTCAGTACCTCACCACTCTTAGTGCTGACTCATCACTCTCTTTTGCAACTATAAATATCTCATCCTATTTAATTTGTAGATACTTATTCTAAAGAAATGAAATAAAAAGTTTCTCTCTCCATAAGATTATAAGAAAATATTTTTTTATATATAATTTTTAAAAATTACAGACTCTGGATATTATTTATCTTTTCAACTAAAAATATAATATATTCAATTTTTGTTTCTCAATGAAAAATAAAATGGAAAAGTGTTACAAAGTTTCAAAGGTGGGAATGATACTATAAAGCAAAGGTGTGAAAAAAGCTATAAAGTTCCAAACGTTTGGAAAAAATGTAACAAAAATTCCAAACGCATGGAAAAAACTACACTTAAGTAGCCCACCAACTTTTAAGATGTTGGGCTTGAGATTATTATTCCTTCCTATCACTCTTACATGGTCTCAACTTAATTTCAATCTGATGCCTACGCACTACGATCTATTCAAAATTCCACACGTACGGAAAACCCCCCCAACAAAGGAGTCAAAAAGCAAAGCAATTGAATGACTTGGGACTCTTTTTGAGGAAGACTTGACTATCATTAGAAATCCCTGCATTGTGAGAGTGATTGTTGTTTAAAACACTATGGAAACCATGACAATACATGGACAGGTGTCCCCAAAAAATAAAAAATTACTTATTTACAAAAAAAGAAATATTTAAAAATATATTAAAACATATGATGTATAACAAATTAGTATTACACTAAATTGATTTTTTGGGTGTATCATCATTATGTGTATGAGAAGGAGTGTACACAAGGGCAAATGGAAAGAAGCGGACGGGCGAGTGGAGTGAGCCGCTCCCTAAGATTATAAGAAAATATTTTTTTTATTTAATTTTAAAAAAATTATAAACTCTGAATATTATTTATCTTTTCTTTTTTAAAAAAATTATAATCTGATCCTCAAATTTATAATCTGGGGGATTCTTGGTAGAAACCAGCCCATAAAGTTGTTGTTGGCACCTACTGATGTGAAACATTTGAATTTTCAGCGATGAAAAGGGGGCCAAGGACGCATTAGACTCAACTTTTAAGATGTTGGGCTTGAGATTATTATCCCTTCCTTCACTCTCAACTTATTTCAATCTAATGCACCGTGGAAAAGCTATCTAAACCTGACAAAGGAGTCAAAAGGAGAAGGCAACTGCAATAATTGAAATGTGGTGGAGCCAAAGTACTCTTTAGTAATTTAAAACATTTTAAAAGAATTTATAGAAAATTTTTGAAACTTTTGAATTCCCTCCATATATATATATATATATATGTATGTATTCACTGTCATTAAAGATCCTCAAACAAAGTTGAAAGAGCAATTGATTGATCTGGAATCATGGGAATTAGCTTGTGGTTTCCGTGGTGTTTCACACTGCTTTTGGTATCTAATATCACAAAAAATGGTTCAGCTGAATCCACATTCACAGCCACTACCATTATGTGCATCCAAAGTGAGAGACAAGCCCTTCTTGAATTCAAGCACGGCCTTCTCAAAGACTTCGGTCAGCTCTCCACCTGGGGAAGCGAACCAAAGAAGAAAGACTGCTGCAAGTGGTTGGGAGTCTCTTGTAACAACCAAACCGGCAACGTTGTTGAACTTAATCTATCCAACACGTCTTTGCAAGGTCCGATCTCTACTTCATTGGTTGCGTTGAATGGTCTAACTGTTTTGGTCCTCTCTAGGAATAATCTTGCGGGAGAAATCCCAACTCAACTTGGGAATTTTCTTGCTCTTAGGGTTTTGGACCTCTCTACGAATAATCTTGTGGGAGAAATCCCAAATCAACTTGGGAATCTTCATGCCCTTAGGGTTTTGGACCTCTCTCGGAATAATCTTGTAGGAGAAATCCCAAATGAACTTGGGAATCTTTCAACCTTGCAAAGTTTGGGTCTCGGCTTCAATCGTGATTTAATTTCAACCAAGCTTGAGTGGCTCTCAAGTCTTTCACAGTTGTTCTACATTGATTTGAACCATATTAACCTCACTATAGCCTTTGATTGGCTACAAGTAGTTAATACTCTCCCATCATTGACATCATTGTTCATGGACTATTGTTCACTCCCAATCGTACTCTTTCCTCCAACTCCATCAAATTTTAATTCTTCGAAAACACTTGGGGAAATTTCTCTTGTTCACAACAATCTCAAGTCTTCCGTATTCAATTGGTTGTTCAACTACAGCAACACGTTATCATCTGTTGATCTGAGTAGCAATCAATTGGACGGTGCACTTCCAGACTTTTTTGGAAACATGATCTCTCTTGAATTCCTATGGCTCTTTAAAAATCAACTCCACGGTGGGATTCCAAAATCTTTTGCAAATATGAGCAGCTTAATTCTCTTAGATTTGTCCTACAACAATCTAACTGAGATTATAGGATTACCACAATGGAGTATTGGAAACATTTCCACACTTGTATATCTTGATCTTTCCCAGAATCTTTTGCAAGGTACACTTTCTGAAGGCCACATGTCCGATCTTTCTAGCTTACAAATTCTGTATCTGTCTCACAATAATTTGTTGATCATCAATATCAGTTCCAACTGGTTTCCGCCTTTTCAACTACAGACTCTGGATCTGAGCCATTGTAGGATGGGTCCTGATTTTCCCAATTGGTTACACAAGCAAATCTATCTCACTGTACTTGATATCTCTAATGTTGGAATTCGAAAATCAGTTCCTAGCTGGTTTTGGGACGAACTAACTCCTCAGTTAGAATATTTGAACATGTCCGGCAACCAAATGTGGGGCACCATTTCAAGTTCAGCTTTTCAATCCGTAAGTTTTTCAAAAAGCTTTGTCACTTTGGACTTGAGTTCTAACCACTTTGAGGGTCAGGTACCAGTGTTTCATGCAAACTCGATCTATATAGATCTCTCCAACAATCAGTTTTCTGGGCCTCTCCACACCCTATGTCTGACTGAACTTCTCATGTTGGAAATGCTTGACCTCTCAAACAACTTATTATCAGGGGAGATTCATGGTTGTAAATCATGTTTTCCTAACTTAGTTATGCTAAATCTGGCAAACAATAGTTTTTCTGGTAAGTTTCCAGATATAATAGGTTCATCATGTCAACTAGTAAGCTTGCATTTGGAGAACAACAAATTTACAGGAGTTTTGCCTTGGCAGTTGCGACATTGTGAGAAGCTACAAGTGATGCACCTGAGAATAAATAAATTTTCAGGAAACATGCCCGTGTGGATGGGGCAAAGCCTATTAAATTTGGTTATTTTAAGCTTACATGCTAATAACTTTTATGGAAGCATTCCAATTCATCTATGCAATCTGAACAAACTTCAGATATTAGACCTCTCCGCAAATAACTTCTCTGGTTCCATACCAACTTGCTTCAGTAATTTTACTGCAATGGCTCACTACGGGAGTTCAAATTTAACCATTAGTATCAATACCGAAATCTTGGGGTTTGAATGGATTGGACAATATTCTGGCGAGCATCCTAAAAATGATTATGCAACATTGGCATTGAAAAGTAGGGAATTTCTATACAAAAACACTTTGGGACTGGTGAAGGGCATTGATTTATCAAGCAACAAATTAAGTGGAAAAATTCCACAGGAAATCACTCTTCTAATTGGATTGATTTCGTTGAACCTTTCAACAAACAATCTGATTGGACGAATCCCTTCCCAAATTGGTCAGATGCAACAGTTAGAATCTCTTGATTTATCCAGAAACAAGTTGCAAGGACTCATTCCAAGAAGTCTTTCTTCTCTGAATTTTCTAAGCTACTTGGATTTGGAAAACAACAATTTGTCAGGTAGAATTCCTAGAAGTACTCAGCTAGACTCCATCAATGCTACTGCATATAAGGGGAACAAGGGACTATGCGGGCCTCCACTCACAAGTTATTGTCCGGGAGACAACATAGCTGAAAGCCCATCTGATGCGAGCAACAATGGTGAAGCAAATGCACAGGAAGAGGAGAATGAGATAATTGATCCAGGGTTCTATGTTTGTATGGGGTTTGGGTTCATAGTTGGATTTTGGGGAGTATTTGGGACTTTACTTGTTAAGGTTTCTTGGAGAAATGCTTGTGTCATGTTTTTAATCAATATGAAGAATGAGATTTATGTGACAGTAGTTGTGAATATGGCCAGGTTGAAGAGGCGGATCCAGGTCCAAAGGGTAAGAAAACTACTCAACCCACTTCTTATACATCTTTCCCAATATTGACATTGCACCTATCATGAATTAATATTAAAGATCAGCTTTCATTTTTTCAGGATGAGCTGCAGCAGAGAAATGCTTGATTTGGCTGAGCTTAACCTGGATGACGAGCATGCAGCGTGAATGGAATAAGTACGTTCCTTTGTTGAAACTTGGAACCAATGCATGCTCTACTATATCAAAAAGTGTGTGTTGGTTTTTGCATGAAAGACTTGCTTGAGGTGATTAAGTATGAAAATTAAAATGCATTTAAAAAAATTATTCAAAACTTGAAAGAGCAACTAGAAGACAAAGCAAAACAGCTTTTAATCATGTGTGTAAATCCTTTCTGATGATTATATGTATGAAGTACATCAATAAAATGTTAAGAGTGAAGATGAGAAAATATTAGGACAACTTTTTGAGTTCATAAAGAAAATTTTTGTCTTTCCTTTTGATAGTCATTGTGTTCACTGCAGTTAACTTATAAACTTTGAAGACAGTCATATGAAATTTGACTTTCACTCCTCATGGGAAAGTGAAGATAAGAAAGAGCATTGCTGGAAGTAGCTGGGAGTCTCCTTGTGAGGACTAAACTAGTAATGTTATTGAACTTTCTGTATTTTTTGTAAGGACAAATCTGTTGTAAGATCTCTCCTTTGGTTGGATTGTGTTATCTAAGGGTTTTTGGGTTCTTAATATATATATATATATGTGTGTGTGTGTGTGTGTGTAATTTTTACACATTTTGCATTTTGAAGGGATATATATATATATATATATATATATATATATTTATATAAGAACATCTCTTTATTCTCAACATCTCTTTGCAAAAGCAAGTGTACAACTTCCTCTTGATCTCCTAGACATTTTCTCTTTATCTGTAGCAGCGCAGTTCTTCCCCTTCTCAACACATTTTTTTCTTGTTCTAAAATCTTTCCCATTGCTTTCTTTGTTATTAGTTCTCCTTTGTCTCCTTCTCAAGGCAAAAGTTTATTACCAATTCACTACATTGTGTGTGTTCGATGAAATGCCATTTATGTGATTGCTGAATTGAAATTTTAAACATTTATTATAAAAAAATTAGTAGATCAGAAAATTATTAATTATTAGTAGTAATTTATGTATTATTTTATCACCAATCATCTCCTTGTCTTACATTTTGAACTTTTTGAAAATTTAATGTCAGCATCCATATTTATATCTGTGTCCATATTTTATAGGACACAAATAGTTATTAAACTTCCTTCATGGTCTGATTTGTGTTTGACGGATTTAATACATACAAAACTAAAATTTATTTTCTTGTCATTCGATTGATAGAAAATAGAGTTTCAACATTCATGTAATTTAGCAACAATACAAAAGGAGACAAGCCATCACAACTGAGAACCTCTTTCCCGAGTATAAACATGTTTCCTTGAATACGAACATGTCCAAAGAAAAAAAAAAAAGAGAATGCACATAGAAATAATGAAGAGATATTTCTTCTGTTTTATTAAATTAAAAAATAATTTAACATATTTATTTTATTTATCAAGAAAGAAAAATTGTTTACCGGTTAATTGAGAAATAATCTTTTATTTGCACGAATTATTTTAGCATTAGAATATATCAAATTTTATTTTATCTTTTTCTTTTAAATTTTAAAATAGGTAAATATGTCACATTATCTTTTGCCATGGTAAAAAATTTCACCTTATTCGTTCCTGTGACAAAAAAATATTAATTATACATTTAATAGCTAGTCGAATGACAGTAAGTTAAATGTAAATAAAAAATTTATGTCTTTATATAAAGAAAGTATTTAAAATTCAAATTTACCCATTATCCTCACTCTCCTATATTCTCTCGTTTTGTAACTCCTACGGGGGTTACAATTCTACCATTCTACATTCACTCAATGAGAATTGAAATTTTACACTTTGACAATTCTAGAGAGAATTAACTCTAAGCATTGTTGAGTAGAATAATTTTAGAGAGAGCGAGAAATCACTTTTTGAGGGTTTTTCGATCGTTATTAAAATTACTGGGTTAAGGGTTGGAATGCTGTGATATTACGGTGATAGTTCAATTATCGTGACTATTATCCTGGTTTCGAGTTGTTTGTTATCAAAGTTTACGGTTCTCAAAGTTTTTCTGTATCACCGATTGAGTTATACTGCAAACTCAATATTTACGATTTCGAAAAATTTATTATTGTTTGCTTCCGCTACTTGAGAGAGTCACATTGTTTAACATTGATATAAGAGCATGTTAGATTTAATTTTAAATAATTTTTCAGAATTAATTTGGGTATAAAATATATACGGTATAAAATTTAGGGTTCGAATCACGGATGAATTTCGTGAATCCGATTATACCACTATGTTACCCAAGTCAAGTATATCACGAAAATAAATTTTTCATAATTTTCTGAGTACGTTTAGACCAAGAAAATTCCGGTTGAAGTTTTCGGTTGTGAATAGTGACCAAACTTTTCAACTCCAGATTTATTGAGTTTTAGGGCAAATCAATGCATGAAAATAGTAGATCTGTATTTCTCTCTTCATACTCTACGTTTTGACATATATATTATATATTATTATTACCGGAAAGTGAAGTTTCAAAATTGACCACGAAGGGTTGGTGTAACACCGAAAATTCGGTGTTAGAAATGTTCTGTGAAATATAGTGGAAAATTTTAAATTTTGCATTGATTTTCGATTTTGGGGTATAAATTTTAAATTTTGGTATAATTAAAATGCCGAGTCGTAAATTCGTAGCGAATTCTATTTTAGGTAAATATAAAATTTCATTATAGTAAGAATATAAAAAGAAATATATATATTTGGAAAAAAAAAAAGAAAAAAAGAAAAGAGAGTGGGGAGACGCAGCGTTTCAGCCTGAAACGCCGCGTTCCCCCTTTTTCCCAAATCGATTAGGGCTGAAAGCCCTAATCGCTCACTCCCTCACCCCCTGCTCCCTTTCCCTCTCGCGTATTAGCCGCACTCCTCCGCCTCTCTCCCTCACCGCAAACCACCGCTAGCCACCACCACCGTCCTCTCTCTCCCTCTACTCACTCTCCATTTCTCTCTCTATTTCCAGTCTCTGCACTCTCTCTCCCTTCGCGATTCACCGTTCGCCATCTCGATCTCACTCTCCATCGATCGCCACCACCGCGAACCACCGCGGTCACCACCTCTTCGTCCCGCACCATCACTCTCTATCTATCTCTCCCTCACAGTCTCTCAGTCTTCAGTGTCTCTCACTCTCACCCTTGCGTGACAGCGACCTCGCGCTCTCCCCCCTCGCTCGTGTGATGCTCTGCGCGAGCATCCCTCTTCAGCAACCCGCCCTAGACCAGCAGTGAGTGGACATTTGAGAACCCTAGTTAGACTGCGATTCCTGCCTCTCTCAGGTAAAGGCTGAGTCCTAAATTTGATTCTAGGGTTTCGATTGTTCATGGTAATTGAGCTAATTTACTGAACTAAACTTCGATTTGGTAGCTTTGCAGATCTGAGGGTGGATTGAGGAGACTTCTGAGCGAGGATTGCGAATCGCGAAAAAACCCTAGGTGAGGGATTTTCAATCCCTTCAATACTCAGACTATTTGTCTAATTTAGGTTGAGAATAAGTGTAGATATATTCTAAAAATATGCTAGATTCGTAGGAAATGCGTTATTCTTGAAAGTTTATATGAAATGATGGAAGCTAGGTCTAGAATTTGATGTAAATTGGATTGCGAAGCATGTTTAAATGTCGTGGATAGTATTAGAGTTTTATTTGATTGAATTGCGTAGTTTTTCTTGGGATTTGAATTGAAATTGGTGTGAAATAAATTAAGATTCTGTAATTCGGGAGAAAATCGGTAAATTGAGGAATATTGAAAAATTAAAGTCGTTAGTGATTTGAAATGATTCTAGATTGATGAAACGAAAGTTTAGGAATATAATTGTACAGTTAAGGCTATTGTAAATAAAAGGGAAATTTGAAAACCCTTTAATAGAGCTTTAATTGTTGATTATTCGTGTTGATTGGTTTAGGTTGACCTTTGGAGACTCGATGGGAGTCTTTTTGAGTTGATTTCGGAAATAGGGAGTGGATACCCTCCCTAGAGGTGAGTGGACGGATCGTTGTGTAGTAAATAAGCAAAATATCTTTAAATTCTTTGATAAATGATTTGAAATGATTTTTATATGATTTTTATGCAATTATTTGTGATTATGGGATGTCTAAAATCAGAATTTGAAGTATGAATGCATCCTATGTGATTTTACATGAACTTGTGCCGTCTGTTTTGACTTCTTGAATGGTAAATGCTTGTAGCATGAATTTCGGATTGAAGTGATAAAATATGGCACATGGATTGAAATTTGAATGATTGCGAAATTATGGTATTGTGAATTGATGATTGTGAAATGAAAGGTGCCGTAGATGACTATAGTCATACCCCCCACGGAGCGACCCGACGGGGTGACGTGGGTTGGGGTTATATGCGAGAGAGGTATGCGGCCTCTGCTCTGCCACGTCGGACTATCCGGATTGCACCCCGGTGAGGTTCGAGCCAACGCCAAGGAAGGGGGTAGATTTGAAAAACTGAAATGGAAAACCCCTTGGCGGGCTTCCATCTTGGTTCGGCCAAATGCAAGGCGGAAGTGTTTTCGATGGGACCCTTGTGATTTTCTGAGAAAATGTTTGATATGGATGTATATTTTATAAATGATGTTGAATTACTGAAATGTTTGGATATGGAAAATAATGTTTGAAGTATGCTTTGACATTCCCCACTTTCACCCCTTATTTATTACACAATCATGCCATTGCACTCCACTCACTGAGTATTTATAATACTCACCCCTCTTTAATATTTTTCAGATGAAGATTAGATTTGTGACAGTGATTGGAGCTTGGGGAGGGCCTACCAGCTGACTTTTGTAGGTATACATCATGATGTATAGTCACTTTTGGATCTGAACTGAATTCCATGGAAAGGAAGACTTGTACAATTCTTTTGGTACAGATTTAATTGATACTTGTTTCCTGTATAGGAACAAGTATTGATAGAATCCTTACGTGGTTTGTTGTTTATTTTCCCTTCTCCCATTTTTGGTAAAAACTCATTGTTTGAGTGGGACATTTGGTTTGTAATATTGAGAATGGTTATTTTCTTTCGATTTCACGAAGTTTTGGACAACTCATATCGTTTGGATCTTACGGACGTTTGCTTGATTCTTCAGGCGAGTGTTAGTAAGATTTTACGGCTATGTTTTGGGACTTCCTGTTTGTTAAGTGCTTTCCTTATACTGTGAACTTTGAAATGGCTTGGATGACCATATTGTGTGCCGTGCATGCACAGGTTCCCTCTCCCCGATTGTGTGTTGATGTGTAAATACGCATGTACAGGTTCCCTCTCCCCGATGTGTGCTCGTGTGTACAGGGATGGACCGGATGAGTCCTTGCATGTGTTTGTTATGTGATGTTTTCTGTTTTTATATGATTGATGTATGGAAAGAACTGTGGTGTTATCTTTGTAGCCTTGCGGAGTTTCGGTATATGGGGAGGTTCTGCCCGTATACCGAAATTTCGCGGCGGCTGTCGCGTGGTCGATCCGAGGATCGGGGCGTGACAGTTGGAATTTTGGATCCGAAATACGCCAAGATTATGACATGATTATTTCAAAAATCGAGTCAAGGATGATTGGAATAAATTGAATTAGAGATTTCTAAAAAAATCCGATGAAAATGGTACCGAAAAAGGGTATTTCCGGCAATCGGGTCGAAAGACCCGGTTACAGAAACCATCGAGCGAAGACGAAGAAGCCCAATCAGCAGCCGTGTGTGTGCAAAGGTAAGGGGTGCGTGGAATTCACGCGCGCTGAGATACTTTTATATAACTATAGAATATATATTTTAAAGGCGAATAGTATTACGATTTAAATAACAGGAAAAAAATTAAAACAATTTAGTTAAAAACGGGTAAATAAAGTAAATAATTTTTAGATTTATTTTTATAAATAAAAATATATAATTTAAATTAATATGGTTTATAATAGAGTCAATAATCATCAATATATTATAAAAATCGGAGCAAAGATTTTTAGGATAGTGAGGGAGATGTATTACAGAAAAGCATATAAGTTGACATACAGAGATTTTTTAAAATTAGGTGAAACCCTATTATTAGATGAGAATATAAAGTTTATGGCATAATTATAATTTTTATTAAAATATAAAGACAAAAAATATATTTTTATTTGTCAAATTAGTTTATTTTATTTGTGTTTAAAAACATCAAAATGAAAAAACTAGTAAAAACAGATTATTGTTTTTTTGGTTTATAAACACTTTTTGATATTATAACCACTTTTATAAATTTTAATTATCAAACGATTAAAATTTTAATTTTAACTTATAAAATTAATATGATCAACTTATAAACAATTTCAAATACTCTCGTAATCCCCTGTATGCCCATATACAAACAGAAAAGTGACGTTGTCTTTGGCACCAAAATTCCTTCGGTTAAACTTGAAAATCATATGTCCACGCAGTAAAGTAGGAGCATGGTTGTCCCCAGTCTTCTCATTCTTACGTGTTAATGCCTCTAAGTGACTTCCTTTCTTCATTTTTCTCCACAACTCTTCTGCACCAATCCTAAAATTATCAAATATCATAAAACACACCCAATAATATACTAATTATCCAAAAATCAAATAAAATCAACTAAATACATTACACTAATTTATGCCTTATCACAACGCGTTTAGATTTCCCAATAAAGAAAAAAAAATTATAGAAGCTTCTAGGATTTGATTAATGGAAATTTTTAACTCAAGCTTTCTACTACACACCTCCGCATTTCCCATTATCATCAACTTCCTCGTTTGCTTAGTAATTGAATTGTCTTCACTAAAGAGGCTACGAACAACCTTCTTGTTATACTTTGCCCCTTCATTCCTTGAACATTAAAATGCACTTAAAAAAATTATTCAAAACTTGAAACAACTACTACAGGACAAAGCAAAACAACTTTTAAGCATGTGTGTAAATCCTTTCTGAAGATTATATGTATGAAGTACATCAATAAAATGTTATAGTGAAGATGAGAAATATTAGGACAACTTTTTGAGTTCATAAAGAAGATAAATTTTGTCTTTCCTTTTGATAGTCATTGTGTTCACTGCAATTAACTTATGAACTTTGAAGAGAGTCATATGACATATGATTTTCTCTCCTCATGGGAAAGTGAAGATAAGAAGGAAGTTGCTGGAATTAGTTGAGAGTCTCTTGTAAGGACTAAACTAGGAATGTTATTGATCTTTCTGTATTTTTTGTATGGACAAATCGCTTATAAGAATTAATGTTTTACTTGAACAAATTATTTTAAAATCAGAAGATATCAATTTTTTTTTCCTTTAAAATTTTTAAATAAGTAAATATATCACATTATCTTTTTCAATGTTAAAAATTTTCTCATTATTCTTTATTGCGACACAAAAATATTAATTATACATTTAATACCCACTAGAAATTTAAATGTAAATACTAAATTTACCGTTTCGTATAAAGAAAAAAATAAATGTGTTAATCTTTACAAAGATTTGAAGTTGAATTAATATTGGTTTTGGATCATAATTCTCACGCACAAAGGCATCTCTCTCTCACTCCCTCCCCATTTTCAGTCTCCATCTTCCCCTCTCTCTAGCTTGATTAAGGGCTATGCTAAGTTACTTTTAATCTCAATTAAGTCGTCGTCGTCGTCTTCTTCTTTTTGGATGACGTGTAATTACTTAAATTTCTCTTGGGAGGTGATAGGCCCAAATACACACTCACACAAAATAGAAGACAGATGGAGAAGGAAAAAACTTGATGAATAATTTTAATTATTTGCTTTGACTCAATTGCCTTGAGTTCATGGGCATTTTCAAGATTTTCCCTGCGTTTACTTAACCTAATACATGAAGTATGAACTAAAATCACTACTAATTTTAATAGTTTCACTGCATATCAAGAGACACTCATGAATTAAATTTAAACACAAGCACGAATTAGGAAGCATGCATTTTACATAACAAACACATGCTGAAAATGATACAAGTAATAATAATAAAAGTCTAGATTATTCTCTAGCACACCCTTTAAACTTAATTTCACCATTCCAAGAAAATTTTGGAACAAGATAAACAACTCATTCTTGAGAGGCTTGGCGAAAATGTCTACAATTTGATCATGATACTTCACGTAGTTTAATATCTACGTCTTTGTTCTCAATGCATTCTTCAATGAAGTGATACCGTGCGTGCATATTGTTGGTTCTTTCACAAAAATCCGGGTTCTTCGAGCATGCAATCGTTGATTTGTTATCAACACATACTTTTGTGGAGGCCTTTTGAGAAAGGTGGAGTTTTTTGACAAACTTTTATGCCATATTACATGGCATACAAAAGAAGTAGCTGTAACATATTCTGCTTCACATATTAAGTATGATGACCCGCTGTCTAGATATCACACCCCCTAGCAAAAGAAAATCGATAAGCAAATATGAAACAATTAATATGATTAAAATGCAATATCTGGACTTACAACAATCGCCCTATCTATGTATGATAACATGAAAGGAGAATTTATAATAAAAAAATAATTTACTTTTTTTTCCAAAAAAAATATTGACAAAGTCCTCCTATTTAGCAACCGTTTAGTCAACAAGGGTTAACATGAAAATCTCATAAAACAAATAAAACACTTCAATTATCAAACAACTTGACAACAATGGCACTCCTCATCACCCAACAAACACATCATAGTATATAAATATAATATAAACAAACTATAAATAAGACTCTCTTCGGCCGGTAACTATACATCTAAATACATAGCATAACTCATACCAACCAAAAGAACACGTATATTACATACCTTAACTAAAACAAAAAGGTTGAAAATGAGTAGAGATCTAAATTTCTTGACTCAAAGGTTTCTACCCTTTGGTTCCCTCTCAGCTCTCGGATCACCTGAAGGTAAGGATAATGTGGTTAGCATAAGATAAGCAAGTATTCGGAGGACCAATTGCATACATAACAAACATAACATGCATGAGAAAGTCAATATTATCGTATAAAATATGTAAAACATGATACTTGAATGTATCACAACTTAATATAGATAAAGGTGCAAAGAACTATGCATTATCTCAAAAGATTCTAAAGAAAATATGTGTAATTGTCACATTTTAAGTGATACATTTATAGATCCTCAAGATTTGCCCATAGGTTTTGCAAAACTTTTGGAAATATATGCACCAATCATGCTCCTCAAGCTTTATCGGTGGGCTTCGCAAAACTTTCAAAAATATATATATACCAATCATGTTCCTCAACTTCGCTCATAGGTTTCACAAAACTTTCAGAACTAAATACTCCAACCATGCTTCTCAAACTTCACCAATAGGTTTCGCAAAGCTTTTGAAGGTAATTTTTGTGATCACTTTTTCCCTTTATATCTCTTTGTGATTCTCAAATTGTTATAGCCGCTAAAACCATAACTTATTACAAGATTCACACCAAAGTTGCAATACATCACAATTATACATGCCATATTGTTTTGCAACTCATTGTACACTAAAGAACTATTTCAACAAATTTTAAGCACAAGTAGGTTTTAGTAAAATTACTATAATTTGAACTATAGTTCTTAGATTGAGATGATTTAAACTTTCACTTAAAAATAAAGTATAAGTTATAACTTTTATGTTTATGACTAGTCAAAATTTCAATCACACAAGAATATTCAAGTCAATCAATGTTACAGTCCAAAATTTACAATCTAACATGGGCAATCATAGCAAAATTAGCATAATTTCTGCCGCATATATCGAATTGATGTGGTACAAGCACCCATATAAAAATTAGATATAGATCTATAATTTTTATGTTCAGAATTTAACTTAATTCTACCTAAAAGACAGTTCAAAATTGAATTAAATTTTATAGCTGAAACAAAACAAAAATAGAGTAGTTTTCTGAAAAAAAAAATATCATTTTGAAAAATCACAAAAAATTCAATTTTAAATGAAACTCTTTGAATCATATGTCATTTTAAATCTATGAAAGACTAATTTCATCAGAAGAAAACTTCATTCAATTTAAAGTTGTGTAGAAAAAGTTATAAGCTAAATACTAAGACATGGTCAAATTGTCCAATTTGTAGAATTCATTGTTTTCCATATTTTTTTACTCAAAAACGTGATTCCTTTGTTGCCTAATCCATTCCATCCTTTTCCAATATCATAACTACATGAAAAACATATTATACATGATCATTAGGCATCAATTAAACAAACACAAGCAAAGTACTTGCCTCGAACTTTTAATTTTTTTCTTTGAATTTTCTTACTTTTCCTCTCCAAACTTTCTTTGAATTCCTAGATTGTTCTCTATGTTCTCTACACCCCTTTATTCATCTCAACGATTAAGGATAGTATATATGTCACGCTCCGATCCTCGGATTGACCACGCGACAACCGCCGCGTCGTCTCGGTACACGGGCAAAACCTCCCCATATACCGGGACTCCGCAAGGCTATCAAATTCACAATAAATCATCAAAAGCATAATACTCTTAAAAAACAAGAAATCACAAAATCATTATATATGCAAGGAGCCCATCCGGCTCATTCCTGGACGTACAAAGACACACATTGACACATATCGGGGAGTGGGATCCTGTACATGCAATCATACATTAGCACACATCGGGGAGTTAGAACCTGTACATGCACGAGTACACAACAGCACACAATGGGGAGTGGGGACATGTACATGCACGCATGCGACGTGACCATCCTGGCTATTCAGAAAGCATTTAACAAACAAGAAGTCCCAAAACATAGTCGTCGGATTTTACCAACACTTACCCGAGGAAAGCAAGTCAGTATCGGTAAAATCCTAACGGTATGAGTTGTACAGAACTTCACAAAATCAAAGAAAAAGCATCGAAATTAAGATTTACAGTCCAAATGTTCCAGTACAGATATAAACAGTTTTTCAAAAATAGAGAAATCAAAATAAATAAAAACAAATCAAAAATCATCGGATTTTATCAATACTTGCAATAGTTCAGCCAGTGTCAATAAAATCCGCACGGCATGGGATGTACAGATTTCCCTTTCCATGGTTTGAGAACTGTCAATCTCCAAAAGTAACCCTGTATACGAAATACCTATCCAGTCAGCAAAAATACTTCGCAAGCTCCGTCGAGTAGTCTCCCAACTAAGTCTCCTCTGAAAAAGGTGGAGAGAGGGGGGTGAGTATTGGGAAATATTCAGTGAGTGGAGTGTAATGGTGTAATTGTATTCATAAACAAGGGTGAATGTGGGGCAACCTAGACCAATCAAGATGAATAAATATCAATTAAAACTCTATTAAAGGGTTTTCAAATTCCCCTTTTATTTACAATAGCCTTAACTTGCATAATTACGTTCTAAAACTTACGTTTCCTCAAGCTAGTATCATTTCAAATCACCAACGACTTTAAATTTACAATATTCCTCAATTTTACCCATTTTCTCCCGAATTACATAATATTAATTTAATTCATGCCAATTTCAATTCAAATCCCAAGGAAAACTACGTAATTCAATCAAATAAAATTCTAATACTATCTACGACCTTCTCACATGCTTCACAGTCGAATTTACATCAAATTCTAGACCTAACCTCAGTAATTTCATACAAACACTTAGGGAAATACATTTTTTTCAAGTCTAACACATTTCAGAATATATATAGATGTAATTTCTACCTTAATTCAACAAAAATAATTCAAATTACTGAAGGGATTGAAAATCCCTCACCTAGCATTTTTCGTGATTCGCAATCCTTGCTCAGGTGCTTTCTCAGTCCATTCTCAGACCTGCAAGGCTTCCAAATTCGAAATTTAATTCAATAAACCAGACTTATTACTAAGGAACTTTGAAACCCTAAAGTTAGGGTTAGAATCGATCTTTACCTTCCCAGGGGAAGAGTCACAGTCGGCCTAGGGTTTCCAATTGGGGCTTCTGCAAGGTGGCAGAAGAAGCTGCTCGCAGGAGACCGCGTGAGCAGGGAGGAGGGTGAGCTCTTGGCGCGCGGGAGAGGGCTTTCGTGGCAGAAGAGAGGGATATAGAGAGACGATGACACAGTGGCTCGCAGTGGTGGTGGATCGATCGATGGAGGAGACGAAGATGAGAGTGATTGCGTGAGGGAGAGAGCGCAAAGAGAGACTGAGAGAGACTGTGGGATAGAGAGAGAGACTGAGGGACAGAGCGAGGCTGAGAGAGAAAGATGAACGACGGCTGTAGGCGGTGGTGGAACCACTGTGAAACGGCGGAAGAGGGAGAACGATGGAGGGATGATCGCGAACAGGAGGGAGAGAGAGCAGAGCTCGCGAGAGAGACGAGGGAGAGAGCAGAGAGTGAGAGATTCGATTAGGGCTATTAGCCCTAATCGATTTGGGGAAAACGGGGGTGCTGCGTTTCACTCTAAAATGCAGCATCTCCTCTCCCTTTTTTTTTTTTTTTCTAAAATTTAAATTTTTCATAAAATGAGATTTATTACGGTTCGCGGATACGAAAATTTAAAATATATCAAAAATTTAAAATTAACACCCCAAAATCGAAAATCAATAAAATTTAAAATTTTTTACTTTTATAGAAATGTTTGCAAAATACTCAACGTCGAGTTTCTGGTATTACAATATATATGAATGGAAATCGTTTATTTTAGACATAAATAGTGATTTTAATGGAGTTTTGAATGGATATTTTTGAGAGAAAAGTGGAATTCGGGAATAAGGTTTTTAAGAAGCAAAGGGTATGAGAGATTGGTTCTCTTTCTTTCTCATACTCTCTTCCTCTCTCTCCACTTAAGTGGTGTGTGGGCCCCCACTTAAGTTAGCCTAGGTGATGTGTCAAGGAAGGAGTGTGGTGTGTGATGTTTTGTGATGGTGTGACATGTGTGTTATTTATTTATTTATTTTTGACTCCCACACCATACCCTAACATGGTTCTCTTGCTTGTTTATTCCGACCGTTCTCACTTGTCAATGTGTCTCACTAGTGTATACTAAATTTAATATGTTTGACCTATGCGTAAAATCATAAACATAAAAACTAAAACATGTGCAATATGAAAAATTTAAATGTGCTCGCCAAAATAAAAAATATAAATGTAATGTATGTTCTAATGATTTCACGAGACCGGACCTTACATTGACGGGGTCATGATTGTTTACTTTTTTAAATTCCAAGTAAAAGCAATATCACCAATGAGGAGAACAAGGTAATACTCCTATTATCAACACTTTCCGATCGATCATTGGTCACTATAATCTAAAACCCAAAAATTTCGACCTTAATCTTACTCAACCATATCAATATTACCTTGGGTTGAAGCTCCTTGACGTCCCTCAAGGTCTATCCTAACAATTTCCTCTTGACTGGCTTGATTGGAGCCTTAACAATTGAGAAAAAAAAATTTAGAAGAGAGAAAGACAAAAGAGAAGAAAGAAAAATGAACTTGAACGGAGGAGGACAAAAATTAGGGTTGGCTGACATTCTATCCTATTTTCATAATTTTTAGTTTGACCCTTCAATTTATTGAGTAGTTCAAATAATTCCAAAAATCTCAAAAATTAACTAAATGCCCCCCAGTGGTAGATCTTAGACTTTTAATCTCAATTAAGTCTTCTTCTTCTTTTTGGATGGTGTGTCATTACTTGAACCTCTCTTTGGTGGCGATAGGCCCAAGTACACACACACACAAAATAGAAGCTAGACGGAGGAGGAAAAGCTTGACGAATAATTTTAATTATTTGCTCTGACAGCAATTACCTTGAGTTCATAGATATTTACATGAATTTCCTCCAATGTACTTAGCCTAATACATGAACTAAAATAACTACTAATTTTAATAGTTTCACTACATACCAAGAGACATTCATGAATTAAATTTAAACACATGCATGAATTAAGAAGCACGCATTTTACACAATAAACACATGCTGAAAATTAATAAGTAATAATAATAAAAGTCTAGATTATTCTCCAGCACCCCCTTTAAACTTGATTTCACCATTCCAAGAGAATTTCATAGCAAGATAAACAACTCATTCTTGAGAGGCCTAGTGAAAATGTCTACAATTTGATCATGAGAGTTCACATACTTGAGCTTCACGTCTTTGTTCTCACTGCATTCTCTTATGAAGTGATATTATGTATGTGTATGGTTGCTTCTTTCATAGAAAGCTGGGTTCTTCGAGCATGTAATTGCTGATTTGTTATTAACACATACTTTTGTGGAGACATTTTGAGAAAAGTGGAGTTTTTCTGACAAACTTTTAAGCCATATTGCGTGGAATACGCAAGAAGTGGGACATATTCCGCTTCAAATGTTGAGAGGGTTCAATCAGTTGCTTCTTTAAACTTCATATAAAAGCCATCTCACCAATGAAGAAAACAAGGTAATACTTCTTCTATCATTAACACTTTCTGACCTATCATGGTCACTATAATCAAAAAGCTTGAAATAATTAGAAGGGGTGTAAAGTAAACCGAGGTCAAGTATACCTTTAAGATACCGCAATATCCTTTTAGTTGCTTTCAAGTGAATTGTTATAGGAGTTTCCATGAAATGGCTTATAAGTCCAACTCCAAAAAGAATGTCGGGTCTTGTGCAAGTCAAATAATGTAAACTTCCAACAAGGCACTTTAAATAAATTGGATCCATCTCTTTTGAATCATCGAAGTTGGATAGCTTCTCACCATATTCCACAAGTGTAGCAACTGGATTATCACCAAATTTCTTGATCTCTTCTTTAGCATAGCCTTCTTGGGAGACGAAAATATCCTCTTCCATTTGCTCCACTTCAGTACCAAGATAATAGAACATGGGCACTAAATCTATCATTTCAAATTCTTTTGCCATGACTTTCTTGAAATATTCATACAATTTTAGGTTATTGCCAAAAAATATTAAGTCATCCACATATATTCAAACAAGTAATATGTTACCTTTGCTTATTTTGACATAGACAATATGGTTATTTAGACAACATGGTTATTTGGGCACTTGATGAAGCCGTTTCTTCCATCTAGTGTCATTCTTCACAATAGCTTTGATCTTTCATCCATTATATTCTTCAATCTTGTGTCTTGGGTAGCCTCCTCAAAACCTGGAGGTTACAATCAACAAGAAGACAAAAATTGGTGGTTACCTTCTTGGTTTCCTCAAATAGCTTTTGGATGCTTTTGATTTTCTTTCTTGTCCTTTCATTTGAATTTTCTTCTAGGAATAATGGATTTTTATGAGTTGGTGATGCCAGCTGCTTTGTGATCTCTTCATCTTCTCTATCATCAATGAATGGAAAGAAATTGTTCTTTTCTTTTTGAGTTTTCCGCTCCTATGTCATTTCTTTATTGAAATCTACATCTCTACTTATTACGATCTTGTTATTGGTTGCTTGAACCGGTATTAAGCTTCGAGTATTCTAATGTCATTTCGAGTATTCTCACTCTTGTCATAAAGCATCAACTACTTATTGTCCGATACATGTTCATAGGCATTGCTTCCAAAAACTCGCAAATGATGAACACTAGGCTTGATTCCACTCTAAGCTTATTGTGATGTGATGCTACAAATAGTTCTACTCAAAAACCAATTCAACAAGTAAACTGCACATGCAATTGCTTTGCACTACAAAAAAAACAAGGTATCGGCAATGGAAATATCAGTCGTTGATAGCAAAGATTCCGATGACTATTAGTGATGGAAAATTCCGTTTCTAATTCCATTGCTGAACACTTCCTCAGTAAAAATTATCGATGAAAAAAAAATCCATTGCTAAAATCAGTGACGGATTTTTTCCTTTGCTCATCCGTTGTTGATTTCTACCACAATGTGTACTATCAATGAGGAATTAGCGATGGATTTTTTTCGTTGCTAAAAATCCTATCACTGATCCGTTGCTAATTTTAACTATCAGCGATGGATTTTTTAATCGCTAATCCATCACTGATAGTGTACATAGTGGTGGAATCAACAACGGATTAGCAATGAAAAGAATTCATCGTTGATCCGTCACTGATAGTTCACATAATGCTTAAAATTCATTGCTAATCCGACGTTAAATGTATTTTTTTTTACGGCAATTTCTTTATATCCTATTACGCTGTAATCAATTTGATCAACCTATTAACCTATAATTTAATCAAACTATCATATTGCAGTTCTCATATTACTAACTATATTATAAACTACTCAATTTGATAGATATAAAAGCAATTATATTAGTTACATACAATACATAAAATCTCATGTTACCAACTACAGTATACACATTAAGTAACTCTATAAAATCAATTACAATTCATAGTCTTCAATACTATAAAAGTCAAATACATAAAAATAAAATCATCAATATCACAGAGATGGGTCATCAACATTTGACTTCTATTGCCACTTTGTTGTACTCCATTGTTTATCAATTAATTCATTCCAAACAACAGAAGTCAAATACGAAGGGGGACAACCTTTGGCTTATGCTATATTTGTATTACCAACAGCTTGCATTGCTTACTTCGTTGCTACTGCATCCATATTGGAATATCTCCTTGCACATGAACCTTTCCAGATATGATATATCAAAGGTGAATCTTCGTCTCGTCATGTGAATTTTTACTGCACATAATAAGTAAGGTGAAAATAAGTAAGTCAATTAGATGTACTAAAATTTTAAATATGCATACGAAATGATAACTAACAAGATAAACAAATTCGCACCTAACAATCCCCTATTAATTACCAATTTTTGTTAACTTAATGAAAGTGAGAATTAAACAATTCCAAAGTAGTAGCAGGTGAAGAACCACCATGCATGAGTTTCGGAAGACTTTGGTGTTTGTCTGATATATCTGAAATAAAATAAATCAAAAATAAAAATAAAAACCACCCAAGACCAACACCAAATAAAGAAAGAAAGAAAAGGAGCATCAGCAGAGCTGCATCGCCCCACAAGTCCTTATTCAGGTACATTCTACCGAAAGGTTGACTTCAATCATAATGCAGTACTTGATATCATCAATAAAGTCAAAAAAAAAAAAAAAAGAAATTCGATTTGTATAAGTGCATTCGTTTTGCACTTGACAAAGCCCTACATAAGTTGCACGCACACCAACATTTACATGCACATGGAAGTTAACTACAGCTGGCGGCTACTCTCCATGTTACATGGACTCTTTGCTTTGTCCAGCCGTATGTACTACTGTTGGTGTTGGAAACTTGCATATATCCAACATGTTGCTGCGTAATTGCTTAGGCAAAATTTTGTTAAAGTGAAGTGATGTACCTCCTTTTGAAAAGGCCTTACCATGTAGGGTAGGCCCAACCCATAGCGATACTCTCAAACTATTTAGATATAAATAGGTCTATGTCGTCCTGGTTTATTGATGGGATCTACTCCTCGAATGGGTTTCAATCGCCCCGATAATCCGAAGGGATCAATTCCATAGTATCCTATTCTCCCATCACACGGTTCAGCTTACAAGAGTATTCGGTCGAACCAAATGCTTCTGACCGATAGCAATCAAAAGAATCGAAACGTATTTTCCACATAAGGAAAGAGACCTAGAAGATCTAATCGACAAGGGAAGAATCTCCCTATATAATTCAATTTCTTAAGTAATCGCAACATCGAATTTTCAATATTCGTAGATCCAGGATCCCCCTATCAATTTATAAGGAAACTAAGGTTTGCAAAACCCACAGTAGCACGGATCTAAGGGGAACATTATAAAAGCAATGGAGTCATCAGCTCAGGTAAGTCCTCCAACCCTGCACAGGACACACAAGAAACATAGGGAGACCTGTCCTCCCTCCTCTCTCAATCTGTTTTTATGTTCAAAAATCACTCTTTCTGACTTGAGCATTGGAGTTTCCTCCATTCAAGCCTCGTCATCTGCCATCCGATCGAGTTTGGAAGAGTCGGATCTGTGGAGATGAAACCTACCTCTAACAGATTGGCTCTGTCTGTGGGAAGGGGTAGGCTAGTCCTTAACCTTTCTTACTAACTTTCTATCACCGAATAAGATATGGCTACAACAAAAAGAAAACGCCCAGTCATTGGGTTCTATGACAACGATTTAATTGGGGTTGACCCTGGTCACAACGATGCCATAGTGATCACCATCAAAATAGAATCTCATACAGTGAAAAAGAGTTTTGACTGACCAAGGCACGGATTGTGACATTTTTACTTGGGACGCTCTCTATCGAATGGGCCTCAACCCTTCGCACCTTTAACCTCCAACTGAATCCCTCAAGGGATTAACTGATAAGTACACTCATTCGGAGGGGATCCTCCCGCTCACTATAACGGTAGGGGTTCCCTCTAACTGTGCAACAGTCAAGGCCACCTTTCACGTGGTGAAGTTATTCTCGCTGTATAATGCCACCCTTGGTCGGCCAAGCCTGGATGAGTTGGAAGCACTACCCAACACTCGATACATGAAGATAAAATTCAAAATGCTAGAAGGAATCGCAACCATTCGTAGCGATCCCGACCCCTACATTCCCTTCGCTGATCATGATAGGTAGGAAAACTTTTCCATCGACACCCTGTAACTTAGGGGTGACATTGAGCCGACGAGCAAACCGAAATTAGGAGAAGAGGTGATCGAATTTCCTCTAACTAATGATCCCAATCAAACTGTCCAGATTGGAGTTACCTTGCTCACGCCCCTACGAGATGCTATTATTAGTTGCCTATAGCGGCACTCCAAGGTTTTCGCTTTTCTGAAGACATGCCTGGCATCAATTTGTCCGTCCTCTCTCATAAATTGATAGTAGACCCGTCCTATAAGCCGGTGAAACAAAAGAAAAGGGTATTCGCCCTCGAACGCCAATGAGCCATTCTGGAAAAAGTATAAATTTGCTAGCCGTTGGCTTTATCCGCGAAATCAAGTACCTCGAATGGCTAGCCAACATGGTCTTGGTGAAAAAAGTTAATGGAAAATGAAAAATGTGCGTAGACTTCACAAATCTCAACAAAGCATGCCCAAAGGACAGTTAACTTGGTGAAAAAGGCCAAATTTCAATTATTGGACCTCTCTTCAAATAACTTCTCTGGTTTTATACCAACCTGTTTTAGCAATTATTGTAACGACTCACTCTGGGAGTTCAGATTTAACCATTACTGTCAGCATGCATATCGGGATGATTGATGACCATGGATCTTATGGAACTCTATATTCTAATAATAATTCTACAATGGCAATAGCGACACCTAGACTTTATGTCATTCGGTATCCTAAAAGTGATTACGTATGGCTAGCACTGAAAGGTAAGGAATTTCTATATAGAAACACACTGGGACTACTGAAGGGTATCGATTTATCAAGCAACAAATTAAGTGGAGAGATTGCAAAAGAAATCACTTGTCTTATTCGATTGTGATAGGACGTATTCCAAGGCCCAGTTCAAAAGAGTCAATTCCCAAAAGGCCCACGAAAAGGCGATCAGTATCTAGCATCCACAATAACAATTTGTCAAAGGGTCGTAACCACCCCGATCGATCTACCGAAGGGTCTTAGCTGTCCGGGTCTACCGAACGATAGGGTCTCAGCCGTCCCGATTAACCGATCGTGACTTATCAAGAGGAGACAGTCATCTCGATCAGTCAAACAAATGTAAGCCTTATAACCGAATAAGTCTCGAAAACCTTTTATCGGTCGAGCAACCAAACGATGGGTAGCACCCCTGTTGATTAAAGAGGAAGGTCAGAACTTCCTCAATTCCAACTTCTTATTTCGTAACATTAATTCTGAAATCTTTCATATAAAGAAAGCATCCTTCCCGAAGAGGAAGATTTCCCGATATAAGAGGATCGTGATCAATTCGTAATATTGACTTCCGAGATTTGCAAATCAGTTCGATAAGGAAAGTAGGGTAGAAGTCGCTTAGCAGTACACAACTCTTACAAGTATAAGAGATCTCAAAACCCTTGATATCAGGTACGCTCTCTAAGCCCAACACAGGGGGGACATTGATCACAGGGAACCACTTTCCCTAAACTCTCAGTCTATTTCTTTCAAACAAAAATCGTTTTTTACTGACTTGAGTGTCGGAGTCTCCCATCCGGAGCATCCTCCGACGGTTTTTGCATATATATCCACCATCGGTGATTATTGTTCGAGTTAAGAAGAAACCGGTATCTGAGGAGCCATCACCCACCTCCATCAGATTGGTGTCGTCTGTAGGAACATATTAGAGAAGTCTATATTACCATGCCTCCAAGGACTAGAGCGTCTTCTAAAGTCGCCCTTGCTGTAGGGGGAACATCCCTATGCCCGTTAAACCTGCTGTTCCCCCAATAACGAATCCTCCAATCCACAATCCTGTGTTTTCCCCCCGACCGTCGCATCATGAACTAATTTTGCGACATGCAAATCAGGGACAACAAGTCAGGGCCCTAGAACCAGAACATGCAGAACAGCCCCAAATGGAAAGATTGGTATCTGGAATCCAAAGAATGAGCAAACAGTTGGAAAGACTTAGTCGAGCCCTTAGACCGGATAACCACTCATCTGCCGCAGAATCTGAATACAAACAACCCCCTAGACGAGAATTCTCGGAACAATCGGTGGCCTCCCAATACGACCCCCAAGGCCTAAAAAGGCAGATTGAATAGCTCGTGGCTGTTGAGCTAAAACGAGCAGAAGTAAAGGACAGGGAAGATCCCCAACACTCCCTGGGTGAATCGCCATTCGATGCAAAGATCTTGTCAGAATCGACGCCGAGAGATATCCTTCTGCCTCCTATGAAGCGGTATGACGGGACAAACGACCCCCGCGACCATTCCGCTCATTTCATAACGGTGATGGTCTCTAGAGATCTCTCAGACGGTGCGATGTGCAAGAACTTCCCCACCACTCTTAAGGGTAATGCCCTAACTTGGTTTAATTCTCTTTTTCCGCTCAGTATCAAGAGTTTCGTGAAACTCCGACAACAATTCGAGGCCTACTTTGTAATCAGCAGAGGGGCTAAACGGAAATCGACACCCCTCTTATCATTACACCAACGAAAAGAGGAATCTCCTAGAAACTTCATGGAGAGATTCAAGTCAGAAATGCTGAAAATCCCTGATCTGGACCATAATCGCCTTGATCGCACTCCTAATGGGTCTGCGCTCCTCTGATATGAAGGTCTCCATTACAAAGAAGCCTCCAGCATCCATCCAAGAATTCTACTCTCGAGCAGAGAAATATATTATTACAGAAGAAGCAGAGGCCTTCGATCGACAAAAAGACCACCATAGCAGAAAAGAACGCAGCCGGTCGCCACGCCCACGTTCCCCGAAAAGGGGCAAATCAAGAACTTCACCTTCGCAAAGGTTCAACATCTACACCCCACTGAGCGAAACCCTGAGCCGGGTTTTGTATCAAATAAAAAAAAGGGGTCATATGTTAGATGACCCCCTCGTCCGGCGGAAGAAGATCCTAAAAAAGACAAATCCAAATATTGTCATTTCCATAAGGACTACGGTCACATGGCCGATGAATGTAAAAGACTCAAGGACGAACTGGAATTCTTGGTCGACAGTGAAAAACTACAGAAATTCATCAGATTAGAAGGAAGAGATCGGTCTTCCCCAAAGAGGCGTGACGCACCAAGAGAGAATGAGCCACTTCGTAGCCAGATCCCAGACCACCGCGTGAGGAACCAGGAGGGGTAATCCTCCAAGTCCACCATAGAGATGGCTGGCACGAGCCTTATGTTCCCTTTAGCGTCTGTCCAGCGTATGATCTGAACTTCCCAGCACTCTTCCTTTAATAAAGATTTCAATATTTGTTACTACTCATTGACTACGCGTGGACCGAGGCTTCAAATTACGTTCAAAGAAGAAACTTCCCGAACGGGCGAACACGGCCCTGATTCCTAAAGTCTCTAATCGACCGAAAGGTCTTAGCTGTCCAAATCTTCTGAATGAATGTATCGCTAT
This sequence comes from Dillenia turbinata, assembly GCA_037126225.1. Taxonomy (NCBI): domain Eukaryota; kingdom Viridiplantae; phylum Streptophyta; class Magnoliopsida; order Dilleniales; family Dilleniaceae; genus Dillenia; species Dillenia turbinata. The sequence goes on along the minus strand of JBAMMX010000020.1, from coordinate 26,660,425 downwards.
TATGGGATGAAAATCCCCGAACGAGCGGACACGACTCTGACTCCTAAAGTCTCTAATCGACCGAAGGGCCTCAGCTGCCCAGATCTTCTGAATGAATGTGTCGCTAATATGGGATGAAACTTCCCGAACGGGCGGACACGGCTTTGACTCCTAAAGTCTCTAATCGACCGAAAGGTCTCAACCGCCCAGATCTTCTAAACGAATGTGTCGCTAATATGAGATGAAACTCCTTGAACAGGCGGGCATGACCCTGACTCCTAAAGTCTCTAATCGACCAAAGGCCTCAGTCGCCCAGATCTTTCGAACAAATATGTCGCTAATATGGGATAAAACTTCCCGAACGGGCGGATACGACCCTGACTTCTAAAGTTTCTAATCAATCGAAGAGCCTCAGCCGCCCAGATCTTCCGATCGAATGTGTCGTTAATATGGGATGAAACTCCCCGAACGGGTGGACACGACCCTATAACACCGATTTTCGGTGACTATATATCATGTACTACTCCTCATGATTCTAAATACATAAGCATCCTTTTGAGACATCTATTTAATTATCTATTTATTATTTTAAGATATCTCCTCAAAATCGCTAAAACCAAAAATTTTATCGGTAAGCTGAAAAACATCTTGGAAAGTGCCGACAAGGCCTAAAGAAGTCAAAAATAGATAAGAGAAGGCCTACACACTTAAATAAATATATTTAAATGAAATTTCACAAATTTAAGAAATTTCAAACAAAATTTCATAGGGACCAAAAATGCAAATTGTTAAAAGTTAGGGGTTTAAATGTAATTAAGAAAAGTTAAGGGACTAAATTATAAACCACTCAAGGATGGACAATTGGAGCCAAATGATTGATCAAGAGGGAAGCAAGGTTGGTTAGTGGTCACATAGGATTTTTCACATTCAAGAAATCTCATTGGATAGAAATTTATGTACGAAAGCATATTGGGTAGAAATTTTTGCATGAAAACTAACTAGAAGAACTTGTTCTAACTTGTGACACCTCCTCCCCTTGACATGGACGTCCAAAGACACTTGGTGGAGTGCATGGAGGTTGCTTGAATCAACAATTGCATGGTTTAAGTGCTAGGACAAGTGGAATGTCAAGATAATGTATGGAATGATTCAATGGTTAAGAATATGTGACTAGGTTTATAAAAGAATTTGTTTAAAAAGAGTTTGTCCTATTTTCTTCATTCAAACTCACATTGGATGAAATTTTAAGGGTCCTATATCCGTTTTGAGTTCAACCATGGAGCCAAAGAAGTAAGAACATTTTTGGAAATTCTTGAATTTCAATTGGAAGTATAGAGGTATTGTATAGGAATTTATGTTTATTGTGATTTGATTTTTTTCTAAGGTGATAAAAATTTAAAGATTCAAAGGGAGTGGTGATATATATTGTTAGCAAGAGATCTTACAAAGGAGGTAACATATTCTAACTTATGCTAAGATTAAATTATTTGATGAGTAGTTACTTTGGTATCCATACTAGCATGCTAAATGTTGATTTCTAGATTGAGTCTTGTATTGTATTCTTAGGATATCTCATTCTGTAGAATTCAAAAATTTAAGATATTTATTTATCTATATACTAGACTTTCTAAGCTTTAAAAAGGTATATCATGTGAGGTATTTCATGAAGAAATCGATTTTTGGTGATTTTTGGAAGTTTAGCATGTTTCACAAATTCTGTTTCATATCCTGTGTATGATCAGTAATTTCTTTGAATTTTGAGGTATTTTACGTTCATAATTTGGAGAAATATTAAAAAATAAAAGTTTTAGGCATATGTCTTATCTTTAATTTGAGATAAAGATCACTTGAATCAGAGTTGTATGCAGAATGTTATGATAATTTTACTAAAACTGTGTAGAAGTAGTTCTAAAACTGAAACCGAGATGAAAACTGAATTTTATAAAATTATACATTTAGAATCTGAGGATGGTCAAAACTAGAAAGTTTTAGATCTATGTCTTATCTTCAATTTTAGATAAGAATAACTTAAAGAGGAGAAGTATACTGGGAGATATGGTATTTCTCCCAAAACTATGCAGAAATGGTTTTAGGAACTTAGAATGAAAAGTGATAAATTTTTTTATAAATTCGTGTATTCAGAATTTGAAGATGGTCTGAACATAAAAGTTGGAGATATATGTCTTAACTTTAACAAAAAATTTAAATCATTTGAATCTGATCAAAATTTTTGATGATATCATGATTTTACTAAACCTGCGCGTTATATGTATTGTAGAAATTTTCCTAAATATGAAAATTGAAATTTAATCTCGTGAAAAAGGCCATTTTTATATGCATGTTGTAATCCAACTATATAATACTGAATTAATAAATGATATTATTTTACTTAGGATTAGGATTCGAGGGATGACTCGTTCGAGAAACGAGGATAGTTAGGGGGCGTACCCTCCCCGGTCGAGGTGAGTGAAACGATTTATTTTTGACTTTAAATGAAAAATAGTTTTGATCATGATTTTATAAATGAAATTTGAAATGTAATTTAGAAATGCTTTAGTGTTTGTGGCATGTCTTGAAATGTTGTTCGGTAAAAATTGCATCATGATATTATGGTTACTTGATCGTGCCTTGTTTTTACGAGTAAAGATTTATGAATGATGATATATGACACATGTGTATGATTATGAGATGGTGCATAGTAGCTATAGCGCACTCCTTACCATGGTATTGAGCGTTTATCCGCCGGGGTGATGTGGTGGGGTAACACGGGAGCAGGGGTTTGAGTCCTCTGTTTCTGGACAACGGATCCAATAGACGAGCACCCGTGAGGATCGTGTCAACACCAAGGGAATGGGGGAAGACATATGTATTTTATTCTTATGATATTGTGGTGACCCCTTGGTGGATTTTACCCTAGTTAGGCCAAACTATGGGTATAATAAGTTTTTGACACCCCATTGATGTATGATTTGATGATAAAGATGCATATTATTTTGAATTACGCGATATATTTGCAAATGGATGAAATGAAATTTGAAAATGATATTTTGATTTGCCACTCTCACAAATTCATTTATTGTCATTATATAGTTATTGCACCTCACTCACTGAGAATGTGGATTATACTTACCCCTCATATTAATATTTTCAGCTTATACTGTACTTGACATACATTGAGATACTATCCCATGAGTTTTACTGAGACGCTATCGGGTAAGTAATCATACCAATTATTGTTTACAATTGGACCATGCATATAAATATTATATGTAAATTGGAGGCAAATGTTTAAAAGAAAATTTTTATTAAAAGCACACTTTTTTTTTTTTTTTTTTATCTTCCGTTGTATGATTTTGACTTAATGATATCGAGTAGGGTCATAATATTACCCTTGCGTCACCTCGATGTGCGAGTAGGGCATACCCGTGCCTCGAGGAGTCGCGGCGGTCTGTTCGCGTGCTCGACCTGCGGGTCGGGACGTGACACGGCCCTGACTCCTAAAGTCTCTAATCGACTGAAAGGCCTCAGCCACCCAGATCTTCTGAACAAATGTGTCGCTAATATGGAATGAAACTCCCCGAATGGGCGGACACGACCCTGACTCCTAAAGTCTTTAATCGACTGAAGGGTCTCAGCCGCCTAGATCTTCCGAACGAATGTGTCACTAATATGGGATGAAACTTCCCGAACGGGCGGACACAGCCCTGACTCCTAAAGTCTCTAATCAACCGAAGGGTCTCAGCTACCTAGATCTTCCAAACGAATGTGTCACTAATATGTGATGAAACTCTCCGAATGGGCAGACACGGCCCTGACTCCTAAAGTTTTTAATCGACCGAAGGGTCTCAGCCGCCCAGATCTTCCGAACGAATGTGTCGCTAATATAGGATGAAACTCCCCGAACGGGCGGACACGACCCTGACTCCTAAAGTCTCTAATCAACCAAAGGGTTTTAGCCATCCAGATCTTCAGAACGAATATGTCGCTAATATGGGATGAAACTCTCCGAACGGGCGGACACGACCCTGACTCCTAAAGTCTCCAATCGACCGAAGGGTCTAAGCCGTCCCGATCTTCTGAATGAATGTGTCGCTAAAATGGGATGAAACTCGCCGAATGGGTGGACACGGCCCTGACTCCTAAAGTCTCTAATCGACCGAAGGGTCTCAACCGCTCAGATCTTCCGAACAAATGTGTTGCTAAAATGGTATAAAACTCTTCGACTGGGCGGATACGACCCTGACTCCTAAAGTCTCTAATCGATCGAAGGGCCTCAATCGCTCAGATCTTCCGAGCAAATGTGTTGCTAATATGAGATGAAACTCCCCGAACGGGCAGACACGGCCATGACTCCTAAAGTCTCTAATCAACCGAAGGGTCTCAGTCGCCCAGATCTTCCAAATGAATGTGTCGCTAATATGGGATGAAACTCCCCGAACAGGCGGACACGACCCTAACTCCTAAAGTCTCTAATTGATCGAAGGACCTCAGCCACCCAGATCTTTCGAACAAATGTGTCGCTAATATGGGATGAAACTCCCCGAACAGGCGGACACGACCCTGACTCCTAAAATCTTTAATCAACCAAAGGGCATCAGCCGCCCAGATCTTCCGAACGAGCATGGGGTGAAACTCCCCGAAGGGGCGAACATAGCCCTAGTTTCTAAAGTCTCTAATCAGTCGGAAGGCTTCAGTTGCCCGGGCCTCTCAAAGAAACACCTCCGAATCGATCTCCTAAGAAAATACTGAAATAATCTTGATTGCCAAGAGCCTTCAATAACATACTAGAATTAGAGGAGATTCCCCGAACCTTACTCGATTAGAAAAAACATCGGAAGTTCTTTGAAGATTATTACATTCCAATAAATCAAGGGATAAAAAATCCTCATTCCATAAAATTATAAAAGGACAGAAGGGGCACAGGAAACAGCAGGAGCAGAATCCGAACCCGCTGATCCTTCAAGCGGGGGCAGAGCCTCGTACCGACCAACCTCTCGAAGAATCTCTTCGGTGCATTTCAGACGCTCGTACAACTTATACTGAGAAAGTTGTAGGGAAACAACATCTCTGGTAGCAGAAGCCTTGAAGTCAGCTATCTCTTGTTTAGCCCTTCGAAGGGATTCTTCTCATAAACGGGCTAACGTTTCAGTGGCTGTGAACCGCACTTTCTGAGCACATGCCTCCACTTCTAATTCCTTACAACGAGCTTGAACTGAAACAAGGTCTTCTTGAAGGTGCCTGATCTGCCTATTTTTGGCCTCTCCAATGGTTTTCTCTTGGTTCTCCAAGGCATCCTTCAGCACCAATACTTGATTACTCATACAGGAAAATTGTTCATTTCGCTTAGCCCTCAACTTTCTTTGAAGTTCAGCTAGGACAGAAGTCTGGGAAAAAGACACAATGGTCAGAGTCATGAGATTGTAAAGATTTAACTTTGACTCACACAAAGAAAATACTTACTGTAAGGCAAAGAGATTGGATAGCCCTATCGGTACACTCGAGAGGCATCTTTCGAAGGGCAGATCTCGAAGGAAATTGAAAACGCTCAGCCAACTGTGACCCTTCCTGTGGATCAACAAGATTAAAATTGTGGCCTCCCATGAAAACTGCCACTGACCCTTCTCTGGCACTCCGTCCTTCTCCAATCAAAATAGGTGGATGAGCGCAATAGTCATCTGGTACATCGACCAAAAGGCACTGAGATCCCCGATGGGACTGTCTCGAAGTGTCGTCAGGAATGGAAGCGGAAGGTTACGTCACAGGAGACGCTTTCGACCTTTGCTCTTGAATCGGAATGTTCTTAGTCCTCTCGAAGAATCCCTCGCCGGAGCCACCTCCTTCTCCAACCCCGGTCGACGCACCAAGGGCTTCATCAAAGGCTTCGCCAACTAAATGGTCCCCTCCGGTTGCAGAATATTCTTGGGACAGCGCATGTCCTTCGAATTCAGCTTGTTCATCTATCCCCAACAGGTAGACAAGGTGCCCTAGTCTTAGAATTTTTCCGTCAGGACTCAGGGGAAGCATCAACCGCCTTCCTCTTTGCATGAGACCACATTTCCCGTTCAGTAGAGATTTCATCAAGAAGACGGGCATCAACATCCAGCACAGTGTCGACCAAGTCTTTTTCCCGTTGTTCCAGCAGGAGGGGCTTGGTGATTTGGATTGACTCATCCATTAGGAGACCAGATAATATCAACATGTCGTCTCTCACCAAGCTGTCCACCCACAAGCTCCTGCAACTGACATCACAATAATGGGCCACTGCACACAGAAAATGGGAGTGTCGAGGAGGGAGGGGATTCTCTCGTTTAGGAAAGGCACCTGGTTAGCGTCTGGAAATACAGGAAGGAGATCCCTATTCAAAAATATAATGAAGAAGAACCTCTGCATCTAGTGCTTATCCTGAGAATCACTATAGAAAAACTTCCAGCGAGACTCTCGACGAGTCTGGAGCATATACCAACCGTGAGTAGATCCTTTGGAGCTACATCGCCCCAAGGAAAACAGAGCCCCAAAAATCTCCAAGTTGAAACGAATACGGAAAAACCCTAACAAGAAAATTAGGGCAATCACAAATCGCTAAGCGCTTAGGATAAGCAGTGAAGGGTGAATATTCTAGTATCTCGGGATCTCCGTCAGTGGGCCTGTATATGGAATCTTCAAACCATACTTCACGCACTGTTTATACATAGGGACACAACCCTCGGGGCAAAACTCGCTCTATCCCCCTTGCCAGGCAACACAAACCATACTTTCGAGCGACATATCCTTCCAGACTTCTATCAGATCCTTTTCAGTCATAATGCTCTGAATGTTCTCTATGCTACATAATGAGGAAACGTCTGTCAGCATTTTTTCATTGAAAGAAAGAGCTTCTCGGAGGAAAAAGGAAAAGGGATATTTTTTAAGAAACGAAGACTCTTACAAAACGTATATAAGATGGTTCGTGGAAATCGAAGCGGCGTATGTCAAAATAAAATGGGACATCCCTTTTCGAGGATTATCACTCATGGTGCTTCTTCTTCCGAGAAGACCATGAATCAGGGGCAAATGATAGGACGTATTTCAAGGCCCAGTCCAAAAGAGTCAATTCTCAAAAGGCCCACTAAAAGGAGACCTGCCGATCAGTATCTAATGTCCGCAACAACAATCTACCAAAGAGCCGTAACCACCTCGATTGATCTACCGAAGGGCCTTAGTGACCTGAGTCTACCGAACGATAGGGCCTCAGCCACCCCGATTAACCGATCGCGACTCATCAAGCGGAGACAGTCATCTCGATCAGTCAAACAAATGTTAGCCTTATAATCGGATAAGTCTTGAATACCTTTTATCGGTCGAGCAACCAAACGATGGGTAGCACCCCCGTTGATTAAAGAGGAAGGTCAGAACTTCCTCGATTCCAACTTCTTATTTCGTAACAATAATTTTGAGATCTTTCTTACAAAGAAAGCATCCCTCCCGAAGAGGAAGGTTTCCCGATATAAGATGATCGTGATCAATTCGTAATATTGACTTCAAAGATTCCCGGATCAGTTCGATAAGGAAAGTGGGGTGGAAGTCCCTCAACGGCGCAGAACTCTCACAGGTATAAGAGATCTCAAAACCCTCGATATTAGGTACGCTCTCTAAGCCTAACACAGGGGGCACATTGATCACAGAGAACTACTTTCCCTCAACTCTCAGTCTGTTTCTTTCAAACGAAAATTGCTCTTTACTAACTTGAGTATCGGAGTCTCCCCGTCGGAGCACCCTCAGGCGGTTTTTGCAGGTATATCCACTATCGGTGATTACTGTTCGAGTCAAGAAGGAGTCGGTATCTGAAGAGCCATCACCCACCTCCATCAGATTGATTTCATTGAACCTTTCAACAAACAATGTAATGGGAAGAATCCCTTCCCAAATTGGTTAGATGTAACAGTTAGAATCTCTTGACTTATCCAGAAACAAGTTGTATGGACCTATTCCAACAAGTCTTTCTTGTCTGAATTTTCTAAGCTGCTTGGACTTGGGAAGCAACAATTTATTAAGTAAAATTCCTAGAAGTGCTCAACTTGACATCATCAATGCTTCTACATATGAGGGAACAAAGGACTCTGTGGTCCTCCACTCTTAAGTTATTGTGTAACACCGGACAAGTCCGGATTTTTAAAAATGTACTCTAAATATCATTATTTGAAAATTTCTACATTTTGTAAAATTTTGGAGTAATTAATCTTAAATATAAGTGTGAATTTTTGTTCCTTGGGTTGTTCGGAAGATCCTCTAGATATTGGGTGGACAGATTTTAATTTTTAAATTACCGATCATTAGAGTTTGAATCATCAGAACCATCGGTTACTCGAGTATTGGGTGATCGGTGTATTGTTTAAGTGAAATGTCTATCGGCATACTATTTAAGTGATGATCTGTCGGTATTAAGTTTCCAAATTCCTGTCATTATTGTGAGAACCTATCGGTATATTGTTGGGCTCAATTTCATATATCGTTTGGTCGTTTTGCCTTCCTGTACGTATTGCCTTAAGAATTAATTTTTTTTTTTTTTTTTGTAATTACCATCTTCCCTTCGGTATTGATCAAATGATATCCATTATATTTCCCTTTGGTATTTGCAAATCCATACCGAACAGTGCACTTCATGAAAATTTGACAATTTTCTCGATTGACCGAACGACCTTCAATTTTCGTAACATGACCGAATGACACCGAACAACACTTATCCCAATTCAGCATTTCCCTTCAGTACAAATATTTATTTCAATTTCTTTTGATCTCATAGATTTTTGAATTTATTTTTATTTTTCCATTTTCGTCGGTGGCCTTGATCGGCACTCCACTACTTGCCAAAATTTCCATCGGTGCAACACATACCGAACAGCTTGAAGACTTACCTAACATGCTTCCACTTGGCCGAATATGCTTCCACCAAGACTTGAAATTGTACGTCACTTGTTTATAGTGAGATTTGATCCCATGTTGTTAAAGCCATCCAAAAAGTAATTATCCACTAAGCCATGCAACCCCTCTAGCCACATGTTACCTAATTTATATTATATACCATAATTATTATTTCTTTCAATTTATTTGCATTAAATGTGAGACTCCTTCGGTGCAGCAAATGAAATCCATTGGTGAATGACACTTTCTTTTAAATTGTGTTGGAATATTTGCTCTTCCTTATTCGGTAACTGATGGGAATTGAACCCAAGCACCACTCTCTCTCTCTTTGGCTTTTTGTCTCCCTTTTTCGGTAATTATTGCTGGAGAAATTTAATTAAGCTCCCACCGGTCCCAAATTATCAAAAAGGGTATGATGCATACTTGAGTAAGTTGGGAAGAGAATGAGGGCAATTAAGTAAATTGGGAAGATGAGTTGTAAATAAAAAGAAGAGGTGAGACTCTAGAACTTACGAATGTCACATTTCAACTTTTCTTTTACTTCTCTCTTTCTCTACTCGTACACTACCTCTTCCTCTCTTTTTGCTTCTATCCAAGATCAAAGAAAACACCACACAAAACCTACACCCTAAAGACTCCCAAACTCATAACCCAATCTCTAGGGAGTTAGATCTTGTGCGAGATTTGAGATTTTATAGTGAGAGAAAATCTAGGGCTTGATCGTGACTCGACTTGAGGCGAAATCAGAGACTGAAATTTAGGAGTTGGCGAAAACTGAATGAAGTAAGACGTTCACTGCAAAGACGTCTGGGAGTGACTATCGTTCCCAGTACTGCGAGTGGTTTTATGCTTGCACTTAAATAAGATAGATGATTTCAATGGATTTTCTAAATGATTTTCAATGGATTTTCTAAATAATTTTGAAACTTGATTTAAAATGTTTTAGTGTGTAGAATATCCGAAATAATGATTTTGAAATTCCTATGCATCCTAATGTTTTGAATAAATAAATGTGTCATGTTGATTTATTGATGTTGAGCATATTGTGATACTGGTTATTGATTTAATTGATGGCATATGGAATGGATTCTTAAATTTTTATGAAATGGTGTACGGTGTGGTTACTGGGGAAAGATCCTGAACCCTGAAAAATGACTAGTCATTTCCCGCCACGGTGCGACTCGATGGGGATTATCTTAATAGACATGATATGTGGCCGGTCGCGACGGTACATTCGTGGTTGAATAACGCACCGCTTAAAGGGCATGAGATAGTTGGTTGCACCGCCAACAAAATGCTATGGCCAGCGCTGAGGAATGAGGTATTTGTAAACTGAAATTGCTAAAACCCTTGGTGGTTCTACCCTAGGTCGTGATAGACCTTTGTTGGAAATGATGATTTTGGCTGCCCTATGTTTGGAAACGTGAAATGATTGGATGCATATGAGATTGAATCATGTTGATTGGAAAAATTGATTTGTTGTTGAATAATCTTGTGACTGATATGATGATTTGAAATAGATATGTTTAATATGTCTACTACACAAATCTTATTTTTGTTCAACGTGTACTTCACTCACTGGGTATTCCCATATTCACCCATCTCTTTTAATATTTACAGAGGAAGGTTAGACATTTCGTGAAGTCATTTAGAGCCAAACCTTTTTGGGAAGACCTCTATCAGAGACAAGTTTTGGTATAGATCTTATTATTATCTTTGAGGTATCGATAGATTGACCCATGGAGGGCATTTTGTATAAGAATCTATTTGAATATTTTTGAAACTTTATATTTCGATTTCGAATGAATTTGGCTATGTATAAACTTTTATCGGAAACCCTTAATTTCCTTTTTATGAAATTTTCTTGGGAATTATTGTTGATTTTGTTTCCTATCTTTAGAGAGGAAATTGTGTTCTGGTTGGTTGATGGTATTTGATAGTCGGGATGGCCGATGGTTTTATTTGGTATTCTAAATGCCTTGCAATGCCTTGGAGCACGGGGTGAGATTGACACGTGTTCAAGGTACTGCGGCGGTTGTCGCGTGCTCGGACCTGCGGGTCGGGGCGTGACAATTATATTGGTATCAGAGCAAAATTTTTGACGTTATGGAAAGTTTTTTTGCAAATGATTTTAATGGTTTTTTTATTTGCAAATGTTTTTGAGAAAATTTGAAAGCCTCCAATGGGTCATAGGAAATTGAGATACCTCTAGCTAAAGGTGTCTGGAGTCATCTTAGTGCTATGAGCTAAAATAGTTTATCTTTTGTAGACTAGTATTTCTCCACGTAGAAGAATGAGGAATGTAAGTGAAATTTCTCTCCAAGAGCATGAGGATGAGTCGTCCTCGCATGCTCTACCTCCGTCAGTGTTTACACACCCGGCTTCTTCAATTGGGGTTTCCATTCCTCTTATAGCCACCCTCCAGCAAGTGATGGAGTGGTGGAGTACATTTGGAGTGCAGTACCAAGTTCCGCCTCAAACTTCAGCTCCTCCGCCGATTCCTCCTCCTATACCGGTAGTTGCACCTAGTGTTCCCATAACACCTACTCCTCTAGTTGTTGCATCAACCGATCGTCCTACGGTTGAGTTGTCAAAATTAATTAAAGAGGTGAGACAACTCGGATGCGAGATATTTTCAGGCACGTGCGATGCATCCGTGGCCAAGGAATGGATTGGCCAAATTCAGGAGACTGTTACTGACATGAGACTAGACGATGAAATGAAATTGTGGGCGACAGTGAAATTATTGGATAAAAGTGCAAGAATTTGGTAGGAAAATATGAAGGTTAGGACGACAACGCCTCTTACTTGGGTAGATTTTCTAAAAGTCTTCGAGGAGAAATACTACACCCAGTATTATAGGGACCAAAAGAGAGGAATTTTTTAAGTTAGCTCAGGGGAACAGAACAATGTCGGAGTATGAGATAGAGCTTAGGGAGCTTGCCACCTACGTTCCAGAGTTTGTGAACTTCGAGGAGTCCTTATGTGCAAAGTTTGAGTTAGGACTAAACTTGAGCATAAGGGACAAAATGTCAATCACTAAAAGACATACATTCCAAGATGTCCTAGACTTGGCTTTGAGAGCCGAGAAAATGGTAGAGGAAATGGGAAGAACTAGAGAAGGATGGGAAAAGAAGAGAGGGTCCGAACTTGTATCGGGTCAGAGTTTAAAGCAAAATATGAGTATGGGCTCCTATGGTGGAGTCTCTGTCACTGAGTCTGTTGGCAATCTACAAGGCCAACGATCATCCAAGTTTGAGGTACCCATATCTAGTGCTACCACTGGGAGTAGATCGGTAGGAAACAAGAAGGAACAATGTAGGAATTGTGGGAAGTACCATCCTGGAATTTCTCATGCACCCAGGAGAGTTATCAATGTGGATAGGAGGGTCATCTCCGAAATAGTTGCCCTGAACTGGGTTTAAGCAGGCAAGGGGGTCAGCAAAATCAAGAATTTCCTAGTGGTTCCAAGAGTGGATCAACTGATCCTGTCGCACCGCCTTCCAACACAACTGTAAGGACGGGGACCAGCCGCAACACCATGGCTACCAATCCCCAATGATCTCAACCTCGAATTCAAACTAGAATTTTTGCAATGACTAATGAACAGACACAAGACAATCCCAATGATGTTACAGGTAAAATTTAATTTAAGTATAAATATATTGATTTAGAGAGCATGCAATTGGTGTTACATGATATATGAAATTGCTAATGGTATTGAATCATTGTATGATATTAGATGTAATGATGATTATTTAGGGAGAAAGGACTTGAGAAGTTTAAAGCAACATGAGTAGGCACAACCACCAACTATTTCTGGGATGAATTAATACTGAAATTTTGAGGAAAAATTTTCTTTTAGGGGGGTAGAAATTGTAATACCGGACAAGTCCAGATTTGTAAAAATGTACTCTAAATATCATTATTTGAAAATTTCTATATTTTGTGAAATTTTGGAGTAATTAATCTTAAATATAAGTGTGAATTTTTGTTTCTTGGGTTATTTGGAAGATCCTCTAGATATTAGGTGGATAGATTTTAAATTTGTAAATTACCGATCATTAGAGTCCGGATCATCAGAACCATCGATTACTTGAGTATTGGGTAATCGATGTATTTTTTAAGTAAAATATCTATCGGCATACTGTTTAAGTGATGGTATGTCGTTATTAAGTTTTTAAATTCCTGTCGATATTGTGAGAACCCATCGGTATATTGTTGGGCTCAATTTCTTATATCGTTCGGTCGTTTTGCCTTCCTGTACGTATTGCTTTAAGAATTCAATTTTTTTTTTTTTTTTTTTTTTTTGTAATTACCATCTTCCCTTCGGTATTGACCAAACGGTATCCATTATATTTCCCTTCGGTATTTGCAAATCCATACCGAACAATGTACTTCATGAAAACAACTTTCTCGATTGATCGAACGACCTTCAATTTTCGTAACATGACCGAATGGCACCGAACAACACTTGTCCCTATTCAGCATTTTCCTTCGGTACAAACATTTATTTCAATTTCTTTTGGTCTCATCGGTAGAATTTTGAATTTATTTTGATTTTTCCATTTCCGTCGGTAGCCTTGATTGGCACTCCACTACTTGCCAAAATTTCCATGTGCACCACTTACCGAACATGCTTCCAGTTGGCTGAATATGCCTCGACCAAGACTTGAAATTGTACGGCACTTGTTCATAGTGAGATTTGATCCCATGTTAGTAATTATCCACTAAGCCATGCAACCCCTCTAATCACGTATTACCTAATTTATATTATATACCATAATTATTATTTCTTTCAATTTATTTCCATTAAATGTGAGACTCCGACCAAAGGCAAATCTATCAAGAGTTTTCATACATTTCACATTTATCAAATGACCCTAACCTTGGTATTGGCTCGAGACTTGTCTGGTGGTGCAGCCAAGTTAGCCAGATGGGATAAAAGAGATATCTCGTGGACTTGACTAACCTCTCCCTCTAATAAAATACTAACCACGTTGCCTTATTGAGCAACCCCGTGATAGAAAATGACTATAGCCACTAATTGGGTATAGATTCAGACCCCAATCCAATAAATACACCATTCCATGTTTTATCAATGCAACCAATGTGTCGAGTTTAATTCAACTATTTTTTAAATCAAGTCATCCTCAATACATCGCATAAAACATGATATATTATTCATTTACAAAAATTTGGATACATGACAATGTCAAATTTACGTACAGGGTTATTCCACACACACACAAAACATTTCAAAAAGCATTTAAAAATCAAATAAAGCATTTTACTTATTTAAAACATAACATATAATCTACATACCTCTCGGGAGGGTAAGCACTCCCAATCTAGAATTCATTCAAAGATAAATCTCTCTTATATATTCAATTGTCTCAGTCTAAGGCAATAAATATAATTTCAACAACTAAACATAGCTCAATATTGGGATTAACAATTTTTTTTCCTCAATTCTCCAAAACGCAAATTTTCAAAGTTATCAAATTATGTTCAAACCCCTTTCTAATGTACCTCATAAACCCCAATTTAAACATAATATAAACCTAGATCTAAATTTCCAATTTAAATCTTCCACTTTTTCATTCTAACATTCAAATACTTGCATAAATAACATAAATCTAAGTTAAGAAATATGATTTACCATAAATTGAGTCATCAATTTCGCCCTAAAGTTGATCCAAAAAAAAGTCCAACTTTTCCCTCATTACAAAATCCCATATTACAAATATAAAAATCAAATTTGTGATTAATGGAACTGAACCTATGAAAATGACAAGAAAATTACCTTAATCTCATGGTTAAACCAAATTCATCAAGTTAAGTTACCAAACCCTAGATTTCTCTCTCTAGAACTTTCAATCTCTCACTAGAATCACACTAATTTCAAGTTTGTTTAAGGATTTGGGAGCCTAAGTAGGTGAGTTTTTGCTTAAACTTGGTTGATCTTGAAGAGAGCAAAAGGAGAGGGAGAGAGAATCTGTGCCAAGAGAGAGAGAAAATAAGGGAGTGGGGGATGGGGCTATGCATTCGTGAGATGAGAGGGAGAGTAAGAGAGGAAAAGAGAGAACACAAGTGGCAGATGAGTGGGTTTAACTTCTCTTTTCCTGTTTTTTTTATTCTCTTTCCACTCTTTTCTTTTTCTTTCGTTCGGTGTTACAATTCTTAACCTTGTAAAAATAAATTTTGTTCTCAAAATTTAAAGACATAATCATAGCTTAAAGAGATACATATATTGTGTTTCTATAGTATCCTCGACCTTCTAGTCTCTTTATTTGATCCGATCGCTTTTCTACTAGACCTTAACAATAGAGTTTTTTTTTATTTTGCAATCTATTGATTTGACAATCAAGAACAGCTATAGGTTGGACTTTGAAGTTCAAGTCCTCCCTTAATTCGACTGGTGGAGCTCCTAAAATATAGGAAGGATCTGACAAATATTTCTTTAACATTGAGACATAGAATATATCATAGATTTTCATCAATTCTGGAGATAACTCCAATCGGTAGGCCACTTCTTCTATCCTTTCAATGATCCTGAAAAGGTTAACATTATGGGGATTCAGCTTCTTTTTTGTTTCTTTTCTTTTTGTTAAGAATCAGATTACACCATTCCAAGGCGAGATCTTAAAAAATACCACGTCCCCTATTACAGCGAGTAACTTACTAGGCTCTAGGTTGCTTCTTTTACCTACCTTAATAATAAGTTCTCCATCCTTGGTCCTCTAAAGTGCAAAGAAGTGCAACACTAAGATGTGAAACTGAATATTTAGTGTCTTTCTAGAATCTCATAACCCATGACATCGTTTAGGTAATTGTATCCCCATAGAGTAGTTAGTTCAAACATGACATATATTTAGATTGAGTCATTTAATAGCTTAGTCCTGAGTCTTATGAGTCTAGGACAATAGTTTTAACACATGATTGCATGTTTTGTATACTTGGTACAATATCATGGTGTTAGGAATTTTTTTTTTATTAAACATCATTATAATATAAATGAAAATTTTAAATTTTTATTGATTTTGGATTTTGGGGTCTTAATTTTAAATATTTTGTATAATTAAAAATGTCGAGTCGCAAATTCGTAGTGCATTCTATTCTAGGTAAATTTAAAACTTCATCATAGTAAGAATATAAAATATATATATTTGCATATATAATTAAAAAAAAATAGAGGAGATGCTGCGTTTCAGCGTGAAATGCAGCACCCTCCCCATTTCTCCCCTAAGTTGATTAGGGCTTTCAGCCCTAATCACTCCCTCTCACTCCCTGCTCTCTCCCTCCCCTCTTGCGATCTCTCGTTTGTCACTCTCCCTCTCGCAATCGCCCTCCCCCTCTTTTAATCGATCACCACTCCTCTACTGCGAACAACCAATCTCCACCACCACCGCGAGCCGCCGACTATCACCATCTTGCGCCATCTCTCTCTGTCTATCTCTCCCTCTCAGTCTCTCTGTCTTCAGTATCTTCTCTCTCTCTCTCTCTGTGACGAATCACCGTCTCTCTCTCATACCATTCTCTCAGTCTTTCTCTTCCGCACGTGAAGAGCCTTCACCCTTCTCCCTGCTCGTGCGGTGTCTCTTGCGAGCAGCACCCTTCTGCCACCTTGCGGAAGCCCCAAATTGAAAATCTTAGCTGCGATTATGATCCTCTCTGCATAGGTGACGTTCGATCCCTAACCCTAATTCTAGGGTTTCAAATTTTCTTAGAAATTAGTTTTAAATTACTGAAATTTACTTTAAATTTGGAGCTTTGTAGGTTTCGGAATGGACTGAGAAGACAGTTGGACGAAGGTTGCGAACTGCGAAACACCCAGGTAAGGGATTTTCAATCCCTTCAATATTCAGACTATTCTGTTGAATTTAGCTTGAGAATAAGTGTAGATATATTCTGAAAATATGCTAGATCCGTTGGAAATGCTTTATTCTTGAGAGTTTGTATGAAATTATTGAGATTAGGTTTAGAATTTGATGTAAATTAGACTGAGAAGCATGATAGAATGTCTTAGAGAGTATTAGAGTTTTGTTTGATTGGTTTGTGTAGTTTTCCTTGAGATTTGAATTGAAATTGACATGAATTAAATTAGGATTATGTAAATTCAGGAGAAATTAGTAAAATTAAGGAATATTGGAAATTTAAAGTCGTTGGTGATTGAAATAATCATAAATTGATGAAACGAAAGTTTAGGAATGTGGTTGTGCAAATTTAGGCTATTTTAAATAAAAGGGAAATGTAAAAACCCTTTAATAGAGCCTTAATTGATGATTATTCGTGTTGATTGGTCTAAGTTGACCTTTGGAGACTCGAGATGAGTCATTTTGAGTTGATTTCGGAAATAGGGAGTGGATGCCCTCCCTAGAGGTGAGTGGACGGTCCGTTGTGTAGTAAATGAGTAAAATGTCTTTAAATTCTTTAATAAATGATTTGAAATTGTTTTCACATGATTTATATGAAATTATTTGTGATTGTGAGATGTCTGAAATGGAAATTTGAATTATGAATGATTCATATGTGATTATAAATGAATTTGTGCCATTTGCGTTGATTTCTTGATTGGTAAATGCTTGTAGTATGATTTTTGGAATTTGTTAATCAAATATGGCACATTGTTTGAAATGGTATGATTGTGAAATGATGGTGCACGAGAGAAATGACTATAGTCATTCCTCCTATGGAGCGACCCGACGGGGTGACATGGATTGGGGTTTATTTGCGAGAGAGGTATGCGGCCCCTGCTTTTCCACGTCAGACTATCCAGATTGCATCCCGGTGAGGTTCAAGCCAACGCTAAGGAAGGGGGTAGTGTTTTAAAAAATAGAAATGGAAAACCCCTTGGCGGGATTCCGTCTTGGTTCGGCCAAACGCAAGGCGGGAGTGTTTTCGATAGGACCCTTATGATTTTCTGATAAAATGTTTGATATAGATGCATATTTTGTAAATGATATTGAATTATTGAAAATGTTTGGATATGGAAAATGTTGTTTGAGATATATTTTGACATTCCTCACTTTCACCCCTTATTTATTACACAATCATGCCATTGCACTCCACTCACTGAGTATTTATAATACTCACCCCTCTCTTTAACATTTTTCAGAGAAAGATTAGGCTTGTGACCGAGATTGGAGCTTGGGAGGTTCTACCAGCTGACTTTTGTAGGTATATATGTAATGATGTATAGTTGTTTTGGTCTGAACTAAAATCCGTAAAAAGGAAGACTTGTACAATTTTTTTGGTACGGATTTAATCGATACTTGTTTCATGTATAGGACCAAGTATTGATGGAATCCTTACATGGTTTATGGTTTATTTTCTTTTATCTCCCATTTTTGGTAAAAGTTCATTGTTTGAGTGGGACATTTAGTTTGTAATATCGAAAATTGTTATTTTCTTTCGATTTCACGAAATTATATACATCTCATATCGTTTGGATCTTACTGATATTAGTTTGATTGCTTCAGGCAAGTGTTAGTAAAATCCTACGACTATGTTTTGGGATTTCTTGTTTGTTAAGTGCTTTACTTATATTGCGAATTCTGGAATGGCTAGGAGGGCCATATTGCATGCTTGCATGTACAGATTTCCTCTCCCCGGTTATGTGCTGATGTGTATTCGTGCATGTATAGATTCCCTCTCCCCGATTGTGGCTGATGTGTACTCGTGTATTTACAAGTCCCCTCTCCCCGATGCGTGCTCATGTGCATAGGGATAGACCAAATGGGTCCTTTACATGTGTATTGTTATATGTTTTCCATATTGTTGATGAATTGAGAATTGGAAGCTTTGGTATGCTGAATTGTAGCCTTGTGGAGTCCTGGTATATGGGGAGGTTCTGCCCGTGTATCGACATAACGCGACGGCTGTTGCATGCCCGATCCGAGGATCAGGGCGTGACACATGGAGTGTCCTATAATATTGTCCATCTGTTCTTGAGAAAAATAAAATAAAATAAGGACTATATCAAGGTGTTCGCATACATGTCAACCTTGCCAGGTTCCTAGTTGCTCAAATAAAAGATATAGCTGGATCTCTAACAAATCTATCACTAACAAACAAATCTACGGCTGTCCCAATAGTGGAAAGTTAACAATCTTTTCGTGACAATTAACCAATATATATAGTCAACTGATAACCAATTCATATCTAAAAATGCATCTAGATCCATCAACTCCAAGGGCAACAAATCAATATTGTAGTCATATCCCCTAGAAGCTCATAATAAAATCTTTATGTCTCAAAACCTATAACCATTGCTCTAACGGTTCAGAGTCACACGATAAATGCATGTTAAATGCTAATGAAACTAAGGAATACACGGTACTTAGATTAATTAAAACATGTATATTATAAGAAAATAACTACATCCCACTTGTAATCTCATTAGGCGAAGTATTAATCTCCTAAACAGTAACTACATAAACTCTAATCTCACCTCTTAGGCCTGGTAACATACCTTGAGTTTATCTCCATTTTGGTTATATTCTTAAAGCTAGTTTAGGTGGCATTAGCTTTGGTGGAACTAAAGCAAGTGTTGGCTTGTTAGATACATCTAGAAAAAATGCCGGTACTCCATCCCTGAATTTTTGTTTCATCTATATCAACCAACTCTAAAGCATAACTTAGTCTTGATGCTTAATCCTCCTACATTTCATGTCACGCCCCGATCCTCAGATCGACCACGCGACAACCGCCGCGTCGTCTCAGTACATGGGTAAAACCTTCCCATCTACCGGGACTCCGCAAGGCTATCAAATCCACAAGAATTCATCAAAAGCATAAAATTCTTCAAAAACAAGAAATCACAAAATCATTACACATGCAAGGAGCCCATCCGGCTCATTCCTGGATGTACAAACACACACATTGACACACATCGGGGAGTGGGATCCTGTACATTCAATCATACATTAGCACAAATCGGGGAGTGGGAATCTGTACATGCATGAGTACACAACAACACACAACGGGCAGCGGGAACCTGTACATGCACGCATGCAACATGACCATCCTGGCCACTCTGAAAGCATTTAACAAACAAGAAGTCCCAAAACATAGCCGTCGGATTTTACCAACACTTACCCGAGGAAAACAAGTCAGTATCAGTAAAATCCTAACGGTATGAGTTGTACATAACTTCACAACATCAAAGAAAAAGCATTGATATTAAGATTTACAGTCCAAATGTTCCAGTACAGATATAAACAGTTTTCCAAAACTAGAGAAATCAAAATAAATCAAAATAAATAAAAAATCGTCGGATTTTATCAATACTTGTCAACAACTCGACCAGTATCAATAAAATCCGCACGACATGGGATGTACAGACTTCCCTTTCCATGGTTTGAGAACTATCAATCCCCAAAAGTAGCCCTGCCTGCCAAATACCTATACAATCCGCAAAAATACTTCGTAAGCTCCGTCGAGTAGGCTCCCAACTAAGTCTCCTCTGAAAAATAGGGAGAGAGAGGGGTGAGTATACTCAGTGAGTGGAGTGCAATGGTGTGATTGTGTTCATAAATAAGGTGTGAAGGTGGGGCAGTCAAAGCATATCTCATAAATCATTTCATATACATAAAATCATTTCAATAAATCACATTTCACAAATATGCATCCATATCAATCATCTTTTCAGAAAATCCTGGGGTTCCATCGCAAACACTTCCGTCTTAGGGCGGCCAAACCCAGATGAAAGCCCGCCAAGGGTTTTTTTTTTTCTATCCAATGTCTCAAAACAAACCCCCTTCCTTGGCGTTGGCTCATACATCACCGGGGTGCACCAGATCTAGTACGACGTCGGCAGAGGGAGGGACGTCTAACTCCCCCGCACATCCAATCCAAACCCCAACCCACGTCACCCCGTCGGGTCGCTCCGTGGGGGGTATGACTATAATCATCTACGGCACCCTCCATTTCTCATTCAATCCATTTATCAACAATGTGCCATGATTTTCAACATATAATCCATAATCTCATGCCAAAACAGTGCATAGAGCAATATCAAATATCACATGGCACAAAAACATTCATAAACACAGTGGATGCATTCGTATTTCACAATCCAGTCCAGACAGCCCACAATCACAAAACAATTTATATAAAATATGTACAAATCTTTCAAAATCATTTTCAAAGCAATTTTAAAACAGGGTTCTCATTTACGAACACAATGAACCGTCCACTCTCCTCTAGAGAGAGTATTCACTCTCTATTTCCGAAATCAACTCATAACGACTCTTCTTGAGTCTTCAAAGGTCAACCTAGACCAATCAAGACGAATAAAGATCAATTAAAGCTCTATTAAAGGGTTTTCAAATTCCCTTTTTATGTACAATAGCCTTAACTTGCATAATTACGTTCCAAAACTTTCGTTTCCTCAAGTTAGTATCATTTCAAATCACCAACGACTTTAAATTTACAATATTCCTCAATTTTATCCATTTTCTCCCGAATTACTTAATATTAATTTAATTCACGCCAATTTCAATTCAAATCCCAAGGAAAACTACGTAATTCAATCAAATACAACTCTAATACTATCTATGACCTTCTCACATGCTTCACAGTCCAATTTAATCAAATTCTAGACCTAACCTCAATAATTTCATACAAATACTTAGCGAAATACATTTCTTTCAAGTCTAACACATTTCAGAATATATATAGATGTAATTTCTACCTTAATTCAACAAAAATAATTTGAATTACCGAAGGGATTGAAAATCCCTCACCTAAGGTTTTTCGATTTACAGTCCTAGCTTCCAATCACCAGTGGATCAAACCTGTAACAATTTCAATTTACAGCAATCGTTAGAATTAAACCTAACGACTATGAATATTCAAGCCTAGAATTAAAATTGGACAACCTAGGCTTACCTCTGCAGAGCTGTGACCTAGGGTTTTTGATGTCCTGCGGCTAGGGTTTTCAAGGCTCTGCTATCATGCGGCTAGGGCTTCTGCAAAGACTGCAGAAGGGTGGTGCTTGCAGAGAGCAGCAAGCACGAACGAATAGGGGGAAGGAAAGGTTGTCGTGCGAGAAGGGAGAGAGGTTGAGAACTCTGTTCGCGCGCGGAAAGAGAGGGAACAGAGGGAAAATCGCCCGCTCGTGCGTGGAAGAGAGCGACCGAGAGATGGTGACCCGCAGTGGTTCGCGGTGGTCACGGTGATGGTTGCGCACGGTGGAGGGAGAGAGCACGAAGAGAGACTGTGGGATAGAGCGAGACTGAGAGAGAAAGACGAAGAAGGTGGCGGTGGTGGTGTCCGGTGGTGGTTGCAGCGGCGGAGATGGCAGAGTGAAGGCGGTGATGGAGAAATCGCGAAGGAGAGATGAGGGAGAGAGAGCGCAGAGCTCGCGAGAGAGACGAGGGAGAGAGCAGAGCTTCGATTAGGGCTATTAGCCCTAATCGATTTGGGGAAGATGGGGTGCTGCGTTTCACCCCGAAACGCAGCATCTCCTCTTTCCTTCTTTCTTTTTCTTTCTTTTTTTTTTTTTTTTTTTGAATAGCTATATATATATATATATTTGTTTTTCTCATCTCATTGGAAGTTTTAAATTTACCAAAAATAAAAATACTGCTGTAATTTGTAACACGACATTTCAATTATACCAAAAATTTAAAATTTATACCCCAAAATCAAAAATCAATAAAATTAAAATTTCTCTTTATATTATAAAACAAATTTTCAAAAACTCGGTGTTACAACTCTTAACCCCTTAAAAACAAATTTCGTCCTCGAAATTTCAAAATAAAATTTTATACATCAAATGATGAGTTTTGATGACATTGTTCCTTCAATCTCTCAAGTTTATTCTTCGACTTGATAATATTCTCCGTCGTACTTAAACCGTAGGAATGTGCCTATTTCTTAACTTTTTGAACTGTTGATCTAGTATTAACACGGGTTACACTTTGAAATTTGGATCTAGGTTCAACTCTATCATAGGATTTTCAACTACATGAGAGAGTTCCGTCAAATATTTCTCATGATATATTAGGATTGACATATTTTAACTTCAGAATCAACAACTAAGCTATCAAAACTCCAAAAACTATAAAAATTCCTTAAATTATCTTTCAAAAGAGACTTTAAATAAGAAATGTCCACTACTATGTCATCTCCATATCAATTGCAGATCCGAAGATAGAGAAATTCCTTATATCCTCAAACTTGTGTATGTCGAAATGTAAATCAACCTCAATATGGCCTAGACTAAGTGAGACAATTTAATCCACTGACAATATTTGAATGCTTCCAAGTTTTAAATCTCCAATCCTTATTTAGATAACTCTTTTAGTCAAGGTGTTTCTATCATGATCATTCTCTATCACTTTAGTATCATGCAATATCACCAATATTCTATCCAAATTAAATCTAGTACATATATTTGCATATCACCCGGTGTCTGCATTAATACCCCCTAAATCATCAAGTAATAACCACTTCTAGTCTCTTCTATTTATCACTATTGCACTTTAGACATTACAATCTTTCTATCTATATACAGTGCTTTCAATATAACTTTCTTATTTTCTTAAAAAAAAAAAAAAACCCCGAATTGATTGGCTTGGCCAATATGCAAATTTCTCTGCTTCTGAAATCAGATTACTTCTTTCCAAAGAAATATTTTCAAAAAAATACCAATTTTCTCGCATCAATACTATAATTCTAATTTCTGTTCATTCTATAATAACTCAAAAATTTCTATTTGAACCAATGCCTCCTACAAGCCATCATACAACTACGATTTATACAATTACAAAAGATACATCACAAGAATTTGCTTTGCATTCATTTAATCTTCTACTGATCTTATCTACCTTGGTCAAAATTCCTTATAACTCTCAAGTATATTTAGCACATTGAGGATATCCTTTAGTTTCCTTTTTTCTAATTGCCGCAAATAAAGCACAAAAATCAATAGTCTCTGAATCTCCGTATTTGTTCTAAAACCTTGAAACCTTTGGATATAAAAGGAGCAACACTTTCTCGATTAACACATTCCTCAACAACAATTGGAATAGACCGCCACTTTATATCTGCTACAAAGCATTGTAGAAGATCAAAACTAAAGTCTTTCATACACATATCACACATATCTGAAAATACTATCATTGAACTCGACCAATTCAATATACCTCAAAATTTCATTTACAGACTTTCTTACTCCTAAATGGTGCTCAAGTAACCATGCATAAACATTTCTGCCTATATGCTTATAAGATTCACCATTTCAATATTGTAAAAGCTAGAAGGGTCCATATTACCTCATATTTCCATTTGAAGGATACATCTATCCCAAATTAAAGTTTATCTTAAGAACTCTAAACAACTATAGCAGACTGAAACACCAGAGAAATCTCACTACAATATATAGATCCCACAAAGGCTCATCATATTAGTTTCTCCAAGGTGACTGCATCAAGCAATTAGGAAACTTGTCACTGGTTTTCCATATTCTCAATTGTTCAAACTAGACAACAAAGCTTCTTGTTATCAAGATCACTTAAGATTAAAATTCTTCTCTAAGATGCTGCTCATCCAATAAAAGCAATGTCCATTACGACTATTATTTTTTTGTTTTTTTTTTTTTTTTTTTTTTTTTTATAACCATCGAAACAAAAAGTTTTCCCCCATATTTATCGAAAGCATAAAATGACAATTACTTGAAAGAAACATTCAATGCTTACTGAGACCATTCGTCATATGGTTAAAGATTTTGGTGTCACCTAATACTTATAGCAGCTCTTTTTAAGCACTTGTCTTTCTTGGATGATCATCAATAAAAATAACAATATAACTAAATGCCAAACTATGAATAAATGTATACCAGAAATATAAGTGGAGGCTCTAGAACCATAAGTTTTGGGTAATACACCCTAGAGTTCCACAAGATGTTTCAATACATATTAATTTCTTGATTTCAAGTCATTTGAAGTGAGTTATATTTGGGCTGCTCAGCCGTAATTAAAAATGTCTTATTCTACCTTGACCTTTAATGTACACAGAAACTCCATGGTGCTTAACATACTGGTAACATCTCTTTAAGTCCTACAGCTATCACCACAACATACAGTGCCCTCATTCTGTAAAATATGCCCCAACACAGATTCAGTTAACTTGATTTGCTCATTTAAACCCTTATCAACTACCACCTCCATCATTCATGTTCTCTAATTTTCTCCAAGAACAAATTGTCATCAAAGCCCATAAGACTCAGTAGATCTTCCTCATGGTTCCTACCTATTCGATCATCAGATTCCTCAAAATTTTGCATACAACCCACGGTCGAACATCTGTTTTACCCATACATTTTTTTTCCACTGTATTTCACACCCTCGTCCTGCAGTAAAGCCTTAAGAACCTCTCTCAAAACATATAACCCTCTATTCTTTTATTCTTCTCACCATTGGGTAAACAAACTACCTCCCTCCCATCCACTGGAATGGAAAATAAACTCCAAGAATAGGCCTCCATTGTTATGACTCCTACTCACCTAGAGGGCACGAGTGTGCTCCCTAAATGCCTTCACCCGAGACTGATTATTCAATTTGTCATGAATTCTATCCAAAAGACCACTCATCAATCCAGTACAATAAAAGTCTATGGAAACAAAGCCAATACGTCTTCCCTTATCTTCCACCAATTAGCAAAAAATCAAAATTATTACCAATTAAGCAAACCTCAAAGCTTTATTGTGACGTCGAAAATTGAAATTTGGTCATAATCAAAGATCATAATAACTAGCAATAATAATCACCTGTTGAACCTATTAGCATTATCAGAAAACCAAAAGAATAAAATTCACACTTCATGATAAAAGCATCAAAGTGAAACCATTCCTTTGCCTCCCACCGTTAGTAACTCAATGGTAAAACCTCCTATTACAATCCCCTACTTAAAGAAGAATGTTGGAGCATATGCTTGAGAAGTATGGAATAACATTCACAGTCTATCAAAATTAGGATGTGACACTTGCGTAGAAAGCTTATTCAGGTGAGAACCAAACATGTTAAATTTGACAACATTTTCTTAGGAAGAAATCTACACGAAAGTTCTTTTCTACCACAAATATCCAGTTTAAAGATCAACTTCCTTATTTTTTCATCAGAATACCGCAAAACTTTATCTATCACAAAATTGCTCTACCACTCTAACCATTCTTTAAATTCCTTGTGAAATAGCCATATGTTTCTTAAACTTAAAAGCAAATCAGATTGAAGTGATGTAATAAAAATTCGAATGGATGGGAAATTATGAGAAGCATTTCAAATGCGAAGGTCATACTTAAAATTAGGGAGTTAAGACTCCCAGTTGTTTAAAGCAAAGAAAATAATCAATACAAGACGCTACAGTTCTGTCTTCTCACATAGCCCAAATTACTTCACTCTTACACAAGAGAATGTCTTACAACTCGCCATCCCAAATCAAAGAGCCATGCTAGTCATACTATTAGTACCTCTAACGCCATTTAGTTTTTCAAAAGAGAATCTTACCACACTAAAGTCCCTACTTAGTGATTAGTCCACTAACTCATGCAAATCTGAAGACAATGTGGGGGCGAACTTATAGTTGATTTCTCTAAAATTTTTCATTGAATACATGATATACACCTCTATGAGTTTCTGAAGGCTCCTCAATTATACATATACACCAAACTTCTAATATCAAGATATAAGTCCGAGGGCCAAAACCACTACTAAGGTCCCCAATATTTGACCAAGCAAGCCACAAAAGGTCTTGAGTCACAATTAAGTCACCAAATATTTCATTTGGGATTCCTTATTCATCATCCAAAAATAAAGTTCTACAAAGAGGTTTTGAACTTAGCAATGTAAAATATGAACTAATCCAAGTGCTTAACCCCCTAAAAATAAGCATTCCTAACTTCCTAGGAAAACCATGGAAAGTTCTGTACATTTTCCGAATACCTTTTTAAAAGATGTAAACCGTTTCCAAAATAAACAAAACATTGTAAAGTCGTTAGAAAACTTTTGGGACATTTGAAAACATTTGAAAACATTTCAAAATCATCAAACTCTTGAAATCGTATACCGGTGCTCTGATACCAATAAAGTTGTCACGCCCCGATCCTCAGATCGACCACGCGACAACCGCCGCGTCGTCTCAGTACATGGGTAAAACCTTCCCATCTACCGGGACTCCGCAAGGCTATCAAATCCACAAGAATTCATCAAAAGCATAAAATTCTTCAAAAACAAGAAATCACAAAATCATTACACATGCAAGGAGCCCATCCGGCTCATTCCTGGATGTACAAACACACACATTGACACACATCGGGGAGTGGGATCCTGTACATGCAATCATACATTAGCACACATCGGGGAGTGGGAACCTGTACATGTATGAGTACACAGCAACACACAACGGGGAGCGGGAACCTGTACATGCACGCATGCAACATGACCATCCTGGCCACTCTGAAAGCATTTAACAAACAAGAAGTCCCAAAACATAGCCGTCGGATTTTACCAACACTTACCCGAGGAAAACAAGTCAGTATCAGTAAAATCCTAACGGTATGAGTTGTACAGAACTTCACAACATCAAAGAAAAAGCATTGAGATTAAGATTTACAGTCCAAATGTCCCAGTACAGATATAAACAGTTTTCCAAAACTAGAGAAATCAAAATAAATCAAAATAAATCAAAAATCGTCGGATTTTATCAATACTTGTCAACAACTCGACCAGTGTCAATAAAATCCGCACGACATGGGATGTACAGACTTCCCTTTCCATGGTTTGAGAACTATCAATCCCCAAAAGTAGCCCTGCCTGCCAAATACCTATACAATCCGCAAAAATACTTCGTAAGCTCCGTCGAGTAGGCTCCCAACTAAGTCTCCTCTGAAAAATGGGGAGAGAGAGGGGTGAGTATAGGGGTATACTCAGTGAGTGGAGTGCAATGGTGTGATTGTGTTCATAAATAAGGTGTGAAGGTGGGGCAGTCAAAGCATATCTCATAAATCATTTCATATACATAAAATCATTTCAATAAATCACATTTCACAAATATGCATCCATATCAATCATCTTTTCAGAAAATCCTGGGGTTCCATCGCAAACACTTCTGTCTTAGGGCGGCCAAACCCAGACGAAAGCCCGCCAAGGGTTTTTTTTTTCTATCCAATGTCTCAAAACAAACCCCCTTCCTTGGCCTCGTACATCACCGGGGTGCACCAGATCTAGTACGACGTCGGCAGAGGGAGGGGCGTCTAACTCTCCCGCACATCCAATCCAAACCCCAACCCACGTCACCCCGTCGGGTCGCTCCGTGGGGGGTATGACTATAGTCATCTACGGCACCCTCCATTTCTCATTCAATCCATTTATCAACAATGTGCCATGATTTTCAACATATAATCCATAATCTCATGCCAAAACAGTGCATAGAGCAATATCAAATATCACATGGCACAAAAACATTCATAAACACAGTGGATGCATTCGTATTTCACAATCCAGTCCAGACAGCCCACAATCACAAAACAATTTATATAAAATATGTACAAATCTTTCAAAATCATTTTCAAAGCAATTTTAAAACAGGGTTCTCATTTACGAACACAATTAACCGTCCACTCACCTCTAGAGAGAGTATTCACTCTCTATTTCCGAAATCAACTCATAACGACTCTTCTTGAGTCTCCAAAGGTCAACCTAGACCAATCAAGACGAATAAAGATCAATTAAAGCTCTATTAAAGGGTTTTCAAATTCCCTTTTTATGTACAATAGCCTTAACTTGCATAATTACGTTCCAAAACTTTCGTTTCCTCAAGTTAGTATCATTTCAAATCACCAACGACTTTAAATTTACAATATTCCTCAATTTTATCCATTTTCTCCCGAATTACTTAATATTAATTTAATTCACGCCAATTTCAATTCAAATCCCAAGGAAAACTACGTAATTCAATCAAATACAACTCTAATACTATCTATGACCTTCTCACATGCTTCACAGTCCAATTTAATCAAATTCTAGACCTAACCTCAATAATTTCATACAAACACTTAGGGAAATACATTTCTTTCAAGTCTAACACATTTCAGAATATATATAGATGTAATTTCTACCTTAATTCAACAAAAATAATTTGAATTACCGAAGGGATTGAAAATCCCTCACCTAAGGTTTTTCGATTTACAGTCCTAGCTTCCAATCGCCAGTGGATCAAACCTGTAACAATTTCAATTTACAGCAATCGTTAGAATTAAACCTAACACTAAGAATATTCAAGCCTAGAATTAAAATTGGACAACCTAGGCTTACCTCTGCAGAGCTGTGACCTAGGGTTTTTGATGTCCTGCGGCTAGGGTTTTCAAGGCTCTGCTATCATGCGGCTAGGGCTTCTGCAAAGACTGCAGAAGGGTGGTGCTTGCAGAGAGCAGCAAGCACGAACGAATAGGGGGAAGGAAAGGTTGTCGCGCGAGAAGGGAGAGAGGTTGAGAACTCTGTTCGCACGCGGAAAGAGAGGGAACAGAGGGAAAATCGCCCGCTCGTGCGTGGAAGAGAGCGACCGAGAGATGGTGAACCGCGGTGGTTCGCGGTGGTCACGGTGATGGTTGCGCACGGTGGAGGGAGAGAGCGCGAAGAGAGACTGTGGGATAGAGCGAGACTGAGAGAGAAAGACGAAGAAGGTGGCGGTGGTGGTGTCCGGTGGTGGTTGCAGCGGCGGAGATGGTAGAGTGAAGGCGGTGATGGAGAAATCGCGAAGGAGAGATGAGGGAGAGAGAGCGCAGAGCTCGCGAGAGAAACGAGGGAGAGAGCAGAGCTTCGATTAGGGCTATTAGCCCTAATCGATTTGGGGAAGATGGGGTGCTGCGTTTCACCCCGAAACGCAGCATCTCCTCTTTCCTTCTTTCTTTTTCTTTTTTTTTTTTTTTTTTTTTTTTTTGAATAGCTATATATATATATATTTGTTTTTCTCATCTCATTGGAAGTTTTAAATTTATCAAAAATAAAAATACTGCTGTAATTTGTAACACGGCATTTCAATTATACCAAAAATTTAAAATTTATACCCCAAAATCAAAAATCAATAAAATTAAAATTTTTCTTTATATTATAAAACAAATTTCCAAAAACTCGGTGTTACATTTCAGTGCTTAAACAAGAAAAGAAAAATATACTATAATGGAATAAACCGGAAAAGACAACCTTTAAAACCTTTCCCCATACCAGAATTTCATTTAACACTACATCTTGAATTCATTCTCTCTAAATAAAACAATTCATAAACTTTAAAATACTTGCACCCTTAATAGCAATACAACCCAGTTGCTTATCTTTCAAAATTTTAAACTACAGTCTAACATTAATGACATTTTGATAACTAATCTCCTTAACCCCTAAACCTATTGAACTACTAATCTCTTCAAAAATTGATTGTCTCATCAGATATGGTGAATTTAGGTCACCTACTTTAGGAATTTTCATCCTGAGCTTAGTATTCATCTTTAAATGTCTGCTTAGATATTTTAATACGATCATATAGGTTTGGTTAGCAATAAGTCTACCCAAACGAGACCTGTGGCCAGTAACCTTGGCATCTATCCTCAATTTTCTCAAATTCAAACTTCAACTAATACTCTGTCAACAATAGAGTTACCATAGATACTACGAATTTGTGGTTGAGTATATTTGTAACAACTTTTGCTTTACCTAGGTGATATTTGATAGCAACATCATAGTCCTTTAATAACTCGAGACATTCGCATTGTCATAAATTTAACCCTTTCTAGATACATATGTACTTAAGACTGATAGCTAAAGAATATCTCTCATTATTCACTATAAAGGTGGTGTCTTCAAATCTTCAAAGCAAAAATAAAAGCTCCAAACTCTAATTCATGAGTGGAATAGTTGCCCTCATGGAACTTCACGTGTCAAAAAACATAAAGTATAACACTTTGCCTCTACATTAATAAACAACCCAACCATTCAAGGATGTATCACTATAAATCATATACCTCTATCCATTGATTGACAATGTCAACATTAAAGCTGATACAACTTGTCTTTCAAACTCTGAAAACTAACTTTATATTGCTCATCCTATCTATAATGTAATACAAAAAACTCAATGTCGGATATTTTGTAAACATCATTATAACAAAATAGAAAATATTTATTTATATTAATTTTCGATTTTGGGTATTAAATTGAAATTTATTACATATTTTAAGATATTGTGTTTGCGAATCATAATAAACTCTATTTTTATAAAATTTACATTCTAGTGAAATGTGGGTGTGAAAACATATATATATATATAATTTATTTGTTTAACTATAAAGGTGGCGTCTTGGCCCAAAACGCAACACCTTCCTCACCCCCAAATTAATTAGGGTTTGAAACCCTAATCCCCTTTTCTTCCATTCCCTCTCTTCGTCTCTCTCGAACTCTCTCCCCCTCTCGCCGTCGCTCACTCTCTCTGCTCTCTTCCGCCTTCTGCCGACCACCGTTCGCCGTCTCTCTCCATCGTCTCTCTGTTTCTCCCTCTCCACCACCTCCCTCTGTGTCTCTCTCTCTCTCTGTTCTCTATCTCTTTCTCTTTTAGTCGAATGTCTCTCTCTCACTCTCACTCGCCTCTCTGTTTATTACCAAAGTCATCGCAATAATCTTTATAAAATTCAATACATACTCATTACTAAACTCATCCCCAAAGTTTGCGACAACAGATTTTCGTTGCTAAATTTATCCCTATAGGTAGCTCCTACAATTTTGCTGCAAAACTTTCATGCAAATCTTAAGGAGTTTAAGCAATGATAT
Organism: Dillenia turbinata; assembly: GCA_037126225.1. Classification (NCBI taxonomy): domain Eukaryota; kingdom Viridiplantae; phylum Streptophyta; class Magnoliopsida; order Dilleniales; family Dilleniaceae; genus Dillenia; species Dillenia turbinata. The sequence goes on along the minus strand of JBAMMX010000020.1, from coordinate 26,628,728 downwards.
AAATAAAGAAAACTATTTGTATTGCAAAATTAAGGGCAAAAATATTTTTTGTTTCGCAACGAAAATTTACTTATTACACCCAACAAGGCCCTCGTCAAGCCCTTTGAGTCAACACACATGCCTTCTTAGTCTTACAAGCATAAGTTGTTTACACCATCGGATTTCTCGATATCTGAACCACTACTAGAAAATCGGATATCAATAACGGATTTTTCCGTCACTGATACCCAAATTTTCATCGCTGAAAGTCACATCGCTAATTTTAAAGAAGGATCAGCTACGGATTTTTGAGCGACATAATTTTTCCATCACTAATTACCAATGAATTAGTGATGGATTTCTGTCGCTAATTTTATTTTAGAATTTTCAAATTACCGACGGATTTTTAGCGACGGATCTCCGTCGCTAATCCGTCGGTGAAGTTGGTAAGAGTAAACCCAAATCCCAGAAGTCGGTCCACCCGCTTGCCCGCCTGACCTGCTTCGAAACCCGACCCGCGCTTCTGCCCGCGCGCGCGTAAAGGTGCTAAAAATCTTCTGAAAATATCTCTAACCCAGATTCGAACCAGGTGTGAGAGAAAGACTTTGAGAGTTTTAACCACCATGCCACAATTACATTTATGTTATTAATTTCTTTTTTTTCTATTTCTATACTTTATTTGTAATTTTCAATATTAAAAATACAATACCCTTATTTAATAAAAATATAAAATTTTATTTAATGAAAACATAAAATTATATTTAAAAAACAAAAAATTATATTTAACAAAAATACAAAATTATATTTAATAAAAACAAAAATTATATTTAATAAAAATAAAAATTATATTTAATAAAAACACAAAATTATATTTAATAAAAATACAAAATTGTATTTAATTAAAACAAAAAATTATATTTAATAAAAAATATAAAATTATATTTAATAAAAATACAAAATTATATTTAATAAAAATATAAATTATATTTAATAAAAATATAAATTATATTTAATAAAAATACAAAATTATATTTAATAAAAATAAAAATTATATTTAATGAAAACACAAAATTATATTTAATAAAAATACAAAATTGCATTTTATAAAAACAAAAAATTATATTTAATAAAAAAATAAAATTATATTTAATAAAAATACAAAATTATATTTAATAAAAAGATAATATTATATTTAATAAAACATAAAATTATATTTATTAAAAATACAAAATTTTATCTAATAAAAAAAATATTATATTTAACCAAAAGAAAAAATTATATCTAATAAAAAATAATATTATATTTAATAAAAACATAAAATTATATTTATTAAAAAATTATATTCAATAAAAAATAAAATTATATTTAATAAAAATACAAAATTATATTTTAAAAAAATAAAATTATATTTAATATAAAATAAAAATTATATTTAATAAAAACACAAAATTATATTTAATAAAAATAAAAAAAATATATTGAATAAAAATACGAAATTATATTTAATAAAAATATTAAATTATATTTAATAAAAATATAAAATTATATTTAATAAAAAAAATTATATTTAATAAAAATAAAAAGTTAAATTTAATAAAAAATTATATTTATTAAAAATACAAAAATTATATTTAATAAAAATATTAAATTATATTTAATAAAAACATAAAATTATATTTAATAAAAAATTATATTTAATAAAAAGACACAATTATATTTAATAAAAATACAAATTATATTTAATAAAAACAAAAAAAATTATACTTAAGAAATATATATATTTTTTTAAGTTTTAGCGACGGATTAGCGTCGAAAAAATTTGCGACGAAAATTTTCCGTCACGAAATCCGTCGCTAATTTATCTAGAAAAGTTTCAGCAAATGATTTTACGACGGAAAATTTTGATCGCTAATTTTAGCGATGGAACAATTAGCGACGGATTTTTTCGTCGCTAAATCCGTCGCTGATTTTTCCGTCGGTATTAGCGGCAGACATTTATCCGTCGGTATTTTTCATCGCTGAAAGCCTGTTTTCTTATAGTGAAGTAAGAAGCCATTATTTCAACTTAAAGGCTCTTTATAGTAAGAATGTTTATATATATTTAGTGGGAGGGTTTAAACACTATAGTGTTTTTGTTTTCTTTTGTTATTTCAAAGATTTGAAACTTATCATGCCAATGAAACCTTCCCTTTCCATTTCTATTATTACATAACATGATTTTTTTTTTTAACAATGACATCTTATTAACTTATATAAATGGTTTGGTTTAAACTAAAATGTAATATATTCAAACTTTGTTTCTCAACAAGAAATAAGATGGAAAAACGTTATGAAGTTTCAAAGGTGTGAAAAATGCTATAAAGCTCCAAACGAGTGGAAAAAATGTTTCAAAACTCCAAACGTGTGGAAAAAACCCAACAAAGGGGTCAAAAAGTAACAATTGAAATGTGGTGGAGCCAAATATTCAACAAACCAAATTTTACACTTCATATAAAGTCCGTGTATTGTCAACCATTTCTATTATTATTATTATTATTATTATTATTATTATTATTATTATTTTATTTTACTTTATATCTAATATTTTAATTAAAATAAGAAAATTTTTAAAGTAAATATGAAATTTATCATTAAAAATTAATTTTTTTCAACTTTTGTAGATGAGTCAGAAATGATAGGTATAAATACAACCAAAGAAAGTCTGTGAGTGTGAGTGTGAGTGTGAGGGGTGGGAAAAGGTCTGCGTTGGAAAAGAAGATGATGGGAAAAGAAAAGCTAACATAAGGACAAAGATTCCAGAGGCTTGCCTGTGCTGGTGTAGAACCATCCACACATCCATCTAATTGTTAAAAATGAATTTTTGGATATTTGTCTTATGGCACTCGCGTTACTTTCATCAACTTGGGGAACCATTTTATATCTTCTTAATATATAAATATTTGTAAAGGAGAGGCCTACGTTACCAAAGTTTCACTATAATTATAAACAAGCAAGCCCCTTTTATATCCTATTAGTTTGATGTGCACGCATTTTGGTAAGTGTGAGGGGTTAGTGGGATAACTCTCACTAATCCATAACTATCATAATTGATTCTCTCTTAATGCTCTCCATCTTGAACGTATTACTATAATGGAGGACACGTCGTGATATTGCGGTGGTGGTTCGATTTGTGATCATCATTCCGACCACGAGATCCGTTCGAGGGACGTACGATTGGATCCATATTGGGATTCCACATTCGAGGTATTTAATCCTATACCTGATCTATTTTATTTTTTCAAAAATTATTCGAATGCTTCCATTGCATTTGAATCGAGTAAAATAATCCAACATATCCAAACAAAATAAGCAGCTAATTGTGATTTTAAATCTTGAAAAAAAAAAAAGAGCTAAGAAAATATATTAAACCTGGATAATTTTTTCCCCAAAAAAATAAATTTGTTTCAGAAAATACAAAATAAACTCTTACTTTTATAATTCACTCAAAATTTAAGTTGCTATGTTATTATACGAAGATTCATTTGTCAAAATTACAAAAAAGGATATGCATAGATTTTTTTTTTTTTGATATAAAGAAACTCTAAATATTAGAATGAATGGTCATGTTTGAAAAATTATATATATATATACATATATTGCCTAAATTTGTCATAATTTAATTCTATTTTATTATTTTAATATTTTCTAATTTCTTTGATAGAAATTATTTTATTATTCAAATTATAAAATTCTTGTGTACATAGTTTACATAGAGAGAAAGTTTCGATGATATTTTTATATTAAAATAAATAATTATGACCAACGCAAAATGGTTAGCAACCTAAATCATCTTCCTACCCCTTTTCCTCAGCAAAAAGCAAAAAAGAATGATACAATCATAGGCCACCCAGTCTCACATTACACTCAACTTTTAAGATGTTGGGCATGAGATTATTATCCCTTCCCTTATTCCCTCAATCTAATGCGTACGTATTACGATCTATTCAAAATTCTAAACGTGTGAAAAAAGCTATTAAACCCAGCAAAGGAGTCAAAAATCAAAGGCAATTGATTGACTTGGGACTTCTTTTTGTGGAAGACTTGGACTATCATTAGAAATCCGTGCAGGTGAGAGTGATTGATGTATGAAACACCATGGAAACCAAGACAAAACACGGACAGATGTCCCCCCCCCCCCCCAAAAAAAAAAAATACTCATTTACAAAAAAGGTAATATTTAAAAATGTATTAAATCATATGATGTGTAACCAAATAGTATTACACTGAATTGATTTTTTGGGTGTATCGTCATTTATGCATATCAGGAGTGTACACAAGGGCAAATGGAAAGAAGAGGGCGGGCGAGTGTTGTGAGCAGCTCACTAAAAATATAAGAAAATATTTTTTATATAATTTTCAAAAATTTTAAACTCTGAATATTATTTATATTTTTAAAAATTATATCCTGATCATCAAAAGTTTAGAATTTGGGGGATTCTTGGTAGAAAATAGCACTAATATGAGGAACGGCCCATAAAGATGTTGGCCCCGACTGATGTGAAACATTTGAATTTTAAGCGATGAAAAGGAGGATAAGTGTGCATTAGGCCCATTGACCAATCATTGTACGCGCTTGTTTCTACGGAGGGCCGTTGAAACTATGGGGCCCCTATGAACGAGAGAAATATAAACAATTATATTTAAACATACACTGAATGTGAACGTTTAGTTCCCTTGTTACATAACTAAATATGTCTGAACTTCAAAATCCTACAAATCATTTGTCTTAAAATTTTTGTATGAGTAGAGAAAAAATTTAGTAATTTAAAACATTTTAGTAATTTTTGTATCACTGCCATTGAAGATATTGGTAATGGTAAATATGCCCACATAGGGGCATTTTACCTTAAGTAATAATATTAATTCAAATCTTACATATGAGAAGTTATCCCATTAGTTTTGGTAACTCCTACCATAACTCTCACTAACCCTAAATAGCCTCTCCCTCTCTCCTCTAATAAAAGGGAACATGAGAACTCAAGGATTTGGAGTTGAGAAGATTCTTTGCATAGAGAAAGAGATGGAGAGAGAGAGAGAGACAAAGGTTGAGAGAGACAACCTTAGGGTGTATAAATACACAGAGTGTGATTGATCGACTGGTCGAGAAATTTTTAAGAAAATTTCTCTCGCCACTGTGATTCATCGGATTGTGGATTGAGGTGTTGTGGTATTGCAGTGATGATTCAATCACGTAATCATCATTCCGACCGTACATTTGTTCGAAGGTTCACAATTTGGTTGACTTTTGAAGACCTACACATCGAGGAACCACCCAAAATATTATCTCTTTATTTTTTTGAAAATTATAATCATGCTTCTACTATGTTTAAGTGTCAAATAAATTTAAAATTGGTATGAGAGCCCATTAGATTTATTAAAAATTATTTTCAAAATTTTTTATGTATTAAATGAGTAGGGTTTAAATTTATGGTTCGCATCATGGATAAATTTCGTGAATCTGATTATACCATGAGATTACCCATGACCCATACATCATGAATATAATTTTTGTTGAATTTTCTAAGTATGTTAAGGCCATGAAATGGTGGGTCAAATATTTCTACCAAGAATACCATAAAACCTTAGATAGTTAGAGGAGAAATTGATTATGATAGTGGTTTATACATGTTTGTCATGTTCAGATCTGCATGTTTGATACTTTTATTGTGAGTTTTGGTTGGCGGAATGTAATACTGGAAACTCGACGTTGAGTATTTTGTAAATATTTCTATAATAAAGTAGAAAATTTCGAATTTTATAGATTTTCGATTTTGGGGTTTTAATTTTAAATTTTTGGTATAATTGAAATGTCGTATTACAAATTTGTAGTATATTTTATTTTTGGTAAATTGGGGAACTTCCAATGTGATGAAAAAAAAAAATATATATATATGTAATATATATATATGGTTATTAATAAAAAAAAAAAAGAGGAGATGTTGCGTTTCGGGGTGAAACGCAGCACCCCCGTCTTCCCCAAATCGATTAGGGCTAATAGCCCTAATCGAATCTCTCACTCTCTGCTCTTTCTCCCTCGTCTCTATCCCGATCTCTCTCCGTCGCTCTCTCTCTCTTGATCGATTTGCTCCTCCGCCGTGCACAGCTGCGTCCGACCACCACAAGCTACAATCGCTCTCTCTGTTTCACTTTCTCTCTCTCTCTCTCTTTCTCTTTCGGTCGAAAGTCTCTCTCTCCCTACCTCACTCAGTTTCTCTCCTTCTCTCGTTCGATCGCACTCTCCCTTTGCTACCCACTCAGTTTCTCTCTGCTCTCTCTTTCCTACGCGAACAGAGAGTTTTCGCTCTCTTTCTCTTCCCTTCACACGCGGCAACTTTTCCTTATTTCCCCAGTTCGTTCGTGCTTGCTGCTTTCTGCAAGCACCACCCTTCTGCAATCTTTGCAGAAGCCCTAGCCGCATGATAGCAGAGCCTTGAAAACCCTATGCCGCGGGACTGTCAATCTTTCTCTGCATAGGTAAGAAGAGATTTTCTGATTTTCGTTCTAGGATTTGAATATTCTTAGTAGTTAGGTTTAATTCTAACGATTGCTACAATTAAAATCGTTACTGGTTTGAGCTTGAATTCACCGGCGACTGGAAGCTAGGTTTGCAAACTGAGAAACCCTAGGTGAGGGATTTTCAATCCCTTCAGTAATTTGAATTATTTTTGTTGAATTAAGGTAGAAATATATATTCTGAAATGTGTTAGACTTGAAAGAAATGCATTTCCCTAAGTGTTTGTATGAAATTATTGAGGTTAAGTCTAGAATTTGATGTAAATTGGACTGTGAAGCATGTGAGAAGGTCGTAGATAGTATTAGAGTTTTATTTGATGGAATTACGCAGTTTTCCTTGGGATTTGAATTGAAATTGGCGTGAATTAAATTAATATTAAGTAATTCAGGAGAAAATGGATAAAATTGAGGAATATTGTAAATTTAAAGTCGTTGGTGATTTGAAATGATACTAGCTTGAGGAAACGAAAGTTTTGGAACATAATTATACAAGTTAAGGCTATTGTAAATAAAAGGGGAATTTGAAAACCCTTTAATAGAGATTTAATTGATATTTATTCGTCTTGATTGGTCTAGGTTGACCTTTGGAGACTCGAAAAGAGTCGTTTTGAGTTGATTTCGGAAATAGAGAGTGAATACCCTCTCTAGAGGTGAGTGGATGGTTCATTGTGTTCGTAAATGAGAAACCTGTTTTAAAATTGCTTTGAAAATGATTTTGAAAGATTTTTACATGTTTTATATAAATTGTTTTGTGATTGTGGGCTGTCTGAACTGGATTGTGAAATACGAATGTATCCATTGTGTTTATAAATGCTTTTGTGCCATGTGATATTTGATATTTCTCTATGAACTGTTTTGACATAAGATTATGGATTATATGTTGAAAATCATGGCACATTGTTGAGAAATGGATTGAATGAGAAATGAACGGTGCCGTAGATGACTATAGTCATATTCCCACCACGGAGCGATCCGACGGGGTGACGTGGGTTGGGATTTGGATGTGCGGGGGAGTTAGACGTCCCTCCCTCTGCCGAAGTCGTACTAGATCTGGTGCACCCCGGTGATGTTCGAGCCAACGCCAAGGAAGGGGGTTTGTTTTGAGACATTGGATAGAAAACCCTTGGCGGGCTTTCGTCTGGGTTTGGCCACCCTAAGACGGAAGTGTTTTTCGATGGAACCCTAGGATTTTCTGAAAGGATAATTGATATAGATGCATATTTGTGACATGTGATTTATTGAAATGATTTATGAGATATGCTTTGACTGTTCCACATTCACACCTTATTTATGAACACAATCACACCATTACACTCCACTCACTGAGTATACCCCTATACTCACCCCCCTCTCTCCACCTTTTTCAGAGGAGACTTAGTTAGGAGACTACTCGACGGAGTGTGTGAAGTATTTTTGCGGATTGGATAGGTATTTGGCATGCAGGGTTACTTTTGGAGATTGCTAGCTTTCAAACCATGGAAAGAGGAGTCTGTACATCCCATGCCGTGCGAATTTTATTGATATTGGCCGAGTTGTTGGCAAGTATTGATAAAATCCGACGATTTTTGATTTGTTTTTATTTATTTTGATTTCTCTAGTTTTGGAAAACTGTTTATATCTGTACTGGGACATTTGGACTGTAAATCTTAATTTCGATGCTTTTTCTTTGATTTTGTGAAGTTCTGTACAACTCCTACCGTTAGGATTTTACCGATACTGGCTTGTTTTCCTCGGGTAAGTGTTGGTAAAATCCGACGGCTATGTTTTGGGACTTCTTGTTTATTAAATGCTTTCAGAGTGGCCAGGATGGTCACGTCGCATGCGTGCATGTACAGGTACCCGCTCCCCGTTGTGTGTTATTGTGTACTCGTGCATGTACAGGTTCCCACTCCCCGATGTGTGCTAATGTATGATTGCATGTACAGGATCCCACTCCCCGATGTGTGTCAACGAGTGTGTTTGTACGATCAGGAATGAGCTGGATGAGCTCCTTGCATGTGGAATGCTTTTGTGATTTCTTGTTTTTGAAGAATTTTATACTTCTGATAATTTATTATGAATTTGATAGTCTTGCGTAGTCCCGGTAGATGGGGAGGTTTTATCCATGTACTGAGATGACGCGACGGTTGTCACGTGGTCGATCTGAGATCGGGGCGAGACACGGAAACCGGGATTTCCAACAAGATCGAGAAGGTTTCAACGGGTGATAATGAATGGCCGAGATTAGGGCCTAAAACATCTAACAAATTGTGTTTAGGATGGTTATGGAAGTTAAATTTCGAATTGCAGTCAAAATCACCATAAAAAACAGGCTGGAAATGGATTCTCTGGCAACTGGGTCAAGACAATCCGATTGCAAGGAGTCGGGTGAAGAAAACCCGATCCAAACCAACGGGCACGATGTTGAAATGACCTTTTATTTACTTTATGTCGCAAAGTACTTATTTAGTTTGGATGATCATACTCAGCACATTCCCAGTGTAACACTTGAGATTTACTAAACAAATCCGTCAATAAGTAAACCCTTTTGTTAATGGAGTTGTTTCCCATATCTACTGGACTATGGCCCTTTAATCTCCTCAAAAGAATTATTTAAATCGCCATTTTAGTGAAACTTGTTAATTATTTGGAGACTTTACATATTAGACAATTCAAAGACAATAATAGAGGCAGGAGAGAGAGAGAGAGAGAGAGAGAGGCAACAAGTGATTGGTCTGGATGGGCTGAGGCATCACAATTAATGTCAACAGGAATCTAAATAAATTCTGATCGCTTAACTTTCACACCGGAGACGAATATCACCGGATTTGTTTGTAAAATAATAAATTTTTTTAATTAAAATTTTAACTTTAAATCTTATCGATAAAAAATTAAATATCGAGAGAGTTAATTTTAAAATTAGACTTCATAGGATTTGAATTGAATTAATTAAATAATTTCGGTACCCATTGATTAATAGAGAGAGAGAGAGAGAATTGTTCCTGTGTTGGGCTCCATAAGACAGCTGCGTGATTCTATCTAATTGTTAAAATGAATTTTTGAAATTTTTGGAGAGAGAGAGAGAGAGATGACTCCATATTCCACACATCCATCCAGTTGTTAAAATGAAGTTTTGGATATTTGTCTTGTGGCACTCGCGTTACTTTCCTCAACTTTGGAACGTTTATTTTATTAGTAAATAAAATACAAAGTAAACTCTTATTTTTATAATTCACTCGAAATATAATTTGCTACGTTATTATACGCATTGATTTTCGAATAAAGCAACGTCAAGGAGAGTGCTCCCATCTCATCTTATATTCCTTTTAAGAATTAATGGTCATCTTTGAGAAATTACCTAAATTTGTCATAATTTGTTTCTATTTTTCTATTTTAATATTTTCTAAAATGTTTTGATAAAAATTATTTTATTATTCATATTATAAAATTCTCGTGTACAATCTTTGATAAAAATACCATTTTTCCTCAGCAAAAAGCAAAAAAGAATGATTCAACTATAGCTCACACTATCTCATTACACGCAACTTTTAAGATGTTGGTCTTGAGATTATTATCCCTTCCCTCACTCTTGCATGGTCTCAACTTATTTCAATCTAATGCGTACGTATTGCAATCTATTCAAAATTCCAAACGTGTGGAAAAAGCTATTAAACCCAACAAAGGAGTCGAAAATCAAAGGCAATTGAATGACTTGGGACATTTTTGAGGAAGACTTGGACTATCATTAGAAATCCCTGCATGTTAAGAGTGATTGATGTTTAAAGCACCATGGAAACCAAGACCAAACATGGACAGATGTCCCCAAAAAAAAAATTACTTATTAACAATAAAACGTAATATTTTTAAAAAATATTACAACATATGATGTTTAAGAAATTAGTATTACACTAAATTGATTATTTGGTTGTATCATCATTTATGTGTATGAGAAGGAGTGTACACAAGGGCAATTGGAAAGAAGAGGACGGGCGCTTATAGTAAGCTGCTCCCTAAGATAATAAGTAACTATTTTTTATATAAATATTAAAAAATTTTAAACTCCGAATATTATTTATCTTTTTTAAAAATTATAACCTGATCATCAACATTTATAATTTGGGGGATTCTTTGAAGAAAATAGCACTAATATAAGGAACGGCCCATAAAGATGTTGGCACCGACTGATGCGAAACATTTGAATTTTGAGCGATGAAAAGGAGGCCAAGTGTGCATTAGACCCATTGACCAATCAATGTATTTGCTGGTTTTTATTCAGGGGCATTGAAAACTATGGGGCGGCGGAGAGAGAGAGAGAGAGAGATTTATCTGGGATCATGGAGATTAGCCTGTGGTTTCCATGGTGTCTCACACTACTTTTGGCATGTAATATCACAAAAAATGGTTCAGCTGTATCCACATCCACTGCCATTATGTGTATCAAAAGTGAGAGACAAGCTCTTCTACAATTCAAGCAAGGCCTCAATGACTTTGGTCAGCTCTCCTCTTGGGGAAGCCAACAAGAGGACTGCTGCAACTGGTTGGGAGTCTCTTGTAACAACCAAACTGGTAACGTTGTTGAACTTAGTCTGTCCGACATGTCTTTGCAAGGTCCGATCTCTACTTCATTGGTTGGGTTGCATGGTCTAACTGTTTTGGTCCTGTCTAGGAATAATCTTGTGGGTGAAATCCCAAATCAACTTGAAAATCTTCATGCTCTTAGGACTTTAGACCTCTTTTCGAATAATCTTGTGGGAGAAATCCCAAATCAACTTGGGAATCTTCATGCTCTTAGGACTTTGGACCTCTCTTTGAATAATCTTGTGGGAGAAATCCCAAATCAACTTGGGAATCTTCATGCTCTTAGGGCTTTGGACCTCTCTTGGAATAATCTTGTGGGAAAAATCCCAGATCAACTTGGGAATCTTTCTACCTTGCAAAGGTTGGGTCTTGGCTTCAATCGTGCTTTAAGTTCAACAAAACTTGAGTGGCTTGCAAGTCTTTCACAGTTGTTCTACATTGATTTGAGCTATATTAACCTCACTACTGCCTCTGATTGGCTACAAGTGGTTAATACTCTCCCATCGTTGATGTCTTTGTCATTGGACTATTGTTCACTCCCAATCGTACTCTTTCCAACAACTCTATCACATTTTAATTCTTCCAAAACACTTCAGGAAATTTCTCTCATTCATAACAATCTCAAGTCTTCCATATTCAATTGGTTGTTCAACTATAGCAACTCATTATCAACTCTTGATCTTGGTGGCAATCCGTTGGACGATGCACTTCCAAACTTTTTTGGAAACATGATCTCCCTTCAATTCTTGTTTCTCTCTGAAAATCAACTCCACGGAGGGATTCCAAAATCTTTTGCAAATATGAGCAGCTTAAATACCTTAGATTTATCCCAAAACAATTTGACTGAGATCATACCCGAGAGTATTGGAAACATTTCCACACTTCAATATCTTGATCTTTCCCAGAATCTTTTGCAAGGAACATTTTTTGAAGGCCACATGTCCGGTCTTTCCAACTTACAAATTTTGTATCTGTCTTACAATAATTTGTTGATTATCAACATGAGTTCCAATTGGATTCCGCCTTTTCAACTGCAGACTCTAGATTTGAGCCATTGTAGGGTAGGTCCTGATTTCCCCAATTGGTTACGCAGGCAAATCCAACTCACTGTACTTGATATCTCTCATGTTGGAATTCAAAAATCAGTTCCTAGTTGGTTTTGGGACGAACTAACTCCTCAGTTAGATTATCTGAACATGTCTGGCAATCAAATGTGGGGCACCATTTCAAGTTCAGCATTTCAATCCGTAAGTTTTCCAAAAATCTTTGTCACTTTGGACTTGAGTTCTAATCACTTTGAGGGTCAGGTACCAACATTTCATGGAAACTCGACCTATATAGATCTATCCAACAATCAGTTTTCCGGACCTCTCCACACCCTGTGTCTGACTAAACTTCTCTTGTTGGAAATGCTTGACCTCTCAAACAACTTATTATCAGGGGAGATTCGTGGTTGTAAATCAAGTTTTTCTAACTTAGCTATGCTAAATCTGGCAAACAACAAATTTTCTGGCAAATTTCCAGATGTCATAGGTTCATCATGTCAACTAGCAAGCTTGCATTTGGAGAATAACAGTTTTACAGGAGTTTTGCCTTGGCAGTTGCAGCATTGTGAGAAGCTACAAGTGATGGACATGAGAATAAATAAATTTTCAGGAAACATGCCCATGTGGTTAGGACAAAACCTATTAAATTTGGTTATTCTAAGCTTACATGCTAATAACTTTGTTGGAAGTATTCCAATTCATCTATGCAGTCTGACCAAACTTCAGATATTGGACCTCTCTTCAAATAACTTCTCTGGTTCTATACCAACTTGTTTCAGTAATTTTACTGTAATGGCTCACTCTGGGAGTTCAAATTTAACCATTAATATCAACACCAAAATCTTGGGGATTGAATGGGTTGGACAATATTCCGATGTGTATCCTAAAATTGATTATGCAGCATTAGCACTGAAAGGTGGGGAATTTCTATACAAAAACACTCTGGGACTAGTGAAGGGCATCGATTTATCAAGCAACAAATTAAGTGGAAAAATTCCACAGGAAATCACTCTTCTTACTGGATTGATTTCTTTAAACCTTTCAAGAAACAATTTGATTGGACAAATCCCTTCCCAAATTGGTCAGATGCAACAGTTAGAATCTCTTGATTTATCCAGAAACAAGTTGCAAGGACTCATTCCAAGAAGTCTTTCTTCTCTGAATTTTCTAAGCTACTTGGATTTGGAAAACAACAATTTGTCAGGTAGAATTCCTAGAAGTACTCAGCTAGACTCCATCAATGCTACTGCATATGAGGGGAACAAGGGACTATGCGGCCCTCCACTCACAAGTTATTGTCCAGGAGACAACATAGCTGAAAGCCCATCTGATGCGAGCAACAATGGTGAAGCAAATGCACAGGAGGAGGAGAATGAGATAATTGATCTAGGGTTCTATGTTTGTATGGGGTTTGGGTTCATAGTTGGATTTTGGGGAGTATTTGGGACTTTACTTGTTAAGGTTTCTTGGAGAATTGCCTGTGTCATGTTTGTAATCAGTATGAAGAACGAGATTCATGTGACAGTAGTTGTGAATATGGCTAGGCTGAAGAGGTGGATGCACGTCCAAAGGGTAAGAAAACCATTCAACCCACTTCTTATACATCTTTCCCAATATTGACATTGCACCAATCATGAATTAATATTAAAGATCAGCTTTCATGTTTTCAGAATGAGCTGCAGCGGAAAATGCCTGATTTGGCCAAGCTTAACCTGGATGGCGAGCATGTAGTGTGAATGGATTAAGTACCTTCCTTTCTTGAAATAAAGAGTGTAGCAAGATGCGGATGATCATGTCACTAGGGGGTGTCATAGCTCGATGTTTCATCACTGTGGCCGCCATCTCGATAATGTATTCTCCCTTTCTCCTGATACCTTTGTGTGGCACTTCATAACATTCTATTTGATGGATTTGATATTGCAGTGATATTTATCCAATTTTTGCTCATCTTATATGATGCTTGGTTAATTTGCACACACACACACACACACCTACGTGCCGCGCGCGCGCGCGCATGCACTCATGAGCACATCTGTGTATATTGATAGTGCCCACGTAGGGGCAGTTACTTTTGAATTTCAAAAGTAAAGGGTAATGGGTAGAACCCATTACCCACTCTCCACTAACTACCCCCCCTCTCTCTCTCCTATTTTCTCTAAAAAACAAGGACGTTTATTCTTATGAGACTCCTACGTGAATGTGTATTACAATAGAGAGAATTAACATCTTTGCTGAGAGAGAAAAGAGACTTATTCTATTTTTGAGAGTTAGAATAATTGTTGAGTAAAACAATTATTCAGAGGGTTTTCCGATCAACGTTAAATCACCGGATTAAGGGTTGGTTCGTTGTGATATTGAGATGATAGTTCGATTACGTGACTATCATCCCGACTTCGAGTGGTTCGTGTTCAGAGTTTGTGGTTCCAGAGATTTTCAGCATCACCATTTGAGCTATATCGCAAACTCAAACTTTTACGGTTTCGAAATTTTATTTTATTACTTCCGCTGCGTGTATGAGTCACGTTTAAATCTAACATTGGTATCAGAGCATGTTAGAAATTTTTCAAATAATTTTTTGAAATAAAATTTGGGTATAAAAAAAATATAGGGTATAAAATTTGGGGTTCGGATCGCGGATGAGTTTCGTGAATCCAATTATACTACTGTGTTACCCAACTCACGTAGAACATGAAAATAATTTTTTCGTAATTTTTTGGACACGTTTAAGTCATGAAAATTCCGGTTGAAGCATTCGGCCGTGAATAGTGACCGAACACTTCAACCCCAGATTTGACGAGATTTAGGTCAAATTGGTTCATAAAAATAGTAGATCTGTATTTGCCTCTGTTAGATCTATATTTTGGTATATATATTGCATGTATTTGATACCGGAAATTGAGATTTTCGATTTGAGGGTCGGAGAAAATACACAGTTACAGAAAGGAAGAAGAAGGCGCGTGCGTGACACGCGCGAGGAGGCGCGTGTCACCCAGCAGGGGGTGGGAGCGTGCACTACACGCACGAGAAGGCGCGTCTATGCACATCGCCCCAGCGCGTGCATCTCACGCGCGAGTAGGTGCGTGAGATGTCGGGTCTGACGTGGGTCAAACCCGACCCGGTTCATACCCGACCCGAACAGGGGATCCGGACCGGGTTCCGGGTCCCGACCCGGATCTGCGTCCGGATCTGGCCCAGGGGTCGCGGGCGCGTGCGTGCAGGCGTGTCCCCGCGCGCCCTCGCGTCAGGCGAGTCTGTGGACTCGCACCGAGCGCGTGCAGGCGCGTGCCTGCCGTGAGACAGAGACATGGGGGCGCGTGAGACACCCCGCCGTGAGCCTGGTGGCTCGTAAACCCTCCCGGCGGCGCGTAGGTCATCCTAAAATTGGAATTTTCTGATTTTTTGAGGGTTTTATGATAAAAAGTGACTAATTGTGGGTTTTTATGTACTGAATCCTATTCCGAATGGTGAGATGCAATCACGGATTATGGTGTATGGTGTCCGTTGACTCATACACTCGTCTTGGGATCTGTATTCGAGTCATTTTGGTTTTGGTGATTCGTAGGGTACATAAAATTGTGAACTAAGCATCAATATGTCACTAATGTCTCTTTTTTTCTATGTGACAGAGACATGGCTGCAATGAAGACTGTCGTTCTAGATCTCGTAAAGGGAGACAAGTTGAACGGTGACAACTATGATATTTGGCATCGGAAGGTTCAGTTTGTCTTCGAGGAACAATAGCTCGGGGAAGTTCTTAAGAACGAGATGGTGGACCCCGGGGAGGGTACCACGGCACAAGCGCGACGGGATCAGGAGGTGTATCGTGCTTGGAAAAAGAAGGATGGCCAAGCGAGGGTGATCCTTCTTAGCAGCATACACGATGAGCTGATTCCCATCTATGAGCAGTATCCTACTGCACAATCGATCTGGCATGCTCTGAGAGAGCACTATGGCGCCCTGTCAGCTCCTAAGTTGAGGATGTTGACTTATAAATTCATCACTTACAAGAAGAGGCACGATCATACTATGAAGCAGCATTTAATGCATATGTCGAGTATGATCGCCTCTCTGAAGAGTATGGGGGAGCCGATGTCTGATGAGCTTTAAGTACTGGGTGTGATCCAGTCTTTGCCTGACTCCTGGGATGTGGTTAAGACCTATCTCACGCACACTGAGAGTATTCGTACTTTCATGGAGGTGAGTAGGCATTGTGAGCTCGAGGAGGAGCGTCAGGAGGTGGCTAGGTCTTCTTATGCTCATGCTAACATTGCGGAGTCGAGTAAGGGCTCCCGAGGAGTAAAGCGCAAGTGGCGCAAACATGAGAAGAAGGCCAAGGGCCAAGGCAAGAAGAAGCAATCTGCTAAAACCGATGACAAAGGACAGAAACGCAAGAAGAAGGAGCTCGATAAGAGCAAGGTCCAATGCTATGTGTGTGGCAAGACTAGGCATTTCGCACGCGAGTGTGGCGAGCGAAAGGTAAGTCATTCTTCTTTACATGGTTTGAGTTACGTGTCATCCAGTGTGATGCTCGCTAACTCTTCTCCTTTGTGGATTGTAGACTCAGGAGCCACGGACCATGTAGCTCGTGACAGGAGTGCGTATGTGGAGTTCCGCCGTTTGAGTCCCCAGGCGAGGAGGCTATACGTGGGGAATGGAGCATTTATTGAAGTAAAAGGGATTAGCACTTGCAAGCTATTGCTGCGAAGTGACCAAGTCTTATATCTTCATGATGTTTTGTATGCTCCTGAGATTAGGCAGAATCTTGTATCTGTCCAATGTTTGGATTTGTTAGGATATTCTGTGCTTTTGGGAAACTCTAGAGTTTCCATTTCATATGACAGTTCTTTGATATGTTCCGGTTTGGTCCATGAGGGACTTTATGTACTGGATATGATTTCATTTTATGAGATTTATTCTTCTTCTACTATTGCTTTTGCATCTGATAGTGCAGTGGATGATGTGAATGTATGGCATAGTAGGCTTGGCCATATAGGGCAAGAGAGGATGACCCGGTTAGCTACGAGTGGCTTGTTGGGCCTGCTAACGAATGTCCAGTTGCCCATGTGTGAGTTTTGCCTTGCGGGCAAAGCCACTAGAAAACCATTTGGGAAAACAATGAGAGCTGGGACTCCATTGCAATTGGTCCATTCCGACATTTGCGGACCCATGAATGTGAGAGCCCGAAACGGAGCAACTTATTTCATTACGTTCATAGACGACTACACGCGTTTCGCTTACGTCTACCTGATCTCGCACAAGTCTGAGGCACTAGAGTGTTTCAGGAGGTTTATCAGCGAGGTTGAAAATCAGCTAGACATGAGGGTGAAAACTCTCAGAACCGATCGGGGGCGCGAGTATCTATCTGAGCAGTTTAAAGAGCTCTGTTTCGATAGAGGCATTACTAGACAGTTGACTATTCCTGCTACTCCTCAGCAGAACGGAGTAGCCGAGAGAAGGAATAGGACTCTGTTGGAGATGGTGAGGTCGATGATGGCGCAGGCTAACTTACCTATCTCCTATTGGGGGGATGCGTTGTTGACTGCAACCTACGTCTTTAACCGTGTTCCGACGAAGTCTGTAGTCAGCACCCCATACGAGCTTTGGACAGGGAGACAGCTTGACCTTAGCCACTTGAGGCCATGGGGTTGCGCTGCGTATGTTCATGATTCCTCGCATCAGTACGGCAAGTTAGGCCCGCGAGGAAAGAAGTGTATCTTTATTAGATACTATGAACAGTCCAAGGGACATGTGTTCCTAGGAGAACATAAGGACGACACTGTCACTGAGATAGAGTCTCGTGATGCCACTTTTCTCGAGAGTGATTTCCCTAAGAGAGGAGAAATCGATCGAGACTTCACCTTCTATGAGATGGATGAGCCTAGCGGCTCAGCCGAGCCCAGTGGCGGGACTCAAGAGCCGATTACGGATCTTGGTCCTAGTGGGAGCGGTCTATCTGAAGGTGTGGAGGCTCTCTCTCCTCGTAGGAGTACTCGAGGACATGTGCCTCGACGTCGTTTCCCGATTGAGGATGAGATCCTCATCGTGACTCCCGAGGATGACGAAGAGCCTAGAACTATACAGGAGGCTCTCGAGGGTTCGGCAAAGGACCATTGGTTATAGGCCTTGAACGAGGAAATAGAATCAATGAGAGTCAACGAAGTCTGGGAACTAGTTGACTTACCTGAGGATAGAAAGGCAATTGGGAACAAGTGGGTTCTCAAAATTAAAAGAAAGGCCGACGGATCGATTAAGAGGTACAAAGCCCGTCTGGTAGCCAAGAGTTACACGCAAACTAAGGGCATTGACTACGAGGAGACTTTCTCCCCAGTAGTCAAGTTTACTTCGATCCGTCTACTTTTGGCGATTGTCGCTAGTCTGGATCTAGAGTTACACCAGATGGACGTTAAGACCGCCTTCCTTAACGGGAGCCTGGATGAGGAGATTTACATGGAACAGCCCCCCGGGTTCATTCTAGTAGGTCAGGAGAAAAATGTCTGTCGACTTTGGAAGTCGATATACGGCCTGAAGCAGTCATCCAGGCGGTGGTACCTAAGATTTCACGGGGAGGTGATATCTTACGGTTTTACGATGGTCGAGGAGGATCATTGTGTCTATCTAATTCGGTCCGATAACTCTTTTGTGATCCTGTCATTGTATGTGGATGACATAATGTTTGATGGAAACGATATTTAGTATTTAATGACCATCAAAGTGTGGTTGTCATCCAGCTTCGACATGAAAGACATGGGTGAAGCTGAGTTCATCCTCGGAGTTCAGATCCAGAGGGATCGCTCGAGAAAAATGTTAGCTCTTTCACAAGAGACCTACATTAAGAAAATTCTCGAGCGTTTTGTGATGAGTGATTGTAATCCCATAGATACTCCGATCGCCAAAGGTGAAGGCGTGAGTCTGGAAATGTGTCCGAAAACTCAGGAAGAAGTAAGGGAAATGCTTAAAGTACCTTACTCCAGTACAGTGGGAAGTTTAATGTACACAATATTGTGTACTAGACCGGACATTTGTTATGCAGTTGGTCTGGTGAGTAGATATTAGGCAAATCCTGGAAGGGGTCACTGGAGAGCAGTGAAAAGGATTTTCCAATATCTAAAGGGAACTCCAAACTTTTCCTTGAGTTACGGGGGAGGTGATTTGCGCCTTGTGGGCTATTCAGACGCCGACTGGGGAGGCTATTTGGATAAGCGCAAATCGACATCAGGTTTTGCTTTCTTGCTCAATGGCGGGGCCATATCTTGGAGCAGTACGAAGCAAACCTATGTTGCTCTATCTACGACGGAGGCTGAGTTCGTGGCATGCTCAGTTGCAGTTCAGGAGAGTGTTTGGCTCCGCAGACTACTTGATGACTTAGGGATTGTAGCGGATAGTGGGAGGCCAGTCATGATTTACTGTGATAATCAGGCCGCTATCGCTTACACACGAGACCCTAAGTTTCATAGTAGGACCAAACACATTGACACCAGATACCATTACGTTAGAGACATCATCGAGAAGGGTGAAGTGACCAGTACATTTCGACACACAGCATGGTGGCTGACCCCTTCACCAAACCCATTACTAGAGACTCCTTTCTAGGGCATAGAGAGTCATTGGGTTTGAGTATTTTCTGACATTTCTCAGTTTGTACTTATTGATGACATTGATGCTTATTGATTTTCTATATATATGATTATAGTGCATTTTTCAGTCACTTTTGTGTTATATTTTCATTTAATGCACTTGCTTTCATTGTCATATATATATTTTGTGATGTGATAATAGATATGTCAGGCAGGCGAGGTCGACTCTCTCACACGAGTGACAACCTCCAGCTCTGAGTGAGCGGGGATGAGACGGCTTCTAGCTGTAAGAGGCTTTGAGAGTGGCCCTGCTAGAACATAAGTCGCCCTGATACGTGTTCAGGATGAGGTCATATGCGATATGACCGACATGGACGTACCCACATCCATGTAGCCTGTGAGTAGCCAGGTTTGAGATATCAGATATCACCTGCGTTTTGTGATATTGTCGCTGAGGTACTCTCTCTGAGATCTCTGAGTAAAGTCTTATGTGTAGACTGAGTCCCTATACCTGTACAATATTAGAGAAATCTGACATATGCCCTTTTTTGAGAGATGAGGGAATAACACTGTGGCACGTATTTCATACCACGTGTGAAAAGATGACTTGGGATAGTGGGAGCTATATTACTTGAGACATTAAATTGAAATTTATCCCCGAGCCCCACTGTGTGAGACCCGAGATCTATTGGGTGGGATCTCTTGTGCCCTTATTATTTTCAGCTGTTTCTTGAGGTTTTGATTCAGTGTTTGCTACTTTAGTCTATTTACCGATGGCGCGGAAGATAAATTGAGATCTGAGTGACAGATCTAGGAAAGCAACTGAGTTGAGACCAATAGATTCGAGTTTGGGAAAGGAAGATCAATTGACACTGCATCACTGTTTTGTATTCACCGACCGGTCTTTTATGTTCATACATATATGGATTTGAACATAATAGTGAATACATAGTCGAGCGATATCTGGGGATTACTTTCGATGAGGAAAGTAGCTCGATGGATGCAATTTGTCTTGGATCTAGGGTACTGCAAGTTTTTTCTTTTGATACTAACGGTGACTACTCGGTCATCCTAACAGGTGTATCGAGAAGTCTTTATTTGCAGGTGTACTCGCTAGTCGCACGATGTCCAACCCTGTATGAAAACCCAGTAGGGTGATATGGTAGATTACATGAGTTGTGATCTTTAGACGGATATATTTTGCCCTCGTGTGCAAGTGGAAGATATTGATAGTGCCCACGTAGGGGCAGTTACTTTTGAATTTCAAAAGTAAAGGGTAATGGGTAGAACCCATTACCCACTCTCCACTAACTACCCTCTCTCTCTCTCTCTCTCTCCTATTTTCTCTAAAAAACAAGGACTTTTATTCTTATAAGACTCCTACGTGAATGTGTATTGGCTGAGAGAGAAAAGAGACTTATTCCATTTTTTAGAGTTAGAATAATTGTTGAGTAGAATAATTATTCAGAGGGTTTTCCGATCAACGTTAAATCACCGGGTTAAGGGTTGGTTCATTGTGATATTGCGGTGATAGTTCGATTACGTGACTATCATCCCGACTTCGAGTGGTTCGTGTTCAGAGTTTGCGGTTCCGGAGATTTTCTGCATCACCGTTTGAGGTATATCGCAAACTCAAACTTTTACGGTTCCGAAATTTTATTTTATTGTTTCCGCTGCGTGTATGAGTCACGTTTAAATCTAACGGTGTATTTAAAATTGTATTTATTTGATAGGTTCAAAATTTTAGAAAATAAATGACAAATAATTAAAAAAAAAAGATTTTTTTTTGCTAATTTTATCCTACTATCTACAAAATTTTCTACTCTTCATCACAAAAGCTGTCATGAATTGTGATGATTGAAAAATTTATCACCAAAGCTATGCCAATAATCTTTATAAAATTCAGCAGGTATTCATTGCTCAACTCATCCCCAAAGTTCGCAACAAGAGATTTTCTTTGCTAAATTTATTCCTATCGACAACTCCTACAACTTTGTTGCAAAACTTTCATGGAAATCTTAATGGGCTTTAGCAACTACATAAATAAAGAAAACTCTTTGCATTAGTCACGAATATCTAAATACAGTAAAAAATTTAGCGACGAATATTTTTTTGTGACTAATTAACAATAACTTTAGCCACAAATCTAGATATCCATCGTTAAATTTAATGACGAATATATTTTCATCGTAACTTAAAGATGATTTTAGTCATAAAATTGTTTTGTGGTTAATTTACGATGGATTTAACTTCAAATATAATTTCATCGCTAAATTTAGTGACGAACAACATAATTCGTAACAAAATTTAGTCATGAAATTTACTTTCGTCACTAATTAGCCACGAATTTAGTTATAAAAATTCATTGATGACTAATTAGCCATGAATTTAATGACGAAAATTCATTCATAGCAAATTAACCACGAATTTAGCAATAAAAATTTATTCGTAATTAATTAGTCAAGAATTTAGTCATAAATATCAAGTTTGTTGCTAATTTTGACATGAAAATTTTTTTATCGTAAATTTTATCGTTAATTAGTGACGATTTTAGTTTTTGTGACTAATTTCACCACTAAATTTCGTCTCTAAAGTCGTAATTTTTTTTTTTTTTTTTTTTGTATTTTTGCATTGAAATGTTACAAAAGATCCAAACGTGGGATAAAATGACACTAAGCCCAACAAGGTAGTCAAAAAGTAAATGAGTCAAAACGTAAAAGCAATTGAAATGTGGTGGAGCCAAAATAAAATTTAGTAGTTTAATCTAATTTATTGTTTATTTATCCAATATTGATCTCTTTCTTAAGAAATAATTTATACTTTAAAATATTTTTTTAAAAACAAATTATAATTTTTAAGAAATAAATAATATTTGAAAATATAACAATATTATTTTTTTCATCAAATCATAGACAAATTGATATGATCGTGATTATTGGGAATTCTCTTTACACAATCTTCCAAAATTTTGGGCTTTGGAAGTTGAGTAGACTAGTTTGTTGGCACATTAAAAGCTAAGGTTGCAAAATGGTGAGACACAGTGATTGGCGGCTATTGAACTAGATTCCACCCGTTCTGGCAATCACTTCACTTAAATGTACTACTTTTCTTTTCCACTAACATTTCTGAAAATTACAAAAGGGATATGCATAGGTTTTCCAATAAAGCAATGTCAAGGAGAGTGCCCCCATTTCATATATTTCTTTTCAAGAGTTTATGGTCTTGTTTGATAAATTATATATATATATATATATATTATGAAATGTAAAGGAAATAGAAAGGACTCAAAGATAATGGGAGAACAATGATTTTATTTTTCTATTTTTTATTGTCCACCATGAGATTACAAGCATACATATTTATAGGTATTTCAAGAGATAATGAAAAGACTACAATTTAATAACCATAAGTAAACTCAAAAGCCAAAGGTTATCATATCATTGAAGAGTAGTCTAAAAGCCAATAGTCATTCTTGAACATATGAATAGACATCCACAAATAAATACATATCATTTATAACACTCCCCCTTGGATGTCTATTGTATAAAGAATATGTCTCGTTAAAACCTTACTAGAGAAAAACCCTGTGGGACAAAAAAGAACCCTAGTGAAGGAAAAAGAGTACATCATTACTTATACATGTATTTTGATATTACACTCCCCCTGTTGAGGTCATTACTTAATATCCTTAGGACGTCGCATTCCAATCTTATGAATCAATTTCTCAAATATTGTGGTGGGTAATGCTTTTGTAAATAAATCTGCAGGATTCTCACTTGATTGAATTTTCTGTATGTCAATATCTCCACTTTGTAGTAGATCATGTGTGAAAAATAATTTCGGGGAGATATGTTTCGTCCTATCACCTTTGATGTATCCACCTTTTAATTGGGCAATACAAGCTGCATTATCTTCAAAAAGTGTCGTTGGAGTCTTCTTGTTTATTAATAACCCGCATGATTCTTGAATGTGAGAAGTCATCGACCTCAACCACACGCATTCACGACTTGCCTCATGGAGTGCAATTAATTCGGCATGATTTGATGAAGTGGCAGTTAGAGTCTGCTTCATAGATCTCCAAGATATCGCTGTTCCACCATATGTAAATACATAACCTGATTGAGACTTGGCTTTGTGTGGATCAGATAAATATCCCGCATCTGCATACCCAAGTAATTGTGCATTTGATTCATGAGGATAAAATAGACCCATATCAGTCGTTCCTCGGAGATATCGAAAAATGTGCTTAACCCCGTTCCAATGTCTTCTGGTTGGAGTAGAACTATACCTTGCTAATAAATTTACAGCAAAAGCAATATCAGGTCGGGTATTATTAGCAAGATACATTAAAGCACCAATTGCGCTTAAATATGGTACTTCAGGACCAAGTATCTTCTCATTATTATCCCGAGGACGGAAAGAATCATTTCGTATATCAAGTGACCGAACAACCATTGGGCTGGTTAATGGGTATGAGTTGTTCATATTAAATCGTTTTAAAACTTTCTCAGTATAAGTTGTTTGATGAACAAAAATCCCGGTCTTTAAGTACTCGAACTGCAGGCCGAGACAAAATTTAGTTTTACCAAGATCTTTCATTTCGAATTCTTTCTTTAAATAATTAATTGCATCTGAGATCTCTACAGGAGTGCCAATAATATTTAAGTCATCAACATAAACAGCGATTATTACAAAACCATGTTCGGACTTCTTTATGAAAACACATGGGCAAATATGATTATTTGTATAACCCTCTTTTAACAAATATTCACTTAGACGATTATACCACATCCGCCCAGATTGTTTTAAACCATATAAAGATCTTTGTAATTTAATAGAAAATAATTCTCGAGAATTGCATACTTCTGGCATCTTTAGTCCTTCTGGGACTTTCATATATATGTCATTATCTAGTGCACCATATAAATATGCTGTAATGATATCCATCATTTGCATATGAAACTTTTTCTGTGCTACTAAACCAATAAGATAACGAAAAGTAATAGCATCCATTACCGGGGAATATGTCTCTTCATAGTCAATCCCAGGTCTTTGCGAAAAACCTTGAGCAACTAGTCGAGCTTTGTATCGCACAATCTCATTCTTCTCATTTCGTTTTCGTACGAATACCCATTTATATCCTATTGGTTTGACGCCTTCAGGTGTTTTGACAATGGGCCCAAAAACTGCACGGTTTGAGAGAGATATTAACTCTGTCTGAATTGCTTCTTTCCATTTTGGCCAATCCTCTCTTGATTGACATTCCTTTAAGGTCGTGGGTTCAAAGTCCTCATTTTCACTCAAAATGTCAATTGCCACATTATATGCAAATATATCATCAATGTTCGTATTTCTTCGATCCCATGTCTTCATTGTAGAAGTATAATTGATCGATATTTCTTGATTGTCTATTTCAACTTCTTCTGAAAGTTTTTCTTCTTGGATCGGAGTATTCCCTTTTTCTATACAGTCGATTTGTTCATTTGTTCCTCTTTTCTTTCGAGGGTGTTTGTCCTTAGAACCCATTGGTCTTCCACGCTTCAGGCATGGTTTAGGTTCATTTGTTATGATGGGTTCTTTAGAGACATCAATTCTGATAGGAGCATTTTCTGCTGGAACATGTGATTTTGTTACTCGTTTTGGATCAGAGAAATTATCTGGTAATTGATTTGCAATTTGTTGTAAATGAATGATTCGTTGAACTTCTAGTTCACATTGTTTTGTGCGAGGATCAAAGTGACATAAGGATGGATTACTCCAAGTGATCACTTTTTCCATCTTTTCTTTCCTAGTATTATCGCTCCCTAAAGTTGGAAAGAATGTCTCATCAAACCGACAATCAAGAAATCTAGCATTAAAAACATCTCCTGTCATGGGTTCAAGATATTTGATGATAGAGGGAGAATCATAACCAATATAAATGCCTAATTTCCTTTGAGATCCCATTTTTGTTCTATAAGGGGGAGCAATGGGGACATATACTGCACATCCAAAAGTACGTAAATGAGAGATATTAGGTTCTCTTCCAGAGACCAATTGGAAAGGGGAAGCTTGAGAACTAATTGGTCGGATGCGAACTAGTATTGCTGCATGTAAAATTGCATGTCCCCAAGCACGAACGGGAAGCTTGGATTTCAAAAGTAATGGTCTTGCTATTAATTGAAGGCGTTTAATAAATGACTCGGCTAGACCATTTTGAGTATGAACATAAGCTACAGGATGTTCAACCTTTATACCAATAGACATGCAATAGTCATTAAATGCTTGAGAAGTAAATTCTCTAGCATTATCAAGGCGGATTGTTTTGATGGGATAATCAGGAAATTGTGCTCGTAATCGAATTATCTGAGCAAGTAATCTCGAAAACGTCAGGTTTCGAGTTGATAATAAGCACACATGTGACCATCTTGTAGATGCATCTATTAAAACCATAAAATATCTGAATGGCCCACATGGTGGGTGAATCGGTCCACATATATCACCTTGAATTCGACTCAAAAATGTGGGACATTCAAATTCAATCTTACTTGGTGATGGTTTTACTATTAATTTACCTTGATAACATGCAACACATGAGAATTCATTTGAATGAAGAATCTTCAAGTTCTTCAATGGATGTCCAGAGGAATGTTCCATAATTCGTCGCATCATTACAGATCCAGGATGACCCAATCTATCGTGCCATAAAAGGAATTCATTCTGACTAGTAAACTTCTGGTTTACTATGATATTTATTTCAATTGGTTTAATATATGTATAATAAAGACCCGAAGAAAAGATGCAGTCTTTCCAAAATCTGTTTATGTCCCATTTTAATATTAGTAATGCACAAATACTCATTTGTTCCCAAATTAGTTGTTTCTATATGGTAGCCATTGAGACGAATATCTTTGAAACTTAATAAATTTCGGTGGGACTTGGGTGAGAATAATGCATTACTGACCAAGAAATTTGTTCCTCCTGGTAGTAAAACGTTTGCTCTTCCAGAGCCTTCGATTAAAGTTACACTACCAGATATAGTATTCACATTTTGTTTTTTCATAATAAGATGGGAGAAATATCTTTTACTTTTGAGAATTGTATGTGTAGTTGCACTGTCTACGAGACAAAGATCCTCATCTTCAATTTTTGATCCAATAATATCCATATGGCTTCAAAAACAATAAATAAATAAATAACCAAATAAATAAATAAACAAACAAACAATAAAGTTAAATTTATTATAAAATTGAGAAACGAAAACAATTACATTAATTAAAATCATCATATTCAGTATTCTCAAGAAAATCACCAATTTCTAATTGGGGCAAATTTTCAAGACATTCAAAAATATTATTGAGATCATTATTTCGGTATATTGCATTTGCCTCCACATTCTTATCTTTCTCCTTCAACGAGGCTTGATAAAGCTCGACAAGATGCTTTGGCGTACGACAAGTACGCGACCAATGTCCAATAACCCCACATCGGTAGCATTTATTTTCAACATTCTGGCTAGATCCACCCTTTTCTTGTTTCTTCTCATTACTTTTTCACTTCTGGTTGTTTGTATGATCATTACGATTATTACGGTAAACATTCCAACCACGGCTACGGCCACGGCCACGACCACGACCATGGTGTCGTCCTCGACCACGACCATTTCCATATCCTCGTCCTCGTCCAGAATTGTTATGAGTTGTCGCATTCACTTCAGGGAATGGACTAGAGCCAGTTGGACGAGATTCATGGTTTTTCATTAATAACTCGTTATTTTGTTCAGCCACGAGTAAACAAGAAATTAGTTCAGAATATTTCTTGAAACCTTTCTCTCGATATTGCTGCTGCAGGAGCATATTCGAGGCATGAAAAGTGGAGAGTGTTTTCTCTAACATATCATAATCAGTAATATTCTCTCCACATAATTTTAATTGAGAACTAATTTTAAAATCGGCTGAATTATATTCACTCACTGATTTAAAATCTTGGAATCGCAAATGGATCCAATCATAACGAGCTTTAGGAAGTATTACCATTTTTTGGTGGTTAAATCTTTCCTCCAAACTTTTCCACAATTCAAGTGGATCTTTCACCGTCAAATACTCGATTTTCAAATCTTCGTGGAGGTGGTAACGGAGAAAAATCATTGCCTTGGCTCGATTTTGCAATGTCTCTTGATTATTTTCTTTAATTGTTTCTCCGAGTCCGTTGGCATTCAAATGGATTTCAGCATCAAGGATCCATGACAAATAATTTTTTCCCAAAATGTCGAGGGCCACAAATTCAAGTTTGGTAAGATTTGCCATACAATACTAATACAAAAAAAAAAAAAACAGAAACGAATAGATTAGATTATAATTTATATAAATGTTACTAAGAAATATTATTAGTAATAATATGCTAAGAAATTAAAAAAAAAAAACTAATATCACTCCACTATATCATGTATGAACAACAACATGATTTTTATAAAAAATATCACTCCGCAATTAGGAAAATATTTATGTTCTCACAATCACAAAATAAATGCAATGACAACACAAAAGATTAATTACAATATGCAAATGACAAATCAATGTACCAAGAAAAGTCTAAGAATTGAATCCAAGAAATGCAACTAGTTGCCATGGTACTGTATGTAAGCTGGAAAGCAAAATTGTTCAGAAAAACTAAAGGAGATATATGCTCTGGTGTTAGAGCCAATGATAACTTAATGTACCGTAAAAAGCATACGACCAAAATAAAACAGTCTCATGCTTCTTCACCTGGTCAACAATCAAATAAAATCAAGCACAAATTCTTGCATCCGAACTCAATCATATATCCAAAAATTTGCACAAATAATAAGAGGTCAAGAAAAAAAAATATGGATAAAAAAAAAAAAATAACTTACCGAATATCCTTTGATTGATTAGAGACTCGTGCTGATAACGTATTATGAAATGTAAAGGAAATAGAAAGGACTCAAAGATAATGGGAGAACAATGATTTTATTTCTCTATTTTTTATTGTCCACCATGAGATTACAAGCATACCTATTTATAGGTATTTCAAGAGATAATGAAAAGACTACAATTTAATAACCATAAGTAAACTTAAAAGCCAAAGGTTATCATATCATTGAAGAGTAGTCCAAAAGCCAATAGTCATTCTTGAACATATGAATAGACATCCACAAATAAATACATATCATTTATAACAATATATATATATTACCTAAATTTGTCATAATTTATTTTTATTTTATTATTTTCTAACTTCTTCCATAGAAATTATTTTATTATTCAAATTATAAATTTCTCGTGCACATAGTTTACATTGAGAGAGAGTTTTTTATGACAATTTTATATTAAAAAAATAATTATGACCAACACTTAATGGTTAGCAACCTAAATCATCTTACTACCCTTTTTTCTCGGCAAAAAGCAAAAAAAGAATGATACAATTATAGCCCACCCTGTCCCATTAGACTTAACTTTTGAGGTGTTGGGCTTGAGATTATTATCCCTTCCCCCACTCTTACATCGTCTCAACTTATTTCAATTTGAACCTAACAAAGCTATCTAAACCCAACAAAGGAGTCAAAAAGTGGAGGCAATTGAAATGTGGTAGAGCCAAAGTACTTGATAATTTAAAACATTTTGAAAGAATTTATAGTAAATTTTTGAAACTCTTTAAATACACTCCATTCATATATATATATATATATATATATATATACACACACACACACTCCCATTGAAGATACTCAAACAAAGTTAAAAGAGCAGTTGATTGATCTCGGATCATGGGAATTAGCCTGTGTACGAGCATATGTGTGGTTGTATGATGGTGTGATTACCATCGTTACGATCATCAGGAGGCATAGATCCGTTTGGTACACACCGATTGACAACCGGATTCATGGATGAGCATCAAAAGACCGGAAAAAAGGCCTTGATCACAAGCTAACAAGCTATGACTAGACGTTATAGCTATTGTCAGGAATTTTTGGTGGCGTGCGACAGTGCGTGAGGTTGTGGATAAGGCTGCAATTTGCACTTTCAACTATGCAGAAGGTTACAAACACAGTGGTGTGCTCAGGTGATCAACCTAGCGATTTTGTACCAGAAGCGCATTGGTGCATCGTGACACTTGCGGAGGCGATTCTTGTAAAAAATAGTGGGTTTCCGGTTTCCTTATATAATTCACTCAATATATTTATATCGAGGGAGTTATATTAAGAGAGCATGAAAAAAATGAGGGTTTTTAGATTTATATAAAATTCTAAAGATATTTTTGTAACTTTTTTTTTTCAAACGAGTTTTGATATCATATAAAAATTGAGAGAGTTAAAGAGAAAGAAAAAATTCTCTTGTGTATCTTATATAATGAATAAATGAGGCATTTATACAAATTGGATATGTACACATAAAAAAAAATCTTAAAGTTAAATTAATAAAATATTCTTTTAAATATATGATATATCATTATATTGTAATAGTAGATGGACATTATGATATTTAAGGTAACTTATCTTGACATATGAGGGAATATGCTAGTAATAGTAATAAATGGTTGGCATAATGGCATATTCTCTGAGTATATTCGCAACACATGTTAACAACCTGAAAGCTTCAAGCAAAAGGCCTCATTAATTAGTTTGAGCATTTAAGTTTCGCATCTCCTTTAGTGTATTTCTTCCCTCATACAAATCTGGCCATAGTAAATGCATGGCTAGCAGTGACTGTGATTATAAAATCCAACCATAGTAAAAATGCTATACTCTGAGGTGGGGTTGAAAAGAACATGTGAAAATGCTAGCAGTGACTGTGATTATAAAATCCAACCATAGTAAATAGATTATGAGTTTGCTGTTGTTACATAATGTTGATATTCTACAGTTTTATATTTTGGGTCTGCCATGGCTATGATTCCACATTTTCCACTCTGGCCTTACCCTGTCATCTTCTTTTTGTTTTTCTTTATTAGTGATGCCAAATTGTGAAAAGAGAACGATAACTGGTTTTGAAGTTAAATCAGTAACTTTATATAGCCATCGATGGCAGGATTCAAGTCCTAGTCATGCTTTCTGAACAATTGTCGGATTTTATGGCCCTTGGCACAAATTCCCCATTTGAAGTGTAGTGTCACGCTCCGATCCTCGAATCGATCACGTAACAATTGTTGCATTGTTTCGGTACACGGGCAGAACCTCCCCATATATCAAGACTCCGCAATGCTACATTCCTGAACATATAGACCTCCAGTACACAATTCATCAAAAATAAGGAAAGTATGAAATAATACACATGTAAAGGACCCCTCTGATCCATTCTCTGTACATACAAGCATACGTCGGCACACAATCGGGGAAGGGACTCCTGTACATGCACGCATGCGGTGTAGCCATCCCATCCAACCAGAATTTCTCAGCACCAATAAAGCATTTAAAATATAAGAAGTCCCAAATTATAGTCGCAACATTTTACTAAGACTTAACTGAAGAAAACAAAAAAATATCAGTAAAGTCTAAATGATATGAGATATAAAGGATTTCACAAATCTAAAGAAAAATATCGAAATTTAGAATTACAATCCAAATGCCCCAGTACAGATAAAACATTTTTCAAAAATAGTTAAATCAAAATAGTGAAGTCTCAAATCATAATCGTCGGATTTTACCGATACTTCTCGAAGAACTCAACCAATATCAGTAAAATCCGTACAGTATGAGATGTACAAAACTTCCCTTCCATGGATCTACAAACTACAACTCTCATAAACACTACATTGCTAAATACCTATATAATTCAGCAAAATATCCTTCACATGCTCTAACGTGCAATCTCCCAACTAAATATCCTCTGAAAAATATGGAAAGAGGGGTGAGTATTGAGAATACTCAGTGAGTGGGGGGTTGATATCATGAAATTAATACGTGTGGTGAACATGGAGTATCAAAATTAGTATACTAAATACATTTCTCAAATTTACATAATTTTTTTTTTCAAACAACGTGTTATGTTTCAAATATACACATCAAATCATTCATATGCATCCAGATCACTTTTAGAAATTGATAGAGCTGGCCAAAAAACTCGTTCCCGGCAAGGTTCAACCATGACCAATGACAGGCGTATCGAAAATTTTTCAAATGCATGTGAAGTTCAAATATAGCTCTCTACCCCGACGTTGGTCACGGGACTCCCTCAATGCTAGACCACCTATTCTGACGGCCCTCTCCTTTTGGTTTAAGTGGGCTAGTCCGTAATCTGGGCCATGGGCCTCCCCCAGTACTAGACCGCCTATTCTGACGGCCCTTTCCTTTTGGTTCAACTGGGCTACTCTATGATCCATAAAACATGACGTTTGGGGATACCTCCTGCAGAAGTGTATCCGAACACAATGAGTGTTTCAACAAACGCCCTTCGTAGCTACGGTTGTCCCCTAGGGACTATATCATATCCATCAATTCTCATGGACTCTCAGTCCATGTACCAAATTAGTATCAATCAAACTTGTCAAGATGTATAGACATAACAAAAATCATGTTTCAGAATTTCAAAACATGACATGATATCATTTTTAACAATTCACATGGATGCATATTATCAATTCATTTTCAGACATTCTATTATCACAAAACATTTATCAAAACCTTTAACCATATCATTTTTTTCACACGAATAAATTATGTCATTTCTGAAAACGGTAAAACATGCTTTGATATTAATACAATGATATTGTAATTCCCACTCACCTCTAGGGAGGGTATCAACTTCCTATTTCCACAATTAATCCAAAATGACTCCTTTCAAGTTTCCGAAAGGTCAACCTAAACCAATCATCAATTTTCCAAATATTCTCAGGGTTTATCAAATTTTCCTAATTTTGTACAAATCTTAATTCCTCCAATTCATGAATACACTCTAATGTCATCAATTGTATTTTATCTATAGATAAATAATATAATCAAAGTCAAGTTTAATTCAATCTAAAAGACCATTCAAAGTCAAAAGCAAGCATGAATAATCAGTTTTCTAGTAGGTAGAAATTTTTCAAAAAATCTTAAATTTTTCAATTCTCATTCAAACGTTTCAAACCATATATCATTTTCAAGATGTGAAAGTCTATTTTCATAATATGGAGATTGCATTTAAATTGTCTATATACAGGACAAATTATAATGAAAAAAAAAAGATTACAACAGTCTTTCAACTCTAACCTAAATTTCCAAACTATCCTTTCATACACTTACCATTATGCAATTAACAACTCCAAAAACGACCTAAGAAAGATATTGGATGTCACAGTATCCTTTATTCTATAAAATATTCCATTCCAAACCCAAAATTATAATATTTTTGCATGCACATTTTTAAATCAAATTCTAAGGAAAACGATTCTAATCAATCCAACAAATTCTATTATCCTCTAACATGCTTCTCTCGTATCAGACAACCTAGTTCATATAAAATTCTAAATTTAACCTTAATAATTCCATATAGAATTTCAGAAAAATACAATCTAGTCAAATCCAACATACATTCTAGACATATACAAGACTTCTCACCCTAAACTAACCTAAAGTTCATTCAATTTATCAAAAGGATCAGAAATTCCCTCACCTAGGCTTTCTCGATTTGCATACCTAACTTCCGTGCGTCGTTCGGTTCAATCTGGAACCTGCAATATTTCCAAATTAAAGCAAATTTTAGCAATTAAACCTAATTACTAAGAAAATTCGAAACCCTAGAGTTAGGATTAGGAATCAGCCCTTACCTACGTAGAGAATGGAGTTTGCAAGTTCGCGGCTAGGATTTTGAAGTCCAACTGATGGATGCGCAGCAGGGGTTGCAGGAAGAAGTGCTCACAGTGAGCATTGTGAGCGAGCAAAGAAGGGAGAGGGAAAACTGTTCATGCGCGAGGGAGAAGAAGAGCTCTGTTCACGCGCAGGAAAGAGGGTGAAAGAGAGAAGGAAAGATGGCTGCGTGCGGTGGCCGGAGGGGGGCGAAGGGGTGATTCGCTAGAGAGAGAGAAAGAGAGCGAGTTGTGGGAGAGTGCAGAGAAGAAGAGAGAGAAATAGAGAGAGAGAGAGAGAAACAGAGAGAAGGAGAGGCGGTGGCTCGGCAATGGCGGTGGAATCCGCCGGTGAGTGGGGAGATGTGGCGGAGGAGAAAGGCGGAGAGAGCGACGGACGAGAGGAAGTGAGAGTTCGAGAGAGAGACGGAGATGAGAGGAAGAGAGTGATTAGGGTTTCAAACCCTAATTGATTTAGGGGAGAGGGAGGCACTGCATTTTGGC
Organism: Dillenia turbinata; assembly: GCA_037126225.1. Lineage (NCBI taxonomy): Eukaryota > Viridiplantae > Streptophyta > Magnoliopsida > Dilleniales > Dilleniaceae > Dillenia > Dillenia turbinata. Next base: position 26,594,755 of record JBAMMX010000020.1, on the reverse strand, counting down.
AAAAATGTAGTGCTCCTCTTTTTTTTTTTTTTTTAAATATAAATAAGTAAATAAATATTCATATGTATATTTATACCCACTTTTTTCACTAAATTTTAAATTCCATAAAAATTTGGATTCACTACGAATCAGGACACGGTAATTTATATAAACCCAAAATTTAAATTTTATACCTCAAAATCGAAAATCAATATAATTTAAAATTTACCTTTATATTATAATGATATTAACAAAAATTCTAACCCTGTATTTTCGGTGTTACATATAGAATACGTATACATTTTGATTTGTTAGTGAAAATCAAAATCAAAATAATTCTCATTCTCATTTCAAAATTTTGCGAACCAATATTGAAAATCATTCTATTTGTGCCAATAGATAGTGGAAATGTTATCATGGATTCGTGCAAGATTTACATTTTTTTAAGTTAGGTAATGTTCAATAATAATATTTAGGGAAAAAGAATTTAGTCAATGGTAATTTGAGTCACAGCAAAGATGATCTTTTTGATAGCTATTTTGCTATATAAATTGAATCACATTAATAAAAATGTTGTCTCTTTATGATAATGTTATTTATTTTATTTGAACCAATATTGTGTTATTTGTTTTTTTTTTTTTTCAATATGGGGTATATAGGTTTAAAATTATGCATTGAAGGCTAATCTATCATGGTTGAAGGCATAGATTGTTGATTAACTGACCAGAATAATTCAAGGAGGACCCAAAAATGGTGGGTCCATTCTCCAGTCCCACAGCCCCTAGTTTGGTGACCCTTTTAGATCCTCCATTGTCTTTTGTAAGAAGAGTGTCCTATTCATTCTGTCATTTATTGGCTTTTACCCAATCAAATATCCCAGATCATTTAATTGGGTTTTTTTTTATTTATTTTTTATTTTTTTTGAGTTTCCTCTCTGGATTATGAGGAAAAAAATGAAAAATTGTCCCTAATTAGAAACTTCATAGGTAGTTTTGATTAATAATTCCATTTCCAATCCCACCAGGCATGCATTAAGTCCTCAGTCAAAATGGAGTTATTCTCCTTTCTAACAGTTGTGTGCTTGATAAGTGTCTCAACTTGAGTGAAGAATTAGGACCACCTTTTCAGTCATGAAAGGAACAGAAGTAGTGTCTCCTGCAAAAATTGTGGCAGCAATGCCTTAAAGCTTCAAGCAAAAGGGCCTTGTTAGTTAGTTTGAGCAGTTGAGTTTTGCCATCTAATTTAATGTATTTCTTCCCTCATACAGATAGGGCGCGTGCCATTTGTTTTGCCAACTTGGATTATGATATCCAATATAGAACTCCATTTTTCCCAATGACATGTTCTTTGATTTTCAAATAATGTACTCTAATGTGGGGTTGAGAAGAATAGGCGAAAATACCCGTAGTGGCTCCGATTATAAAGTAAGACTGTAGTAAATGGAGTATGACTTTGCTGTTATTACATAATGTTGGGTATGCCATGGCTAAGATTCCACATTTTCCATCTTGGCCTTGCCGTGCCATCTTCTTTTTGGTTTCTCTTTAATGGAGATGGCAAACCAGAATAATTTTGATTCTCATTTCAAATTTTTGGGAACCAATATTGGAAAATCGTTCTATTTATGCCTATAGATAGTAGAAATTATGCTGTTTCTAGTTATCATGGAATCGTTCATGATTTGCATTTTTTAATTTAGGCAATGTTCAGAAATGATATTTAGAAAAAAAAAAAAAAAAAAAAAAAAAAAAAGGTAGAGTCAATAGTAATTTGAATCACAGCAAAGTTGCTCTTTTATAGCTAGATGGTATTTTACTATATAATTTGAATCACATTAATAAAAATGCAGTCTTTTTATGGCAGTAATTGTGTTATTTGTTTTATTTTGTTATTTTTGTTTTCAGTGCGGGGCTTATAGGTTTAAAATTATGCAGTGATGGGTAATTTTCCGAAGGTACGCATAAACTATTTGTAGTGTTAGAATTTCACAAATTTGACCCCAGAAATGGAATTAGGTCACTAAAACATCTTAGGAACCATCTAGTTGACGAAAAAACGATTTGAAAAATGGTTGAACTGTGAGTCAAAGTATGGTCAACGGTTGAATGGGGCCACTTGGATCTGTAACACTGAAAATTCGGTATTAAAGATATTTTGTAAATGTCTAGATAAATACAAAAGAAAATTTTAAATTTTAAATTTTATTGATTTTTGATTTTGGGGTTTTAAATTGGAATTTTTAGTATAAAAAAATATATATATATATATATCCGTGTTCCGATTTGAGGTACATTCTGTGTTGATGATAAATTTAGAGTTTTAAATAAAATGAGGGTATAAATATATATATATATATATTGATAATTGTATATTTATTTATGTAAAAAAAAAAAAATAGAGAGGAGGGGGAGACGAAGCGTTTCAACATGAAATGCTGTGTCCCCGATTTGTCCCCAAATCGATTAGGGCTGAAGCCCTAATCGATCTCTTTCATCTCTCTCTCCCGCTGCTCTCTCTCTCACCCTCTTGATCTCCCTCCACCGCGAACGGCCGCGATCCGCCATCTCCGCCGCTCGCCACCTTCGGTTGTTTTCTCTCTCTCTCCATCACTCTCTGTCTCTCCGTTTCTCTCTCTGATTTCTCTCTCTATTTCGTTTCCCTCTCTGTCTCCTTCCTTCGACATCTCCTTCTCTCTTGAATCTCTACTGTCTCTCTCCCTCTCGCTCATCACTCTCTGCTCACTCCCGTGCGCGATAGCCCCCTGTCTCCCTCCTCCCTCGCGCACGACTGCTAATTGCCTTCTCCTCCCTCGCGCGCGACTGCTGGTTGCCTTCCCTTCGCTCGCGCGCGGTGCTGCTCGCTACCGAGGGCTCTTCTGCAACACGCGTTGAAGTCCCTAACTGCAGATCTTAGAAAGCCCTTAGACCATGACCTGCGATTTCTTCTCTACGCAAGTAAGAGCTGAATTCTAACCCTAGCTCTAGGTTTCGATTTCTCTTGATAATTAGGACTAATTGTTAAACTTTACTTCAGTCTAGGAGCATTGCAGGGCTCGGACAGCGTTGTGGATGCACGGAAGTTAGGGTTTTGGACTGTAGTAAACCCTAGGTGAGGTAAAATATTAACTCATTCGATTTAATTGGATGGATTTAGGGTAAATTAGGATAAGAAATGTTGTATATGTGTAGGATGTATGTTAGATTCAATTAGAATGCATTGTGTGATGATTTTATGTAATTATTTAGGTTAATTATAGGATTTTATATGGATTGGACTGTTCTGGAGGATAGAATCGTATTGACTTGATTAGAACAACTTCTCTTAGAGTTTAATTTGACGAATGCATGAAAACAGTCGGAAGTTGGGATTTAAGTTAAGGATCAATGTAGCCTTTATCATTTTAAGTTGTCCTGCATATAGGAAATCAAAATACAACTTCTGTATTATGAAAATAGACTTCAATACCTTGAAAATGACATATAGTTTGAGGAAATCGGATGAGAATCGAAAAGTGTATGATTTTTCAAAGATTTTTCCATTTCGTAGGAAATTTATCTATTTTAAGTGTATTTCCGACTTTGATTGGTTTTAGGGTTGAATCGGGTTTGATTTTGAATTGATTATTTATTTATAAGTGAAATGCAATCGATGACATTAGAGTATATCCAAAAATTGAGGAATTAAGATTTGTACAAAGTTAGGAAAAATGACAAACCCTAAAATAATTGGAAATTTGATGACAAATTGTGATGATTTGACTAGGTTGAATTTTTGGAGACTCGAAAGGAGTCATTTGGGGATTGATCGAGGAATTGGGAGTGATCACCCTCCCAAGAAGTGAGTGGATACATGCTTATGATTTTAAGTGAGAAAATGTTTTATACTGATTTTATAAAATGTTTCAAATGAGTTTACGAATATTTTAAAATTATTTTATGATTGTGGAATGTCCCGAAAGGAGATTTGAATCACCGAACGCATCCATGTGTTATTTGAAAAATGATGTGCCATGTTTATTGACTTGCGTTGAAAGCGATTGATGTGAACTTGTGTACTGAGAATTTGAATAACTGTTGGTAAATTTTGATATGTGATTTGATGATTGTGAAATGGTGCTGTTGGCACACCTTGGTATATGATTTAATGATTGCGAAATGGTGCTGTGTGCAAGGATAATGACTATAGTCATTCCCTCCACGGAGCGACCCGACGGGGTGACGTGGTTGGGCTGTTATATTGGATGACGAGGTAGCTGCGCTCGAGAAGTGTCTCTGAATCCCTCCCTTCGGACTAGCCTGGTTGCACCCCAGGGGAGGCCCGAGCCAAAGCCAAGGAAGCGGGTATTGTGTATGATTTATTGACATTGATGAGGAATCCTTTGGCGATTTCACCATTGGTCTGGGCCAAGCCTTTGGTGGAAAAATTTTGGCAACCCCGTGATTTTGAAAAACAAAAATGTGATAACTGGATGCATATGATTTAATTATCATGATTTGTTGAGATATTGTTTATTTTGAAATTTATTGATGTGACCGTATGATTTTGAGAATAATATTTGACATGTCCACAATCATCACTCATTTATTATCATAACATGCTATACACTCACTGAGTATTTCCCAATACTCACCCCTCTCTTTCAAACCTTTCAGAGGAAGTTCAGGTCTGTGACAACAGTTGGAGCTTGTGAAGAGTCATCCGTTGGCTTGTTAGGTATAAGAGCGATGTAAGGTTATTTTAGTTTGATTTGAACTCCATGGAAGAGAGACTTGTTCATTTTCTTTGAAATTTCATTTTGGTAAAAACTTATTGTATAAATTGGACATTTGGACTTTATTCGATTTTTGAAAGGCCGAGATGGCCGGATGCGTGCATGTGATTTGGGTTGGCCTTGTGTGTGTGCTGATTTGAGTTAAATGGACCGGTGCGTCCTTTGATTGTTTTCGTTGAGAATTTTGGGTGGCTAGGATGGCCACATCGATGCGTGCATGTATAGGTTCCCACTCCCCGTTGTGTGCTGATGTGTACTCGTGCATGTACAGGTTCCCTCTCCCCGATGTGTGCTCGTGTGTACAGGGATGGACCGGATGGGTCCTTGCGTGTGTATTGTTATGTGATGTTTTTCTGTTTTTGATGATTGGTGTAGAAAGAAGTGTTATGTTGTTTTTGTAGCCTTGCGGAGTCCCGGTATATAGGGAGATTCTGTCCTTGTACCGAGACAACGCGGCGGCTATCGCGTGGTCGATCCAAGGATCGGGGCGTGACAGGATCGGACCAGGGTGTAGCACATGTGCTAACATTGCATCTGAGTGATCATCTGAGTGGCATAGTCAGAGAGTGACATGTTGACGGAATTGCAAGAGTCAGATGGCTAACTGTGCAACATCTGGATGCTGATGTGGAAGATACTTCTAACTGGGAGGATATGTGGCAGATGACCTATCTACTGATATTTCTATTGACGTTGTTGCTGACTGGGTGAATATTGACCAATCAAAAGATACCATGAGATAGAGGTTGCAAGAGTGTGTTGAAAGATCAAAACGACATCATTTTGTACTCGTCAATTTAAAATGATGTCGTTTGGTTCTTCTTCAACCTCTGGAGAGCAACTTTTTTCAGAACACACAGGGGGTCTTCTGTCGGTGCATACGGGCATGTGCATAGTCGTATGACAGTTTGATTACCGCCATTTTGATTGTCAAGAGACGTAAATCATTTGGTATATACCAACTGACCACCAGATCAAGGATGTGTAGCAAAACTCCAGAACGAGGCCCCAATCACAAGCTATGATAAGACATTAATGGCTGCAAGGAACTTTGGGTGGCATGTGAGAGCATGTGAGGTGAGGGATGAGGCCGAAGTTTGCACTGTCAACTGTGCATACGATTCCAAACGCAGTGTTGCGCTAAAGAAATTGATTTGATAATTTTGGACCGATGGCGTATGGGTGTGTCGCAGAATGTGCGAAGGTGATTTTGGCGGAACTGAGATGGTTGTGAAAAAAGTGTGTTTTCTGTTTTCCCATATAATTCACTCAATATATTTACATTGAGGGAGTCATATTGAGAGATGAGGAAAAAATGAGGGTTTCAGGCCTATAAAATCTCGAGAGATATTTTTGTTACCCTTTTTGCAAAACGAGCTTTCTTACTAAGTATAAAATGAGAGAATTAATAATAGAGAGAAAATTCTCTACTTCTTTTTGTATATTGCATGCATCGGACAAATTTGATATTTAATACAAGTTGAGATATGTACATATAAATATAAAGAATAAGCTAATCAAATATTTTTTCAAATATATTAGTATATTGTGATTGTAGGATGATATGTAATAATATTTAAGGTAATATATCTTAACTTATATAGAAATATATTGGGAATAGAAATAAATGATTGAGATAATGGCATCACGTGTATTCTTAGAAAATGTTTGTAACATATATGCTAATAGGTTAAAGTTTCAAGCAAATGTCCTCATTAGTTAGTCTGAGCAGTTAAAGTTCTGTTATCTAATTTGGAGACCGTTTGGAATTCCTTAAAAAATACTGTTTGTAAGCACTTAGTGGTAGTTTTTTATCTTATAAGCTTATTTTAATTTTTTTAAAAAATAAGTTATTATTTGTTTAGATAAATATTACTTAAAAATCTCTAACAAAAAAAATATTATTTAAAAATACTTAACTGTTTATAAACTATAAAAAATAGAGAAAAGACCATAGTGGGTATAAGATATGATATAATTGTAATTTTTGTTAATACAAAAGGGTAAAAATATATTTTTATTGATCAAAATAATTTATTTTAATTGTGTTTAAAAGATTCAAAATGAAAAAGGTAGTGAAAACAGTTTATTTTAACTTATAAACTAATTTGATTAGTTTATTAGTAATCTCAAATACCCTTTTAACATATTTCTTCCCTCATACAAATCTGGCCATGCCATGTTTTGCCAACTTGGATTACGATATACAGCATAGCACTTATTTTTCCTAATGACATGCTATTCGATTTTCAAATAATGTACTTTGACGTGGGGTTGAGAAGAACACGCGAAAATGCCAGCACTGCCTGTGATTATAAGGTCCAACTGTAGTGAATGGATTATGGTTTTATTATTATTACATAATTTTGATATTATATATTGGTAAATGCCCACGTCCGACAGTTTTATCAAAATGTAAAAATTTGAAATGCTAAATGTGGGATAATAGGTAGTTACCCACTGCCCCCTCTCTCTCCTATTTTCTCTCAAAAAGACCCTTACTCATGATGACTCCTACGGGTGTAGAAAATTGATTTTGGGTGAAGGCAATTAAAAATTCAACTATTCTAGAGAGAATACTAGAATTTTGATATTTATTTTGAGAGAGAGAATAATTGTTGAGTAAAACAATTATTCAGAGGATTTTCTGATCGACGTTAAATCACCGGGTTAAGGGTTGATTTGTTGTGGTATTGCAGTGATAGTTCAATTACGTGACTATCATCCTGATTTTGAGTGGTTCGTGTTCAGAGTTTGCGGTTCCGGAGATTTTCTGCATCATCGATTGAGATATATCGCAAACTTAATCTTTTACGGTTCTGAAAATTTATTTATCGCTTCCGCTGCGTGTATGAGTCACGTATATTTCTAACATTAGTATCAGAGCGAGTTAGAAATATTTCAAATAATTTTTCGGAATAAAATTTGGGTATAAAAATATAGGGTATAAAATTTGGGGTTCGGATCACGGATGAGTTTCGTGAATCCAATTATACCACTGTGTTACCCAACTCACGTAGAACACGAAAATAATTTTTTAGTAATTTTTTGAACACGTTTAGGCCAAGAAAATTCCGGTTGAAGTATTCGGCTGTGAATAGTGACCGAACCCTTCAACCCCAGATTTGGCGAGATTTAGGTCAAATCAGCTCATAAAAATAGTAGATCTGCGTTTGCCTTTGTTAGATCCACATTTTGATATATATATATATTATATGCATTCTGTACTGGAATGTGAGATTTCCGGAAAATGGGTCGCAAAAACCCGAATTGCAGACATTCGGGCGAAGAAGAAGTAGGCGCTTTAGAGATACGCGCGTGGAGGTGCATGTCACCCAGCAGGCTGGCGTGTGCACCACACGTGCGAGGAGGCGCGTCGGTGCACAGCACCCCAGGCGCGTGCATCTCACACACGCTTAGGTGCGTGAGATGTCGGGTCTGGCCGGGTCAGACCCAACCTGAACAGTGGGATTCAGACCGGTTTCCGAGTCCCTGACCCGCGTCCCTGATCCGGATCCAGCCCAGTTGACGCGGGCGCACGCGTGCAGGCGTGTCGCCGCCCGCCCGTGCTTCAGGCGCGTCTGCGGACGTGCACCAAGCGCGTGCAGCCACGTGCTGACGCGTTGCGCGTCCTGCACGAGCGCAGGCACCTTGCTGGCACATGGGGGCGCGTGAGACGTGCCGCCGGGGTCCTGGCGGCACGTAGGTCGTCCTAAAATTAGAATTTTCTATTTTTTTGAGGGTTTTGTGCTAAAAAGTGACAAATTGTGGGTTTTTATGTACCGAATCATATTCCGAATGGTGAGATGCAATCTCGGATTGTGGTGTATGGTGTCCGTTGACTCATACGCTCATTTTGGGATCTGTATTCAAGTCATCTTGGTATTGGTGATTCGTAGGGTACATAAAATTGTAAATTAAGCACAATTTGTCACTAATGTCTCTTTTTTCTGTGTGACAGAGACATGGTTGTAACGAAAACTGTCGTCTTATATCTCGTAAAGGGAGACAAGCTGAACGGTGAAAACTATGATATTTGGTACAGGAAGGTTCAGTTTGTCTTTGAGGAACAAGAGTTCGGGAAAGTTCTTAAGAACGAGATGGTGGACCCCGGGGAGGGTACCATGGCACAAGCGCGACGGGATTAGGAGGTGTATCGTGCTTGGAAAAAAAGGGATGGCCAAGCGAGAGTGATCCTTCTTAGCAGCATGCACGATGAGTTGATTCCAATCTACGAGCAGTATCCTACTGCACAGTCGATATGGCATGCTCTGAGAGAGCACTATGGCACCCCGTCAGCTCCTAAGTTGAGGATGCTGACCTATAAATTCATCACGTACAAGAAGAGACACGATCATACCATGAAACAACATTTAATGCATATGTCGAGAATTATCGCCTCTCTGAAGAATATGGGGGAACCGATGTTTGATGAGTTTCAGGTATTGGGTGTGATCCAGTCCTTGCCTGACTCTTGGGATGTGGTTAAGACCTATCTCACGCACACCGAGAGTATTCGTACTTTCATGGATGTGAGTAGGCATTGTGAGCTCGAGGAGGAGCGTCAGGAGGTGGCTAGGTCTTCTTCTGCTCATGCTAACATTGCGGAGTCGAGTAAGGGCTCCCGAGGAGTAAAGCACAAATGGCGCAAGCATGAGAAGAAGGCCAAGGCCCAAGGCAAGAAGAAGCAATCTGCCAAGACCGACGACAAAGGACAGAAACGCAAGAAGAAGGAGCTCGATAAGAACAAGGTCCAATGCTACGTGTGTGGCAGGACTGGGCATTTCGCACGCGAGTGTGGCGAGCGAAAGGTAAGTCATTCTTCTTTATATGGTTTGAGTTACGTGTCATCTAGTGTGATGCTCGCTAACTCTTCTCCTTTGTGGATTGTAGACTCAGGAGCCACGGACCATGTAACTCGCGACAAGAGCGCGTACGTGGAGTTCCGCCAATTGAGTCCCCAAGCGAGGAGGCTGTACGTGGGGAACGGAGCATTTATTGAAGTGAAAGGGATTGGCACTTGCAAGCTATTGCTGTGAAGTGACCAAGTCTTATATCTTCATGACGTTTTGTATGCTACTGAGATTAGGCGGAATCTTGTATCTGTCCGATGTTTGGATTTGCTAGGATATTCTGTGTTATTGGAAAACTCTAAAGTTTCCATTACCTATGACAGTTCTTTGATATGTTCCGGTTTGGTCCATGAGGGACTTTATGTACTAATATGATTTCATTTTATGAGATTTATTCTTCTTCTACTATTGCTTTTGCATCTGATAGTGCAGTGGATGATGTGAATGTATGGCATAGTAGGCTTGGCCAGATAGGGCAAGAGAGGATGACCCGGTTAGCTACGAGTGGCTTGTTGGGCCCGCTAACCAAGGTCCAGTTGCCCATATGTGAGTTTTGCCTTGCGGGCAAAGCCACTAGAAAACCATTTGGGAAAGCAATGAGAGTTGGGACTCCATTGCAATTGGTCCATTCCGACATTTGTGGACCCATGAATGTGAGAGCCCGAAACGGAGCCACGTATTTCATTACATTCATAGACGATTACACGCGTTTCGGTTACGTCTACCTGATCTCGCACAAGTTTGAGACACTAGAGTGCTTCAGGAGGTTTATTAGCGAGGTTGAAAATCAGCTAGACATGAGGGTGAAAACTCTCAGAACCGATCGGGGGAGCGAGTATCGGTCTGAGCAGTTCAAAGAGCTCTGTTTCGATAGAGACATTACTAGACAGTTGACTATTCCTGCTACACCTCAGCAGAACGGAGTAGCCGAGATAAGGAATAGGACTCTGTTGGAGATGGTGAGGTCGATGATGGCGCAGGCCAACTTACCTATCTCCCATTGGAGGGATGCGTTGTTGACTGCCGCTTATGTCCTTAACCGTGTTCTGACGAAGTCCGTAGTCAGCACTCCATACGAGCTTTGGACAGGGAGACAGCCTGACCTTAGCCACTTGAGGCCATGGGGGTGCGCCGCGTATGTTCGTGATTCCTCGCACCAGTACGACAAGTTAGGCTCGCGAGATAGAGTCACGTGATGCCACTTTTCTCGAGAGTGATTTCCTTAAGAGAGGATAAATCGATCGAGACTTCACCTTCTATAAGATGGATGAGCCTAGCGCCTCAGCCGAACCCAGTGGCGGGACTCAAGAGCCGATTACAGATCTTGGTCCTAGTGGGAGCAGTCCATCTGAAGGTGTGGAGGCTCTCTCTCTTCGTAGGAGTACTCGAGGACATGTGCCTCGATGTCGTTTCCCGATTGAGGATGAGATCCTCATCGTGACTCTCGAGGATGACGAAGAGCCGAGGACTATACAGGAGACTCTCGAGGGTTCGGCAAAGGACCATTGGTTACAGGCTTTGCACGAGGAAATGGAATCAATGAGAGTCAACGAAGTCTGGGAACTAGTTGACTTACCTGAGGATAGAAAAGCCATTGGAAACAAGTGGGTTCTCAAAATTAAAAGAAAGGCCGACGGATCGATCGAGAGGTATAAGACCCGTCTAGTAGCCAAGGGTTACACGCAGACTAAGGGCATTGACTATGAGGAGACTTTCTCCCCGGTAGTCAATTTTACTTCGATCCATCTATTTTTGACGATTGTAGCTAGTTTGGATCTAGAGTTACACCAGATGGACGTTAAGACCGCCTTCCTTAACGGGAGTCTGGATGAGGAGATCTACATGGAACAGCCCCCGGGGTTCGTTCTAGTAGGTTAGGAAGACAAGGTTTGCCAACTTCGGAAGTCGATATATGGCTTAAAACAGTCATCCAGGCGGTAGTACCTAAGATTTCACAAGGAGGTGATATCTTACGGTTTTACGATGGTCGAGGAGGATCATTATGTTTATCTGATTCGGTCCGATAACTCTTTTGTGATCCTGTCGTTATATGTGGATGACATAATATTGGCTGGGAACGACATTCAGTATTTAATGACCATCAAAGCGTGGTTGTCATCCAGCTTCGACATGAAAGACATGGGTGAAGCTGAGTTCATCCTCGGAGTTCAGATCCAGAAGGATCGCTCGAGAAAGATGTTGGCTCTTTCACAAGAGACTTACATTAGGAAAATTCTCGAGTGTTTTGGGATGAGTGATTGTAATCCCATAGATACTCTGATCGCCAAAGGTGAAGGCCTAAGCCTGGAAATGTGTCCAAAAACTCAGGAAGAAGTAAGGAAAATGCATAAAGTAGCTTACTCTAGTGCAGTGGGAAGTTTAATATACGCAATGTTGTGTACTAGACCGGACATTTGTTATGCAGTTGGTCTGGTGGGTAGATATCAGGCAAATCCTAGAAGGGGTCATTGGAGAGCAGTGAAAAGGATTTTCCGCTATCTAAAAAGAACTACAAACTTCTCCTTGTGTTACGGAGGAGGCGATTTGCGCCTTGTGGGCTATTCAGACGTCGACTGGGGAGACAATTTGGATAAGCGCAAATCGACATCAGGTTTTGCTTTCTTGCTCAATGGCGGGGCTATCTCTTGGAGCAGCAAAAAGCAAACCTATGTTGCTCTATCTACGATGGAGGCTGAGTTCATAGTGTGCTCAGTTGCAGTTCAGGAGAGTGTTTGGCTCCGAAAACTACTGGATGACTTAGGGATTGTAGCGGATAGTAGGAGGCCAGTAATGATTTATTGTAATAATCAGGTCGCTATCGCTTACACTCGAGACTCTAAGTTTCATATTAGGACCAAACACATTGATACCAAATTCCATTATGTTAGAGACATCATCGAGAAGGGTGAAGTGACCATTAAGTAAATTTCAACACACAGCATGGTGGCTGACCCCTTCACCGAACCCATCATTAGAGACTCCTTTCTAGGGTATAGAAAGTCATTGGGTTTGAGTATTTTCTGACATTTCTCAGTTTGTACTTATTGATGACATTGATGCTAATTGATTTTCTATATATATGATTATAGTGCATTATTTAGTCACTTTTGTGTTATGTTTTCATTTAATGCACTTGCTTTCATTGTTATATATATATTTTGTGATGTGATAATACATATGTCAGGCAAACGAAGTCGACTCTCTCACACGAGTGACCACCTCCAGCTCTGAGTGAGCGGGGATGAGACGGCTTCTAGCTGTAAGAGGCTTTGAGAGTGGCCCTGTTAGAACATAAGTCGCCCTGATACGTGTTCAGGATGAGATCATATGCGATATGACCGACATGGACGTACCCACATCCATGTAGCCTGTGAGTAGCCAGGTTTGAGATATCAGATATTACCTGCGTTTTGTGATATTGTCTCTGAGGTACTCTCTCTGAGATCTCTGGGTAAAGTCATATGTGTAGACTGAGTCCTTATACCTGCACAGTGTTAGAGAAATCTGACATACGCCCTTTTGAGAGATGAGGTAATAACACTGTGGTACGTGTTTCATACCACGTGTGAAAAGACGACTTAGGATAGTGAGAGCTATATTACTTGAGACATTAAATTGAAATTTATCCCCGAGCCCCACTGTGTGAGACCTGAGATCTATTGGGTGGGATCTCTTGTACCCTTATTATTTTCGACTGTTTCTTGAGGTTTTGATTCAGTGTTTGCTACTTTAGTCTGTTTACCGATGATCCGAAAGATAAATTGAGGTCTAAAGGACAGGTCTAGGAAAGCAGCAGAGTTGAGACCAATAGATTCGAGTTTGGGAAAGGAAGACCAATTGACACTGCATCACTGTTTTGTATTCACCGACCGGTCTTTTATATTCATCAATGTAGGGATTTGAACATAATAGTGAATACATAGTCGAGCGATATCTGGGGATTACTTTCGATGAGAAAAGTAGCTCGATGGATGTAATTAGTCTTGGATCTGGGGTACTGCGAACTTTCTTTTGATACTAACGGTGACTACTCGATCATCCTAACAGCTATATCGAGAAGTCTTTGTTTGCAGGTGTACTCGCTAGTCGCACGATGACCAACCCTGTATGAAAACCTTGCAGGGTGATGTGGTGGATCGCATGAGTTGTGATCTAATGACGGAAGTAAAATGCCCTCGTGTTCAAATGGGAGATATTGGTAAATGCCCACGTGGGACAGTTTTACCAAAAAGTAAAAATTTGAAATGCTAAATGTGGGGTAATGGGTAGTTACCCACTACCCCCTCTCTCTCCTATTTTCTCTCAAAAGGACCCTTACTCATGATGACTCCTACGGGTGTAGAAAATTGATTTTGGGCGAAGGCAATTAAAAATTCAACTATTCTAGAGAGAATACTAGAATTTTGAGATTTATTTTGAGAGAGAGAATAATTGTTGAGTAAAACAATTATTCAGAGGGTTTTCTGATCGACGTTAAATCACCGGATTAAGGGTTGGTTCGTTGTGGTATTGCGATGATAGTTCGATTACGTGGCTATCATCCCGATTTCAAGTGGTTCGTGTTCAGAGTTTGCGGTTCCAGAGATTTTCTGCATCACCGATTGAGGTATATCGCAAACTTAATCTTTTACGGTTCCAAAAATTTATTTATCGCTTCCACTGCGTGTATGAGTCACGTATATTTCTAACATTATACCAATTTATTTTTTGGGTGCGCCATGCTACGATTCCACATTTTCCATCATGGCTACACTATGTCATCTTCTTTTTGTTTTTCTTTAATGGTAAAGCCAAATCACGAAAATCATTCTATTTGTGCCAATAGATGGTGGAAATTATGCTATTTTGAGATATCATGTATTCGTGCACTACTTGCATTTTTTAAATTAGGCAATGTTCAAGAATGATGTTTAGAAATAAAAATATAGTCAATAGTGCAAAGTCGCTCTTTTTACGGTCAGGTAGAATTTTTTTTTGGGTACCATGTCTTGGATACCTCCCGATATTTGGGGTTTTGCCCCGACTCCGTTGCAATGGCTCCTTTCGGAGGATGAGTCTCCCAATGAAGAATATTCCATATACATAGGGGTTCGATACTCTTAGCGGGAGTCGAACCTCGGTCATGTTTAAGGGTACTCAACCTCACATCCAGTTGAGTCAACCAACGTTGATATAGTTAGGTAGAATTGGCTATATAATTTGAATGACATTAATAAAAATGTAGGCTTTTCATGGGAGTAATTGTGTTATTTGTTTTATTTGTTTATTTATTTTTTCAATGTGGGGCTTATATGTTTAAAATTATGCAATGATAGGTAATCTACCGTGGTTGAAGGTAAGCATAAATTGTTGATTAACCAACCATAAGAATTATCAAAGGAGGACCCAGAAAAGGGGGGTCCATTCTCCAATTTAGGTGCCTAATGAGTTGGTTGTTAAGGTTCGATACAAGACCGACCGGGTCGTAGGTCAAGAGCAAGATAGATTGCCAAATGAGTTTGTTGATTTATTGTCGGCCGAGTTAATTAATTTATTGTATTTGGTCAAGTCTCCCTCCAACAACTCGGTTGGACAACTTAATGAGAGGGGCCTTTTTAGATCCTCCATTTTCTACGGTAAGAGGTCCTGTCCAACAGTCATGCATTATGTCCTCGGTCAAGAGTTATTCTCCTTCCTAATAGTAGCTTCATGGAAATTTGGAACCAATGCTTGCTCGACCATAACAACAATCGTGTGTTGATGTATGCATGAACTATCAATTAAAGTACGAGATTTTATATAATTATGCAACTTTTTATTTTACAAAAATTAACTGTTTTTTTTTTTTTTTTTTTTTTTTTAAAAAAAATTAACCTATATAGATAGTTTTGTTTAAACTACAAATGTGGAAAAATTCTATAAAGCACGAAACGCGTGAAAAAATTATTACAAAGTTCCCAACAAGTAGAAAAAGGTAAACTAAACCCAACAAAGTAGTCAAAAGGTTAGTGAGTCAAAAAGTAAAAGTAATTGAAATGTGGTGGAGCGAAAGTACAATTTAGTAATTTAATCTAATTCATAGTTTATTTATCCAATATTGATTTTGTTAGAGGTGGATTATGGTTTCATAGATATCGATTTCTTGTAGACTCGAGTGATTGTCACTGAAGGGATGTAGTACCTACAAAAATCGTCGGAGGATACTCCGACGGGAAGATTTCGACTCTCAAGTCAGAAAAAACGGTTTTCGAATGAAAGAGAAAAACAGACTGAGAGAAGGGAGTCGTTCCCTTGTGATTGGAGTGCCCAATATGTGAGAGTTAGAGAGCGTACCTGGTTTCAAAGGTTATGAGATATCTTATACCTCTGAGAGTCGTGCGCCGTCGAGATGTTTCAACCCTACTTTCCTTGTCGAACCGATCCGGAAATCTCAGGAATCCAAATTTCGAATTGATTGTGATCTTTATCCTTTGGGAAACTTTCATATTCTGAAGGGATTCTTTTCTTAACTGAAAGATCCTCAAAATGCTGTTTTCAATAAGAAATAGGAGTTAACAGGATGCCCTGTCCTTCCTTTAGAACCGTTAGCAATCGATCGGTCGTTCAACCGATGAAGGGTTTTCAGAATTTGTATCAATGAGGGGTCGACGATTGAATACCCGGTCGGGGCAATTACTTTTACTCGATGAATCACATTCGGTTGACGGGACGATTGAGACCTTATCGTTCGGGAGGTCTGGATAACTAAGGCCCTTTCGTAAGTAATCATATACGAGTCTTAACCGGTAGTTATCCTTTGTGGGCTTTTCGTGTGTGCCTTTCTAAAACTGACTCATCAGATAGGGTTTTGGATTATGTCACACCATTTACCCCCGACTCATGGTCTTCCTGGTAAGGAAGTGCCGTGAGTAAAGCCCTATGAGGTGTGCTTGATATGTTACAGAAGCATAGAGATGCTAGGCTCGTTCTAAACCATTCTACTTTATTGCCACGAGCGTACGTATGTTTCGATGGAGGTGACTTCTTTGTGGAGAATTGGAGACAATTTATTTCTCCATTTATGATAAGCTATCATTGCTGATCCGTTTCACCTGTCCTGAGTTAATTGGGGCCGGCCCCTCCGCCACTATAAATAGCTATGAAGGGTGTTCATTCTCCTTCGTGAAGAGTTGAGACTTCTCCCCTTCTTTGAGGGTCTGGTTAAGAGTTGTTTTATGAAGTATCTCGGTATGCGAAGATCCACGGTTGGGTAACTTCTGCTGAAATGAGAACTCATTAACGAGGGGGACTACCGGAATGAGATCTCATTATGTCGGCCGTTATTCGGTTGGTATGGTTAGATCGTCCATTGTCAATGGGGGTACGTTCTTGTACCACCTTGGATAATCCGTCTTGGTCTGTCTCCGTTGTCCAACTATGGTGGGGATATCTCCCGACTGTTTTTGGATGCGTAAGTCTGGTTTGGGTCGCATTGGGGGTGGCAAAACCCGAGCTCACCTCCTCTTGTCCCTAACACTACATTTTTGTACTCTCCAGTATAGGGATTGTGGTTTCTGGTCCTTTGGGTACCCACTTCTTGATGTAGTCGGTCCGACCCAGGGACTTGCATATGTACTCATGTAATCGAATTGTGAGAGACTAGCCCTGTGTGGGGTGTAAAGGGGTAGGTCGCGGGTTCGATTCCCGACCCCCGCAGGAGCTGCAGCGATCCTGTGTGGGGAGAGTCGGATGCCGGGTCTACGGAGACAATACCTTGAGGGCTAGTCTCTCACAAAAAAGGCGCCTTTTCTATAACTAACCCTAATTCTTATATATCTACCTGATCAGTGCATTTTTCCTCGCAGAAGTATGATGACTAGGCATGGTACCCACTTCTTACCTACTGAGCCCCCCAGTGTACCGAAGGACGTGTCTTCCTCACACGGTTCTCCTTCAGTGCCTACACCACCGGCCACCACGGCCGCAGATCTACCACCACCGCCACCATTGGACGCCTACCGACAGGTGTTCTAGTGGTACGCTGCCCACGGCATTCAGATGCCACCACCACCACCACTACCGATGGCCGAGCCAACCCCTATGGCCGTGCCCCGACCAGTCGCACCGGAGCCTTCACCGGTTGTCGGTCCATCTGCAGTTTCTAGACCCAGCGACTGTACTTCTTCGACGTTGAGACGGATTCACGAGCTCACCCAGCTCGTGAAGGAGGCGAGACAACTAGGCTGTACCGAGTTCTCTGGGGTGGGTGATTCCACTGCTGCGAAGCACTGGATCAACCGCACCCGTCGAGTGTTGACAGACCTTGGCTTGAGTGAGGAGTTCAGACTCCGAGTGGCCGAGAGATTATTGGATGGAGATGCCCTCTCGTGGTGGGAGGCAGTTTGTGATGATGCAGCGGAGCCCAGGAGTTGGGAGGACTTTCTGCGGGAGTTCAACCGCAGATATTTTTCAGCGTTCCAGCAGAACAGGAAGAGGACGGAGTTCCACCACCTGCGGCAGGGGACTCGGACTGTGACCGAGTATGAGGCCGAGTTGAGGAGACTGGCCGCTTTTGTTCCGGACCTCGCCACACCCAGTCAGTTGAGGTTCAAGTTTGAGGATGGCCTCAACTTGAACATCCGGAGGTATATGACGGTGACCCCTAACTTCTCATTTCCAGAGATAGTAGACTCAGCACTCCGGGCTGAGGAGATCGTCCATATTGAGGGACGAGAGAGAGAACAAGGAGTAGAGGAGGAAGAGGTCTGAGTTTTCTGGAAGCCAGAGTTCGAAGAAGGGGAGGACCTCAGGGTTTCGCGGGGACCCTTCCCAGGGGCAGGGATCGCAGTCCCAGGGGTTTAGAGCACCAGCCCCGAGTGCCTCCACTCAGACTACAGCCCGACGACACCCTTTTTGTCGTCGATGTGGCAGACATCACCCCTTCGGAGCTTGTGGGGTGACAGTGATTTGCTTCCAGTGTGGGAGACCGGGGCACATCAAGAGCCAGTGCCCTGATCTTGGAGCAGGAGGTCAGGCAGTTTCTATTCAGTCGAGTGCTCCACGAGGGGGACAGCAGGAAGCACCAGCACACTTTAGCCCTATAGCCCCACGAGCAGTTGCTGGGAGTAGTATGGCACCGGGACCATCGCGGCAGTAGCCGAGGGCTCAGGCCCGAGTGTACGCGATGACGCAAGAGGATGCGCAGACGAATCCCGATGTCATTATTGGTACTCCCCCTTCTGACTCACACACTTAGAGATTTCCCCTGTACTTTTATTTTGAGACTCATCATAAGCCAAAGCCTTAGAGGCTTGACTATGTTGGTTGTACCTACTTTTGAGATATATATGATGAGCATCTATTTCCACCTTTATCTAAATTGATCTCTTTATTTTCCCCATATTTAGGAACTATGAAGATTTATGGAGTCGACGCCCGTGTCCTTATCGACACCGGGTCGAACTACTCGTATGTGAGAGCGTCCTTTGCCCACCTGATGGGTAAGCCTTTGACGCCACTTGGAAAGGAGATATTGGTTTTCACACCTCTCGGTGAACAGCTCTTGAGAGATTCAGTCTATAGGGGGACAGAGGTCATGATTGGGAACACCATACTTGAGGCAGATTTGATCCCTTTGGACTTGACCGATATTGATGCCATCCTTGGCATGGATTGGCTGAGCAGACATAGAGCCTCTGTTGATTGTTTCACTAAGGAGGTTGAGTTTCGGAGATCGGAGGGGCTTGCTTTGAGGTTTTCTGGTGAGAGGAGAGTATTATCTCGCTGTGTTATTTCGGTAATGGAGGCCAGGAGGTTAATACGCCGAGGCTGCACGGCATACTTGGCCCATGTTGTGGATACTACTGTGAAGGGACCGAGGAATGAGGATGTTCCTGTAGTACAGGAGTTTGCGGATGTTTTCCCTGAGGAGCTACCCGGCCTTCCACCTGCTCGGGAGTTTGACTTTGAGATCGACATAGTTCCGGGAGCCGCCCCTATATCTATTCCGCCATACAGAATGGCGCCAGCTGAGCTGAGAGAGCTCAAGGTCAGTAGGCAGAATTACTGGACAAGGATTTTATCCGTCCGAGCACTTCGCCTTGGGGTGCTCCGGTGTTGTTTGTAAAGAAGAAGGACGGGACCCTACGGCTGTGCGTGGATTACCGGCAGTTGAATAAGGTGACCATCAAGAACCGGTATCCTCTGCCACGTATTGATGACCTATTTGACCAGCTTCAGGGTGCACGGGTCTTTTCGAAGATCGATTTGCGGTCTGGTTATCACCAGTTACGGATTCGGGCCGAGGACGTGCCCAAGACTGCATTCCGCACTCGCTATGGTCACTTTGAGTTTTTAGTGATGCCGTTTGGGTTGACTAATGCTCCAGCGGCTTTTATGGATTTAATGAACCGGGTCTTCCACGACTACCTGGATCGGTTCGTCATCGTATTTATTGATGACATTCTGGTATATTCACGGAGTGATGAGGAGCATGAACAGCACCTGAGGGTGGTCTTACAGACTCTCCGTGAGCAGCAGTTATATGCCAAATTCACCAAGTGTGAATTTTGGCTAAGGGAAATTGGATTTCTGGGCCACGTTGTTTCTGCGGAGGGGATTTTTGTTGATCCGCAGAAAGTAGAGGCCATATTGAGGTGGGAGCAGCCACAGACCGTTACTGAGGTCCGGAGTTTTCTTGGACTTGCTGGTTATTATAGACGATTTGTAGAGGGTTTCTCGAGGATTGCTGCTCCACTCTCTCGATTGACGAAGAAAGACGTCAAGTTCTGTTGGGATGATCGCTGTGAGGCGAGTTTTCAGGAACTCAAACAGTGACTAACGTCAGCACCTATCTTGGCTCTCCCTACAAGCGACAGGGAGTATGTTGTGTACAGTGATGCAAGCCGGCAGGGGCTGGGTTGCGTATTGATGCAGGATGGACGGGTGATCGCTTATGCTTCGAGACAGTTGAAAAAGCATGAGGCGAACTACCCGACTCACGATCTTGAGCTTGCAACCATAGTCTTCGCACTGAGGATATGGCGGCATTACTTATATGGAGTTACCTGCAGGATCTTCACAGACCATAAGAGCTTGAAGTATTTATTTACTCAGAGAGAGCTAAACCTAAGACAGAGGAGATGGTTAGAGCTGCTGAAAGACTACGACTTGGTTATTGACTATCATCCGGGTAAGGCAAATGTAGTAGCAGATGCCTTGAGCCGGAAGTCATCTTCTTCTACCACTTCTCAGGCAGCAGAGAGAGCCTACATCTCCTGCTTGGTAGGACTCCGAGCTTTGGGAGTCAGCTTGGCCAACGATGAGCAGGGCACACTGCTAGCCAGATTTGAGGTGCGGCCTACACTACTTGACCGCATCAGAGAGCTTCAGGGTATAGATGTAGAGCTCCAGACTATTCATGATCGGATCCACCGAGGAGAGGGTGGGGATTTTCGAGTCCGTGCTGATGGACTCGTGGTGTTCAGAGACAGAGTGTGTATTCCAGCTGATGCTGAGCTTCGACGTGCTATCCTTGAGGAGGCACACTCTTCGGCTTATGCTATGCATCCCGGGGGTACAAAGATGTATCACACCATCAGAAGCAGTTATTGGTGGTCGGGCATGAAGCGGGAGATAGCAGAGTTTGTAGCACGGTGCTTGGTGTGCCAGCAGGTGAAGGCTGAGCACCAGAGACCAGCAGGTATTTTACAGCCGCTTCCCATTCCTGAGTGGAAGTGGGAACATATTACCATGGATTTTGTGATGGGGTTAACGAGGACATCCACGCAGCATGATGCGATTTGGGTGATTGTCGATCGACTCACCAAATCTGCACACTTTATCCCCATCCGTGGTGACTACTCCTTGGAGGTGCTGGCACGTCTCTATATGGACACCATAGTACGACTTCACGGGGTGCCTGTGTCGATTGTTTCAGACAGGGACCCTAGGTTCACGTCTAGGTTCTGGCCCAGTTTGCAGGAGGCATTGGGTACTAGACTGAACTTTAGCACAGCCTATCATTCTCAGACAGATGGCCAGTCAGAGCGTACGATTCAGGCACTTGAGGATATGCTTCGGGCTTGTGTTATTGATTTTCATGGTAGCTGGGATCGGCATTTACCACTTGTAGAGTTTGCATATAATAACAGCTACCAGGCGAGTATCGGGATGCCTCCATACGAGGCATTGTATGGGAGGCGATGCCGCACACCTTTATGCTGGGATGAGGTCGGTGAGAGGCACCTCAGCAGTGTGGAGCTTGTTGAGGAGACGAGGGAGAAGGTCAGGATTGTCCGACAGAGGATGAGAGCCGCCCAGGATCGACAGAAGGCATATGCAGACCGTAGGCGGCGACCACTGGAGTTTCAGAAGGGAGACATGGTTTTCTTGAGGATCTCACCCGGGAAAGGGGTGATCCGTTTCAGACAGCGGGGCAAGCTGAGCCCCAGGTATATTGGGCCCTTCCGTATTCTTGAGAGGATCGGAAGTGTGGCGTACAGATTGGAGCTGCCAGAGGAGTTGGCACGTATTCACGATGTGTTCCATGTCTCGGTGCTTAGGAGATATATGCCTGACCCTTCTCATGTTTTAGAACCTCCACCAGTTGAGCTACGGGAGGACTTGAGTTTACCTATCACATGCAGTCCTTGACCAGTAGATCCGTAGACTGCGAAGCAAGGATGTTTCATTGGTACGCATTTTGTGGTGTAGTGACCAGGTCGAGGAGGAAACTTGGGAGCCCGAGGAGACTATGAGGGGACAGTACCCTCATCTATTTACTGAGTAATTTTCCTTTTCCTATATGGTTTTCTTTTAGTTTCGGGGACGAAACTTGTTTTTAGGGGGTTAGGAAAATGTAACACCGACTCTCGGTGTATTCTATAGTGAATTCCATTTCATATATATATATATATATATATATGATGTTTTTACTACTATATTCATAAATTTTCACTAAGAAAATTTTTTTCGGTAAATCAACCTTAGAAATTTGATGGTAAAATACAAATCGGATCAATTTTGACTCAAAGATATTCAAAACCTTAATTTCACAATAAATAAATTTAATTAGGTCTAATATAAGATTTTGGGCCTAGTGTGTAATTATGAAAATTTTAGGGGTCAAATTAAAATTTTTATAAGTCAAAGGACTTGTTAGCAATTAACAAAACTTAAATGAAATGTGACAAGTGTATTCTTGTATTGAACAAGTGTTATAGTGAGGAGGACAAGTGTTGGCCAAATGGAGATGAGAAAGGCAAGGTGAGCCAATAAGAACACATGCACATGAAAACCAATGAGAACACATGCAATAGTCAAAATGATCCTATGGTTTAGATTAATTGGAGATTTGATCCTAGGGTGGTGAGTTATTAACACAATAATAAAAGAATAAGACCTTAGAAGGCTTGTTCATTCTTCCCAATTCGTGAGAACAAGGAGAGAGCAAGAGAGGAAGACCAAGAAAGTGAGGTAAGAAATTTTATCCTGTCTCACTTTAAATTTTATTTTTGTCCATAATTTCATCTCTGTTTTAAGATATCTTAGAGCCAGAATTTGAAAATGTGTTAGTTATATGAATTGTAGATCAAAGTCTTATCTTTCCAACGAGATAAGAATCACCAAAATCAGATGCCTGTGCCAAAAGTTATGGCACTTTTCCTGAAACTCGACATAGAAGTGTCCAGTTTCGAACCTTGACAGTAGTGAGTAAAAACGACCCCACTCCATTCTTATTTTGAAGAAACACAAAACATGAAAGTTATATATATAAATTTCAGCCATTTCTCACGAGGAAATTGAAAGTTATACAATTTTCCTTAAAACTGTGTTGACAGAAACTTTATGTTTCACTAAAACGTATCAGCCTTGTTCATGAATTTGTTTGAACCCCTTCCAGGCATATTTGGATAAAACTCAAAACACGAAAGTTGTAGATCTACATCTTAGCTATAACATGTTAAAATTTCATTAGACTTTGGTGAGTAGAACGAAAGTTATGGCTTCTGCACAAAAACTGGACAGAATCCAAAACGTAAATATGACAGTAACAAAATTAGGCTTACCGGGAATTCTGTGGTTTGAATCTGAGGAAGTGTTCAAAATGAAAGTTATAGTGCTATCGCTTAGCTTTAAAATGAGATAAGAATCATCTGATTTGGACTAGTATAGCCAAAGTTATAGTCTGTTTTCCATGACTGCGCAGGTTAAAAAAATCTGCAGACTGTTTGTCTCCCTAAGAGTTATTTGAGTTGAACGGAGGGAGTACTTGATTTACACTTTGTGGAGATATTGGGGAGTGTATTATCCTCCCCTAACTGTGAGTGGGACTTGACATCTACTTTTAATTGATACTGTGTTTTAAAAAGTTTTCAAAAGCATGATTTAAAATGGTATGATTGACCTATTTCCCTGGATTTATGAAAATGTTTTGTGAATATATGGAGTGTCCCAACTTGTTTATATCGATATGCATCCATGATTTTGACACTTGATGATTGTGCCACACTTTGATATATTCACATGATTTTATACTTCCATTGCATATTGGCACATGATTTTTACATGTTATGGCTTGAGATTTGGCTTGAGATATCTGATTTGGGCTGGATGCCACTGTGGATACTATGATGATGATGATATGCTTCCTATGACATTCCGTAGCTACGAAGGACATTTGGTAGAGGCACCTGTTGTACCCGGATACGCCTCTGCAGGGGGTATCCGCCAGATTGTCATACATATTGTACGGACAGTCGTCGGTTGAACCACTTCGGGGAGGACCTTGGTAGGTCTAGCACCGGCGGGTTTCCATACACGCTTGATCCTTGATACGTGTGCGATATATATATACAGGCTAGTTGGAGTAGTCTGTGGCCAACGTTGGGGTGAAGAGCCTTATTTTATTACTTGCACCGTGAAAACCCCCAACGTTGCCCGTCCTTGGCCATGGTTGGCCTTTGCCGGGATATTTTCGGCCGGCTCTACATGATATGATGGACATGCATAATGGATGCATATTTGATTTGATACGTATGCCGTGAATGATTTATTGAGATACCATAATATTTTTGCATACCATGGATTTATTGGGACATAATTTTGACACTCCTAATTCACCCAAAAATTAATTGTAGCATGTCATCCCCCGACTTGCTGAGTACCAACCCCCCTCTCTACGGTACTCACCCCTCACATTCCCCTCCTACAGGTGTAGACTCAGACTGAGAGATTTGTGCACATTATTGTACTGGACATTCTTTGGAGACTACTGGGCCGGGGTATGACTACCCGCTATTCCGCTATGTATTGAGGTTATTGTATCATTTGAGGAAGTTAGAATGACCATTATATTTGTTTAAATTGGGATGACTGTATTTAAAATTTTTCTAGTCTGTATAAGTTTAACTCTCACTTGTTTTAATTTGCATTGAGGCATACAGATATTATTTTTATTTCTTGGGGATCTCTGTGATTTAGAAACCTGGATTTTGTGAATATCGACAGCCTTACGGTGCTTCGATGTGCAGGACATGGTGCCCGTGCATCGAGGTGCCGCGGCGGGCTGGTCACATGCCCGGCTCGGGTGTGGGTCAGGGCGTGACACGAATGTACTCTTTGCATGGATATAAATGAAAGATTATACTTTACTTACTCGACTTTCGTCTTCGTTCCTTTTTGGTCCCTTGTGTGGTTATGTGCCCCTTTTTCGACTTTCGTTAGGGGGACCTGCCTTCAACCCACTACTGAGGCGTTGATTAATACCAGCCTTCAAAACTGTTAGTAACGCTTGTTCGTCCGCTCGGGAGACTCCATATGACTTGTATGGATGATAGGAGCCAGGCGACTTAGGCTCTCCGAACGACAGGAAGTTTTTACGTAGTGGGACCGCGTCCACCCACCTGGTGAGTTACATCCCCTATTGACGACGCGTACGAATGGTAGAGGCTGGAAGAATAAGAATTTATGAACGGTAGGAAATTTTTATGTAGTGGGGCCGCATCCACCTGTTTTGGGAGGTACATCCCCTATTAATGACGCATACGAATGGTAGAGGCCGGACAACTTAGACCCTCCAAATGATAGGAAATTTTTAAGTAGTGGGGCTGCGTCCACTCGTCTGGAGAGTTATATTTCCTATTGACAACGCGTACGAACAGTAGAGGTTTGGCGACTGAGGCCGGGCGACTAAATCCCTCTGAACGATAGAAAATTTTTAAGTAGTAGGGCAGGGTCCACACATTTGGGGAGTTACATCCCCTATTGGCGACGTGTACGAACGGTAGAGACTGGGCGATTAAGGCCCTTTGAACGATAGGAAATTTTTAAGTAGTGGAGCCATGTCCACCCGTCTGGGAAGTTATATCCCCTATTGACGACACGTACGAATGGTAGTGACTGGGCGACTGAGATCCTCCGAACGATAGGAAATTTTTAAGTAATGGAGTCAGATCCACTTGTCTGGGGAGTTATATCCCTTATTGACGACGCGTACGAAAGGTAGAGGCTAGATGACTAAAACCCTCCGAACGATAAGAAATTTTTAAGTAGTGGGGTTGCGTCCATCTATCTAGGGAGTTACATCCCCTATTGACGACCCGTATGAAGGGTAGAGGCTGAGCGACTGAGACCCTCCAAACGGTAGAAAATTTTTAAGTAGTGGAGCCGCGTTCACCTGTCTGGGGAGTTACATCCCCTATTGACGACGCGTGCGAACGGTAGAGGTTGGGCGACCAAGTCCCTCCGAATAATAGGAAATTTTTAAGCAGTGGGGCCGCGTCCACCTGTCTAGGGAGTTACATCCCCTATTGACGATGTATACGAACGGTAGAGGCTGGACGACTAAGACCTTCCGAACGATAGGAAGTTCCACATTCTCTTCGGGCTATAGCGCTAAAGTTCTTTGGTAGTATGTGCATAGGTTTTTCGAGTTCTAGGTTCTAGGTACTGTCGATCTGTTTAGATTGTTGAGGCGATAAGTTCCCGGTTAGATCACAGAACACACTCGATATGGGTCTTCCCAATTAGGAGTGAGCTTGCCCCTAGGTTGGGGCTGACCATTAGCTTCCACCTTCCTTAGTACAAATTTTTCGGGTCTGAACATTCGGTTTCAGACCCTATGATTATGATATTGTGTCATCTGTTGCTAATAGGCAACCATTTGTGTCGATGCGGATTCTCGTAACTCTGGAAGCAAGTCCAATCTTTCTCACAGGTTGCGTTCATTTTGCTCGGCATCGTATTGAGTCACTCGCAGTGAGTGAATACTTATCTCCACGGGTATGACTGCTTCACTTCCGTAAGTTAGACTGAAAGGTATTTCCCCCGTTGCTCTTCGGGGGGTGGTGCGATATGACCAGAGGATGCCGTAAAGCTCTTTCGCCCACCGTCCCTTGGTATCATCTAGTGTCATCTTTAGTCCTTGTAGTATCGTTCGGTTGGTTATTTCAGCCAACCCATTGGTTTGTGGGTGAACGATCGAGGAAAATCGATGTTGGATCTCAAGCTTCTCGCAGAACTCTCGGAAGCCCTGGTTGTCGAACTGCTTCTTATTATCCATGATAAGGACGCGTGGTATGCCAAACCGGGTGATAATATGGGTCCACACGAAGGACTGGACTTTAACTGTCGTGATCTGAGCTAAGGGCTTAGCTTTGACCCATTTAGTGAGTAGTCGATCTCCACTATCAAGAATTTTCTTTGTCCCGTAGCCGACGAAAATGATCCAAGAATATCCATGCCCCACTGAGCAAATAGCCAAGGGCTAGATATAGGATTGAGCTCAGTGGAAGGTAGCCGAGGCACTGAGGAGAAACGCTGGCACTTGTCGCACCGTTTGACGTAGTTGTCAGAGTTGACCTTCATGATTGGCCAGTAGTACCCCTGACGAAGGGCTTTATAGACCAGGTTTCGAGTGCCTAAGTGATTGCCACAGATTCCTTCATGGATCTCTCATAGGACATAGTTCCCCTCTCTGGGAGTTGGGCACCTCAGATACGAGTGGGTAAATGACTTGCGATAAAGAATCCCATTGATTGTGGCATAGTGTGCTGCCTTTCGCTTCAGTTTCATTGCTTCCTTCGTGGAATCCGGCAGGTGATCATGCCTTAGATATTCTTCTATGGGATCTTTCCAACTAGGAGACCGATCAATCAGGAAAGCCTCTTCGGGCTCGTCGATGCTGAGATATGGCAGGCTTTCAATACCGTTCAGCTAGAAGTAATCGAATCGGAACTAGCCAATTTCGAAAGAGTGTCAGCCTATGCATTTTCCGACCGAGGGATTTGCTGGATGTCAACCTTACCTAATTATTCCATCATTTCGTACAGCATACTCAAATACTTAGCCATGACTAGGTCTTTGGTTTCATAAGTCCCTTTGATCTACTTCACAATCAACTGGCTGTCCGTGAATACCCTGACGTTCTGTGCTCCCATGTCAATGGCTATCCAGAGGCCCGTTAGCAAGGCCTCGTACTCTGCTTGGTTATTGGTAGCTTGGAAGTCGAACTGGAGGGCGTATTTTACCTTAAAATCATTTGGTCTCACTAGTATAAGTTCGACGCTGCTCCCTGAGGAATTTGATGATCCATCAATATGGATGGTCCAATCCAGGACCGACCACTCTTCTTGATGATTGAGAGACTGTTCTTCAGGCATCGTAGGCAAGTACATTCAAGGATGAAATCGGCCAGTGCTTGGCCCTTTATTGCTGGCCGTGGTCGATACTCGATGTCGAATTCACCCAACTCTACACTTCACTTGATAAGTCAATCGAAAGTGTCTCTTTTTTGGAGGATTTGCTTCAACGGTTGGTCGGTAAACACCACGATGGTATGGGCTTGGAAGTATGGTCGAAGACGCCTTGCTAAAATGACTAAGGCATAGACTATCTTTTCGATCGGTCAGTAGTTAATCTCGGATTCTTTCAGTATCCTACTAATGTAGTAAACTGGCTTCTGAGCTATGGATTCCTGTCTTACCATCACATAGCAGAGTGCTCATTCGGAGACCGCCAAATATAAGTAGAGTTCTTCCCCAAGGACGAGCTGCGAGAGTAGTAGTGGTTGCGTCAGGTATTCTTTCAATCATTCGAAGGCTGCTTGGCATTCAGGTGTTCATCTGAACCGTCGAGATTTTTTCAGCGCATCGAATATGAGTTTGTATTTCTCGCCGACCCTGGACATGAATTGGCTTAGAGCCACTATTCGACCAGTTAAGTGTTGCACTTCCTTTAGTGTCCGGGGAGGTGTCATGTCTAATATCGCTTGTATCTTTTCAGGGTTGGCTTCTATCCCTCGATTGGAGATCATGAAGCCCAAAACTTTTCGGAGGCAATCCCAAAGGTATACTTTGCCGGGTTTAGGCACATATTGTATCGTTCCAAGGTTTGGAAGGTCTCTTCAAGGTCTGCGACATAAGTTTCAGTGGCAACGCTCTTGACGAGCATATCGTCAACATAAGTTTTGACATTCCTCCCAAGTTGATCCTTGAAGACCGCATTGACTAACCGTTGGAAAGTTGCTCCAGCATTTTTTAGGTCAAAGGGCATGATCCGGTAGCAATATGTACGAAATTCGATGATAAGCTGGTTTTTTCTTCATTCTCGAGTGCTATTTTGATATGATTGTTGCTGGAATAGGCATCCATGAAACTCAAAAGCTGGTGTCCTGAGGAATTATTTACGAGTTTGTCAATATTGGAGAGCGGGTAACTATCCTTTGGGCATGCTTTTATTGAGATCGGTGAAATCCACACATATTCTCCACTTGTCGTTGGCTTTTTTCACCAAGACCACATTAGCCAACCACTCGGGATACTTGACTTCCCAGATGAATCCAGCCATTAACAGCTTCTGAATCTCCTCTTAGATGGCGCGTTGATGTTCGATGGCAAATACCCTCTTCTTTTGCCTCACTGATTTAAAGTCAGGTTTGACTGTTAGACTATAGGCTATGATGAATGGATCTATGCCTGACATGTCTTTTGGGGTTTAGGCGAAGACTTTTGAGTGTTGTTGTAGACAGACGATTAAGGCCTCTCGCAAGGAAGGTGATAGGTTGGCCCCTATCTGGACTGTTTGATTGGGGTCGCTTGTTAGAGGGACCTCAATGGTTTCTTCGCCTGGTTCGGGCTTTGCTCTTGGCTTGGAGCCTTCTCTAGGTTCTAAGGAATCGATCGAAAAAACTTCTTGTACGTCTTGAGCCGCAAAGAGGGTGTAGGGATCGGGATCGCAATGTATGGTAGCGACCCCTTGTGGTGTTCTGAACTTCAATTTCATGTGCCTCGTGCTTGGCTGTGCTTCTAGTTCATCTAAACTAGGCCTCCTGAGAATTGCATTATAAGGACAGTAGCGCTTCTCCACATGGAACAAAATCTGGGAGGTCGCATGATTAGGGAGCTTTCTGAGGGTCACTGAAAGGCAGATAACACCTTTAGGATAGATAGGCTCATCCGAAAGTCCTCTAAAGGACCCGGTAGGCGGCAAAAGTCGAGACGAGTTAAGGCCCATTCTGCAGAAGGCATCCCAAGTGAGGAGATTGCAGTCAGCCCCCTGGTCAACCAGAACCCTCTTCACAATGTGAGATTTTATCTTAAGTGTTACAACTATGGGGTCGTCACGACGGAGATCTACCCGTACCAAATCGTCATCGTCAAAGCCTATGACTGGTCTCTTTCTCTTGGCTGGTGCTGCACTGGGTATAGTTGAAGTAGACATCGCCATGAGTTTTTCGAGGATCAATCTGTTTTCCCACGAACGACGCTAATCTGTTGAAGGTGAGTTATGGTTCCACAGATAGCAGCTCCTTGTAGACTCGAGCGATTGTCACTGAAGAGATGTAGTACCTGCAAAAACCACCGGAGGGTGTTCTGGCAGGGAAACTCCAACGCTCAAGTTAGAAAAAATGATTTTCGAATGAAGAGAAAAACAGACTGAGAGAAGGGAGTCGTTCCCTATGATTGGAATGCCCAATGTGTGAGAGCTAAAGGGCATACATAGCTTCAAGGATTATGAGATATCTTATACCTCTGAGAGTCGTGTGCCATCGAGATGTTTCAACTCTACTTTTCTTGTCGAGCCGATCTGAAAATCTCAGGGATCCAATATTTCAAATTGATTGTGATCTTTATCATTTGAGAAACTTTCGTGTTTTGAAGGGATCTTTTCCTTAACTGAAAGATTTTCAAGATACTGCTCTCAATAAGAAACAAGAGTTAACAGGATACTCTGTCATTCCTTTAGAACCATTAGCTATCGATCTGTCGTTCAACCGATGACGGCTCTTCAGAGTTTGTATCAATGAGGGGTCGACGATTGAATATCCGGTCAGGGCGACTACCTTTACTCGATGAATCACATTCAGTTGGCGGGGCGACTGAGTCCCTATTGTTTGGAAGGACCAGACGACTAAGGGTTTTCGGTAAATAATCATATACGAGTCTTGACCGGTAGCTATCCTTCGTGGGCTTTTCGTGTCGGCCTTTCTAAAGCTGACTCATCGGATCAGGTTTTGAGTTATGTCCTATCAGATCTTTTTTCCTAAGAAATGAATTATATTTTAGAATATTTTTATTTTTTTAAAAGAAAATTATAATTTCTCTTTACATTATCTACCAAAATTTTGGGCTTGGGATGTTGAGTAGACTACTTTGTTGGCACATCAAAAGCAAAGGTTGCCAAATGATTTTTTTTAATATTATATTAATTGATATTTGGAGTTATATTTTAATTAATTTATTAATAGATATTTAGAATTATATTTTAATTAATTCAGTATAAAATTTATAATGATCAATTTAGAGATATTATCCTCCTGACATAATCTGTTCTATATTCAAATCGTAAGAACTTAATTAAAAAACTTCACGTCATATTTCCCAAGATCAGCTGGCCGTGGAGAAGGTTTCCACACTGTGACGGGCGGCTATTGAACTAAATTCGACCCATTCTAGCAATCACTTCTCTTAAATGTTCTACTTTTCTTTTTAACTCACAAACCATTTGAAGTCATGTCTAACGTGGCCAACGGTGGCATAAGAGACAGAAAATAGTATCGTTTGTGACCTTCCATATTATGATCAAAAGCCAAACAAACGGAGCGGCTAATTGTTATATATATCCAAAACGAAATGAACTCATAAAAATCGAAACTTTTAATTTAATTATATAAATCTGTACCCTTTTTCTATTGTACAATACTAAACATTTTACCAAATTTTACCAAATCTTAATTTATTTAATCTATCTTGTCAAATTTAATTGTTGGATTAATTGTTATATCTTGTCATATTTAATTTATTCAAAAAAATTTCTATTAGATGACAAAGAAAGCAAAGAATGAGCAAAAGAGAGAGAGAACTAATATACCCTGAAAAAAAGAGAAGACAATAAATAAACCCAGAATAATTATTTTCCAAAAAATAAATTCATTTTATAAAATGATGCATTTATTTTAATTGTGAATAAAATACAAAAGAAACTCTTATTTTTATAATTAACTCAAAATTTCAGTTGCTATATTATTATACAAAATGGCATTTCTCAAAATTACAAAAAAGGATATGCTTAGATTTAGGAATAAAGCAATGTCAAGGAGAGTGCTCTCATCTCATATTCTTTTAAGAGTTAGTGGTCTTGTTTGAGACATTATATATATATATATATATATTTATTACCTAAATTTGTCATAATTTATTTCTATTTTATTATTTTAATATTTTCTAATTTCCTTGATAGAAATTATTTTATTATTCCAATTATAAAATTCCTGTATACATAGTTTACATAGAGAGAGAGAGAGAGAGAGAGAGAGAGAGAGAGTTTTGATGATATATTTATATTAAAAAAACAATTATGACCAACACTAAATGGTTAACAACCAAAGTCACCTTACGAACCTTTTTCCTCAGCAAAAAACAAAATGGAATGATACAATTATAGCCCACCATGTCTCATTACATTCAACTTTTAAGATGTTAAACTTGAAATTATTAGCCCTTCCCTCACTCTTACATCGTGTCGACTTATTTCAATCTGAAACCAACGAAGCTATCTAAACCCAACAAAGGAGTCAAAAAGCAGAGCAATTGAAACGTGATACACTCCATTTATATCTATATATATATATATATGTATTCATAGCCATTGAAGATTCTCAAACAAAGTGAAAGAGTAGTTGATTGATCTGCGGTCATGGGAATTAGCCTGTGGTTTCCGTGGTATCTCACACTGCTTTTGGTATGTAATACCACAAAAAATGGTTCAGCTTTAACCACATCCACTACCATTATGTGCATGCAAAGTGAGAGACAAGCTCTTCTTGAATTCAAGCAAGGCCTCCTCGATGACTCCGGTCAGCTCTCCTCCTGGGGAAATGAACCAGAGAAGAAAGACTGCTGCAGTTGGTTGGGAGTCTTTTGTGACAACCAAACTGGTAATGTTGTTGAACTTATTCTGAATGACAAGTCTTTGCATGGTCCGATCTCTACTTCATTGGTTGGGTTGCATGGTCTAATTATTTTGGACCTCTCTCACAATCATCTTGTGGGAGAAATCCCAAATCAACTTGCGAATCTTCATGCCCTTTGGGTTTTGGACCTCTCTAATAATGATCTTGTTGGAGAAATTCCAAATCAATTTGGGAATCTTCATGCTCTCCAGGCTTTGCACCTCTCTTTCAACAATCTTGTGGGAGAAATCCCAAATCAACTTGGGAATCTTCATGCTCTTTGGTCTTTGCGCCTCTCTTTCAACAATCTCGTGGGTGAAATCCCAAATCAACTTGGGAATCTTTCAACCTTACAGTATTTGTACCTTGGCTCCAATGGTGCTTTAAGTGCAACCAAGCTTGAGTGGCTTTTAAGTCTTTCAAAGTTGTTCCGCATTGAATTGAACGATGTTAATTCTCTCCCATCCTTGACATGGTTAGACATGTACAATTGTTCACTCCCAGACACACACTTTCCTCCAACTCTATCATATTTTAATTCTTCCAAAACATTTGAGGTAATTTCTCTTGGTCAAAACCACCTCAAGTCTTCTATATTCAAATGGTTGTTCAATTATAGCAACACGTTATTATTGGTTGATCTCAGCATCAATCAGTTGGACGGTGCACTTCCAGACTTTTTTGGAAACATGACATCCCTTAAATACCTAATTCTCTCTGGAAATCAACTCCACGGTGGGATTCCAAAATCTTTTGCAAATATGAGCAACTTAATTGAGTTATATTTGTCCTACAACCATCTGACTGAGATTACAGGATTTCCATTATTCTTGCGGCGCTTGTATTTAGAATCTAATCTATTGAGTGGGAGGATACCCGAGAGCATAAGAGACATTTCCACACTTGAATATCTTGATCTTTCCTATAATTTTTTCCAAGGTACATTTTCTGAAGGCCACATGTCCAATCTTTCGAGCTTACAACTTCTGTTTCTGTCTCACAACAATTTGCTGATCATCAACATCAGTTCTAACTGGATTCCACCTTTTCAACTACAAAGTCTGGAACTGAGCCATTGTAAAGTGGGTCCTAATTTCCCCAATTGGTTACGACGGCACATCCATCTCACTGAACTTGATATTTCTAATGCTGGAATTCGAAATTCAGTTCCTAGTTGGTTTTGGGAGGAACTAACTCCTCGGTTGGGTTATTTGAACATGTCTGGCAACCAAATGTGGGGCACCATTTCAAGTTCAGCTTTTCAATCTGTAAGTTTTCCAAAAGGGATTTTCACTTTGGACTTGAGTTCTAACCACTTTGGGGGTCAGGTACCTGCATTTCATGTAAACTCTACCTATATAGATCTATCCAGCAATCAGTTTTCTGGACCTTTTCAGGCCACTGAACTTCTCTTGTTGGAGATGCTTGACCTCTCAAACAACTTATTATCAGGAGAGATTAATGGTTGTAAAACAAATTTTCCTAATTTAACTATGCTAAATCTAGCAAACAACAATTTTTCTGGTAACTTTCCTGATTTAATAGGTTTATCTTGTCAACTAGCAAGCTTGCATTTGGAGAACAACAATTTTACAGGAGTTTTACCTTGGCAGCTGCAGCATTGTGACAAGTTACAAGTAATGGACATGAGAATGAATAAATTTTTGGGAAACATACCCACGTGGATAGGGCAAAACCTATTAAATTTGGTTATTCTGAGCTTACAAGCTAACAACTTTAATGGAAGCATTCCAATTCATCTTTGCAATCTGACCAAACTTCAGATATTGGACCTCTCTTCAAATAACTTCTCTGGTTCCATACCAACCTGCTTCAGTAATTTTACTGCGATGGCTCACTCTGGGAGTTTAGATTTAACCATTACTATTAACACCAAAATCAGGGAGATTGATTCCAGTGGAGTTTTTTACACTGAGGAACCTAAAAATGATTATGCAGCACTAGCACTGAAAGGTGGGGAAGTTCTATACAAAAACACTCTGGGACTAGTGAAGGGCATCGATTTATCAAGCAACAAACTAAGCGGAAAGATTCCAAAGGAAATAACTCTTCTTATTGGATTGATTTCGTTGAACCTTTCAACAAACAATCTGACAGGACGAATCCCTTCCCTAATTGGTCAGATGCAACAATTAGAATCTCTCGACTTATCCAGAAACAAGTTGTATGGACCCATTCCAACAAGCCTTTCTTGTCTAAATTTTCTAAGCTACTTGGATTTGGGAAACAACAATTTGTCAGGTAGAATTCCTAGAAGCCCTCACCTAGACACCATTAATGTGTCTGCATATGAGGGGAACAAGGGACTCTGTGGGCCTCCACTCTCAAGTTATTGTCCAGGAGATGAAGTAGCTAAAAGCCCATCCAATGCCAGTGACAATGGTGATGCAAACGCACAAGAAGAGAAGAATGATATAATCAGTTTGGGGTTCTATGTTTGTATGGGGTTTGGATTCATATTTGGATTTTGGGGAGTGTTTGGGACTTTACTGGTTAAGGATTCTTGGAGAAACAACTGTGTTATGTTTTTAATCAGCATGAAAAACGAGATTCATGTGGCATTAGTAGTGAATATGGCCAGGTTGAAGAGGCAGATCAAGGTCTAAGGGGTAAGAAAACTCTTCAACTCACTTCTTATGCATCATTCCGAAACTTGCGCTACACCTATCATGTAGTAATATTAAAGATTGGCTCTTTTATTTCCAGGATTAGTTGCAATAGCGTAATACCTGATTTGGCAAGCTTAGCTTGGATGGCAAGTATGCAATGGGAGTGGAATGAGTACCTTCCTTTGTGGAAACTCAACTATAGCAACAAGTGTGTGTGCGTGTGGTTTTTTCTTTTTCTTTTTCTTGCCCGGGGGGGGGGGGGGATGGAAGTTGCTGGGTGTACTTTAGGACCAGAAGTATGAGATAATTTTTTAAGGAGATATGTAAGTATTAATACCATTGTATAATTACGTGTGTTGTTTTTTTTTAATTAGTGATTTGTTTTTTCTTATTTAACTTTCATAATTTTGGCTTTGTTATTAAACAACTAAATAACATAGTAAAAGCTAATTGGAAACGAAAGGATGAGACATGATAGGAAGGATGAGGCAGTGTTCAAGTAAATAACATAGTAAATAACATAGCAACTTCAGTGGGGTTAGGGGATTCTGGCCAACGTTATTTTGACCCAAGAGGCTGAGGTTGTTACGCCCCGATTTTCGGATCGAGCACGCGACAGCCGTCGCGTGGTCTCGATATATGGACAGAACCTTCCCGTATACCGGGACTCTGCAAGACTATACAACTGAGCATTCAAAACCTCCGGAACACAATTCATCAAAATAGGGAAAGCATTTAACAATACACAAGCAAAGGACCCATTCGCTCCATTCCTGTACATGCACGAGCACACATCAGCACACAATCGGGGAGAGGGAACCTGTATATGCACGAGTTCACATCAGCACACAATCGGGGAGAGGGAACATGTATATGCACGAGTACACATCAGCACACATCGGGGAGTGAGATCCTGTACATGCACACATACAATGTGGCCATCCTAGCCACCCAGAATTCTCAACACAATAAATCATTTAACAAACAAGAAGTTCCAAAACATAGCCGTCAGATTTTACCAACATTTACCTGAAGAAAACAAGTCAGTATCGGTAAAATCTTAACGGTATGAGATGTATAGAATTTCACAAAATCAAAAGAAAGTATCGAAATTTAGATTTACAATCCAAATATCTCAGTACAGATAAAAACAGTTTTTTTTCTAAAGATAGAGCAATCAAAATAATAAAGTACAAATCAAAAATCATCGGATTTTATCAATACTTTCCAAAAACTCAACTAGTATCCATAAAATCCGCACGATAGGGGATGTACAAACTTCCCTTTCCATGGTTTAAGAATTACGAATATCTAAAATCCTGCATTTGCCAAATACCTATACAAAACAGCAAAAATACTTCGCAAGCTCTGACGTCCAATCCTCGAACTAAGAATCCTCTGAAAAAGGTGGAGAGAGGGGGGTGAGTAATGGGGAATACTCAGTGAGTGGAGTGCAATAGTGTGATTGTGTTCATAAACAAGAGGTGAATGTGGGATAGTCAAAACATATCTCATAAATAGCAGTTCATCTGCATAAAACATTTCAATAAATCACAATTTACAAAATATGCATCCATATCAATCATTTTTTCAGAAAATCCTGGGATCCCATCGAAATCTCTTTCGTCTTAGGGCAGCCAAACCCAAACTGTCACGCCCCGATCATCGGATCGTCCACGTGATAACCGTCGTGCCGTCTCGGTACATGGAAAGAACCTCCCCATATACCGGGACTCCGCAAGACTATCAAATTTACAATAAATCATCAAAAGTATAAGACTCTTCAAAATATAAAATCATATAAACAATACACATGCAAGGAGCCCATCCGACTCATCCCTGACCGTACAAACACACACATCGGCACACATCGGGGAGTGAGATCCTATACATGCAATCATACATCAATACACATTGGGAAGGGGGAACCTGTACTTGCACGAGTACACAGCAACACACAACGGGAAGTGGAAACCTGTATATGCACTCATGCGATGTGGTCATCCTAGCCACTTAGAATTATCAACACAAGAAAGCATTTAACAAACAAAAAGTCCCAAAACATAACCATTGGATTTTACCAACACTTACCCGAAGAAAACAGCCAATATCGGCAAAATCCTAACGGTATGAGATGTACAAAATTTCACCAAATTATAGGAAAATAGCAAAAACCAATAATTATAATTCAAATGTCACAGTACAAAATAAAACAGTTTTCCAAAAATAGAGCAATCAAAATAATAAAAAACAAATCAAAAATCGTCGGATTTTATCGATACTTGCCAACAACTCGGCCAGTATAAAAAAAAATCCGCATGGCATGGGATGTACAGATTTCCCTTTACATGGTTTGAGAGCTATAAATCTCCAAAAATCCTGCATGTGCCAAATACCTATACAATTCACAAAAATACTGCGCAAGCTCCGTCGAATAATCTCTTAACTAAGTCTCCTCTGAAAAAGGTGGAGAGAGGGGGTGAGTATTGAAGAATACTCAGTGAGTAGAGTGCAATAGTGCAATTGTGTTCATAAACAAGGGGTGAATGTGGGACAGTCAAAACATATCTTGTAAATCATTTCATATACATAAAATCATTTCAATAAATCACATTTCACAAATATGCATCCATATCAATTATTCTTTCAGAAAATCCTGGGGTCCTATCGAAAAACGCTTCCGTCTTAAGGCGGCCAAACCCAAACGAAAGCCCGCCAAGGGTTTTTCTATCCAATGCCTCAAAACAAACCCCCTTCCTTGGCGTTGGCTCGTACCTCACCGGGGTGCATCAGATATAGCACGACTTCGGTAGAAGGAGGGACATCAAACTCCCCCGCACATCCAAACCCCAAACCACGCCACCCCGTCGGGTCGCTCCGTGGTAGGAATATGACTATAGTCATCTAGGGCACCCTTCATTTCTCAATCAATCTATTTCTCAACAATGTGCCATGATTTCCTACAAATAATCCATAATCTTATGCCAAAGCAGTTCATAGAGCAATATCAAATATCACATGGCACAAAAATATTCATAAACATAGTGGATGCATTCGTATTTTATAATCCAGTTCAGACAGCCCACAATCATAAAGCAATTTATATAAAACATGTAAAAATCTTTCAAAATCATTTTCAAAGCAATTTTAAAACATGTTACTCATTCATGAACACAATGAACCATCCACTCACCTCTAGAGAACACCTCTAGAGAGGGTATTCACTCTCAAATTCTCAATCAAATCCGAATATACCCCTTTTTAAGTCCCCAATCGATTAACCTAATCAAACATTGCAATCATCGTCAATTAAACTCTCTATAACAAGGGTTTTCACATTTCCCTAACTTAATTCACCCTCAATTTCACATCCACAATTTCTAAATGCTGATTTCATCACCCGAAAATCATTTATATCTCTAATGGACTTTAATTACCAATATTTCCTAATTTTTCAAATTTTCTTCCTATTCTACATAGATATAACACTTTTCATGCATATTTTAATTAAAACTCTAAAGAAACATTCAAATCAACTCAGTTAAATTCTATCATTCCTTAGCATGCTTCTTCCGTATCAAACAGTCTAATTTTATGAATTATGCAATACTTAACTTCACTAATTACATATTAAATATCAGAAAATCACATCCTATACTAATCTAGCATATACATATCTCATTACCCTAGATTTAAACCCTAAATTTACTTAATTTATTGAGAGGATTAGAAATCTCTCACCTAGGGTTTCTCGGTTTGCAGTCCTAGCTTCCAGTCCCTATTGGATTTAAGCTCAAACCTGTAACGATTTTAATTTGCAGTAATCGTTAGAATTAAACCTAACTACTAAGAATATTCAACCCTAGAATCAAAATTAGAAAACCTAGGCTTACCTCTGTGGAGCTGTGACCTAGGGTTTTTGCTGTCCTGCGGCTAGGGTTTTCAAAGGATTCAATGGCCGCTGGTTTGGGTTATCGACAGAGGGAAGTGCTCACAGTGAGCACTATGAGCGGGCAAAAGAGGAAGGCAATGAAAGTTCTGCCATCGCGCGCACGGGAGAGAGAAGGAGAACTCTGTTCGCGCGCAAGAAGAGAGGAAAGAGAGGGAGAAAGAGAAAGAGAGAGTAGAAATAGAGAGAGATTGTGGGAGAAAGAGAGAGATTCAAGAGAAACAGAGGGTGGTCGACTGAGAGATTGAGGGAGAGATCGAAGGAGAGAGAGACCGAGGGAAGAAAGAGGAGAAAGAGAGGGATCCAAGGGACGATGGCAGTGGTGGTGTTCAGTGGTTGAAGCGGTGGAGCTGGCGGAGTGAGGGCGGTGATGTAGAAATCGCGAAGGAGAGAGGGAGGAGCTCGGTCGAAGGAGAGGAAGAGGGAGAGAGTGATTCAATTAGGGTTTTCCGGCCCTAATTGTGTTTGGGAGGAGTGCTGCGTTTCACTCTGAAACGCAGCATCTTCTCTCCCTTTTTTTTAATATAATATATTTAATTAAATAAACAATTATATATATATTCAAATTCACTCCCCTTCTTTCTAAAATTTAATTTGTTTTTTCCTAAAATGGGATTTATTACTATTTGCGGACACGGTGATTTAAAATATACAAAAAATTTTAAATTAAGACCCCAAAATCGAAAATCAATATAAATTCAAAATTTTCTATTTTATTATAGAAATATTTATAAAACATCGAGTTTTCGGTATTACAGCTCTTAACCCCCTAAAAGCAAATTTCGTTTTCAAAATTTAAATTACAATTTATATGTCAAGAAATTACGAGTATGGTTTCCACATTGACATCTTCAGTTTACAAATTTTCTATTAATACAAACTGACCCCTAGATCAACTCTTTAAATCTTATTTAATGAACCAAGTACGGAATATTATATAACTAAACATAATGCCGAAATTTCTAGATTTAACATTGAAGTCACCAAGGGTATGTGGGCATAGTTACTCCCTTTTTTTTCCATTAAATTTTCCATCCAATAATCATGTGCTCATCAATTCGACATCCACATTCTTCAACTACTTTTGTTTATCTCATGTTACATCACTATCACATTCTTAACATCATATTAATATCAAAGTCTCCAATCAATCAAATTCAAACTACAAATACATTATCATACCTATAGTATTCCCCAAAGTATTGATAGAAAAATTATCTTATTCCAATACGAGTATTTGGTAGGTGGTATTCCTTGAGATTGAGATTCTTTTAATTTCCTTTTTCAAATTGCAACAATTAAAGCATAAAAATCAATAGTCTCTGAATCACCTTGTTTGTTCTAAAACCTTGAAACCTTGGATATAAAAGGAGCAACACTTTCTCGATTAACACATTCCTTAACAATAATTGGAACAGGCCTCCACCTTGTATCTGCTACAAAGCATTGTAGAAAATCAAAACTGAAGTCGTTAATACACATACCACAAATATCTGAAAATACTATCATTGAAGTCGACCAATTCAATATATCTCAAAATTTCGTTTACAAACGTCCTTACTCCTAAATGGTGCTCAAGTAACCATGCATAAACATTTCTGCCTAGATGTTTATAAAATTCACTATTTCGATGTTATAAAAGCTAGAATGGTCTATATAATCTCATACTTCCTTTTGAAGGATAAATCTACCCCAAATTAAGAGACTTTACTTAAAATGGTTATCTAAGGAACTCTAAATCACTGCAATTGACTGAAACACTAGAGAAATCTCACTACAATATATAAATTCCGTAAAGACTCGTCATATTAGTTTCTCTAATGTGACTGCATCAAACATTGAGGAAGCTGTCACTGGTTTTCATATCCTCAAATTTTCAAACTAGACAACAAAGTTTCTTATTATCAAGATCACCTAAGATGCTGCTCATCCAAAGAAGGCAATGTCTATTACGAATATTACTTTTCTAAATAACCATCGAAACAAAAAGCTTTCCCCCATATTTATCGAAAGCATAAAATGGCAGTAACTTGAAAGAAACATTCAATGCTTACTGAGACCATTCATCGTATGGTTAAAGATTTTGATGTCACCCAGTACTTATAGCAGCTCTTTTTAAGTACTTGTCCCACTCATCTGAGTTTTAATGGATCACTTATAGATTGGATAAGAGCATTTGCATATGGCCAAAAACTGCTTGCAGTAAGGATATTAAAGATTGTAATCAAATGTGTCATCTTAGTTTGGAATCTATAAAAAGCAATAGAAAGATAAGTAATATAACCATGGGAAAAGACAACCTTTGATAAATTTAACACCAATCACAACATGGTGCATATATTGAATTTTAATGGCTCTAGACTTACAGGCATTAATTCTATTACATTCGCTCAAGAAATGATCAAAATTGTCTTATTGAAGCTATGATTACCATCTTTGGAAATTGCTGAAACGGAATGATGTCAGTTGGAAGTCCTCAGACCTACCAGTACTAATTGTCTTATTAAAGCTGTATTTATTATCCCAGAATTTTAATGCCTCTGGACTTAAGGGCATTAATTTGACTTCGGACATTCACACTACAGTAAGAACTGAATGTTTGTGCTTATATGTACTTATGGTAGCGAATTGCTTGCTACACTAGCCTTTGCATGTAGCAGCAATAGTTCAATAGTATAAATGACATACTTTGGATGATGATCACAATTTATAATTATATCAATAAGGCTGGTTTCTTTAAAAATACTAAATATGGATAAAGTATGCAACAACCTCAACATGAAACAGCTTACATTCTGTAACTTATCTTTTAAGCATTTTCTTCATTCTTTCTTCTCTCTTTAGACTAGCCCTCTACAAAACTCTACTTATAGATTGTCAGGCCCAAATCTTAACCATTAACAAAATTAATAGGAATTTCAATAATGATAGAATCCCAAATACTAAAGACAACTATCAGCCATTTTCAAGTTGCAAATCGAATTTGTTCAATAATAGTTGAAATTTAACATCACCAAGATATTAATACCACTAAACATATTTGCAAGATTCCATTAATCATTGTTACATACTTGAAGTTACATTGCTATTATCACATTGCTCATTGTTTAACCGGCAAATTGAGCACACTAATCCTTTATTAGCAATTCCCCTTCTATCAAAATCATAAACAAACATTTCGCCCACATCATGTCCATCATCATAAGCAACAAACAACTCAAATCCATTTAAAATGAGTCAACCATTTGTAACAAAAGAGATAACCATAACAATTTAAATCCACCTAAAACCCATATTATGACTTAAGGCATGTTCATCATCAGCTACGTTCTTATATGCCTATTTTAAGAAATCTAAATATTAATTACGTCTTAAATAAATTACCATAAAACTCCTACTCCCAGACTAATGATTCTCAATAGTTCATCCACTCAAAATTACTTATTATATCAAGTAAAATAAACCACGAAAACATTTATCAGACTCCAACAATTATTCACAAATACAACATCTCAAGAATATTTTACATTATATTTAATCATGAGCAATTCCCTGTTGTCATGCCTATTAATCAAGAATATCAAACTTTTAACATCAAAATGTCAGTCCAAAATAATTACTACAAGGGTACTCACCATTCAACCAAACAATCCAAGGGAAATCTTCAATCACAATTAAATATATATATATATATATATATGTATATACTAAGTATCTCTGGCTCCTTTATTATCAACATCATTTCCTTTTTATTTATGCTTAACACCAATTCAAGCTTTGCATATAAGAATTCCTCGAAATGCTTAAATTCTAAAATATATGTAGCTTGCTCTCTTCAAAGGCAAAATAGACCTGGCTATCAAACTTATAATCTCTTCCTACTATACCCAAAATTTTTCTTCAACAATTTGTAAAGTTAAAACCTCTTGAGCAAGAAAATATCATTGACGACCAAAAAATAATTTGGTATTCTTTATTTAATACCAAGGGGATCTGTCAATCCATGAGTATACCATATACATGAATCCTATGACTACAATCTGTTAACTAAGCAAAGGTTCTAATTGGATTTATGAGTTTTTGCCATCTACAACCACCGGCAATTTGGATATACGCAAACACTTACTCTATTTTTGTAAGTCCTAGGAGATATTAAAATCTAAAACTCACAATTTGGCTTAGATCTAGTGAAAGATCATTATATCAATGAAAGAGTACAAAATCTTGAATAAGCCCACCATAATTTAACTACCAACAAGATCTGTGGGTCAGGGTATTCGATTCACGTGTGAGGAAACTCGCTACCCAACCTCATTAGAGCAAACCAACTCTCCTTATCAAATATATCAAAAATGCATGATTCTACAAAGATTGTCTATTCTTAGTAAAATGAAATAGGAACTAATCCAAGGGCTTAACCCCCTAAAAATGAGCATTCCTAACTTTCTAGGAAAACCATGGAAAGTTCTGTACATTCTCCGAAGATCTTTTAAAGATCTTACATTTTTCAAAAGAAATAAAACATTTTAAAGCCTTTAGAAAGCTTTTGGGACATTTGGAATATATTTTAAAACATTTCAAAATCATCAAACTTTTAAAATCGTAAACCTGGGCTCTAATACCAATAAAGCTGTC
The DNA here is from genome assembly GCA_037126225.1 of Dillenia turbinata. NCBI lineage: Eukaryota > Viridiplantae > Streptophyta > Magnoliopsida > Dilleniales > Dilleniaceae > Dillenia > Dillenia turbinata. The sequence goes on along the minus strand of JBAMMX010000020.1, from coordinate 26,550,528 downwards.
ACGCCCCGATTCTCGGATCGACCACGCGACAACCGCCGCGTCGTCTCGGTACACGGGCAGAACCTCCCCATATATCGGGACTCCGCAAGGCTATCAAATTTACAATAAATCATCAAAAGCATAAGACTCTTCAAAACATGAAATCATATAAACAATACACATGCAAGGAGCCCATCCGACTCATCCCTGAACGTACAAACACACACATTGGCACACATCGGGGAGTGGGATCCTGTACATGCAATCATACATCAGCACACATTGGGGAGAGGGAACCTGTATATGCACGAGTACACAGCAGCACACAACGGAAAGTGAAAACCTATACATGCACTCTTGCAATGTGGCCATCCTAGCCACTCAGAATTCTCAACACAAGAAAGCATTTAATAAACAAGAAGTCCCAAAACATAGCCGTCGGATTTTACCAACACCAACCCGAAGAAAACAAGCAAGTATCGGTAAAATCCTAACGGTATGAGATGTACAAAACTTCACCAAATCATAGGAAAATAGGAAAAGCCAATAATTATAATTCAAATGTCCCAGTACAGAATAAAACAGTTTTCCAAAAATAGAGCAATCAAAATAATAAAGTACAAATAAAAAATCGTCGGATTTTATAGATACTTGCCAACAACTCGGCCAATATAAAAAAAAATCCGCACGGCATGGGATGTACAGACTTCCCTTTCTATGGTTTAAGAGCTATAAATCTTCAAAAATCCTGCATGTGCCAAATACCTATACAATCCGCAAAAATACTATGCAACCTTCGTCGAGTAGTCTCCCAACTAAGTTTCCTCTGAAAAAGGTGGAGAGAGGGGAGTGAGTATTGGAGAATACTCAGCGAGTGGAGTGCAATGGTGCAATTGTGTTCATAAATAAGGGGTGAATGTGGGACAGTCAAAGCATATCTCGTAAATCATTTCATATACATAAAATCATTTTAATAAATCACATTTCACAAATATGCATCCATATCAATTATCCTTTCAGAAAATCCTGGGATCCCATCGAAAAACGCTTCCATCTTAGGGCGGCCAAACCCAAACGAAAACCCGCCAAGGGTTTTTCGTTCCAATGTCTCAAAACAAACCCCTTTCCTTGACGTTGGCTCGTACCTCACCGGGGTGCACCAGATATAGCACGACTTTGACAGAGGGAGGGACGTCAAACTCCCCCGCACATCCAAACCCCAAACCACGCCACCCCGTCGGGTCGCTCCGTGGTGGAAATATGACTATAGTCATCTACGGCACCTTTCATTTCTCATCAATCCATTTCTCAACAATGTGTCAAGATTTCCAACAAATAATCCATAATCTCATGCCAAAGCAGTTCATAGAGCAATATCAAATATCACATGGCAGAAAAGCATTCATAAACACAGTGGATACATTCGTATTTCACAATCCAGTTCAGACAACCCACAATCACAAAACAATTTATATAAAACATGTAAAAATCTTTCAAAATCATTTTCAAATTTTAAAACATATTACTCGTTCTTGAACACAATGAACCATCCACTCACCTCTAGAGAGGGTATTCACTCTCAAATTCTCAATCAAATCCGAATATACCCCTTTTTAAGTCCCCAATCGATTAACCTAATCAAACATTGCAATCATCGTCAATTAAACTCTCTATAACAAGGGTTTTCACATTTCCCTAACTTAATTCACCCTCAATTTCACATCCACAATTTCTAAATGCTGATTTCATCACCCGAAAATCATTTATATCTCTAATGGACTTTAATTACCAATATTTCCTAATTTTTCAAATTTTCTTCCTATTCTACATAGATATAACACTTTTCATGCATATTTTAATTGAAACTCTAAAGAAACATTCAAATCAACTCAGTTCAATTCTATCATTCCTTAGCATGCTTCTTCCATATCAAACAACCTAATTTTATGAATTATGCAATACTTAACTTCACTAATTACATATTAAATATCAGAAAATCGCATCCTATACTAATCTAACATATACATATCTCATTACCCTAGATTTAAACCCTAAATTTACTTAATTTATTGAGAGGGTCAGAAATCTCTCACCTAGGGTTTCTCGGTTTGCAGTCCTAGCTTCCAGTCGCCATTGGATTTAAGCTCAAACCTGTAACGATTTCAATTTGCAGCAATCGTTAGAATTAAACTTAACTACTAAGAATATTCAACTCTAGAATCAAAATTAGAAAACCTAGGCGTACCTCTGTGGAGCTGTGACCTAGGGTTTTTGCTGTCCTGCGGCTAGGGTTTTCAAAGGATTCAATGGCCGCTGGTTTGGGTTGTCGACAGAGGGAAGTGCTCACAGTGAGCACTATGAGCGGGCAAAAGAGGAAGGCAATGAAAGTTCTGCCATCGCGCGCACGGGAGAGAGAAGGAGAACTCTGTTCGCGCGTGGGAAGAGAGGAAAGAGAGGGAGAAAGAGAAAGAGATAGTGGAAATAGAGAGAGATTGTGGGAGAAAGAGAGAGATTCGAGAGAAACAGAGGGTGGTCGACCGAGAGATTGAGGGAGAGAACGAAAGAGAGAGAGACTGAGGGAACAAAGAGGAGAAAGAGAGGGATCCAAGGGACGATGGCAGTGGTGGTGTTCAGTGGTTGAAATCGCGAAGGAGAGAGGGAGGAGCTCGGTCGAAGGAGAGGAAGAGGGAGAGAGTGATTCAATTAGGGTTTTCCAGCCCTAATTGTGTTTGGGGGGAGTGCTGCATTTTTCTTTGAAACGCAGCATCTTCTCTCCCTTTTTTTTTTTAATATAATACATTTAAATAAATAAACAATTATATATATATACAAATTCACCCCCCCTTTCTTTCTAAAATTTATTTTTTATTCCTAAAATGGGATTTATTACTATTCGCGTACACGGTGATTTAAAATATACCAAAAATTTTAAATTAAGACCCAAAAATCGAAAATCAATATAAATTCAAAATTTTCTATTTTATTATAGAAATGTTTATAAAATATTTGACATCGAGTTTTCGGTATTATACAGACGAAAGCCCGCCAAGGGGTTTTTCCATTCAATGTTTCAAAACATACCCCATTCCTTGGCGTTGGCTCGTACCTCATCGGGGTGCAATCTAGATATAACACGACTTCGGCAGAGGGTGGGACGTCTAACTCCCCCGCACATCCAAACCCCAAATCACGCCACCCCGTCGGGTTGCTCCATGGTGGGAATGACTATAACCATTTATAATCCAGCACCATTCATTTCTAAATCAATCCATCTCACAAACAATGTGCCATAGTTTTTTATCAAATAATCAACAATGTCATGCCAAATCAATCCATATCACAATACCAATAACATATGTCACAGAAGCATTTGTAAACAACATGGATGCATTCGTATTTCACAATAAAGTTCAGACAGCCCACAGTCACAAAACAATTTACATAAATCATGTAAAATATTTCAAAAATCATTTATAAAGCAATTTTAAAACAGATTTCTCATTCATGAACACAATGAACCATCCACTCACCTCTAGGGAGGATATCCACTCTCTACACCCTATCAATATTCAAGAAATCCCCTTTCAAGCTCCAATGGATTGTCCTAAATCAATAACAACAATTCTCAAGTCATTTCTCCTCCAATTTCAAGGGTTCACAAACTTTCCTATTTTTCAAACAATTTTCTCCAATTTTCTTAAATTAACATAGCCTTAATTTCTTCTAATTTTTCTAATTGATGAATATGCATCCCAATTCTACCAATCGCACCTCATTTACATCACATACTATTTTACATTCCAATTTTTCCTAAATTTCCATTCTCAATGAAACAGATAGCATCAATTAATAACAAGATAGGGTCTGAAACAATACAAATCATAAACCCTAAATCTTTAGCCTGACCCAATAAGATTCTATCATCATCTAACACATTCTCTCATCCTAAACAACCTAAATTCGATCTATTATTGAAGGCATTGAGAAATTTCTCTCACCTAGGATTTTACAATTCGTAGCCTCAATCGAACGCCTCCTCAGTCCTATTGATGATCTGCAGTGCCTCCTAACCAAAACATAGTATAGTAAGTTAGTTCAATCACCTAGAAAATCGAAACCCTAGAACTAGAAATCAGAAATCTGTTCTTACCTACGCAGAGAAGGATTTGCAACCTAGGGTTTCTGACAGAGTGCTGTTACTGTCGGCTTGGAGCTTCTGCGAAGGTCGTAGAATGGGGTTGCTGTGGTGGCAGAGTAGCAGTGCTCGTGTGAGGAAGAGAGGGGCAGAGTGCTGTAGTCACACGAGCGGGAGAGAGAAGCGATAGAGAGGGAGAGAGATAGTGAGCGGACGAGTAAGAGAGAACGAAGGAGAAAGAGAGAGAAAGAGCAGAGAGAGGCCGATCGAGAGAGAACAGACAGATCGTGAGGTAGAGAGAGAACGATGGTGAGTTGAGAGAGTGACAGAGTAACCAAAAGAGGAAGAGAATAGAGAGCGATGGTGGTGTGCGGTGGTGATAGTGGAAGGTGGTGGCGGAGGAAGTGGGTGAGCGACTGAGAGAGTTCGAGAGGGAACGAGAGAAACAGAGAGAGATAGAGAGAGAAACAGAGAGAGAAGGTGTCGCGATGATGGCTGACAGTTGATGAAGGTGGACAACGCAGCTGTGCGTGGCAAAGGGAGGGCGGAGGAAACAGAGAGGGCGTTGGGCAAGAGAGGGAGATGAAGAGTCGAGAGAGAGAGTGTTCGATTAGGGTTTGAAACCCTAATCGAATTGAAGATAGGGGAAACGCAGCGTTTCAGCAAAAACGATGTGCTTTCCCCATTCTCTTTTTTTTTTTTAAAATATATATATAAATATGAATATATATAAATAAATAAGTAAATAAATAAATAAATATTTATATATACATATATTTACACCTACTTTTCACTAAATTTTTAAATTTCATAGAAATAGAGTTTACTACGATTTGCGGATACTGCATTTAAAATATACTAAAAATTTTTAAATTTAATACCCCAAAATTGAAAATCAATATAAAATTTAAAATTTTCTATTTTATGATAAAAATGTTTACAAAATATCCGACATTGGTTTTTCGGTATTACAGAGGTAGTGATGAAGTAACACTTCGCAGTAGTTTATTTATTTATTTATTTATTATGGTATTTAATAATTTTATGTATTGTGTAGGACAAGTTAATGTGGCATGATAGTCACAAAAAATAAGTTTGAGATAACTTCAAAGTGAAAATCAGTTAATTCATGTGCAATACATTGAACAAATCCGGAAAACAGACTACATTAATCAACAATTTTGGGACAAACTGAGGGAAGGAGGTTACTAGGAGAAGTGTAACGATGTATAAGAAAAATAGGGTTTGAAGTTGAGGAGAAGGTTCGGTGGTTTGACTTGTCAAACGTGTAAGATTTTCAATTATCTTTAATAATTTATTTTTGATTGAATAATATTTTTATTTACATATTTTAAATTTTTTATTCACCAAATTAAACATAGTGAAAGCTAATTTTGGCTATGTTATTAAACAATTAAATAACTTTCATATCAGTCTCCTTCGCCTCCACAGTCCCCTCAGCAGCCCCAGCCCTAGCCACAACTCCAGCCTGAGCTCGAGTTTCACACCCAGCCCTCTCATGCCCAATCTCCTAACCCCACTGAAGTTGCTTCGATATATTTTAATGACAATGATGGTTTTGACTGGCCAATTTCATGTGTTTTGTTAATGTATTTGGATATTATTATTTTTGAATAATTTTATTTTTTATATTTCGGTGATTTTGTAATTAAAACATTTTTAGTTTTGGTTTTTATATAAAACAACATTTATATATATATAATTTTTTTCTTAATATTTAATTTCTATTAATGCATTCAGCGATGCACATGTGTCGAAATAAAGAGCGTAGCATACAATGTCCCCATCTCAGTGATGCAAATCGTGTCACTAGGGGACGTCATAGCTCAGTGATTCCTCCGGTGCTTCGTCACTATAGCCACACGCATCCGCAGTCGTTACAAGCTAGGACTTCTTGATATCTAAAGTTCAAGAAGCCATTAATTCAACTTAAAGACTCTTTGTAGTAAGAAGGTTTACATATATTTAGTGGGAGAGTTTAAACACCATAGTGTTTTTTTATTTCGGTTATTTTAAAGATTTGAAACTTATCATGACGGATGAATCCTTTTTATTTCTATTATTAAATAACGTGATTTTTTTTTTTTTGGCTTAAACAACACATGTAACAATGACATTTTAATAACCTATATAGATAGTTTGGTTTAAACTAAAAATATAATATATTTAAAATTCGTTTCTCAAAAAATAATGTGGAAAGTTTCAAACATGTTGAAAATGCTATAATGCTCCAATCCGTGAGAAAAACATGCTACAAAATTCCAAATTTGTGGAAAATGCTACACTAAAACCAACAAAGGAGTCAAAAGTAAACACAATTGAAATGAGGTGGAGCCAAAATACAATTTAGTAATTTAAAACACTTTAAAAGAATTTATGGAAAAATTTTGAAACTTTTTAAACATTCACGTAAATATTCGATGCCATTGAATATGGGAATTCGCTTGTGGTTTCCATGGTGTCTCACACTGCTTTTGATATGTAATATCACAAAAAATAGTTCAGCTGTATCCACATCCACTGCCATTATATGCATCCAACGTGAGAGACAAGCACTTCTTGAATTCAAGCATGGCCTTCTCATTAACTCGGGTTGTCTCTCCTCTTAGGGAAGTGAACTAGAGAAGAAAGACTGCTGCAACTGGTTGGGAATCTCTTGTGACAACCAAACCGGTAACGTTATTGAACTCAATTTGCATAACATGTCTTTGCAAGGTCCGATCTCTACTTCGTTGGTTGGGTTGCATGGTCTAACTGTTTTGAACCTCTCACACAATAATCTTGCGGGAGAAATCCCAAATCAATTTGGGAATCTTCATGCTCTTAGGGTTTTGTCCCTCTCTTTCAACAATCTTGTGGGAGAAATCCCAAATCAACTTGGGAATCTTTCAACCTTACATATTTTGAGTCTTAGCTTCAATCATGCTTTAAGTTCAACCAAGCTTGAGTGGCTTTCAAATCTTTCACAATTGTTCATCATTCTATTGGACCATGTTAGCCTCACTACTGCCTTTGATAGGCTACAAGTAGTTACTTGTCTCCCATCCTTGAGGGTGTTGTCCTTGTACAATTGTTCACTCCCAGACCCGCAAGGCTATCAAATTCACAATAAATCATCAAAAGCATAAAATTTCTCAAAAACAAGAAATCACAAAATCATTACACATGCAAGGAGCCCATCCGGCTCATTCCTGGACGTACAAACACACACATCGACACACATCGGGGAGTGGGATCCTGTACATGCACGAGTACACAACAACACACAATGGGGAGCGGGAACCTGTACATGCACGCATGCGACGTGACCATCCTGGCCACTCAGAAAGCATTTAACAAACAAGAAATCCCAAAACATAACCGTCGGATTTTACCAACACTTACCCGAGGAAAACAAGCCAGTATCGATAAAATCCTAACGGTATGAGTTGTACAGAACTTCACAAAATCAAAGAAAAAACATCGAAATTAAGATTTACAGTCAAAATGTCCCAGTACAGATATAAACAGTTTTCCAAAAATAAAGAAATCAAAATAAATAAAAACAAATAAAAAATCGTTGGATTTTATCAATACTTGCCAACAACTCGGCTAGTATCAATAAAATCCGCATGACATGGGATGTACAGACTTCCATTTCCATGGTTTGAAAGCTATCAATCTCCAAAAGTAACCCTGCATGCCAAATACCTATCCAGTCCGCAAAAATATTTCGCAAACTCCGTCGAGTAGTCTCCCAACTAAATTTCCTCTGAAAAAGGTGGAGAGAGGGGGTGAGTATTGGGGAATACTCAGTGAGTGGAGTGCAATGGTGTGATTGTGTTCATAAATAAGGTGTGAATGTGAGGCAATCAAAGCATATCTCATAAATCATTTCATATACATAAAATCATTTCAATAAATCACATTTCACAAATATGCATCCATATCAATTATCCTTTCAAAAATCCTGGGGTTGCATCGAAAAACATTTCCGTCTTAGGGCCGCCAAACCCAGACGAAAGTCCACCAATGGTTTTTTTGTCCAATGTCTCAAAACAAACCCCTTCCTTGACGATGGCTCGTACATCACTGGAGTACACCAGATCTAGTACGACATCGGCAGAGGGAAGGACGTCCAACTCCCCCGCACATCCAAACCCCAACCCACGTCACCCCGTCGGGTCGCTCCGTGGTGGGAATATGACTATAGTCATCTACGGCACCCTTCATTTCTCATTCAATCCATTTCTCAACAATGTGCCATGATTTTCAACATATAATCCATAATCTCATGCCAAAGCAGTTCATAGAGCAATATCAAATATCACATGGCACAAAAACATTTATAAACACAGTGGATGTATTCGTATTTCAAAATCCAGTTCAGACAGCCCACAATCACAAAATAATTTATATAAAACATGTAAAAATCTTTCAAAATCATTTTCAAAGCAATTTTAAAATGTTTCTCATTTACGAACACAATGAACCGTCCACTTACCTCTAGAGAGGGTATTCACTCTCTATTTCCACACTTTCCCCAATGAAACCTTATTTTGATCCTCAACTGATCTTTCCTAAATACAAAATCACAATTATATCATCAATTTCAATTTATTTTTAGGGTTTATCAATTTTCTCTATTTTTATACAATTCCTAATTCCTCCAAAATCTCATAAATGTATACTCTAATGCCATCACTTGCATTTCATTCATAGACCAATAACATGATCAAAGTCGAATCTAATTCAAACTAAAAGACCACTCAAAGTCTAAAATAAGCATGAGTAATTAGTTTCCTACAAAGTAGAAATTCTTCAAAAAAAATCATAACTTTTCAATTCTCATTCAAACGTTTCAAACTATATGTTATTCTCAAGATGTAAGGGTCTAGTTTTATGATACGGAGATCGCATTTAAATTGCCTATATGCAGAATAAATTATAATGCAAAAGACAACATCGATCCTTCATTCTGCTTAACATTTCATTCCAACCCCATAATTTTAATATTTTTCATGCATATTTCGACTTGAACTCTAAGGAACGCTATTTTAAACAATCCAACATGATTCTATCATCCTCTAACATGGTTCTTTCGTATCAAACAGTCTAGTTCATATAAAATCCTATACTTAGCCTTAATAATCACATATAAATTGTCAGAAAATGCATTCTAATCGAATATAACGTACATTCTAAACATATACAGATCTCTTCACCCTAAATTTCATTCAAGTTATCCAAAGGGTACGAATTTCCCTCACCTAAGGTATTTGCAGTTCACGGACCTAGCCTCCCTGTGCCATTCATTTCAGTCCAAACCTGCAATGTGTCCAATTCGAACTAAAATTTCAATAATTTAGCTAAACTACTAAAAATATCGAAACCCTAGAGCTAATTCATCCTTACCAACGCTGAAAGTGGAGTCAGCAGAATCGGCCTAGGGTTTTGAAGGCTTTCTACTGCTGCCGGCTTGGGGGCTTCTGCGAAGACTGCAGAAGTCTTCACGGCTAAGGAAGGCAAGGGCACGAGCGAACTGAGGGAGAAGGAGGTCTGTTCGCACGGGAAAAGGGAGAGAAGAAGAGAGCGAATGCTCTCTGTTTACGCTAGAAGGAGACAGAACAGAGGGAGTAGAGAGGGAGAGAGAGAGAGAGAAAGAGAGAGCAGGAAATAGAGAGAGATCGTGGGAGAAGGAGAGAGAGCAAAGAGTGACAGAGAGAGTGCGAAGGGGAAAGAGAGAGAGATGAAGGAGAGAACAGAGGGAAGGAGAGAGTGATCGAGAGAGAGACTGTGAGGGAGAGATCGACAGAAAGATGGCGCGAGACCTAGAGATGGCGACCCGCGGTGGTTCGCGGTGGTGGCGGTGGTCGTTGCGCACGGTGGAGGGAGAATGATGGCGAGCGGTCGTGAGAGAGACGAGGGAGAGAGAGTAGAGGGTGAATGAGGAATGCGATTAGGGCTATTAGCCCTAATCGATTTGGGGAAAACGGGGGTGCTGCGTTTCACCCCGAAACGCAGCATCTCCTCTTTCCCTTTTTTTTTTTTTTTTTAACTATAATATATTTAAATAAATAAACAATTATATATATATATATATACAAATTCAAAATTTTTCTACTTTATTATAAAAATGTTTACAAAATACTCAACGTCGAGTTTCTGGTATTACAACTCCTAACCCCCTAAAAACAAATTTCGTTCTCGAAATTCCAAAATACAATTTTATACACCAAAATGATGGGTGTTGTTTCCACATTGTTCCTTCAATTTCTCAAGTTTGTTCTTCAACTTGATAATATTCTCCATCGTACTTCAACCGTAGGAATGTACCTATTTCTCAACTGTTTGAACTGTCGATCTAGTATTAACATGGGTTACACTTTGAAATTTGGATCTAGGTTCAACTCTATCGTAGGATTTTCAATTACATGAGAGGGTTCCGACAAATATTTCTTATGATATATTAGGACTATTTTACCTTCAGAATCAACAACTAAGCTATCAAGACTCCAAAACAAAATTCCTTAAATTATCTTTCAAAAAAAACCTTTAATAAGAAATATCCACTGCCATGTCATATCCATATCAATTGCAGATCCAAAGATAGAGAAAATCCTTATATCCTCGGACTGGTGTATGACAAAATGTAAATCAACCTCAATACGACCTAGACTAAATGAGAAAATTTAATCTATTGACAATACCTGAAGGCTTCTAAGTTTTTAAATCTCTAATCCTTAGCCGGATAGCTTTTTAATCAAGATATTTCTATCATGCTCATTCTCAATCACTTTAGTATTATGCAATATCACCAATATTCTATCCAAATCAAATCTAGTACATATATCTACATATTATCCGGTGTTTGCATTAATATCCCCAAATTCTTAAAGTAATAACCACTTCTAGTGTCTGTTATATTTATCACTTTTACATTCTAGACATTACAATCTTCTCATCTGCATATAGTGCTTTCAATACAACTTTCCTATTCTCTTAAAAACTTCGAATTGATCGGCTTATCAAATATACAAGTTGTCCTGCTTTTGAAACCAAATTACTTCTTTCCAAAGAAATATTTTCAAAAATACCAAATCTCCCACTGACAAAAGCACTTGGATTACAACAAATGGAATCATAATCTCAACATATTAGCTTTTACCTTAGCCATAATGCAATAGAGAGTAGTTGTGAGACTAAAAGGTCTAAAGTCCTTAACCTTCAACAGTGGGACTTCTCAACAAGGGCAATATTAGGAGCAACCCTAAGGATAGTATCTCTAACCTTTCTTCTTTCCATTCTGTCCCCTAAACCACTAACATTCCAACTAATCATCTTTATTAAATAACTTATCTTCCCATACTGGAGACTTTAGAGCTTCCCCACCGCAACACTTTCTTAGACATTTTCCTTTTGGTAACAATTAAGAAGGCAGAATTGGCTATGATAGCAGCAACAATAGGTTTGGTCAACCTCGAGTCCAATTTATTGGAAATGGATTGTTCTCTGTCATCGCTCTTACCCTTCAGGGTGTTAGATGAAACAGGGAGTTAGATGAAAAAGAAAACAAAAGCACCATGGGAGCTCACCAATGCATTATGGTTACTTGAACAAGTACGGTCACAGACAAATGTTTGATAAAAGCCAAGACTAGAATGAACATAATCGTTAGACACGGAATACGACTCCTGGCATAGCCATTCATTTCACAAAACTTTTTGAAAATCTGCTTGTTTTGTGAAAGGAATTTGAAAGCAAAAGTTTTCTGCCCCTTTTACGACTAGAAAACTCCATGGTGCTGAACATACTGGTAACGTCTCTTTAAGTCCTACAGCTATCACCACAACATACAACGTCCTCATTCTGCAAAATATGCCCCAAAACAGATTCAATTGGCTTGATTTCCTCATTTAAACCCTCATCAACTACCACCTCTATCATTCATGTTCCCTAATTTTCTCCAAAAGCAAATCGTCATCAGACCCCGTAAGACTCAATAGATCTTCCTCATGGTTCTTACCTATTCGATCATCAGATTCCTCAAAATTCTGCACAAACCCTTGGTCGAACATTTGTTCTACACTGACTTCAACCTTCATTCCTGGCGTGACAATAAGCATCACCAACAAATTGGGGAATTTCTACATATATTATGGCCTGATTCTACAAATTTTTCCCTATTGTATTCAATATCTATTTTGCCCATGATTTTTTTTTCCACTGTATTTCACACCCCCGTCCTACAGTAAAACCTTAAGAACCTCTCTCAAAACATACAACCCTATATTCTTCTCACCATTGGGTAAACAAACTACCTCCCTCCCAGCCAATAGAATGGAAAATAAGCTCCAAAAATGGACCTCCATTGTTATGACTCCTACTCGCCTAGAGGGCACGAGTGTGCTCCCTAAATGCCTTCACGCGAGACTGATTATTCAATTTGTCAAGAATTCTATCCAAAAGACCACTCATCAATCTAGTACAATAAAAGTTTATGGAAACAAGGTCATTGCATCTTCCCTTATCTTCCACCAATTGGCAAAATCAAAATTATTACCAATTAAGCAAACCTCAAAAACCTTTATTTTGACTTTGAAAATTGGCATTTGGTCACAATCAAAGATTATAATAACTAGCAATAATGATCACCTGCTAAACCTATTAGCATTTTCAGAAAACCAAAAGAATAAAATTCACACTTCTTCATAAAAGCATCAGAGTGAAACCATTCCTTTGCCTCCCACCATTAGTAACCTAATGGTAAAACCTCTTATTACAATCCCCTACTCGAAGATATAATGTTGAAGCATACAACGTTGGAGCATATACTTGGGAAGCATGGAATAACATTCACAGTCCATCAAAATTAGGATGTGGCACTTGCACAGAAAGCATGTGCATGTGAGAACCAAGCATGTTAAATTTGACAGCAATTCCTTAGAAAGAAATCTACACGAAAATTCTTTTTCACCACAAATGTTCAGTTTAAAGATCAACTTTCTCACTTGTTCATCAGAATATTACAAAACTTTATCTATCACAAAATTGCTCTACCACTCTAACCATTCTTTAAGTTCCTTATGAGATAGTCATACGTTTCTTGAACTTGAAAGCAAATCAGACTGAAGTGAAGCAATGAGAATTCGAATGGATGGGAAATGATGAGAAGTCTTTCTAATGTGAAGGTCATACTTAAAATTAGGGAGATAGAACTCCTAGTTGTTTAAAGCAAAGAAAACAATCAATGCAAGATGCTACTGTTCTGTCTTCTCACGGAGCCAAAATTACTTCACTATTACACAAATGATTGTCTTACAACTCGTCATCCCAAATCAAAGAGTTATGCCATTCATACTATTGGTACCCCTAATCCCATTCAGTTTTTTTTTTTTTTTTTTTTTTTTTTTAAAGGGAACCTTACCATACTAAAGTCCTTACTTAGTGATTGGTCCACTAGCTCATACAAATCAAAAGACAATGTGAGGGCAAACTTATAGTTGATTTCTCTAAAATTCCTCATTTACCTTCTATTAGCCGAACTACTAAAAGTTCAAGTAAATACCATCATTGAACACATGATATACACCTTTATGAGTTTCCGAAGACTCCACATTGTTATACCAATTATATATATACACCAAACTTCTAATATCAAGATATAAGTCCGAGGACCGAAATCACTACTAAGGTCCCCAATATTTAACCAAACAAGGCACAGGAGGTCTTGAGTCACAATCAAGTCACCATTTATAGAGTGATACATTACTAAAGATATGGAGATAAAGAGAAAAATATTTCATTTGGGCTTCCTTATTCATCATCCAAAAATAAAATTCTACAAAGAGGTTCTGAACTTAACAATTTAAAATATGAACTAATCCAAGTGCTTAACTCCTAAAAATAAGCATTCCTAACTTCCTAGGAAAACCATAGAAAGTTCTGTACATTTTCCGAAGACATTTTTAAAAGATGTAAACATTTTCCAAAATAAACAAAATATTTTAAAGTCTTTAGAAAACTTTTGGGACATTTGAAAATATTTCAAAATATTTCAAAACCATCAACTTTTAAAATCGTAAATCTGTACTCTGATACCAATAAAGTTGTCACGCCCCGATCCTTAGATCGACCACGCGACAACTGCCGTGTCGTCTCGGTACATGGGTAAAACCTCCCCATCTATCGGGACTCCGCAAGACTATCAAATTCACAATAAATCATCAAAAGCATAAAATTTCTTAAAAACAAGAAATCACAAAATCATTACACATGCAAGGAGCCCATCCGGCTCATTCCTGGACGTACAAACACACACATTGACACACATCGGGGAGTGGGATCCTGTACATGCACGAGTACACAACAACACACACCGGGGAGCAGGAACCTATACATGCACGCATGCAACGTGACCATCCTTGCCACTTAGAAAGCATTTAACAAATAATAAGTCCCAAAATATAGCCGTCGGATTTTACCAACACTTACCCAAGGAAAACAAGCCAGTATCGATAAAATCCTAACGGTATGAGTTGTACAGAACTTCACAAAATCAAAGAAAAATCATCGAAATTAAGATTTATAGTCCAAATGTCCTAGTACAGATATAAACAGTTTTTCAAAAATAGAGAAATCAAAATAAATAAAAACAAATAAAAAATCGTCAAATTTTGTCAATACTTGCCAATAACTCGGCTAGTATCAATAAAATCTGCACGGCATGGGATGTACAGACTTCCATTTCCATGATTTGAAAGCTATTAATCTCCAAAAGTAACCCTGTATGCCAAATACCTATCCAGTCCGCAAAAATACTTTGCAAGCTCCGTCGAGTAGTCTCCCAACTAAGTTTCCTCTAAAAAAGGTGGAGAGAGGGGGGTGAGTATTGGGGAATACTCAGTGAGTGGAGTGCAATAGTGTGATTGTGTTCATAAATAAGGTGTGAATGTGAGGCAGTCAAACCATATCTCATAAATCATTTCATATACATAAAATCATTTCAATAAATCACATTTCACAAATATGCATCCATATCAATTATCCTTTAAAAAATCCTAGGGTTCCATCGAAAAATACATCCGTCTTAGGGCGGCCAAACCTAGACGAAAGTCCGTCATGGGTTTTTCTATCCAATGTCTCAAAACAAACCCCCTTCCTTGGCGTTGGCTCGTACATCACCGGGGTGCACCAGATCTAGTACGACTTCGGCAGAGGGAGGGACGTCTAACTCCCCCGCACATCCAAACCCCAACCCACGTCACCTCGTCGGGTCGCTCCGTGGTGGGAATTTGACTATAGTCATCTATGGCACCCTTCATTTCTCATTCAATCCATTTCTCAATAATGTGCCATGATTTTCAACATATAATCCATAATCTTATGCCAAAGCAGTTCATAGAGCAATATCAAATATCACATGACACAAAAATATTCATAAACACAGCGGATGCATTCGTATTTCACAATCCAAATCAAATAGCCCACAATCACAAAACAATTTATATAAAACATGTAAAAATCTTTCAAAATCATTTTCAAAGCAATTTTAAAACAGGTTTCTCATTTACGAACACAATGAACCGTCCACTCACCTCTAGAGAGGGTTTTCACTCTCTATTTCCACACTTTCCCCAATGAAACCTTATTTCGATCCTCAACTGATCTTTCTTAAATACAAAATCACAATTATATCATCAATTTCAATTTATTTTTAGGGTTTATCAATTTTCTCTATTTTTGTACAATTCCCAATTCTTCCAAAATCTCATAAATGTACACTCTAATGCCATCACTTGCATTTCATTCATAGACCAATAACATGATCAAAATCGAATCTAATTCAAACTAAAAGACCACTCAAAGTCTAAAATAAGCATGAGTAATTAGTTTCCTACTAAGTAGAAATTCTTCAGAAAAAATCGTAACTTTTCAATTCTCATTCAAACGTTTCAAACTATATGTTATTCTCAAGATATAAGGGTCCAGTTTCATGATACGGAGATCGCATTTAAATTGCCTATATGCAGAATAAATTATAATGCAAAAGACAACATCGATCCTTCATTCTGCTTAACATTTCATTCCAACCCCATAATTTTAATATTTTTCATGCATATTTCGACTTGAACTCTAAGGAAAGCTATTTTAAACAACCAAACATGATTCTATCATCCTCTAACATGGTTCTTTCGTATCAAACAGTCTAGTTCATATAAAATCCTATACTTAGCCTTAATAATCACATATAAATTGTCAGAAAATGCATTCTAATCGAATATAACGTACATTCTAAACATATACAGATCTCTTCACCCTAAATTTCATTCAAGTTATCCAAAGGGTACGAATTTCCCTCACCTAAGGTATTTGCAGTTCACGGACCTAGCCTCCCTGTGCCATTCATTTCAGTCCAAACCTGCAATGTGTCCAATTCGAACTAAAATTTCAATAATTTAGCTAAACTACTAAAAATATCGAAACCCTAGAGCTAATTCATCCTTACCAACGCTGAAAGTGGAGTCAGCAGAATCGGCCTAGGGTTTTGAAGGCTTTCTACTGCTGCCGGCTTGGGGGCTTCTGCGAAGACTGCAGAAGTCTTCACGGCTAAGAAAGGCATGGGCACGAGCGAACTGAGGGAGAAGGAGGTCTGTTCACACGGGAAAAGGGAGAGAAGAAGAGAGAGAATGCTCTCTGTTTACGCTAGAAGGAGACAGAACAGAGGGAGTAGAGAGGGAGAGAGAGAGAGAAAGAGAGAGCAGGAAATAGAGAGAGATCGTGGGAGAAGGAGAGAGAGCAGAGAGTGACAGAGAGAGTGCGAAGGGGAAAGAGAGAGAGACGAAGGAGAGAACAGAGGGAAGAAGAGAGTGATCGAGAGAGACACTGAGGGAGAGATCGACAGAAAGATGGCACGAGACCTAGAGATGGCGACCCGCGGTGGTTCGCGGTGGTGGCTGTGGTCGTTGCGCACGGTGGAGGGAGAATGATGGCGAGCGGTCGTGAGAGAGACGAGGGAGAGAGAGTAGAGGGTGAATGAGGAATGCGATTAGGGCTATTAGCCCTAATCGATTTGGGGAAAACGGGGGTGCTGCGTTTCACCCCGAAACGCAGCATCTCCTCTTTCCCTTTTTTTTTTTTTTTTTTAACTATAATATATTTAAATAAATAAACAATTATATATATATATATATACAAATTCAAAATTTTTCTACTTTATTATAGAAATGTTTACAAAATACTCAACGTCGAGTTTCCGGTATTACATTAATTGTCTTAGATTTGGGCTGCAACAATCTCACTGAGATTTTAGGATCTAATCAGTTAAGTGGGAGTATATTTGGGAGTATTGGAAACATTTCCACACTTGAATATCTTGATCTTGCCCATAATTTTTTGCAAGGTACATTCTCTGAAGGCCACATGTCCAGTCTTTCCAGCTTAAAAGAGCTGCATCTATCTTACAACAATTTGTTGATCATCAACATCAGTTCCAACTGGATTCCACCCTTTCACCCGCAGATTCTAGATGTGAGCCACTGTAAGGTGGGTCCTGATTTTCCCAATTGGTTACGAAGGCACATTCATCTTACTGGACTTGATATATCTAATGTTGGAATTCAAAATTCAGTTCCTAGTTGGTTTTGGGAGGAGCTAACTCCTCAGCTTCTTTATTTGAACATGTCTGGCAACCAAATGTGCGGCACCATTCCAAGTTCAGCTTTTCAGTCTGTAAGTTTTCCAAAATTGACTTTCACTTTGGACTTGAGTTCTAACCACTTTGAGGGTCAGGTACCAGCATTTCATGCAAACTCCACCCATATAGATCTATCCAACAATCAGTTTTATGGGCCTCTTCATGCCCTGTGTCTGACTGAACTTCTCATGTTGGAAATGCTTGACCTCTCAAACAACTTATTATCAGGCGAGATTCATGGTTGTAAAACAAGTTTACCTAGCTTAGTTATGCTAAATCTGGCAAACAACAGATTTTCAGGTAAATTTCCACATCTCATGGGTTCATCTTGTCAACTAGAAAGCTTGCATTTGGAGAACAATTTTACAGTAGTTTTGCCTTGGCAGTTGCTGAATTGTGAGGAGCTACAAGTGATAGATCTCGGCATGAATAAATTTTTGGGGAAGATACTTTCGTGGATAGGAGAAAACTTATTAAATTTGGTTATTCTAATCTTACAAGTTAAAAACTTTGATGGAAGCATTCCAATTCATCTATGCAATCTGACCAAACTTCAGATTTTGGACCTCTCTTCAAATAACTTCTTTGGTTCCATACCAATCTGTTTCAACAATTTTACTGCAATGGCTCACTCTGGGAGTTCAAATTTAACCATTACTATCAACACCAAAATCATCGTGAATCAATTCGATGCAAATTATTATAGTGTGTATCATAAAAAAGATTATGCATGGCTGGCACTTAAAGGTGGGGAATTTCTATACAAAAATACTCTAGGACTAGTGAAGGGCATTGATTTATCAAGCAACAAATTAAGTGGAAAGATTCCAAAGGAAATTACTTTTCTTATAGGATTGACTTCATTGAACCTTTCAACAAACAAGGACAAATCCCTTATCAAATTGGTCAGATGCAACGGTAAGAATCTCTCGACTTATCCAGAAATAAGTTGAATGGACCCATTCCAACATGCCTTTCTCGTCTGAATTTTCTAAGCTACTTGGATTTGGGAAACAATAATTTGTCAGGTAGAATTCCAAGAAGCGCTCACCTAGACACCATCGATGCTTCTGCATATGAGGGGAACAAGGGACTCTGCGGGCATCCACTCACAAGTGATTGTCCAGGGGATGAAGTAGCTAAAAGCCCATTAGATGCCAGCAACAATGGTGATGTAGAAGCACAGGAAGAGAAGAGTGAGATAATTAGTCTAGGGTTCTATGTTTGTATGGGGTTCGGATTCATATTTGGATTTTGAGGAGTATTTGGTACTTTACTTGTAAAGGATTCTTGGAGAAATGCCTGTGTCATGGTTTTAATCAGTATAAAGAACGAGATTCATGCGGCAGGAGTTGTGAGTATGGCCAGGTGGAAGTGGCGGATCCAGGTCCAAAAGGTAAGAAAACTATTGAACCCACTTCTTATAATTCTTTCGAAAACTTACATTACTCCAATCATGTAGTAATATTGAAGATTTGCTCTTTTGTTTACAGGATGAGCTGGATCAGAGTAATGCCTGATTTGGTGAGCTTAGCCTGGATGGCAAGTATGCATTGTGAGTGGAATAAGTACCTTCCTTTGTGGAAACTTAGAACTAATGCTTGCATGACTATAGCAAAAAGTGTGTTGCATGAAAGACTTGCTTGAGGTGATTAAGCATGAAAAAAAAGCACTTAAAATAATTATTGAAAACTCGATTTAACTATGGGAAAACAAAGCAAAAGGATATGATTTGATTGGGCTTAGTTCCAATTCTAATAGTAGTTAGTTGATGGTGAACTCCATTTCCAATTCCATGGTATCTTAAAGAAGATATATGTGTGTAAGTTTTTTCTAAAGATTGTATGTATGTCATAAGTACATAAATAAAATGTTCATAGTGAAGATGAAAAAAATTAGTACAATTTTTTGAGTTCATAAAGGAAGATAACTTTTGCCTTTCCTTTTGATAGTAATCGTGTTCGCTATAATAAATTTATGAACTTTGAAGACGCTTGCAGGTTGAAAGAGCTCTTCATTGATACGGGATCATGGTAATTGGGTAGTGTTTCAGCTAATGGTTTATACAATAACAAATGGTGCAGCTGTCTCCAGCAATATCATGTGCATAGAAAGTGAAAGACAGGCTCTTTACAAAGGCGTGTTTTGCTAAAAGCAAGTGTGTTCTTTCTCTTCCCAACATGAACATTTTCCATTTTTTCTTGTTCTAAAACTCTCTCCTGCGTGCATGGTTTTGTGCATATTTTTCCCATTGCTTTTCTTTTCCTACCTATGCCAATTCACTATATACGGCGTATATGATGAAATTGCATTTATCTGATTACTAGAATTGAAATTTTATTAGTAGATCTAAAAATTATTAATTATTAATTATAATTTGTGTATTATTTTATCACCAACCATTTTCTTGTCTTATTTTTTAAGCTTTTTTGAAAATTTGATATGCTCCATGTTTGTCTACATACCAACACTACAAAATCAAAACCCTACACTAACGATAATGTTTATTGTCGGTCACCTTTAATGACGGTTTTTTATGGCCTACAGAGATGCTTTTGATGAAATCTTCGGGAAATGTATACATTTTTCGATGGTATAAAATTATCCATCGGGAAATATTTATCCATCGTCACTAAAGGTAACATAATTGTTTGTAAAAGCGATATTCAATTCTGACGATTATCACTTGTAATTAATAAATATAATAGTCTTTCTGGACAATTTGAAAGCAGTCTCTATATAAATCTTCTTTACTACCTATTTAATCATACCATCGGTAAAAATTCCGCATGTAATACCGGAAACTTGATGTTCAGTATTTTGGAAATATTTCTATAAGAAAGTAGAAAAATGTTGACTTTGTATATATATATATTGTTTAGTTATTTAATTATATTATGGTATAAAAAAAAAAAAAAAAAAAAAAGAGAGAGAGAGAGAGAGAGTGGAGATGCTGCGTTTCGGGGTGAAACGCAGCACCCCGCTGTTCCCAAATCGATTAGGGCTGAAAGCCCTAATCGCTCACTCCCTCACCCCCTGCTCCCTCTCTCTCCCGCTGGCGACTCTCTGTTCGTCACTCTCCCTCTCTCTACGATTGTCCTCCGGCGCGCCACCCTCACCCACCGTGAACTACCTCGTCTCTCTCCCTCTACTCACTCTCTATTTCTCTCTCTGTTTCCAGCCTCAGCACTCTCTCTCCCTTCGCGATCCCCCTGTTTGCCATCTAGACCTCACCCTCCATCGATCGCTACCACCGCGGCCACCGCGAACCACCGCGGTCGCCACCTCTGTCCCGAACCATCTCTCTCGGTCTATCACAGTCGCTCTCTTCCACGCACGAGCGGGCGATTCTTCGTCTCCTTCCCGTGCGTGCGACAGCAAGGCTCTTGCTCTCCCTCTCCTCTGCTTGCTCGTACGCTTGCACGGCCCCTGTCCTCTGTCAAGAGACATCACTGCAATCCACTTTCACTGCAAAGGTAGGATCGGTCCTAACCCTAGCTTTAGGGTTTCGAAATTTTGTGGTAATAAGCTTAGATTTACTGAACTTAACTTCGATTTGGGAGCTTTGCAGGTCTGAGAACGGACTGAGAGGACATTAGAGCGAGGATTTCGAACTGCAAGAAAACCCTAGGTGAGGGATTTTCAATCCCTTCAATACTCAGATTATTTGTCTAATTTAGGTTGAGAATAAGTGTTGATATATTCTAAAAATATGCTAGATCCGTAGGAAATACGTTATTCTTGAAAGTTTGTATGAAATGATGGAAGTTAGGTCTAGAATTTGATGTAAATTGGACTGCGAAGCATGTTAAAATGTCGTTGATAGTATTAGAGTTTTATTTGATTGAATTACGTAGTTTTTCTTGGGAATTGAATTGAAATTGGCGTGAATTAAATTAATTTTAAGGAATTCGGGAGAAATGGGTAAAATTGAGGAATATTGTAAATTTAAAGTCGTCGGTGATTTGAAATGATATTAGCTTGAGGAAACGAAAGTTTTGGAATGTAATTATGCAAGTTAAGGCTATTGTACATAAAAGGAGAATTTGAAAACCCTTTATTAGAGCTTTAATTGATCTTTATTCGTCTTGATTGGTCTAGGTTGACCTTTGGAGACTCGAGAAGAGTTGTTATGAGTTGATTTCGGAAATAGAGAGTGAATACCCTCTCTAGAGGTGAGTGGACGGATCGTTGTGTAGTAAATAAGCAAAATGTCTTTAAAATTCTTTGATAAATGATTTGAACTGATTTTCATATGATTTTTATGCAATTATTTGTGATTGTGGGATGTCTGAAATGAGAATTTGAATTATGAATGCATCCTATGTGATTTTACATGAATTTGTGCCATGTGATTTGATTACTTGATTTGTAAATGCTCGTAGCATGATTTGTGGATTGAATTGATAAAATATGGCACATTGTTTGAAATGGAATGATTGTGAAATGATGGTGCACGAGAGAAATGGCTATAGTCATTCCCCCCACGGAGCGACCCGACGGGGTGACGTGGATTGGGGTATTATATGCGAGAGAGGTACGCGGCCTCTGCTCTGCCCCGTCGGACTATCCGGATTGCACCCCGGTGAGGTTCGAGCCAACGCCAAGGAAGAGGGTAGTTTTGAAAAAGTGAAACGGAAAACCGTTGGCGGGCTTTCTCGTCCGGGTTTGGCCGCCCTGAGACGGAAGTGTTTTCGATGGGACCCTTGTGATTTTCTGAGAAAATGTTTGATATGGATGCATATTTTATAAATGATGTTGAATTACTGAAATGTTTGGATATGAAAATGATGTTTGAAGTATGCTTTGACATTCCCCACTTTCACCCCTTATTTATTACACAATCATGCCATTGCACTCCACTCACTGGGTATTTATAATACTCACCCCACTCTTTAACATTTTTCAGAGGAAGATTAGATTTGTGACAGAGATTGGAGCTTGGGGAGGGCCTACCAGCTGGCTTTTGTAGGTATACGTCATGATGTATAATCATTTTGGTTTGAATTGAAATCCGAAGAAGGGAAGACTTGTACAATTCTTTTTGGTACGGATTTAATCGATACTTGTTTCCTGTATAGGAACAAGTATTGATGGAATCCTTACGTGGTTGTTTACTTTCTTTCTCTCCTAGTTTTTGGTAAAAACTCAATGTTTGAGTGGGACATTTGGTTTGTAATATTGAGAATGGCTATTTTCTTTCGATTTCACGAAGTCTTGGACAACTCATATCGTTTGGATCTTACGGACGTTTGCTTGATTCTTCAAGCGAGTGTTAGTAAGATCTTACGGCTATGTTTTGGGACTTCCTGTTTGTTAAGTGCTTTCCTTATACTGTGAACTTTGAAATGGCTTGGATGGCCATATTGTGTGCCGTGCATGCACAGGTTCCCTCTTCCCGATTGTGTGTTGATGTGTAAATGCGCATGTACAGGTTCCCTCTCCCCGATGTGTGCTCGTGTGTACAGGGATGGACCGGAAGAGTCCTTGCATGTGTTTGTTATGTGATGTTTTCTGTTTTTATATGATTGATGATTGGTGTAGAAAGAATTGTTGTCTTGCTGTCTTTGTAGCCTTGCGGAGTCCCGGTATATGGGGAGGTTCTGCCCGTATACCGAGATTTCGCGGCGGCTGTCGCGTGGTCGATTCGAGGATCGGGGCGTGACAGCTTTAGTGGTATCAGAGCTTAGGCTCACGATTTTAAAAGTTTATTGGTTTTGGAATGTTTTAAATTTTTCCAAATGTCCCGAAAAGTTTCTAAAGACTTTGAAGTATTTGGTTTTTGAAAAAGGTGTTTTTGAGAATGTACAAGTCTTCCATGGATTTCTTAGGAGGATAGGAATGCTCATTTTTAGGGGGTTAAATACCTAGTTCAATTCCTATTCTAATTGCTGAGATTTGACTCTTCTTCGTAGAACCATCCCTCATAGACGAAAATTAAGGAACCGAATGAGATTCCTCCTACACATCTCTACATATTAATTATAGTCATCATATATCTTGATTTCACCTCTTTATTGAGTTGTGGTTAAGATTCTTGCTAGTATATTGCTTACGGTACTCGGTGATACTATTATCTATAATTTGATAACTAGGGTGTTTTTATTGAAGATAGATTCTACATCTGGTTTTAGTGGCTTATTAAGTGGTTCATTTTTCTAAGAAGCATGATAAAAGAGTATATTTGAGATTTAAAAAGGACTTTGCCATTAGGGGTTCATTTAGAGGGCACTTTGAGGAGTGTTCCTAGTTGTGGAGTCTTGATAGCACGGTGGTGGTGAAGGATTAGATTGAAATGATGACATAAATTGTTAGAAAGTTTCTTCCTATTGCCTGTAACCGATATGGAAAATTTTGATGATTTGAGTGGATATTTGTATTGTGAAGATAATGTTACTGTTAATTATTGGCATAAAAGGGAATGCTTAGTTGTGTTGGTTAGTAAGTGCGATCTGTCATAAAGTTAGATAGGGAAATTTACAACATGAATTTGATATTATTTAATAGAGATGCAAGGGTTTGTTTAGTATATTGAGTATGACAAAATTTCTTGCCATGGAGGACATTAGTTTGTCAGGTAAATTCCTTAGAACTTGAACTTGATGATTTAGAGATTTGAATATAAATATTAAGTGATCATGATTGCATGATAATGAATTTAAGGAGAGATGATTCTGATGTTTTGAGATATTCATGGTGTTAGTGATAATTATATACATTGATTGAGATTGATAGAAATTGTCATTTGACTCTTTTTTCCATAGACATATAGTATTATTCATTGGTGGTCAACTCATTGAGATTTTGAGTTGAGTTGTTTCCAAATTTAGAGATGTTTGGATCAACTCGTTGATAATTTGGTTAACTCTCTTATAGGAGATGTGAATGGACGGCTTTGATGCATATGAATGGGTTAATTGTTTTCAATTATGAATTATAAATTGATTTTTGAAATGACTTTGCAAATGGATTCGAAATTGATTTGTGAAATAAGTTTTAAAAGAGGATTAAAATATTTTGTGAGTGTGGTGTGCCTGAAATGAAATGGCAAAATATCCATGACTCATGACTTTGAATATTAAACTATTTGCATTTGTTACATTTGGATACTCATGTGAATTTTGAAGAATAGCTATATCTTATATTTGAGATTGTGAATCGATTGATAACTTAAGCTTGGGAACATGGTGTTGGAAAACCAATAATGACTAAGTCTTGCCACGGATCGAGGCCATGGAGGCAGCGTGGCAAAGGCTGGGTAGGAGAGTGATTTTGGACAGATCCGAAAGTTATTGAAAGGAAAATATAAAATTGTTTATTGAATTGGAGAATATGAGTCATGGAAAATTTGATATAAATTTATGTTATTACAAATGATTTTGGCATTACACGGAAATGAATTTTGATATATGTGTTTGGCACAACCACTTTCACCCTCATTCATGCTCAATATGCCATGCCGTCTATTCACTAAAAAATTTCCATGCTTACCCCAGTCCTTCCTAATATTCTTTAGAAGAATCTTAGATTCGAAACATGAATTTTAATTTCTAGCAACGGTTAAAGTCAGATTCTAAAAAGCACAGATATGCATAACTAGTGAAACAGGATAGTATTATTAAATGAGACTTACAAAGGTAGGTACCTGTGATGAAAATGATTCGCTTCAGTTGGTCTTTTATTTTGTTTGGTGAATTAATATTACTTTAAAGAGAATAATTGATAGTAGAGAGATTTTGTACGATAATGCAATGAGAAGATCTATATGTAGCTAGGATATGTTTTGTTGATTTAATCGTTTTGGTGACGTGGCTTTGTTTAATGAAAGGTTTGTTTGTAACCCTAGGAAAGACCTATTGCTACTCATGTTGGGAGTTCCTTTCATATAATTATGAACAGTTGGATTTTTAGAAAGAAATTGAAAAGGGAAAATTCAGAATTTTATCACTAATTATGATTTTTTTATTTTAGTAAATCGAGACCATCAAGTTGTTACGGGAGAGATCCAAGTAATTAGGATTTTATTTCTCTAATTTCTACCGGAATGGAGTCTTTGAGTCGATTAAAGTCGAGTGACAAGTGGATGCAGTTGATCGAGTGAGTAAAGTTGAAGGGATCGAATATAGGAAATTGTTACAAGATAGATCCATAAGCAAGGTGAGATTTATGGGTAATATTTAAGATAGTTTAGATCAAAAGGAATTTTGACCAGGGTAGATAAGATCAGTAGTAGATTAAGTGAATGCAAAGCGAATTTTTATGATGTATCTTTTGTGATTATATGATTATAGAATTGATGTGAGAGACTAGGTATTTTTGAAAATAATTTTTTGAAAAGAAGTAATCTGGTTTCAAAAGCAGGGAAACTTGTATATTTGTCAAGCCGATCAATTCAGAATTTTTAAGAGAATAGGAAAGTTGTATTGAAAGCACTGTATGCAGATGAGAAGAGTGTAATGTCTAGAGTGTAAAAGTGATAAATATAATAGACACTAGAAGTGGTTATTACTTTGAGAATTTGGGGATATTAATGCAAATACCGGATAATATGCAAATATATGTACTAGATTTGATTTGGATAGAGTATTGGTGATATTGCATAATACTAAAGTGATTGAGAATGAGCATGATAGAAATATCTTGATTAAAAAGCTATCCGGCTAAGGATTGGAGATTTAAAACTTGGAAGCATACAAATATTTTTAGTGGAGTAAATTTCCTCACTTAGTCTAAGCCATATTGAAGTTGATTTACATTTCGTTATACACAAACTTGAGGATATAAGGATTTTCTCTATCTTGGGATCTGCAATTGATATGGACATGACATGGTAGTGGACATTTCTTATTTAAGGTCTCTTTTGAAAAATAATTTAAGGAATTTTGTGTTGGAGTCTTGATAGTTTAGTTGTTGATTCTGAAGGTAAAATAGTCCTAACATATTTTAAGAAGTATTTGCCGGATCCATTTCATGTGATTGAAGCTTCTCTGATAGAATGAAATTCAGACCTAAGTATCAAAGTGCAACCTGTGCAGATAGTAGATAGACAGCTCAAACAGTTGAGGAATAAGCAGATTCCTATGGTAAAAGTGCTGTGGAAAAACAATCAAGTCGAAGAACAGACTTGGGAAACCGAAGAACTAATGCGGAAGCAACATCCGCAGTTGTTTGATATATGAGTTGTATTTTGAAATTTCGAGGACGAAATTTGTTTTTAGGGGGTTAAGAGTTGTAATACCGGAAACTTGATGTTCAGTATTTTGGAAATATTTCTATAAGAAAGTAGAAAAATGTTGACTTTGTATATATATATATTGTTTAGTTATTTAATTATATTATGGTATAAAAAAAAAAAAAAAAAAAAAAAAAGAGAGAGAGAGAGAGAGAGTGGAGATGCTGCGTTTCGGGGTGAAACGCAGCACCCCGCTGTTCCCAAATCGATTAGGGCTGAAAGCCCTAATCGCTCACTCCCTCACCCCCTGCTCCCTCTCTCTCCCGCTGGCGACTCTCTGTTCGTCACTCTCCCTCTCTCTACGATTGTCCTCCGGCGCGCCACCCTCACCCACCGTGAACCACCGTCGTCTCTCTCCCTCTACTCACTCTCTATTTCTCTCTCTGTTTCCAGCCTCAGCACTCTCTCTCTCCCTTCGCGATCCCCCTGTTTGCCATCTAGACCTCACCCTCCATCGATCGCTACCACCGCGGCCACCGCGAACCACCGCGGTCGCCACCTCTGTCCCGAACCATCTCTCTCGGTCTATCACAGTCGCTCTCTTCCACGCACGAGCGGGCGATTCTTCGTCTCCTTCCCGTGCGTGCGACAGCAAGGCTCTTGCTCTCCCTCTCCTCTGCTTGCTCGTACGCTTGCACGGCCCCTGTCCTCTGTCAAGAGACATCACTGCAATCCACTTTCACTGCAAAGGTAGGATCGGTCCTAACCCTAGCTTTAGGGTTTCGAAATTTTGTGGTAATAAGCTTAGATTTACTGAACTTAACTTCGATTTGGGAGCTTTGCAGGTCTGAGAACGGACTGAGAGGACATTAGAGCGAGGATTTCGAACTGCAAGAAAACCCTAGGTGAGGGATTTTCAATCCCTTCAATACTCAGATTATTTGTCTAATTTAGGTTGAGAATAAGTGTTGATATATTCTAAAAATATGCTAGATCCGTAGGAAATACGTTATTCTTGAAAGTTTGTATGAAATGATGGAAGTTAGGTCTAGAATTTGATGTAAATTGGACTGCGAAGCATGTTAAAATGTCGTTGATAGTATTAGAGTTTTATTTGATTGAATTACGTAGTTTTTCTTGGGAATTGAATTGAAATTGGCGTGAATTAAATTAATTTTAAGGAATTCGGGAGAAATGGGTAAAATTGAGGAATATTGTAAATTTAAAGTCGTCGGTGATTTGAAATGATATTAGCTTGAGGAAACGAAAGTTTTGGAATGTAATTATGCAAGTTAAGGCTATTGTACATAAAAGGAGAATTTGAAAACCCTTTATTAGAGCTTTAATTGATCTTTATTCGTCTTGATTGGTCTAGGTTGACCTTTGGAGACTCGAGAAGAGTTGTTATGAGTTGATTTCGGAAATAGAGAGTGAATACCCTCTCTAGAGGTGAGTGGACGGATCGTTGTGTAGTAAATAAGCAAAATGTCTTTAAAATTCTTTGATAAATGATTTGAACTGATTTTCATATGATTTTTATGCAATTATTTGTGATTGTGGGATGTCTGAAATGAGAATTTGAATTATGAATGCATCCTATGTGATTTTACATGAATTTGTGCCATGTGATTTGATTACTTGATTTGTAAATGCTCGTAGCATGATTTGTGGATTGAATTGATAAAATATGGCACATTGTTTGAAATGGAATGATTGTGAAATGATGGTGCACGAGAGAAATGGCTATAGTCATTCCCCCCACGGAGCGACCCGACGGGGTGACGTGGATTTGGGTATTATATGCGAGAGAGGTACGCGGCCTCTGCTCTGCCCCTTCGGACTATCCGGATTGCACCCCGGTGAGGTTCGAGCCAACGCCAAGGAAGAGGGTAGTTTTGAAAAACTGAAATGGAAAACCCTTGGCGGGCTTTCGTCTGGGTTTGGCCGCCCTGAGACGGAAGTGTTTTCGATGGGACCCTTGTGATTTTCTGAGAAAATGTTTGATATGGATGCATATTTTATAAATGATGTTGAATTACTGAAATGTTTGGATATGAAAATGATGTTTGAAGTATGCTTTGACATTCCCCACTTTCACCCCTTATTTATTACACAATCATGCCATTGCACTCCACTCACTGGGTATTTATAATACTCACCCCACTCTTTAACATTTTTCAGAGGAAGATTAGATTTGTGACAGAGATTGGAGCTTGGGGAGGGCCTACCAGCTGGCTTTTGTAGGTATACGTCATGATGTATAATCATTTTGGTTTGAATTGAAATCCGAAGAAGGGAAGACTTGTACAATTCTTTTTGGTACGGATTTAATCGATACTTGTTTCCTGTATAGGAACAAGTATTGATGGAATCCTTACGTGGTTGTTTACTTTCTTTCTCTCCTAGTTTTTGGTAAAAACTCAATGTTTGAGTGGGACATTTGGTTTGTAATATTGAGAATGGCTATTTTCTTTCGATTTCACGAAGTCTTGGACAACTCATATCGTTTGGATCTTACGGACGTTTGCTTGATTCTTCAAGCGAGTGTTAGTAAGATCTTACGGCTATGTTTTGGGACTTCCTGTTTGTTAAGTGCTTTCCTTATACTGTGAACTTTGAAATGGCTTGGATGGCCATATTGTGTGCCGTGCATGCACAGGTTCCCTCTTCCCAATTGTGTGTTGATGTGTAAATGCGCATGTACAGGTTCCCTCTCCCCGATGTGTGCTCGTGTGTACAGGGATGGACCGGAAGAGTCCTTGCATGTGTTTGTTATGTGATGTTTTCTGTTTTTATATGATTGATGATTGGTGTAGAAAGAATTGTTGTCTTGCTGTCTTTGTAGCCTTGCGGAGTCCCGGTATATGGGGAGGTTCTGCCCGTATACCGAGATTTCGCGGCGGCTGTCGCGTGGTCGATTCGAGGATCGGGGCGTGACACCGCATTTATGCTAACCTATAAATTGCACCATCTTTAAATCTATGTTCAATTCTAATGATTATCACTTGTAGTTAGTAAATGTGACAGTCTTTAGGGACGGTTTGAAAGTAGTCTCTATATGACTCTTCTTTAATGTCTACTTAACCCTATGTCTACACAAATTCTACTTTTATGTTAATTGATATATTTCACCATCTGTAAATATCATCTATCACTTGGACAGTTATCACTTATTGTTAATAAAATGTAGCCTCCTTTAATAATGGTTTGAAAAGAGTTTTTATATAAGTTTTCTTTACTGACTGCTAAACCATACCGTCTACATAACTTCTATACCTATAGAAACCTATATATTGCACTGTCTATAAAAGCGATATTCAATTAGAACAGTTATTAGTTGTCATCAGTAAATGAGACATTTTCTGGGATCATTTGAAAATAGTCCCTATATGAGTTTTTTTTACTAATTGTTGAACCATACCGTCTACATAAGTGCTATAACTATGCTAACTCATAGATTGTATCATATCTAAATGTCATCACACTTTTAACTGTTATCACTTTTCAACAATAAATGTGTTAGCCTTTAGAGACAGTTTAAAAACAGGCTCTATATGGGTACTTTATACTATTCGCTGAACCATACCGTCTCTATAAATCAATGACTATGCTAACCCATATCTCGTACCATTTGTAAAGGCGATACACTATTCTAATGGTTACTAGTTTTTGTCGATAAATGTGATACTCTTTAGGAACTATTTGAAAATAGTCTCTATTTGTACCATCTATACTAACTACTGAGCCCCATCGTCTACATAGTCTTTAGAGATGATTTAAAAATTTAAGAATTAAGGTATCAAACCATTTGCTATACTTGATTGTAAATTGTAATAACAGGAGATAATTTGAGGTAACAGATGGTGCCTTGCTATAATAAGTGGTAAGTTCACGATAAGATGTGGTAATTTTATGATAACTTATGGTAAATTTATGATAACTAGTGAAAATATAGTATGATAATATAGTTATATATTGAAGTGAAATACTGTGTAGTGATTTTACGGTAAGAGGTACTAAAATGCCACCTATAGGTGATAAAGTATGGTAATGGATGGTAAAATATGATAATATTATTATATATTGTAGTTGCGACACTTACCGGTAAAATTACGATAATATGTAGTTAGTCTGTGATAAAATGTGGTATGATTACAATAACCAATGATAAGTCAGTGCTAACAAGTGCAAGCGTGTGGTAAACCACCGGCGCACGGTAGATTTGACTTTGCGATTTAAAAATTTAAGGGTTAATATATTAAACCATTTGCGATAATGACAATGGATCAAATATCCTGTCAAATAACTTCTCCCTATTCTCTTTAAGTTTAAGTTGAAAGGATATCAACCAATTACCCCAACCATTAGATCAATTGCAGTGTGATATGTCCATTTAAGAGTTTGCTCTAACCATTGGATGAAATATGATTTATCCAATTTGGCATTCACGATGTGACAGAAAAGGAACCAATTTGGAATTACTTTTATGATATACAAATGCACCATTCACCAGTAGAAAAATAGCATTTCCTGGCATTCAAAAACGGAGGTTAATATTGTTTTCCTGGCATTTTTGATTTGCTGGCGTTTTAGTGTTAATGCTGCTCAGAATGATGCCGGGATTGGTTCTCCCGGCAGCTTTAAATATAGTAAAACAAGAATAATACGGCACTAATAAAATGCCACTTAT
This sequence comes from Dillenia turbinata, assembly GCA_037126225.1. Lineage (NCBI taxonomy): Eukaryota > Viridiplantae > Streptophyta > Magnoliopsida > Dilleniales > Dilleniaceae > Dillenia > Dillenia turbinata. The sequence continues at coordinate 26,518,856 of JBAMMX010000020.1, read as the reverse complement.
GTATGATTACGGTGCATTATAAACCGCCAGTAAAAGTGTGCCAACGATCCCATAAATTACTTACCATGGCAATTAGAAATGCCAAATTTTAAGTTTATTATGGCAATTGCAAATGCCATATTTGAAGGTTAATATGACATATTGAAATGCTACAAAAAGCAATATAATATGACATTTTTGAATGATGGATAACAAACTTATTGTGGCACTTCTAGATGCCATGGTTCAATTTGACATGACATTCTGTTTTTCTATTTTTGCCTTTCATTACAAAAGAAATGCACTATCCAGACTCATGAAAACCGTAAGCAAAGCCCACTATAACCGTGGGGAAAACCTTCTCCGATGCATGCTTCTTTAGTTGGCTATACATTAGTCGGGATAGGTCTATCCCAATGATTTTAATTTCTATTGGAGCATGTCATGTATATATACTGATGGTAAAAAACTGTTAGTAAAATTAGTGACTTTATCATCAGTTAATACAGTATTAGGAAAAATTAGGATTTTTATGTTCGGTTACCATATGTTAGGAGATATTACTATTTTTATCATCAGTTACAATTTAGTTAGGAAATGTTACTAATTTTATCATCGGTTATCATGTGTTAAGAGATATTACTACTTTCATCATCGGTTACTATTGAGTTAGGAAATATTATTGATTTTATTATCGGTTACCATGTGTTAGTAGATGTTACTACTTTCATCATCGGTTACTATTGATTTAGGAAATATTACTAATTTTATTATCGGTTGTCATGTGTTAGAAGATGTTATTACTTTCATCATCGGTTACCATTGAGTTAGAAAATATTACTAATTTTATTATCGGTTACTATGTGTTAGGAGATGTTACTATTTTTATTATCGGTTACCATTGAATTAGGAAATATTACTAATTTTATTATCGATTACCATGTATTAGGAGATATTATTACTTTCATCATCGGTTACCGTTAAGTTAAGAAATGCTACTGATTTTATCATCTGTTATCATTTATTAGGAGATGTTGCTATTTTCATCATCGGTTACCATTGATTTAGGAAATGTTATTGATTTTATTATCGGTTATCATATGTTAGGAGATGTTACTATTTTCATTATCGGTTATCATTGAATTAGGAAATGTTATTGATTTTATCATCGGTTACCAGGTAATTGGAGATGTTACTATTTTCTTTATTGGTTACTATTGAATTAAGAAATGTTACTAATTTTATCATCGATTACCATGTGTTAGAAAATGTTAATGCCTTTTATCGTCGGTTACTAGTAGTGTTAGGAAATATTACTTTCTTTTTCGTCGATTGCTATGTGAAACCAAATGATACTACACTTTTAACTTTTATCTTTGTTACATTAATATTAGGAAACGTTACTATTTTTATTGTCGATTATCACAAGTTGATAGAAAATTTTACTATTTTTATGGTTAGGTTAGATGTGTTATTACTTTATCCTCGGTTATATAGTGTTAGAAAATGTTAGTATTTTTATTGTAAGTTACCATGTGCACATTTTGATCTCTCCTATACTAAGCAATATTGCCCAAATTAGGGTCCCACATGCATGGCTGATGCCTTCCAAGTCATCTTGCTTTTCTAGCACATTCCATATGTTGTGTTAATATGTCTCATTATTGTCGCCAATCAATTTGTCACCTCTATTTAATTTCACAATGATAGAGTTTGATGCCATGGTCCACATTTTAATAGGGCAAGTACTAATACTCATATTATACACACAATTTTGTATTTCAAAATTAACTTTTATAATAGATAAATATTAGGTATAGAATCGAAAATTCACTAAACTCCTAATCATCATTTATACTCCTAATATATTACAATCATAAATTTAATTTAAAGTTACAAAATCCAATAGGTTTTAAATGGGAATTACTCAAATTCTTCCAACAAAAAAACCTTTCATTTAAATACATAAACTATTTAAACAATATTTTAATTTTAGATGAACATTACTCAAATTCTATCAATCCAAAATTTTTAATCAAGGGACCCTTTTTTTGCATACATGATCATACAACTTAACAAATATAGCGAATATATGTTTAACAAAAATTTATATTAAAAAAAAAGAAAACTTCAAAGTTTCTTTTAGTTCATGATCATCACAAAAGAAAAGATATAAATGTATTATCTCGTTCAAAACAAATCCGTTTTAAAAACCATATTTACAATTCCCTTATATAGTCTATTTCTAGTAGTAAATTTACTTATAGCACGTGGGAAACTGTTCATACTTTGAGATAACATTTTCTTTTTTTGGTTCTCTATACTCTTGACTTCCTATATTTTTATTAATATTGGTTTTACATCATCAAGAATCATGTGCCCTTTCTCGGCAATCAATTTATCAATCACGTTAGTCTAGTAAGGAGGTAGGAAATTTCTTAGTATGTATACATCATCTCCCAAAAAGTATTGCCTAGATCAAGAAGTTCTTGGCTTTTTTCTTCTATAATCTCCAAATGATCTGACAAATTATGAGATAAGTCCATCTTATAAGTTAACATTTGACCCAATTTCATCATTCCTTTTGGATTTTTCAAATCTTTGGCTCTCCCTTGGAGGCCCAAAAGAGTGTCTGATTATCACCATCTTTCTAAAAAATGAGATCAATATTAGATCAGATGCCCAATCAACCATAATATTATACAATAAATTCAAAAATATCAATTTCAAATAATATACTCAATTTTTAATTAATTTTATGTTGAGAAAACAAAATTTTCATACATAAAAAAGGAGTATAAAATCAAAAGAGTGTATACAATTTACACTTAAGTAGGCATAGCAAGAAAATAATTTTTTAACTCATAAAAAAAATTTTCTAGAATTTTTTAGAATGAAAAATGATTTTTTTTTTGTAATTTTCTAACAATTAATGGATTAAAAATCAATAAAAATTATTTTCCAACTCTGAAAAAATAAATTAAAATTCACAAAAAAATAACAACAAATAAAAATTTTATTCTGGTGAAAATTCAGACTGAAAATGATGTAGCATGCGCCTCCATGCACTGCCAGGTGGGGTTATCCAGAAATAGACACGCCCCCATTGTCCTTGGCCAGGGCATGCATGCCATGTGCCGCATTTCTGTTGGCGTCCGATCCTAAAATTTTGGCTGGATCCAATTTTTTATGTCTTTGAATTCAATAGTGGTCTTGGATTTTAGATCAGACATCTCTAATCTAGGATTTGGGTTTCATGCATTATAGCTGGGAGTGGGAATGGTTATAGGGGCACTGTTCATTTTTTCCAATTTTCTGTTACTTTTTTGCAATTTGAACCCATTTTTGAATAGTCATATTTCTTTCAATTTTTAACTATTTTTCACGTTCTTTATATAGTTGAAAAGCATTTTTGAGAGAAGTCTAACTATATAAAATTTAAATCACCAAACATGAAATTCTAAAAAATACAAGTACATTAAGTTTGGCTAAAGTTTGAAATATATCAATATATATTCTACGAATGCATGCCAAATTTCGTAGATTTAATCCTCATAGAATAAGTATAAGACTACGTAAAATTAAGTGCATTTCGTTAAATATATTTCAAGTTGCCATTAATGAACCTTACACATTATTCACAACATTTTGATTTTTAATACCCAGAAGAGACAAGAAACACTTATGCACGACTCTGATACCAATATAGGTTTTAAAATATAACGAAAAATAAAATTCTCATGCATAAAATTCTCAGATCTAAGTTGGATTTAAATCATTTACCTCTTTCGATAATTAAGTATTCTAAATCTAGAAAAGTATCATGTAAATCGGATTACTCATTTGGTTTACAATCCAAATGTCTTTTTGCAAGATCAACGGTCAACCCTCGTTCTCTTTTTCAATGATGAGAAGAATTCCTCTCTCTCTCTCACTTCCTCCAAAAATTGTATGTTCTTTTTTTTTGGTACATATGTTTTTCAAAAAGGAGACTTTTCAAAAGAAAGAGATGGGGAGTTTAAGGGAGAAAGAGGGAGTTGTGGATGGTTTTTCAAAAAACCATTCCTTCTCCATTTTTCTCTCCCCTTTAAATTCAGAATAAAATGGGTTTTGGGTTTTAGGTCTACCCTCATGGGCGGATTCAGATCCATTTTTCAACACTTTTCAATGCCCATGCCATGTTCAAGCACTTAGAGGGACCAATACACATAGCCTCAATCCTTAAAAGCTAAAGCTGCTCACACAATCGGATTAGTTCAAAAAGCCTTTAATTCAAGTTAAAAGCTCAAGGTTAATATATATTTAGTGCAAGAGTTTAAACAACATAGGTTTTTATTATTATTTTAAAAATTTGAAACTTATGATACCCGATGAAAGCTTCCCTTTCTATTTCTATTATTACATAAAGTGATTTTTTTTGTTTAAAAACATGTAACAATGGCATCTTATTAACCTATAAAGATAGTTTGGTTTAAACTAAAAATGTAATATATTCAAACTTTGTTTCTAGTAAGAAATAACATGTGGAAAATGTTACAAACGTTCAAACTAGTGGAAAGTGCTATAAAACTCCAAACGAGTGAAAAAAAAAAAACAAAAAAAAAAAAACAGAAAATGATACAAAATTCCATGTTAGAAGAGGGAGAGGAGAGAGAGAGGGTAATCAAATTCTTCTAGAATTAGGTTGCTCAACTATTTTGTTCAAAGCTCACTAATTCATCTGGGATTGTCAGTTGATTGTTTACATTGCTCCAGCCGCTTCCTTGGTTTTGTGCTCGTATATTGCATACCCGTATTTTTCACATGTTGGGTCACATATCTGATGGGCTGCACCTGGCTCACCTGTCCTAGATGTTCAGCTTTGTCCAAGCTATTGAGCCCTAGCCCGTGTTCATATAGGTTGGGCATAATAGAGTTTTTATAGTTATGTTGGAGTTTCTTTTTTTTTTTTGGTGTATATTTTCTTGATAAACACAGCAGGCATGGTGATGTTCGAGTTGGTAGAAGAGCTTGCAGCTATTAGACTTAATATTAATTTTCTTTGCAATCTAGGTTTAATCTTTTATGTATCCTATTAATATTAACAATAGATTTGATCTCTATTTTCCGACATTAATTTTCTGGCATTTCAAAAAATGATTGTATTCAAGTCACAGTAAGACATAATACAGTTTAACTCATAATGTTGTGTCATTATGTCTTTGTTGTATCATATCTTAATGTTGGTTCTTATGACAACCAAAAAGGGGGACTAAATTGATTGTCTCAATCAGTTTTTTAAAATTTTAATCTAATTCGACTTAGATTTATGCCACTACAAAATAGTTTGCTTTTTGCAATGAATTTTCTGATGAATTTTTAAGAAAAATTCATTGAAAAAATTATTTGCGACAAATTTAGCGACAAACAATTTTTTTTTCACTATCAATTCATTGCAAATTTTGGCAACAAAAAATTTAAATTCGTTGCTAATTTGCGACGAATTCTGCAACGAACCGCAATTCGTCACTAATCTCTAACGAACCTTTTGGTCGCAAATTTCATTGCAAACATATTTAGCAATGAATTTTGCAACGAATCTGGGTATTTTTGTAGAAAATTTAGCAACAAATTTTACAATAAATTTGAAAATTTTATAAATAAAAATCAAATTAAATTCTACAATTTGATCATTTTTCCTGTATACTTTGTTTTTGTCTCTCATCCAATATCAATAATTTAGTCATTTAACAGCATCAACCAACCATCAAACAATACCACCATCAACCAATCATCGAATATCAATATCATCAATAAACCATAATACAAAGTCACAAACAATATATGATACAAAAACAAATCACATTCAAAGATAATAGCAACAATAAACACAATACAAAGTCATATATTCAAATGCAGAAATCACATTCAAGAAATACCACCACCACCATCATCATCAAAAAAATCATCACCATCATCACCATTGTCACCATTATCACCATCAGGAAGATTATCAGAAGAAAACAGAAATGGGATCGTCTGACTTAAACCGGGAGTTAATTGAAGATGACGCATTATGAAATTCTGGTTTGCGTGTAACTCGCTAATTATGCCCTCACTTTGCCTTTGCTGTGTGCGTATTTCTTCAATTTGATTGTCTTTTTGTACTAATAGTTCCTGCATCTGGCTCATCCAGTTGTTCATTTGTATTATTTCTTCCCTTACAATAGCTGGAGTGGAAAAAGATTGACCGGTGATTTTATAAGTTCGGTTCAACGAGCTCATCCCAAGTATTCTTCCTCTCTTTTTTGCACTACCACTTGCCTTGACCCATAAAGTTATACTATCAATAGATGGCTCAGATGAGCCAGTATCTTCATTATCGATCAAATTCTGTTGTAATTCATCATATCTCTCATGTATTGTCATTACATAATTTCAAATAAAATTAAAATAACATCATATATAATATTAAAAAAAAAAAAAGCAAAGTGTGCATTTATAGTTTAATAATGTAATCATATATATAAAAAATCAAAATATAGAATTTCGTTAATTATTAAACCATTGACAGTTAACAGTATGATACAAAAAATGATATATGCATCACACATTACAAATTTAACAATGAGGTATCCTTTTATTGGAATTAAAATTGAATAACTATTACGAGTTTAAAATTATGACACCTCCAACGAGTAAGAAAATAACATGGTTACATAAGAAAATTGACCTACCATAAGGAGAAGGGAGGTTATTAGTCATATGTTTAGATTGCAAAGACATTATTATTGCTCTAAATTTAATTAATATTAATAAATTTATCATCCAACGTTATAATGACAAATTCAACAAAATAAATTCAAATCAATACTGAAAGTGTTTATAAATTCAAAATTAAAAGAGATTAATATTAAAATAAATAAAAGTTTTCAAATTAAATATCATAACAGCTCTAACTCTCTCCCCACTCCAGCTCTTGTCTTTTTTTTTAGAAGGCTCACGTGAAAGTGTCTATAAATGATGACTGAGATCTCATTTCCTTGGCCTAAAAAAACATTATTAAATATAATAAAACAGTTATAAAATAAATAAATTAAAATTTAAAGATTAGTGTTTTAATAAATATTACCAATCTATTTCTATACTCATCAATATTGATTAAGCCTCCCGCATAAATAACAGACATTTCCCCAATATTAAAAGAGCGATTCTTCTTATACTGCTCACTCCTCCTTCGGCTTTCATCAGATTCCTAGAAATTCAAAATCCTATGCCAAGTTTCATCGGTTATGCAGTTTGGCTTCCTTCTACTAGTTTTTGCATGACTTAATACACCTCAAATGTGATGATCACATTTTTTGTTAAAAATTCTTCTTATTTCAATCTCCTCCACCTCATCCTAAGTGAATTGTCACTGCAATAAATAGAAAAACAATTAGTTATATTAAAATTATAAACTTAATTTTAAATTTGAATTGAAAGACGTAATTGATACATCTGGAGCGCTTATGAAAGATAGCCAATCCTCTCCCAAATAGTTGTTTACTATTTGATTAAGTTCATGAACAACATGTATAGGATTTGTGAATTGATTATAAAATTATGAACAAAGAATGGTAAGTAAATAAGATAAAAAATTAAATACTACATAAATAAAAGAATCGATAGTGGTGAAAGAACTAAATTTAATACTTACGAATCTCCGCAAGGGGCAATCACCTCTCGGGTGTCTTCCCCCTCGATATGCGAATGTTGCACCGAAGGTGCAATCGAAGGGGACGACGAAGGTGCAGTAGTAATAGGTAAAGGAGAATGGGAAGGTCCAGTTGAAGCAAACTATGGCCTTAAAGAGTTTGGTCTTTCATCACTACTTCGTCTATACCCCCTACATCGATATTGTCAAATATAAATGTTAAGATAATAAATAATATAAAAATTATGAACCTAAAAAAAAATAAAATGGAGTACATAAAAATACTTACCATATTTAAATTAACGTAATAATAGCTTATCGCAAGCTACCAAAACTAAAAAATTTATTTCAAATTATCTATAAAAAAGAAAACAGTGTATTAACGAGTAAAATTAAAAAATTGATACATGAGCCACTAAATAGGAAACAAACTGACAAATGAAATTAAATAATCAACAAATACCAGACGATATTAGGGTTTTATTTAAAATAAGTAAAGTAAATAATAAATCAACGAAAAAATTCAAAAAAAATGAAAATTATGATCTTTACCGGGAGAAGTCAGAGAAGGCGTACGAGAGGTAGGAATCGGTGGCAAAACCATGAGCACAGGGTCATGTCCCAAAATATTCCCAATTTCTGAAAGTTTTCCACTGGGCAGGCAGTGTTTTCTATGTTGGGGTGTAGAAACAAAATTCATCAAAACAAAAAAGTTGTCTCTAATTGCTACTAAAGTAATGAGTCTCTATATCACTACTAATGTAAGAAGGGAAATTGTATAATTTCATTTTTGCCCTTATATCATGGATAAGCAGAGGGCAAATTTAGTATTTCAAAACAAAATTTTAATTTGCTAAGAGAGGCCATAAAAATTCCAAATTCACAACCTAATAACTATTATTTTATATGTTAATTTGGTAGAAAGGCTACGGAAATTTCAAATTAATCCAGTTTTTACTCCACTCTGTAAAATAATATAAAGAATCAATATTAAATAATTCAAATGTCACCACTCACAGAATAATTCATATGTCACCACTCACAGAATCATATCCAACTTTTTATTTCATTTCAGAGGAGCAAAGTTCGAAGTTGATCCAATTTTTACGATATTTTTGTACAAATTTTATGCAATAGCATATGCAATAACGAATGTATCTTATAGCATCGACAATCCCTCAAATTTTAATTACTCAAAACCTTTGAACTTGCTACACTAAATAAAAATAAAAAATAATAATAATTAAAACAAATAAAAAAGAAAAATAAAATTAAAAAAAAAACCAGGGAGGGAGGGGCTAATCCCCCTCCCTACAGCAGCGGCCGCGAGAGGCCGCCGTAAGTGTGGCCCTCAAGGCCACAGGAGGCGCGGCCCTACAAGGGCTGCCGCCTTCGCGGCCACCAGTTCCGCTGGCAAGGCCACGACAGGCGTGGCCCTCACACCCCCGTTGTGAGAGAGAGAGAGAGAGAGGGGAGAGAGAGAGAAGAGAGAGAGAGAGAGAGAAGAGAGGGAGAGAGAGAGAAGAGAGAGAAAGATCTTACCTCTACCAGCAAAGGAGTGGAGCGACAATGGAATCCCATTTGTGAATAAAGCAAAAATTTTCTAAGTGTAGCAAAAGTGAATGTAGCAAAACAAATGGAGAGGAAACAACAAATTTTCTAAGTATAGAAAATTTGCAACAAATTTTGCAATGAACTCTAGATTCGTTGTAAATTTTACGACAAACTCAATGGTTAGTTACAAATTTACGACGAACTCCAAGATTCGTTGTAAATTTTGCGACGAACTCTTGGTTGGTTGAAAATTTTGTGACGAACTTAATTGTTTGTTGCAACTTTTGCAACGAACTAAAGTGTTCGCTGCAAATTTTGCAATGAACTCTAGGTTCGTTGCAAATTTGAGTTCGTTGCAAATTTTGCGACGAACAGTTTTTTTTTGAAAAATTTGTTGCTAATTGGTGACAAATTTTTGTTTGTTGCTAAATTCGTCGCTAAAAGTTTGTTTTTTTGTAGTGTGCTAATCCTACAGTCAATTTATGCATTTATAGCGAAAATTAAAAATAGAGTTGAAAAGTCAAATCCGGTTTGTAATGGTTTGATCTTGTGCCTACGTCCACTCTTCCAGGTAGCAAGTCAGGATCTAACAATCAGTTAGTATCCACTATGATGCTTGATTATAGAGTACAACCCATTTGTCGACTTCTGATCTTTTCACTAAAAAGACGACTAGTATAAGAGAATATTTTAGAAAATAATAGAAGTTTGTTGGGTTGATTAGGATAGTTTTCTCTAAAGTTTGATTTAAATATGCATGAAAATATTAGGTTTTGGGGTTAGAATAGAATGTTTCACAAAATGAAGGATTTTCCCTTGTTTCTTACAATTTTCTCATAATTGAATTCTTCTAAGTTTATGATCAGCATATTTGGTGGGTTGGACTTTATTATCATGTCAAATTCTGACCTATGTTTGTTAATTGTTAACATTTTGGTTTTAGTTTTAAAGTTTGATGATTACTAAGTTGAATTGTGACTTTCAAGTTTGTCAACTGCATTTGTACTTGAGTTAGGAGTTAAATTGGTTAATGCCCTTTGTCCAACAAAGGAATTAAGAAAACACTCCCATTGATCTTTCAAACCAAAGTTATAGTCTTCGATTGTACCAACCCTTTGACATTCTTGAATGAGAAAATTTTTTTTAAAAAAATTAATGTTCTTAGAAAAGTGGAAATTTAAGGGAAATTGGAATGAAAAATAGTATGTGGATTTAAATGAGGTGCAATTGGTAGAATCGGAATGTATATTCATGAATTGGAAAAATTAGAAGAAATTAAGGTTATGTTAATTTAGGAAAATTGAGGAAATTTTGTAAACCCTTGAATTTGGAGGATGTCACATTCCGCGTCTTGCTCAACGAGGACTATTGTTACCATATGAGACTCTATTTTGATAGTAACAACTAGAGGATCAATATGACTAGGGTCGACTCCAATCAAATCATCATCATCGAATCCAATGGCTGGACGTTTTCTCTTAATCGTAGCCATATTTTTTTTTAGTGACATAAGGTTGATGAGAAAGACTAATGACTAGTTTAACTCCCACAGATGACGCTAATTTGTTAGAGGTGGGTTTTGTCTCCATAAATCTAGCTCCTTGATGACTTGGACGGGGTGCTCAATGAGGAGGATTGAAATTTACAAAAGACCGCTGGAGGGTGCTCTAGCTGGAAGGCTTCGATACTCAAATCAAAAAGAGCAGTTTTTGAAATGATAAATAGAAAGAGAGGGAGGATGGATCTCCCTTTAAGTCTTGTGTGTTCTGTGTCGAATTCAGAGAACTTACTTGACTTAATGTATCGAGGGCTTTTATAAGATGTCCTACTAAAGTCATATGATCTCGAGGCTTTACAGCCCTAATTTCCTTATGAAGCGATCCGGAGATTTCAGATCCTGATCGTCAAAAATTTCAAATTGTTATCATTTAAGAAATTGAATTATATGGGAATATTTTTTTCCTTATCGATTAGATCTTCAAGAGTTTCTTTCCTTATCCAAGAGATGCGTTTCGTATTAAAATAGGAAGATTAATCGAAGTGAGGTTTGGATGAATATTATCGATTGGGAATAGAGGTGTTCAGTTTCTTTAATATTCGATAGCTATCGATCGGATAGAGGGGGGTGTATACACTTGCTTGTCAGTCGCATTGTTTGGATTGATATGCTCGTGATTTAAAAGGACTGGGCCCTTCAGGACCGTAAATGTATTATCAAGTCTCGGACGGCCGGATATCATATTGAATAGTATTTGGACCATGTCTCATCAGTACCGAATGTTGGATCATTAAACAACAACAAGAACAGAAAATGACTATAGTTGATATGAAAATGTTAAAGTGAATGTATGGTAAAACTAAGAAAGATAGAAATGAAAATAAAGAAATATACACTAAATTTGGTGTGAGCTCAATTGTGAATAAGATGCGAAAATATTATTTGAGTTGGTTTAGACATGTACAATGAAGAGTCAAAGATGCACTGGTTAGGATAGTAAAGAGATTAAATATATGAGATTTAGTGAAATGACGAAATAGATTGTTAAAAATCTGAATGTAATGTACTCGCAAAAATATGATAGCTTAGAGATTAATTAAAGAAATGATTTCGAACAGAAACGAGTGACGTAGGATAACTAGAAGAAATTAAATCATCATTTTCTGTTTTATAAATATATTTGAATAGTGTGTGTATGTCTTTTTTTTAATATTATATATTATATATATATTTTTAATTATTTTATAGTTGTTTTTATGAAGATTGATTTTAAATTTTAAAATTAAAATTCAGATTGTTATTATTTTTATTATAAAAAAGGAACGAATGTGCGGAGATTGACGTAGCAATATTCTTGGACAAAGGAAGGGAGAAAGAAAAATCTAGTGAAAGTTAGCGATTATGGCTTATAAGTAATGTTTTAAAACCCGGACTGGAATATGAATCGGTTATGTCAAGGGGTCAATGGGTCACTGGGTCAAACCAATCAGACCGAGCAAAAAACACGGATGACAACATCATGATGTAATAAATAAATTTAAATTATAATATATCAATAATTCAAAAAATCTATATATTTAATTATAAAATATTATCAAATCATGTTCAAAATATATAATATTAATAAGATACAATATATTTATCTAAATATTTCACATAATTTAATACGAAATATTATTCAAATATATTAAAACTTAATTCAAATCTAGATTAACATATCAAAATTTAATTTAAACAATAAGAAAACACCTATGAGGAAAGAAAAGAGGAAAAAAAATCCAAGGTAAAAAACAATCAAAAAAGAAAAAGAGAAATGAAGAGATGAGATGAGATAGAAAGAAAAAGGAAAAAAATTGACATCATAACTTGTCAGTTTGGTGGCTTTCACGACACACACAAATCATTTCAATCTTCAAGGTTTGAATTTATATAATTGCATAATTTTTGCACAAATTTATAAAACCTGGTTGGATCGGACCGGTTTTTGGTCCAACCACCCGATCCAACCCAGATTTGACCAAAGTTGATCGATTTTATTAAAATCTAATTATTTTAAGAAACTCAAACCGGCTCTAGGTCTGATTTTCGATTGAATTAATTGATCTAATTCATATTTCAAAACACAACTTATAAGTAAGAAAGAGAAATAAGTCACCATGCCTCAGTTGCATGGGCCCCATTTCACTAAAGATAGAACTAGTGGCTCACGGGACCCAAGAGCCTCTTCCAGCTATTGAGGCCGACAATATTGTTGACATCCTAAGACAAACAGAACAAGTAGTATGCTAGATTACTTGAATAAATGTTAAAAATATTCTTACAAGGAGGCTGAGAAGAAACAAAAGTGCCAAACAAAAGTGCCAGACGACTTCACCAATCTGTTACCATATAAATTAACATACTGTTAACATATATGCTGTGAATATTTTATGAAGAAACACATGATGATATTATGTCAATCATTTATTATTATTACTAGCGTATTAAAATATATATAATTTATACTATTCTAAATATCATAATATATCAATATGATATCAGTTATATCATATATTTAGTAAAATATTTGATTTACTTGATTTTAAAGTTTTACTTTTATACACATATCTCAACTTATATAAATATCCTATCTGTTGAATGTATTAAATACACAAGAAAATATCCCTTGGGTGGGGCTATGCTCACCATAATGCCATTGTTTGCCATAAAGAAATGCCCAAGGTATGAGAGTAATGTGCCAAATATTTAATTTAAGAGGAGAACTTATACTACTAACAGTGGTGGAGCTACATATATCGGAGGGTGGGCAATTACCCTTATTAGATCAATTAATTTCATTAATTTTTATATGTTAAATAAATATTATCCCCGTTCAATCTAAAATATTGCCTCCACTAATATTATTAATTGATCTACTAAGATTGTCATTCTATTTCATGAAAATATTTTATCTCCACTATTCTTAAGTTGTGAATTTGTCACTAACTATTATCGATAGAAGAAAATAGAAGAATTTTAAAGAAGAAGTGGATTGTTGTTATTTCTCCTTGAGCGTAACATTAAGATAAGTGCCTATTGATAGGCTTACAAATTACTAAAATGCAAAAAAAAAAAATAAAAAAACTAGATTTGACTAACAAATAATTCCTAATTATTAGCCAACAACTTGACAACTATGAAGAAACCATTTCAAAATTTTCTGCAACATTTTGGATCATATCTTCAACACAGACATGGAAAATGTTGGTGCAAACTATAATAATTTTGAATTAACCTAAGTGTTGTTCTTATGAAAAGGTGGGGATTTTTAGCTCTGCCCAGTTTGCTGTGTAGTTTGGGAAAACCCTGATTAGTTTTTAAAAATATTATCTGAAAATTTACAAATAGGACAGAGTACATTTGCAAAGTAATTTTCGTGTGTGAGAGAGAGAAGGCAACAGAGAGAGAGAGAGAGAGAGAGAGAAAGAGAGAGAGAGAGAGAGAGTGAGAGAGAGGTTTTAGGTTAGCGTTTGAGTATTTGGTGAGACGATTGGATTTTTATAGCTCTCCTTATTTGTACATTTTTAATGGGGATATAACTCCCCAAGCTTTTCAATAATTTTGACATAACAATCTAATTTTCATTTTCCAACAAACGCAACATGTCGTAGCCTAACAATCTAATTTTCACTTTTACTTTCATTGGATCATTTTTTTTTTTTTTTTTTTTTTTGTTTCATGCGTAACAGCCTAGTCAAAAACAATGGCTTTCTAAAAAAATGGCTTGCTGGTTAATGTTTATTTGATGCTTTCTGTTTCAGCAGCCCCTAGTTAGGTGAACCATTTACATCCTTCATCGTCTTTTGTAAGAAGACATGTCCCATTCATTCTGTCATGTATTGACTTTTATCCGACTTGTTAGATATGGATTTCGACTCCACAGATTCTATATTTATATTTTTATTATAGACTACCTCTTTGTCTTATTTTTGAACTTCTTTTAAAAATTTGACATGTGCTGTATTTATGTCCATATCAGTATTCTATTCATATCTGTATCCATATTTCATATGATTCAAAAAATATAAACTCTAGTGGTCCCTTTGATTCACTATATAATGTTAAAAATCTCTCTTCTCTCACTTGCGTTTTTAGGAACTTTAATTTCAACATTTAGGTAATTTAGGATCAAAACAAATGCATACAAACCATCACATGTATAAGCCTGTTTCTCAAGTATACACATGTTTCCTAGGATAGAAATGTAACACCGAGTTTTTGGAAATTTGTTTTATAATATAAAGAGAAATTTTAATCTTATTGATTTTTGATTTTGGGGTATAAATTTTAAATTTTTGGTATAATTGAAATGCCGTATTACAAATTCGTAGTATATTTTATTTTTGGTATATTGGGGAACATCCAATGTGATGAGAAAAATACATATATATATATATATTATATAGTTAGAAAAAAAAAAAAAAAAAAAAAAAAAAAGAGAGTGGGGAGACGCAGCGTTTCAGCCTGAAACGCCGCGTTCCCCTTTTCCCAAATCGATTAGGGCTGAAAGCCCTAATCGCTCACTCCCTCACCCCCTGCTCTCTCTCTCTCTCGCGTAGTCGCCGCACTCCGCCTCTCTCCCTCAGCGCAAACCACCGCTAGCCACCACCGTGAACTACCGTCGTCTCTCTCCCTCTACTCACTCTCCATTTCTCTCTCTATTTCCAGCCTTTGCTCTCTCCCTCCCGCTCGCGATCTCTCTGTCTTCAGTTTATCTCTCGGTGGAACAACTCTCGCTCACTCTCCTTCGCGCTCTCTTTCTCGCGCCGCGCGCCCTCTCGCGGGTTGCTCCGACCACCGTAGCCGACAGACAACGAAGGAAGGTCGCCGTAACTCTTTCCCTCTCTCTATTTCTCTCCTCGTGCGTGAAACCCCTCAGCTCGCTCGCACGGTGCACGCTGTGAGCATCTCCTTCGACCAATGATCAACCCAGCAGCCCTTGGGATCTCTTGACAGCCCTAGGTCAAGCCTGCAACCGCCCCTCTGCATAGGTAGAATCGGTCCTAACCCTAGCTTTAGGGTTTCGAAATTCTGTAGTAATAAGTTTAGATTTACTGAACTTAACTTCGATTTGGGAGCTTTGCAGGTATGAGAACGGACTGAGAAGACATTGGAGCGAGGATTTCGAACTGCAAGAAAACCCTAGGTGAGGGATTTTCAATCCCTTCAATACTCAGATTAATTGTCTAATTTAGGTTGAGAATAAGTGTGGATATATTCTAAAAATATGCTAGATTCGTAGGAAATGTGTTATTCTTGAAAATTTGTATGAAATTATTGAGGTTAGGTCTAGAATTTGATGTAAATTGGACTGTGAAGCATGTGAGAAGGTCGTAGATAGTATTAGAGTTATATTTGATTGAATTATGTAGTTTTCCTTGGAATTTGAATGGAAATCGGCGTGAATTAAATTAATATTAAGGAATTCGGGAGAAAATGGGTAAAATTGAGGAATATTGTAAATTTAAAGTCATTGGTGATTTGAAATGATACTAGTTTGAGGAAACGAAAGTTTTGGAATGTAATTATGCAAGTTAAGGCTATTGTACATAAAAGGAGAATTTGAAAACCCTTTATTAGAGCTTTAATTGATCTTTATTCGTCTTGATTGGTCTAGGTTGACCTTTGGAGACTCGAGAAGAGTCGTTATGAGTTGATTTCGGAAATAGAGAGTGAATACCCTCTCTAGAGGTGAGTGGACGGTTCATTGTGTTCGTAAATGAGAAACCTGTTTAAAATTGCTTTGAAAATGATTTTGAAAGATTGTTATACGTTTTATATAAATTGTTTTGTGATTGTGGGCTGTCTGAACTGAATTGTGAAATACGAATGCATCCATTGTATTTATAAATGCTTTTGTGCCATGTGATATTTGATATTGCTCTATGAGCTGCTTTGGCATGAAATTGTGGATTATTGGTTGAAATTATGGCACATTGTTGAGAAATGGATTGAATGAGAAATGGAGGGTGCCGTAGATGACTATAGTCATATACCTACCACGGAGCGACCCGACGGGGTGACGTGGTTTGAGGTTTAGATGTGCGGGGGAGTAGACGTCCCTCCCTCTGCAAAAGTCGTGCTATATCTGGTGCACCCCGGTGAGGCACGAGCCAACGCCAAGGAAGGGGGTTTGTTTTGAGATATTGGATAGCAAAACCCTTGGCGGATTTTCGTCTGGGTTTGGCCGCCCTGAGACGGAAGCATATTTCGATGGAACCCCAGGATTTTCTGAAAAAAAATGATTGATATGGATGCATATTTGTGAAATGTGATTTATTGAAATGATTTTATGGATATGAGATGATTTATGAGTTATGCTTTGACTGCCCCACATTCACACCTTATTTATTAGCACAAATGCACCATTGCACTCCACTCACTGAGTATACCCCTATACTCACCCCTCTCTCTCCCCATTTTTCAGAGGAGACTTAGTTGGGTGCCTACTCGACGGAGCTTGCGAAATATTTTTGCGGATCGGATAAGTATTGGCATGCAGGGTTACTTTTGGAGATTTATAGCTTGCAAAACATGGAAAGGGAAGTCTGTACATTCCAGCCGTGCGGATTTTATTGATACTGGCTGAGTTGTCGGCAAGTATTGATAAAATCCGATGATTTTTGATTTATTTTGATTTACTTTGATTTCTCTAGTTTTGGAAAACGGTTTATATCTGTACTGGGACATTTGGACTGTAAATCTTAATTTCAATGCTTTTTTCTTTGATTTTATGAAGTTTTGTACAACTCATACCGTTAGGATTTTATCGATACTGGCCTGTTTTCCTCGGGTAAGTGTTGGTAAAATCTGACGGCTATGTTTTGGGACTTCTTGTTTGTTAAATGCTTTCAGAGTGGCCAAGATGGTCACATTGCATGCGTGCATGTACAGGTTCCCGCTCCCCGTTGTGTGTTGCCGTGTAATCGTGCATGTACAGGTTCCCACTCCCCGATGTGTGCTAATGTATGATTGCATGTACAGGATCCCACACCCCGATGTGTGTCAATGTGTGTGTTTGTACATCCTTGATGAGCCGGATGGGCTCCTTGCATGTGTATTGATTTTTGAAATTTCTTGTTTTTGAAGAATTTTATGAGTTTGATGATTTATTGTGAATTTGATAGCCTTGCGGAGTCCCGGTAGATGGGGAGGTTTTACCCATGTACCGAGACGACGCGGCGGTTGTCGCGTGGTCGATCTGAGGATCGGGGCGTGACAAGAAACATGTCCCAAAAAAAAAAATAAATAAATAAAGAGAACAGGGTCAATTGAGCACAAAAGTAATCAAGAGAAATTTCTTTTATTTTTATTAAATTATTAAATCAAAAATATTTCTTGATTAATAATAAAAGTAAATCATTTAATTAAGAAATAATTTACAATATTTATTTTATTTAACAAGAAAGAAAAATTCCTTGGTTAATTAAGAAATAACTTTATACTTGTACAAGTAAATTTAAAATTAAAAAAATATCAAATTTTATTGTTTACTTTAAAATTTTAAATAAGTAAATATGTCACATTATCTTTTTCTATAGTTAAAAATTTTGTATTAATCATTTTTGTGACCCAAAAATATTAATTATTATATATTTAATATTTCAATACCTATAATGAAATATTTACGCTAGTATGGTTCCATAATGCAACTAAAACCACGGTGACCATTTTCTTATTTTTCTTCTGAGTCTTTGTACACTAGAAAGCGAGGGAGGACAACAAATTTTAAGAAAAACAATTTTTATGTCCAAATATTTTTTGTCCCGAAAATATTATCACACTCTCCCGAAAATTATAACCACAAATACATGTTGTACATCAATTTAATCTGAATTTCGAGCTTCATCCGTACATGAAAGAGTATGGTTGCAATAATACTATCTTCTCAGTTGTATTTGTTTCTGGCTGATGATGCCTGGTTTCTGCTGTCTATCTGTTCATTGTGTTTTCCTTTCTTCAATCTCAATTTTAAGTGTTGTTGAATGTTTTTAATCCTTTTCTTTATAGAATCATTTTTCTTTATAGACGATGGAAGGGAGGAAGATGATGCTAGTGAAGGCTGACGATCATGGTCTATAAGGAAGAAAAAGAAACCAGGCACTAGGGTTTTGGTTGCATAGCACCATTCAACTAAAGATATAACTAGTGGCTGGAGGACCCAGGAGCCTCATGCAACTATTGAGGCTAACAATACTGTTGTGATCCTAAGACAAACGGAATAAGTAGTATGTTACATCACTTGAACAAGTCTAAAAAATATCCTTACAAGGAGGCGGAGAAGAAACAAAAGTGTGTGATGGTTCAACCAATCGATGGGGCAGAAAAAGACAGCCCTTTTATCAAAGGGGTAGAAAGCGGCATCTGTCATGTCGCAACCACATTTAGACAAGAGGCTGGTACTCGAGAACTTACGTACATGATTTTGGTAGGAGTACCATTAGATCTTGTGGAAGGGCCAAGATCTCAGGCACTATTCATAAGTTTTGCAACCACAATTTGTAGCATCATCATCTATCACAGTTGGGAGAGATTGCCTCAAGCTGTATGCAGAAGAAAAGGCAAAGTTGAAGAAAGTATTCAAAAGATCAACCCAAAGGGTTTGTCTTGCCACAAATATGCACAAAACTTGAACTTTGTGCGTGTCACAACACACTTTATAGATGATAATTAGAACTTAAATGAAAGAGTGGTCAATTTTTATCAAGTTCCAAATGACAAGGGCGAGACAATTGGAAAAGTCACTTGAGAAGGTATTGACAATTACCATTGATGATTCAAGGTACAGTCATAGTGCCATTGGATACTTGAAAATACTTGACAAATATCCTGCAGATGCATTGCTTGGCTCACACTTCAAGTCTGGTTGTTCAAGATGGATTAGAAGATGTTCATAATTCACTGGTTAAAATTTGTAATACAGTGAGGTATGTAAGATCTTCATGGCTTCAAAAATTCAAGAACCGTGTGGAGAAGTTGAAAGTCCCAACAAATATTGTTTTAGGTTTAAACATCCCTAGTTGGTGGGATTCCACCTATTTGATGTTGGAAGCAGCTCAAAAATTGCCTAAAGCATTTGAATTGTTAAAGGAAGCAGACCCATACTATGTGTGCTATTTTGGGTTTGATGAAGGGAATGGAGGAAAGATAACTCGGCCTCCTAAGTGGGAGGACTGTGACAATGTTGGCTATTTTCTGAAGTTTATGAAGCTATTTTGTGTTGTTACATTCAAAGTTCATGTTCTTCATGTAACACATTGAATAAATACTTTCATTTGCTAGTCGAGATACAAGGTGAGTTAGAAGAGTTGCATAAGAGTAGGCATAAAAGTTTGCATACAATGGGCGGAAAGTGTTGAGTGGTTTGTTAAGAATTTCTGAATTAAGGTTTTTAAGTCAAGAAGCCTAAATGACAATCAAAGGGGCAAAATTCAAATTCAAGTGAGTAACTCGAGTACTATTGTCATGCCCTGATCCTCAGATCGAGCACGCAACAACCACCGCGTTGTCTTGGTACATGGACAGAATCTTCCCATATACCGAAACTTCGTAAGACTATCTGATAGTACAATAATTCTTTCAATACATAAATCCATCAAAAATAAGAAAACATGTAAACAACACACATGCGAAGAACCTCATCCGGTCCATCTCTGTATATACAAGCATACATAAGCACACATTCGGGGAGGGGGTTCCTATACATGCATGCATGCAGTATGGCCATCCTAGCCAATCCAAAATTTAAGTATAAATAAAGCATTTTCTAGAGATATTCCAAAATCAAAATGGATAAAATCCCAAATCATAGTCATAGGGATTTAACTAATACTTGTTTGAGAAAAACAAGCCAGCATAAATAAAATTCAAACGGTATGAGATGTACAGAATTTTGTAAAACCAAAAAAAAATATCGAAATTCAGTATTACATTCCAAATGTCCCAGTAAAAGATAAAATATTCAAGCAAAAGAATGAAATCCCAAATCATGATCGTCAGATTTTATCAATACTTGCTCGTAGAATTCAACCAGTATCAGTATAATCCGTACGGTATGAGATGTACAAAACTTACTTTCCATGGTCCTACGAATTATAACTCCCATAAACCCAACATTGCTAAATACCTATGTAAATCAGCAAAATATCCTTCACAAGTTCCAAAGTCTAGTCTCGCAGCTAAGTATTATTTGAAAAATATGGAAAGAGGGGTGAGTATTGGGAATAATCAGTGAGTGGATTGTAATAGTGTGATTGTATCCATAAATGAGGGGTGAATGTGGGACAGTCAAAGTATATCTTATAAATAACCCTTTATATATAAAAAAACATTTTCAAAAAATTAGACAATTCGCAAAACATGTTTAATAAATCATGGGGTCCCATAAAAAACACTTCCATCCTAAGTTTGGCCGAATTCAGACGAAAGCTCACCAAGGGTTTTTCAATCCAATGTATCAAAACACTACCTCCTTTCTTGGCGAACGCCCCGATCCTCGGATCGACCATGCAACAGCTGCCGCGTAGTCTCGATACACGGGCAGAATCTCCACATATACCGGGACTCCGTAAGGTTACAAATCAGTATAACAAAACTTCCAGTACACAAATCATTAAAAACAAGAAAAATTACATAACAATACACATGCGAGGATCCATTCGATCCATCCCTGTACACACGATCACACATCAGCACACAATCGGGGAGAGGGAACCTGTACATGCACGAGCACACATCGGCACACAATCGGGGAGAGAGAACCTGTACATGCAAGCATGCAATATGGCTGTCCTAGCCATTTCAAAGTTCACAGTATGAATAAAGCACTTAACAAACAAAAAGTCTCAAAACATAGTCGTAAGATTTTACTAACACTTGCTTGAAGCAATCAAGCTAACGTCAGTAAAATCCAAACGATATGAGATGTACAGAACTTCGTAAAAATCGAAAAAAATAACAAATCTCAATATTACAAACCGAATGTCCCACTCAAATAATGAGCTTTTACTAAAAATAGGAATTAAAGAAAATACACAAGTTTCAAATAATTCCAGCACAAACCATATAAGGATTCCATCAATACTTGTTCCTATATAGGAAACAAGTATCGATTAAATCCGTACCAAAAGAATTATACAAGTTTTCCTTTTTATGGATTTCAATTCAGATCAAAATATCTATACATCACTATATATACCTACACAAGTCAGCTGGTAAATCCTCACAATCTCCAATCTCTATCACAAGTCTAATCTTCATCTAAAAAATGTTAAAGAGAGGGGTGAGTATTATAAATACTCGGTGAGTATTATAAATACTTAGTGAGTGGAATGCAATGGTATGATTGTGTAATAATAAGGGGTGAAAGTGAGGGATGTCAAAGCATATCTCAAGCAGCATTTTCCATATCTAAATATTTTCAATAATTCAACATCATTTACAAAATATGCATCAATATCAAATATTTTCTCAGAAAATCATAAGGGTCCCATCGAAAACGCTTCCGCTTTGCGTTTGGCCGAACCAAGACGGAAGCACGCCAAGGGGTTTTTCATTTCAGTTTTTCAAAACACTACCCTCTTCCTTGGCGTTGGCTCGAACCTCACCAGGGTACAATCCGGATAGTCTAACGTGGCAGAGCAGAGCTCGTGTACCTCTCTCGCAAATAAACCCCAATCCACGTCACCCCGTCGGGTCGATCCATAGGGGGAATGAGTATAGTCATTTCTCTCGTGCACCATCATTTTACAATCATTCCATTTCAAACAATGTGCCATATTTCATCAACATATTCCGAAAATCATGCTACAAGCATTTACCAATCAAGTATCCAAACGCAAATGGCACAAATTCATTTATAATCACATAGGATGCATTCGTAATTCAAATTTCCATTTCAGACATCCCACAATCACAAATCATTTCATATAAATCATGTAAAAATCATTCAAAATCATTTACCAAAAAATTTAAAACCATTTTGCTCATTTATTACACAACGGACCGTCCACTCACCTCTAGAGAGGGTATCCACTCCTTATTTCCGAAATCAACTCAAAATGACTCCTCGCGAGTCTCCAAAGGTCAACCTAGACCAATCAACGCAAATAATCATCAATTAAGACTCTATTAAAGGGTTTTTCAAATTTTCCTTTTTATTTAAAATAGCCTTAATTTGCACAACCACATTCCTAAATTTTCATTTCATCAATTTAGGATCATTTCCATCACCAACGATTTTAAATTTCCAATATTCCTCAATTTTATCAATTTTCTACTGAATTTACATAATCCTATATTAATTCATGTCAATTTCAATTCAAACTCCAAGGAAAACTATACAAATCAATCAAACAAACCTTTATTATCATCTAACACATCCTATCATACTAGACAGCCTATTTTATATAAAATTCTAGACCTAAACTTAATAATTTCATACAAAAGTTTAGGAAATTACATTTCTTTCGAATCTAACACATTTTCATAATGTATCTAAACGTATTCTCAACCTAAATT
This sequence comes from Dillenia turbinata, assembly GCA_037126225.1. Lineage (NCBI taxonomy): Eukaryota > Viridiplantae > Streptophyta > Magnoliopsida > Dilleniales > Dilleniaceae > Dillenia > Dillenia turbinata. The sequence continues at coordinate 26,495,592 of JBAMMX010000020.1, read as the reverse complement.
CAACAAAATAGTTTGAATATTGAATGGATTGAAAATCCCTTACCTAGGGTTTCTTGCAGTTCGCAATCTCTCGTCCTAATGTCTTTTCAGTCCATTCCGAGACCTGCAAAGCTCCCAATTTAAAGTAAATTTTAATAATCTACAACTATTTTCTAAGAAAATTCGAAACCTTAGAGTTAGGGTTAGGAACCGAACCTTACCTATGTAGAAAAGTGGGTTGCAGTCTAGGGTTTTCAGAACCTCGATGGTGGGTTGCAATGAGGGCTCTCGACAGAAGGGAGCTGCTCACAGGAATCACCGCGCGAGCAGGGAGGAGAGTGAGAGCTCCTCGTACACGGGAGAGGGAGACTGAAGGCCCGTTCGTGCACAAAAGAGAGGGACTAAGAGATGATGTGAGAGTGAGCGAAGGATGGAGAGATCGTGATAGAGAGAGAGACTGTGATAGAGAGAGACATAGAGTGTGAGAGAAAGACTGAGAGATGATGTGAGACTGAGAGAGACTGAGAGAAAGAGACTGAGAGATGGTGATAGACAGAGAGAGAGAGACGATCGACGGTGGCTCACGGTGGTCGGAGTTCGGTTGCTCGTGTCGTAGGTGGTGGCGGATCGATCGAATATGAGAGACGAAGAGAGATCGTGAGAGGAATAGAGAGCGGAGAGTAAAAGAGAGAATGATTAGGGCTAAAAGCCCTAATCGATTTACGAAAAAAGGGGGTGCTGCGTTTCATTCCGAAATGCAGCATCTCTCTGTTTTTTTTTTTAAATACAAATATATATTTATATTTATTTTTATACTCTCACTATAATGAAATTCTAAATTTATTAAGAATAGAATGCACTACGAATTTGCGACATGGGCGTTTTAATTATACCAAAAATTTCAATTTAATTCTCCAAAATCAAAAATCAATAAAAATTAAAATTTTCCTTTTATAATCATCAAAATATTTCACAGTACATTTTTAACACCGAATTTTCGGTGTTACAATACTTAACCCCCTAAAAACAAATTTCATCCTCGAAATTCCAAAATACAGTTTATACATCAAAGAGCTGCGGATGTTGCTTCCGCATTGATTCTTCGGTCTCCCAAGTTTGTTCCTCAACTTGGTTGCTTCTCCACAACATTTTGACCATAGGAATCTATTTGCTCCTTAACTGCTTGAGTTGTCTATCAATGATTTTCATCAGTTGTACCTTGAAACTCAGATTCTCAATCAATTCAACTGGGGGTGCTTCTAATATGTGTGAGGGATCCGATAAATACTTTTTCAGCATGGAAACGTGAAAGACATCATGGATCCTGTGCAACTCCGACGGTAACTCTAGCCGGTATGCCACTTGTCCAATCATTTTAAGGATTTTGAAGGGACCGATATAACGAGGATTTAGCTTTCCTCGTTTCTGAAATCGGATTACGCCCTTCCACGGAGATATCTTCAAAAACAACATATCTCCTTTATCAAACTCCAAAGACCTTCTTCTCTTGTCGACATAGCTCTTTTGTCGATCTTGAGCCGCCTTCATTCTTTCGCGAATCAACTTCACCATTTCTTTAGTGGCCTCAATCATTTCTACACTTTCAAGCTTTCTCTCTCCAACCTCGTCCCAACACAATGGGGGTACGACACTTCCTTCCATAAAGGGCTTTATAGGGAGGCATCCCTATGCTAGCTTGATAACTATTGTTATAGGCAAACTCAATCAACGGAAGGTACCTATCCCAACTGCCTGGAAAGTCCATGACACATGCCCTAAGCATATCTTCCAATGTTTGAATGGTGCGCTCCGATTATCTATCGATTTGAGGATGAAAGGCAGTGCTGAATTTCAACTTAGTCCCTAAGGACTCTTGCATCTTTGGCCAGAATCTAGAAGTAAACCGATAATCACGGTCCGATACAATAGACACCGGCACTCCGTGAAACCTTACGATCTCATCAATGTATAACTTGGCCAACCTTTCCAAAGGATAGGTGTTCTGAATCGGCAAGAAGTGAGCCGACTTGGTGAGGCGGTCTACAATCACTCAAATGGCATCATATCAGCTCGGGGTATGTGGCAAATCCACCACGAAATCCATGGTGATATGTTCCTATTTCCACTCGGGAATCGGTAGTGGTTAAAGTGTTCCCGCCAGTTCTTGATGTTCGGCCTTGATTTGTTGGCATATAAAACACTTTGCTACAAATTCAGCTATCTCTCTCTTCATCCCGGACCACCAATATGATTCTTTGATAGTTCGGTACATTTTGGTACTCCCCGGATGCATAGCATATGTCGATGAATGTGCTTCTTCAAGTATGGCTCTCCAAACATCTTCATTTTTCGGAATACATGTTCTTTTTCCATACACTCATCATCCCGAATCTGGAATTCACCACCTTCCCCTTTTTGGATCTTCTCAACAATAGTCTTCAATTCATTATCGGTAGCCTGAAACTCTTGAATGCGATCTACCAACGTGGGTCTCACCACAAACTTGGCTAATAAGGCACCTTGATCATCCTTAGCCAACTCGACTCCAAGTACTTGGAGTCCAACTAAACAAGAGAGGTAAGAACTCCCTTGGAATGCTGTAGAGGAGAATTTACGGCTTAAAGCATCCAACTAAACAAGAGAGGTAAGAACTCCCTTGGAATGCCGTAGAGGAGAATTTACGGCTTAAAGCATCAGCTACAACATTCGCCTTCCTAGGGTGGTAATCAATCACCAAGTCATAATTCTTGATCAGTTCTAACCACATTCTTGGTCTCAAATTGAGCTCCTTCTGAGTGAGCAAGTATTTGAGACTTGTGTGATCAGTAAAGATCTTGTAAGTAACCCCATACAGATAATGCCGCCAAATCTTTAGAGTAAACACAATAGCAGCTAACTCCAATTCATGCGTAGGGTAGTTCACTTCGTGCTTCTTTAGTTGGCAAGAAGCGTAGGCAATCACCTTATCACCTTGCATCAGCACACACCATAATCCTTGCTTGCTAGTATCACTGTACACCATATAATCACCACCGCCACTAGTAGGGAGAGCAAGGATAGGAGCGGAAGTCAACCTTCGCTTAAGCTCTTGAAAACTACCATCACAATTTTCATCCCAAATGAACTTGACTCCCTTCCGAGTCAAATTTGTCATCGGAGCTACTATCTTCGAGAATCCTTCTACGAATCTCCGATAATACCCTGCTAATCCGAGGAAACTTCTAATCTCAGTGACATTTTTAGGCTGTTCCCACTTCAAAATGACTTCTACTTTCTTTGGATCCACAAAAATCCCATCTTTGAAAACTACATGCCCCAAAAATCCAATCTTTCTTAGCCAAAACTCGCATTTTGAGAACTTGGCATACAACTCATTCTCCCTAAGAGTCTGTAAAATGATTCAGAGATATTCGGAATGCTCTTCATCATTCTTAGAATACACCAAGATGTCATCAATGAAGACTATAACAAATTTATCGAGATAGGGATGAAACACTCGATTCATGAGATCTATGAAGGATGCAGGAGCATTCGTCAATCAGAAAGGCATTACCAAAAATTCATAGTGTCCATACCGCGTCCTAAACACAGTCTTATGAACATCATCATCATTTATCTTCAACTGATGATAACTGGACCTCAAGTCGATCTTCGAAAAGACACTTGCACCTTGGAGTTGATCAAAAAGATCATCAATTCTTAGAAGAGGATACTTATTTTTGATCGCTGCTTTGTTGAGCTGTAGGCAGTCAATGCATAACCGGAGGGTTCCGTCCTTCTTTTTCATAAACAGAACCAGAGCACTCCAAGGCGAAGTGTTCGGTCGGATGAACCCTTTCTCCAACAACTCTTAGAGCTGAACCTTCAATTCCTTCAACTCTGCGGGCGCCATCCGATAAGGAGGAATAGAGATCGGTGCCGTGCCGGGAATCACATCTATGGTGAAATCAATTTCTCGAACCGGTGGCAACCTAGGCAACTCTTCCGGAAAAACGTCCGGAAACTCATTCACCATAGGAACATCGTCCAAACTAGGATTTCCCACCGTGGTATCAACAATGTGTTCCAAATAAGCTTCGCATCCCTTATACACTAGTCTTCGTGCTTTAAGAGCCGAAATTACATAACTCGGCAACACTCGCCATTCACCGGTGAATACAAGAAAGGGATGTCTGGCCTTCGGAATTCCACTTCCTTAGTGAAACAGTTCACGGAAGTTCGGCGAAGATATAGCCAATCCATGCCTAGAATGGCATCAAAATCTTTCATTTCCAACGGAATCAAATTCGCCTCAAGAGTTATTTCACTGATTTTCATCTCACAAGACTTGTACAATGTGTCTCTAATCAAGTGCTCCCACAAAGGTGTAATGACCAATAACTCTTCAACAAGTGGGACTAGAGGTCTATTAGAATGCCTGGCAAACCCCATACTCATAAAGGAATGATTAGACTCAGCATCTATGAGCACGTGTGCATCAACATCAAAGATTTTCATCGAACCTATGATATAAACCACAAACAAAATTATATCATTCACATTCTTTGAACCATAATCACAAACCATCAAATCAAAACCATAAACCATTTATACCATATTTTCAATTTCAGAACTTAAAATTTAATAGAAATTACCTGTGACTACATCAGGATTGACCTGGGCCTCTTCATTAGTCATGGCATAGATTCGGGTCTGAGTTCTAGGCTGAGAGCAGTGTGTGGGGGCTGCAACAGTATTACTTCCGGTACCTGTCCTCAGTGCATTGCTAGTAGAAGGTGTAGGAACAGTCACCGGGTTCCTTCTAAAACTACTTGAGGGATATCGAACTTGCCGACTTTCTTGCCCTTCTACAAACAACTCCGGACAAGAGTGCCAAAAGTGACCTTCCTTCCCACAGTGGTAACGCCTCTTGGGTCCCCTACACGGACCCGGATGATGCCCCTTGCAATTCGGGCAAGCCTCTCCTCTACCACCCCTGTACCCTACTCCCATATCAACAGATCTGCTGGGAGCACTTGGTCTAAAAGTAGATTGGCTTTGAGGAAAGCCAACTGACCCCGAAAAGGATCCACCACTATAAGAGCCGATGCCTCGACTCTTCTTGAAACCTTAACTCGGATTGGAGCTACTATGCCTCTTTCATTTCCTATGATGCTCTCTAACCGTGTTTCTCTCCATCACCATCATCTCGGTCCTCAAGGCCATGTTTAGAATGTCTTGGAAGGTATGCCCTTTGATAATAGGCATTTTCTCTATGATGTTCAAGTTCAGCCCCAACTCAAATTTTGAGCTTAGCGATTCCTCGGAGTTCACAAACTCCAAAACATAAGTGGCAAGCTCTCTCAGCTCTGTCTCATATTCAGATATGGTCTTGCTTCCTTGAGATAGCTTGAAAAATTCCTCTCTTTTCTGATCCCGATAGAATCGGGTGAAGTATTTCTCCTCGAAAGTTCTAAGGAACTCTGTCCATGTAGGAGCCCTTCCTTTCACATTCTCCCACCAAGTCCTCGCACCTTTATCCAACAGATTCACCGCCACCCATAATTTCTTCTCATCGTTTAATTCCATGTCGGTGACGGTTTCTTGGATTCGACCAATTCATTCCTTTGCCACAGAAGCATCAGAAGAGCCCGCAAATATCTAATACCCCAGTTGTCTCGCCTCTTTTATCAACTTAGACAGCTCTACACTGGGGCGATCGGCTGCTGTAGCAACTGAAGGAGGAGGTGCTAGCGGGGTGCTAGGTGTAGCAACCGGCACTGAAGGAGGAGCCAGTGGAGGAGCTGAAGTCAGACGTAAAGCTTGGTACTACGCTCCAAAAGTGCTCCATCACTCCATTACTTGTTGTAGAGATGCAATAGGAGGAGCCGAAACCCCAGTGGGAGGAGGCGGGTGCGCAGACAGAAGGAGGAAGAGCATGTGAGGATGACTCATCCTCGTGCTCCGGTGGAGGAATCACGTTCACGTTCCTCATTCTCTTTCGGGGAGGCATAATTCTACAAGACAAAAGGGATATGAAGAAGTCAAAAGGTTAAGCAAAACCAATGGTTAACCCCCTAAAAGAACATTTTCAATTTCCCAAGAAATCTATAGAAGACTTGTACATTCTCAAAGACACCTCTTTCAAAAACCAAACACTTCAAAGTCTTTAGAAACTTTTTGGGACATTTGGGAACACTTGAAAACATTCCAAAACCAACAAACTTTTAAAATCGTGAGCCTAAGCTCTGATACCAATAAAGCTGTCATGCCCCGATTCTCAGATTGACTACGCAACAGCCGTCGCATAGTCTCGGTACATGGGCAGAACCTCCCCATATACCGGAACTCCGCAAGGCTACAAATCAGCATAACAATGCTTCCAGTACACAAATCATCAAAAACAAGAAAAATCACATAACAATACACATGCAAGGACCCATTCGGTCCATCCCTATACACATGATCACACATCAGCACACAATCGGGGAGAGAAAACCTGTACATGCACGAGCACACATCGGCACACAATCGGGGAGAGGGAACCTGTATATGTAAGCATGCAATATGGCTATCCTAACCATTTCAAAGTTCACAGTATGAATAAAGCACTTAACAAACAAGAAGTCCCAAAACATAGTCGTAGGATTTTACTAACATTTGCCTTAAGCAATCAAGCGAACGTCAGTAAGATCCAAACGACATGAGATGTACATAACATCGTAAAAATTGAAAGAAAATAACAAATCTCAATATTACAAATCGAATGTCCCACTCAAACAATGAGCTTTTACTAAAAATGGGAATTAAAGAAAATACACAAGTTTCAAATAACTCCAGCACAAACCATGTACGGATTCCATCAATACTTGTTCCTATACAGGAAACAAGTATCAATTAAATCCGTACCAAAAGAATTATACAAGTCTTCCTTTCTATGGATTTCAGTTCAGACCAAAATATCTATACATCACTATATATACCTACACAAGTCAGCTGGTAGACCCTCCCAAGCTCCAATCTCTATCACAAGTCTAATATTCCTCTGAAAAATGTTAAAGAGAGGGGTGAGTATTATAAATACTTAGTGAGTGGAGTGCAATGGTATGATTGTATAATAAATAAGGGGTAAAAGTGAGGGATGTCAAAGCATATCTCAAACAGCATTTTCCAAATCCAAACATTTTTAATAATTCAACATCATTTACAAAATATACATCTATATCAAACATTTTCTCAAAAAATCACAAGGGCCCCATTAAAAACGCTTCCGCCTTGCGTTTGGCCGAACCAAGACGGAAGCCCGCCAAAGGGTTTTCCATTTTAGTTTTTCAAAACACTACCTTCTTCCTTGGCATTGACTCGAACCTCACCGGGGTACAATCCAGATAGTCCGATGTGGCAGAGCAGATGCCGTATACCTCTCTTGCAAATAAACCCCAATCCACGTCACCCCGTCGGGTCACTTCGTGGGGGGAATGACTATAGCCATTTCTCTCGTGCACCATCATTTCACAATCATTCCATTTCAAACAATGTGCCATATTTCATCAACATATTCCGAAAATCATGCTACAAGCATTTACCAATCAAATATCCAAACGCAAATGGCACAAATTCATTTATAATCACATAGGATGTATTCGTAATTCAAATTTCCATTTCAGAAATCCCACAATCACAAATCATTTCATATAAATCATTCAAAATCATTTACCAAAGAATTTAAAACCATTTTGCTCATTTATTACACAACGGACCGTCCACTCACATCTAGGGAGGGTATCCACTCCCTGTTTTCGAAATCAATTCAGAACGACTCCTCTCGAGTCTCCAAAGGTCAACCTAGACCAATCAACACAAATAATCATCAATTAAGGCTCTATTAAAGGGTTTTTCAAATTTCCCTTTTATTTAAAATAGCCTTAATTTGCACAACCACATTCCTAAATTTTCGTTTTATCAATTTAAGATCATTTCCATCACCAACGACTTTAAATTTCCAATATTCCTCAATTTTACCAATTTTTTACCGAATTTACATAATCCTATTTTAATTCATGCCAATTTCAATTCAAACTCCAAGGAAAACTATACAAATCAATCAAACAAACCTTTATTATCATCTAACACATCCTATCATACTAGACAACCTAATTTATATAAAATTCTAGACCTAAACTTAATAATTTCATTCAAAATTTTAGGAAATTACATTTCTTTTGAATCTAATACATTTTCAGAATATATCTAAACGTATTCTCAACCTAAATTCAACAAAATAGTTTGAATATTGAAGGGATTGAAAATCTCTTACTTAGGGTTTCTCATAGTTCTCAATCTCTCGTCCTAATGTCTTTTCAGTCCATTCCGAGGTCTGCAAAGCTCCCAATTTAAAGTAAATTTCAGTAATCTACAACTATTTTCTAAGAAAATTCGAAACCCTAGAGTTAGGGTTAGGAACCAAACCTTACCTATGCAGAAAAGTGGGTTGCAATCTAGGGTTTGCAGAGCCTCGATGGTGGGTTGCAGTGTGGGCTCTTGACAGAAGGGAGCTGCTCACAGGATCACCGCGCGAGCAAGGAGGAGAGTAAGAGCTCCTTGTGTGTGGGAGAGGGAGACTAAAGGTCTGTTCGTGCACAGAAGAGAGGGACTGAGAGATGATGTGAGAGTGAGCGAAGGATGGAGAGATTGTGATAGAGAGAGAGACCGAGAGAGACTGTGATAAAAGAGAGTGACAGAGTGTGAGAGAAAGACTGAGAGATAGCGCGAGACTGAGAGAGACTGAGAGATGGTGATAGACAGAGAGACAGAGACGATTGACGGTGGCTCACGGTGGTCGGAGTTCGGTTGCTCGTGTCGCAGGTGGTGGCGGATCGATCGAATATGAGAGACGAAGAGAGATCGCAAGAGGGATAGAGAGCGGAGAGTGAAAGAGAGAGTGATTAGGGCTGAAAGCCCTAATCGATTTAGGGAAAAAGGGGGGTGCTGCGTTTCATTCCGAAGCGCAACATCTCTCTGTTTTTTTTTTGTTTTTTTTTTTAAATACAAATATATATTTATTTTTATACTCTCACTATAATGAAGTTCTAAATTTACCAAGAATAGAATGTACTACGAATTTGCGACATGGGCGTTTTAATTATACCAAAAATTTCAATTCAATTCCCCGAAATCAAAAATCAATAAAAATTAAATTATTCCTTTTATAATCATCAAAATATTTCACAGTACATTTTTAACACGAATTTTCAGTGTTACATATCTAATCGGGGTGTAATCCGGATAGTCCGACGTGGTAAAGAAGAGGCCACGTCTACCTCCCTCGCAGTTAAACCCCAACCACGTCATCCCGTCGGGTCACTCTGTAGAGGGAATGATAATAGCCATTACACTCATGCACTATCATTTCGCAATCATTCAAATTACAATCCATATGCCATGTTTCAACAAACAATTTCCAAAATCATGCCACAAGCATTCATAAATCAAATATCTAATACATATGGCACAGATTCATTTATAAATACAATGGATGAATTTGTAACTCAAATTTCTATTTCAGATATTCCCACAATCACAAAGAAATTCATATAAAACATGTAAAATCATTCAAAATCATTTATAAAAGAATTTAAAACAATTTTGCTCATTTATAACACAACGTACCATCCACTCATCTCTTGGAAAGGTATCCACTCCCAATTTTGCAAATTTAATCCAAGGAAACCTTTCTTAACCTTCAGATGGGTTATCCTATACTAATAATCACAATTTCATTATTAGTTCATCCCAACTTCTAGGCTTTATGAAATTTCCTATATTTAGAACATACTTAATTCCTCAATTTCACGAACCAAGATTCTCATTTCATCATTTCAGGATCATTTGCATCACTAATGACCTTAATTTTCCAATATTCCACAATTCTTCCTAATTTCTAACAATTTTCCCAATTTCTTTCGAATTTACATTACCCTAATATTTTTCATGCACATTTTAAATCAAACTCTAAGGAAAGCTATTCTAATCACCTCAAAAAAGTTCTAATTTCATCTAACAGGTTTCTTTCGTATTAGTCAGCCTAAATTCCTATAAAATTTCAGACTTAACTCTAATAATTACTTGTAGAATTTTCAGAAAATACATTCTATTCAGATTCAACATATATCCAAGATATGTACAAGGCACTCATCCTAGATTCAGCAAAAATCTCATTCGATTACTGAAGGGGTTAGAAATTCCCTCACTTAGGGTTTCACGGTTCACAGCCCTGTGGTCCGTGTGCCGTCCAATTCAATCCGGGACCTGCAATGCTTCCAAATCAAAGCAAAGTTTAACAATTAATCTTAATTACCAAGAGAAATTGAAATCTAGAGCTATGGTTAGAATTTTGCTAAGCCTTACCTGCGTAGAGAATGAAGTTCGCAGCTTAGGGTTTTCGAAGGTCCAATTGGGCTCTGGTTTGGGATTTCAGCAAGGGTTGCAGAAGAGAAGTGCTCACAACGAGCACTGCACAAGTGAGGGAGAGAGTGAGAGAACTCTGTTGCACATGAGAGAGAGAAAGGGAAAGAGAGAGAAGAAGAGAGAGAAATAAAGAGAGACGAGTAACCGATAAGGTGGGTGGCGGTCGGCGGAAGCCATCGGCCGTGGGAGGTAGGGAGAGAGACGATAGTGAGGGAGTGAAGGAGTGAGGGAGTGAGGCAGTGAGCGGTGGAGAGATAGGGAGAGAAATCGAGAGAGATGGAGATGAGATTAGAGAGAGAGAGACGTGAGAGAGATGAGAGGGATTTCGGGAGAGAGCGATGAAGATTAGGGTTTCAAACCCTAATTGAAATGGGGGGAGGGGGACGCAGTGTTTTAGGCAAAACGTTGTGTCTCCTCTCCTCTATCTCTTTCTTTTTTCTAAACATATATTATATAAATAAATATGTATTCGTATATATTTGTACTTATATTATAATAAAACTCCAAATTTATCAAAAATGAAATGCACTACGAATTTTTTGCAAACACAGACATTTTAAGTATATCAAAAATTTCAATTTAATACCTAAAATCTAAAATTAATAAAATTTAAAATTTTTCATTATATTATAAAGATATTTAAAAAATTTCAATACCGGATTTTCGGTATTACAACAATTAACCTCATAAAAATAAATTTCGTTCTCGAAATTTCAAAATACAATTTATACATCAAACTGGCCCCTAGGCTTAACTATCCAAATCTCGTTTAATATGAACCAAGTATGGAGTATAATATAGCTAAACATAAGGTCATAATTTCTAACTTTAACATCATTGTCATCAAGGGTATATGGGTATAGTTACCCCTTTTTTTTAAAAAAAAAATTTCCCATCTAATAATCATGTGCTTATCAATTCCATGTCCACATTCTTCAATTACGATTGTTTTTCTCAGGTTATATCACTATCAAATTCTCAACCCCATATTAATAACAAAGTCTCCAATCAATCAAATTCAAACTACAAATACATTATCATACCCTATAACATTTTCCAACCAATGTCGACTTTCGAAAGCCTAGCTCCATCAACAAATGTATCACCAATAGTCGCTAAAACTTTAGAAGGCTTAGAGAGGAACAATAGTAAAAAACAATAGGTTAGCTAGAAATATCAGAGATCTTAACTAGTTTATTAAAAATTTTAAAGGCCTAGCATTTCAAGATGTGAATAAATTTTCAATTCTTCTTATTTCATTTTGCTTCTGTAGATGGATGTTGTTTTTCAAAGACTTCTCATTGGACCAACTCTTAACCAACCAGATGCAGCTCTAGCTCCACGAGTTTGGAATGCATCCAATGGTTACTCAACATTATTTGACAATAAGGCAGGGTAATCTCCTCGACAACAAGCCATTGAACCAAGGGATAATCATGCTCTATATCACCAAAAGCAATATTTTTTTTTTAAGAAAACCTTTTAATCCAATGAAGTAAGAAGTCCCCATTCAAGCAAACAATCCACAAACCATATTTCAGGAGAATCTGCATATCTGATCTGGTAGTCTCAAATTCATCTTATTGTTTCTCCGATGCTTCTTCTCAACCTTGTATGCATTTTCTAGAGTTTTACCTTCAATATCTCAACTTATAGAATAAAAGGAAGAAATTAATGATAAAAAATTGAAGTTGCAAAAATTATAAGAGAACGGGAAGAGGCATCTTCTAGTAAAAATGGAGGTGAAATCAAAAGAAAAAGGCAAAACGAAGAGATAAAGAAAATAAGCAATTGAAGCTTGGGTTCCCTCAAGGAAAGAAAATTCCCCAGAGTAATGATAGAAAAAATTGTCTTGTCCCAATATGAGTGCTTGGTAGGTGTTATTCCTTGAGGTTGAGATTCCTCTAGTTCCCTTTTGCTAATTATAGCAAATAAAGCACAAAAATCAATAATCTCTGAATCTCCTTGTTTGTTCTAAAACCTTGAACCTTTGGATATAAAAGGAGTAACACTTTCTAGATCAATACATTCCTCAGCAACAACTGGAATAGGCCTCCACCCTGTATCTCCTACAAAGCATTGGAGAAAGATTAAAACTAAAGTCTTTAATGCACATACCACAAATATCTGAAGATACTATCATTGAACTTGACCTGTTCAATATACCTCAAAATTTTGTCTATAGGCGTTCTTATTCCTAAATGGTGCTCCAGTAACCATGCATAAACATTTCTACCTAGATACTTGTAAGATTCACCATTTCAATGTTGTAAAACCTAGAATGATCCATATAACCTCATACTTCCATTTGAAGGATGAATCTACCCCAAATTAAAGAGATTTTACTTAAAATGGTTATCTAAGGAACTCTAAATCACTGCAGCCAACTGAAACACTAGAGAAACCTCATTGCAATATATAGATCCCGAAGTGGGCTTTTACATGAGTAGACAAGTGATGAAGTATAGAACGTTTATTGGAAATAGTGATATAAAAGAAATATAACACTTATAAACTAAATAATAAATAATAAACTGTACTTTTAAAGATTTCAGGAAGTCTGGAAAATTCTTGCTCCTTCAAACAGAGGTACAATACATCCAGCAAAGAATCTAAAGAATTATCATCATAATATTCATGTCATCCCGTAAAGGCTCATCATATTAGCTCCTCCAAGGTGATTGCATCAAACATTGAAGAAGCTGCCATTGGTTTCCCATATCCTCAAATTTCTAGCTAGACAACAAAGTTCCTTGTTATCAAAATCACCTAAGGTTAAAATTTTCCTCTAAGATGCTGCTCATCCAAAGAAGGCAATATTCATTAAGAATATTACTTTTCTAAATAGCCATCGAAGTAAAAAGCTTTCCCCCACGTAAAGGCTAAACAAAACTTGTTCCTTTACTCAAACAAAATCAAAATTTACTGCTCCTATCTCTCATAGACAAAGATTCAAACTCAAGCATTATTCTCCTATAAATATCCAATTTCCATTATTTAAAGGCCAAAAAAAAAAAAAGCCAAATGGGTCTCCAATCCTTAGTAATAGCCTCTTTTTAAAATTTCTACCAAGAACCTCTAATCTCTTTAGCATTGTTCGAAGATGACATTCGAAAATAGGAACGGATTTCATTACTATGAGAGGAAACATATAATGCTTGTAACTTTCGAATAGAATGTATAAATAAAATGAGTACAAAGGCCCTACCTTTTACCTAAGACTCATCTTCTGACAAATAAGGATCATAAGCAAGCACTTTAAATATTCAACCTATGAAATATCCATCTGGTCAAGGATGATGCTCTTCTTTATCCTAATATTTCCAAAAGTTACCTTATCCAACTTTTAGAAACTCCTTGAATTTTATGATGCACTTGAAATCCTCTATCTTTGATTTCTCTCTAATAATCATCTATTACCTTTCTAAGACTTCTGTGAGATAGCTATATGTTTTTAGCATAAAAGGAATAGGATTCGATTTAATATAATTCGGATTCTAAATGGGAGGGAGATGATCAAAATGCATCTTATAAGCCTTGTCCCTTGGGGTGAAATCCACATCAGAATCTTCCTCAAATCTCATGATAATTAGTGGTGAGACCAACAAGAGCATTAACAAGTAACATGACATAATTACATGTACCTTTGCTAATTTTGCCTCCAACTAAATTTACATTCTTCCCAATCAAGTTGTAGTCTTGAACCACGGAATTGACTGACCTTATCAGATAATATTGATTCTAGAGAAATATAATGAGTTTTATAATAATGTCATCATCAAGGCTTATGATCAATGGCCACAATAAGTAAGAGAGATAGAGAGAATTTCAAATCCTAGTGGCACTAAATTTGCCATCAATATTTAAACTCCTACCTTCTTTTGGTCCCTATAGGATCGATTTGGAAACTTTAAGAACTTCTCCTCAATAAGAGGAGTAGTCTTACCCCTCACATTCTTCCAATGGAGTGACATCCAAAAATCCTTTGCTAAGAGAAGTCAATAATTAATTAAAGTGCTTAACAAACTCCATACTTATAAATGAGTTATTAGGCCCTATGGAAATTAACACCCGTAAATTAACTCAAAAATACTCATCATACCTAACAAGATAAATCATAAAAACATTTATCAAACCCAGCATCTACTAACAATTACAATCTTTCAAGAATATTTTATCTTATATCATAATCATAAGCAATTTCATATTGTCGTGCCCATTAAACAAGTATGTCAAACTTCTAGCATCAAGATATTGATTCAAAGGAATTTCAACAAGGGTACTTATCATTTGGCCAAACAAGCCAAGGTAGATCTTCAATCACAATTGAAAAACTAATCATAGAGCGATACATGACTCGGGTTGTGGGGGTAGAGTGGAAAATATCTCATTCGAGTTTCTTATTCTTCGTCTGGGGAGCAAAACTCTACAGTGAAAGTCTAAACTTAACAATTAAAATAAAATTTAGCCCAAGTGCTTAACCTCCTAAAAAGAAAACTTAAACCTAGTCTATAAGGATCCATGAAAAGTTCTGTACATTTCTTAAAAGTAAATCTTAAAAAAATCAAAATTTTCAAAGCAACAAACATTTTATAACCTTTGGAGAACCATCGGGACATTTGGAAATATTTCATGCCTTTAAACATTCAAAATTGTGAACCTATGCTCTGACACCAATAGAATTGTCACGTCCTGATTCTCAGATCGAGCACGCAAAAACCGTCACATTGTCTTGGTGCATGGTAGAACCTCCTCATATACCGAGATTCCGCAAGGCTATCTGATAGTATAATAATTCTTCCAATACACAAATCCATTCAAAATAAGAAAACATGTAAACAACACACATGCAAAGGACCCATCTGGTCCATCCCTCTACATACAAGCATACATCAGCACACATTCGGGAAAGGGGTTCCTGTACATGCATGTATGCAGTATGACCATCCTAGCTAATCCAGAGTTCACAATACAAATAAAGCATTTTCCAGAGATATTCCAAAATCAAAATGGATGAAGTCCCAAATCATAGTCGTAGGGATTTTACTAATACTTGCCTGAGGAAAACAAGCCAGCATAAATAAAATCCAAACGGTATGAGATGTACAGAATTTCATAAAATCGAAAGAAAGTATCGAAATTCAACATTACATTCCAAATGTCCAAGTACAAGATAAAACATTTTTCTAAAAATAGTTTCGAACAAAAGAATGAAGTCTCAAATCATAATCATCGGATTTTACCAATACTTACTCATAGAATTCAACCAGTATCAGTATAATCCGTACGGTATGAGATATACAAAACTTATTTTCTATAGTCCTACGAACTACAACTCCCATAAACCCTATATTGCTGAATACCTATGCAAATCAGCCCAATATCCTTCAGAAGCTCCAATGTCCAGTCTCGCAGCTAATTATCCTCTGAAAAATATGGAAAGAGGGGTGATTATTGGGAATACTCAGTGAGTGAAGTGCAATGGTGTGATTGTGTCCATAAATGAGGGGTGAATGTGAGACAATCAAAACATATCTTATAAACAACCCTTTATATATGTAAAAATATTTTCAATAAATCAGACAATTCACAAAACATACATCCACATCAATCATTCTTTCAGAAAATCATGGGGTCCCATCGAGAACACTTCCGTCCTAGGTTTGGCTGAACCCAAACGAAAGCCCACAAAGGGTTTTTCAATCCAATGTTTCAAAACATTACCCCTTTCCTTGGCGTTAGCTCGTACCTCACCGGGGTACAATCTGGATAGCCCGACATGGTAAAGAAGATGTAACACTGAAAATTCGGTATTAGAGATATTCTGTAAAATATCTAGATAAATACTAAGAAAAATTTTAAATTTTATTGATTTTCGATTTTGGGGTATTAAATTTGGAATTATTGGTTTTATATAAAATATCGTGTCCGCGATTCGTAGTGAATTCCACTTTCGTGAAATTTAAAATTTAGTGAAAATGGGTGTTAAATATATATATATTTGAATATTTATTTATTTATCTATTTAATTATTTATATATATAAAGTGTGAAGAAAAGGGGGAGGCGGAGACACAGCGTTTTGCCCCAAAATGCTGCGTCCCCTTAATTGGGAATTAAGGTTAGAAAATCCTAATTCTCTTTTCCTCTCTCCCTCTCTTCGCCTCTCGCGCTCTCTTTCCTGACTGTCTCTCTCCCTTCGTCGTGCGCACAGCGTGCTTTCCCTCTCCTTCGCCACCCTCTCCAATGCTCACCGGTGGTTCTATTGTCACCACAGTCACCGCCTGGCTATTCATCTCCCTCTCTTCTGTCTCTCTCTCTCTATCTCACTTTCTGTCTCTCTCTCGAATTCACTCTCACTCTCTGTCGTTCACTATCCCTCTCTCCCCCTCTATCATTTCACTCTACCTCCCTCAGCCGGTGCCTTCCTTCGATTGTCACCGCCGTGCCCGACCGCTTTTCTCTCTCTTTCTCTCTCCCTCGCACAATAACGCTCTGTTCCGTTGCTTCTCTCCCTCACTCATGCGGCGCTGCTCCACCGCTGCAACCTCCTTCTATAGCCTTCGCAGAAGCTCTAAGTCGGTAGTGGCATCACTGTCAGAAAGCCTAGGCCGCGACCTGCATTCCATCCCTTGCGCTGGTAAGGACAATTCTCTGATCGATAGTTTAGGGGTTTTGATTTCTCTTGATAATCAGGACTAATTGTTAAATTTTGCTTTGGTCTAGGAGCACTGCAGGTATTGGACTGAGTTGTAGGTGCACGGACGTTAGAGTTGTGAGCTGAGGTGAGGAAATTTCTAATTTCTTTGACAATTGAATGAAATTAGGGTTAATTTAGGATGAGATTCTTGTATATGTCTTAAAAATATGTTGAATTTGAGGAGAATGCATTTTCTTGAAATGTGATATGTGATTTCTAGGGTCACGTTCTAAATTCTAGATGAATTTAGGATGATTAATATGAAAGAAACATATTAGAAGAAATTAGAAACTTGTTGAGAGAGGTAGAACATCTTTCCTTAGAGTTTAATTTGAAATGTGTATGAAAAATGTTAGGGCAACATAAATTCGGGAGAAATTGGGAAAATTATTAGAAATTAAGGAAAATTGAGGAATATTGAGAATTTAAGATCATTAGTGATGCAAATAATCTTAGGTTGATGAAATGAGGGTTTAGGATTTGTGAATATGCAATTTGAGGCCATATTAAATTAGGAAAAATTTGAAAACCCTGTAATGAGATTTTATTTGATGAAATTGTGATTATTGCTATAGGATAACCCATTTGAAGGTTGAGAAGGGTTTCCTTGGATTAAATTTATGAAATTGGGAGTGGATACCCTCCCAAGAGGTGAGTAGATAAATACTTATGATTTTAAGTGAGAAAATATTTTATACTGATTTTATAAATGTTTTAAATGATTTCACGAATATGTTTAAAATTTCTTTAAAATGGTTTTGTGATTGTGGAATGTCTCGAAAGGGGATTTAAATTATCGAATGCATCCCTGTGTTGTTTAAAAAAATGTACCATGTTTATTGACTTGTATTGATTGTGACTGATTGGACTGATGCACTGAGAATTTGTTGAATAACTATTGGCACATTTTGGTATATGATTTGATGATTGCGAAATGGTGCTGTATGCATGGTTAATGGCTATAGTCATTCTCTCCATGGAGCGACCTGACGGGGTGACGTTGTTGGGCGATTATTTGGATGATGAGTTAGCTGTACTCGAGAGGTACCTCTGAATCCCTCCCTTCAGACTAGTTTGGTTGCACCTCAGCGGAGGCCTGAGCCAAAGCCAAGGAATGAGGTATTGTGTATGATTTATTGACATTGATGAGAATCCCTTGGCGATTCCACCACTGGTCAGCGCCAAGCCTTTGGTGGAAAGATTTTGACAATCCCGTGATTTTAGAAAATAAGATGTGATGACTGGATGTATATAAATTATTTATCACGATTTTTTGAGATCATGTTTACATTGAGATTTATTGATGTGATCGTATAATTTTGAGAAAGATATTTGATATATTCATAATCATCACTCATTTATTATCATAACATGCTATACACTCACTGAGTATTTCCCAATACTCACCCCTCTCTTTTAAACCTTTTAGAGGAACTTTAGGTTTGTGACAGTAATCGGAGCTTGTGAAGAATTGTCCTGCTGACTCATTAGGTATTCAAGCAATGCAGGTTTTATTTTGATGCGATCTGAAATCCATGGAAGGGAAACTTGTATAATTTTTTGTATGGATTTAATTGATACTTATTTCATATATAGGAGCAAGTATTGATGGAATCCTTACATCGGTTATATTGAAACTTGTTCATTTTCTTTTCAATTTCATTTTTGGTAAAACTTATTATTTAAATGGGACATTTGGAATTTATTTGATTTTTGAAAGGCCGGGATGGGCGGATGCGTGCATGTGTATTGATATATGATTTGAGTTAAATAGAGCGGTGCATCCTTTGATTATTTGTTAAATTCTAGAATGGTTGGGATAGCCAATTATGCATGCGTACATGTACAAGAACCCCCTCTGCGAATGTGTGCTGATGTGTGCTTGTGTGTACGAGGACAGACCGGTTGGGTCCTTTGCATGTGTATTGATATATGATTTTCCTACTTTGATGGATTTGTGTATTAGAAGATCCGTTGTACTATTATGTAGCCTTGCGGAGTCCCATTATATGGGGAGGTTCTGCCCGTGTACCGAAACGACGTGACAGTTATCGCGTTGTCGATCCGAGGATTGGGGCATGATAGAAGAGGCCATGTCTACCTCCCTCGTAATTAAACCCTAACCACGTCACCCCATCAGGTTGTTTCGTGGAGGGAATGACTATAGCCATTACACTCATGCACCATCATTTCGCAATCATTCAAATTACAATCTATATGCCATGTTTCAACAAACAGTTTCCAAAATCATGCCACAATCATTCATAAATCAAACATCCAATATATATGGCATAGATTCATTTATAAATACAATGGATATATTCGTAGTTCAAATTTTTATTTCAGACATTCCAACAATCACAAAGAAATTCATATAAAATATGTAAAAATCATTCAAAATCATTTATAAAATAATTTAAAACAATTTTGCTCATTTATAATACAATGGACCATCCGCTCACCTCTTGGTAGGGTATCCACTCTCAATTCCGCAAATTTAATACAAGGAAACCCTTCTCAACCTTCAAATAGGTTATCCTATATCAATAATCACAATTTTATTATTAGTTTATCCCAACTTCTAGGTTTTATGAAGTTTCTTATATTTAGAACATACTTAATTCCTCAATTTCACGAACCAAGATTCTTATTTCATCATTTCAGGATCATTTGCATCACCAATGACCTTAATTTCTCAATATTTCATAATTCTTCCTAATTTCTAACAATTTTTCCAATTTCTTCCGAATTTACATTACCCTAATATTTTTCATACACATTTTAAATCAAACTCTAAGGAAAGCTATTCTAATCACCTCAACAAAGTTCTAATTTTATCTAACAGGTTTCTTTCGTATTAATCAACCTAAATTCCTATAAAATTTCAGACTTAACTCAAATAATCACTTATAGAATTTTCAAAAATTCATTATATTCAGATTCAACATACTTTCAAGACATATATAAGGCTCTCATCCTAGATTCAGCAAAAATCTCGTTCGATTACTGAAAGCGATTAGAAATTCCCTCACCTAGGGTTTCATGGTTTACAGTCCTGTGGTTCCAAATCAAAGCAAAGTTTAATAATTAATCCTAATTATCAAGAGAAATCGAAACCTAGAGCTATGGTCAGAATTCAGCAAGGCCTTACCTGTGCTAAGATTGGAGTTTGCGGCCTAGGGTTTTCAAAGGTCCAATTGGGTGCCAGTTTGGGACTTCAGCAAGGGTTGCAGAAGAGAAGTGCTCACAGTGAGCACCGCGCGAGCGAGGGAGAAAGTGAGAGAACTCTATCGCACACGATAGAGAGAAAGGGAAAGAGAGAGGAGAAGAGAGAGAAACCGAGAGAGACGAGCGACCGCTAAGGTGGGTGGCAGTTGGAGGAAGCCGTGGGCCGTGGGAGGTAGAGAGAGAGGCAATAGAGAGGGAGAGAGGCAGTGAGCGGTGGAGAGGCAGGGAGAGAAATCAAGAGGGATTTCGAGAGAGAGAGATGAAGATTAGGGTTTCAAACCCTAATTGAAATGAGGGGAGGGGGACGCAGCATCTTGGGCAAAACGCTGTGTCTCCTCTCCTCTCTCTCTCTTTTTTTTTTAAAAAAAACATATATATATATATATGTATTCATGTATATTTATACTTATATTACAATAAAACTCCAAATTTATCAAAACTAAAATGCACTACGAATTTTTTTGCAAATACAAACATTTTAAATATACTAAAAATTTTAATTTAATACCCCAGAATCGAAAATCAATAAAATTTAAAATTTTTCATTATATTATAAAAATATTCACAAAATTTCAATACCGGATTTTGGGTGTTATAACTATCCTTGATTTGTTACTCAGTTCAAAGAAATTTAAGTCAAATCTGAATTTATTGTTTGGTGTGTGTGTCTAAATGTAACTAAACAAAGGAATTTGTTTAAGTCAAATCTGAATTTAAGTCAAATCTGAATATATAACCTTAAATCGAACAGGAATTTGTTATTTAGTTCATAGATAAATGTAACTAAACACAATTGAAATGCCAACAAATCAAACTAGAATTTCGTAATTTGTAACATTATAGATAAATTAAAAGAAAATTTTTGGAATTACAGTCCATTCATATAAATAAATAAATAAATAAATCTTTTCAATAACAATATTTAAAATAATTTAAAATTGTAAAAAATTATTCGTTATTTTTTTTGAAGCATATTCTTGGTCTCAATTTTCCCGTCTAGATTATGATAAAAGAGGAAAAAAAGGAAGATTGTTCCTAAATAGAAACTTTATAGATAGTTTTGTTTAATATTTATGTTGTTGACCAATGGTGATTCCATTTTCAATCCCACCGGTCATGCATTTCAAGTTCTCAATCAAAAAGTAGTTACTCCTTTCTTGCTGTTCTTTGGACACCGTTTCCTGCAATCTCTATCCAACAATCGGTTTTTTGGGTTTCTTCAAGCCTCGTGTCTGACGGAATTTCTGAATTTGGAGTTGGTTGACCTCTCAAACAATTTATTATTAGGAGAGATTCTTGATTGCGAACTAAGTTTTCGAAGGTTAATTATCTTAAATCTAGCAAGCAATAGTTTTTCTTGCAAATTTCCCATCCTCATCGATGTATCTTGTCAATTATCAAGCTTGCATTTGGAGTACAACAATTTTACAGGTGTTTTGCCTTGGCAGTTGAAGAATTGTGAGAAGTTATGTGTGTTGAACCTGAGAATGGATAAATTATCAGAAAAGATACCCACATGGATAGGGAAAAACCTATTAAATTTGCTTATTCTAAGTATACAAGCCAATGAGTTTGATGAAAGCAAACCAGTTCATCTATGTAATTTGACCAAACTTCAGATATTGAACCACTCTTCAAATAATTTCTTGGATCCATACTAACCTACTTCAGCAATTTACTACAATGGCTCACTCTAGGAATTCAAATTTAGTCATTAGTAATGAAGTCATGGCACCTGGATTTACTAGAAGTTATTGCATTGGGTATCATATAGATGATTATGCAGAGCTAGCACTAAAAAGGGGATTTCTATATACGATCACTCTAAGACTAGCAAAGGGCATTGATTTATCAAGCAACAAATTAAGTGGAAAGATTACAAAGGAATCACTCTTCTTTATGGATTGATTTCGTTGAACCTTTCAATGAACAATCTGATGGGATGAATACTCTCCAAAATTGGTCAAATGCAATAGTTTGGATCCCTTGATTTATCTTGCGCGGCCCTATTCCTACAAGCCTGATACGTCCATGGTGTAGATACCAGAAGTCTTTTGTTTTGATGCCAACTTTTATGTACCAAGGTCCGCACTAGTCACACGTAGGTTGGAATGGTTTCTGCATGCACACACTGATGCACATTCCATAATTTTTATAAAAGTTTTACAATAATATCTATGTAATATCAAATTTATCCAAAGATCATTCATTTGATAAGCTCAAATAGTTTTCCTCTTCAACAAGGACCCCTCTTTCTTGAATTTCAGCATTGTAGTAATTTATTTCTAAATTTTGTATACCTGCTAGCTCGAATCAGCTTCTGCACTCTCTACAAGATTTGTAGGTCTCAAAGTCTTCTTTGCAACCCAATAAAAATCAGGTCAATCCTATATCAGAGCAAAAATTTATGGCTAAAATACTAACAGCTATCTATGTAATCCAAAATTCCTTCAATAGGCCCAATATTCCTAAAACAAAACTCATGAAAATAATTAATTTAAAATCATAAAATAAAGTCTAAAACAGTTCTAAAATAAATAAACAAGGGCTAAAATAAAATAAAATAATATAATATAATTTAAGAGTATAAAAATATTGTTATCAAATACCCCTACGCTTGAATCTTTCTTTGTCCTCAGATAAGAACAAATTTCTCCAAAACCAATTCAATCTCCTCAAGTCTCTAATCATGCATATAACAAATTTAAACCAGAATTGCAATCAAGACAACCAATATTTCGTAGTATTCAACACTAGAGAAACTATTACACCTCCTATAGTCATATCGAAATCAAGAACAATACAAAATTCATCCACCATCACAATTGATTCACTCAATAGAATAAATAAACTAAGATTTAATTACTCAAAATACTCAATTTTATAGAAGAAGTAAGTGTAGCACTCAAATCAACACAATGAGATGATATTACCATAAATTTGCTCATATATTAAATTTCCACCACTTATATATATATAATCCATACACTAATCAAAAGATCTATTATTTGGTTGTAATGAAATTAGGGTCAAGGATAGGATAATGAGTAAAAATATTGAGTCAAAAATAATTCACTAAAAATATTAAAATTTCAAGACATAACATTATTATATCAAAACAAAGCAAATACTAACTCTAACTATAAATATATAATGTGATATATCACTTATTCAAAACCAAGGACAATGTAGAGAAACTTCATTATAAGAGT
Source organism: Dillenia turbinata (assembly GCA_037126225.1). Taxonomy (NCBI): domain Eukaryota; kingdom Viridiplantae; phylum Streptophyta; class Magnoliopsida; order Dilleniales; family Dilleniaceae; genus Dillenia; species Dillenia turbinata. The sequence goes on along the minus strand of JBAMMX010000020.1, from coordinate 26,472,028 downwards.
GAACAATATCTAAGAATGAAAAATGTTTTTTTTTTTTCTTTTCTTCTTTTTCGATTTCTTTTCTCTTTTTTTTCCTTCTGTTTTTTTAAAATTTTTTTCTACTGTTTTTTTTCATAACATAATATGATAATGACTAAAAACATATATAGAACTCTAATATAAAATAATATATAAAAACATAATATCATGCTATCAACTATAAGTATATTAATGAATTCGAATTCAAAATTTGGAGTTCCAAAAAAATAGGTCATAGGGTACATTATGTGGATAATATATAAAGGAAAAGATTTAGACTCAAATGGGTTCATTATGAGATATAAAATATTAGAGATGGTATTTTTTGAAAGTGAAAATGTGTAAATCTAAGTGTTTTAATCATTTTCGTGTATGAAAATAAAAAATATAGTCCCAAAATACATAACAAAACAAGTTCTAGAATGACCAAATCATTTGTGATACACGCTCAGCAAGAGAAAATGAGAGCACAATGAATTGCTCTTTATGGCTCAAATCCTCCCTTAGGTAGCTTTTTATGTAGAATATTGTATGTCTATCTTTCAAATCAACCATAAAAAGATAAATAGTTAATCATATACCAAATAATTACTAATATCAATCATTTTTCATACGACCCAATTCAAAATAAATTACATACAAAGACTAAAAACTTTAGAAAATTTTATTAGCATGGAAAAAATTTAAGCAAAAACCTAAAAAAATTCAGTAAAAATCAAGATTTTTTTTCCCTTAAAATTTTAAGATTTTTTTTTCAAAAATTTTCTTAAAAAAAATAGCTAAAGATCAGAAATAGATTGAAATGCATGCTTCCCCCACACTTAAACTAAACATTATCCGCAATGTAAATAAAATACTAAAATCAAGAAAAGAAAACTCCCCTAAATAGGCCGATGAGCTTGCAACATACTCTTTAACAAATTCTTTCATCCTCATAGATTTTCACATTATATCCATTTATTGCATCTTGCTATGTCTTTGTCATTCTCTTAGTAATTATCGTATTCTCATAGACTTTATTCTGCAGCTCCTCCAACTTACTTGTTGTTTGTAACTTTCTTTCTTTTCCTGGATCCTTGAGTTTTCGTGGCATCTTTCTTTACAGAATCGTAGAGCATCCCTCAGTAGACTTGACCTTTGAAATCTCATCAAGTTTCCTCTTTCTAGGGATCACTTCCCTGAGGAATCTCTCGTATCTTGGCATTTATCTGATAAAATCCAAAAGAGGAATATTAATGTGCACGTAAAAGATAGCCAGGAAAAGAGACAAGGGGTTTATATTCACTCAAATATAAAGTACTTCCTTATTTAGAATTTGATGTTTTAACCTCCTAATCTGTAGGCTTTTGGATCTCTTCCTTTATCTCTTTTTATCCTCTTCATATTTGCATGGATCTGGTACCTCCTACAATGTTTTCCCTCTCATCTATGAGATTACATTAACCTATTCTTTGGGGTTCTTTTCAATATCACTTGGCAATCTATCTGACATGCAAGAATGAAAGGCATTAGATAATTAATCAATTTTATCTTCAAACTTCTCAAACCTTTCATTGCCAATCGTTTAATTGCCAACTTCCATGATTGTGGATTCCTTAAATTAAAATTGCCATCTTCCATTAGATATTGGTCTCTCTTGGTTGTGGATTCCCTAAATTAAAATCTAGTAGATTCACTCTCTATGGATCTCTTTGACTCCATAAAAAATTGAAATGATTCCTTTACCCAGGGTTATACGTGTTGAAGTAAGGGTTGCCTTGAGATCTATTAAAGTTAGAAACGTAGTTTGCTTACTATACCTATGGACACTAAGAAGCCTTGTGAGTAAATCACCACAATAATCACAATACAAATCTTGGTTACCTGCAACATTAAATTGATTAGATTTAACAACATTAACCAATGAGTCAATTTTTACATTAAACATAGTAAAACTATCAACCTCATGTACACTAGTTCTTTGACTATGAATCTCACGCTCATTAACTCAATCATACTGATTTGAAGCTATATCATCTAGTAATACCCATACCTCATTATATGACTTACTCATTAATGTGGGACAAATTCAAATAATTATTGAACTATAAAAGATTGGTCCAAAAAAGGAAAAAGGCTCCATTAATTTAGTTTTAATTAGTTTCCAAATTTTTCTTTTTTTTATTTTATTAGTTTCTAAGTTTCTTTAGTTTTGAAATAATTTTAGTTTCTTAATTTTTCTAATTTTCATATTTCTCTAGTTTCCTACTTTTTATAGTTTTCTAATTTATAGGATTTGCATTTTCTATAAATACTTGTAGTGTTTCTTCATTTGAGCATACTTCAATAATAATATTTTCTTTGAGAGTAATATTTCTCTTTTGAGAGCCCTAGGTTTTTTCTTTTACAATCCCTATTATCTTCCTTCTATCTCTCCTGCGTTAGGTGTATTAGAGTCAAGGTTTTCCCTTATGATGGCCAACCAAGGCGATGAAGGTAGTACTCTTTTAACGTGTTTAGAGAGTTGTGAGCCATGACAACTATAATTCGAATTTTGTCTATTCAAATAGAGCGCCGAATAGAGCAGGAAAAAATAGAATTACAGATGTTACGGGCAAACCAGGCCAATATATGAGGTGAAGGTGGCACGAGGAGAATCGCTCAGGGACCACACGTCAACCCTATGTTATTCCAACAATCTTGCAGGATTCAAACCAATAAGAATGATTTTTTGAATGAAGATGTGCGGACTCTGGTGATACCCGAGAAGACGGTAGTTTTAGGAACGCCTATTTTGAAGGATTCCTTTGTTGAAGCAAAAGGCAAGCTGGATTCCTTTGTTAAAGCAAAAGGCAAGCTGGAAGCACTTGACAAAAAGGAATACAGAGAAAAGAAAAACTGCAGAGTTAAAGAACAACTTGGAAGGATAGATATATGTTATTAAAGACAAGCTTGAATCATCCGAAGAGTTGGAAAAAGTTTTAACCGGCCAAGAAAAGTAATCTCCTATTGAAAAACTTGATGAAACTGATTTTAATGATGAGTTATTGAAGGCACAAGATTGGATTTATGTTGATAGTAAAGATATCATTGTTTCAGAATTCCAGAAGCGTCTAGATTTTTTTAACCCTATTGGGAACCCAATATTTTTAAAATTGAGTGAGTTTACAACATCATTTTTTTTTATATTTGTTATGCTCGACATATGTTTTTGGGCAAGAAAACTAAGGGAGAGAATTGAGAGTATGGTTATGAGTCATTGGAGGCATCACTCGAGGGTAAGTTCTTTTCAGCAAGGGGGACTGAAGCGGGACAAATTTTAAATAATTATTGGGCTATGCAAGATTGGTCCAAGAAAGAAAAAGGACTCTATTAATTTAGTTTTAGTTAGTTTCTAAATTTCTTTATTTTCTTAATTTTACTAGTTTCTAAGTTTTGTTAGTTTCCAAATAACTTTAGTTTTTTAATTTTTCTAATTTTCATATTTCTCTAGTTTTCTAGTTTTTTTTTATAGTTTCCTAATTTATGGGGTTTGTATTTTCTATAAATACTTGTAGTGTTTATTCATTTGAGCATATTTTAAGAATAATATTTTCTTTGAGAGTAATATTTCTCTTTTGAGAATTTTAGGATTTTCTCTTTTACAAATCCTATTATCTTCCCCGCGTTACTCATGAATGTACCCCCAACCACAGTATCAATTGTAATCTTAACAGAATATAAAATCTTCATAAAATATTTACAAAATCAACTAGTCAGGTATAGCATGATATAAGAATCTCCTAATTAAATCTTTAAAATGCTTCCAAGCATTATACAAAGCATCACCATCGAATTATCTAAAACTAGTAATATCATTACGTAGTTTAGTAGTTTTACCAAGTGAAAAATACTTACTTAAAAATGCTCGAGATAGATTTTTCCAATTTGTTAAATGATTTCCAATGAAAGAGTTAAACTATACTTTTGTCTTTCCCTTAAGAGACAAAGGAAACAATTATAATCTTATTGCATCGGGGTTGAGTTCATTCAATTTGATCATGTCACTAATCTCCACGAAACTCTTTATATGACTAATTGGATCTTCAACAGTCTCTCCGCCAAATTGATTTGCCTGTACCATACCAATAAGTCTAGGTTTTAGTTCAAAGTTATTCGTTTCTACTACAGGCCGTGCTATACTAGTCTGAATATCTTGAAAACTATGCATTGAATACTCCCTCAAAGTTCTGTTGTCTTGAGCAATTCCTTCTTCCTTAAGCTCCCTAACTTGTTTACGAATGGATCTCAAAGTTCTCTTTATCTCAGGATCAAACTCTGATAGATCAGGACTCTTTGATTATAGCATTCACTATATCGACACCAAAAAGAGTCCAAAATTTGATCTTCAAAATACTCTACAAAAATCACTTAAGAAAATCTATATTGTCTAGATAAAAGTATAAATCATAAAAATAAAGCAAGCTAATACAAAAGGACACCTAACAAGATAATCAAAAATTTCTAAACATTACGAAAAATAAAAGAAAAATAGAAATTCCTATGAAAATGATAAAATTTGGCTATGATAGAGAGGTGAGCTACAGGTTTTGTTTAGCAGGTCAAAATCCTTTAAAAAAAGTGGTCACTTGACCTAAATTCCTAAATAGATTTTTTAAAAGCCACAAAAACCCTAAAAAACCTAACTCTAAATTAACAAAAGCAAGAAATATATAAAAAAACCCTAAAAACTATGTAACTTATTTACCAATAACAAGAAAGTGACAAGAAATATATATATAAAAAATGTCCAATCTCAAACAAGATTATTTTGATAGATATGTAAGAATATCCCCAACAACGGTGCCAAAAACTTGTTGCACGATTTTGGTGTATCACAATTTCGGGCAAGCATACCTTAGTCGAGTGTTGTGTATAGTGCGAAGCAAGTGTCATTCCCACGAGAATATTTTGTACTACCGATTTTAAATTACCATATCTAAGCTGGACAAAATAAATTAAGATTCCAAGACAATAAAGAATTGATAAATAATCTTAGACATAAATATTAAAAGAATAAAGATTAGTGGAAAATTAACCCTAATTTTGTAAAATCCTAGGATATCGATTTCATATGTTTTCAATCTTTTACATAGATAAATCTTTTCAATCCCCTTAAATTTTATTGACTAAAGAATCACTGTTGATGATGACAAATTTCTCTAAATTGGATTCACCCAATAGTCTTGCGATAAAATTCTAATTCAGCTAATCAAAACTTAATGGTTATACAATCTTGATTAAGCCAAATTGCATTAAGTTCTATAAAATATCTATAAATTAAGGTTTTCCCTAAAATCTCACACATAGAAGTAATCATCCGTCGATCTCATAACTCTATGTAGATTTTATTGTATTGGTATGATATTACGCAATATTCTCTTGATCTCATACATTCAATCTCAAATCATCAAAATATAGGATCCTATACATATAAAACATTAAATTCAATAATAAAATCTCATCAAACAATAATCATACTGATAAAGATTTAAGCAAAGGAAATAAAATCAATTATACTATTAATCAAAGAATAGAATCTATCAAGTCATAGGAATAAGAAATCTCACAAAGCATGAAGAAAAATAAGAAAATAAAACTCTAAAATCTATGTCGAGAGAATGTGTGTGAGAGAGATGTATTTTCATGCCTAGGGTGATCCTCTATTTATAAACCCCCAAAACTATAGTCAACAAAAGGTTGTGAGTGATTATGAGACTTGATCTTTTACTTTGATTTGGAAACTTGAATTGTGATGATAAATTTTATCCTCTTACTCTTCCAAAATTTGGAAACTTGATTCTTATCCTTGATTTTGAAGATTCTTGAAGTTATTAATAATTTTATCCTAAAGATCTCTCATTGGATAAGCTCAAATAGTTTCCCTCTTCAATAATGACACCTCTTTTTTGAATTTCAGCACTGTAATAGATTTTTTCCAATTTTCAGATACGTTCTGGCTTGAATCAGCTTTTGCACTCTTTTCAAGATTTGTAGTCCTTGAAGTCTTCCTTTCAACCTAACAAGAATTAGGTCAGTCGGATATCATAGCAAAAAGTTATAACTAAAATATTGACAACTATTTGTGTGGTCTAATTTCCTTAAATAAGCACAATACTCCTAAAACAAGACTGACGAAAATAATTAATGTAAAATTACAAAATAAAGTTTAAAATAGTTCTAAAACAAATAAATATATCCTAAAATAAAATAAAATAATATAATTTAAGTGTATAAAAATATTGCTATCACAAGACCTCTCAAAGATAGGAAACAACCAATTTCATCACATAGTTTGGCACCACCAAGGATAGTGAGGAAAGTACAACACCTCATGAGGGGAATCACAGCTCTAAACCGATTCATGTCGAAGGTAGGAGAGAAATAAAAGCCCTTCTGTGATGCTTTGAAGAAGACCCAGGAGTTCACATGGATGCCGTAGTGCCAAATAGGGTTCGAGTAGCTCAAAGAATACCTCATGTCCATTCTGCTTCTCTCTAGGCTTGTCCCTGGTGATAAACTCTATCTCTGCCTCTCAATTTTTGATCGAGCACTCTACTCTGTTCTTGTGAGGCAAAAATCTCTTACATAGAAGCCAATATACAACATGAGTCGTATACTCCATGAAACTGAGGACAACTATCAACCTATTAAGAAGAAAGCCTTTACCCTAGTCATGACCGCCAGATGCCTTTGGTCTTACTTCCAAGCTCACACTATCGTAGTGTTAACTAATCAACCCTTAAAGTAGATCCTACATAAGAGAGACACCTTATGCCGACTTATCAAGTGGAGTGTCAAACTAGGTGAGCTTGACATCAAGTATCAACTGAGACTAGTAATTAAAGGCCAAGCCCTCGCCGAATAAATCCGCATTAATGATCGTGAAGAGTGCTCACTACCCAAGTGGACTCTTTATGCTGATGGATTGTCAAACTCCTTAGAAAGTAGAGTCGGGCTTATCCTCGTAGGACCAGACATTTAAAAGTTGAATATACCTCCGTTTTGATTTCTGGGAAATAAACAACTAGCTCAAGTATGAAGCCCTTCTTACCAGGTTGCAAATAGCAGCGTTATTAAGAGCCTGAAACATACAAGCCTTCACTGACAGCCGACACCCTCAAGAAAATGGATATACAAGAGATCCCCTGGTTAGAAAAAGCATGAGCCGACACCCTCTCGAAGTTAGCAAACTCTAACTCGTTAGCAATCAGTCAAATGGTCTATATAAAAAGCCTACCGTACCCTGAGCATCAACAAGCCCAAATAGATACTATTTACGGATAGTGCACCAAACTAGAAAGATCCTATAGAGGCCTATCTAAAGTATAACTAACTACTGAGCTCCCCAATCAAAGCTACAAAATGAAAGCGTAAGGCTGCCTACTACGCCATCATTAATGGGGACATCTACAAAAAGTCTTACACTCACTCGTACCTTAAGTGCTTGACGCCTGAAGAGGGGAGCTATATGCTCAAAGAAATCCATGAATGGATATATGGAAACCACCTAGGTACTCGGAACATAGCAAACAAGGCTCTTTAACAAGCATATTACTGGCCCACAATAAAAGCTGACACAGACAATTACGTCAGGAGGTACAATAAATGCCAACGCTTCTCATCGGTGCCTCACCAGCCTTCAACCGAGCTCAACCCAATAACTAGCCCATAACCATTCATGTAATGGAGAATGGACATCCTTGGGCCATTCCTAGCAACTATCGAGTAATAAAAGTTCCTGATCATGGTTATCAATTATTTCAGTAAGTGGGTAGAAGCTGAACCGTTAGCCCAAATAACTATCGGCAAGATGTGGAACTTCATGTGGACATCTATTATCATGAGGTTTGTTGTGTCCCATGTCCTCATCACCAACAATGACAAGCAGTTTGACAATAAAAACTTCTAGAACTTATGTGGCAGATTGGAAATCTAGCATCGTTGCACCTCCATCGCGTGCCCTCAAACCAGTGGCCTTGCTGAAGTGACAAAATGGATGATCTTACAAGGATTAAAGACCTTACTAGACGAGGTCAAAAGTCACTACATGGGTAAATGAGCTATACAACACCCTCTAAGGTTATAAAACAACTCCCTAAAGGGCAATGAGAGAGACACCATTTAGTTTGACTTACTGTTATGAAGCGGTGATACCACTAGAAATTTGTCACACCCCGATCCTCGGATCAACCAGGCGACAATCGTCGCGTCATCTCAGTACAGGGGTAAAACCTCCCCATCTACCGGGACTCCGCAAGGCTATCAAATTCACAATAAATCATCAAAAGCATAAAACTCTTCAAAAACAAGAAATCACAAAATCATTACACATGCAAGGAGCCCATCCAGCTCATTCCTGGACGTACAAACATACACATTGACACACATCGGGGAGTGGGATCCTGTACATGCAATCATACATTAGCACACATCGGGGAGTGGGAACCTGTACATGCATGAGTACACAGCAACACACAACGGGGAGTGGGAACCTGTACATGCACGCATGCGATGTGACCATCCTGGCCACTCAGAAAACATTTAACAAACAAGAAGTCCCAAAACATAACCGTCGGATTTTACCAACACTTACCCGAGGAAAACAAGCCAGTATCGGTAAAATCGTAACGGTATGAGTTGTACAGAACTTCACAAAATCAAAGAAAAAGCATCGAAATTAAGATTTATAGTCCAAATGTCCCAGTACAAATATAAACAGTTTTCCAAAACTAGAGAAATCAAAAGAAATAAAAACAAATCAAAAATCGTCGGATTTTATCATTGCCAACAACTCGGTCAATATCAATAAAATCCGCATGGCATGGGATGTACAGACTTTCCTTTCCATGGTTTGAAAGCTATCAATCTCCAAAAGTAACCCTGCATGCCAAATCCAGTCCGCAAAAATATTTCGCAAGCTCCGTCGAGTAGTCTCCCAACTAAGTTTCCTCTGAAAAAGGTGGAGAGAGGGGGTGAGTATTGGGGAATACTCAGTGAGTGGAGTGCAATGGTGTGATTGTGTTCATAAATAAGGTGTGAATGTGGGGCAGTCAAATCATATCTCATAAATCATTTCATGTACATAAAATCATTTCAATAAATCACATGTCACAAATATGCATCCAAATCAATCATCTTTTCAGAAAATCCTGGGGTCCCATCGAAATATGCTTCCATCTCAGGGCGGCCAAACCCAGACGAAAGCCCGCCAAGGGTTTTTCTATCCAATGTCTCAAAACAAACCCCTTTCCTTGGCGTTGGCTCGTACATCACCGGGGTGCACCAGATCTAGTACGACTGTGGCAGAGGGAGGAACGTCTAACTCCCCCGCACATCCAAACCCCAACCCACGTCACCCCGTCGGGTCGCTCCGTGAGGGGTATGACTATAGTCATCTACGGCACCCTCCATTTCTCATTCAATCCATTTCTCAACAATGTGCCATGATTTTCAACATATAATCCATAATCTCATGCCAAAGCAGTTCATAGAGCAATATCAAATATCACATGGCACAAAAACATTCATAAACACAGTGGATGCATTCATATTTCACAATCCAGTTCAGACAGCCCACAATCACAAAACAATTTATATAAAACATATAAAAATCTTTCAAAATCATTTTCAAAGCAATTTTAAAACAGATTTCTCATTTACGAACACAATGAACCGTCCACTCACCTCTAGAGAGGGTATTCACTCTCTATTTCCACAATTAACCCAAAATGATTCCTTTCGAGTCTCCAAAGGCCAACCTAAACCAATCAACATGAATAATTATCAATTAAAGCTCTATTAAAGGGTTTTCAATTTCCCTTTTATTTACAATAGGCTTAACTTGCACAATTACATTCCAAAACTTTCGTTTCCTTAAGCTAGTATCATTTCAAATCACCGACGACTTTAAATTTACAATATTCCTCAATTTTATCCATTTTCTCCTGAATTACTTAATATTAATTTAATTCACGCCAATTTCAATTCAAATCCCAAGAAAAACTACGTAATTCAATCAAATAAAACTCTAATACTATCTATGACCTTCTCACATGCTTCACAGTCCAATTTACATCAAATTCTAGACCTAACCTCAATAATTTCATACAAACACTTAGGGAAATATATTTCTTTCGAGTCTCATACATTTCAGAATATATATATATATATAATTTCTACCTAAATTCAACAAAAATAAATTCGAATTATTGAAGGGATTGAAAATCCCTCACCTAGGGTTTTTTCGTGGTTCGCAATCCTCGCTCAGATGCCTTCTCAATCCATTCTCAGACCTACAAAACTCCCAATTTAAAGTAAATTTCAGTAATCTAAAACTATTTCCTAAGAAAATTTCAAAACCCTAGAATTTGGGTTAGGGACCGAACCTTACCTATGCAGGAAATTGGGTTGCAGTCTAGGGTTTTCAAAGTCTCGATGGTGGGTTGCAGTGAGGGCTCTTGACAGGAGAGAGCTATTCTCAGGAATCACCGCGCGAGTGAGCAATGGAGTGGGAGACCAAGATCTCTGCCGTCGCGCGCGAAAGAGACGAAGAGCAACTCCATTCGTGCGCGGAAGAGACGAAACAGAGAGTGAAACAGAGGGAGAGACGAGTGAGTGAGAAAAAGAGAGATGGTGCAAGAGAGACGAGGAGACAGTGAAACAGAGCGAGACTGAGAGATGGTGGCTCACGATGGTCGCGTGTAAGGTGGCCGGAACTCGACTGTTAGCGGCAGTAGAAGGGGAAATCGATCGAGAGAGGGAGCGAGAGTCGAGAGTCAGAGAGAGACAGAGAGTTCGTGAGCGGGAGAAAGACGAGATTCGAAGAGAGACGGGAGAGCAGGGAGAGACGAAGAAGAGAGAGAAAGAAGAAGAAGAAGAAGAAGAAGAAGAAGAAGAAGAAGAATATGGCGGTGGTGGTGTCCAGTAGTTGCAGTGGCGGAGGAGGGCGGTGATGATGGCGGCGAAATCGCGAGGGAGAGGGAGAGCTTCAGTGTTCAATCGAACGAGAGGAAGAGAGTGATTAGGGTTGAAAGCCCTAATCGATTTAGGGGAAAAAGGGGGTGCTGCGTTTCATTCCGAAACGCAGCATCTCTTTGTTTTTTTTTTTTTTTTTTTTTCTCATCACATTGAAAGTTCCCCAATTTACCAAAAATAAAATATACTATGCATTTGGAACACGGCATTTCAATTATACCAAAAATTTAAAATTAAGACCCCAAAATCGAAAATCAATAAAATTTCAAAATTTTCTATTTTGTTATAGAAATGTTTACAAAACATTCGACATCAAGTTTTCGATATTACAACTATTAACCCCCTAAAAAACAAATTTCGTTCTCGAAATTTATAAAAATAAATTTTATACAGCAAACAAATAGGGTATTGTTTTTGCTTTGGTTTCTTCGGTCTCCCAAATTTCCTAAAATTTAGTTTGTGATAAGTCTCTTAGGAAATTAGTCTCGTCACAAATGTAGAAGTGCTTGGTTGTCCTTTTAAAATTTCCTAGATATCTCATTTTGATTTGTTCAACCCCCAAGCAATATATCTTTAAGCACCTAAACCTATTCTTATTCTCATTTACAGCTATGTAATTGATTACTCGCAAATCATGATATCTTAATACATTGTATATATGTATACACGCTTATCACCTACACTCGCCACCATATGATAACAAAGTCTCCAATCCCCCAATTTCAAATTACAAATACATTACCTTACTCTATAGTATCTCTCAAAGTATTGATAGAAAAACTTGTCTTAATCCAATATGAGTATTTGGTAGGTGGTATTCCTTGAGATTGAGATTCCTTTAATTTCCTTTTTTTTTATTTGCAGCAATTAAAGCACAAAAATCAATAGTCTCTGAATCACCTTATTTGTTCTAAAACCTTGAAACCTTGGATATAAAAGGAGCAACACTTTCTCGATTAACACATTCCTTAACAATAATTGGAACAAGTCTCCAGCTTGTATCTGCTACAAAGCATTGTAGAAGATCAAAACTGAAGTCTTTAATACACATAACACAAATATCTGAAAATACTATCATTGAAATCGACCAATTCAAAATAACTCAAAATTTCATTTACAGACTTTCTTACTCCTAAGCGGTGCTCAAGTAACCATGCATAAACATTTCTGCCTAAATGCTTATAAGATTCACCATTTCAATATTGTAAAAGCTAGAAGGGTCCATATTACCTCATATTTCCATTTGAAGGATGAATCTATCCCAAATTAAAGTTTATCTTAAAAACTCTAAACAACTATAGCAGACTGAAACACCAAAGAAATCTCACTACAATATATAGATCCCATAAAGGCTCATCATATTAGTTTCTCCAAGGTGACTGCATCAAGCAATTAGGAAACTTGTCACTGGTTTTCCATATTCTCAAATGTTCAAACTAGACAACAAAGTTTCTTGTTATCAAGATCACTTAAGATTAAAATTCTTCTCTAAGATGCTGCTCATCCAATAAAAGCATTGTCCATTACGAATATTATTTTTCTAAATAACCATCGAAACAAAAAGCTTTCCCCCATATTTATCGAAAGCATAAAATGGCAATTACTTGAAAGAAACATTCAATGCTTACTGAGACCATTCATCGTATGGTTAAAGATTTTGGTGTCACCCAATACTTATAGCAGCTCTTTTTAAGTACTTGTCTTTCTTGGATGATCATCAATAAAAATAACAATATAATTAAATGCCAAACTATGAATAAAAGTATACCAGAAATATAAGTGGAGGCTCTAGAACCATAAGTTTTGGGTAATACTCCATAGAGTTCCACAAGATGTTTCAATACATATTATTTTCTTGATTTCAAGTCATTTGAAGTGAGTTATGTTTGGGCTGCTCAGCCGTAATTAAAAATGTCTTATTCTACCTTGACCTTTAATGTACACAGAAACTCCATGGTGCTTAACATACTGGTAACATCTCTTTAAGTCCTACAGCTATCACCACAACATACAGCGCCCTCATTCTGCAAAATATGCCCCAAAATAGATTCAGTTAACTTGATTTCCTCATTTAAACCCTTATCAACTACCACCTCCATCATTCATGTTCTCTAATTTTCTCCAAGAACAAATTGTCATCAGACCCCATAAGACTCAGTAGATCTTCCTCATGGTTCCTACCTATTCGATCATCAGACTCCTCAAAATTTTGCATACAACCCTCGGTCGAACATCTGTTTTACCCATACATTTTTTTTCCACTGTATTTCACACCCTCGTCCTGCAGTAAAGCCTTAAGAACCTCTCTCAAAACATACAATCCTCTATTCTTTTATTCTTCTCACCATTGGGTAAACAAACTACCTCCCTCCCATCCACTGGAATGGAAAATAAACTCCAAGAATAGACCTCCATTGTTATGACTCCTACTCACCTAGAGGGCACGAGTGTGCTCCCTAAATGCCTTCACCCGAGACTGATTATTCAATTTGTCATAAATTCTATCCAAAAGACCACTCATCAATCCAGTACAATAAAAGTCTATGGAAACAAGGCCAATACGCCTTCCCTTATCTTCCACCAATTAGCAAAAAAAAAAATCAAAATTATTACCAATTAAGCAAACCTCAAAAACCTTTCTTTTGACTTCGAAAATTGGCATTTGGTCATAATCAAAGATCATAATAACTAGCAATAATAATCACCTGCTGAACCTATTAGCATTATCAGAAAACCAAAAAAATAAAATTCACACTTCCTGATAAAAGCATCAAAGTGAAACCATTCCTTTGCCTCCCACCGTTAGTAACCCAATTGTAAAACGTCTTATTACAATCCCCTACTTAAAGATATAATGTTGGAGCATATACTTGAGAAGCATGGAATAACATTCATAGTCTATCAAAATTAGGATGTGACACTTGCGCAGAAAGCATATTCAGGTAAGAACCAAGCATGTTAAATTTGACAACATTTTCTTAGGAAAAAATCTACACGAAAGTTCTTTTCCACCACAAATATCCAGTTTAAAGATCAACTTCCTTATTTGTTCATCAGAATACCGCAAAACTTCATCTATCACAAAATTACTCTACCACTCTAACCATTCTTTAAATTCCTTGTGAAATAGCCATATGTTTCTTAAACTTGAAAGCAAATCAGATTGAAGTGATGTAATAAAAATTCGAATGGATGGGAAATGATGAGAAGCATTTTAAATGCGAAGGTCATACTTAAAATTAGGGAGTTAAGACTCCCAGTTGTTTAAAGCAAAGAAAATAATCAATGCAAGACGCTATAGTTCTGTCTTCTCACATAGCCCAAATTACTTCACTCTTACACAAGAGAATGTCTTACAACTCGTCATTCCAAATCAAAGAGTCATGCTAGTCATACTATTAGTACCTCTAACCCCATTTAGTTTTTCAAAAGAAAATCTTACCACACTAAAGTCCCTACTTAGTGTTTAGTCCACTAACTCATGCAAATTTGAAGACAATGTGGGGGCGAACTTATAGTTGATTTCTCTAAAATTCTTTATTGAATACATGATATACACCTCTATAAGTTTCTGAAGGCTCCTCAATTATACATATACACCAAACTTCTAATATCAAGATATAAGTCCGAGGGCCAAAACCAATACTAAGGTCCCCAATATTTGACCAAACAAGCCACAGGAGGTCTTGAGTCACAATTAAGTCACCAAATATTTCATTTGGGGTTCCTTATTCATCATCCAAAAATAAAGTTCTACAAAGAGGTTCTAAACTTAGCAATGTAAAATATGAAATAATCCGAGTGCTTAACCCCCTAAAAATAAGCATTCCTAACTTCCTAGGAAAATCATGGAAAGTTCTTTACATTCTCCGAAGATCTTTTAAAGATCTTACATTTCTTTCAAAAGAAATAAAACATTTTAAAGCTTTTAGAAAACTTTTGGGACATTTGAAATACACTTGAAAACATTTCAAAATCATCAAACTTTTAAAATCATAAACCTGGGCTCTGATACCAATAAAGTTGTCACGCCCCGATCTTCGGATCGACCACGCGACAACCATCGCGTCATCTCGGTACATGGGTAAAACCTCCCCATCTACCAGGACTCCGCAAGGCTATCAAATTCACAATAAATCATCAAAAGCATAAAACTCTTCAAAAACAAGAAATCACAAAATCATTACACATGCAAGGAGCCCATCCAGCTCATTCCTGGACGTATAAACACACACATTGACACATATCGGGGAGTTGGATCCTGTACATGCAATCATACATTAGCACACATCGGGGAGTGGGAACCTGTACATGCATGAGTACACAGCAACACACAATGGGGAGCGGGAACCTGTACATGCACGCATGCGATGTGACCATCCTGGCCACTCAGAAAACATTTAACAAACAAGAAGTCCCAAAACATAACCGTTAGATTTTACCAACACTTACCCGAGGAAAACAAGCCAGTATCGGTAAAATCGTAACGGTATGAGTTGTACAGAACTTCACAAAATAAAAAAAAAAGCATCGAAATTAAGATTTACAGTCCAAATGTCCCAGTATAGATATAAACAGTTTTCCAAAACTAGAGAAATCAAAAGAAATAAAAACAAATCAAAAATCGTCGGATTTTATCAATACTTGCCAACAACTCGGTCAGTATCAATAAAATCCGCATGGCATGGGATGTACAGACTTTCCTTTCCATGGTTTGAAAGCTATCAATCTCCAAAAGTAACCCTGCATGCCAATTACCTATCCAGTCCGCAAAAATACTTCGCAAGCTCCGTCGAGTAGTCTCCCAACTAAGTTTCCTCTGAAAAAGGTGGAGAGAGGGGGGTGAGTATTGGGGAATACTCAGTGAGTGGAGTGCAATGATGTGATTGTGTTCATAAATAAGGTGTGAATGTGGGGCAGTCAAATCATATCTCATAAATCATTTCATGTACATAAAATCATTTCAATAAATCACATGTCACAAATATGTATCCAAATCAATCATCTTTTCAGAAAATCCTGGGTCCCATCGAAATACGCTTCCGTCTCAGGGCGGCCAAACCCAGACAAAAGCCCGTCAAGGGTTTTTCTATCCAATGTCTCAAAACAAACCCCCCCTTCCTTGCCGTTGGCTCATACATCACCGGGGTGCACCAGATCTAGTACGACTGCGGCAGAGGGAGGGACGTCTAACTCCCCCGCACATCCAAACCCCAACCCACGTCACCCCGTCGGGTCGCTCCGTGGGGGGTATGACTATAGTCATCTACGACACCCTCCATTTCTCATTCAATCCATTTCTCAACAATGTGCCATGATTTTCAACATATAATCCATAATCTCATGCCAAAGCAGTTCATAGAGCAATATCAAATATCACATGGCACAAAAACATTCATAAACACAGTGGATGCATTCATATTTCACAATCCAGTTCAGACAGCCCACAATCACAAAACAATTTATATAAAACATATAAAAATCTTTCAAAATCATTTTCAAAGCAATTTTAAAACAGATTTCTCATTTACGAACACAATGAACCGTCCACTCACCTCTAGAGAGGGTATTCACTCTCTATTTCCACAATTAACCCAAAATGACTCCTTTCGAGTCTCCAAAGGCCAACCTAAACCAATCAATATGAATAATTATCAATTAAAGCTCTATTAAAGGGTTTTCAATTTCCCTTTTATTTACAATAGGCTTAACTTGCACAATTACATTCCAAAACTTTCGTTTCCTTAAGCTAGTATCATTTCAAATCACCGACGACTTTAAATTTACAATATTCCTCAATTTTATCCATTTTCTCCTGAATTAATTAATATTAATTTAATTCACGCCAATTTCAATTCAAATCCCAAGAAAAACTACGTAATTCAATCAAATAAAACTCTAATACTATCTACGACCTTCTCACATGCTTCACAGTCCAATTTACATCAAATTCTAGACCTAACCTCAATAATTTCATACAAACACTAAGGGAAATATATTTCTTTCGAGTCTTATACATTTCAGAATATATATATTTATAATTTCTACGTAAATTCAACAAAAATAAATTCGAATTATTGAAGGGATTGAAAATCCCTCACCTAGGGTTTTTTCGTGGTTCGCAATCCTCGCTCAGATGCCTTCTCAATCCATTCTCAGACCTGCAAAACTCCCAATTTAAAGTAAATTTCAGTAATCTAAAACTATTTCCTAAGAAAATTTCAAAACCCTAGAATTTGGGTTAGGGACCGAACCTTACCTATGCAGGAAATTGGGTTGCAGTCTAGGGTTTTTAAAGTCTCGATGGTGGGTTGCAATGAGGGCTCTCGATAGGAGAGACCTACTCTCAGGAATCACCACGCGAGTGAGCAGTGGAGTGGGAGGTAAAGATCTCTACCGTCACGCACAAAAGAGACGAAGAGCAACTCCATTCATGCGCGGAAGAGACGAAACAGAGAGTGAAACAGAGGGAGAGACGAGTGAGTGAGAAACAGAGAGATGGCGTGAGAGAGACGAGGAGACAATGAGACAGAGCGAGACTGAGAGATGGTGGCTCACGGTGGTTGCGTGTAAGGTGGCCGGAACTCGACTGTTAGCGGCAGTAGAAGGGGAAATCGATCGAGAGAGGGAGCGAGAGTCGAGAGTCAGAGAGAGACAGAGAGTTCGCGAGCGGGAGAAAGATGAGATTCGAAGAGAGACGGGAGAGCAGGGAGAGATGAAGAAGAGAGAGAAAGAAGAAGAAGAAGAAGAAGAAGAAGAAGAAGAAGAAGAAGATGGCGGTGGTGGTGTCCGATGGTTGCAGTGGCGGAGGAGGGCGGTGATGATGGCGGCGAAATCGCGAGGGAGAGGGAGAGCTTCGGTGTTCAATCGAAGGAGAGAAAGAGAGTGATTAGGGCTGAAAGCCCTAATCGATTTAGGGGAAAAAGGGGGGTGTTGCGTTTCATTCCGAAACGTAGCATCTCTTTGTTTTTTTTTTTTTTTTTTCCTCATCACATTGAAAGTTTCCCAAATTACCAAAAATAAAATATACTACGCATTTGGAACACGGCATTTCAATTATACCAAAAATTTAAAATTAAGACCCCAAAATCGAAAATCAATAAAATTTCAAAATTTTTTATTTTGTTATAGAAATGTTTACAAAACATTCGACATCAAGTTTTCGATATTACAAAATTGGCATCCACTCGCTCAAAGAAGATCAATAAAACCTAAGCAGAATGAGCCAATACTGTGCGAATGACTAGATTTGCTCCTAAGCGGCAAGAAATCACTTCGGATGGCAACTTACTAGTAGTAGTTGGCACAATACCATAACAGGTGGGTTAGGACCAGGACATTCAAGCTTGGTGATCTGGTTTTAAGGAAGGTAGAGGCTATCGATAGCCCCAGATAAGTGGGAAATAAGTAACCAATTGGGAAGAACCTTATCAGATTTGCTTAGAAATTCGACCAGGGATATACCGTCTCAATCGCGTAGATGACTTCATCATCCCAAGAACTTGGAATTTTGAGAACTTGCACATCTACTACTAGTAATAGTGGTTACCTTATCAATTCTGACCAGTCAGTTAAAACTACTAGGACTCTTCTATCATTTGATTTGTTATATATTCATACTGAACGTAGCGTATCATCAATAAGGGATATGACTCCTTGACATGTAGACATGACCCATCCTATCATTAAAACTCTCTCTCTCTCTCTCAAATGTCCTATCAAATGTAGCATGTCATTAATAAGGGACATGACTCCCCGATGGGTGGACATGATCCATTCTATCATTGAGACTCTCTCTCTCTCTCTCGAATGTCCTACCGAATGTAGCATGTCATCAATAAGGGATATGACTTTCGGACGGGTAGAGATGACTCATTCTATCGTTGAGACTCTCTCTCTCTCTCTTGAATGTCTAATCAAACGTAGCATATCGTTAATAAGGGACATAACTTCCCAATAGCTCTGCTAACTCGAATGGGTGACTTAGCTGTCTGGTGTTCTCAATGGAGGAGACCTACAAAAAACCACCGAAGGGTGCTTTGAAAGAGGAAACTTCAATACTCAATTTAGAGAGCGGTTTTCAAAAGGGGAAAATAGACAGGGAGAGTTCTCTGTGCTCTTGGGTGAATTGTTATGTGTCTGAGGACTTACCTAGGTGGAGTTTATATACTTTCGCTTATGGAAAACGTGTGCATGCGGGATATTAAAAATCTAGTTTTCTTATGAGAATGTTCCAAGATTTTGGAGATTTTGAAGAGAGATTTCAACAGATTCTCATCTCTATCGATTAGGAAACTCAAAGTGCCACTAAAATTTCTTTCCACATTCGGAGGTCATCTTTTTGTTTATGTAAGATTATATCCATTTTTATAAGAAAAGAGGTATTTGGTTCAATGACCAGAGGTCACTGGGCACCGAGGAGGTGCATAGACATATCTGGTGGCCATCAATCAGAATCTGGTCAATGGGTACTCGGAGAGTGCGGGACGTGCCTACCAACCTGGGAAATAAATCCCTTGTTGTTAGCACATTTCGGTTGAATGTGTCCTTTGGGCGATTGAGTTAGAGGCTCTTTTGCCTCATGATAGTAAGCCTTATGGAGCTAGATAATCGAAGATGAGCATTGACTAGGGTCGGCAACTAGGTCATTAAGAGTCATTCAACAAATTCTAGGCTAGATATGAGCCTAACACGACTTGGGCCATTTCGGCCATGTCTTATCACTTGCCTCCACTCTTGTAGTCATTTCGTAGAAGGGAATTCAGAAGTATCACTTAGTGATGACCTTCCAGATTTTCTAAATCAATGTATTAAATGCGGCACGTGTCACTTTAGTTTTCACAAACCATCTCAGTCATGCTTTTAAAATTGCACGTTCGCTGGTTGGTTTCTCTACTACCAATTAGACTTTTGGATAGTTAACTTTTGAGGCGATTTAGCCTTTCTTAGTGACCATCGGTGGAAATGGCTAAGCATTCATCATCTTGTTCTTCTCCCGACATCGGAGACATCAGAAGCAATATGTCGTAGGGAGAATTGTAGGACATCTAGAGCAACTTATTGTTGGGTGATAACCTTGAGATTGTGTCAAGGACGGATGTTGATGGGGCTAATATTGTTTCGGGTAGTCGAGTCCCAATGTGCAAACAGTTGGTGAAGTACTGTTTGAAGGTGTCATACATGGGCCCTATCGCTAGGGTTTTGTTGTATTGGAACATCTTTCCTACCTCATTGATCCCCAGTGCTTGGTGCTTGGTGATTGCAATTATTTCTCTGATAAGTTTTTATTGACCTAGCCAGAGTCAAACCAGAAGTTCTTCTATTGTGAGACCATCAATAAGAGTTAGATGTATAAATATTTTTTTATCAATGACTAATGTCGAAACTTCTAGTGCTTGATGCTATCCCATTCATTGGGTCTAAGCCCTGTTAGGATCATTATAATTCGGGCTTTATCCGAGCTACGAGTGAATATTGAAAGGCTTTGCAAAGAAGTGTCTGGATTGAGCATCTCTTAGATGATGAGATGTTGTTGCCAACGGGCCTGCTACTTGGGGAGAAAAGGGGAGTCGGGAGGCCCCTGTTGCTGGAGAAGAAGAAGAAGAGACCCATAGACTTTTTATATTCTGCCATAGAGGAAGACCTGAAAGAGATCACTACTACTTGATGGATTAAGGAAAAGATGAAGGGAGCCCTAAGAGAGACTAAAAGTACGTTGAGAGCTTGTTTGCCTGATTCGGCTTCACTTGTCTCATTAAAAGCTAAGAAGAGGCAAGTACAACTCAAGGGTCACTCGAGGAAGTGTCTGGTGAAAGCCCAGGGGAGAGGTCTCCCATTGCTCAAGGGCTTGCTCGGTCGACTACTAACGAATTAGTGGGGGCTAGAGGTAGTGAGCTCTGTGGCGAGCATTCTGCTAGTGGAACCGATAGGGGTTCCTCATGGGAGAGCCGACAGAAGGAGGGAAGCCGAAGACACTGTGGCCACAGGAGTGGGAACGACTGAAGCGGCTGGAGGCTATGCTCCTAGAGGAGCAAGAGAGTCAGAAGGAGATTCGCCAGGGAGCCCCAAATATGTTGGCCTCGAGTTGACAAGGGGGCCAATACAAGGCCATCTATTGTAGTTCTATTGGTCACTTTAGACAAGGACAAGCATTTGGTGCTTAAGGAGGACTTCCCATACAATCCTTGTTCAATCTTTCGATGGGCATCAATGCTCAGAGGAGTGAGGGATGGTGATGATCAGTATTAGGGAACATCGTCACTGTTACGTAGACATCGTGGAAGGGAAGAGGATAGCCAATTAGTTAGACTTCTACCATTCAGATCTAGAGCTAAATAAGCTCTCATTTGAGTAGGGTGATGAGACCTTGTTTTCTGCAGCAATGACGGTATTCTTCTTTTCTATATGCTCATTGGCTTTTCCTTTTTCAGCCTGCTGACTTGTGCTCAATTGTTTAGACCATAGTCCTAGCAGAGATCCAAAAGCGATGGAGTAAGTAGACATTGAGTCACATAAGGCGCTGGTCTAAACAGATGATAAATGATGTCTCTCGATTGGAGAAGGCCCTTTTGCAGAGTGAAAGGGAGCTTGAGGAAGCAAGGTCCTCTACGGCTACCACGAGTGCTCGTGTTGAAGAGGTAAAATAGTTAAAGGCCGAATGGGACGCGGCCCTCTAACAGTGCAAGGAACTAGAAGCAGAGACCAAGATATACGAGGCATCCCTATAGGTTACGAAGAAGCTGGCCGACATGTATGGCCAATCCCTTTAAGCCACTGAGCGAGAATTAGCTGATTTGAGGGTTGTCGTTAAAAAGAATATATGCGCTCGGTGCAAGTTATCTGGGAGGCTTCAATATGCCATGGAGATTATCCGACAAGCAGGGTTGGCGGGTGCTATGCCCCCGGACACTAAGGACACCACTTTTGAGCCCAAGACTGTTGCTGCCCCGGGTTGAGTCCGATGTACTTTCTACCCCTTGATGTTTTCTTTTGTAACTCTCTCCTTTTGTAGCTTTCTTTTGGATCCAGCAATGAGATGATTTTTGGCTCACACTTCGACTTGTACATCATGCTGATAGCGTCACTTCTTGATAGATAGAGTGCCATCGAGGAGGTATATCCCTAGTCGGCAAGGCGTTCGTCAGATAGTAAGGTTCTTTCGATAGACTGTTCTATAAGACGATGCTTAATGGGAAGTCAGGCTCCTTCCCAAATTCACATTCGATAGATAGATTGGGAGAGGCGAATACCTAATGGTAGGTTCCGTTCAGGAGGATAGGACAATATTGACTCGTTCGGGGAGATAGGTTCCTAATAATAGGACGGGGCAACGTTAGCTTATTCAAGGAGATAGATCCCTAGTGATAGGACAGGGCAATGTTAGCCTATTATGAAAGATAGATCCCTAGCGATAGGATAGGGCAATATTGGCTCGTTCAGGGAGGTAGATCCTTAGGGTCCATAGTGTCATCGTACCTCTCACAAGGGGAGAGGAGTATGTCGCGGGCATTGATTCAGAGGAGATCTTTGGATCGAAAGGCAAGAGTCTAGTGGGGTACTGAGCAGGCTTGTCCCATCTCATGTTTCTGTACCATAACTCGTTTGCCACTAGCTCTTTGACTTGTTTTCTTAGGTCATCTAGATCATGTCGGGAACTCACCGAGGGCTCCCAGTATTCTCTAGACTCAAGCATCCATGTGTGCATGTGATCCGATCCGTTAGAGGAGGATTAGGCTCCTGGACAAAGGGTATGGCAGAGTTCTTCTAGTTGCTTACTCATATTTTGTAGCCTACACTCTAGCCTCTCTACCTGGGGTCTGGTAGTCCTTTTTGGAGAGCTGGGAGTGACAAGTGGTGTTGGGTAGCTTTGGGGGTCGACTAGAGGTCGGACTTCAAGTGGGCCAATAACAATGGGAGCTCTTACAGCATCAAATGCTCCATGTGGTGTGGCATTCGTTAAGGTGGCGATGTTTCCTTTCATCAGAGATATGGCTCTGGAAGTGGCTTTGGTTCCTCTTTTAGAGGCATTCTCCACCAACAAAGTGGTGCAGGACAGGCTTCTCTCTAGTCTGTTCCTATAAACGACACTAATTTGTTGGAGGTGGGTTAAATTCCATAAATGATAACTATGCTAACTTTAACGAGTTGACTTAGCGTTCTGGTGTTTTCGATGGAGGAGACCTACAAAAGAACGCTGGAGGGCGCTTCGACAAGAGAGACTTCAACACTCAATTTAGAGAGTGGTTTTCGAAAGAGGGAAAATAGACTGAGAGAGAGTTCTCTATGTTCTTGGGTGAATTGTCATTTATCCAAGAAATTACTTAGGTGGAGTTTATATATTTTCATTTGTGTGAAATGTGTGCTTGCGGGGCGTTAAAATCCTAGTTCCCATATGAAAATGTATTGAGATTTTGGGGATTATGATGAGAGATTTCAAAAGATTTCCATCTCTATCAACAAAGTGCTATTGAGGTTTCTTTCCGCATCCGGAGATTTTCTTTCTCTTTACATAAAATTATGTCCATTTTCATAAGAAAAGAGGATATTTGGTTTAGTGGATCGAGCAAAGGTCACTGGGCATTGAGGAGGCACGGAGACATATCTGGTAGCCATCAAGCAGATTTGGTCGATGGGCATAAGGAAAGTGCGGGTCGTGCCTACCCACCTAGGAGATAAATCCCTTATCGTTGACACATTTTGGTTGAATATGTCCTTTGGGCCATTGAGTCAGAGGGTCTTGTGCCTCATGATAGTAAGCCGCTACCAAAAAACGGGTATCAGCAACGGAAATATCCGTCGCTGATACTCAAATTTCTGTCGTTGAAAGTATTAGCGTCTGAAAATTAGCGACGGAAAAATCCATTGCTGAAAGTCACCTCGCTAGCGACAAAAAATTTCCGTCGCTAAGAAAAATTCATCGCTAATCCGAAAATTTTAGTGATGGATTAGTGATGGAAAATTTTCGTCGCTAAAAATTTATCGCTAATTTAATTTTATTATTTTTTAAAAAAATTATTGTTAATTACCGATGGATTAGCGATGAAAAATTTCCGTCGCTACTCTGTCACTAAAGTGAGTAAAGAGAAAACCCAACTACACGAGTCCGGAAGTCCGCCATGCCTGTCGCTCGGTCCCGCCCCACCCGCCGCCCAGTCCCACCCTGCTCGCGCCTGCGCCCTAACTTTTAATTTGTTGAAAATATACTCCCACCCTAATTCAAATTCAGGTATGAGAGAGAGAACTAAAAAGTTTTAACCGCCATGCTACCATCATATTTGTATTATTAGTTTATTTTTTTTTTACTTCTATACTTTATTTATAACTCTCAATATTAAAAATATAATACCCTAATTTAATAAAAATATAAAATTTTATTTAATAAAAACATAAAATTATATTTAATAAAAATAAAAAATTATATTTAACAAAAAAAAATTCATGTTTTAGCAACGGATTAATGACGAAAAAATTAGCGACAAATTTTTCTGTCGTTTTATTCGTCGCTAATTTATTCAGAAAAGTTTTAGCGACGGATTAACGACGAAAAATTTTCATCGCTAATTTCAGTTATGGATTTAGTGACGGAAAAATTAGCGACGGAAAAATTCATCGCTAAATCTGTCGCTGATTTTTCCGTAATTAGTCAGTCACTAATAGCAACAGATTTTTATCTGTCGGTGATTTTCGTCGCTGAAAACCCATTTTCTTATAGTGAGCCTTATTGCGCTAGAAGATCAATCAATTAGACGAGCACCGGCCAAGTCGGTAACCCTGACGTTAAGAGCCATTTGATAAGTTATGGGCTAGATATGAGCCCAACATAGCTTGGACCGTTACGGTCATATCCCATTAGGAAGCTTCCTAACGGCCAGATTTTTGGCCGTGAAGAAAGTGAGAGGAAAGAGATTTTTCTCCACCCTTGACTATTTCTTGGCCCACTTAATGGGCTTGGAGGAGGGCTGAAGCAGGTCTAAATACCTGCTCCTTGCTCGACCAAAAAAGGGGCCTTCGCTGGCCTTATATTCTGGACAGAATGGACCAGACTTTATTGACCTCCCTTGGGCTTCTTTATGGATGCCTCTGAACCTTTTTGAGCCATTTTGATCACAATAATGTTGGATGGCTATGGCTAGGTTTCGGCTCAATGCTTTGATGTCATGAGAAGCCGTATGAATCTTAGTGTCTGGGGCGTCTTCATGAGAGGCATTGGCTTGATTGTTTCCTTGTTTTCAACAAGGGCAAGGATCGATTGCCAAATGTGTTGATTTTTTGTCAGCCCATTTAATTAATTTATGGTATTTGGTCAAGTCTCCCTCCAACAACTTAGTTGGACTACTTAATGAGAGGGGCCTTCTTAGATTCTTCATTTTCTTATGTTGGAAGATATGCCCTACTCATTCTGTTATCTATTAGCTTTTACCCAATCAAATATCTCAAATTTTGCATTGATTCCATTTCCAATCCCACCAGTCACACATTGTGTCCTTAGTTAAAAAGGAGCTACTCTCCTTTCTAATAGTGCCTTCCTTTGTGGAAACTTTGAACCAATGCTTGCTGACTATAGCGAAAGGCGTGTTTTGATTTATGCATGCAGTATCAATTAAAGCACTAGATTTTGTATAATTATGCCACTTTCTTTTTTTACAAAAATTATCATTTCTTTTTAAAAAAATTAACCTATATAGATAGTTTTGTTTAAACTAAAAATGTAATATATTCAAACTTTGTTTCTCGGAAAATCTTGCAAGGTTTCAAAGGTGTGAAAAATGCTATAATGTCCCAAACGTGTGGAAAAAATGTTACAAAATTCCAAACGCGTGTGGAAAAGGCTACACTAAACCCAACAAAGAAGTCAAAAAGTCAATGCAATTGAACTGTGGTTGAGCTAAAGTATAATTTAGTAATTTAATCTAATTTATAGATTATTTATCCAATTGGTCCTTTTTTTACCCCCATATTGAAAAGGGTTTAATTTATCATGATTTTGGGTTCAAAATCATGTGACAACCATCTTATTAACCTAAATAAATTCTTTGATTTAAACTAAAACGTAGTATATTTAAACTTTGTTTCTCATTAAGAAATAATAACATACGAAAAATGTTAAAAAGCATCAAACGTGTGGAAAATGTTTTTTATTAGTTTTTTTTTTTTTTTTGGATTTTTTCTTGTCTTCCCAACTTTCCTATCAGGATTATGGAAGAAAGAAAAAGAAAATTCGTCGTTCGATTTGCAATCCCACTGGCCACGCATTTCAAGCCTCAGTCACGAAAAAGTGCCTCAAACTAAGTCAAGAATTAGGACCACTTATGGAGTCATCAAAGGAATAGTCTTTCCTTTTGATACTCAAACAAGTTGAAAAATATTAATGGCTTAAAAAAATATTGATGTTTCCCTTACATATATATATATATTTTTTGCTTGCTCATTTTGTTTGTATATACTTACATATTCAACAATATAGAATTTCTTAAACAAAAAAAAAAAAAAAAATTTGAGTGTACTAGATCCTTTATAGTTATGCAACCTAGATTAAAAGTTTTCTAAAAAAACAAAATTAATGTTTTTTTAGAAAATATTTTTTTACTTGGACATTTTGTTTACTTATGTGTGTATAAATACATATATTAAACCACATATTATTTCTAAAAATTATTTATAGTAGGTTTTGCATGGTTTTCCACATTTGTTTTCAAAAAAAAGAATAATTCTTTTTCAGAAATATATAGTTTGCATGGGTTTAAATTAATTTACATAAGTCTTCACTAAGCTGATTAAACAAGTAAATTTAATTATTAGTTTTTGTTTTACGTTGACACATAAGATTATTCAAAAACTAAATTATTCTGTCTCAATATTGACAAAATTACAGTTTTAAATAATTGTTTTCTTTGCTAAAAATGGAAAAAAAAAACCAGGATTCATCAAAGTGATTATATTTTTTTAAGTTACATACACAATCAATACTATGAAATTAATTTACATTGTTTGTATTATTCAAAAAAATAATAATAACTACATAAGTTGATATATATATATATTTTTTGGTAACATTGGATGCGCTTATGACATGTTCGACAAATGAGATATGTGGCACTTTTAGCAATAGTACCATAGGACCACAAGTACGAGATAATTCCCTAAGTAGATATGTAAGTACTAAAACATTTATATAATTGCACTTTATTTTTGCATTACTGATATTTTTTTTCTTATTTAGCTTTTATAATTTTTTTACGTTATTAAACAATTAAATATCATAGTAAATGCTCACTACAAAAAAACATAAATTTAGTGACCGATATTTGTGACAAACAAAAATTTGTCGTCAATTAACAACAAATTTTTTAACAAATAAGACTTCGTTGCAAATTTTCAATAAAATCACAAACAAAAAAATTCATTACGACGAAAACATGTGTTCGTCACAAAATTTACAACGAACATTTGTGTTCATCGCAATTTTGCAATGAGAAATACTGTTCGTTATAAATTTTACAACGAATATATATTTTATCACAAATTTTGCGACGAATAATTGGGTTCGTCACATTTTGCAACGAACTTAATATTCGTTGCAAATTTTGCGACGAATATCTAGTTCGTCCCAAAATTTGCAATGAACTTAGGGTAGTGAAGCAACAAGCGGTAATTTATTTATTTATTATTTCAAATTATCATTTTCATGGAATTTGGTAATTTTATATTTTATAGAACAAGTTTATGTGGTACAATAGTAAAGCAAGTTTGAGATTACCTTAAAGTGAAAATCAGTAAATTCACATATGAAATAAACAAAACCAAAACTAAAGTACAATAATAAAAAATTTTGGGACAAACTTACTCAGTAAGTGAGGATTACAAGGAGAAGTGTGACAAGAATAAGAAAAATAGGGTTGTGAGTTCAAGAGATAGTCATGTTGTGTATCCTGATGGTTTCAGTCATCGTGAAACATTTATAAGATTTTCAATTATATATCTTTTATAACTTTTTTGATTAAATAATATTTTTAATTTTTTATTCAACATATTGTCGGAGCCTAGGGAGGCTACTACGTCGAGACATTCAACTTGGATTACGTGAAAAAGACAAAATCATGCAACCGTAGTCCGCTCCAATCATGGTAATTTCATTTTTCAAAATTTACTTAAATTTTGTTCCTTATTTTGGATATAGATTAATTCTTATTTGCTTAATTATATTTATTTATATGTTTCGTATACCCACTTACTTGCGGAGAGTGGGCTGCATCCGCTCCAATCCACTGGTTCAACGACATCGGCCCCTGATGACCCAACTTAAGGGACGATGCATATGCCGGTGTCCAACACAAGAGGCGACTTAAAGCATTAAGTTTACAAATGACAAAAGAATATCTTCAAAAAGAAAAAGAACATGTTACATTCTTCTCCCGTTAACATCTGACTCCAACTATGTTGAAGAATACCCGATTACGGCTTGCTCACTCTTGGCTATGATGATATTCACATGAAAATAAGAGCCTTCGGAGTGACCTTGAGCTTATTTTCAGCAATGTTCATAATCTCCTGCTCTTTGTATCGGCCTCCTCTGCTTCAGTAGTCCCCTCAATAGCCCTAACCCTAGCCCCAACTCCCAACCGCAGCCCTCTCATGCCCAATCCTTAACCACAAAAAAGTTACTTCAATAGTTTTTTTAATGATCATAAAGGTTTTGAATAACAAATTTCATATATTTTGTTGATATATTAGGATATTATTATTTCTGAATAATTTCTTTTTTATATTTTGGTCATTATATAACTAAAACATTTTTATTTTTTATTTTTAAATACCAAAAATAAATAGACATATATATAATTTCTTTTTTAATATTTAATTTCTAGTGACATATTCAGCTAAACTTATGCCTTGAAATAAATAGGGTCGCAAGCAATGTCACCGTCTTGGCAGTGCAAATCATGCCACTAGGGGGTGTCGCCACCTCCTCCTCCTCCTCATTCTGAACCTCCTCCTCCAGCACACTTTCTCCTCTCCTCAGGATTCCCCCTTTCTCCCGACACCTTGTGACATTTCATAACATTCCATTTGATAGATGTTTGATATTGTAGTGACATTTATACAATTTTGCCTCATTTTATATTATGCTTGGTTAAGTTTACATGTGTGTGTGTGTGTGTGAGTGCGTGTGTATGCATGTGTGTGTGTGTGTGTGTGTGCATGTGATCACACCTATATGTGTTTAAGATTGTATTTGTTTGGTAGATTCAAAATTTTAGAAAATAAATAACGCAAAAATTAAAAATAAGATTTTTCATTAATATCATCTTTCTCTCTAT
The DNA here is from genome assembly GCA_037126225.1 of Dillenia turbinata. NCBI lineage: Eukaryota > Viridiplantae > Streptophyta > Magnoliopsida > Dilleniales > Dilleniaceae > Dillenia > Dillenia turbinata. The sequence goes on along the minus strand of JBAMMX010000020.1, from coordinate 26,442,698 downwards.
AAAAGTTTCTACTATTATTCCCAAAGTTGTCATGATTTGTAAAAAAATGTATCACTACGGTCATCCCAATAATCATTATAAAATTCAGTACAAAATTCATCCCCAAAGTTTGCAACAGAGATTTTTCATCACTAATTTTTTTCCTTTTTTAAGGTAATGTGTGTGTTCTTTTCAACACCTAACAAAGCCCTCTTGAAGCCATTTGAGTCAACACCACGTGCATCCTCAGTCTTTACAAGCTAAAGCTGTTCACACTTTCGAATTTCTCGATATCTGAAGTTCCAGAAGCTGTTAATTTAAATTAAAGTCTTTTGACAACAAAAGCATAAAAAAATTTACAAAATTAAATGAGTCAGAATTTCAAGATAAATAGCTCAGTGTGTCTCCAAAATCTGTACTGCAAATCATCTCAAAGCAAATGCAACATCGGGGTGATGATAATAAAATCGAACCACCGTCATGATATCACGACACCTCAATCCTCAATCTGATGATTTGAAAAACATAAAGAAAAGGCTTTTACTTGAAATTTTTTCGATACTCTGATATTTTTCACTCTAAAAAAATATATGCTTTTTTAGAAATCACTCTCAATTTCTCGCTCGGCAATCCACACTTGCACTCTGTACACTTACTCACGTAAGTTGGTTTTCTCACACAATACAAGAGAGAGAGAGAGGAAGAGATAGATTAAAGTTGGAGATGTGGGGATAATGGGTGGTTAAAAATGTCCCTACGTGGAGGTTTACACATATTTGGCGGGAGAGTTTAAACCCCATAGTGTTTTTTATTATTATTATTTTAAAGATTTGAACCTTATCATGTCCTATCAAGGCTTCCCTTTTCATTTCTATTATTACATAAGGTGATTTTTTTTGTTTAAACATATGTAACCACGAAGTTATATTAATCTATATAGATGGTAAGGTTCAAACTAAAAATATAATATATTCAAACTTTGTTTATGAATGAGAAATAACACGTGGAGAAAAATGTTACAGTTTTTCAAAGTGTGGAAAATGCTATATAGATCCAAACTTGTGGAAAAAAAAATGTTACAAAATTCCAAACGTGTGGAAAAAGCTACACTAAGCCCAACAAAGGAATCATTTAAAGAATGTGGAGTCAAAGTACAATTTAGTAATTTAAAGAGTATTTAATCTCTATCCATGGGGGGTTTACTTAATTTTTCTGTTGTCATTTGTATTTTCTTCGGCTCACTCCAAAATTATCTCAAATTCTCAATATCCAAAATTTTCCACTTTTTTAGTATTTTTAAAAAAAGTCAGAGCCACGAAACTTCCTTCAAACTTTGAGAAGGATTACAAATGTTTTCTTAAAGTTTAATTGAATTTAAAATTGTTTTCATCTTACCCATCTACCATTTTTCTGAGAAATTGCCTTGATGGAGAGATAGGGAGACAGGAGAGGAAAGGAGAGGAGAAAAACTCTTATTTTTCACTTATTATAAATTATTTTGTCTCAAATATAATATACATTTGAAATAAAAAAATAGTTTAAAATATATTATTTTCATATTAGATTAAAATTCTTAAAAATATTATACATTAATATAAAATATTAAAATTCTTAACTATTAAAATATTATGTAAGATAATCCACGCCATATGCAATAGTTTAAAACACAATTGAGTCAACAGCAAGCATAATTGAAATGTGGTGGGGTCAAAGTACAATTTAGTAATTTAAACATTTTAAAAGAATCTATCGAAAAATTTTGAAACTTTTTAAATACACTCCATTCATATATAATATATATTCGTTGCCATTGAAGATCCTCAAAAAAAATTGAAAGAGCAATTGATTGATCTAGGATTATGGGAATTAGCATGTGGTTTCTGTGGTGGTGTCTCACACTGCTTTTGGTATATAATATCACAAAAAATGGTTCAGCTGTATCTACGTCCACTACCATTATGTGCATTCAAAGTGAGAGACAAGCTCTTCTTGAATTCAAGCATGGCCTCCTCAATGATTTCGATCATCTCTCCTCGTGGGGAAGCCAACAAGAGAAGAAAGAGTGCTGCAAGTGGTTGGGAGTCTCTTGTAACAATCAAACCGGTAACGTTATTGAACTTAATCTGTCCCACATGTCTTTGTATGGTTCGATCTCTACTTCGTTGGTTGGGTTGCACGGTCTAACTGTTTTGGACCTCTCCCGCAATCATCTTGTGGGAGAAATCCCAAATCAAATTGGGAATCTTCATGCTCTTTGGGTTTTGAACCTCTCTTCCAACAATGTCATCGGAGAAATCCCAAATCAACTTGGGAATCTTCATGCTCTTAAAGTCTTGGACCTCTCTTACAATAATCTTGTGGGAGAAATCCCAAATCAACTTGGAAATCTTCATGCTCTCAGGATTTTGTCCCTCTTTTCAAATAATCTTGTGGGAGAAATCCCAAATCAACTTGGGAATCTTTCAACCTTGCATATTTTGAGTCTTGGCATCAATCGTGGTTTAAGTTCAACCAAACTTGAGTGGCTTTCAAGTCTTTCACAGTTGTTCTACATTGACCTGAGCCATATTAACCTCACTACTGCCTTTGATTGGCTACAAGTAGTTATTACTCTCCCATCCTTGACGACGTTGCACTTGGACAATTGTTCACTCCTAGACCCGCTATTTCCTCTAACTCCATCACATTTTAATTCTTCCAAAACACTTAGGGAAATTTCTCTTGGTCAAAACAATCTAAATTCTTGTTCCATATTCAATTGGTTGTTCAACTATAGCAACACGTTATCATTTGTTGATATTAATAGCAATCAGTTGGATGGTACACTTCCAGACTTTTTTGGAAACCTGATCTCCCTTGAATTCCTAATTCTCTCTGAAAATCAACTCCATGGTCGGATTCCAAAATCTTTTGCAAATATGAGCATCTTAATTGAGTTAGATTTGTCCTACAACAATCTGACTGAGATTATAGAATTTCCATTATTCATGGAGCACTTGATTTTAAGATCTAATCAGTTGACTGGGAGTATACCCAAGAGTATTGGAAACATTTCCACACTTGCATATCTTGATGTTTCCCAGAATTTTTTGCAAGATACATTTCTGAAGGCCACATGTCCAATCTTTCCAACTTGAAACAATTGCATCTGTCTCACAATAATTTGTTGATCATCACCATCAATTCCAATTGGATTCCGCCTTTTCAATTGTATAATCTGGATTTGAGCCATTGTAAGGTGGGTCCTGATTTCCCCAATTGGTTACGAAGGCAAATCCATCTAACTGAACTTGATATCTCTAATGTTGGAATTCAAAATTCAGTTCCTAGTTGGTTTTGGGAGGAACTTACTCCTCAGTTAAGTTATTTGAACATGTCTGGAAACCAAATATGGGGCACCATTTCAAGTTTAGCTTTTCAATCTATAACTTTTCAGGATTTGACTTTCACTTTGGACTTGAGTTCTAACCACTTTGAGGGTCAGGTACCAGCATTTCATGCAAACTCCACCTATATAGATCTATCCAACAATCAGTTTTCTGGACCTCCTCACACCCTGTGTCTGACTAAACTTCTCATGTTGGAAATGCTTGACCTCTCAAACAACTTATTATCAGGAGACATTCATGGTTGTAAAGCAAGTTTTCCTAACTTAACTATGCTCAATCTGGCAAACAATAATTTTTCTGGTAAATTTCCAGATCTCATAGGTTCATATTGTCAACTAGCAAGTTTGCATTTGGAGAACAACAATTTTACAGGAGTTTTGCCTTGCCAATTGCAGAATTGTGAGAAGCTAAAAGTGATGGACCTGAGAAAAAATAAATTTTCGGGAAAGATACCTACGTGGATAGGACAAAACCTATTAAATTTGGTTATTCTAAGCTTACGTGCTAATAACTTTGATGGAAGCATTCCAAGTCACCTATGCAATCTGGCCAAACTTCAGATATTGGACCTCTCTTCAAATAATTTCTCTTCTTCCATACCATCATGCTTTAGCAATTTTACTGCAATGGCTCACTTTGGGAGTTCGGATTTAACCATTAATATCAACACCAATATAAGGGTGATTGACTATTATGGATCTCATGCCCCTCTGTATCCTAAAGGTGATCCTAAAAATGATGTGATAGCACCAGAAAGTGTGTCTTATGCCACTCTGTATCCTAAAATTGATTATACATGGCTAGCACTGAAAGGTGGGGAATTTCTATACAGAAACACTTTGGGACTAGTGAAGGGCATCGATTTATCAAACAACAAATTAAGTGGGGAGATTCCAAAGGAAATCACTGGTCTTATTGGATTGATTTCATTGAACCTTTCAACAAACAATCTAATGGGACAAATCCCTTCCCAAATTGGTCAGATGCAACAGTTAGAATCTCTCGACTTATCCAGAAATAAGTTGTACGGACCCATTCCACCAAGCCTTTCTTATCTGAATTTTCTAAGCTGCTTGGACTTGGGAAACAACAATTTGTCAGGTAGAATTCCTAGAAGCGCTCACCTAGACACCATCAATCTTTCTGCATATGAGGGGAACAAGGGACTTTGTGGGCCTCCACTCACAAGTTATTGTCCAGGAGACAAAGTTGCTGAAAGCCCATCTGATGCCGGTAGCAATCATGATGCAGATGCACGGGAAGAGAAGGATGAGATAATTAGTTTGGGGTTCTATGTTTGTATGGTGTTTGGATTCATATTTGGATTTTGGGGAATGTTTGCGACTTTACTGGTTAAGGATTCTTGGAGAAATACCTGTGTTATGTTTTTAATCAGTGTGAAAAATGAGATTCATGTGCTAGTAGTTGTGAGTATGGCCAGGTTGAAGAGGTGGATCGAGGTCCAAAGGGTAAGAAAACTATTCAACCCATTTCTTTTATATCATTCTGAAACTTGCATTACACCTGTCATGCAGTAATATTAAAGACCGGCTCTTTTGTTTTCAGGATCAGCTGCAACAGAGTAGTGCGTGATTTGGCGGGCTTGGCTTGTGTATCACAAGTTCATTTATAAATGCTCATGGTGAAGATAAGAAAAATTAGGACAACTTTTGACAGTCATCGTGTTCCCTGCAATTGGTTGTAAACTTTGAAGGCACTCACAAGTTTTTCTTGCACGAAAAACTTTCTCTGCTTGCATGATTTTGTGCATTTTTTTCTCAGTTTCTCTCACAGTTCTCCAAGGCAAAAGTTTATGATCTTTTCTTTTCCTGGCTACACCAATTCACTATATTGGTGTGTCTGTTGCCAGAACTAAAATTATAAATATTTGTTATATTAAAAAATTATTAATAGATCTGAAAATTAGTATTTATTGATTATAAATTTATGTATGATTTTATTGTCAACTATCTTCTTGCCTTATTTTTAAATTTTTTAAAATTTGACATGACCTGTATTTTTGTCCGTATCAGTATCCTTTTCATGTTTGTATCTATATTTCTTATGATTCGAAAAATATAAACTTTAATGGTGCCTTTGATTCACCATTAATAGTTAAAATTTTCCCTTCTCTCACATGCGTTCGTATGAGCCTAAGTTTCAATATTAATGTAATTTAGTAGCAAAACAAAAGGCAACGAGCCACCACATTTATGAACCTGTTTCCCAAGTATAAACATGTCCAAAGTAATTAAAAAAGAAAAAAGATCTATGCTTTTACGTTAAACCTAGAAATGCATTAAACAATGGAATCAGAATTTCTAATTCCATAGAAAAATCCGAAGGATAAATTCCCAACTTTTATAGTATTTTTTTATGCGATAAGACAAGTTTGAGTTGGAACGAATGACAAAAAATTGTACTTATAACGGAATTTTCGGACCTATTACCTACCCATAAATATTTTCTGTGCATGATATCTAATTCTAGGATGTCTGAGTGGTTTCATTATGGAAAAATATAATATTATTTTAAAATTAGGTGTGCATAAAATAAATCGCATGCGATACTTTTTGATCATATATCCACTACAAGAAAGAGACCTTTATTAGCAATAAAAAACAGCCGATAAAGACCCCAAAAATTACTGACAAAGATTGTGAAATCTTCTCCGACAGTCAAAATTTTTGCTGCCGATGGTCACACTGGTGAAAGTCTATACCAGCAGCCATGTAGCCACTGGTATAAGTCTGGACATTTGCCAGACGCCGGTATAGGCCAAGGGCAACGCTAGCGGTCAAAATACACTAACTGTCGTCATTCGTTGAATCTATGCTAATGGTCATAAAAAAATTGCTGGTATAAAATGAAACTATACTTATGGTTAAATGAAACTGTTGGCATAGACCAAATTTTTACTAGTGGTTTTATGTAGTCATTGGTATAGGTATATATTTATCGGTGGTTTTTTAATTAAAATCGGTGCCTCTATTATCCGCTGTTATCGATGTACCTTTACTAGTCTTTTTTTTCCGCCAACAAAGAGCGATCAATATCAGCAGTTTTAGCGGCTGCCGGCAAAGGTAACCGCTAGCAAAGCTTTTTTTTAAATTTAACTAAGCAAATGTCCCGGCACACTTTATAAATGATAAGTGTCCCTCCGGGGACATCCGATAGATGATAAGTGGAACTTAAACAGAAGAGTAATCAATTTTTGTAGTTCCAAATGACAAGGGCGAGACAATAGGAAAGGTATTGGAGTCGTTTATGCTTGAGTGATTACTTGAGAACATATTGACAATTAGCATTGATGATTCAAGGTACAATGATAGTGTGTAACACCGGACAAGTCTGATGTTTGATTTTTCTTTTGAAATAAAAAATCTAAAAATTTTTATATTTTATTTTATTTTATATAAGTGTATGGGAAATAATCAATAGAAATATGAAATTCTACTCTTGAAGTTGTTCAAAAAATTCATCAAACATTTGATCGGTAGAAGTTTTAAATTTTAGGTGATCGGTTAGTAGAGTATTGGCTTGTTCGGTGGAGACTACTCCTGGAAGATTATGATCTCTAGACCATTTATTTGTTTCTATCGTTCGGTATATTACCGTCAGTTATAATTGAATTCTCAATCGGTAGCTACGGACCAGTGACTTTATCATATTTCTCAATATTCTTGGCATTGGACACTTTCATAGACCCATCGGTAACCGTCGGTTATTTTACTAATTAAGAACTCCGATCGGTATTTTATTCTATTTCTTCTGTTGGTATATCTGTTCGATTTATGATGTTTACTTTATCAATTTTTAAAATTCTTATTCGATATATTAGATTTCCATTTAAATTGATCTTAGTTTGTTGATGATCATTTTAGTCGACCGCCTAATTCAATCGGCACATATATATATATATATATATATACACATATTTATTTACTTGTTTATTTAATTATTTATTTTCTTCTTTTTCTTTCCATCGATTGATACAGTGTCCTTTACTGACCAAACACCTCCATTTTATACACCACCGAACGTCAATTCTTACAATATCTACCAAACAGTACCCAAATTTCTCTATGGCACGCGTACCGAACGGCTTGCACACCCATATCACCTCAACAAATTCTTTAATTCAATGAATTCTTCCCATTCTTTACGTGACTTCCATACATGGGGAGTTGAACCCAATGAATTCTTCCCATCCTTTACGTGACTTCCATACATGGGGAGTTTAACCCATAACTGTGAGTTATTAAAAAGATTTTATCCATTAAGCCATTTAATTACTTCAATCATTATGTGCAAAATCTATATTATATTTCATATTTTGGGTTTTCCACTCATGTATTTTCATGTGTAAATGTAACCCATCAGTGGAGTATAATTTTTTTTATACATTGTGTTTGAATAATTGCCTATTTCTGTTTGATAACTGATGAGCATTGACCCAATCTCATTACCAATCAACCAATTCCCAATAAATACTTAAATCCATTAGCTTGAGTTTTAAATTACCAAAAAAGACATGCTGGACTCTTGGGTGAGATAGGAGGGAATGAGGATAATTAAGTAAATGGGAGAAATGAGCTATGAATAAAAAATAGTGGGAGAGATTATAGAACCCACGAAGGCCAAACTTCATTTCTTTTCCTTTTTCCTTCTTCCTCTCGGTGCACATTTTTTTTCTCTCCTTACTTCTATCAAAGACCAATCAAAACATCACAAACCCACACTTTAAAAGTTCTAAAACTCATAACCCAACCTCCAACAAGAAAAACTAGTGTGAGATTTGAAGTTTTTTTGGGAGGAAAGAAGTCTAGGGTTTAACGATGGCTAGACTTGTTTTGAAAATGATGACAAAATTCTAGGATCTGGACAGAACGATCAAGGCTAGATTCTTGCTATTGGAAAAAATGGGAGTAACTACCCTCCCTTACATTGTGAGTGGATGGTCTATTGTGGTTTTAATGAGCAAATTGTTTGAAATTTCTTTACAAATGATTTTGAATAAATTTTCACATGATTTATTGAATTGATTTATGATCGTGGGAAGTCTAAAATGTGAATTTGTACTTAATATGCATCCATCATGTTTATAATTGAAAATGTGTCATGTAATTATTGGATATTTGATTTATAAATGCTACGTTTATAGCTTGGAAATTGATAATTGAATTTTGATACATTGATTGAAAAATTGAATGATTGTGAAAATGAGGTATAGTGAAAATGGCTATAGTCATTCCCCCATAGAGCGACCCGACGGGGTGACATGGTTCAGCAATGGATTAGATTAGCAAGGGAGACAGACGTGACTCACTCCGCTGTATGTCGTACTGGATCTGAACGCACCCTAGAGAGGTACGATTCAACGCCAAGGAAGGGGGAAAACAATATTTTGAGATATATAAAATGAAAACCCCTTGACGAGCTTTCGTTTGGATTCAGCCAAACCTAGTACGATAGTGTTTTCATAAAAGGACCCCATGATTTTCGGAAAATATAAATTGTATGGACACAAATGTTTGCTGAATTATCTTGACTTACTGAAATATCTTATGATCATCATCATTCAATTTATCATTTCTATTCAAATCCCTAATAATGGGTTTTGATGCTATGATTTGGATTTTCTAAGAGGTAGACGCATGTACTATTGCTTATGTCATATACGTAATTTTGCATTTCAAGATTAACATCCATGACAGATTAACATTAGGTATAAAATCAAAAGTTCATTATATTCTCAATCATCACCTATAGTGCTAATGTATCACTATCACGAATTTAATTTAAAGTAATAAAAATCTATAAATTATAGGTAAGAATTACTTAGATTCTTCCAATCTAAAATCTCTCACTTAAATATACTAAGTATTTAAAATAACATTTCAATTTTGGATGAAAATTATCAGATTCTACCAATCCAAAATTTTCATTCAAGAGAGAGACCTTATAAGTCTTTTTGCATTCATGATCATCAATAATGAATATAACTAACATATATTCGAAAGAAATTAAAAATTTTGAAATTTTATCTATTATATGACCATAATTCTAATCAAACATTCATTACATGAAAAAGAAAAGTATATGAATGAATTGTCTAATTCAGGAAACATCCATTCGTGATATCATATTTACAATTCTCTTAAATAGTTTATCCCTAGGAGTAAACCTCCTTACAGCATATGGGGAACTATTTATATTTTGGAAAAGTCTTTTCTTCACTTTGGTCTCTATTGCTTGGTATTCCCGCTTATCTATAAGCAATGGCCTCACGTCATCATGCATCATATTCCTATTCTCGACAAGCAGCTCATCAACCATATTAACCTAAAATGGAGGCAAAGAATTACTTAGTATATACACGTCAACCCCTAAAAAAAATGACCAAACTAAATAAGTTCCAAGTGTTTCTGCTCCATGATCTCCAAATGATCTGGCAAAGAATGAACTGGGTCTATTTTTTACATCAACATTTGACCCAACTTCATTAAACGCTCTAAACTTTTCAAATCTCTTTCCCTTCCCCAGAGGTCCGAAAGTTCTCCAAGAATACATCCGATTATCATCATTTCCTTATAAATGGGAACAATATTAGATTAGGCACATAGTCAACCATAATATTATAATAAATTTAAAAGACATTTTCTTTAGACGAGATACTCAAATTCTCATTAATTTTTATGTTGAAAAAACAAAATTTTCAAACATAAAAAAATTGAGCATAAAGCAAAAGAGTATAAATAATTTATATTTAGGTAGCCAAAATTAAGGAAATAATTTTTTAGTCCCACAAAATTTTTTTCAGAATTTTCAAGAATAGAAAAATGATTTTTCCATAATTTTATAACAATTATTGATAATAAATCAATAAATAATAATTTTCAACTATGGAAAATATATTAAAATTCACAGAAAATCTAAAATAACTTTATAGACTCATTCAAAATTTTTCAGAATTTTCCATATTGAAAAAGTATTTTTTATAATTTTCTAACAATTTATTGATTTAATAATGAATAAATAATATTTTTCATCCTCAAAAAATAAATTATAAATCACAAAAAAATAATAATAAATATAAAATTTATTTTGATAAAAATTGAGGCTAAAACCAGTCCTTCACGCGCTCCTATGCACCCATGGACCTAATTGTCATAAAATAAACTCTGAAAAACTTTTCACTCATCCGCGGTGGCACGTGAAGGTTAGGCGTCGTCTTCCCGGCGGATCCGTGTCACTAAATTTTGATTACCCCCCTATTTTAATGTCTCTGAATTTAATGGTGGTTTCGGATTTTCAATCAACATCTTTAGCATGGGGGGTGGATTTCACTTGCCATGACTGAGAGTGGAATTTACATTTTTTACACTGTTCATCTTATTTAAATTTCCAAATTTCGAACAAATTTTTGACAGACCTTATCTTTCTCAATTTTTAATCATATTTTACAATATTTATATGGTTGGAAAGTATTTTTTATAAAAAATCTAAACATATAAATTTCATTTCACAAAACTTAGTATTTTAAAAGTTATAGGTATATTAATTTTCGAATAGGGTTTATAATATCTTTTAATATACGAAACCATTGCATGCGAAATTTTTTAGATCAAATCAATATCTCATAAACATGCTATAGTATAAAATTGAGAGTATTTCGATAAGCCAATTTCAAGATGGCATTATAGAACCTCTAAGATCATGCATGGTATTGTTTTTAATTTTTTTTTAAATACCCAAATGAGATAGAAAATAACCCATGCATGTTCTGATACCAATGAAGATTTTCGTATAAATTTACAAAAAATAATTTCAAGCGAAAATTACCCGAATCGAAATTTTGGTTGGATCACTTAGCTCTTTGATGGATGAGTATTCTAAACCGAAAAAGTTGTCATGTAAATTAGATCATCTCTTAGTTTTCATAATCCAAATACCACCTTATGAATGTAATGATCATCAAGTGCAAAACCTCTCTCTTCTCTATGTCTCATTCTCTCCCACTTGGGTTTGGTTTGTTTTGTTCATTCACAAAAATGGCAACGTGCCATTTTCGATTTTGGCTCTTCCCGTAACCTTTTTTACGATGAGAGAATAGAACTTCATTTTTGTTTTCAATCATTGTAATAACAAAATGAGAGAAAGAGAGAGAGAGGGCAGTTATCATGGGGAGTGGGGGTTATTCTCAATTAACCACCCCTCCCCCATTTTTACGAATTCAAAATGAGGGGGCGGGTCTACCCTCATGGGCGGACCCCCCGCCCCTTGTACTAACAATCAATAATCATTCTTTTTGAGGAAAAAAGTATAATTATTTGTAATTTGATATTATTGTTGAAGTTTCTTTTTCAAGAAATTAAGAAATACTAAGCAATAAAAAAAAATATGAATAAATTTATTTAAAAGTGGGTCAACTATAGGAGGTCTTGGGGGTCTACTCCGACTCACCGGCTAGTCTCAAAGGAGAGGGCGTTAATTTATTTATATTTCCGGTTTTAATTATTTAATTGTTTTTTTGGTGTATATAATGGAACTCGACATCGAATTTATTACAATAGGAAGGAGGAAGTGCCACTTAAATTAAAACTCATTGGTTAATTATTTAATTGTTGATGTAACATATTCCAACTAAAAATTTTATTTAAATTTTAAGGTGAAAACAACCATTTAATCCAGAAAAGGTGAAAGAATTCAAACAATAAAGTTTATTTCTCCACTGGACCAACAGTTATAAATAGATAGTTTGGTTTAAACTAAAAATTTAATGTATTCAATTTTTGTTTCTCAATAAGAAATAAGATGGGAAAGTGTTACAAAGTTTAAATGGTGTGAAAGACGCTATAAAGCAAAGGTGTGAAAAATGCTGTAAAGCTCCAAGCGTGCGGAAAATAATGTTATAAAAATTCCAAACGCGTGGAAAAAGCTACACTAAACTCAACAAAGTAGCCCACCTTTTCTCATTGCACTCAATCTTTTTAGATGTTGGGTTTGAGATTATCATCCCATCCCCTCACTCTTACATGATCTCAACTTATTTCAATTTAATGCATACGTATTACGATCCATTCAAATTTTCAAACTATGCAAAATTCCAAACGTGTAGAAAATGCTAGGGAATTGAATGACTTGGGACATTTTTGAGGAAGACTTGGACTATCATTAGAAATCCATGCATGTGAGAGTGATTGATGTTTAAAACACCAGGGAAACCATGACAAAACATGAACAGATGTCCTCAAAAAGAAAAAGAAAAAAAAAAAAACAAATTACTTATTTACGAAGAAAGGTAATTGATGATACGGGGCTAGAGGCCCATGATCACACAGTTGATGACCATCAAAGCCCAAAGTTCTCTGGGCTTATTAAGGCTACAACCAAGCCCATGGAAAGTCGAGCTCCCACTTGGTCATCAACCGAACCTTTGAGCCTTTAGGCTTTCCAATCTCTCGGTCCCCTCAGCTATTATGGAAACAATTCCTATCATGCAACGGATCTAAATTTTAAGGTAAAAAATCTTGACAAAGTTTATATTTTCTTTAATCTGACACAAATCTACTATGATCTCTCTCGATTAAAAAATAAATCTCTTAACAGCGAAAACTCCTTTGATCTCCACAGTTACAACTACAATTTTCCCGTTTCAGAGTACTTTGAATCTACAGAAAGTCTATGACTACAATTTCTATATTCTCGAAAGATCTTATATGATTTCTCCATAAGATAAATAAGGTTTCTACACCCTAGGTATACGACATTCTCTATGCATGTTATATATATATATATACGAAATAGCGGCAACTTGCTAGGTACGCATCTCTCTCTACACATTGCATGAAAAAACTACATAGGGTCCCTTGCTCTTTTAGTGTTTCCCTCTTTTACCACATTTTTTAATTTAAGTGTCAGAAATTCCTCCGCCAAAGCCACCTTCAATCAGTTTTTTTGCAAGATCCTTTTCTGATGACGAGACAGTAGACATAACCTCACCGATTCCCTACTTAGGCCAAAAGGATGATCTACTATGGAGTCATTTTTAGTTTCAATAGTTTGGTGTCGTCCATCGAAAAGACTGGCTGATTACCTTAAAAGTGATTTACGCCCTGCTTTTCACTCAAATGGACATAAGTAATCTTTCACTCAAATGGAAGACCAAGGATCTCGATGCTTGGTTAAGTTGACCATGAGAAATCATTTGATCGAAAGCTCTCTAAGTGTCTGGTTTCCAGTTTTCTCACACAAGCGTCTTCATGCCAACATTTAAAAGTAGCTACTGGTTTTTAACAGTGAATCTTGTCCATCATTCATACTTTTCTTGTCCTTGCAGCTATTGTTTCAGGTGGGAAGGGCACACCACAAGACAAAATCAAGACACACCACAAGACAAAATCAAGACCCTCCGGGACGTTGGGGTCACGACAGTGGAATCTCCTACAAAAATTGGGTCAGCAATGATTGAAAGCTTCACGCAAAAGGTCCTTGTTAGCTAGTTTGAGAAGTTGAGTTCCTCCATCAAATTTAATGTATTTCTTCCCTCATACAAATACGGCCGTGCCATTTTTTCGCCAGCTTGGATTATGATATCCAGTATAGCACTCCACTGGCATGCTATTCGATTTTCAAATAATGTACTTTGTTGTGGGGTTGAAAAAAATAGACAAAAATACCAGTAGCGACTCATTATAAAGTGCAATTGTAGTAAATGGATTATGAGTTTGCTGTTATTACATAATGTTGATATTCTATGGTCTTATATTATGAGAATGCAATGTCTATGATTCCTCATCTTCCATCATGACCTCGTCATGCCATCTTCTTTTTGTTTTTCTTAGATGGTGATGCCAAATCGTGAAAATAGAACTATAATTGGTTTTGTAATTAAATCAATACCTTTATGCAGCCATCAATGGCAGGATTCAAGTCCTACTCATGCTCTTTAAATAATTCTTCGATTGTTCGATTTGGCACAAATTTTCCCCTTGAAATTAGAATAGATATTAGAAATTATACTATTTTGAGTTGTCACGGATTTATGCAGGATTTGCAAGTTAGACAACATTCAAGAATGATACGTAGGAAAAAAAAAAAAGTAGCCAATAATAATTTGAATCACATTAATAACTACAACAAAGTTGGTCTTTTACAGTCGGTTAGTATTTTGCTTTTTATATTCATGCATTGACTACAAAATATATATTAATTTTTGTAGTTTCAAATGATTTGTAAAATTATACCAAACTAAAAATTTGTTGCTTTCTCAAATAGAATGTTCAAGTGAAGAAAAGTGAGATCAAGCTTTTTTGGTGGCAACGCCGAGGAAATGAGAGATATTTTTCTTCTCAGTTATGGCCCAAGTTGGAGATTGTTGTCCTCTTATCCTCATGCTTGTGTTGTTTGTCTTATTTTGTTCTTTTTACCATATGTGACTTATAGGCTTAAAATTATGCAATGATGGATAATTTTTCTCATATAACTATAAATAAATCAGATTCGAGTCAACTGTTCGAGCTAAGCTACATATTGTATTAATTGTGTCAAGCTATGCTTATCTGAACAATATTTTGTTTTATTTTTTTACCATTCAATGAAATCATTTTTTGTTTCATTACATTGCGAGACTTGAATTCAAGATCTCAAAAAAAGGTCAAAAAAAGGGAGAGGATGATGCCATTTGAGATGAAGCTCATCGGCACCATTCAATGAAATCATTGACGGAATTGCGAATGTAATTAATTGGTTGAATTTTTGTGAAATGAAGGGAGTCGAATTTAATGGAAATACTGTCCATTTGGAATAAACCAATCGAGCAAGTAATATGCATTACTTGAGTCTCACCATTAATTTCTCCATTCATTTTTGTCAAATACTAAACGCTCAAGTAACCAATGCTTCTAATAATTGAGAACTTATAATTTTAAAGTTTGTCGATCAAATATCTCAGGGAGTTCCTGAACAACCCAAGGAGCAAAAAATTACATTTATATTTTAAATTTACTACTCTTCCACAATTTTATAAAATATAAAAAATTTCAAATAATTCATTTAGAGTATATTTCATAATCCAAACTTATCCGGTGTTACACGCATTGACCTGTGGGTTTTTCCGATTTAATTGCACAAATGGTCCATTTAATAGACTGACCCATACACAGTGCGAGTGGCCGGTTGATTTGGTCCAACCAATGAGTCGGTCTGGGTTTAATAACTTGAGAAGAACTCTTTCTTGCATTGATAAAATGAATTATTTGAAATTTGAAACAGGCTTACAACCGGGCACCAGGAGGTTTTATGTACTACATTAGTCTAAACCCACATTTAACACATTCATTGAATGCTAAAAATAACCTATGTTGTACGAAAATTTCTCAATACTATTGTTTTCCCGTTTTGGAAAAGTTTCCTATTTCAAATGTTTCAATATATAAAATTAATTTATATTTTTCATATTTAATAAATTATTTATTTATTTTAATTATATGTCATATTTAATGCTTGCCAAAGAAAATGATGTGTCCACAAACATCCATTGAATGCTAGAAATCACCATTGTGGACACGTCTTCTCGATCATAGCAACAAGCATGCGTTGATTTATGCATGCACTATCAATTAAAGTACTAGATTTTGCATAATTATGCTACTTCTTTTAACGAAAATTAACAGTTTTATTTTATAAAATAAAATTAATGCTTTTTGAAAAATATATAATTTTTACTTGGCTACTTCTTTCAACCATATATTATTGTTAGATAATGTGACTATATCACGCAGCGGAAGAATGAACTTTTTCAGAACCGCAAATAGTTGAGTTCGCAATATATCTCAATCATTAATACAGAAAATTTTAGAAACCACAAATTTTGATCATGAATAACTCGTAGTCGGGATGATAGTCACAAAAATCGAACTATCACCACAGGCCACAACGTCTCAACCCTTAATCTGGTGATTTTAGTGACGATCGGAAAACTCTCAATAATAAACTCACAAATCACTATTGTTTTTCCTAACAATGGTGATAGAATTTCTCTAAATAATAATCCTCTCAAAGGAATTGTTCTCTCACAACTTCTCAATACGCTGAATTGGTTAATTCTCAATTGGGATTCAAATTATAACTCACATAGGACTTGCTAAGAGAGAAAATAGAGGGAGTGGGGATAATGGGTAACTACCCATTATCCCCTATTCAAATTTTAAATTATTTACTTTTGGTATAATTGCCCCTACGTGGACATTTACCAATATTTCTCACTTGCACATGAGAGTATTTTACTTTTGTCATCAGATCATAACTCATGTGATCCATCATGTCACCCTACTGGGCTTTCATACAGGGTTAGATGTCGTGCGACTAGCGAGAATATCTGCAAACAAAAACTTCTTGATATACCTGTTAGGATGATCGAGTAGTTACCGTTAGTATCAAAAGAAACCTTGTTGTACCCCAGATCCAAGATTAATTAGATCTAATAAGTTACTTTTCTCATCAAAAGTAATTCCCAATAAAAATGTTCAACTTTGTAATCACTAGTATGTTCAAATTCCTACATGGATGAATATAAAATACTGGTTGGTAAATACAATACAGCGATGTAACGTCAATTGGTCTTCCTTTTTCCAAACTCGAATCTATCAGTCTCAACTCAGCTGCTTCCCTAAATCTATCTCTCACATCTCAATTTATCTTTTGGACCATCGACAAACAGATTAAAATAGTTAACATTGAATCACGGCCTCAAGAAATAGCCGAAAATAGTAAGAGTACATGAGATTCCACCCAATGAATCTCAAGTCTCACATAGTGGGACTCGAGGATAAATTTCAAGTTATTGTCTCGAGTAATATAACTCCCACTATCCTAAGTCATTTTATCACACGCGGTATGAAATACGTGTCATAGTATTATTCTTACATATCTCAAAAGAGCATATGTCATATTTCTTTAACATTGTGCAGGTATGGGAGTCAGTCCACATATAGGACTTTACTCAGAGATTTTAGAGAGAATATTTCAGAGACAGTATCACAAATTACAAATGATATCTGAGATCTCAAATCTGACTACTTATAGACAACATGGATGTGGGTACGTCCATGTCGGTCATGACGCATATGATCTCATCTTGAACACGTATCAGGACAACTTATATTCTAGTAGGGCTACTCTCAAAGTCTCTTATAACTAAAAATTGTCTTATTCCCGCTCACTCAGAGCTAGAGGCGGTCACTCGTGTGAGTGAGTCGATCTCGTCTGCCTGACATATCTATTATCACATCCTAGAATATATATATGATAATAAAAGCAAATGGATTAAATAAAATATAACATAAATGTGACTGAATAATACACAATAATCATATATTAGAAAAATCTATAAGCATCAATATTGCTAATAAGTAAAAACTAAGAAATACCAAAAAATACCCAAACCCAATGACTCTTTTTGCACTAAAAATGAGTCTCTAGTGATGGATTTGGTGAAAGGGTCAGTCACCATGCCGTGTGTAGAAACGTACTTAACGGTCACTTCATATTTCTCAATGATATCTCTCACAAAATGGTATCTGGTGTCGATATGTTTGGTTCTACTATAAAACTTAGGGTCTCGAGTGTAAACGATAGCGGTCTGATTATCACAATAAATCATTACTACCCTCCACTATCTTTCACAATCCCTAAGTCATCAAATACTCTCCGGAGTCAAATACTCCCCTGAATTACAATTAAGCAAGTCACGAATTCAGCCTCTATCGTAGATAGAGCAACACATGTTTGCTTCTTACTGCTTTAAGAGATGGCTCCGCCATTGAGCAAGAAAGCAAAACCTAATGTCAATTTCGCTTATCCAAATCGCCTCCCCAGTTAGCATTCGAATAACTTACAAAACGTAAATCGTCTCCTCCGTAATACAAGGAGAAGTTTGCAATTCTTTTTAGATATCGAAAAATCTTTTTCACTGTTCTCTAATACCCCTTCCAGGATTTGCCTGATATCTGCTCACCAGACCAACTGCATAACATATATCCAGTTGAGTACACAATATTACGTATATTAGATTTCCTACTGTACTAGAGTAAGGTACTTTACTCATTTCTCTTACTTCTTCTTGAGTTTTAGAACACATTTTTAGACTCAGGCCTTCACCTTTGACGATCGGAGTATTTATGGGATTACAGTCACTCATCTCAAAGCGCTCGAGAATTTTCTTAATATAAGACTCATAAGAAAGAGCCAACGTTTTTCTCGAGCGATCCCTCTGGTATGAACTCTAAGGATGAACTCAGTTTCACCCATGTCTTTCATGTCGAAACTGGATAACAACCATGCTTTAATGGTGATTAGATACTCAATGTTGTTCCTGACAAACATTATGTTATCCACATAGAATGACAGGATCACAAAATAGTTATCGGACCGTATTAAATAGACACAATGATCCTCCTCGACCATTATAAAATCGTAAGATATCACCTCCTCGTGAAATCTTAGGTACTAGTACCTGAATGATTGTTTTAGGCCATATATTGACTTCCGAAATCGACAGACCTTATCCTCTTGACCTATTAGAATGAACCCAAAAGGTTATTCTATATAGATCTCCTCATCCAAACTCCTGTTAAGGAAAACAGTCTTAACGTCTATATGGTGTAACTCTAGATACAAACTAGGGATAATCGCCAAAAGTAAACGAATCGATGTAAACTTGACTACTGGGGAGAAAGTCTCCTCATAGTCAATGTCCTTAGTCTGCATATAACCCTTGGCTACTAGACGGGCCTTATACCTCTCTATCGATCCGTCGGTCTTCTTCTTGATTTTGAGAACTCACTTGTTCCAAACGACCTTTCTATCCTCAGGTAGGCCAACTAGGTCCCAGACTCCGTTTACTCTCATTGATTCTATTTCCTCCTGCATGGTCCGTAATCATTGGTCTTTTACTGAACCCTCAAGAGCCTCTTGTATAGTCCTCGGCTCTTTATTTTCCACAGGAGTTACAATGAGGATCTCATCCTCAATTGGGAAACGACGACAAGGTACATGTCCCTGACTACTCCTACGAGGGAAAGAGCCTCCACACTTTCAGATGGATCGCTCCCACTGGGACCAAGATCCGTAATAAGGTCTTGAATCCCGTCGTTAGGCTCGACTGAGCCACTAGGCTCATCCATCTCATAGAAGATGAAATCCCAATTGATTTCTCCTCTCTAAAGGAAATCATTATCGAGAAACATAGCATCACGAAAATCAATCTCAGTAATAGTGTCGTTCGTATGTTCTCTTAGGAATACATGTCCCTTGGAGTGTTCAGAGTATCTAATGAAGATACACTTTTTTCCTCGCAGGTCTAACTTGCCGTACTGATGCAAGGAATCATAAATACACGCGGTACAACCCGATGGCCTCAAATGACTAAGTTCAGGCTACCTCCCTATCCAAAACTCGTATAGGGTGCTAACTACGAATTTCGTTGGAACACGGTTAAGGACGTAGGTGGCAGTCAATAATGTATCCCCCCAATAGAAGGTGAGTAAATTGGCATGCGCCATCACTGACCTCACCATCTCCAATAGAGTCATATTCCTTCTTTTAACGACTCTGTTCTGCTGAGAAGTAGCATAAATAGTCAACAATCTCGTAATATCTCTCTCAAAACAGAGCACTTTGAACTATTCAGACAGATACTCACACCCCTGATCAGTTCTCAGAGTTTTCACCCTCAAGTCTAGCCGATTTTCAACTTCACTGACAAATCTCCTGAAGTACTATATTACCTCAGACTTGTGTGAGATCAAGTAGACGTAACCGAAATGCATGTAGTCATCTATAAACGTAATGAAATACGTAGCTCCGTTTCGGGCTCTTATATTCATGGATCCGTAAATATTGGAATGGACCAATTGCAATAGAATCCCAGTTTTAATTGTCTTCCTAAATGGTTTTCTAATAACTTTGCCCACAAAGCAAAACTCACACAAGGGCAACTTGACCTTGGTTAGCGGGCCCAATAAGCCACTCGCAACTAACCGCCTCATCCTCTCTTACCCTATGTGGTCAAATCTACTATGCTATACAATCACATCAACCACTATAGTATCAGATACAAAGGCAATAGGCAAAAAAGAATAAATCTCATAATAAAAAATGAAATCCAGTATATAAAGTCCCTTTGGACTAAACCAGAACAAATTAAAGAACTATCATAAGAAATGGAAACTCTAGAGTTTCCCAACAAAACAAAGTATCCTAGCTCGTCAAAACATCGGACAGATACAAGATTCCTCCTAATCTCTGGAGCATATAACGCATCATGTAGATATAGGATTTGGTCACTTCGCAGCAACAGCATGCACATGTCAATCCCTCTCACTTCTACAAATGCTCCATTCCCCATATACAACCTCCTTGCATGGGGACTTAAACGGTAGAACTCCACGTATGCACTCCTATCGCGAGTTACATGGTCCGTGGCTCTTGAATCTACAATCTACAAAAGAGAAGAGTTTGCAAGCATCAGACTAGATGACACATAACTCAAACCATGTAAAGAAGAATGACATACCTTTTGCTCGCCACACTTACATGCGAAATGCCTATGCTTTCCACACACATAGCATTTGACCTTGCTCTCGTCGAGCTCTTTCTTCTTGCGCTTTTTCCCTTTGTCGTCGATCTTGGCAGATTGATTCTTCTTGCCTTAGCCCTTAGCCTTCTTCTCATGCTTGCGCCACTTGTGTTTTACTCCCCGGGAGCCCTTACTCGACTCTACGATGTTAACATGAGCAGAAGAAGACCTAGCCGCCTCCTGATGCTCCTCCTCGAGATCATAGTGCCTACTCACGTCCATGAAGGTACGAATACTCTCAGTATGCCTGAGATAGGTCTTAACCACATCCTAGGAGTCAGGAAAAGATTGAATCACACTTAGTACTTGAAACTCATCAGATATAGGCTCCCCCATACTCTTCAGAGATGTAGTCATACTTGAATATGTATCATATGTTGCTTCATAGTATGATCGGGCCTCTTCTTGTATGTGATGAACTTATAGGTCAACATCCTCAACTTAGGAGCTGACGGGGTGCCATAATTCCCTCTCAGAGTATGCCAAATCGACATTGCAGTAGGATACTACTCATAAACTGGAATCAGCTCATCCAATGTAGTGCCAGGGACAGGATAATTCTAATGTAGTGCTAGGGACAGGAGAAGGCGAGCTCGGGTTTTGCCACCCCCAAGCAACCCAAACCCAGACTACCAACCAAAAACGGTGTGAGAGACATCCATACCGTAATTGGATGACGAAGGGGAACTTGGACAGATCATCTAAGGTGGTACAAGACATGCCCCCATCGGTGATAGATTATCTCACCATGCCAACAGGATAATGGCCAACATAATGAGATCTCATTCCTGTAGTCCCCTTCCTTAATGAAATCTCATTCCAATAGAAATTACCCGAACCATAAATCTCCGCATACCAAAACATCTCACAAAACAAATTCTAAAAAAGAACCACTCTCAGCGGAACCCCCGAAGAAGAAGAAAGGCTTCAATTCTCCGTGAAAAGGAACAAGTACTTATCATAGCTATTTATAGCAGTGGAAAAATAGGCCTTAATTGGTTCAGGGTAGGTGAAATGGATCAGCGAGAATGACCCATCATAAATGGAGAAATTAATTTTCTTTAATTCCCTATGAAGGGGTCGCTTCCGATGAGACACACCCGCAGTCATGACCAGACGGGGGAATGGACTAAGACGAACCTAGCACCCCTATACTTCTGTAATATATTAAGCATGTCTCATAGATCTTTGCTCAAGGTGCTTCTTTACCAAGAAGGCTATGAGTCGGGGGCAAATGATAGGATATAACCCAAAACCCAATTCGAAAAGGTCAGTTCCAATAGGGCCGATGTAGGAGGCCCACAAAGGACAGTTATCGTCTGACTTCAACTGTTTTCTATGACAATCCACCAAAGGGTCTTAGTCGCCCAAATATTTTGAATGATAGGGGCTCAGTCGCCCCACTTACCGAACAAAAGTAACCTCCACGATCGGGTATATGATTACTTGTCTACTGAACGAACGAGTACCGAAGACCCTCCATCGGCCAAATGACTGGTCAATAGTCAGCAGCTCTGACGATACTAAAGGAAGGTCGAACTCCCGATGGCTCTGGTATCTCACCTACAAACGATATCTTTAGGATCTTTCAATTAAGGAAACAAAAGTTCTCATACGATGAAAATCATGATTAATTCGGAATATCAGACTTCTGAAATTCTCGGATCTGTTCGATAAGAAAAATAGAGTTGAAGCACTCTAATAGCATACGACTCTTGCAGGTATAAGATATCATAATACCTTTCAAATCAGGTACGCTCCCTAAGTTTTACATATTGGACACTCTAATAATAGGGAATCTCTCCCTCATTGAATTCTCAATCTGTTTTTTTACATTCGAAAACTACTTTTTTCTGATTTGAGCATCGGAATCTCTCCGCCGAAGTATCCTCTGACAGGTTTTGCAGGTCTCATGTCTTTTCGACAATAACCGTTCGAGTCAACAAGGAATCGATATTTATGGAGTCACAACCAACTTCAGACAACTTTTATTTCCAATCCAAGCATTCATGCATGATGTCCTTAGTCAAAAAGGAGTTATACTCCTTTATAACTATACCTTTCTTTGCGGAAAGTTGGAACCAATGCTTGCTCAACTATAGCAACAAGCAGCAAGGGTGTGTTGATTTTTGCATGCACTATCAATTAAAGTACCATATTTTGTATAATTATGCTATCTTTTTTTTCCCCAAAAATTAAGAGTTTTCTTTTTAATTAGCTTTATAGATAGTTTGGTTTAAATTAAAAATGTAATATATTCAAATTTTGTTTCCCAATAAGAAATAGTGTGAAAAATACTACAAAGCTCCAAATGTGTGGAAAAAATGTTACAAAAGATCCAAACCTGTGGTACACTAAAGCCAACGAAGTAGTCAAAAAGTAAATGAGTCGGAAAAGTAAAAGCAATTGAAATGTGGTGGAGACAAAATAAAATTTAGTAATTTAATCTAATTTATAGTTTATTTATCCAATATTGATCTTTTTCTTAAGAAATAAATTATATTTTAAAATATTTTAATTTTTTTAAAAGCAAATTATAATTTTTAAGAAATGAATAATATTTTAAAATATAATAATATTTTTTATTACATCAAATCATAGACAAATTGATATGATCGTGATTGTTGGGAATTCTCTTTACATAATCATCCAAAATTTTGGACTTGGGAAGTTGAGTAGACTACTTTGTCGGCACATTAAAAGCAAAAGTTGCCGAATGGTGAGACACAGTGATCGGCGGCTAGTCAACTTGATTCCACCCATTCTAGCAATCACTTCTAGTCAAATTTAATTTATTTAATTTATTCAAAAATTTTATATTAGATAATCAAGAAAGCAAAAAACGAACAAAAGAGAGAATTAATACACCCTAAAAAAGGGAGGGAGAGAGAGAGAGAAGAAAATAAATAGACCCAGAATAATTTTTTTTTTAAAATAAATTCATTTTGTATAATGGAGCATTTATTTTAATTATGAATAAAATACAATTCACTTGAAATTTAAGTTGCTATATTATTATACAAAAAGAAACTTTTCAAAATTGCAAAAAAGGATATGCATAGATTTAGGAATAAAGCAACGTCAAGAAGAGTGCTTCCATCTCATATTCTTTTGTTATTGAAATTTATAGAGTTTTGTTAGAGATTACAATATTAGGATTTGTAAATGATGAAAATTGAAAAAAATTAAAAATGAAAATTTTATATAGATTTAATTAGTATGTAGATGATGGAATTGGAATGTACGTTCATGGATTTGAGGAATTAAGATTATGCTGTATTGAGAGAAATTCACAAACCCTAAAAGTGAATGTGATTTTATATTAAAATTGTAGTTATGATCTTATGTTAAGACATTACAATCCGAGAAAGTTTTTTTCTAGAAATTGATTGTGAATTGGGAGTGCTCATTATCCTAAGAGATGAGTAGATAACTATATTGAATATAAATGATAAAATGCTTTTAAATTATGATTTGTAAATTGAATTTTGAAAGGAATTTGAAATGAATTTGAAATACTTTATGATTCTGGTGTGTCCAAAATAAAATATTGTTAAAATCCACGATTCTTTTACTCGATCATTGAATTATTGCATTATGTCACAATAGATTGAATTATTACATCATCTTATAATAGAACTTTAATTGTGAATCATGAAATTGCTCTCCCTCCTACATGGGCATAAATTTGAATGATGAAATGAACATCTTGTAACTGGTGATAGGAAAAAGACTATAGTCTAAGTTTTCTATAGATCAGACCATTGGAACGGCGTAGTTAAGGCTGATTTGATTTAAAATTAAAAGATTGGAGTAAGTGGGATAGAGAGCCAGTCAAACCGACTGTGATAACATGGTGTCATCCCATGAAAACTTTGGACCAACGCCAAAAAAAGGGGAATATTTTACGAAAATTATAAACAAAAACACTTGGTGGATTTTATCAATGACCATTAATAGAATAGTAGTTTGAGGCAGACCCCAAAGAAAATTTGAAAAGAAAATTGAAGGTTCGTTGTTGATAAATAACATATAAGTCATGGCAGATTGATTTGAACTTATTTTATACAAATGATTTCATTTATCACATTGAAATACATTTTGATATACTTGTTTGGCATGACCATCTTTATCTCTCATTCATATTCAACATGCCATAACATTCCATTCATTGAGTATTTTCATACTCACCTCCTCTTTTCCTAATTTTTCAGAAGAAATCTAGATTGAAGGATTTGACTTTGACTAGTGCTGCCTTGAAGAATTTCTTTTGGTTATTCTCCAATAGGTACAAAATATAAATATTATTTTTGAGAACTATGTTATAAGGAATCATGAAAGGATAATTTTTTACATCTTATATGTTTGGATTTATTTACTGGGACATTTGGGATTATTTGATGAATTGTGACCATATGTAGATTTTGTAAAAATGGACTGATTGGAATTTGTTTGGATGGACGGATGGGTCTATGAATGATTTAAACTTTATTTTAAAATTTTTGAAAAATTAGAATGCTTTGAGATATCACGGAACACGAAGTGAGGTTCACTCGTATTTCGGAATAACGTGGCAGTTGCTACATGCTCAACGAGAGGGTCGGGTTATGACAAATTTATTTTATTTTATTTAGTTTTTTATATTATAATCATATATGAATATATATATAACATATATTAATATATGTTATCGAGTTATTCGATAAATTTTCGAATCTAAAATTCTATTACTTGAGCTTGACTCAATTTCAGTCAAAATCGAATCAAGTCGAGCTATTAATTGAGATATTCGTGAGCTGCTTGAACTCGACTTGATTCCTATAACAGCCCTAGGTGCGTCCATTCTCAAATTAAGGTGCCAAATGAGTTGGTTGTTGCGGATCGATTCAAGACTGATAGGGTCATTGGTCAAGAGTAAGACAGATCGCCAAATGAGTTGATTTTTTGTTTAATTAATTCATTGTATTTGGACAAGTCTCCCTGCAATGACTTGGTTGGACTACTTAATGAGAGGGGTCTTTTTAGATCCTTCATTTTCTTTTGTAAGAAGACATGACCTATCCATTTTGTTACCTATTGGCTTTACCTGATCAAATATCCCTTACCATGCATTACTTCTATTTCCAATCCCAACAGTTATACATTATGTCCTTAGTCGAAAAGTAATTATTCTCCTTTCCAACTATACCTTCCTTTGTGGAAACTTGGAACCAATACTTGCTCAACTATAGCAACAAGCAACAAGCACGCGTTGATTTATGCATGGACTATCAATTAAAGTACCATATTTTGTATAATTATGCTCCCTTTTCCCCCCAAAAAATTAATAGTTTTTTTAATTAACCTGATGGGATATAACTCTAGGCCCAATTTGGAAGAGCCGACACCAACAGGGCCCACTCATGAGACCCACAAGGGATAACTATCGATTGATGTTCAATATTTTATATGATTATCTACTGAAAATCCTTAGTCGCCCAAATCTCTAACGAAAGGGGCTCAGTCTGTCACGTCCCGAACCGGGAATCGTAAATAGCCGCCCGTTGCCCTGGATGCCGACTGTATTTTTATAGAAAATCGGACAGAACCTCCCCATAAATCGAAGGTCTCCCATATACAATTAAACCTGTGAACCTGTCTAAATGAAAATCATCATGTAAATTAAACCAATGGCCATTCCAGCCTCTCCAAAACAATCCACCAAATCTCACAACCGACATCCAGACAACGCAAGGCTAACAAATCAATAATAGTCCTAACCACAGACCTCTACTGTCATGCCCAACTAGAGCATGAGCAGCCGCTACATCGAGCGGACCTAAATTTATACAATTATATTATAACTTCCCAAGTTAACACTTTAAACATTTACAAATTTCTCAATGCAAGTGAAATATGAGAGTTTCGCAAACAAAGTAAGAAATTCATATTTTCAATTAAAACTTAAATATGTATACGGTCAACTACGAACCTCAATATCAAGACCACGCAGGGTCGACATAAAGTAAGAAATTCATATTTTCAATCAAAACTTAAATCTCACCGTCGTGAGTCCAATCCACCAACAAGCTATCATTCCTCTAGAGCCAAATGCGTCGCCCTAGCACCATAATTCTGTCTGGGGAGAGAAAGAGGAGGGGTGAGTACTCAGGGAAGAATACTCAGTGAGTGAGTGGGTCAATGCAATCGTGTAATATGGGGTGTAAAACTGGAGTGTCAAAACATAAGTATACAAATCATATTTCAAATCATTATGCTTTTTATTTCAACAATATATCATTAGCACGCATTATCAAGTCAAATATGCATCCAAAGCACTGTCAATAAAATCATAGAGTTGCCAGCCAAAAATGTCCCGGCAGAGGTCTACCACGACTTATGACAGGCACACCGGGGGTGTTATATGCGATTTTTATTTAAAGTGCTCTCTACCCCGGCGTTGGCGACGAACCCCGTCCAGGTTCTAGACTTGGAGAGTGTATCCAAATCCTCCCCCTTTCGGGTTCAACCTGACTAGTACC
Organism: Dillenia turbinata; assembly: GCA_037126225.1. Classification (NCBI taxonomy): domain Eukaryota; kingdom Viridiplantae; phylum Streptophyta; class Magnoliopsida; order Dilleniales; family Dilleniaceae; genus Dillenia; species Dillenia turbinata. The sequence continues at coordinate 26,415,168 of JBAMMX010000020.1, read as the reverse complement.
TTGTCGTAAATATACTCTCGATAACTCGTGGGATACCCTAGGCCTAGGCATATCCGGATGCCACCCAAGCGCCTCTCACGGTGTCCTTCGTAGCTACGGAACAATACATACCAAAGCCCTTAAGGCCGAAATCAATATCATATCAAACATGTACCGTAAATCAGGTTCACAAACCAAATGCATCATATAGCATAAAATGACACATTTTACATTTCAACCACATGGATGCATATTTTCATAATTCAACCAATTTTTTTTTAGACACTCCATCGGTTCACAAAAGTCAGTTTCAAAACCAGTCAAAACATTTCAAGCACACGATAAATCATGCTCATTTATCAAACTGTTGTAAAACATGGTTTACATATTAAACGAAAACATTGAAATAAATCTCACTCACAGTATACGGGAGGGTCAATCACTCCCTACAATGCACAACAAGTGTCGAAACTGTGCTCCCCTCGATCGGTCTCCAAGCAAGTCACTACAATGACAAAACACAATATGTGTATATATGATTTGTGCTACATATTTCAAAAGCCACTATGTTAAATTTATACTTTTAATTAATTCTAGGATTAGGACTTAGGGTCTCATAGCTAGGCTTCATATGTGCACAAGTGCTGTCCCCTTTTCATCACCAAATATAAATTTCAATTCCTCATTTCTGAAGGCACACAATTCAACCCATAAGCTCTAAGGTTTCCCATACCTTCCTAACAAACAATGCCACTTTAAATCATCCAAAACCACCCCTTTCACACCCTATCAAAGGTACAAAATTAAATCAACACAGTGTCATCTTCAACCATCAAGATCATCATTCATACATATACAACTCAAAATTTACATAACCCTCTATTTTCAAATCTCTTTAATGTTCTCAGTCAAAGTAAATACACACATTTACACTCCAAATTCTTACAAACTTCTCTCTTTCGACATACTTACACAACACATATATAACAACTATACAAGGATACATATTTACTCTTTACATATGCTTTGCATTCGGAAATATCGTTTTCAACTCACAAATCATATTAGCATAATCCATCCTCTTGGCCAAGGTTCATACACACACTCATACTCATATACCTTTATTCAAATCTCTTCTTCAACACCAATACACACATACATTTTCTCATACATGCACATACACATATTCTTCTTTTCCATTTCAATCAATACACATACATCATTCTCTCCCTAACACTCTACACATCTTTCAACTTCATCTCCACCAACAAACACACATATAATACACCACTTTAGCACTACAATTCAGCACATATATTTGTACATTAAAACCAAATTTTCAACACTCCAAAATACACTCAAATCATCCCAAATTCTAGCCACACAATCTTGTCATCATTGGTATTTCATTTATAAATAAATAATTAACAAAATCAAATTCGAGTCAACTTGAATCCTAAAAATCTCTCAAAGTCGGAAGCAAGTCTAAAATAATTAAATTTCGTTCAAGATAGAAAATCTTTGAAAAATCATACACTTTTCGATTCTCATCCGATTTCTTCAAACCATATGTCATTTTCAAAGTATGGAAGTCTATTTTCATAATACTGAGATCGTATTTAGATCGCCTATATGCAAGACAACTTATTATGAGAAAGACCGCATCGATCCTTAAACTCAAATCCCAATTTCTCACTATTTTCATGCATTCGTCAAATTAAACTCTAAAAGCAACCATTCAAATCAAGTCAACATGATTCTATCATCCGGAATATTCTCTTTCCATATCAGACACTAAACTCAACCTTAATATTCAAGCATAGAATTTCATAAATGCATTCAAATCAAATCTAAATACATCCTAAATATATAAAGATCTCTCCATCCTTGATTCATTTAATTTATCGAAGAAATTTGCATTTTACCTCACTATGGGTTTTCGGATCACAGACTTAAATTCCTTGCTCTGTTCAAGTCACTCCAAAACCTGTAACACTTCCAATTAAAACAATGTTAATAAATTACTTAGCTACTTAGAACATTCAAACCCAAAATTGTTTAACTCGGAGCTGTTATCCTCACCTTCGCAGTGGATCAAGTCGGTCTAGGGTTTTGAAAGAACGGTGGATGACTGCAGTTTGGGGTTTCCATTGGGGTTGCAACAAGGCTCTCGACAGAGAGCAGCCCACGTGCAAGTGAGCGAGCAAGGGAGAGGAAACGTTGCTGTCGCGCACGCGGGAGAGGAAACAGAGGGATTGTCGCGCGCGGGAAAGGAGAGAGAGAAAGAAGGGACCGCCACCTGCGGTGGTTGGAACACGACCAGTGTGCGACAGAGGAGGCAGATCGCGACCATTCGCGGTGAAGGGAGATCAAGAGGGAGAGAGAACAGCGGGAGAGAGAGAGACGAAGAAACTATAAGGGAGAGATAGACAGAGAGATGGCGACCTGCGGTGGTTCGCGGTAGCCGCGGTGGTGGTGATCAATGGCCGTTCGTGGCGGAGACGATAGCGGAGGGAGAGGGAATCGGTGAAAGAGGGAGAAACGGGAGGGAGAGAGAGTATAGTGAGAGAGGGATTAGGGAAAATAATTAGGGCTTTGTGCCCTAAATTCTAAAATTGGGGGAGGGGGCCAAAACGCTGCGTTTTGGCTCCTCTCTCCTCTTTTTTTTTTTTTTTTTTTATAAATTAGTAAATAAATAAATAAATAATTATCAATATATATATTATTATATCTACTTTTCTCTAGCGTATAAATTTCGTAGAAATGAGATTTACTGTGAATTACGGACGCAACATTTTAAAATATACCGAAAATTCAATTTAATACCCCAAAATCAAAAATAAAAAAAAAATTTAAAATCTTTCTATATAAATATATATATATATAAACGGAGGAAATATTTTATATATATTCTATGAACAGTATACTTGTACGAACACCGCTGTGTTGGTGTTACACAGTCGCCCCGCTTACCGAACGTAAGTAATCTCCCCGATCGAGTATACAATCACTTGTCCATGGAGCGAATGCCCTTCATTGGTTAAACGACTGATCGACAATCAGCAGTTCTGATGCTAATAAAGGAAGGTCAAAACACCCTATGGTTTTGGTATCCTACCTAGGAATGACACTTTTAGGATCTTACAATTAAGGAAAGGATCTCTCTAAGAAATGAAAGTTCCCAAATGTAAAAGATCATAATCAATTCGGAATATCAAACTCTCAAGACTTTCGAATTGTTTTGATAAGGAAAGTAGAGTTAAAGCATTCTAGCGGCGTATGCCTTTCACAAGTATAAGATATCTTAAATCCCTCCAAAACAGATTCGTTCTCTTAGTCTTACACATTGGAGCACTCTACTCACAGGGAACTTCTCCCTCTCAGAGCTCTCAGTTTGTTATTTTACATTTGAAAACCGCTCTTTCTGACTTGAGTATAGGAGTCTCCCCCACTAGAGCACCATCCAATGGTTTTTGTAGGTCTCATATCTTTCTGATGGCAGCCGTTCGTGTAACACCGACACTATGGTGTCCTATTATACTCCTATACTTGAAATTAATAAAAATATTCCTCCATTTATATATATAACTTTTTTTTAAAATTTTATTGATTTTCGATTTTGAGGTAAGTAATTTGAAATTTTTGGGATATTTAAAGTATCCGTAATTCCTATTTGTAAAATAAAGTGAGTATAAAAATATATATATATATATATATTTCCTTTATTAATTAAATTATTTATTTACTTATTTAAATATTTATAAATCTATTTTTATAAAAATATATATATTAATAAATAATAAAAAAAAAATCAAAATTAGGGCTTAAAGCCCTAATTTCTCTCTCTCTTCCCCTCTTTCTCTCCCTCGCCGCCGCTTCACCTCCCTCTCCCCCGCCGCGACCCGCCATCGTCTCCGCCGCTCACTCGGCTACCACCCACTCTCTCTTCATCTCCATCTCTGTTTTTTTTTCTCTCGGTCTCACTGTCTATCTCTCTCCTCTCTTTCGTCTCTCTCACTCTCTGCGCTCTCTCCCTCCCGCTGCAAATCTCTGCCATCATCTCCTCCACCGTGACCGCCATGCGCTGTCGCGATCAACCACCGCTGTTTTCGCTCCCTCTCAGTCTCTTAGTCTCCCTGTCTCTCTCCCTATGCACGCATCACACGCGACTGCTCGCACGACTGTGCGCAACTGTTCGCGCGACTGCGCGTGAGTCTGCCCCTACGCGCGTGTGACCTCAAGCGAGACAGACCCCCCTCCTGCGTGCGCGCCAGCACGCGACCGCCTTGTGTGCCCGTGCAGCACGCGATGGCTCCTATGCACGCGGCTGCAGCGCTCCTTCACTACTCGCACGCTCGCGTGCCTTCTGCTACTCTTGCAGAACCCAAATCGACAGCCTCTGTCAGAAACCCTAGGCTGAGCTACGATTTCTTCTGTGTACAGGTAAGGGCTGAGTTAGATCTTAGTTCTAGGGTTTTGATTTCCATAGTGATTAAGTCTAATTTGCTAAAATTTGCTTCAATTTGGAGACATTGCAGGTCTTGGAATGAATCGAATGGCGCACGGACGCTAGAGTTGCAAATTGTGAAACCCTAAGTAAGAGAAATACTAGTCTCTTGAATGATTGAATGAGTTAGGCCGAATCTAGTATGAGAGTTTTATATATGTTCTGAAAAGGTATGGAATTAGAAGAGAATGCATTTTCTGACAGTTTATATGTGATTATTAAGGTTAAGTTTAGAAGTCTGCATGAATTGGGGCTGTTTAGTATGAAAGAAGTATATTATAGGATCATAGAATCATGTTAAGTTACTTTGAATAGTTTTCCCTCAGGGTTAAATTTTGAAATATGCATGAAAGTGTTTGGGATCAGAGTTGGAATGAGATGTGCCGTGAAATGAAATATACTGTAGCATTTTGTGTCTTTCTCAGATTATATTAAGTTGTTAAATTTGCATAATGGTATGTCTATGAAGAATAGATTAAAAGTTGTGGTTATAATTTAATAACTATCTTAGTATTTTACGTTATAAGTTGTCTTGCATATAGGCAATCAAAATACACTCTCTATATTATGAAAATAGGTTTCAATACCTTTGAAATGATATATGGGTTGAAGAAATCGGATGAGAATTGAAAAGTGTATGATTTTTCAAAGATTTTTTATCTTGAAGGAAATTTAATTATTTTAGACTTGATTCCGACTTTGAGAGATTTTTAGGATTGAAGTTGACTCGAATTTGATTTTGTTAATTATTTGTAAATGAAATACCATTGATGACAAGATTGTGTGGCTAGAATTTGGGATGATTTGAGTGTATTTTGGAGTGTTGAAAATTTGGTTTTAATGTACAAATGTATGTGCTGAATTATAGTGCTAAAGTGGTGTATTATATGTGTGTATTGGTGTTGAAGAAGAGATTTGAATAATGGTATATGAGTATGAGTGTGTGTATGAACCTTGACCAAGAGGATGGATTATGCTAATATGATTTGTGAGTTGAAAACGATGTTTCCGATTGCAAAGCATATGTAAAGAGTAAATCTGTATCCTTGTATAGTTGTTATACATGTGTTGTGTAGGTATGTCAAAAGAGAGAAGTTTGTAAGAATTTGGAGTGTAAATGTGTGTATTTACTTTGACTGAGAACATTGAAGAGATTTGGAAATAAAGGGTTATGTAAATTTTGAGTTATATATGTATGAATGATGATCTTGATGGTTGAAAATGACATTGTGTTGATTTAATTTTGTACCTTTGATATGGTGTGAAAGGGGTGGTTTTGGATGATTTAAAGTGGCATTGTTTGTTAGAAAAGTATGAGAAACCTTAGAGCCTATGGGTTGAATTGTGTGCCTTCGGAAATGAGGAATTGAAATTTACATTTGGTGATGAAAAGGGGACAACACTTGTGCACATGTGAAGTCTAACTATGAGACCCTAAGTCTTAATCCTAGACATAGGATTAATTAAAAGTATAAATTTAACATAGTGGCTTTTGAAATATGTAGCACAAATCATATATATACATATTGTGTTTTGTCATTGTAGTGACGCTTGGAGACCGATCAAGGGGAGCACAGTTTTGACACTTGTTGTGCATTGTAGGGAGTGATTGACCCTCCCGTATACTGTGAGTGAGATTTATTTCAATGTTTTCGTTTAATATGTAAACTCTGTTTTACAACAGTTTGATAAATGAACATGATTTATCGTGTGCTTGAAATGTTTTGACTGGTTTTGGAAATGATTTTGGTGAACCGATGGAGTGTCCAAAAATTTGGTGGAATTATGAAAATATGCATCCATGTGGTTGAAATGTATAATGTGCCATTTTATGATATATGTTGTATTTGGTTTGTGAACCTGATTTATGGCACATGTTTGATATGATATTGATTCTGGCCTTAAGGGCTTTGATATGTATTGTTCCGTAGCTACGAAGGACACCGTGAGAGGCGCTTGGGTGGCGTCCGGATATGCCTAGGCCTGGGGTATCCCACGAGTTGTCGGGATTATATTTACGACACGGTACTAGCCAGGTTGAACCCGAAAGGGGGAAGATTTGGATACACTCTCCAAGTCTAGCACCTGGACGAGGTTCGTTGCCAACGCCGGGGTAGAGAGCACTTTAAATAAAATCGCATATAACACTCATGGTACGCCTGTCATAGGTCGTGGTAGACCTCTGCCGGGACATTTTTGGCTGGCAGCTCTATGATTTTAATGACAGTGTTTTGGATGCATATTTGATTTGATAATGCATGCTAATGAGATATTGTTGAAATGAAAAGTATAATGATTTGAAATATGATTTGTATACTTATGTTTTGACACTCCAGTTTTACACCCCATATTACACGATTATATTGACCTACTCACTCACTGAGTATTATTCCCTGAGTACTCACCCCTCCTCTTTCCCTCCCCAGACAGGATTATGGTGCTAGAGCGACGCTTCAGATTTTGGAGCTTGTTGGTGGATTGGTATTTACGACGATGAGATTTATGTTTTAATCGAAAATATGAATTTCGTACTTTATGTCGACCTTGCGTGGTCTTGATATTGAGGTCCGTAGTTGACCGTGTACATATTTTGGGATGACTATATAATTTTTGGACTTTTGTTTGCGAAACTCTCATATTTCACTTGCATTGAGGCATTTGTAAATATTTAAAGTGTTAACTTGGGAATTTGTAATACATTTGTATAAATTTAGGCCCGCTCGGTGTAGCGGCTGCTCATGCTCTAGTTGGGCATGACAGTAAAGGTCTGTGGCTAGGACTGTTGGTGATTTGTTAGCCTTGCGTTGTCTGGATGTCGGTGGTGAGATTTGGTGGATTGTTTAGAGGCCGGGATGGCCATTTGTTTAATTTACAGGATGATTTTAAATTTTACAGGATTAAATAGGTGAAATTGTACATGGGAGACCTCCGATTTATGGGGAGGTTCTGCCCGATTTTCTATAAAAATATAGCCGGCATCCAGGGCAACGGGCAGCTGTTCACGATTCCCGGTTCGGGGCGTGACAATTCGAGTCAACAAGGAGCCAGTATTTGTGGAGTCGAAACCCACCTCCAACAGATTGACACCATCTGTGGGAATAGACTAGAGCAACCTTTTTAATTCTGACAACCATGTCTCTGAGAACCAGAGCATCCTCAAGAGCCACCCTTGTTGTAGAAGTGCGTGCGACTATACTCACTATTGAACTTGTCCTCCCTCTGGCACTCGATCACTCGATTCATGTTCACATGTTTCCTCCTTGGCTATCTTCTCCGGAGCAAGTTTTACAACTTATTGTCACGTCCCAAACCGGGGTCGTGAGCAGCCGCTCATTGTCCTGGATGCTGACTACATTTTTGTTGAAAATCAGGAAGAACCTCCCCATAATTTGGAGATCTCCCAAGTACAAATAAACCTATATAATGGACATCCATCCTGTCAAATAAATAAATGGCCATCTCGGCTTCACAATAATCACCGCATTCAAATCCTATTAACCAAATCCACATCGTACAACCATAACAACGCAAGGCTAATATAAGTATTAGTAGTCCTAGTCATAGACCTTTACTGTCATGCCCAACTAGAGCATGAGCAGCCGCCACACCGAGTGGGTCTAAATTTTATACAAATTATATAACAAATTCCCAAGTTACATTTTAAATGCTTACAAATGCCTCAATGCAAGTGAAAATGTGAGAGTTTCGCAAATAAATGTCCATAAGTTATACAGTCATTCTATAATATGTACACGGCCAACTACGAACTTAATATCAAGACCTTGTGGGGTCGAAATAAAGTGCGGAATTCAGACTTCAACTTAATCTTAGACCTCACCGTTGTGAATACCGGATCCACCAAAACCTCTAGAGTCTAAAGTGTCGCTCTAGCACAATAATCATGTCCGAGGGAGGAAAGAAGAGGGGTAAGTATCAAGGAAGACACCCAGTAAGTGAGGGGGTTAATATCAAGCACAAATATTGTAGGTGAACCATTGGAGTGTCAAACAACGTTACTCGTAGACAATAATTCATGATTTGCAATAAAACATGGTATGTTTAGTAAAATGAAATCATTTAATCGATCACACGATATCATACATATATGCATCCATTTAAAAATCAAGTATATTACAGAGCAAACCGAAAGGATCTTGGCAAAGGTCAACCATGACCAAGGACAGGTGCATCAGGGGTTTTATTATGCAAAGTGTGCAAAATTTGCTCTCTACTTCGACCTTGGCCATGAGCTTAGCCGCCAATGGCTTACTCAGACTCGTCAATAGGACCCCGCCGGGTGCTAGACGGCGATGGACACACGTCCGCCCCTGATGTGGGTTCAACCGGATGCGCCTATCGTATATATATATGTGACGTTTGCGGATACCTCATACAGAAGCGTATTCGGGCATGTTAGTGCCATTATAAACGCCCTTCGTAGCTACGGAATCAATCAAGTCATATCATCTCATCATATCATTACATCATATCATCACATAACTAGTGGGCATCCAACCCACATAGTTCATCAAAGCATTTCAAATCGCGTGCCAATACATTTCATCAAATCATTTCAAATCAGCATACCAATGCAATGGTAGAAAAGGAAACTTATCAAATCTTTAAGTAATAGCACAATTTTGTTTCATTTCAAACATGGATGCATAGTCATGGAAAACATAAGTTTACAACACTCCAATAATCACAAAACAGATTTGAGATTTAATGTCACACGTCGAATTAATGCATATCAAAGCATGTTTTGTTTAAAAATATGGTAAAATCAGATTTCACTATTTCATGCAAGAGATTAGGGTCTCACTCACTGTCTAGGGAGGGTGGTCACTCCCTATTTTCACAATCAACCCAATTCGACTCCTCGAGTCTCCAAAAAGATTAACCTAATCAAATCATCACAATTGTTATCAAATTTCTAACTAATTTTAGGGTTTGTCATTTTCCCTAAGTTTGTACAAACCTTAATTCTTTAATTTTTTTTTGAATATACTCTAATGTCATCAATTGCATTTCATTTATAAGTAAATAACAAAATCATAATCAATTCTACATGATCCTATCATCCTGAACAGTCCAATTCATATAAAATCCTATTCTTTACCTAAATAATTACTTATAATTTACCCTAAATTCATCCAATATGCCAAAAGAATTAGTATTTTACCTGACCTAGGGTTTCTCGGTTCGCAACCCTAACGTCCGTGCGCCTATAACTCACCTACAATGTCTCCAAACCAAAGTAGTGCTTAACAATTAGACTAAATTACCAAGGAAATCGAAACCTAAAACTAATAATCGGAATTCAGCCTTTACCTATGCAGTGATTGACTACAGATTCAACCAAGGGTTTCTGAAGGCCCCCTACTCCTATCTGTTTAGGGTTTCAGCAATGATAGGAGAAGAACCCTCAGCAGAGAGAGAGAGAAGAAATAGAGAGAAAGAAGGAAGAGAGAGATCACGAGAGAGTGAGAGAGAAGGAGAGAGAGATAGGCAGTGAGTGATAGAGAGTGAGAGAGAGAACACGAGACAGAATCGAGAGGGAAAAAATAAAGAGGGAGAGTAGATCGGTGGTGCGGTGGTGGCTTGCGATGGTTGTGTGCAGCGGAGGAAGGTGGAAGAGGGAGATTGTGATCGAGGGAGGTAGACAATGAGAGATAGAGAGAAAGAAAGAGGGTGACAGTGAGAGGAATAGAGAAAGAGAGTGGGTCGGCGATTGATGGTGGTTGATAGTGGAAGGTGGTGGTTCACAGTGGCAGGTGATGGTGGTTGACGATCAGCGACGGTAGCGAAGAAGGCGAGGGGGGGAAGGGCTTCGGTGAAGGAGAGGAAAAGACGGAGAGAGAAATAAAGTGGGAAAAGGGTTAGGGTTTTCTAACCCTAACTTGTTCCCCCCCTTTTTTTAATTATTATTATTATATATTTCTTTTTATAAATAAATTTATAAAAAAAAATCAAATGAGTAAATAAATAATTTAATTAATGAAATATATATATATACATATACATTTTATATACTCACTTTACATTACAAATCGTAGGAATGACATTTAGAACATAACAAAAATTCAATTTAAAGACCCCAAAATCGAAAATCAATACGAATAAATTTATATATATATATATATATAAACTGAGGAATATTTTATTTATATATATATTTCAAAAATAGTATACTAGTACGGAAACCGTAGTGTTGGTGTTACATTTTCTAACCCCCTAAAAATAAGTTTCGTCCTCGAAACTAAAAAAAAACTAAATAGTAAACAAATGGGGGTACTGTCTCCTTATAGCCTCCTCGGGCTCCCAAGTTTCTTCCTCAGCTTGATCGCTCCTCCACAAGACTCTCATCAATGAAACTTCCTTCTACCTCCCATTTAACGATATAATGGAACAACTGACTCCCGTGATCCCGCTGCTCATTTCATAACAATTATGGTTTCCAGAGACTTGTCAGATGCAGTGATGTGCAAGCACTTCCCCACTACTCTCAAGGGTAATACCCTGGCATGATTTAACTCTCTCTCGCCATTCCGTATCAAGAGTTTCATTCAACTTCAACAACAGTTTGAGGCTCATTTTATAATCAGCCGAGGAGCTAAGCGAAAGTCCACTTCCTTGCTATCATTGCGATAGCGAGAAGACGAGTTTTTGAAAGATTTCCTAGAGAGATTTAAGACGAAGATGTTAAAGGTTCTCACTTTGAACCATTATATTGCATTGGCAGCTCTTCTAACGAGTTTGTGCTCCTTTGATAGGAAAGTCTCTGGTGCGAAGAAACCCTAGGTAACCATTCAAGAATTTTATTCCTGAGCTGAGAAGTATATTACAACAAAAGAAGCGGAGGTGTTCGACCAATAGAGGAACCATCATAACAGAAAGAAACATAGTCGATCGCCTCATCGTCTTCTCTAAAGAGGAGTAAACCATGAGCTCTACTCTCGTGAAAATTCAGCATCTACACTCTACTGAACGAGACCCCGAGTTGAGTTTTATATCAAATCAAAAACAAATTATATGTCAGATGGCCCCCTCGTCCCGCAGAAGAAGATCCCAAAAAAGATAAACCCAAATACTACCACTTCTATCGAGACTACGATCACATGACCGATAAGTGCAAAAGACTCAAGGATGAGTTGGAGTTTTTAGTTCGTAGTGGTAAGCTGTAGAAGTTCATCGGTATGGAAGGAGAGAATTTGCCTTCCCCTGACAGACGTAATACACCACGGGAGAATGAGCCACCTAATAGATCGGATCCCAGGCTGCCCTATGACGAATCAAAAGGGGTCATACTCTAGATTTGCGACGAAGACGACTGGCATAAGCCCTATATTCCTACAAGCGTTTGCCCGACATACGATCCGGATTTCCTAGCGCTCTTCCTTTAAGAAAGATTTCGACACTCTCCCATTATTCAGTGATTATTATAGTAGTTGTTCGCGACATGAGACTTTTAATGGCTTACAAAGGAATCACCTCCTATCAAAAGTTTTCAATCGAATGTTAGGTTTTAGACGCCTTGATCCTACCAATCGAACGTGCCATTGAAATGGGATGAAACTCCCGAATAAGTGGACACGACCCTAATTTCAATCGAACGTCGAGTCTTAGATGCCCTGATCTTGCTGATCGAATGTGTCATCAAAATGGGATGGAACTCCCCGAATGGGTGGACACAGCCCTAATTTCAATCTAATGACGGGTCTTAACGCCCTGATCCTATTGATCGAACATGTCATCAAAATGGGATATAACTCCCCGAATGGGTAGACATAGCCCTAATTTCAATCGAACGTTGGGTTCTAGATGCCTTGATCCTATCGATTGAACGTGTCATCAAAATGGGATGGAACTCCCTGAATGGGTGGATACGACCCCAGTTTCAATCAAACGTTCGATCTTAGACGCCCTGATTGTAACATCGATTTTCGATGACTGTATATCATAGAGTACTCTTCATGATTCTAAATATATAAGCATCCTTTTGAGATATCTATTTATTTATTTTGAGATTTCGCCTTAAAATCGCTTAAACCGAAAATTTTATTGGTAAGCCGAAAATTTTCCCGAAAAGTGCCGACAAGCCCTAAAATCACTAAAAATGGCTAACGAAAGCCAAAACACTTAAGTATAAGTATAAAGAAGTGAATTTGAAAAATTGAAAAAAAAAACGGATTAAAAAAATCGCAAAGGGTCAAATTTATAATTTTAAAAAGTTTAGTGACTAAAAGTGTAAATATGAGAACTTGAGGGACTAAGTTACAAAACCAACTATTGAATGACAATTGGAGATCAACCATTGGCCAAGTGCACACATAGTGGCCGCCTAAGCTCATTCCACCAAAGAGAAAGCTCATTGGTTGAAAAATTCTTGCATGAATTCTCTTTGGTTGGTCAAAAACCCTTTCTTTGTACTTAAAATTCATTATCGACGAATTTGACAAGAAGGTGGGTGCATGGAGGTAGCTTGTAAGAAATTTGTATGGGAGAAAAACTTAGGACAAGTGTAGAGTGGAGGTCTTGAATGCAAAAATGAATTAAGGGTCAAGATAGCTTGATTTAGTTTATAAAAAGACTAAAACCAACAATTTTCTCTTCTATTCACTCACTTGGATGAAATTTTTACTAAGGAAAGAGGGATTGCTCATGTTCAAGTAGAATTCTTAGAGCATTAGAGAAGAAACACTAGCAAAAGAGGTAAAAACATTCTTGACTCCATATCTCTAGTTGTTTGAGATAGTATAAGAATTGTGTGGAGATTGATATTTGATAAATTATGTTACTATGGTGCTAAGGTGATTAAAGTTTCAAGTAAAATCAAGATCAAGTGATGGGTATTAGTTAGCAAAAAATCATACAAAGGAAGGTAAAATACTCAAATTTGAAGTCTTTACAAGTAGTGAAATTAAATTCATGTACTAGCATACTAGATATAAATATTCCAATTTGAGCAAGCTGTAGTGATTTCATGATATCTTATTCTGTGATGATCTAAATTTAGATTGGTTTGGTTTTGGTAAAACTAGACTCCCTAAGCTTTAAAATGAGCTATGGTGCAAAATTTTTCATTAAGAAATGAAATTATGGTGATTTTTAGAAGAAAAGGTAAAAATCAATGTTATATTCACTGTCCTGTGCACGACCAGTAAATTGATTTAGATATTAAGATAAATTCTAGATAGAATTAGGAAAAAACTCAAAACATAAAACATTTAGATCTTTGTCCTATCTTTCCAAAATGAAATCGGAATAGTATGCTAAATGTTATGATGTTTTTACTAAAACTATACAGAAATAGTTTTAAAACTAAAACCGAGATAAAAATTAGATTTTATAAAATTATATATTTAAAACCTAAGGATAGTCAAAACTAGAAAGTTTTAGATCTATGTCTTATCTTTAATTTGAGATAAGAATCACTTAAATCGGAGAAGTATATTGGGAGATATGGAAATTCTCCCAAAACTGTGCAGAATTGGTTTTAGGAACTTAGACTGAAAAAGTGATAAATTTATCTAAATTCGTGTGTTTAGAATTTGAAATTGGTCTAAACATAAAAGTTGGAGATATATGTCTTAGTTTTAATAGACAATTTAAATCATTTGAATCCGATCAAGATTTTAGAAGATATCATGATTTTACCGAACTTGCATGTGATTGGTTTTGTAGGAATTTTTCTCTAAGTATGGAATTTGAGATTTTACCTTAAATAAAACATTTCAATATGTATTTTGTATACCAACAATATGATATTGAATTGACAAATAATACGTATTATTTAATTTTGGTGTAGGGTTACATTTTCGTTCGAGGGGTGACTTGTTCGAGAAACAAGAACAGTTAGGGGGAGTGGCATACCCTTCCCAGTCGAGGTGAGTGGGACGATCTATTTTTGACTTTAAATGAAAAATAACTTTGATCATGATTTTTATAAATAAATTTTAAAATATGATTTAGAAATGTTTTAATGTTTGTGACATATCTTGAAATGATATTATGTGAAAATTGCATTATGATATTATGATAACTTGATAGTACCGTATTTCTATTACGAGTAAAGATTTATGAATGATCATAAATGACACATGTGTATGATTATGATATGGTGCATAGTGGCTATAGCGCAGCCCCTACCACGATATTGAACGTTTACCCAACGGGTTGACGTGGTGGGGTAACACGGGAGCAGGGGTTTGAGTCCCCTACCTCTGCGCAACGGATCCAATAGATGAGCACCCGTGAGGACCGTGTTAACACCAAGAGAAGGGGAGAAGATATATGTATTTTATTCTTATGATATTATGGTGATCACTTGGTGGATTTTACCCTAATTAGAGCAAACTATGAGTAGAATACGTTTTTGACTCCTCATTGATATATAATTTAATGATAAGGATACATATTATTCTTAATTACATGATTTGTTTGCAAATGAATGAGATATAATTTGAAAATGATGTTTTGACTTACCACTCTCACAAATTCATTTATTGTCATTATATAGTTATCGCACTCCACTCACTGGAGTATGTGTTCATACCCACCTGTGTTCATTTATTGTCATTATAAAGCTCGGGGTAGAGTATCTTAACCGAGAGACACTATATAATGAGATACTCTACCCCGAGCTTTACCGAGAGACACTATCGGGTATGTGTTCATACCCACCTTTGTTTACTATTAGACCATGCATATAAATGTTATATGTAAATTGGAGGCAAATATTTTTAAAGAAAATTTTTTATTGAAATTATCTTATTTAAATCTTTCGGTGTATGATTTTGACTTAGAGATATCGAGTAAGGTCATAATATTAGACATGCGTCACCTCGATATGCGAGTAGGGCATACCCATGTGACAGATTTTGGTGGTATCAAAGTGCTAGGTTCTATATCTACTCTATTTTGCTTCCAGTATTCGTAAAATATTTTTCAAAGAATTTATAATTTGCCTCCAATGGTCCTATAACGTTAATCCTTATTAGGGGGTTAGGTTGGTACCTAACCCTTTGCTTTCCCACTCTTAAGTACTAAGCATTGCCCTTTATATAGAACTATGCATCCTCGAGAACGATTGAGGCGTACCACCGAGACTTCGCTCGAGGCCGCGTCATCGTCTCAAGCACCTTAGGCCCCTCTTGCTGGAGAAGTACCCCCACTTTTCTCTATATTCAGGGAGATAATAGGATGGTGGACGACCCACCAAAACCAGATAAGAGCACCACCTGTACTGGGGTTGAGACTTCGCCTATACCTGTTGTAACACTAGCACCCTCTCATACGTTAACGACTACGCCGACTACTCAATAGATAACAAAGGTCTCCACCATACCAAGAGAGGCCAGGAGACTAGGGTGTGAGTCCTTCTCTGGGAACCACGATCCCGTTGTGGCCAGGAAGCAGCTCAAACGGGTCAAAGAAGCTATAGAGGACATGGGAGTTAAGGATAGACTCAAGCTGGTGATAGCAGTCAGACTACTAGAGGATGGTGCCCGTGACTGGTGGGACGACATCAAGGATAGAGCGGATGAGCCGCTGATTTGGGCTGACTTTCTAAGGGAGTTTGATTCCCAGTATTACACGATGTTCGATCGTGACATGAAGCGGCGAGACTTCTTGGAGTTAAAACAATTGCAGAAGTCTGTGTCAGAGTACGAGACTGAGTTCCGTAGACTAGTGGCATTTTTCCCAGATTTGGTGGCGACTGAGGAGACCAAGAGATTCAAGTTTAAACTTGGACTAAATCTTGCCATCAGAGACCGGATGACAGTTTCCAAGGAGGATATCTACAATGGACACTGAGAGAAGAGCAGAAGATCAAAGAATGGAACGGACTCCGCGACCAGCAAGACCAAAGGAAGAGGCCTAGATTTGGGCAGGGACAGATCTCTAAGAGGAGTAGAGGCTAAGGTTCATATAGCGATGGCCCTAGACAGGGGCCCGGGACCACACCTAATGGGCAGTATGGGCAGTTATCAGCACCGGGAGGTAACTTGGGCAATATGCCGTGGTTCGAAGGAGCGCAGAGAAGGTCCTACCCGATTTGTAAAATGGCACACACAGGCTGATGCCTATTCTCTGGCAGTTGTTACCATTGCGAAAAGGAATGACATTTTAAAAACCGCTATCCTGATTTATGAGCTGAGGGGTACAGTCATACCCCAGATCAGAGCTTTTCTTCTGTTTCCAGGGGTAGCTCAGCACTTCTACGACACCTCCTCATAGTGTCGCAAGGAAGTCTTTCAGTGGGAGTAACATGCCTACTTCACCTCCTTGTCAGCAGCCCAGGACGCAAGCTAGACTATATGCTATGACCGACGAGGAGACACAGGCCAGTCCAAATATAGTAACAGGTGCTACCCCCACTCCTCATCCTGATAATGTATAAGAACTTTAGACTATAATGTATTTTGGTGAACTTTGAAAGATGATATATATATCCATTTTGAGGTTTTATTCTTAAATAATTTTCAATTCTTTTGATGAGATTGGGCTAATGGACTTTATAAATTTGGATGATAGGCACCATGATTATCTTCGGAAGAGAAGCCCGTGTGTTGGTTGACACTGGGGCGAATTGTTCTTTTGTGAGCACGGACTTCGCTCACTACACTGACAAGGTTCTAGTACCACTGGATAAAGCGTAGTTAGTTATTACTCTTTTAGGGGAGTAAATTGTCAGGAAAGAGGTGTACCGAGACTGTGGAGTTGAGGTGGAGAGTACAGTGTTAAAAGCAGATCTGATTCCACTAGACATACGAGACTTAAACGCCATTCTGGGTATGCATTAGCTACACTGACATAGAGATTCAGTGGACTGTGTTGCTAAAACAGTCAAATTTTGGAGACCAGGGTGTCCAGTATTGGTCTTCCATGGAATCAGACGGGTTTTCTTGAATTATGTGATTTCAGCTTTGCAGGCCCGTAGATTGATGAGTAAGAGCTGTACAGCGTATCTGACGCATGTTGTGGACACCACAGTGGAGGGACCAAGAATAAATGATGTCCCAGTGGTATAGGAGTTTCCTGATGTATTTCCTAAGGAGCTTCCCGGATTGGCTCCAGTCCGAGAGTTCAATTTCGCTATTGACTTAGTACCAGACACTGTGCCTATCTCCATTCCACCATACAAGATGGCCTCGACAGAGCTGAAAGAACTAAAAATTCAGTTGCAAGAATTGTTGGATAAGGGTTTCATCAGACCTAGCACTTCACCTTGGGGAGCTCCGGTATTATTTGTTCGAAAGATGGATGGTACTCTCAGACTATGCATTGATTATCAACAGTTAAATCAGGTTACCATAAAAAATCGATAGTCGTTACCTCGGATTGATAATCTGTTCGATCAGTTGCAAAGGGCCCAGGTTTTCTCTAAAATCAACCTGAGATATGGATATCATCAGCTACGGATCAGGGAAGATGATATTTGCAAAATAGCCTTCAGGACCCGGTATGGTCACTTTGAGTTCTTGGTGATACCGTTTGGGCTAACTAATGCCCCAACAGCTTTTATGGATCTAATGAATCGAGTATTCCACTCCTTTCTTGATAGATTTGTTATCGTCTTCATCGATGATATCCTTGTGTATTCGAGGAGTGATAAGGAGCATTCCCAGCACCTACGGGCTGTACTGTAGACACTCCGTGAGAATGAGTTATATGCCAAATACTCCAAGTGCGAGTTTTGGCTTAGAGAGATTGACTTTCTGGGTCATGTAGTTTCAGCTGACGAGATCTTGGTGGACCCGAAGAAAGTTGAGGCTATCTTGAAATGGAAACAACCATGGAGCGTTACAGAGGTGCGGAGTTTTCTTAGATTGGCAGGATATTATCGAAGGTTTGTAGAGGGATTCTCCAAAATTGCCGCTTCACTCTCCAACTTGACACGGAAAGAAGTCAAATTTGTTTGGGATGACCACTGTGAGGCGAGCTTTCAGGAGCTCAAACAGTGACTAACGTCAGCACCTATCCTCGCTCTTCCTACTAGCAATTGTGACTACGAGGTATACTGCGATGCCAGCCGACAGGGATTAGGTTGTGTCCTGATACAGAAGGGTCGGGTGATTGCTTACGCATCCCGATAGTTGAAGAGACATGAACTGAATTATCCTACCCATGACTTAGAGCTTGCTGCTATTGTGTTCGTATTGAAAATTTGACGACACTATCTATACGGAGTTACTTGCCGGGTGTATATAGATCACAAAAGCTTAAAGTACCTAATCACTCAGAGGGAGCACAATCTCAGGCAGAGGAGATTGTTGGAGTTTCTCAAAGACTATGATCTGATTATTGACTATCATCCAGGGAAAACAAATGTTGTTGCGGATGCACTGAGCCGCAAGTCATCATCATCAGCACCCACTAGGAGTTCTTATCTCTCATGTCTTATTGGTCTCTACTCACTAGGAGTTAGACTAACGACAGATAATTTTGGAGCATTTTTAGCTAGATTTGAGGTGAGACCGACTCTACTTGACCACATTCGGAGACTTCAGTTTACTAATGAGGAGGTTGAGGGGATTGTTGAGAGGATCAACAAAGGGAAAGGTAGAGACTTCAAAGTCAGGGATGATGGCCTAGTAATCTTTGGGAGACGTATCTGTATTCCAAAGAATGATGACCTTAGACGTGCCATATTGGAAGAGGCTCACTTTTCAGCCTATGTTATGCATCCTGATAGTATAAAAATATACCGGACGATTCGAGAAAGTTACTGGTGGGTGGGCATGAAGCGTGAGATAGCCAGTTTTATTACTCAGTGCTTGATATGCCAGCAGGTGAAGGTTGAGTATCATCGACCCACCGGCACACTACAGCCTCTTCCCATTCCTGAGTAGAAGTGAGAACATATCACCATAGATTTTGTAATGGGTCTTCCACGAACTTCGGCATGATATAATACTATCTGGGTGATCATAGATAGACTCACCAAGTCCACACATTTCTTTCCTATCCATAGTACCTATCCACTAGAGGGTTTGACTCGCCTGTATATTAGTGAGATAGTTCGACTACATAGAGTTTCAGTATTCATTATATCAGACAGAGACCCACGTTTTACTTCCTTGATTTTGGCCGAAGTTGCAAGAGGCCATGGGTACCCGATTGAAGTTTACTACTGCATTTCACCCTAGACGGATGGTCAGTCTGAGAGGACCATTCAGACACTAGAGGATATGTTGAGATCCTGTGTTATGGACTTCAAGGGAAGTTGGGACCAGCATCTCCCATTGATCGAGTTCGCCTACAACAATAGGTACCAGGCTAGTATTGGGATGCCACCATACGAAACCTTGTACGAGAGAAAGTGCCAAACACCCTTGTGTTGGGAGAAGGTCGGGGAGAGACAGCTCAGTTGTATAGATTTGATTGAGGAGACCCGAGAAAAAGTGAAGGTTATCTGTGCTCGGATGAAAGCTGCCCAGGATAGACAGAAAATCCATGCAAACAAACGACGGCGACTTTTAGAGTTTAAGGAGGGAGACATGGTGTTTCTGAAGGTATCCCCTTAGAAGGGGATGATCCGATTCAGATAGCGGGGAAAGCTTAACCCCAGGTATATTGGACCTTTCAGAGTCCTAGCGAGGATTAAAAAAGTGGCATACAGATTTGACTTGCCTCTTGAGTTAGTACAGATTCATGATGTATTCCATGTCTTGATGCTGAGAAAGTACCTTCCTAATCCTTCCCACATATTAGAACCTCCACCGGTAGAGTTGAGCGATGATTTGAGCTTCCCCGTCCAGCCCGTAGCCATCTTAGACAAGCAGATCAAGAAGCTACAGAGTAAGGAGGTCCCCTTGGTTAGAGTACTTTGGAGGAATGACCAGGTCGAGGAGCCGACTTGGGAGCCTAAGGAAATTATGAGGAGATAGTACTCCCAACTATTTGATGTATAGTTTTAGTTTAGTTTCGAGGATGAAACTTTTTATTAGGGGGTCAGGAATTGTAACAATGATTTTCGGTGACTGTATATTATGTATTATTCCTCATGATTCGAAATATATAACCACTCTTTTGAGACATCTATTTAATTATCTATTTATTTATTTTGATATTTCGCCTTAAAATCGGTTAAACAAAAAATTTCATTGATAAGCCGAAAATCTTTTCAAAAAATGCCGACAAGCCCTAAAATCACTAAAAATGCAAACGAAAACCAAAACACTTAAATATCAGTATAAAGAAGTGAATTTAAAAAATTGAAAAAAAAATTCGGATTAAAACAATCGCAAATGGTCAAATTTAGAATTTTAAAAAGTTTATGGACTAAAAGTGCAAATATGAGAACTTGAGAGACTAAGTTACAAAACTAACTATTAAATGATAATTGGAGATCAACCATTGGCCAAGAGCATATACAGTGGCCACCAAAGCTCATTCCACCAAAGAGAAACTTCATTGGTTGAAAAATTCTTGCATGAATTCTTATTGGTTGGTCAAAAACCTTTTCTTTGTGTTTGGAATTCATCATGGATGAATTTGACAAGAAGGTGGGTGCACGGAGGTAGCTTGTAAGCAATTTTCATGGGAAAAAGACTTAGGACAAGTGTAGAGTGGAGGTCTTGTATGCAAAAATGAATCAAGGATTAAGATAGTTTGATTTAGTTTATAAAAAGACCAAAACCAATAATTTTCTCTTCTATTCACTCACTAGGACGAAATTTTTACTAAGGAAAGAGGGATTGCTCATGTTCAAGTAGAATTCTTGGAGCATTAGAGAAGGAACACAAGTAAAAGAGGTAAAAACATTCTTGACTCAATATCTGTAGTTGTTTGAGATAGTATAAGAATTGTGTAGAGATTGATGTTTAATAAATTATGTTTCTATGGTGCTAAGGTGATCAAAGTTTCAAGAAAATCAAGGTTAAGTGATGGGTATTAGTTAGCAAAAGATCATACAAAGGAAGGTAAAATACTCAAATTTGAAGTCTTTACAAGTAGTGAAATTAAATACATGTACTAGCATGCTAGATATGAATATTTCAATTTGAGCAAGCTATAGTAATTCCATGATATCTTACTCTGTAATGCTCTAAATTTATTAAAACTAGACTCCCTAAACTTTAAAATGAGTTATGGTGCAAAATTTTTCATTAAAAAATGAAATTATGGTGATTTTTAGAAGAAAAGGTAAAAATCGATGTTATATTCACTGTCCTGTGCACGGTCAGTAAATTGATTTAGATATTAAGATAACTTCTAGACAGAATTAAGAAAACTCAAAACATAAAACATTTATATCTCTGTCGTATCTTTAAAATGAGGTAACATTCACTTGAATCGGAATAATATGATAGATGTTATGGTATTTTTACTAAAACTATACAGAAGTAGTTCTAAAACTGAAATCGAGATAAAATATTAGGTTTTATAAAATTATATATTTGAAATCTAAGGATAGTCAAAACTAGAAAGTTTTAGATCTATGTCTTATCTTTAATTTTAGATAAGAATCACTTAAATTGGAGAAATATATTGGGAGATATGAAAATTCTCCCAAAACTATGCAGAATTAGTTTTAGGAACTTAGACTGAAAAAGTGATAAATTTATCTAAATTCGTGTGTTCAGAATTTGAAATTGGTTTAAATATAGAAGTTGGAGATATATTTCTTACTTTTAAGAGAAAATTTAAATCATTTAAATTTGATTTAGGTGTAGGGTTACATTTTCATTTGAGGGGTGACTCGCTCGAGAAACAAAGACAGTTATGGGGAGTGGTGTACCCTCCCCAGTCGAGGTGAGTGAGACGATCTATTTTTGACTTTAAATGAAAAATAGTTTTGATCATGATTTTTATAAATAAATTTTGAAATATGATTCAGAAATGTTTTAGTGTTTGTGACATGTCTTGAATGATATTATGTGAAAATTATATCCTGATAGTATGATAACTTGATAGTGTCGTGTTTTTATTATGAGTAAAGATTTATGAATGATGATATATGACACATGTATATGATTATGGGATGGTGCATAGTGGTTATAGCGTAGCCCCTACCACGGTATTGAGCGTTTACCCGACGGGGTGACGTGATGGGATAACACGGAAGCAGGGGTTTGAGTTTCCTGTTTCTAGGCAACGGATCCAATAGACGAGCACCCGTAAGGACCGTGTCAACACCAAGGGAAGGGGGAAGATATATATGTTTTATTCTTATAATATTGTGGTGACCCCTTGGCGGATTTTACCCAAGTTAGGCCAAACTATGGATAGAATACGTTTTTGACACCTCATTAATGTATGATTTAATGATAAGGATACATATTATTTTGAATTACATGATATGTTTGCAAATGAATGAGATATAATTTGAAAATGATGTTGACTTGCCACTCTTACAAATTCATTTATTGTCATTATATAGTATTGCACCTCATTCACTGAGTATGTGGATTATACTCACCCCTCATAATTACATTTTCAGCTTATACTATGTTGACTTACGTTGAGATACTGTACCATAAGATTTACCGAGAGACACTATTAGGTATGTGTTCATACTCACCCTTATTTACTATTGGACCATGCATATAAATGTTATATGTAAATTGTAGACAAATGTTTTTAAAGAAAATTTTTATTGAAACTATCTTATTTAAATCTTTCGCTGTATGATTTTGACTTAGTGATATCGAATAGGGTCATAATATTATCCTTGCGTCACCTCGATGTTGGAGTAGGGTATACCCGCGCCTCGAGGAGTCGCAGCGGCCTGTTCGCGTGCTCGACTTGCGGGTCGGGGCGTGATATTGATCCTACCGATCGAACGTGTCATTAAAATGAGATGGAACTTCTCGAACGGGTGGATATGGCCCTAATTTCAATTGAACATCGAGTCTTAGACGTCCTGATCTTACCGATTGAACATGTTATCAAAATGACATATAACTCCTCGAACGGGTGGACACGGTCCTAATTTCAATCGAACATTGGGGCTTAGGCACCCTGATCCTACCGATAAAACGTGTCATCAAAATGGGATAGAACTCCCCAAACAGGTGGATACAACCCTAACTTCAATCGAACGTCAGACCTTAGGCGCTCCAATCCCGTCGATCGAGTCGGGATGGAACTCCCCGAAGGGGAGAACCCAACCCTAACCTCTATCAAACGTTGGGTCTTAAATGCCCTAATCCCATTGAGATAGAACCCCCTGAACAGATGGACGTGTTCCTAGTCTCTAAAATCTCCAATCGAACAATGAACCTTAGACACCTCGATCCTACTAATTGGGTGAACATGACCTTAATATCTAAAGTTTTTTACTATGCGGAGGGTCTAAGTCACCACGACCATATCAAGCGATAAAGCATTCCAAAGGTTTTCTTTTCACGGAGAATCATTACATCTTAGTAGAACATGGGACAAATGGTTAGACACAAAATCTTTTCATCATTGGAATAACATGAGATTATGAAGGGGAAGAAGGAACAATAGGGCCCTCAGGGGCAGAACTTGGATCCACTATCACTCTCTTGGTTGAACCCTCAAAGGGAGATAAAGCCTCATACTAGCCAAATTGACGGAGGATCTCCTCTGTGCACCTCAAACGCTCACGTAACCTATGCTGAAACAACTGATGATCGGCAGCATCTCTGGTAACAGACGCCTTGAGGTTAGCTATCTCCCGCTCAGCATTTTAAAGGGACTCCTCCCAAAGATGAGCTAATGTTTCGGCGGTCGCTAGTCTAGCTTCCCGTATGCATGCCTCCACCTCCAGCTTTTCGTAGCACTCTCGAACCAGAGCCAAGTCCACATGAAGGCATTTGATCTGCCTATTTCTTTCCACTTCGATGTCTTTTTCCTTATTCTCTAGAACGTCTTTCAGCGCTAGCACTTGGTTACTCAAATGGATAACTTGCTTATCATGCTCTTTCCTTCGTTTCCTTTGGAGCTCAGTCAAGGCCACTATTTGGGAAAAATTACACTTGTCAGAGCCATGAAATAACAAATTCGGACATATTTCAGACGAGGAGAATGCTTACCGTAAGTCAAAGAGAGTGAATAGCCTTATCAACCTGATCCAGAGCCATTGTTCGGAGGCAAGCTTTGAAGGAAACTCAAACCGTTCAGCCAGCTATAGTGCCACTTGCGAATTAATAAAGTTATATTGACGGCCCCCTATACAAACTATCTCCGATCCTTCTTCATAATCATCATCTTCTTCATTGAGAGACTCAATCAAAATAGGAGATGGAATGCCGACCTTATCCTCTATATCTTGCAGAAGACATTGAGAAGCCTGGAGAGACCATTCCGATGCTTCTCCCGAAATGGGAATAGAAACATGCATCACTGGGGCCTCTTCCTACCACTGTGAATTCAGAACTAGAGCACTCCTAATTGCCCCAAGGAGTTCCTTGTCCGGAGCGTCCCCCTCCCTGACTCTAAGGGGTGCACCAATGGTTAATGGATGGCCGATCGACTGATCCTCTCCCATCTCAGAATGTTCTCGGAGAGGCTCATGTTCTCTAGTTTCCGTCAGCTCCTTCTCACTAGCAAGTGGGCTAGGTAATCGCACCCTTGATCTTTTCGGCTGCCTCTTCATGTTCGGCCGCATTTCCCGATTGGTGGAAATCTCCTCAAGAAGGGAGGAATTCATTGTTGACATAGAATGAACCATCTCCTTCCCACTGTTGCTCCACTAAAAGAGGTTTGGTAATCTTCCTCGCTTCATCCATCAGTAAGCCGGACAACAGCAGTATATGGTCTTCTATCAAAAAATCCACCCAAATGCTCTGATGGGAAGTCTCACAGTAGCAGTCGACAAGTCATAAAAGAAGAGAATGACGCAGAAGATTCAGAATCTTCATGTTCAGGAAGGGTACTTGGTTAGCATTCAGAAGCGTTGGAACAAGATCCTTGTTCAGAAACCTCACGTTGAAGAATTTCTACATGTAATGTTTGTCCAGAGATTCACTGTAAAATAACCTCCAGCGAGACTCCCAACAGGTTTGGAGTTTATACCAGCCATGGGTAGAATCTTTGGTACTGCAACGCCCCAAGAAAAAAATGGCCCATAAAATCTCCAAGTTGAAGTGAACACGGAGAAACCCTATCAAAGAAATCAGAGCAATCACAAAACGCTAAGCGCTTGAGATAAGCAACGAAGGGTGGATATTCCAATATCTTAGAACCTCCGCCAACGGACTCATGTATGGGATCCTCAAACCATACTTTATGCACTATTTATACATTGGGACACCACCCTCGGGGGCATGACTTACTTTGTCCCCCTCACCAGGCAACACTAGTTCAAAGTCTCTCCTGAGCAACATGTCCTTTCGGAGTTCCATCAATTCCTCTTTGGTCATTATACTCTGTATGTTGTCTAGCCCTCGCGATGAGGAAGAATTCTTTGACATTTTGTCTGCAGAAAAATTTTCTTCGAAGAAGGATTAAAAAATAGCAATGAACAAGAATTCTAGAGTATGTGATCCTCTGACAAGCATTAATCCTTATGAAGCGTGCAGATGACGATTCATGGAAGCCGAAGCGACAAAAACCAAATTAAAAAGCTTTGTACCTTTTTTCAATAATCATTACTCATGATGTCTTTTTATCAAGAAGGCCATAAGTTGGGGGCAAATGATGAGACATAGCTCTAGATCTAATTCAGAAGGGCTGACACCAACAGGGCCCGCTCACGAGACCGACAAAGGATAGCTATCAATCGATATTCAATATTTTATATGATTATCTACCTAAAGGTCTTAGTCGTCCAAATCTTCAAACGAAAGAGTCTCAGTTGTCCCGCTTATCGAACGAAAGTAATCTCCCCGATCGAGTATACAATCACTTGTCTATCGAGCGAACACCCTTCATCGGCCAAACGACTGATTGACAATCAGTAGTTCTAATGCCACTAAAGGAAGGTCAAAATACCCTACGGTTTTGGTATCCTGCCTAAGAACAACATCTTTAGGATCCTACAGTTTAGAACAGAATCTCTCCAAGAAACGAAAGTTTCCAAATGATAAAAATCATAATCAATTCGAAATATCGAACTCTCAAGATTTTCGAATCTGTTCGATAAGAAAAGTAGGGTTGAAACATTCCAGCAGAGTATGCCTCTCACATGTATAAGATATCTCAAAACCCTTCAAGCCAGATAGACTCTCTTAGTCTTACACATTGGAGCACTCTACTCACAAGGAACTTTTCCCTCCCAGAGCTCTCAGTATGTTCTTTTACATTCAAAAACCACTCTTTCTCACTTAAATGTCGAAATCTCTCTTGCCGGAATACCCTCCGATAGTTTTTGCAGGTCTCATATCCTTCTGACAGCAGCCGTTCGAGTCAACAATGAACTGGTATCTATGGAGTCGAAATCCACCTCCAATATAACCCATATAGATAGTTTGATTTAAATTAAAAATTTAATATAATCAAATTTTGTTTCTCATAACAAATAAAATAGAAAAATATTACAAAGTTTCAAATGTGTGAAAAATGCTATAAACCTCCAAAGGTGTGGAAAAAATGTCGCAAAAGTTACATACGCGTGGATAAAGCTACACTAAAGCCAACAACATAGTCAAAAAGTAAATGAGGAGTCAAAAAGTAAAAGCAGCGGTGGTTTAGACAAAGTACAATTTAATAATTTAATCTAATTTATTGATTATGTATCCAATATTGATCTTTTTTTAAGAAGTTGATTTTATTTTAATTTTTTTAAAAAGTAAATTATAATTTTTAAAAAATAAATAATATTTGAAAATATTTTAACATTGAACTTTTGGTGATTGTCATTTGCCACTAAAATGCGCATTCCGAAAGTGAACATTATCCGAAGTGATTGATTCGGAAATTTATTTTAGTATACGAATAATGTGACACATAATTACAATATTTCTGTTATCAAATTACATCAAATCATATACAAATTGATATGATCGTGATTATTGGGAATTCTCTTTACGTGATCTTCGAAAATTTTGGGATTAGGAAGGTGAGTAGACTACTTTGTTCGCACATTAAAAGCAAAGGTTGCCAAATTGTGAGACACAGTGATTGGCGGCTACTCAACTTGATTCCACCCATTCTAGCAATCACTTCTCTTAAATCTACTACTTTTCTTTTTCACTAACATTTCTCAAAATTACAAAAAGGGTATGCATAGGTTTACGAATAAAGCAATGTCAAGGAGAGTGCTCCCATCTCATATTCTTTTCAACAGTTTGTGGTCTTGTTTGATAAATTTTATATGTTACCTAAATTTGCCATAATTTATTTCTATTTTATTATTTTAATATTTTTTAACTTCTTTGATAGAATTCTTTTGTCATGCCCCGATTCTTGGATTGAGCACACGACAGCCGCCGCGTAGTCTCGATACACGGACAGAACCTCCCGTATACCGAAACTCCGCAAGGCTACATTTCTGAATATCCAGATCTCCAATACACAATTAATTATAAATATGGAAAGCATGTAACAATATACATGCAAAGTATTCCTCTGGTCCATTCCCTGTACACACAAACATGCATCGACACACAATCGGAGAATGGACTCCTGTACATGCACGCATGCGATGTGGCCATCCCAGTCAATCAATACAAGTAAAGCCTTTAAAATACAAGAAGTCTTAAATCATAGTCGTAGGATTTTACTAATATTTGCTTGAAACAATCAAACTAACATTAGTAAAGTCCAAACGATATGAACTGTACAGAATTTCACAAATTCAAAAGAAAATATCAAAGTTTAGAATTACAATCCAAATGTTCTAGTACAGATAAAACAGTTTTCAAAAGTAGATCCATCGAAAGAATGCAGTCCAAATCAAAAGCGTCGAATGTTACCCATACCTGTCAAAGAACTCAACCAGTATCAATAAAATCCGTATGAAATGAGAAGTACAAAACTTTCCTTTCCATGGTTTACAAAAATACAATTTCCAAAATCCTACATTTCTAAGTACCTATACAAAAAAGCAAAAATCCTTTGCAAGCTCCAGCGTCCAATCCTCGAACTAAGATTCCTCTGAAAAATGTGGAGAGAGGGGTGAGTATTGGGAAATACTCAGTGAGTGGAGTGCAATGGTGTGATTGTGTTCATAAACAAGGGGTGAATGTGGGACAATCAAAGCATATCTCATAAATAGCAGTTCATATATATAAAACATTTCAATAAATCACAATTTACAAAATATGCATCTATATCAATCATCTTTTCAGAAAATCCTGGAGTCCCATCGAAATCACTTCCGTCTTAGGGTGGCCGAATCCAAACGAAAGCCCACCAAGGGTTTTTCTATCCAATGGTTCAAAACATCCCCCTTCCTTGGCGTTGGCTCGTACCTCACCGGGGTGTACCAGATATAGTACGACTTCGGTAGAGGGAGTGTAATACCGAAAATTTGGTATTTGAAATGTTCTGTAAAATATCTCAGTAATTATAAAAGAAAATCTTAAAAGTTTTGATTTTCGATTTTGGGTCTTAATTTTAAATTTTTGGTATAATTAAAATACCGAGTCGTAAATTCATAGTGGATTCTATTTTAGGTAAATTTAAAATTTCATCATAGTAAGAATATAAAAACAAATATATATATATATATTTGCAAAAAAAAAAAAAAAGAAGAAAAAGAGAGAGAGAAGAGTGGGGAGACGCAGCGTTTCAGTCCGAAACGCCGCGTACCCCTTTCTTCCCAAATCGATTAGGGCTGAGAGCCCTAATCGATCTCACACTCTCACTCCCTCTCCCTCTCGCGTAGTCGCCACACTCCGCCTTTCTCCCTCACCGCAAACCACCGCTAGCCACCACCATGAACTACCGTCGTCTCTCTCCCTCTACTCACTCTCTATTTCTCTCTCTATTTCCAGTCTCTGCACTCTCTCTCCCTTCGCGATTCCCCGTTTGCCATCTCAATCTCACCCTCCATCGATCGCCACCACCGCGGCCACCGCGAACCACCGCGGTCGCCACCTCTTCGTCCCGCACTATCACTCTCTATCTATCTCTCCCTCGCAGTTCCTCAGTCTTCAGTGTCTCTCACCCTCACCCTCGCGCGACAGCGTCCTCGCGCTCTTTCCCCCCTCACTCGTGTGATGCTCTGCGCGAGCATCCCTCTTCAGTGACCCGCCTTAGACCAGCAGTGAATGGACATTTGAGAACCCTAGCTAGACTGCGATTCCTTCCACTCAGGTAAAGGCTGAACCCTAATTGTAATTCTTGGGTTTCGATTGTTCATAGTAATTGAGTTAATTTACTGAACTGTACTTCGAATTTGGAACAGGTCTTGGGCTGAGCAGAGCATACACTGAAGTTAGGGTTGTGAACTACGAAAACCCTAGGTGAGGGAATTTCCAAATCCCTGACAAGTGAATAAATTTAGGGTTAATTTAGGGTGAGAAGACCTGTATATGTGTTGAAAGTATGGTAAATCTGAATATAATGCGTTTTCTGAGATTTTATAGGTGATTATTTAGATTAAATCTAGAATTCGATATAAATCGGGTTGTGATAGGATGTCTTAGATAATAATAGAGTTTTGTTTGATTGAATTGCGCAGTTTTCCTTGGGATTTGAATTGAAATTGGAGTGAAATAAATTAAGATTATGTAATTCTGGAGAAAATCGGTAAATTGAGGAATATTGAAAAATTAAAGTCCTTAGTGATTTGAAATGATTCTAGATTGATGAAACGAAAGTTTAGGAATATAATTGTGCAGTTAAGGCTATTGTAAATAAAAGGGAAATTTGAAAACCCTTTAATAGAGCTTTAATTGTTGATTATTTGTGTTGATTGGTCTAGGTTGACCTTTGGAGACTCGAGGGGAGTCTTTTTGAGTTGATTTCGGAAATAGGGAGTGGATACCCTCCCTAGAGGTGAGTGGACGGATCGTTGTGTAGTAAATAAGCAAAATGTCTTTAAATCCTTTGATAAATGATTTGAAATGATTTTCATATGATTTTTATGCAATTATTTGTGATTGTGGGATGTCTGAAATGAGAATTTGAATTATGAATGCATCCTATGTGATTTTACATGAATTTGTGCCATGTGACTTGATTACTTGATTGGTAAATGCTCATAAGATGATTTTCGGATTGAATTGATAAATTATGGTACATTGTTTGAAATGGAATGATTGTGAAATGATGGTGCACGAGAGAAATGGCTATAGTCATTCCCCCCACGGAGCGACCCGACGGGGTGACGTGGATTGGGGTTTTATATGCAAGAGAGGTATGCAGCCTCTGCTCTGCCACGTCGGACTATCCGGATTGCACCCCGGTGAGGTTCGAGCCAACGCCAATGAAGGGGGTAGTTTGAAAAACTGAAATGGAAAACCCCTTGGCGGGCTTCCGTCTTGGTTCGGCCAAACACAAGGCGGAAATGTTTTCGATGGGACCCTTGTGATTTTCTGAGAAAATGTTTGATATGGATGCATATTTTATGAATGATGTTGAATTACTGAAATGTTTGGATATGAAAAATGATGTTTGAAGTATGCTTTGACATTCCCCACTTTTACCCCTTATTTATTACACAATCATGCCATTGCACTCCACTCACTGAGTATTTATAATACTCACCCCACTCTTTAATATTTTTCAGAGGAAGATTAGATTTGTGACAGAGATTGGAGCTTGGGGAGGGCCTACCAGCTGACTTTTGTAGGTATACATCTTGATGTATAGTCACTTTTGGATCTGAACTGAATTCCATGGAAAGGAAGACTTGTACAATTCTTTTGGTACGGATTTAATTGATACTTGTTTCCTATATAGGAACAAGTATTGATAGAATCCTTACGTGGTTTGTTGTTTATTTTCCCTTCTCCCATTTTTGGTAAAAAAACTCATTGTTTGAGTGGGACATTTGGTTTGTAATATTGAGAATGGTTATTTTCTTTCGATTTCACGAAGTCTTGGACAACTCATATCGTTTGGATCTTACGGACGTTTGCTTGATTCTTCAGGCGAGTGTTAGTAAGATCTTACGACTATGTTTTGGGACTTCCTGTTTGTTAAGTGCTTTCTTTATACTGTGAACTTTGAAATGGCTTGGATGGCCATATTGTGTGCCGTGCATGCACAGGTTCCCTCTCCCCGATTGTGTGTTGATGTGTAAATGCGCATGTACAGGTTCCCTCTCCCCGATGTGTGCTCGTGTGTACAGGGATGGACCGGATGTGTCATTGCATATGTTTTGTTATGTGATGTTTTCTATTTTTGATGATTGATGTATGGAAAGAACTGTGGTGCTGTCTTTGTAGCCTTGCGGAGTCCCGGTGTATGGGGAGGTTCTGCCCGTATACCGAGATTTCGTGGCGGCTGTCGCGTGGTATATCCGAGGATCGGGACGTGACAGCTTTAGTGATATCAGAGCCAGGTTCACGATTTTAAAAGTTTACTGGTTTTGGAATGTTTTAAATTTGTTTCCAAATGTCCCAAAAGTTTCTAAAGACTTTGAATTATTTGGTTTTTGAAAAAGGTGTTTTTGAAAATGTACAAGTCTTCCATGGATTTCTTAAGAGGATAGAAATGCTCATTTTTAGGGGGTTAACCATTAATTTTGCTTAACCCTTTGAATTTACCATATCCTCCTTGTTTTGTAGTACAATGCCTCCCCCAAAAGAGAATGAGGAACGTAAACGAGATTCCTCCACCGGAGCACGAGGATGAGTCATCCTCGTATGCTCTCCCCCCTCGATGTCTGCGCACCCGGCTCCTCCCACCGGGGTTTCTGCTCCTCCTGTCACCGCTCTTCAGCAAGTAGTGGAGTGGTGGACCACTTTTGGAGCGCAGTATCAAGCTCCACGACCGACTTCAGCTCCACCGGCTCCTCCTTTAGTGCCGGTTACTACTCCTAGCACCCCGCTAGCACCTTCTCCTCCGGTTGCTACGGCAGCCGATCGCCCCAAGGTAGAGCTGTCCAAGTTGATAAAGGAGGCGAGACAATTGGGGTGTGAGACCTTTTCGGGTTCTTCTGATGCTTCTATGGCTAAGGAATGGATTGGCCGAATCCAAGAAGCCGTCACCGACATGGAATTAAGTGATGAGAGGAAGTTATGGGTGGCGGTGAAGCTGTTGGATAAAAGTGCGAGGACTTGGTGGGAGAATGTGAAGGGAAGGACTCCTATTGCTCTTACCTGGACAGATTTCCTTGGAGCTTTTGAGGAAAAATACTTCGCCCGATTCTACCAAGATCAGAAAAGAGAAGAGTTTTTCAAACTGTCTCAAGGGAGCAAGACCGTATCTGAATATGAGACAGAACTGAGAGAGCTTGCTACCTATGTCCCGGAGTTTGTGAATTCCGAGAACTCCATTAGTTCGAAATTTGAATCGGGGCTAAACTTGAACATTAGGGAGAAAATGCCTATCACCAGAGGGCATACATTCCAAGACATTCTAGACATGGCCTTGAGGGCCGAGATGATGGTGATGGAGAGGAACAAAGTCAGGGAACATCAGGGGAAAGGGAAGAGGCCTAGTAGCTCCAATCCAGGTCAAAACTTCAAGAAGAGTCGAGGCACCGGCTCTTATAGTGGTGGATCCTTTTCGGGGTCAGTTGGCTTTCCTCAAAGCCGATCTACTTTTAGACCAAGTGCTCCCAGCAGATTTGTTGATGTGGGAGTAGGGTACAGGGGTGGCAGAGGAGGAGTTTGCCCGAATTGCAAGAGGCATCATCCGGGTCCGTGCAGGGGACCCAAGAGGTGTTACCACTGTGGCAAGGAGGGTCACTTTCAGCACTCTTGTCCGGAGTTGTTTGTAAAAGGGCAAGAAAGTAGGCAAGTTCGAGCTCCCTCGGGTGGTTTTAGAAGAAATCCGGCGACTGTTCCTACACCTTCCACTAGCAATGCACAGAGGACAGCCACCGGTAGTAATACTATTGCAGCCCCCACTCACCGCCCTCAGCCTAGAACCCAAACACGAATCTATGCCATGACAAACGAAGAGGCCCAGGTCAATCCCGAGGTAGTCACAGGTAATTTCTATTAAATTTTAAGCTTTGAAATTGAAAATGTGATATTAATGGTTTATGATTTTGATTTGATGGTTTGTGATTATAGTTCAAAGAATGTGGATGATACAATGTTGTTTGTGGTTTATACTATAGGTACGATGAAGGTCTTTGATGTTGATGCACATGTACTTATAGATACTGGGTCTAATCATTCCTTTGTGAGTTCGGGGTTTGCCAAGCATTCTAATAGGCCTCTAGTCCCACTTGTTGAAGAGTTATTGATTATTACACCTTTGGGAGAGCACTTAATTAGAGACACAGTGTACAAGTCTTGTGAAGTGAAAATCGGTGAAGTAGCTCGTGAGGCGAATTTGATTCCATTGGAAATGAAGGATTTTGATGCTATTTTGGGTATGGATTGGCTATATTTCACCGAGCTTCCGTTAATTGCTTCACTAAGGAAGTGAAATTCCGAAGGCCAGGACATCCCTTTCTTGTATTCACCGGTGAACGGAGAGTGCTGCCGAGTTGTGTAATTTCGGCTATTGAAGCACGGAGACTAGTGCAGAAGGGATGCGAAGCTTATCTGGCTCACATTATTGACACCACGGTGGGAAGTTCTAGTTTGGATGGTATTTCGGTGGTGAATGAGTTTCCGGATGTCTTTCCGGAAGAGTTGCCTGGGTTGCCACTGGTACGGGAGTTTGATTTCAGCATAGACTTGATTTTCGGTACGACACCGATTTCTATTCCTCCCTATCGGATGGCGCCCGCAGAGTTGAAGGAACTGAAGGTTCAGCTCCAAGAGTTGTTAGAGAAAGGGTTCATCCGACCGAGCACTTCGCCTTGGGGTGCTCCGGTTCTGTTTGTAAAGAAAAAGGATGGAACTTTTCGGCTATGTATTGATTATCGATAGCTCAACAAGGCAACGATAAAAAATAAGTATCCTCTTCCGAGAATTGATGATCTTTTCGATCAACTCCAAGGTGCAAGTGTCTTTTCGAAGATCGACTTGAGGTCCGGTTATCATCAGTTGAAGATAAAGGATGATGATGTTCATAAGACCGTGTTTAGGACGCGGTATGGACACTATGAATTTCTGATGATGCCATTCGGATTGACGAATGCTTCTGCAGCCTTCATGGATCTCATGAATTGAGTGTTTCATTCATACCTTGATAAATTTGTTATAGTCTTTATTGATGACATCTTGGTGTATTCCAAAAGTGATGAAGAGCATTCCGAGCATCTCCGAATCATTTTGCAGACTCTTAGAGAGAAGAAGTTGTATGCCAAGTTCTCAAAATGCGAGTTTTGGCTAAAGGAGATTGGATTTTTGGGGCATGTGGTTTCAAAAGATGGGATTTTTGTGGATCCAAAGAAGGTAGAGGTCATTCTGCAGTGGGAACAGCCTAAAAATGTCACCGAGATTAGAAGTTTTCTCGGATTAGCAGGGTACTATCGGAGATTTGTTGAGGGGTTCTCGAAGATAGTAGCTCCGATGACAAATTTGACTCGGAAAGGAGTCAAGTTCGTATGGGATGAAAAGTGTGAGGGTAGTTTTCAAGAACTTAAGCGAAGGTTGACCTCCGCTCCTATCCTTGCTCTCCCTACTAGTGGCGGTGGTGATTATGTGGTGTACAGCGATGCTAGCAAGCAAGGATTAGGGTGTGTGCTAATGCAGGGTGATAAGGTGATTGCTTATGCTTCTCGCCAACTAAAGAAGCACGAAGTGAACTACCCTACACATGATTTGGAGCTAGCTGCTATTGTGTTCGCTCTAAAGATCTGGCGACATTATTTGTATGGGGTTACTTGCAAGATCTTTACTAATCACAGGAGTCTCAAATACTTGCTCACTCAGAAGGAGCTCAATTTGAGACAAAGAATGTGGTTAGAGCTGATCAAAGATTATGATTTGGTGATTGATTACCACCCCGGGAAGGCAAATGTCGTAGCTGATGCTTTGAGCCGCAAATCCTCATCTATGGCATCCCAAGGGAGTTCTTACATCTCTTGTTTAGTTGGACTCCGAGTACTTGGAGTCGAGTTGGCTAAGGATGATCAAGGTGCCTTATTAGCCAAGTTTGTGGTGAGACCCACGTTGGTGGATCGTATTAGGGAGCTTCAGGCTACCGATGATGACTTGAAGACTATTGTTGAGAAGATCCAGAAAGGGGAAGGTGGTGAATTCCGGATTCGGGATGATGGAATCATAGTGTATGGGAAAAGAGCATGCGTTCCAAAAAATGAAGATCTCCGGAGAGCTATACTTGAGGAAGCACATTCCTCGGCCTATGTTATGCACCTGGGAAGTACCAAAATGTACCGAACCATCAAAGAATCCTATTGGTGGTCCGGAATGAAGAGGGAGATAGCCGAATATGTGGCAAAGTGCCTTGTATGCCAGCAAATCAAGGCCGAGCATCAGAAATCGGCAGGAACACTCCAACCATTACCGATTCCTGAGTGGAAATGGGAGCATATCACTATGGACTTCGTGGTGGATTTGCCACGTACTCCGAACCGACACAATTCTATTTGGGTGATTGTTGACCGCCTAACCAAGTCGGCTCACTTCTTGCCGATTCAAAACACCTATTCCTTGGAAAGATTTGCCAAGTTATACATTGATGAGATCGTAAGGCTTCACGGCGTTCCGGTATCCATTGTATCGGACCGTGATTCTCGGTTCACTTCTAGATTTTGGTCAAAACTGCAAGAGTCCTTAGGGACTAAGTTGAAATTCAGCACTGCCTTCCACCCTCAAACCGATGGACAATCGGAGCGCACCATTCAGACATTGGAGGACATGCTTAGGGCATGTGTCATGGATTTTCAAGGCAGTTGGGATAGACATCTTCCGCTAGTTGAGTTTGCCTACAACAACAGCTATCAAGCTAGCATAGGGATGCCTCCCTATGAAGCCCTTTATGGACGGAAGTGTCGTACCCCATTGTGTTGGGACGAGGTTGGAGAAAGAAAGCTTGAAAGTGTAGAAATGATTGAGACTACTAAAGAAAAGGTAAAGCTGATTCGTGAAAGAATGAAGGCGGCTCAGGATCGACAAAAGAGCTATGCCGACAAGAGAAGAAGGCCATTGGAGTTTGCAGAAGGAGATATGGTGTTTTTGAAGATATCTCCTTGGAAGGGCGTGATCCGTTTTCAGAAACGAGGAAAGCTAAATCCTCGTTATATCGGTCCCTTCAAAATCCTTGAGAGGATTGGACAAGTGGCATACCGACTGGAGTTACCGCAGGAGTTGCAAAGGATCCATGACGTTTTTCATGTTTCCATGCTAAAGAAGTATTTACCGGATCCCTCACACATATTGGAAGCACCCCCAGTCGAATTGAATGAAAATTTGAGTTTCAAGGTGCAACCGGTGAAAATCATTGATAGACAACTCAAGCAATTAAGGAGCAAACAGATTCCCATGGTCAAAGCGTTGTGGAGAAGCAACCAAGTTGAGGAACAAACTAGGGAAACCGAAGAATCAACGCAGAAGCAACATCCGCAACTCTTTGATATATGAGTCGTATTTTGAATTTCGAGGACGAAATTTGTTTTTAGGGGGTTAAGAGTTGTAATACCGAAAATTCGGTATTTGAAATGTTCTGTAAAATATCTCAGTAATTATAAAAGAAAATCTTAAAAGTTTTGATTTTCGATTTTGGGTCTTAATTTTAAATTTTTGGTATAATTAAAATGCCGAGTCGTAAATTCGTAGTGGATTCTATTTTAGGTAAATTTAAAATTTCATCATAGTAAGAATATAAAAACAAATATATATATATATATTTGCAAAAAAAAAAAAAAAAAAAAGAAGAAAAAGAGAGAGAGAAGAGTGGGGAGACGCAGCGTTTCAGTCCGAGACGCAGCGTTTCATTCCGAGACGCAGCGTTTCATTCCGAAACGCCGCGTACCCCCTTCTTCCCAAATCGATTAGGGCTGAGAGCCCTAATCGATCTCACACTCTCACTCCCTCTCCCTCTCGCGTAGTCGCCGCACTCCGCCTCTCTCCCTCACCGCAAACCACCGCTAGCCACCACCGTGAACTACCGTCGTCTCTCTCCCTCTACTCACTCTCTATTTCTCTCTCTATTTCCAGTCTCTGCACTCTCTCTCCCTTCACGATTCCCCGTTCGCCATCTTAATCTCACCCTCCATCGATCGCCACCACCGCGGCCACCGCGGTCGCCACCTCTTCGTCCCGCACTATCACTCTCTATCTATCTCTCCCTCGCAGTTCCTCAGTCTTCAGTGTCTCTCACCCACACCCACACCCTCGCGCGACAGCGACCTCGCGCTCTTTCCCCCCTCACTCATGTGATGCTCTGCGCGAGCATCCCTCTTCAGGGACCCGCCCTAGACCAGCAGTGAATGGACATTTGAGAACCCTAGCTAGACTGCGATTCTTTCCTCTCAGGTAAAGGCTGAACCCTAATTGTAATTCTAGGGTTTCGATTGTTCATAGTAATTGAGTTAATTTACTGAATTGTACTTCGAATTTGGAACAGGTCTTGGGCTGAGCAGAGCATACACTGAAGTTAGGGTTGTGAACTGCGAAAACCCTAGGTGAGGGAATTTCCAAATCCTTGACAAGTGAATAAATTTAGGGTTAATTTAGGGTGAGAAGACCTGTATATGTGTTGAAAGTATGCTAAATCTGAATATAATGCGTTTTCTGAGATTTTATAGGTGATTATTTAGGTTAAATTTAGAATTCGATATAAATCGGGTTGTGATCGGATGTCTTAGATAATAATAGAGTTTTGTTTGATTGAATTGCGCAGTTTTCCTTGGGATTTGAATTAAAATTGGAGTGAAATAAATTAAGATTATTTAATTCGGGAGAAAATCGGTAAATTGAGGAATATTGAAAAATTAAAGTCTTTAGTGATTTGAAATGATTATAGATTGATGAAATGAAAGTTTAGGAATATAATTGTGCAGTTAAGGCTATTGTAAATAAAAGGAAAATTTGAAAACCCTTTAATAGAGCTTTAATTGTTGATTATTTGTGTTGATTGGTCTAGGTTGACCTTTGGAGACTCGAGGGGAGTCTTTTTGAATTGATTTCGGAAATAGAGAGTGGATACCCTCCCTAGAGGTGAGTGGACGGATCGTTGTGTAGTAAATAAGCAAAATGTCTTTAAATCCTTTGATAAATGATTTGAAATGATTTTCATATGATTTTTATGCAATTATTTATGATTGTGGGATGTCTGAAATGAGAATTTGAATTATGAATGCATCCTATGTGATTTTACATGAATTTGTACCATGTGACTTAATTACTTGATTGGTAAATGCTCATAACATGATTTTCGGATTGAATTGATAAATTATGACACATTGTTTGAAATGGAATGATTGTGAAATGATGGTGCACGAGAGAAATGACTATAGTCATTCCCCCCACGGAGCGACCCGACGGGGTGACGTGGATTGGGGTTTTATATGCAAGAGAGGTATGCGGCCTCTGCTCTGCCACGTCGGACTATCCGGATTGCACCCCGGTGAGGTTCGAGCCAACGCCAAGGAAGGGGGTAGTTTGAAAAACTGAAATGGAAAACCCCTTGGCGGGCTTCCGTCTTGGTTCGGCCAAACGCAAGGCGAAAGTGTTTTCGATGGGACCCTTGTTATTTTCTGAGAAAATATTTGATATGGATGCATATTTTATAAATGATGTTGAATTACTGAAATGTTTGGATATGAAAAATGATGTTTGAAGTATGCTTTGACATTCCCCACTTTTACCCCTTATTTATTACACAATCATGCCATTGCACTCCACTCACTGAGTATTTATAATACTCACCCCACTCTTTAACATTTTTCAGAGGAAGATTAGATTTGTGACAGAGATTGGAGCTTGGGGAGGGCCTACTAGCTGACTTTTGTAGGTATACATCATGATGTACAGTCACTTTTGGATTTGAACTGAATTCCATGGAAAGGAAGACTTGTACAATTCTTTTGGTACGGATTTAATTGATACTTGTTTCCTGTATAGGAACAAGTATTGATAGAATCCTTACGTGGTTTGTTGTTTATTTTCCCTTCTCCCATTTTTGGTAAAAAACTCATTGTTTGAGAGGGACATTTGGTTTGTAATATTGAGAATGGTTATTTTCTTTGAATTTCACGAAGTCTTGGACAACTCATATCGTTTGGATCTTACGGACGTTTGCTTGATTCTTCAGGCGAGTGTTAGTAAGATCTTACGACTATGTTTTGGGACTTCCTGTTTGTTAAGTGCTTTCCTTATACTGTGAACTTTGAAATGGCTTGGATGGCCATATTGTGTGCCGTGCATGCACAGGTTCTCTCTCCCCGATTGTGTGTTGATGTGTAAATGCGCATGTACAGGTTCCCTCTCCCCGATGTGTGCTCGTGTGTACAGGGATGGACCGGATGTGTCCTTGCATGTGTTTTGTTATGTGATGTTTTCTATTTTTGGTGATTGATATATGGAAAGAACTGTGGTGCTGTCTTTGTAGCCTTGCGGAGTCTCGGTATATGGGGAGGTTCTGCCCGTATACCGAGATTTCGCGGCGGCTGTCGCGTGGTCGATCCGAGGATCGGGGCGTGACAGGGAGGGACGTCTAACTCCCCCGCACATCCAACCCCAAACCACGCAACCCCGTCGGGTCACTTCGTGGTGGGAATGACTATAGCCATTTACAATCCAGTACCTTTTCATTTTTCAATCAATCCATTTCACAAACAATGTGCCATAATTTTTCATCAAATAATCAACAATTTTATGCCAAATCAATTCATAGAGCAATATCAAATAATCTATGGCATAGAAGCATTCTTAAACACAATGGATGCATTCGTAATTCATAATCCAGTTCAAACAGCCCACAATCACAAAACAATTTAAATAAAACATATAAAAATCTTTCAAAATCATTTGTAAAACAATTTTAAAACATGTTACTCATTCATTAACACAATGAACTATCCACTCATCTCTAGAGAGGGTATTCACTCTCTAATTATCAATCAAATCCGAATAGGCCCCTCTTTAAGTCCCCAAGTGATTAACATAATCAAACATCGCAATTATCATCAAATAAAATCTCTATAACAAGGGTTTTCACATTTTCCTAATTTAATATACCTTTAATTTCACATCCATAATTTCTAAATTCTGATTTCATCACCCAAAGATCATTTACATCTCTAATGGACTTTAAGTCCCAATATTTCCAAATTTTCCAAATTTTCTTCCAATTTCACATAATTATAACACTTTTCATGCATATTTCGATTTAAACTCTGAGAAAGCTACTCCATTGAACTCAACATGATTCTATCATCCCTTAGCATGCTTCTTTTTGTATCAAACAGCTTAATTCATATAAAATCCTATACTTAACCTTAATAATTACATATAAGACATCAAAAAATGCATCCTAATCGAATCTAACATATATTCTAACATATGCGATACTTATTACCCTAAATTTAACCTAAATTCAGTTAACTAATCGAATGGATCAGAAATCCCTCACCTAAGATTTCTCGGTTTGCAGACCTAGCCTCCATTCGCCATTGAATTCAATCTCAAACTTGTAACGTTTCCAATTTGAAGCAATTGTTAGAAATTAAACCTAACTACTAAGAACATTCAAACCTTAGAACTAGAATCGGAAAATCCATTCTCACATATGCAGACCCGTGGCCTAGGGTTTCCAAAACTCTGTTGTCCTGCCGGCTAGGGTTTCTGCAAAGATCGCAGAAGTGCTCGCGGCTGAGGAAAAGCAAGCGTGCGAATGAACAGAAGGAGAAAGAGGTGTTATCGCGCACGAAAGGGGAGGAGAAGAGAGCGAAAGCTCTCGGTTCGCGCAGGAAAGAGAGAGAGCAGAGGGAATAGAGAGAGAGAGAGAGAGAGAGAGAGAGAGGGAGAGTGTGAAACAAAGAGTGATCGTGGGAGAAGGAGAGAGAACAGAGAGAGACAGAGAGAGGTCAAAGGGGAAAGAGAGAGAGAGAACGAGAGAGAGAAACAAAGGGAAGGAAGAGAGAGAACAGGGGGACGATGGCGGTGGTGGTGTGGTGGCGATGGTGATTGGTGGCGGAGTGAGCGGCTGAGAGGGCGGAGAGGGCGACGAAGAGTACGAGGGAGAGGGAGAGAGTGTTCGGCCGAACGAAGGAGAGGAAGGGAGAGAGAGAGTAATTAGGGTTTCCAACCCTAATTAAAATGGGGGATGTGCTGTGTTTCACTTCAAAACGCAGTATCTCCTCTCTCCTCTTTTTATATATATATATATATATTCAAATGAATAAACCATTATATAGTGTATATATATATATATATATATATATATGTATCACACCCCTTTTTCACTAAAATTTAAATTTTTCATAAAATGAGATTTATTACGATTCGCGAATACGGTAACTTAAAATATACCAAAATTTAAAATTAAGACCCCAAAATCAAAAATCAATATAAATTCAAAATTTTCTAATTTATTATAAAAATATTTACAAAATGTCTAGTCCTGAGTTTTTGGTATTACATTTTTTCCCAATAATAAAATTCTTGTGTAAATATTTTATATATATAGAGAGAGAGTTTCGATGATATATTTATATTAAAAAAATAATTATGACCAACAGTAAATGATTGGCAACCTAAGTCATCTCGCGGCCCTTTTTCCTCAGCAAAAACCAAAAAGGAATGACACAATTATAACCCATCCAGTCTCATCAGACTTAACTTTTAAGATGTAGGGCTTGAGATTATTATCCCTTCCCTAACTCTTACTTACATGGTCTCAACTTATTTCAATCTGAACCCGACAAAGCTATCTAAATCCAACAAAGGAGTCCAAAAGCAAAGGCATTGAAATGTGGTGGAGCCAAAGTACAATTTATAGATTTAAAACATTTTGAAAGAATTTATAGAAAGTTTTTGAGACTTTTAAAATGGACTCCATTCATATATATATATATTCACTGCCATTGAAGATACTCAAAGAAAGTCGAAAGATAGTTGATTGATCTGTGATCATGGGAATTAGCTTGTGGTTTCTATGGTGTCTCATACTGCTTTTGGTATGTAATATCACAAAAAATGGTTCAGTTGTATCCACATCCACTACCATTATGTGCATCCAAAGTGAGAGACAAGCTCTTCTTGAATTCAAGCATGGCCTCCTCGATGACCTCAATCTTCTCTTTTCCTGGGGAAGTGAACCAGAGAAGAGAGACTGCTGCAACTGGTTCGGAGTCTCTT
Organism: Dillenia turbinata; assembly: GCA_037126225.1. NCBI lineage: Eukaryota > Viridiplantae > Streptophyta > Magnoliopsida > Dilleniales > Dilleniaceae > Dillenia > Dillenia turbinata. The sequence continues at coordinate 26,372,481 of JBAMMX010000020.1, read as the reverse complement.
GTAACAACCAAACCGGTAATGTTGTTGAACTTGACCTATCCTTCATGTCTTTGCAAGGCCCGATCTCTGCTTCATTGGTTGGGTTGGATGGTCTAACTTTTTTGAGCCTCTCTGGGAATAATCTTGTGGGAAAAATCCCAAATCAAATTGGCAATCTTCATGCTCTTATGACTTTGGACCTTTCTTTGAATAATCTTGAGGGAGAAATCCCAAATCAACTTGGGAATCTTTATGCCCTTAGGACTTTGGACCTTTCTATGAATAATCTTGAGGGAGAAATCCCAAATCAACTTGGAAATCTTCATGCCCTTACGACTTTGAAACTCTATGGGAATAATCTCGTGGGAGAAATCCCAAATCAACTTGGGAATCTTTCAACCTTGCAAAGTTTGGATCTTGGCTCCAATTGTGCTTTAAGTGCAACCAAGCTTAAGTGGCTTTCAAGTCTTCCACAATTGTCCAACATTGATTTGAGCCATACTAACCTCACTAAAGCCTTTGATTGGCTGCAAGTAGTTAATACTCTCCCATCCTTGACATTGTTGCACATGGAGAATTGTTCACTCCCAAACGTACTCAATTTCTCTCCATCACATTTTAATTCTTCCAAAACACTTTCAGAAATTTATCTCCCTCAAAACAATCTCAAGTCATATTCCATATTCAGCTGGTTGTTTAACTATAGCAACACGTTATCATCTGTTGATCTTAGTGGCAATCAGTTGGACGGTGCACTTCTAGACTATTTTGGAAACATGATCTATCTTCATTACGTGTCTCTCTTTGAAAATCAACTCCACGGTGGGATTCCAAAATCTTTTGCAAACATGAGCAACTTAATTCATTTAGATTTGTCCTACAACAATCTGACTGAGATTATAGGATTTCCATTATTCTTGCGGCACTTGAATTTGCAATCTAATCAATTGAGTGGGAGTATACCCGAGAGTATTGGAAACATTTCCACGCTTGTGTATCTTGATCTTTCCCATAATTTTTTGCAAGGTACATTTTCTGAAGGCCACATGTCCAATCTTTCCAGCTTAAATGAATTGTATCTGTCTCACAATAATTTGATCATCAATATCAATTCCAGTTGGATTCCGCCTTTTCAACTATATACTCTGCAACTGAGCCATTGTATCGTGGGTCCTGATTTTCCCAGTTGGTTACGAAGACACATCAATCTCACTGTACTTGATATCTCTAATGTCGGAATTCAAAATCCGGTTCCTAGTTGGTTTTGGGAGGAAATAACTCCTCAATTAATTTATTTGAACATGTCCGACAACCAAATGTGTGGCACCATTTCAAGTTCAACTTTTCAGTCTATAAGTTCTGCAGTACGGATTTCAACTTTGGACTTGAGTTCTAACTACTTTGAAGGTCAGGTAGCGGCATTTCATGTAAACTCTATCTATATAGATCTATCCAACAATCAGTTTACTGGACCTCTTGATGCCTTGTGTCGGACTGAACATCTCATATTGGGAATGCTTGACCTCTCAAACAACTTATTATCAGGGGAGATTCATGATTGTAAAACAAGTTTTCCAAACTTAGCTATGCTAAATCTAGCAGATAACAATTTTTCTGGTAAATTTCCGGATCTAATAGGTTCATCTTGTCAACTAGAAAGCTTGCATTTGGAGAACAACAATTTTACAGGAGTTTTGCCTTGGCAATTACAGCATTGTGAGAAGCTACAAGTGGTGGACCTGAGAATGAATAAATTTTCAGGAAACATGCCCACATGGATAGGGCAAACCCTACTAAATTTGGTTATTCTAAGCTTACAAGCTAATAACTTTGACGGAAGTATTCCAAATCATCTATGCAATCTGACCAAACTTCAAATATTGGACCTTTCTTCAAATAGCTTCTCTGGTTCGATACCAACCTGCTTCAGCAATTTTACTGCGATGGCTCACTCTGGGAGTTCAAATTTAACCATTAGTATCAACACCAAAATCATGGAGAGTGGATGGAATGGTTATACTTTCCCTACGTATATTCTTAAAAATGATTATGCAGCATTAGCACTAAAAGGTGGGGAATTTGTATACAAAAACACTCTGGGACTAGTTAAGGGAATCGATCTATCAAGCAACAAATTAAGTGGAAAGATTCCAAAGCAAATCACTCTTCTTAATGGATTGATTTCATTGAACCTTTCAACAAACAATCTGATGGGACGAATCCCTTCACATATTGGTCAGATGCAACAGTTAGAATCTCTTGATTTATCCAGGAACAAGTTGCATGGACCCATTCCAGCAAGCCTTTCTCATTTGAATTTTCTAAGTTGCTTGGATTTGGGAAACAACAATTTGTCAGGCAGAATTCCTAGAAGCGCTCACCTAGACACCATCAATGCTTCTGCATATGAGGGGAACAAGGAACTTTGCGGGCCTCCACTCACAAGTGATTGTCCAGGAGACAAAGTAGTTGAAAGCCCATCTGATGCTAGTGACAATGGTGATGCAGACACACACGAAGAGAAGAATGAGATAATTAGTGAGGGGTTCTATGTTTGTATGGGGTTTGGATTCATAGTTGGTTTTTGGGGAGCATTTGGGACTTCATTTTTTATGGGTTCTTGGAGAAATACAGGCGTCATGTTTTTAATCGGTCTAAAGAATGAGATTCATGTGGCAGTTGTTGTATGGATTGCAAGGTTGAAGAGGCGGATCCAGGTCCAATGGGTAAGAAAACTATTCGACCCACTTCTTATACATCTTTCCCAATATTTACATTACACCAATCATGAATTAATATTAAAGATTGGCTTTCATGTTTTCAGGATGAGCTGCGGCAGAGCAATGCCTGATCTGGCCAAGCTTAACCTAGATGGCGAGTATGTAGCGTGAATGGAATAAGTGCCTTCCTTTGTAGAAACTTAGAACTAATGTTTGCTCGACTATAGCAAAAAGTGTTTTGACTTTTACATAAAAGACTAGCTTGAGGTGAGTAAGCATGAAAATAAAAATGCACTTAAAAAGCATTATTAAAAACTTAATAGAACTATCAGAAGACAAAGCAAAACAAGCTTTTGTGAGCGCAAGTCTAAACTGGTAATGCTATTGATGTTTCAATTTTTTGTAAACACGAGTCTCTTGTTGTTGGAATTTAATCGAGTCACATGCAGCGGAAGCATTCAAAAATAATTTTCGGGAAAAATAAATATAGATTGGGTATAGGATATAAATACCTCGAATATGCAGAGCCCAAAAATCGACCGTTCGTCCGTCGATCGAATCTCACGGTCGGGATGGTGATCACGATGTTAATCGAATCACCACCGCAATGTCACAACGCCGCAACCCTCAGTCCGGCGATCATCGTGACGGAAAAAATTCCCTACGCGGAATTTTTCTCATGCCCTCTATATTTTCTCTCTCTAGAGAATGAAGAACATTCAAGTATTCATCCATGGTTCACACACCATTTTCCTCAAGTTCCAACGGAAGTTGTTAGGGGAGAGAGAGAGAGATCTTATGTGGGTAAGATGTGGTTAGTGGGAGTTACCCCACTAACCATACTGTGAAAATGTCTAAAATGTCCATCGTGGGCATTTTAAACTAATACTTGTAATATATCTCCTTTGGTTGGATTGTATTATCTCAGGGTTTGTGAGGTCTTAGTATATATATGTGTGTATAATTTTTACACATTTTGCTTTCTGAAGGGCTCAACAGTCGTATATATGTGTGAGCATGTTCTGTATAATTATTACAATTTTGAAGGGCTTAATTGACATTTTGACATAAGATTCATGATTATTTTGAGTGTTTTACAAAAGCGAGTCTATAATTGCTAAAATATAAGAACATCTTCTTACCTACAGTTATTCTCTTTATGTGCAACGGAGGAGTTCTTTCTCTTCTCAACACAAACATTTTGCATTTTTTCTTCTTCTAATGACATTCTCGGGCCTGCTTGCTTTTGTGCATTTTTTTCCCCCATTTCTTTCATTAGTACTCCTTTGTCTCCTCTTGCAGTTCTCAAGGCAAAGTTTATGACCTTTTCTTTTCCTTCCAAAGTGCGTGTTTGATGAAATATCATTTATGTGATTGCCAGAATTGGAATTTTAAACGTTTATTATCAAAAAAGAAAAAAATTAGTAGATCAGAGAATTATTAATTATTAATTATAATTTATGTATTATTTTATCACCAATCATCTTCTTGTTTTACTTTTGAACTTTTTAGCATTCTTATTTATATTCGTGTCCATAATTTATAGGACACAAGTAGTTAATAATCTTCCTTCATGGACTGACATGCATTTATACGGATTTAATAAAAACAACACTATAATTTATTTTCTTGTCATTTTTTTTATTTGAATTTAATCCACTGTCGAGTATTTAAGATTTCGCTCCGACTAATTTTAGTCAAATTACTATCAAATCTGTTATAGAGAGGGAGTTCTCTTAACATTATTTTTTTTTATTTTTAAAAAAATTTAAATTCAAACACTTGATTAATGAATCACAACGCTTTTCTCGATATACTAACCAAACCTTGGTTGTATTTTCTCGTCATTCGTTTAATAGAAAATAGAGTTTCAAGGCTCATGTAATTTAGCAACAATACAAAAGGAGACGAGCCATCACAAGTATGAATCTCTTTCATGAGCATAAACATGTTTCTTTGAATACAAACATGTCCAAAGAAAAAAGGAGAACGGGATCAATTGCACATAGATCTAATTAAGAGATATTTCTTCTATTTATTTAACATATTTATTTTTTAAGAAATTAAAAAGTAAATCTTCTTATTAAGTTATAATTTTACACATTTATTTTATTTATCAAGAAAGAAAAAATTTTTATTGGTTAATTAAGAATTAATCTTTTACTTCACAAATTATTTTAAAATCAGAAGATATCAAATTTTATTTTATACTTTAAAATTAAATATGTCACATTATCTTTTTCTATGGTTAAAAATTTCACATTATTCATTATTATGACACAAAAATATTAACTATATATTTAATAGCCACTTGAATAATAGTAATTTAAATGTAAATACTAAATTTACTGCTTTACATAAAGAAAAAATATATGTATTAATCTTTACAAGGTTTCGGAGTTGAATTAAAATTGGTTTTAGATCATAATTGAAAAAAATAAAATATAAAAAATGACAATCGACAAAAAATTCTAACTTTTTTTTTTTTTTTGAGTTCAATTGAAAATTTAACTCTGGGGCACTAAGGCCTCTCTCACTCCCCCCCCATTTTCGGTCTCCATCTTCCCCTCTCTAGCTTGATTTGGGGCTACATTGAGTTACTTTTAATCTCAATTAAATCTTCTTCTTGATCGTCGTGGTCTTTTTCTTTTTGGATGGCGTGTCATTATTGAAACCCCTCTTGGGTGGTGATTGTAACACCGAAAAATTCAGTGTTAGAATTTTAATAAATTCTTTAATATAATTTTGAAATGATTTGGGTAATGTATTGTTCTTGTGGTCTGGAAAGAAAGTTTATGAACCTCATTTGATGTGTTGGATTAATATATGAAGCCATTTGGGTCGTTATATCAAATCCCTAAAATAGGTTTTAGAGAGTATAATTTTGTATATCGATATATTCTAAAAGAGTGTATCGATATATTGATCTCTGAAACAAAATTCTTGAGAGCATGATTCCATATATCAATGTCTTAGAGGAGTGTATCGATATATTGATCTCTGAAACATACTTCCTGAGAGTATGATTCTTCATATCGATATATCCCAATGAAGTATATCGATATATATGAATTGCTTTTCAGTTCTCAAAAAATATGGCTGGATGTATCGATATGCTATAAACCATATATCGATATACAACAGCGGAAAAGACAATAAAACCATTTAAAGCTTTTGATTAATGAAGGGCACTTTGGTAAAATTTCATTCCATTATTATTAGCACCCCAAAACCTATTTTTCTTCTTATTTCTTCCCCATTCCCGTCAAACACTCTCTCCTCTCTCTACACTCATTTTTCCTCCCTCACCAATTTCTCTTCTACAAATCAACTACTCCCTACAAAAATTCACTCTATGGGCTTGCAAAATCCTCAATCAATCTTATAAATGAAGGATCAAATGGAAGAAAATCTAGGGTTTTGTCTTTGAAGGAGAAAAATTTGGGTTTTTAAGCCTACACTTTAAAAATCCAAGCCAGTCGCAAAATTGAGATAATTTCTTACTTTAAATCTTGGGTTTAGTTTATTTGATACTAGAATTAATTGTATTGCAGAGATTTGATGAATTTTCAATTAGAGATCAAAAACCTTAGAAATGTGAATAGTGAAAAATTGGGGAAAAATAAAATGAAAAATTGTAGGAAGGTTCAAATGATGTATAAATGATAGAAATAGAACCATGAACATAGATTGTTGAATTTTGGAAAAAAAAATTAGGACATGTGCAAAATTAGGGAAAATTTTTAAATCCTAGAATTGAGTATAATTTAACATTAAATTTGAAATTGTTGGTTTAGGAAGGCTAATTGGGACTTGAAAAGGATTTCATTTAATTCAAATTGGAAATTGGGAGTAAATACTCTCCCAAAAGGTAAGTGGATACGTGTTTATGGTTTTATGTAAGTAAAATGTTTTAAATTGATTTTATAAATATTTTTAAATTGTTTACAAATTGTTTTATGTTTATGGAGTGTCCCGAAAGGGAATTTGACCAAAAAAAAAAAATACATCCATGTTCCAAATTTGAAATCTGTGTGTCATATTTGTCGATTTATGATGAATATGACCTGAGTGAATTCATGTGTTGAGAAATCACTGAATTATTGTTGGCACACATTGATTGTAAGTTGAGATGATTAGGAAATGGTGCTTGTGCATGTTAAACTAATGGTTATAGTCATTCTCTCTATGGTATGGAGTTCGACAGGGCGACGTGATTGGGCATTCATTTGACTAAAGAGGTAGTTGCGTTCGAGATATGCCTTTGAAGTCCCCTTTTCAGACTATCCTGGTTGTACCCAAGGGGAGGCCCGAAGCCAACGTCAAGGTTTGAGGTATTTTATGATATGTAATGAGTATAAAACCCTTGGCAGTTTCACCATTCGTCAAGGTAGACCATTGTCGAGAATTATGATATTTTTGGCAACCCCATGGTTTTGGAAAACTTATGTATATGAATGGATGCATATTATTTTAAGTCATGGTTTATTGAACCTCACTTAATTTGTTATGAATCCTTGATTTTACCTATGCTAAAGTGGCATGGCTTTGAGATGTTTATTTGGTACATCCACAATCATCATTAATTTATTATCATAACTTGTATTATACTCACTGGATATAGTTTTATACTCACCCTCCCTTTCCCATTTTTACAAAGGAAATTTAGTTAATACGCAAGGTCGTTTAAAGATGGATTTTGGGGAAAATCATTGTCGGAGACCTCATTTGGTATAGACCTTGCTTTATTTCTGTGGTATCGTTAGTTTGGACCCAAAGAGGGCATTTTGTGTAAATCTTATTTGAAAATTTATTTAACTCTGTATATTGAATCTGGATGGACTTGTTTATGTTTAAATCTTATTGAGGACCCTTATTTAATTTTCTATGAATTTTGTTTTGGGAAAAGTTGATTTCATTTTCGGTTCCTACCCCATGAGGGGGATGTTTGCTTTGTGATTTGGCCAAGATGGTCCTTGGTTTGCTGGATATTCTGAATGCTTTGCGGTACCTTGGAGCATGAGGTGAGACTCACACATGTTTCAAGACAGCGGGACGGTTGTCACGTGTCAGGACCTGCGGGTCAGTGACAGTGATAGGCCCAAATACGTAGTTACACACAAAACAGAAGTTAGATAGAGGAGAAAAAACATGATGAATAATTTTAATTATTTGCTCTGACTGCTATTGCCTTGAGTACATGGGTATTTAAAGGATTTTCCCCACTGGTACATAACCTCATACATGAACTAAAATGAGTACTTATTTTAATAGTTTCATTTACATACCAAGAGATGTTCATGAATTAAATTTAAACACATGCATGCATTAAGATGAATGCATTTTATATAAATATGCATACTGAAAATTATTAAGTAATAATAATAAAAATCTAGATTATTCTCCAACACCCCCTTTAACCTTAATTTCACGATTCCAAGAGAATTTCGAAACGAGATAAACAACTCAATCTTTAGAGGCCAGGTGAAAATATCTACAATTTGATCATGAGACTTCACATACTTACTCCATGTCTTTGTTCTCAATGCATTCTCTTATGAAGTGATACTTTGTGTGTGTATATGGTTGTCTTTTTCATAAAAAACCGAGTTCTTCGAGCATGCAATTGCTGATTTGTTATCAACACAAGAAGTGGTTGCGACATATTCTGCTTTACATGTTGAGAGAGTCTCGATTGGTTGCTTCTTTAAACCGCATGTAAAGCCGTAACACCAATGAAGAAAACAAGATTATGCTCTTTGTATCATCAACACTTTTTGACCAATCGTTGTCACTATAACCCAAAAGCTTGAAATAATTAGAGGGGGAGTAAAGTAAACAAAGTCAAGTATACCTTTGAGATACCACAATATTCTTTTAGCTGCTTTTAAGTGAAATGTTGTCGGAGTTTCTATGAAATGGCTTATGAGTCCAACTCCAAAATGATTGTTGGCTCTTGTGCAAGTCAAATAACAAGACTTCTAACAAGGCTCTTTAAATAAGTTGGATTCACCTTTTTAGAATCATCGAAGTTGGATAGCTTCTCACCATATTCTACATGTGTAGCAACTGGATTGCAATTTTCAGCAGCAAATTTATTGAGCTCTTCTTTAGCATAGCCTTATAAGGAGATGAAAATACCCTCTTCCATTTGCTTCAATTCATTACCAAGATAATAGAATATGAACACTAAATCTATCATCTCAAATTCTTTTGTCATGAGTTTCTTGAAATATTCATACAATTTTAGGTTATTTCCGATAAATATCTAGTCATCCACTTATACTCAAACAAGTAATATGTTACCCCTTTGCTTATTTTGATATAGAGAGCACGGTTAATTAGACACTCGATGAAGCCATTTCTTTCATCTTGTGTCATTCTTCACAATGGCTTTGATCTTTCATTCATTGCATTCTTCCATCTTGTCTCTTGGGTAATTTCCTCAAAACCTAGAAGTTCACAATTAATAGAAAGACAAAAATTGGTTGGCACCACCTCGGTTTCCTCATATAGGTTTTGGATGCTTTTGAATTTCTTTCTTGGCCTTTCACTTGAATCTTCTTCTAGGAATTATGGATTTGAATAAGTAGGATGCAAAATGCTTTGTGGTCTCTTCATCTTCTTTATCATTACTGAATGGAATCTTTTCTTTTCGAGTATCCCACTCTTATGTCATTTCTTTATTGAACTCTACATTTCTACTTATTACAATCTTGTTATTGGTTGCTTGCACTGGTATTAAGCTTCGAGTATTCTCATGTCATTTTGAGCATCCTCATTCTTGTCATCAAGTTTTGACTTCTTATCATCTAATACATATATATAGACAATGCTTCCAAACACTCTCAAATAATGAAAACTAGGCTTGATTTTATTCTAAGCTTCATGGGGCATGATGCTACAAACACTTTTACTTGAAACTGATTCAATAAATAAATTACACATGCAATTGCTTCAGCCCAAAATTTCTTAGGCATATATGCTTGTTCTTCATCATGCTCATTGCCATATTGAGAAGGGTGTTGTTCTTTCTTTCATCAAGTCCATTTTGTTGTCAATATTTTTAGACTATTATTGGATGATTGATATCATTCTCTTCACAAAAAACCTTAAATTCATTAAAAGTGAACTCTTCTCCATGATGAAGTGCATAGCCTTGATCTTGTACCTGATTTGATTTTCTATAAGTGCTTTGAATTTTTTAAAGGTACCAAATGTAACACTGAAAATTCGGTGCTATAAAATTGTCATCGAATTTTCCTTGTAGAATATCAGGTGAAATTGATTTTAATCAATTTTAACTTATCAATTAGTGCCTTATAAAATTTTGTTCAGTAAAATATCTTTTGGTGATATTTAGGGATGATTAAAATTGATTGGAGTCAATTAATTGAGGTTCTAATGAGGTATGAAAATTGTTAGAGTTAAAACAAATCTTGACAAGTTGACTTGCTCTTTTGATAGGTCGACTTGTAGTTTAGAAAATTGAATTCTAGCTAAGTATAGAATTCACAAGTCGATTTGAGGAACACAGGTCACAGAAACCCTAGGCCTATACATAATCAAGTTGACTTATCTAAGTGACAAGTCGACTTAAGCATCAGACCACATGACCATAAGTCGCCTTCATCTTAGAACAAGTCAGCCTGTTAAATTTAAGTTTCAAAAAACATGTTTGTAAATTAAGTAAGTCAACTTACTAGGAAGCTAAGTTGACCTAAGACTTACACAAAATGAAAATGAGTCGACTTAATCTTTATCCAAGCCGACTTGAAGCTACAATAAAGCAAAAACCAAGTCGATCTGTAAAATAATAAGTTGACTTGAACCCAAAAGGAATTAAACACACAAGTTGATTCAGCTATAGTTTAAGTTTACTTGATATACGCATGTAGAATAAATCTGAGCAACAAAATGACAAAAATGAGAAACCAAACCTAAATAAAACTTGAAAACCATGAGGGACAAGATGGAGATTTCACAACACATTATATAAAGGCTTAAAGAAAGCCTTCACTCTCATTCTCCCCCCACCCTAAATCGATCTCTCTCTCGTCTCTCCCTCTCTCGACTCATTCTCTCATCTCCCTCTCGCCCTTCTCCCTCTCTCAATCTGTTTTGAAATTGACTACACCTCCTCTAAACTAACCTTATAAAGCTCTCAAACCCTCAATCAAACCTTTAGATAAAGTTAGATTTGAGGAAAAACCTAAGGTTCGATCAAAAAGGAAAAAATTTAGGGTTTTCATGACTCAACATCCAAAACTCAATTCAACCACAAAATTGAGATAATTTCTTCACCCTAAACTTGGATTTAAATTATTCATTAGTAGATTAGAATTTTTTGTTGAGATTATGGGGATTAAGTGTGGGAAATATAAACCTAGGTTTTGTGAAATGATAAAAATTGAGGAAAATATGAATAGAAAATATTTTATTGATATAAGTGACATACATTTGATGAATTTAGACATACACATTGATGGAATTGTGAAATGAGTGTTCATATGAAATTGGAAAAAATCGATTAACCCTAATCCTATAAGTGATTGCAAGTGGAATTGGTGTTGATTGTTGTAGGTCAAGATATTTGGAACCTAAAGTGATGTTAGACATCAAATTGGTTGTGAATTAAAAGTGATTACTCTCCCAAGAGGCGAGTGGAGGGACTGTTGTGCCCTTAACTGAGAAAAAAGGTTTCAAAATTCTTTTATAAATGACTTTAAATGATTTTATATGATTTTGTATAAATATTTGTAAATGTGGCATATCCTGAAATGGGAGTTTGAAATTTGTATGCATCAATTGTATTTTTATATGAATATGTCCCATATGTTGTTGAATACTTTACCCATGAATGTTGTGGTATGGTTTGGTAACAATTTGCTAAAATTATAACACATTGAATGAGTTTGGAATGTTTGTGAAATGATTGTGCATATGTAGTAAATTGCTATTGTTATTTTCTCCATGAATTGACCTAACATGGTGACGTGATTGGGGGTTTATTGGCAAAGGATAGTAGATGCGGGCTTTTTCACCCATGTCATACTATGCGATTGCGCCATCAATGGGGTACGAGTCAACACCATAGAAAGGGGAATAGCATTATGAAATGAATGAATTAAAACATCTTTGTAGGTTTCTACTCGAGTTTGGCCAAACTTTAGGTAAGAGTGATTTCTTTAAAGAGACCCCTTGGAAAACATGAAACTTGTGGATATATTTTGTCTAATTATTTGGCTTATTCACAAATTATTTACATTTGATGAGTTGTTTGAAAAAATAATTTTGATATTCTCTCATTCACTCCACATTTATCGTCACAACCTCATCATTGCATTCCACTTTACTGAGTATTTTTATATTCATTCTTCTTCTTTCATTTTCAAAGAAAGCTTAAATTTGGAGTTCTAGCTAATCCTAGTACTGGATTTTATTGAGTTCTATTTTTTATTGGGCATCTTACTATCGGTATTAGTTCTTGCCTTGGCCAAGATTTTAGTAGAGATTAGTTAGGCCCATAAGGAGGGTATGTTTTTGAAATTATAATTGAAAACTCCATTTGTTTAGCAACTAAATCTTCAAATTTAACTTTTACTTGAATATTTTTCGTTTTCTTTCACTGGATTTTCTTTTAAACACGTGAAAATTTTATTGGATTTTAGTATGGTCAAATTGACCTTATGCATGTCTTTTGAGACAGGGATGAACTAAGTTGGTCATTTAGATTTTGTTGAGTTATTTTGAAAAATAATGCATATTGATGAATACCTTGTACTACTCTGATATATGGGTAGGGCTTACTCGCATTACGGGATGATATGATGGTTGTTTTGTGCTCGGTTTAAGGGTCAAGGAGTGACAATTTTATTGATATCAGAGCTAGGTTTGATTTTAAATATTTTGAAAGTTCAACTAAATTTTTCTAAACATCTTAAAAGATTTTTGAATGTTTGGATATTCAAAATATCTTCTTATGGTTTTGAAAGCCTTCCATGGGTCCTAAGATAAGGACACACTTGTAGACATAGTGCCTAGTATTATCTTAATATAGCAAGCTAATGGTAGTTTTTCTTTTCTATATAATCATGCCTCCTCTTAGAATAATGAGTAATATACATGAGATTCTTCCTCAAAAGCACGAGAATGAGTCGTCTTTGTATGCTTTACCTCTTCCAACAGTTACTTACCTGACTCCTTCAACCTAGATTCCTCCACCGGCACTCAATACTCTTTGGCAATGGATCAAGCGATGGAATACATATAGTGTCCATCTTTAAGCACCACCTCAAGTCCAAGTTCCTCCCTTACCTTCCAATCCAATGATTTTACTAGTCCCTTCTATGGCACCGATAACACCTCTTTCTTCGACAGCTACACTGTCCACTCAACCACCCATTAAATTGTGCAAGTTGTTGAAAGAAGTTAGACAAGTTGGATGTGAGACCTTTTTGGGATCCAACGATCTTGCGGTGGCCAAGAAATGGATCAAGAGGGTCTAGGAAGTGAAAAAGGACATCAGGATTGATGATGATATGAAGCTTATGGTGGCCGTAAGATTATTAGATAAAGATGCTAGTACTTGGTGGGATGGTATAAAGGAGATCTACTACACCTCCTACTTGCAATGAATTTCTTAGTGAATTCGATGAGAAATTCTACACTGGATTTGATCGGGAGTTAAAAAGGACAGAGTTCATCTCCGTCAAGGAAGTATGTTAGTCGTAAAATATTAAGTGAAGTTTAGAATTCTATCCTTATTTGTTTTGGAGATAGTAGCCTATGAGGAGTATAGGTGTTTCAAATTTGAGGATGCCTTGAACCTGAACATTCAAGAGAGGATGTCGATTACAGAGAGTCATGCCTATTAGAATGTTCAATAGTTGGCCTTGAGAGCTGAGCAAATATTGCTAGAGAGAGGAAATGTTAGGGAGAATCATGAGAAGAAAAGATCCGATGAGTTCACTCTGAGCCAAAACTCTAAGAAAAGCAAGAGCATGGGCTCATATAGTGATGGTTCTATCTCAAGGCCGGTTGGCACTTCTCAAGACCAATCGTTTTTCAAGTCGAATGTTCCTAATGGTAAAGTTGGATTAGGAGTAAGGACGGGAGAAAACAAAAGAAATCCTTAAACAAATTACAAGGGATACCACTCGAATCCATGTAGGAGACTTGGAAGAAGCTACCATTGTGGGAAGGAGGGTCACTTTTGGCACTCTTATCCTAAGCTAAATGTGGAAGGGTAAGGGAATCTACATGTTCGGGGTCCTTCTAGCAGCTCCAAAAGTGGCCCAACTACTAATTCAGCACCTCTACTAGTGCTACTCCGAGAACAGAGATGGGAAGCAATATCATAGTCACCTCTACTTAATGTCCCCAACTAGGAACTCAAATGAGAATTTACACAATGACGAATGAAGATGCTCAAAACAATCCGGATGTAGTCATAGGTAAATTCTCTTGGACTTGGATTTGATGACTTATGAATTTTAATACAAACATTAAGTGGTTTTGATGTCTTGTGATAGTTTATGGTGATAATAATGACTATATTCCTTGGTTGAGTTTAGCTGAACTTGTCATTTAATTCCTTTCTAATCATATAGATGTTACTCACAAGCCATCGACCTGTCAAAGTTTTGAGTTAACTTGTTTTTGAATTTAGAAATACCCCAGTCGACTTGTCGAGGGCTTTGGTCAATTTGTTTAAATCTGTATGTAAGGGGTTGGTCTATTTTTTTTGCTCATAGGTCAACTTGTTTACACATAAGTTAGCTTACAAATTTGTTGGGTCGACATAACCTAGTCATAAGTCAACTTGTCCTAGCCTTAAGTCGACTCGCTTATGTCACAAACACAAATTTTTGCTACCTTGATTCCTCAGGCCGACCTAGTTTATGGCTAGGTCGACTTATATAGCCATTTGTTGTTAAGTCAGGACGACTTGATTACTTTCAAGTCTACAGAGTTATATTATAGGCTTGTGTTTTTGAGAACATGTTGGTCCAATTCGACTTGTGATTATTCTAAGTCGACTTGTGATTATCTCAAGTTGATTTGTGAATTATCTAGTGGACTTGTTAACTCTACAAAGGTTAGTTTCCAAGAGTCACCTTGCTCGAGTCGACTTATTCTGTCCCTCAATCGACTTGTAGTCCTCCTAAATCAACTTGCTTATATAATGTTCAATTTTAATAATTTTCTAAATTTTAAAAGCTTGAATTGGATGATTGAGAAATGTTCATGATTGAGTGGTGAGATGAAATGTTATGATGAGTTATATATGAACCATGTAATTTGTGGGTTGACTAATAATTGCTTGATGGTCTATATTAATAGGTACTATAAAAATCTTTGGTATTAAAGCTCGTGTGCTAATAGACACTGGATCAGATAATTCATTTGTGAGCACGATTTTTGTTAGACTTTCGGATAGGCCTCTAAGCCCACTTGTAAAAGAGTTGTTGGTTTTGACTCATTTGGGGGAACAGTTGATTAGAGATGTGAGAGCCGAGCCCTCAAGGTATTGTCTCCGTAAGCCCGGCGTTCACTCTCCCCACACAGGATCGCTGCAGCTCCTGCGGGGGTCGGGAGTCGAACCCGCGACCTACACCTTTACACCCCCCTTGAGGGGTCGCCTCTCACCAATTGAGCTCCCTCAAGGGGGGTGTAAAGGTGTAGGTCGCGGGTTCGACTCCCGACCCCCGCAGGAGCTGCAGCGATCCTGTGTGGGGAGAGTGAATGCCGGGCTTACGGAGACAATACCTTGAGGGCTCGGCTCTCACAAGAGATACCATGTATAAGGATTGTAAAGTAAAGGTCAATGAGAAAACTCTTAAAATGGACTTGATTCCATTATAAATGAGAGATTTTGATATCATTTTGGGTATGAATTGGCTGTATTTCCATGGGCATCAATAGATTGTTCTACAAATGAAGTGAAATTTTGAAAACCTGAGTGTCCGATACTAGTCTTTGTTGGCGAGAGTCGGTATTGCTGAGTTGTATGATTTTGGGCCTTAAAGTATGGAGATTAGTGCATAAAGGGTACAAAATCTACTTAGCCACATTATAGACACTATGGTGGGGAGTTCGAATTTGAACTATGTTTCTATCGTAAATGAGTTCTGGATGTCTTTCCAGAAGAGTTGCCCCAATTACCAATGAACCAGGAGCTCAACTTCACCATAGACCTAGTTTCTAGCACTGCATTGATTTCTATCCCTCTATATCAAATGACACTCATGGAGTTAAAGGAGTTAAATGTTCAACCCAAGAGTTATTGGACAAGGGGTTCATCTGACCGAGTATCTTACCTGTTGTGAAGAATAAGAATGGAAACTTCCAGTTATACGTTGACTATCGGCAACTCAATAAGGCAACGATCAAGAGCAAGTACCCTCTCCTGCAGATTGATGATCTTTTTTATCGACTTTGAGGGGCTAACATATTCTCAAAGATAGATTTTAGATCAGGTAGCCACCAATTGAGGATTATAGGCGATGATATCCACAAGACTATGTTTAGGATGCAAAATGGGTATTACGAGTTTTTGATGATACCGTTCAAGTTAATGAATGCTCTTGTAGCTTTCATAGATCTCATGAACCAAGTGTTTCATGTCTATCTTAATAAGTTTGTCATAGTCTTCATCAATGAAATCTTTATGTATTCCAAGAATGATGAAGAGCACTTCGAATATCTTTGGATTATATTACGAACTCTTAGGGAGAAAGAGTTTATGTCAAGTTCTCTAAGTATGAGTTTTGGCTAAGGGAGATTGTCTTTTTGGTGCATGTGGTTTTTGGGGATGGAAAGTATGTTGACCCGAGGAAGGTAGATGCCATTTTGAAGTGGAAGCAATCCAAGAACATCACTAAAGTGAGAAGCTTCCTCGGATGGGTAGGTTTTACTGGAGATTCATAGAGGGATTCTCAAAAATTATAGCTCTAATATCTAATTTGACTTGAAAAGGAGTCAAATTCTAACAGGATGAAAAGTACGATGGTAGTTTCCAAGAGTTTAAGTCAAAGTTGATAACTCTCCCTACTAGTGGCGGTACACTACAAAAAAATACGTTTTTAGTGACGGAAAAAATTCGATGCTATTTAACCATGAATTTAGCGACAAAAATCAAATTCATCGCAAATTAGCGATGAAATTTACGACGAAATAGATTTCATAGCAAATTAGTTACAAATTAATTTTTGTCACTAATTTAGCGACGAAAATAATTATCCGTCACTAATTTAGCGACAAAATATATAATCTGTCGCTAAATTTAGCAAGTACTATTATATTTATCGCTAATTAGTAATGGATTATGTTTTCGTCGCTAAATTTAACGACGAATTTCAAATCGGTGGGTAATTAGTAATGGATTTAAAATCCATGGCTAAATTAGCCACGAATCCTGAAATTCGTAGCTAAATTTAGCTACGAATACTAAAATCTGTGGCTAATTAGCCACGGATCTGAGGTCCGTGGTTAAATTAGTCACGAATCCTGAAATCCATAACTAAATTTAGTCACAAATATCGTGTCACGCCCCGATCCTCGGATCGACCACGCAACAGCCGCCGCGAAATCTTGGTATACGGGCAGAACCTCCCCATATACCGGGACTCCGCAAGGCTACAAAGACAGCACCACAGTTCTTTCCATACATCAATCATCAAAAATAGAAAACATCACATAACAAAACACATGCAAGGACACATCCGGTCCATCCCTGTACACACGAGCACACATCGGGGAGAGGGAACCTGTACATGCGCATTTACACATCAACACACAATCGGGGAGAGGGAACCTGTGCATGCACGGCACACAATATGGCCATCCAAGCCATTTCAAAGTTTATAGTATAAGGAAAGCAATTAACAAACAAGAAGTCCCAAAACATAGTCGTAGGATTTTTCTAACACTTGCCTGAAGCAATCAAGCTAATGTCAGTAAGATCCAAACGATATGAGTTGTCCAAGACTTCGTGAAATCGAAAAGAAATAACCATTCTCAATATTACAAACCAAATGTCCCACTCAAAAATGAGTTTTTACCAAAACTAGGAGAGAAAGAAAGTAAACAACAACCACGTAAGGATTCCATCAATACTTGTTCCTATACAGGAAACAAGTATCAATTAAATCCGTACCAAAAAGAATTGTACAAGTCTTCCTTTCTTCGGATTTCAATTCAAACCAAAATGACTATACATCTCGATGTATACCTACAAAAGCCAGCTGGTAGGCCCTCCCCAAGCTCCAATCTCTGTCACAAATCTAATCTTCCTCTGAAAAATGTTAAAGAGTGGGGTGAGTATTATAAATACTCAGTGAGTGGAGTGCAATGGCATGATTGTGTAATAAATAAGGGGTGAAAGTGGGGAATGTCAAAGCATACTTCAAACATCATTTTCCATATCCGAACATTTCAGTAATTCAACATCATTTATAAAATATGCATCCATGTCAAGCATTCATTCAAATATTCTTTTAGAAAATCACAAGGGTCCCATCGAAAACACTTCCTTCTTGCGTTTGGCCGAACCAAGACGGAAGCCCGCCAAGGGGTTTTCTATTTTAGTTTTCAAAGCTACCCCCAACCTTGGCGTTGGCTCGGACCTCCCCGGGGTGCAACCGGATAGTCCGACGTGGCAGAGCAGAGGCCGCATACCTCTCTCGCATATAACCCAAACCCACGTCACCCCGTCGGGTCGCTCCGTGGGGGGTATGACTATAGTCATCTGCGGCACCTTTCATTTCACAATCATCAATTCACAATACCATAATTTCACAATCATTCAAATTTCCATCCATGTGCTACATTTTATCAATTCAATCTGAAATTCATGCTACAAGCATTTACCATTCAAGAAGTCAAAACAGACGGCACAAGTTCATGTAAAATCACATAGGATGCATTCATACTTCAAATTCTCATTTTAGACATCCCACAATCACAAATAATTTCATAAAATCATATGAAAATCATTTCAAATCATTTATCAAGGAATTTAAAGATATTTTGCTTATTTACTACACAACGATCCGTCCACTCACCTCTAGAGAGGGTGTTCACTCTCTATTTCCAAAAATCAACACAAAACGACTCTTCTCGAGTCTCCAAAGGTCAACCTAGACCAATCAAGATGAATAAATATCAATTCAAGCTCTATTTAAGGGTGTTCAAATTCCCCTTTTATTTATAACAACCTTTACTTGCATAATTACGTTCCAAAACTGCCGTTTCCTCAAACTAGTATCATTTCTTTCAAGTCTAACACATTTCAGAAAATATATCGATGTAATTTCTAACTCAATTTAACAAAAATACTTCGAATTGCTTAAGGGATTGAAAATCCCTCACCTAGGGTTTCTTGATTTACAATACTAGCTTCCAATCACCAGTAGATCAAACCTGTAACAAGTTCAATTTACAGCAATCGTTAGAATTAAACCTAACAACTAAGAATATTCAACCCTAGAATTTGGGTTAAGGACCGAGCTTTACCTATGCAGGACAGTGGGTTACAGTTTAGGGTTTTCAAAGCCTCGATGGTGGGTTGCAGTGAGGGCTCTCGACCGGCAAAAGCTACTCTCAGAAATCACCGCGCGAGTGAGCAGTGGTGTAGGAGGCAAAGATCTCTGCCGTCGCGCGAAAGAGAGACGAAGGAGAACAGTTCCATTCGAGCGCAAGAGAGAGAAAACAGAGTTCGGTTGCTCGCGTCGCAGGTGGTGGCGGATCAATCGATGGAGGAGACTAAGATGAGAGTGATTGCGTGAGCGAGAGAGCGCGAAGAGAGACTGAGGGATAGAGAGAGAGACTGAGTGACGGTTGTAGGCGGTGGTGGAACCACCGTCAAACGGCGAAAGAGGGAGAACGCGCGAGCAGGAGGGAGGGAGGACAGAGCTCGCGAGAGAGAGACGAGGGAGAGAGTAGAGAGGGAATGATTCGATTAGGGCTATTAGCCCTAATCGATTTGGGAACAGCGGGGTGCTGCGTTTCACCCCGAAACGCAGCATCTCCACTCTCTCTCTCTTTTTTTTTTTTTTTTTTTTACCATAATATATTTAAATAACTAAACAAATATATATATATACAAAGTCAATATTTTTCTACTTTCTTATAGAAATATTTCCAAAATACTGAACATCAAGTTTCCGGTATTACATATCGAAGTTTGTAACTAATTCGATACGGATTTAAAATCCATAGCTAAATTAGCCACGAATCCTGAAATCCATGGTTAAATTTTGCCACGAATACAGAAATTCGTGGCTAAGTAGCCACGGATCTGAAATCCGTGACTAAATTCGTCGCTTATTAGGTTTTTGAAATTTTATTAAATATAATTTTATATTTTTATTAAATATAAATTTATATTTTATATGTTTATTAAATTAGGTTATTGATTTTTATTAAATATAATTTTGTATTTTTATTAATGATAATTTTATAATTTTATTAAATATAATTTTATGTTTTTATTAAATATAATTTTATATTTTGTTTTTTTATTAAATTAGGAAATTGTATTTATAATGGTAAAAGTTAGAAAGAAAGTAATGAAGTAAAAAAATATATATATATATATATATCAGATATATTAATATAACATAGTGGTTGAAAACACTTCAAACATCCTCTTAGTCACAGGTTTGAATCTGAACAAGTGCACATTTTCTACGAAAATATTAAGTAGTAGAAAGTTGGCTCATATGCAAGCGGGCATAGATGGACAAGCAACAGGGTCGGGGCAGCAGCCGGCTGATAGGCCGGCAGGTTCTAAAAAAAAATATAAAACGTGAAATTTAGCCATGGATTTTTAGAATCCGTGGCTAAATTTTCAGCATCTGTGGCTAAATTTTAGCCACGGATTTAGTCACGGATTTTTAAATTCGTGGCTAAATTTAGTCATAGATTAAAATCCATGGTTAAATTTAGTCACAGACTCTTCAATCCGTGGCTAAATTTTTGCGACACTCTATTAGCTACAGAAATTTTTTCGTCGCTAAATAAATTAGCCACGAATTTTTGTTAAATTTTCATCGCAAAATCAGTCGCTAATTCTGTATTTTTTTGTAGTGGTAGTGATTATGTGATACATAGTGATATCAGCAAATAAGGGTTAGGGTGCTCATTGATGCAAGGTGATAGAGTGATTGCTTACGCCTCTCGCCACCTAAAGAAGCATGAGGTTAGTCTTTGTCTTTGCCTTGAAGATTTAGCGGTAGCGGCCTTACTTATATGGGGTCATATGCAAAATCTTTACCAAGTACAAAAGCTTGAAATACTTGCTCACATAGAAGAAACTTAATTTGAGGCAACGAAGATAGCTAGAATTGATCAAGAATTATGATTTAGTAATAAATTACTACCCTACTCAGGGTAGCCGGCATTATGGTAGTGGAATCTCTTGCAAAAAATTTGGGCAGCTATGCTTGAAAGCTTCAGGCAAAAGGACCTTGTTAGTTAGTCTGAGAAGTTGAGTTCTACCATCCAATTCGATGTATTTGTTCCCTCGTACAAATATGGCCGTACCATTTTCTTACCAACTTGGATTATGATATCCAGTATAGCACTCCTATTTTTCCATGCGTTAGAATTTCAAATAATGTACTCTGATGTGGGGTCAAGAAGAACAGGTGAAAATACCAGTAGTGAGTGATTATAAAGTGCAATCATAGTAAATGGATTATGAGTTTGTAGGTATGCCTTGCCGAAGATTCCTCATTTTCCATCATGGCTTCACCATGCCATCTTCTTTTTGTTTTTCTGTGCGTGACGCCAAATCATGAAAATAGAACTATAACTAGTTTTTCAGTTAAATCAATAGCTTTATGCAGCCATTGATGGCAGGATTCAAGTCCTAATCAATTTGTTAGTAAAAATCGAATCAGAGTGATTCTCATTCTCATTTCAAATTTCTGCAAACTAATATTAGACAAGTCATTCTATTTGTACCTATAGGTATTAGAAATTATAATAGATATTAGAAATTATGCTATTCTGAGTCGTCATGGATTCATGCAGGATTTGCAAGTTTTAAGTTAGGCAATGTTCAAGAATGATACGTGGAAATGTAGCCAATAGTAATTTGAATCACATTAATAACAACGACAAAATCTGTTGCTTTCTCAAATAGAATGTTCATGTGGAGAAAAGTGAGATCAAGCTTTCAATGTGGCAACGCTGGGGAAATGCGAAAGAGAGATATTTTTCTTCTCAGTTATCGCCCAAGTTGGAGACTATTGTTGTCCTCTTATCCTTATGCCCTCTTATTTATATCAAATTTTTTTTTTTGAGTAATTGTGTTATTTGCTTTTCTCCATATGTGAGTTTCACACCCAGCCCTATCATTCCCAATTCCCTAACTCCACTCAAGTTTTTTAATGACGGATAGTTTTAAGTGACCAATTTCATGTATTTTGTTGATTAATTAGGATATTATTATTTTTGAATGATTTTATTTTTTATATTTCGGTTATTTTGTAGCCAAAACATTTTTATTTTTGGTTTTTATAAACTAAAAATAAATAAACAAATATATAATTTCTTTCCTAATTTTTAATTTCTACTAATATATTCACCGACGCTCACGCCTTGAAATGAAGGGTGTAGCAAACATTGTCGTTACCTCTGTGACGCAAACCGTGTCACTAGGAGGCGGCAAAGCTCAGTGCTTTGTCACTATAGCCGCCCACTCCTCCTTCTTCTCCCCGTCATGAACCTCCTTCTCTAGCTGACTTTCTCCTCGTGCATTCTCCCTTTCTCCTGATACCTTCGTGTAACATTTCATTACATTTTATTGGATGGATGTTTGAAATTACAATGATTTTCATCCAAGTTTGGCTTTGATGGAGGTGGGTTACGGTTCCACAGATACCGACTCCTCGTTGACTCGGACGCTGGCCATCAATGGGCGGATTCACCTGCAAAAACCGCCGGAGAGTATTCCGGTGGGGAGATTCCAACGCTCAAGTCAGCAAGAGCGGTTTTCGTTTGAAAGAATCAGACTGAGAGTAAAGGGAAGGTGGTTCCCTGTGTTCAATATGTCCTTGTATTAGGTCTAGAGAGTGTACCTGATGTCGAGAGTTTTGAGATCTTTTATACCTGTGAGACTTGTGTGCCGCTGAGGGACTTTCACCATACTTTTTTTATCGAACTGATCCGGGAATCTCGGAAGCTAATATTACGAATTGATCACGATCCTATTATATCGGAAACCTTCTTCTTCTGGAGAGATGCTTTCCTTATCTAAAAGATTTCGAAACTGCTATAACAAAATAGGAGGCCGAAATGAAGGAAGTTCTGACCTTCCTTTCCCAATCGGTAGGAATGTTGTCCCTTATTTGGTCGTTCGACCGATAACAGGTCTTTTGAGACTCGCCTGGTTGTAGGGCTGCCATTCGTTTGGCTGATCGGTATGACTATCTCCGTTTGATGGGTCACGATCGGTTAATCGGGGTGACTGAGGCCCTATCGTTTGGTGGACCCGGGTGACTAAGGCCCTTCAGTAGATCGGTTGACCGGGGCTGAGACCCCATCGATCGGTTAATCCCGGGCGACTAAGGCCCTTTACTAAATTGTTGTTACGGTCATTGGACCTTGATCGGCAGGCCCTTTTTTGTGGACCCTTGGGGAATTGACTCTTTTATATTGGGCCTTGATATACGTCCCATCATTTGCTCCTGACTCATGGTTGTTTCGGAAGAAGGAACGCCATGAGTGACAATCTTTAAAAAGGGATGCCCTTTCTATTTTGACCTACACTGCTTTGATTTCCGCAAACTGTCTCTCATACGCTTTGTAAGGGTTTTCGTCTCTTAAAAAGTACCTCTTTTCCTTTTCTCTTCGAGGAGCTTCCTCTTTCAGTGAAAAGATGTTGATAGATGTTTCTTCATCACGTAGCATAGACAACATTCAGAGCATCATGACCAAGGAGGATCTGATGGAAGTCCGGAAGGAAATGTCACTCGGGAGCGACTTTGAGTTTATTTTACCTAGCAAGGGGGATAGAGCAAGTTTTGCCCCCGAGGGTTGTGTCCCCATGTACAAACAGTGCGTGAAGTACGGTTTGAAGATCCCATATACGGGCCCACTGACGGAGGTTTTGAAGTATTGGAATATTCACCCTTCGCTACTTATCCCAAGCACTTGGCGATTTGTGATTGCCCTAATTTCTTTGTTAGGGTTTTTTCGCATCCGTTTTGACCTGGAGATTCTTGGGGCTCTGTTTTCCTTGGGGAGATGTAGCTCCAAAGGGTCTACTCAGGGTTGGTACAAACTTTAGACTCGCCGAGAGTCTCGCTGGAAGTTTTTCTATAGCGAGTCTCAAGATAAGCACTGGATGCAGAAGTTTTTCTTCATCAGATTTTTGAACAGTGATCTCCTTCCTGTATTTTCAGATGCTAACCAGGTGCCTTTTCTGAACGAGAAAATCCCATCCCTCCTTCGACGCTCCCGTTTTCTACGTGCGGTGGCCCGCCATTGTGATGTCGGTCGCAGGAGCCTGTGGGTGGACCGCTTGGTGAGGGACGACCTATTGGTGTTATCCGATCTCCTTATGGATGAGTCAATCCAAACTACCAAGCCCCTCCTACTGGGGCAATGGGAAAAAGACTTGGTTGACACTATGCTGGACATCGATGCTCGTCTTTTTGGTGAAGTCTCTACTGAATGGAAAATGTGGTCTCATGCGAAGAGGAAGGCGGTTGACACTTCTCCCGAGTTTCGACGGAAAAAGTTGAAGACTAGGGCGTTCAATACACTTGTTGGGGAGGAAGAGCAAGCCGAGTCAGAAGGGCATGTGCTCTCCCATGAACCTTTCGAAACCGGAGGAGACCGTTTAGTTGGTGAAACCCTTGGTGCGTCGACCGGGGTTGGAGAAGGAGGCAGTTCCGGTGAGGAATTCTTTGAGAGGACTGAGAACGTCTCGGTTCAAGAGCATAGGTCGGAAGAGTCTCCTGCGACATAACCTTCCACTTCCGTTCCTGACGACAATTCGGGACATTCTCGTCAGGAATCTCAGTGTCCTTTGGTCGACGTATCTGATGACTATCGCACTCCTCCACCCATTTTGATCGAAGAAGAACGGAATGCCGAAGAGGGATCAGTGGTGGTTTTCATGAGGGGCCACAGTTTTAATCTTGTTGATCCACAGGAAGGGTCACAGTTGGCCGAGCGTTTTCGATTTCCTCCAAAGTCCACTCTTCTAAAGATGCCTTTGGAGTATACCGATAGGGCTATCCAATCTCTCTGCCTTATAGTAAGTTGTTTCCTTGTATGAGTCGAAGTTGAATCTTTACTTATCTCATGACTCTGACCATCGCGTCTCTTTTCTCAGACTTCTGCCCTAGCAGAGTTTCAAAGAAGGTTGAGGGCTAAACGGGATGAACAGTTTTCCTGTATGAGCGATCAGGTGTTGGTGCTGAAGGACGCCTTGGAAAACCAAGAGAAGATCATTAGGGAGGCCAAAGATAGGCAGATCAGGCACCTTCAGGAAGACCTTGTTTCAGTTCAAGCTCGTTGTGAGGGATTAGAAGCGGAGGCATGTGCTCGAAAGGCGCGGTTAATGGCTGTTGAGACGTTAGCCCGTTTACGAGAAGAATCCCTTCGAAGGGCTGAGCAAGAGATAGCTGACCTTAAGACTTCTACTGCCAGAGATATTGTTGCCCTACAACTTTCACAGCATAGGTTGCGCGAGCGTTTGAAATGCGCTGAAGAGATTCTTCGAACAGTCGGCCAACACGAGGCTCTGCCCCCACTTAAAGGGTCAGCAGGTTCGGATTCTGTTCCTACCATTTCTTGTACCCCTTCTGTACTCTTGAAATTTTGAGGATTTTCTATCCTTTGTAATAATCTCTATAGAACTTCAGATGTTTTTCTAGTCGAATGAGGCTCGGGAAACTACCTCTGATTCTAGTGTATTACAGAAGGCTCTTGGAGTCAAGGCTGCTTCTGTATTCTTTTAGGAGATCGATTCGGCGGTGCTTCTTTGAGTGGCCCAAATGACTGAGGCCTTCCAACCGATTAGAAACATTAGAGACTAGGGCCACGCCTGTCCGTTCCGAGAGTTTCACCCCATGCATGCTCGGAAGATCTGGGCGGCTGAGACCCTTCAGTCGATTAGAGACTTTAAGAGTCAGGGCCGTGTCCACCCGTTCGGGGAGTTTCATCCCATATTAGCAATACATTTGTTCGGAAGAATCTGGGCGACTGAGCCCCTCCAGTCGATTAAAGGCTTTAGAGATTAGGGCCGTATCCACCCATTCAGGGAATTCTATCCTAACTTAGTGACACATTTATTCAGAAGAATCTGGGCGACTGAGGCCCTCCAGCTGATTAAAGGCTTTAGACATTATGGCCGTGTCCACCCGTTCGGGGAGTTCTATCCCAACTTAGTGACACATTCATTTGGAAGAACCTGGGTGACTAAGGCCCTCCAGCCAATTAAAGGCTTTAGAGATTAGGGTCATGTCCGCCTATTCGGGGAGTTCTATCCCAACCTAGTGACACATTCATTCAGAAGAATCTGGGCGACTGAGACTCTCCAGCCGATTAAAGGCTTTAGACATTATGGCCGTGTCTACCCGTTCGGGGAGTTCTATCCCAACTTAGTGACATATTCATTCGGAATAATCTGGGCGACTGAGACCCTCCAGCCGATTAAAGGCTTTAGACATTAGGGTCGTGTCCGTCCGTTCGGGGAGTTCTATCCCAACTTAGTGACATATTCATTCGAAAGAATCTGGGCGACTGAGACCCTCCAGCCGATTAAAGGTTTTAGCGATTAGGGCCGTGTTCGTCCGTTCGGGGAGTTCTATCCTAACTTAGTGACACATTCATTCGGAAGAATCTGGACAACTGAGGCCCTCCAGCCAATTAAAGGCTTTAGAGATTAGGGCCATGTCTACCGTTTGGGGAGTTTCATTCCATATTAGCGACATATTCGTTCAGAAGATCTGGGCGACTAAGGCCCTTCGGTCTTATCTTTGAAGGTGATTTTAAGCCCTGAGTCGTGCGTAATCAATGAGTGGTAACAAATATCGAAGCCTTTATTAAAGAAAGAGTGCCGAGAAGTCCGAATCATACGCTGGATAGACGCTAATGGGAACATATAGCTCATGCCAACCATCCCCATCGTAGACTTGGAGGATCACCCCTCCTGGTTCTTCGCGTGGTGGTATGTGATCTGGCCTACGAAATGGCTCATTCTCCCTTGGTGCATCACGTCTATTTAGGGAGGGTAGATCTCTTCCTTCCAGGTCGATGAACTTCTGTAGTTTTCCCTTGCGAACCAAGAATTCCAGTTCGTCCTTGAGTCTTTTACACTCATCAGTCATGTGGCCGTAGTCCCTATGAAAATGACAATATTTAGATTTGTCCTTTTTAGGATCTTCTTCTGATGGGCGAGGGGGCCACCGGACATATGATTTATTCCTTATTTGATACAAAACCTGGCTCGAGGTTTCGCTTAGTGGGGTAGATACTAAACCTTTTCGAGGGTGAAGTCCTTGGTCTACTTCTTTTCGGAGAATGTGGCCATGGTGACCGGTTGCATTCTTTCCTGCTATGGTGGCCCTTTTGTCGATCGAAGGCCTCTGCTTCTTCTACAGCAATATATTTCTCTACTCGAGAGTAGAATTCTTAGATGGATACTAGAGGTTTCTTTGTGATGGAAACCTTCATATCAGAGGAGCACAGGCCCGTTAGGAGCGCGACCAATGCGATATTATGGTCCAGGTCAGGGACTTTCAGCATTTCTGACTTGAATCTCTCCATGAAGTTTCTGAGAGATTCCTTTTTCCGTTGGTGTAATGATAAGAGGGATGTCGATTTCCGTTTCGCCCCTCGACTGGTCACAAAATGGGCCTCAAATTATTGTTGGAGTTATGCGAAACTCTTGATACTGAGCAGAGGAAGAGAGTTAAACCAAGTTAAGGCATTACTCTTAAGAGTAGTAGGGAAATGCTTGCACATCGCGGCATCCGAGAGATCTCTAGAGACCATCACCGTTACGAAATAAGTAGAATGGTCGCGGGGATCATTTGTCCCATTATACCATTCCATGGGAGGCAGAAGGATATCTCTCGGCGTCAGTTCTGACAAGATCTTCGTATCGAATGGCGAATCGCCCAGGGGGTTTTGGGGATCTTCCCTGTCTTTTACTCCTACTCTTTTTTGCTCCGTAGCCACGAGCTGTTCAATCTGCCTTTTTAGGCCTTAGGGATCATATTGGGAAGCCGCCGATGGTTCCGGGCATTCTCGCCCAGGGGGTTGTTTGTATTTAGATTCTGCGACAGATGAGCGGTTGTCGGGTCCAAGGGCTCGACTGAACTCCTCCAACTATTTGCTCATTCTTTGAATTCCAGATACCAACCTTTCCATCTGGGGCTGTTCTGCTTGTTCTGGTTCGAGGTTCCTGACTTGCTGCCCCTGATCGTGGGGAACAGCAAGTTCGACGGGCGTAGGGATGTTCCCCCCTTTGGCGGCGGCGACTCTAGAAGATGCTTTAATCCTTGGAGACATGATTGTTAAGAGAAATAAGAACTACTCTAATCTGTTCCCACGGACGGCACCAATCTGATGGATGTGGGTTATGGCTCCACAGATACTGACTCCTTGTTGACTCGAACGCTGGCCGTTAATGGGCGGATTCACCTACAAAAACCGTCGGAGGGTACTCCGGCAGGGAGACTCTGACGCTCAAGTCAAAAAGAGCGGTTTTCGTTTGAAAGAAACAGACTGAGAGTAGAGGGAAGGTGGTTCCTTGTGTTCAATGTGCCCCTATGTTAGGCCTAGAGAGTGTACCTGATGTCGAGGGTTTTGAGATCTTTTATACCTGTGAGAGTTATACACCGTTGAGGGACTTTCACCCTACTTTCCTTATCGAACTGATCCGGCAATCTCGGAAGCTAATATTGCGAATTGATCATGATCCTATTATATCAAGAAACTTTCTTCTTCTGGAGAGATGCTTTTCTCATCTGAAAGATCCCGGAACTGTTATAACAAAATAGGAGGCCGAAATGAAGGAAGTTCTGACCTTCCTTTCCTAATCGGTAGGAATGTTGTCCCTTATTCCATCGTTCGACCGATAACGGGTCTTTTGAGACTTGCCTCGTTGTAGGGCTGTCGTTCATTTGGCTGATCGGTCTGACTATCTCCATTTGATGGGTCACGATAGGTTAATCGGGGAGACTGAGGCCCTATCGTTCGGTAGACCCGAACGACTAATGCCCTTCAGTAGATCGGTTGACCGGGGCTGATGCCCCGTCGATCGATTAATCCCAGGCGACTAAGGCCCTTCACTAAATTGTTGTTCCGGTCATTAGATTTTGATCGACAGGGCCCTTTTTCGTGGGCCCTTGGGGAATTGACTCTTTTGTACTGGGTCTCGAAATACGTCCCATCAGGCTCCTTTTATATGATGCTTGGTTAAGTTTGCATACAACCGGTGTGTGCTCTCTAGCGCACTTATGCGTACTTATAATTGCATTTATTTGATAGGTTCAAAATTTTACAAAATAAATGACAAAAACTATTAAAAGTAAGATTTTTCACTAATTTTATCCTATTACCTCCAAACTTTTCTGCTCATCATCATCAAAGTTGTCATGAATTGTTGTAATAAAAAAATTTATCACTAAATTCATCCCAATAATCTTTATAAAATTTAGTATGTATGTAACATAGAAAAATCGAAAAACCGATGTTATAAATTTTTTGTAATATCTTTATAATATAATAGAAAATTTTTAATTTTAATGATTTTTTATTTTGGTATATTAAATTGGAATTTTTGGTATATTTAAAATGTCGCATCCGGGATTTGTAGTGAATCTCATTTTTATGAAATGTATGAAATTTAAAATTTAGTGAAAAGTGAGTATAAATATATATGGATGAATATTTATTTATTGGTTATTTAATAATTTATTTATAAAAAAAAAGGAGAGAACATAGCGTTTTGCCCAAAACGCTGCATTCCTTCTCCCCCCCCCAATTTTGAATTGGGGCAAGAAGCCCTAATTGTCCTTCCTCTATCTTTCGAATCTCAGCCTTCTCTCTCTCTGTTCTCCACCTCTCTCCCTCTCCTCCGCCATTCTCTGCCACTCACCAGTGCCTCCTCTGACCGTCACCGCCGCCTAGCCGCTCATCCCTCTCTCTTTCGTCTCTCTCTTCCTCTACTCTCAGTCTCTATTTCTCTCTCGAATCTCCATCTCTCTGTCTCTCCCGATTCTCTTTCGAATCTCTGCCACTCTCTCCGCCTCTGACCACTGCACGCGACCGCTTCTCTCTCTATTTTCTCTCTTCTGTGTGCGAATAGAACACTCTTCCTCTCTTCCGCACGCGACAGCTCACAGAGCTCTCACTCCCTCACTCGTTCGCTCAACTCTCTTTGCCGTTGCAATTCCTTGTTGCGACCTCCACTGAAGCCCCAAGCGGCAGTTAGCCACAAATCCTCGGAACCCTAGGCTGAGACTGAACCCTATTCTCTGCGCAGGTAAGGACTGATTCCTAATCCTAGCTTTAGGGTTTTGATTTGTCTAACTAATTAGGTCTAATTGATAAACCTTGCTTCGCTTAGGAAGTACTGCAGATCATGGATTGATTGAGGAGGCATTCGAACAAGGCCTGGGAATTGTGAAATCTTAGGTGAGAGAAATTCTAGTCCCTTCGAAAATTGAAAGAATTTAGGTTGAATTTAGAATGAAAGCTTTGTATATATTTTGAAAATGTGTAGAATTCGAAGAGAATACATTTTCCTAAAATTTGATATGTAATTTCTAGGATTACATCTAAATTCTACATGAATTTAGGCTGATTAATACAAAAGAGGTATGTTAGAGGATAATAGGATCTTACTGGATTGATTAGAATAGTTTTCTTTAGAGTTTACTTTAAAATATGCATGAAAAATATTATGGTTATGTAAATTCGAATGAAAATTGGGCAAGTTTAGAAATATTGGGAATTAAAGTTCATTTGAGAGGCAAATAATCTTAGGTTGATGAAATGAGAGCCTAGAATTTGTGAATATACAATTTGAGGTTATATTAAATTAGGAAAAATTTGAAAACTCTGTAATAAGATTTTATTTGATGAAATTGTAATTATTGGTATAAGATAACCCAGTTGAAGGTTGACAAGGGTTACCTTAGATTAAATTGCAGAATTGAGAGTGGATACCCTCCCTAGAGGTGAGTGGATACATGTTTATGGTTTTAAGTAAGAAAATGTTTTATTCTGATTTTATAAAATGTTTTCTAATGATTTAACTAATCTTTCTAAAATTGTTTTTGTGATTATGGAATGTCCTGAAAGGGGATTTGAATTACCGAATTCATCCATGTGTTGTTGAAACTAATGTGCCATATTTATTGACTTGTGTTGAAAGTGACTAATGGACTTCATACATTAAAAATTTGTTTGAATAGTTGTTGGCACATTTTGGTATATGATTTGATGATTGCGAAATGGTGTTGTGTGTATGGTTAATGGTTATAGTCATTCCCTTCATGGAGTGACCCGACGGGGTGACATGGTTGGGCAGTTATTTGGATGAAGAGGTAGCTGTGCTCGAGAGGTGCCTCTGAATCCCTCCCTTCAGACTAGCCTGGTTGTATCCCAGGGGAGACCCAAGTCAAAATCAAGGAAGGGGGTATTGTGTATGATTTATTCACATTAATGAGAATCCCTTGGCGATTCCACAACTAGTTAAGGCTAAGCCTTTGGTAGAAAGATTTTGGCAACCCCGTGACTTTGGAAAATAAGATATGATGACTGGATGCATATTAATTATTTATCATATTTTGTTGAGATTTTGTTTACATTGAGATTTATCGATGCGATCGTATGACTTTGAAAAAATCATTTGACATGTCCACAATCACCACTTATTCATTATCATAACATGTTATACACTCACCGAGTATTTTCTAATACTCACCCCTCTCTTTTACATCTTTCAAAGAAAGCTTAGGTCTGTGACTGCAATTGGAGCTTGTAAAAGTTTATCCGCTGACTTGTTTAGGTATCATAGTGATGTAAGGTTATTTTAGCTTGATCTGAAATCCATGGAAGGGAAGACTTGTATAATTCTTTTGGTAAGTATTAAATCGATACTTGTTTCATATATAGGAGCAAGTATTTGTGGAATCCTTACGTCGTTTATGTTGGAATTTGTTTGGAACTTGTTCATTTTCTTTTAAATTTTATTTTGGTAAAACTTACTATTTAACTGGGACATTTGGATTGTGATATTTGATTTCAATATTTACTTTCAATTTTACGAAATTTTGTACATCTCATACCGTTTGAACTTTACTGATACCGGCTTGTTTTCTTTAGAAAAGTATTAATAAAATCCTGTGACTATAATTTGAGACTTCTTTTATTTTGAATGCTTTATTTATGCTGAGAATTATGGAATGACTGGGATGACCAATTATGCATGCGTGCCTGTACAAAAACCCCCTTCCCAAATGTGTGTGCCGACGCATGCTTGTGTGTACAGGGATAGACCGGATGAGTCCTTTGCATGTGTATTGTTTCATGATTTTTTGATCTTAATAGATTTGTGCACCGAAAGATTTATTGTTTAGTAATATAGCCTTACGGAGTCTCGATATATGGGGAGGTTTTGCCCGTGTACCGAGACAACGAGACGATTATCGTATGGTCGATCCGAGGATTGGGGCGTGACAACTTTATTGGTATCAAAGCTTAAGCTCGCGATTTTAAAAGTTTGATGATTTTAAAATTTTTTCAAATGTCCCAAAAGTTTTCCCAAGATTTTGAAACGTTTAGTTTTTGAAAAAGGTTTAGATCTTTTAAAAGGTTTCTGGAGAATGTATAAAGCCTTCCATGGATTTTTTAGGAAATTAGAAACATTCTTTTTAGGGGGTTAAGTATTAGTCTTCACTTAATCCTTTGACTTAATTATAGATTTTTGTTTTGTAGATTACTATGTCTCCACGAAGGACAATGAGGAATGTGAATGGGATTCCTCCACCGGAGCACGAGGATGAGTCATCCTTGCATGCTCTTCCTCCTTCTGCGTCGACACACCCGCTCCCTCCACCGGGATTTTGGCTCCTCCTATAGCCGCACTCCAGCAAGTAATGGAGTGGTGGAGCAAGTTCGGAGCATAGTACCAAGCACCGCCTTGATCTTCAGCTCCATTGCTGGTTTCTCCTTCAGTAACGGTTGCTGCACCTAATACCTCACCAGCACCTCCTCCTCCGGTTATTACAACAACCAATCGCCCTACTATAGAGTTGTCAAAATTGATAAAGGAGACAAGACAACTAGGGTGTGAAACATTTACGGGTACTTGTGATGCTTCAGGGGCCAAGGAATGGATTGGCCGAATTCAAGAGACCGTCTCTGATATGAGATTAAGTGATGAGATGAAATTATGGGTGTCGGTAAAACTATTGGATAAAGGTGCAAGGACATGGTGAGAGAATGTGAAGGATAGAGCTCTTGTTCCTCCTACTTGGACAGAATTCCTATAACATCGACCCTCGGTGTATGCTCATGTATCCTATTTCATCTTTAGATATGATGATTTTTTTATAAATACGTTTATAAACTTCACTCAGAAATTTTTCCGATAAAATTCTCCCAGAGAATTTTTACTCAAATTTTTTGGCATAAGTGAATAATTTTGAAATGGGCCACAAATGGTCCTATGATGATGAGATGTGATTTTGAGAGTGAAAAATTTTTTAAATTTGATAAATAATTATTTTTAGGGTTAAAACGGCAAAAGTCCAGAAATTGATCCATAAAACCTAATTTGGATCGATTTTGACAAACAGGGTTGAGACAACCATATTAAATTTCGAAATCAGTCCCATTGGGCCTCATATATGATTTTGGGCCTAGTGTGTAAGTTTGAGAATTTTTAGGGTCAATTTATAATTTTT
This sequence comes from Dillenia turbinata, assembly GCA_037126225.1. Taxonomy (NCBI): domain Eukaryota; kingdom Viridiplantae; phylum Streptophyta; class Magnoliopsida; order Dilleniales; family Dilleniaceae; genus Dillenia; species Dillenia turbinata. Next base: position 26,338,835 of record JBAMMX010000020.1, on the reverse strand, counting down.
ATAAGTCCAATGATCAAATTGTAATTAACAAGAACCTAGAAGCAATTTCTCAAAAGATAGGGACTTCAATGTAATAAGATGGTAGGCAACAAAGTATGGACAAGTTATGGAGTGTTGAAAATTTGGAATTTCAATCCAAGGGTGGAAATTAAATTGGAAAGTTAATGAAATTGTTTGAGCCATTGATTTAACAAAGCAAGAGACAAATTAGACAAGCATTTAATGCCAAAGCATGGTGAGGAAGTCTTGTGGACATGAAGAGCATGTGGACGAAAAGAAATTCTTGACTTTTTGAGACAAACAAGTATGGTGTGGTATGGAATGAAAAGCAAGCATTTATTTGAGATATGTTGATGATGTACAAACATTGTCTTTTGGGGAAATAAAATATGCTTGTGATAATTAAAAGGTTTCAACCCTTTCATTTGTTGCACTATGAAGTGGACATGAGTGAGAGGAAGAAAAAAGAAAAATGTGGAGCTTTCTTCATTCCTTCAAGAGCCAAGAGTGAAAATGAGTGAGTCCAATCTAGGAGGAGAAGATTTTGTTGGAAAATTTTCTTCAAATCTCTAGACACATTTGAAAAAAACAAGCTAAGGCCTTCTTTTGCATCCTAGAATAATATATTTCTGTTTTTGAACCCAAAGGGACACTCTTAATTTGGTGTACATAGGGTGATCAAAGGCTGGGACTAAGTGGAAAGCTTGCTTGAGTTTGGAAGGCAAAGAAATGGAGGTAAAGAAAGATTCTGTCATGTCTTGCTTTAGATTTTATTTCTGTCCGTGAATTCACCATTGTTTTAAGATATCTTCCAGTCAGAATTTGAAAATGATCTAGTTAAGTAAATTGTAGATCCAAGTCTTATCTTTCCAACGAGATAAGAACCATCTCAATCAGATACCTGTGCCAAAAGTTATGGCATTTTTCCTGAAACATGGCAAAAAGTTGTTTTGTTTCGGACTATAAAATCAGTGTGTACAAACGAACCATTTCTAGCTCTATTTTGGAGAAACACAAAACATAAAAGTTATAGCTATCTTTCTTGTCTACCATATATTAAAATTTCAGCCGAAAGCATGAGGGAATCAAAAGTTATACCCTTTTTCCTAAAGATGTGTTGACAGAAATTTTGTTTCCAACTGAAAACATTCTGTTCTGATCATGATTTATTTCAATCCCTTTATCGGCATAATTTAGTGAAACTCAAAACATGAAAATTGTAGATCTATGTCTTGGGAATGACATGTTAAAATTTCATTAAGTTTTGATAAGTAGAATAAAAGTTATAGTTTCTGCACAAAATTTAGACAGAAGCTGAAATTGGAATGTGGCTGAAACAAAGTGAGGATTTCTGGGAATTCTGTGATGTGAATTTGAGAAAGTGTATAAAATGAAAGTTATAGCACTTGGAATGGAGTTTTTTTGCAAGGAGTTATAGCACTTTCACTGAAACCAGATAGAGCTTGAGTTTAAAACAAAACTTAGACAAAGAATTGAAATTCTGAAATTTTGTGTTTAAAATCTGAGAAAATGCTCAAAATGAAAGTCATAGTACTGTCTCTTATCTTTCATATGGGACTAGAATTAATCAATTTGGAATTATATGTAAGGAGATGTGAGAAATCTACTGAAACTGTGCAAGTTGAGTTATAAAAATCCGAATCAGTCCAAAGATAAATTTTCATAAATTCATATAGTGAGAATCTGAAGATGAGCTAAACATGAAACATGTGGGTAAATGTCTTAGCTTTAGGTAGCAAATTGAATCACTCAATTCTGAGCTATATAGAAAAATTTATAGTTTATTTTCCATGACTGCACAGGTTTGAAAATCTGCAGACTGATTTTTCTTCACAAGAGTTATTTGATTTGAACAAGGGGAGCACTTTATTTACGCTTTGTGGTAATATTGGGGAGTGCATTACCCTCTCCCAAACTGTGAGTGAGACTTTGACGTCTGCTACTGATTGAAAAATCCTGTTTTAAATGTTTTTATATATATAGCATGATTTCAAATGTGTGATAAACTGAACTTTCGGATTTTCATATATGCTTTACACATATTTTTGTGACCATTGCAGTGTCCCAATCACTTGACTTTTTTGATATGCATCCATGAGCTTTCACAAATGATATTGTGCCATATTTTCATAACATGTGATATTTATACGATTTTCATATCTATTGGCACATGGTTTTATATAACCTGGATTTGAACATGTGATTGGGTTGGATGCCCTATGATGATTCTATGTTTTGGGCTTGGTGACCCCCGTTTCCCCACTGTATAGCAATGTTCCGTAGCTACGAATGACATTGGGCAGAGGCACCCATTGTGCCCGGATACGCATTGGCCAAAGCTATCCCCCAAATGTCGGATCTATGTTGATGATTGTGCTTGTGATATTTTGCGGGCTTGTTGGATCAGCCTACGGCCAACTTTGGGGTAGAGAGCTACTGTTTTTACATATATGTATTCTGAAAACCCCCAATGCGCCCGTCATTGGTAGAGGTAGACCTTTGCCGAGAATATTTCATTGGCCGGCTCTTCATGACATTGATGTAAATATTGGATGCATATCTTGATTTCTGATATGTGCGTATGATATATGGTTTTGAAATGACATGATCGGTTTGCACACTGTGGATATTTATTACCTTATGTTTTGGCACTCCAAGTTCACATCGATATTAACAGTATGATATCAATCCCCTCACTTACTGAGTACCATCCCCCCTTTTAGGTACTCACCCCTCACATTCCCATCTTATAGGTTTAGTCTTGGACTGAGGGCTAGTAGAGCTTCGATTTCATTGGGCATTTCGGAGACATTGGGCTTGGATACGGTTACCCACTCTTCCGCGAAAATCATTTGAGGTTATTGTTATATTTGGAGCATTTAGTTGACCATTGTATTTATATACCTGGGATGACTGTATTATACTTATATTGACTTGTGAAAATGATAACTCTCATTTGATTTGATATATTGATGCATTGAGGCACATTGTGATGACTTGGGAATTGATTTGGTCTGTGATACATTAGATTTGATATTGTTAGTAGTATAACAGTGTCTCGATATACGGGACGTTGTGCTCATGTATCGAGGTACCACGGCGGTTGTTGCGTGCTCGGCTCGGGGGCGGGTCGGGGCGTGACAATTCCTTAGGACCTACGAGGAGAAATATTACACCCGATTCTATCGGGATCAAAAAAGAGAGGAATTCTTCAAGTTCACTCAAGGAAACAAGACTGTATCTGAGTATGAGACAGAGATGAGAGAACTTGCCACTTATGTTCCGGAGTTTGTGAACTCCGAGGAGACCCCGTGTCCAAAGTTTGAGTCGGGACTGAACTTGAGTATAAGAGAGAAAATGTCTATCACCAAGGGGCATACCTTCCAGGATATTATGGAGTTGGCGTTGAGAGCCGAAAAGATGGTTATTGAAATAGGAAAGGTTAGAGAAGACCATGGAAAGAAAAGGAAGTCTGAATTCTTGGTGAGTCATGGGTCCAAGAGAAATAGGAGTATGAACTTCTCTAGTGAAGTTACAGTTTCAGGGTCCGTTGGCTCTCCACAAGGCCAACAAATGCCAAGGTTTGGCACTCTCACCTTTAATGCAAAGCCGGGAGCAAGTCAGCGGGGCCAAAGAGAGAACCCTGTCAAAATTGTAAGAAACACTACCCTGGACCATGCCTTAAGCCTTTGAAATGTTTTTATTGCGGGAAGGTGGGGTATTTCAGAAATTCTTGCCCCGAATTGGGTTTAAGTGGATATAGAGGTAAAATAAGTCGAGATCACTTGAACGGCCATAAAAGTGGTCCATCGAATGTCCTTACACCATCGGCTAGTACCACTCCACAGACCGGTACTGGGAGTAATACCATTACTGCACATTCTCAACGATTCCAACCGAGAACTCAAACAAGAATTTATGCCATGATGAATGAGGAAACTCAAAACAACCTTGACATAGCTACAGGTAAATTTCTTAAAACTTAAACTTGATGATTTAGAGATTTGAATATAAACATTAAGTGATCATAATTGCATGATAATGAATTTAAGGAGAGATAATTTTGATGTCTTGAGGTATTCATGGTGTTAGTGATGATTATATACCTTGATTGAAATTGGTGGAATTTGTCATTTGATTCTTTTTCCCTGGACATATAGTATTACTCATTGGTGGTCAACTCATTGAGGTTTTGAGTTGAATTGTTTCTAAATTTAGAGATATTTGGGTCAACTCGTTGATAATTTGGTTAACCCCCTATAGGAGATGTGAATGGATGGCTATGTTGCATGTGAATGGGCAAATGAATTCAAATTGATTTGTGAAATAAATTTCGAAATATATTTTGAAAGAGGTTTAAAATATTTTGTGATTGTGGTGTGTCGGAAATGAAATTACAAAATATCCATGACTCATGACTTTGAATATTGAATTATTTGCACTTGCTACATTTAGATACTCATGTGAATTTTGAAGTATTGCTACAACTTATATTCGAGAGTATGAATTGATTGATAAATTAAATTTGGTAACATAGTGCTGGAAAACCAATATAGACTAAGTCTTACCATGGATCGAGGCCATGGAGGAAGCGTGGCTAAGGCTGGGATAGAGAAATTTTGTTTGGTGGTAGGTGAGATGGGAAGCCCCTACAAGCCGATCCCGTGATAACGTGGTGGCACCCCACGGAACTCCAGGCCAACGCCAAGAAAATTGGGTATTTTATTAAAAATTATAGAAAACCCCTTGGCGGATTCTACTAACTACCCTGGATAGTAGAGTGATTTTAGGCAAACCCTAAAGTTATTGAAAAAGAAATATAAAATTATTTATTGAATTGGAAAACATTAGTCATGGAAAATTTGATATGAATTTATGTTATTATAAATGATTTTGGCATTATATGGAAATAAATTTTTATATGTGTTTGGCACAACTACTTTCAACTCTCATTCATACTCAATATGTCATGCCGTCTATTTACTAAGAAATTTCTATGCTCACTTCAGTTTTTTCAAAAAATTCTTTAGAAGAATCTTAGATTCGAAACATGAACTTTGATTTCTAGCAACGGTTAAGGTCAAATTTTGAAAAGCACATCTATGCATAACAAGTAAGATACGCATAATCAATAAAACATGATAGTATTATTATCAATGAGATTTACAATGGCAGGTACCTGTGATGAAATGATTTGCTTCAATAGGTCTTTTATTTTTTTTGATGAGTTAATGTTACTTTAGATAGAATGATTGATAGTAGAGAGATTTTGTACGATAATACCTTGAAAAGATCTATATTTATCTAGGACATGTATTGTTGATTTGATCATTTTGGTGATATACTTTTGTCTAATGAAAAGTTTGTTTGTAACGATAGGGAAGACTTATTGCTATTCATGTTGGGAGCTCCTTTCATATAATGATGAGCAGCTAGATTTTTAAAAAGAAATTGAAAGGGGTGAATTCAGAATTTTACCACTATTTGTGACTCTTTATTTTAGTAAATTGTTCTTAAAGACTCAAACATGGAGGAATAAAGCCCTAATTTTGTTATTTTGTAAGCATAGACCCTTTAATCTCATGATAGCAATTAGTTAGGGTAAATGAAGCAAAAGAATTGAGACCATCAAGTTGTTATGGGAGAGATCCAAGTAATTAAGCTTTTTATTTTCTCAATTTCTATCGGAATGGAGCCATTGAGTTGATTAAAATCGAGTGACAAGTAGATGAGTTTGATTAAATGAGTTAAAGTTGAAGGGATCAAATCTATGAAATTGAGATCATCACTAGAAAGGTTAAAGGAGGTCGGGTTCTTAACTTTTCTATTTCTATTGAGATTTGACCATTGAAATGATTGTATAAAAGATTAGGGAAGAACATACTTATTGGGTTCCCTATTTTTGGAAGACGAGAGCCTGAAAATATTCCATGAAATGTTAAGATCCATAAATAAAGTGAGGTCTATGAATAAAATTTAAGATAGTCAGACCAAAAAGAATTTGAACTCAAGTAGAGGCTTAAGTTTAAATAGAGCACAAATTTTAAGTGGCATGATTTCATTGAGTTTACTCTCTAGAGAGGTTAGCCAAAATGTATATGGCGGAGATTGTAAGGTTCCACAGGATTTCGGTGTCAATTGTATGCGATTGTGACACTCAATTCATATCTTGATTTTGGCCTAAGCGTAAAAGATTGCGGAAAAGACAAGTCCCTATCGTTAAGGTCTAATTGGAAAACAATCAAGTGGATGAAGAGACTTGAGAACCCAAAGATACTATGAGAAAGCAATAACCACATCTTCTAAATGTATAATATTCTTTTAAATTTCGAGGACGAAATTTGTTTTTATGGGGTTAAGAGTTGTAACACCGAAAAACCAATGTTATAAATTTTTGGTAATATCTTTATAATATAATAGAAAATTTTTAATTTTATTGGTTTTTGATTTTGGGGTATTAAATTGAAATTTTTTGTATATTTAAAATAACGCGACTGCGATTTGTAGTGAATATCATTTTTATGAAATTTAAAATTTAGTGAAAAGTGAGCATAAATATATATGAATAAATATTTATTTATTGGTTATTTAATTATTTATTTATTAAAAGAAAGAAAAGGAGAGGAACACAAGGTTTTGCCAAAAACGCCGCGTTCCTTCTCCCCCCAATTTCGAATTAGGGCAAGAAGCCCTAATTCTCCTTCCTCTGTCTTTCGAATCTCAGCCTTCTCTCTCTTTGTTCTCTGCCTCTCTCCCTCTCCTCCGCCATTCTCTGCCACTCACTGGTGGCTCCTCCAACCGTCACCACCGCCTAGCCTCTCATCCCCCTCTCTTTCGTCTCTCTCTTCCTCTACTCTCACTCTCTATTTCTCTCTCGAATCTCCATCTCTTTGTCTCTCCCGATTCTCTTTTGAATCTCTGCCACTCCCTTCGCCTCCAACCGCCGCACGTGACCGCTTCTCTCTCTGTTTTCTCTCTTCCGCGCGCGAACAGAACACTCTTCCTCTCTTTCAAGCGTGACAGCTCACAGAGCTCTCACTCCCTCACTCGTTTGCTCTACTCTCTTTGTCACTGCAATTCCTTGCTGCGACCTCCACTAAAGCCCCAAGCGGTAGTTAGCCACAAATCCTCGGAACCCTAGGCTGAGACTGAACCCCATTCACTGCGTAGGTAAGGACTGATTTCTAATCCTAGCTTTAGGGTTTTGATTTGTCTAAGTAATTAGGTCTAATTGATAAATCTTGCTTCGGTTAGGAAGCACTGTATATCACGGATTGGATTGAGGAGGCATTCAAACGAGAGCGGCGACTTGTGAAACCCTAGGTGAGAGAAATTCTTGTCCCTTCGAAAATTGAAAGAATTTAGGTTGAATTTAGAATGAAAGCTTTGTATTTATTCTGAAAATATATGAAATTTGAAAAGAATGCATTTTCCTGAAATTGGATATGTAATTTCTAGGATTATATCTAAAATTTACATGAATTTAGGCTGATTAATATGAAAGAGGCATGTTAGAGGATAATAGGATCTTACTAGGTTGATTAGAATAGTTATTTTTAGAGTTTACTTTAAAATATACATGAAAAATATTATGGTTATATAAATTTGGAAGAAAATTGGGCAAGTTTATAAATATTGGGAATTAAAGTCCATTTGAGAGGCAAATAATCTTACGTTGATGAAATCAGGGTCTAGGATTTGTGAATATGCAATTTGAGACAATATTAAATTAGGAAAAATTTTAAAATCCTGTAATGGGATTTTATTTGATGAAATTATGATTATTACTATAAGATAACCTATTTGAAGGTTGAGAAGGGTTATCTTGGACTAAATTGCGTAATTGGAAGTGGATACCCTCCCTAGAGGTGAGTAGATACATGTTTATGATTTTAAGTAAGAAAATGTTTTATTCTGATTTTATAAAATATTTTCTAATGATTTTACAACTATTTCTAAAATTGTTTTTGTGATTATGGAATGTCCTGAAAGAGGATTTGAATTACCGAATGCATCCATATGTTGTTGAAACTAATGTGCCATGTTTATTGACTTGTGTTGAAAGCGACTCATGGAATTCATGCATTAAAAATTTGTTTGAATAGCTGTTGACATATTTTGGCATGTGATTTGATGATTACGAAATGGTGGTGTGTGCATGGTTAATGGCTATAGTCATTCCTTCCACGGAGCGACTCGACAGGGTGACGTGGTTAGATAGTTATTTGGATGAAGAGGTAGCTGCGCTTGAGAGGTACCTCTAAATCCCTCCCTTCAGACTAGTCTGATTGCACCCCAGGGGATGCCCGAGCCAAAGCCAAGGAAGGGGGTATAGTATATGATTTATTTATATTGATGAGAATCCCTCGGCGATTCCACCACTGGTCAGGGTTAAGCCTTTGGTGGAAAGATTTTGGGAACCCCTTGATTTTAGAAAATAAGATGTGATGACTGGATGCATATGAATTATTTACCATATTTTGTTAAACTTTTGTTTACATTGAGATTTATCGAAACGATCGTATGATTTTGAAAAAAACATTCGACATGTCCACAATCACCACTCATTTATTATCATAACATGTTATACACTCACTGAGTATTTCTCAATACTCACCCCTCTCTTTTATATCTTTCAAGAAAAGCTAAGGTCCATGACAGCAATTGGAGCTTGTGAAGGTTTATCCGCTGACTTGTTTAGGTATCATAGTGATGTAATGTTACTTTAGCTTGATCTGAAATTCATGGAAGGGAAGACTTGTATAATTCGTTTGGTAAGTATTAAATCGATACTTGTTTCATATATAAGAGCAAGTATTAGTGGAATCCTTACGTCATTTATGTTGAAATTTGTTTGGAACTTATTCATTTTCTTTTAAATTTCATTTTGGTAAAACTTATTGTTTAACTGAGACATTTGGATTGTAATATTTGATTTCAATATTTACTTTTAATTTTAAGAAGTTCTATACATCTCATACCGTTTGGACTTTACTGATACTGGATTATTTTATTTAGGCAAATATTAGTAAAATTTTATGACTATGATTTGAGACTTTTTTTATTTTGAATGCTTTATTTGTGCTGAGAATTTTGGAATGACTGAGATTACCAATTATGCATGGGTGCATGTACAGGAACCTCCTTCCCAAATGTGTGTGTTGATGCATGCTTGTGCGTACAGGGATGGACCGGATGGGTCCTTTGCATGTGTATTATTTCATGATTTTCGGATTTTGATAAATTTGTTTACCAGAAGATTTATTATTCTGTAATATAGTCTTGCAGAGTCTCGATATATATGGAGATTCTGCCCGTGTACCAAGACAACGTGGCAGTTGTCACGTAGTCGATCCAAGGATCGAGACGTGACAATGTAGTCATTGTTAAACTCATCCTCGAAGTGTGCAACAAGTGATTTTCGTTGCTAAATTTATCCCTATTGGAAACTCCTGCAATTTTGTTGCAAAACTTCCATGCAAATCTTAATGGGCTTTGGCAACGATATATATAGAGAAAACTGTTTGCATTGCAAAATTAATGGACAAAATTGTTTTTTTTTTTTTGTTGCAAAAAAAAAAATTTATCAACGCTGTGTTTCGCAATGAAAATTTACTTACTACAAATTTTGTCCCTAAAATTTTTAGCAAAGAATTTGCATTCACTCCCTTCGCTAGTTTCCACCCCTAAAAGCTGTTTTTTAATTTTATTTTTGGGCAGTGCGTGGATTCTTTTTAACACCCAGCAAAGCCTTCTTCAAGCCCTCTGAGTCAACACCATATGCTTCCTCGGTCGTTACAAGCTAAAGCTGCTCATACCACTGGATCTCTCAATATCTGAAGCAGGAAGCCATTAATTAAAGGCTCTTTATACATATACATATATATATATATATATGTTTATGTTTATGGTGGGAGAGTTTAAACTCTATAGTGTTTTTTTTGTGTTATTTAAAGATTTGAAACTTATCATGTCCCCATGAAACCTTCCCTTTCTATTTCTATTATTGCATAACGTGATTTTTTTTTTTGGTAACAAAGATGTCTTATTAACCTATATAGATAGTTAGATTAAAATTAAAAATGTAATATATTCAAACTTTGTTTTTCAATAAGAAATAAGATGGGAAAATGTTACAAAGTTTCAAAGGTGTGAAAAATGCTAGAAAGTAAAGGTGTGACAAATGCTATAAAGCTCAAAACGTGTGGAAAAAAATGTTACAAAATTCTAAACGCGTGAAAAAGCTAAACTACACCCAACAAAGGAATCAAAAAGTAACAATTGAAATATGGGAGTGACTATGACTGAAAAAATTAGAAAACCCCACAAAAAAAAGTAAAAAGTCTGTGTTAGAAAAGAAGAGGATGGAAATGGGGTTGGCGTTTGGGCTGGGAAAAAGAAAAGCTAACTTAAAGGACAAAGATTCCAGGGGCTTGCTTTGCTGGTATACATTATATATATACACCATCCACACATCCATCTATTTGTTAAAATGAATTTTTGGATATTTGTCTTGTGGCACTCGCGTGAGTTTTATATCTTAATATATATATAAAAATAGATATGTATTTGTTTACAAGTTTGACTATAGTTATGAACACCCTAGCCCGTTTTATGTCCTAACAAAAGAAGCATCTAATTGTTATATATCCAAACAAATTGAACTCATAAATATCAAAACTTTTAAATATATAAACCTCTACCCTTTTTTCTATTTTATTATTTTAATTTTTTCTAATTTCTTTGATAGAAATTATTTATTATTCAAATTATAAAATTCTCGTGTACATAGTTTACTTAGAGAGAGAAGAGAGTTTTGATGATATATTTATATTAAAAAAATAATTATGACCAACAACACTAAATGGTTAGCAACCTAAGGCATCTTACTACCCCTTTTCCTCATCAAAACGCAAAAATGAATGATACAAATATAGCCCACCCTGTCTTATTACACTCAACTTCTAAGATGTTGGGCATCAGATTATTATCCCTTTCCTCCCTCTTACATATCGTCTCAACTTGAGCCTTGGAAAAAGCTATCAAAACCCAACAAAGGAGTCAAAAAAGTAAAGACAATTGAAATGTGGTGGAGCCAAAGTACAACTTAATAATCTAAAACATTTGAAAAAAATTTATAGAAAATTTTTTAATACACTCCATTCATATAATATATATATTCACTGCCATTGAAGATCCTCAAACAAAGTTGGAAGAGCAGTTGATTGATCTGGGATCATGGGAATTAGCCTGTGGTTTCCGTGGTGTCTCATACTACTTTTGGTATGTAATATCACAAAAAATGGTTCAGCCGTACCCACTTCCCCTACCATTTTGTGCATCCAAAGTGAGAGACATGCTCTTCTTCAATTCAAGCAAGGCCTACTCGATGGCTTCAATTTTCTATCTTCCTGGGGAAGCGAACCAGAGAAGGAAGAGTGCTGCAACTGGTTGGGAGTCTCTTGTAACAACCATAGTGGTAACATTATTGAACTTGATCTGGCTGCCATGTCTTTGCAAGGTACGATCTCTACTTCATTGGTTGGGTTGCATGGTCTAACTGTTTTGGACCTCTCTGGCAATAATTTCTTGGGAGAAATCCCAAACCAACTTGGAAATCTTCATACACTTCGGGCTTTGGACCTCTCTGACAATAATCTTGTGGGAGAAATCCCAAACCAACTTGGAAATCTTCATACACTTAGGGCTTTGGACCTCTCTGAGAATAATCTTGTGGGAGAAATCCCAAATCAACTCGGAAATCTTTCAAACATTCAAAGTTTAGGTCTTCGCTTCAATCGTGCTTTGAGTGCAACCAAGCTTCAATGGCTTTCAAGTCTTTCACAGTTGTTCCAGATTGAATTGAGTGATATTAACCTAACTACTGCCTTTGATTGGCTACAAGTAGTTAATACTCTCCCATTCTTGACGTTGTTGCACTTGGACAATTGTTCACTCCCACACCCACTCTTTCCTCCAACTCCATCACATTTTAATTCTTCCAAAACACTTGAGGCAATTTCTCTCAGTCAAAACAATCTCATATCTTGTTCCATATTCAATTGGTTATTCAACCATAGCAACATGTTATCATCTGTTGATCTTAGCAACAATCAATTGGATGGTGCACTTCCTGACTTCTTTGGAAACATGATCTCCCTTGAATACCTGTATCTCTCTAAAAATCAACTCCATGGTGGTATTCCAAAATCTTTTGCAAAAATGAGTAGCTTAATTGACTTAGATTTGTCCTACAACAATTTGACTGAGATTATGCCCGAGAGTATAGGAAACATTTCCACACTTGGATATCTTGATCTTTCCCATAATTTTTTGCGAGGTACAATTTTTGAAGGTCACATGTCCAATATTTCCAACTTACAAGTTCTGCGTCTATCTCACAATAATTTGTTGATCATCAACATCAGTTCCAATTGGATTCCGCATTTTCAACTGTATATTCTGGATCTGAGCCATTGTATTGTAGGTCCTGATTTCCCTAATTGGTTACGAGGGCAAAACGATCTCAATGTACTTGATATCTCTAATGATGGAATTCAAAATTCAGTTCCCAGTTGGTTTTGGGAGGAACTAACTCCTCAGTTAGATTATTTGAACATGTCTGGCAACCAAATGTGGGGCACCATTTCAAGTTCAGTTTTTCATTCTGTAAGATCTCCAGATGGGATTTTCACTTTGGACTTGAGTTCTAACCACTTTGAGGGTCAGGTACCAGCATTTCATGTAGACTCTATCTATATAGATCTATCCAACAATCAATTTTCTGGGCCTCTTCACGCCCTCTGTCTGACTAAACTTCTCAAGCTGGAACTGCTTGACCTCTCAAACAACTTATTATCGGGAGAGATTCATGATTGTAAAACAAGTTTTCCTAAATTAGCTGTGCTAAATCTGGCAAACAACAGTTTTTCTGGTAAATTTCCCGATATAATAGGTTCATCTTGTCAACTAGCAAGCTTGCATTTGGAGAACAACAATTTTATAGGAGTTTTGCCTTGGAAGTTGCCGAATTGTGAGAAGCTACAAGTGATGGACCTCAGAATGAATAAATTTTCAGGGAAGATGCCCACGTGGATAGGTCAAAACCTATTAAATTTGGTTATTTTAAGCCTACAAGCTAATAACTTTGATGGAAGCATTCCAATTCATCTATGCAATCTGACCAAACTTCAGATATTAGACCTCTCTTCAAATAACTTCTCTGGTTCCATACCAACCTGCTTCAGCAATTTTCATGCAATGGCTCAGTCTAGGAGTTCAAATTTAACCATTACTATCAACATCAATATCACAGTGATTGGATACCTTGAAGATTATGACACTGTGTATTCTAAAAATGATTATGTAGCAGTAGCACTGAAAGGTGGGGAATTTATATACAGAAACACTTTGGGACTAGTGAAAGGCATTGATTTATCAAGGAACAAATTAAGTGGAGAGATTCCAAAGGAAATCACTTGTCTTATTGGATTGATTTCATTGAACCTTTCAACAAACAATTTGATAGGACGAATCCCTTCTCAAATTGGACAGATGCAACAGTTAGAATCTCTTGACTTATCCAGAAACAAGTTGTATGGACTCATTCCAACAAGCCTTTCTTGTCTGAATTTTCTAAGCTACTTGGACTTGGGATACAACAATTTGTCAGGTAGAATTCCTACAAGCACTCAACTAGAGACCATCAATACTTCTGCATATGAGGGGAACAAGAGACTCTGTGGGCCTCCACTTGCAAATGATTGTCTACCAGACGAACCTGCAGAAAGCCCATCTGATAATGACAATGGTAATGCAAAGGAAGAGAAAATTGAGATAATTAGTCTGGGATTCTATGTTTGTATGGGGTTTGGATTCATATTTGGATTTTGGGGAGTGTTTGGGACTTTACAGGTTAAGGATTCTTGGAGAAATGCCTTTATTATGTTTTTAATCAATATGAAGAACAACATTCATGTGGCCGTAGTTGTGAAAATGGCCAGGTTGAAGAGCCGCATCAAGGTCCAAAGGGTAAGAAACCTATTCAACCCACTTCTTATGCATCGTTCCAAAACATGCATTACAGTTGTCATACAGTCATATAAAAGATTGGCTCTTTTGCTTTCAGGATCAGCTACAGCAGAGTAATGCCTGATCTGGTGAGCCTAGCCTGGAGCAGGAGTATGCTGTGTGAAAGGAACAAGTACCTTCCTTTGTGGAAACTTGGAACCAATGCTTGCTCGACTATTGCAACAAGTGTGTGTGTGCGCGTGTGTTTTTTCCTTTTTTTTTTTTTCCTTTTCATGGAAGAGTTGCTTAGGCATGAAAAAAAAAAAAGAAAAAGCACTATACATATTATATATATATATATATATGTGTGTGTGTATATATATATATATATATATATGTAAGAGTACAGACTACAAAATATATTAATTTTGAATCTACTCGTTTGAGATAAACCACCGATTGCATTAATATTCCTAAATTTGAACAATAATTTTGTTTTATGAAATCATTGATTGAATTGAGATTGTAATTAATTGGATGACTTGTAGCGAAGCGAAATGAGTTGAGTTTATTCGAAACACTGTCCAATCGGAATAAACGAATCAAATACTTGGTCTTACTCTTCTTCATTAATTTCTATGTTCACTTTTGTTCTGTGCAGCGATCTATTAATATTGTATTTGAGATTTTTTTTTTCTTTTTTATTTTCAGAAAATAACATCTGAAAAAAATTCCCAGTTTATTTTTCCCAACCTTTCACAGTTCTATCCTCGTCAAAAGAATTTTTTTTCCCCCAACTTGTAATGTCGTTTCGTGAGAAAGACACCATAAGTAATAATTTTACGGAAAAGATGTAATGCTTTTAATGCAATGAGTATCCTTTTGATTTCCATGAACCATCTCTAGTGTTCCTTATAAGTGTCTTTGTGGGAGAGGGTCTGATGTTCCTATTTTTCCACACTTGTTTTTTCGTTCCTTCGGACTATCTTAATCCATTATTCTAAGGCAAGGATTCAAAAATCACTTAAACAAAATCAAGGAACTATTCGTATATTATTGAATAGAAATAAGGAATGCCAATCTTTGATAATTTTGTCATCATCCAATTGTTCTCGAATGGGTCTATTCAACAATGTAAAATATTACAATGGGATAAAAGAATCAATGAAATCAATTAAAATTAAAAAGGATCCCCTAATTCCAATTAGGAATTTTTTTGGTCCTTTAGGAGCAGCCCTTCAAATTGCGAATTTTTATTCGTTTTACCATTTAATAACTCATAATCAGATCTTGGTAATTAAATATTACCAATTCGATAAATGACAAGAGGCTCCGCTCTTCTTGGTATTGATGATATTAGGAGTATCATGTCAAGAGTTGAACTTTAAGAAATTCAGACTACTATATTGATGGGTGATAATTACACCCTAGTATTAGCCACAGATGATGACAGAGCAAATAAGGCTCCAGAGGCCTATGTTCTGATTTATAAGCAAATGGTGGAGTTTGGCCTGAGGGTAACATACACTGGTTCGTTTGCAGAAGTGTTATAACATTGGAATATATTTTTGATTTTGTTGACTCCTAGCTTTTGGCACTTGATTGTGGTTGTGATTTCCCTGCTAGAGTTTTGTCGCTTCCCTTTTGATTATGGTACCCTAGCAGCCCTCTTCTCTATGGCAAGATGTTTGATGAATGGTTTTGCTCGAGATTGGTATAGGCTATAGATTCATCAAGAATCTTGTCACGCCCCAACCTGTGGATCCGAGCACGTGACAACCATCATGTGATCTAGAAGTGGATGCAATCACCAACACGCACCCCAAGATCCCGCAAGGTTATGATAATACCATTTTCCAATAAAGAAAACCAACTTGCATAATATTTTGAAACCAAAAATATAAATAAACATAAGTTGTTCAATGTTGTAAAATACATCTTTCAAAATATAAAATTTTACTTTAGAAGAAAACATGAGAAAAATACATTACACAAAAAGTTTCAAAAATGTCCTCTAATGGGTCTGAATACATGTCACAAAATTCTCATCAAGAGAGACCAATACCGACGGTCGGTCTTGGATAGCTCTTCTCTTCGGCTGGACCTAGCTACCGATCAAGTGTCTGTCGCTACAGTTCCTCTAAAAAGGGATAAGAGGAGGGGTGAGAATAGAAATACCCAGTGAGTAGAGTGCAATGGTATAGCTGTATGAGCAAGTGGGTGGTGAGTGTGGAAGTGTTAAACAATGCTCTTAAAACATATTTACGTTCCAAAAAAATATCATGAAGTCATCCAAATAATTTATAACAAGTGTCATGATTTTTCCACGACACAATATACACTTTTCCAATACCACGAGTTCGCCTCAAAATCTCTCCACCGATGGTTTGGCCCAGACCATCCGATGGAACCGCCAAGGGGTTTTCATTTTCACCGGTCATAAAACATCAACCTCAACCTTGGCATTGGCTCGCGGCCTATTCGAAGGTGCAACCGAAAAGCCTTGAAATGGACTTAGGGGGCATTTCTCTACCGCCGCCTACCTCCTCAAGTTTACCGAGCTCTCCACGCCGCCCCCTCAAATCGGTCTGTGAAAACTTAAACTCGATCAATCATCATAAAACTGGGTGCTCACACCCCATACATGCACCATGGGGGCTCAAGCTCATGCTCCAAAGTCATTAAATAAACCATTTTTCAAAAATAATATCACATGCCATAAAAAAAAAAAAAACAACAAGTTTCACAATTTATAAACTCAGCAAATGTTTCCGTAGGAAAAATTCAGCATGTTTCAAAATGAATCTCATGGCTCAAATAAAACACATTTTTAGGGATATTCCACAATCACAAAACATTTCATAAAATCAGTTTAGAAAAATCATTTTGAAAAATATTGAAAATCATTTCTCATTTACATATACAACAAACCGTCCACTCACAGTTCTTAAGGAGGGTAGTCACTCCCAGATCTGTCCATGGCAAAGGTCTTGTCCTGACCAACTTGTCCAGACCCTATCAGACATCATATAATCAAGATCATCACTACCGATCATCTCATATCAACCCCAAAAACCCTAACATTCAAACCAAATTTTTATCTCACGTCTGTTGGTTTAAAATCCTCCAAATCCAAATGATTAGAGAGCTAAATAAAGTAAAACTTGAGTTGAAAAAAATGATATTACCTTGTTCTATCTGCAAAGATCCTTCTGGTTTGGATCATACCAAAACCCTTGATTTTTTTCTCTTTTGTGATAGCACTAAACTCTTAAACTTTCCTCAAGATGTAAGATCAAAAATCTAGATTTGGAGAGTCAATTATGTAGTGTGGAGCCTTTGATCTAGAGATTTAAGATTAGTCAATTGGGTTTTGGAAATGAAGAGAAAAGAGAGAAAGAAAGAGAGGAAAATACTCTTAGAGATAGAAATAAGATGTGAACTTCGTAGGTTTTGGAACCTCAATTCCCCTTTTTTATTTCCAACACATTTTTATTATTTGTCTAGTGAGCCTCATTTATTTTTTATTTGCATACAATGTCCAATATATTGTTGTTGAGTCTTTGAAAAGGCTAATATTATGAGTTCAACACCGAAAGTCATTCTCTATTAGAGAAAATATATCTCCTGATGGGTCAAGAAAATTGAGGATTGAAAATTGTAATTTATGGAAAATAATTGAGAATATCTTAAAAATTAGAATATAATATAAATTTAACAAGATATATATGATGGCTTAAGTGGCTTGGTGGCAATTTATCTTTTTAGAAGCTTGAAAGGTCATGGGCTCAATTCTCATATGCAGCAAGCAATAACAATTATTTACAAGTCATAACTGGATGTGGAAATGAAAGAAATTTGCACCTACCGAAGGAAGATAATTTGGCAAGGTGATGTTCTGTAGTTCAATTGGAAAATAAGATGAACATTTGGCACTACACATGGGTGGAATTTTAGTGAAATTCATCCGATCAACCTAATGGCCTGAGCTGATGGCAAATGGCAATTACTTGATCGAAGGGTGTGACCGAACAGAGAAATTAGCAAAAGCACAGACCGATGACCTAACATGAAAAATGAAATCAGCGAATGGTACCAAACGATAAATGAAAATATATTATACCAGACAACCAAATGGTGATAAAGAAAATCTCACATGACCGACGGTATACATTACCGACCATAGATACACAATACCGATCGATAGCAAAATAATCATTAGATATTAGATATACTGATGGGCATATAAAATTATGAAATAATAAGTCTACCCAAAATTATAACTTCCTCCATTTACCGATGGTAGTTCCAATACCAATTGGTGAGTAAATGACCAACAGGAGTATAGAAACCTAGTACCGACAAATATAAACTTCATCTTCACAATACCGATGGGTGTCTCATAATTATCGATCGGCAGATGATTACCGTCGACTACTGACTGGGAAACCAAAAATTTGAGTGACTGTTCACTAAACTTAAATCTCTACCGAACACTTAAATTCCTCTAAGTACCGAATGGTTAAAATTCACCAAGTATCGATTGTTGAACACCCAAATAACCGACGGCTCTGGAGATCAAGACTCCAATGATCGATAACTTAGAAAATTTTAAAAGACCATCAACTAAGTGTTTTTTTAAAAAAAAGTCTTGACCATTCTAAATGACAAAAATTTATATTTTTATTCCAATAAATTATTCTCCCATATTTTCACATATATAAAAATTAAATAGTTCATTTAAAGTAAACATCACAATCCGGACATGTCTGGTGTTACAATTTCTACCCCCTAAAAAAATATTTTATCCTCAAAATTTCAGTGTCTGACCATTTCTCAAACAACTAGGGGTTCAGTTTACTCATGACTTCTTCAAACTCCTAAGTCATTTACTCTACTAGAACCTTATCAACAACTCCTTAGCTTACTGCCCTTGGATTTCTATCAGTCAGACTCCAATATAATTGTCAAATATTTCTAACATCGTGCAACTTGCTCAATGATACTCACAGATTTATCACATCACAATACCTGCAATCATCAAAATTCATTATACAAAATCAATACTCAAAATTGATTTATCAATTTTCTCTATCATGTAGTGATTCAATACTTCAAGCAAGTCTCAAAAATCAAAGGACACCAATAATATGCTTTTCAAATCAATGAACTTATAATTGATGGAATTTACCTGTAGCAATATCAGGGATGTTCTGTTCCTCTTCATTGGTCATAGCATATATCCTAGTTTGGATTTGAGGTTAAGGACGGTGGGGATTAGTAGCCACAGTGTATCTATCGGTCCCCGTCCTTAGAGTTGTGTTGGAAGGAGGTGCGACAAGGTTAGTTGGTCCACTCCTGGAACCACTAGGAAGATCAAGGTTTTGTTGACTCCCTTGCACTTTCAAACCCAATTCAGGACAATCATACCGAAGATGACCCTCCTGTCCACAATGGTAGCATCTTCTAGGTTCATTACCAAGTCCAGAATGGAATTTCTTTCAATTCTTGCAAGGGAATTGGTTGCTTCTGATCGACTTAGTTCCAGACATAGCACTAATGTTCGGAACACTCTCTCTGAAAAAGTGTTGACCTTAGGGAAAGCCAATGGATCCTGTACCGGAGACACCGTTATAAGATCTTGTACTCTTACATTTCTTAGAACTCTAACTTGAAATGGTTTCGGTTCTTCTTTTCCTTCCAAATGCTTCTCTAGCTTTTCCTCTTTCTTTAACCATCTTCTCTGCCCTCAAAGCTAGTTGCAAAACATCTTTAAAGGTATGGCCTTCGGTAACCGACATCTTTTCTCTAATACTCAAATTCAATCCTTTTTCGAACTTAAAGCATAAATATTCTGCGGAGGCCATAAACTCTCAGACAAACAATGACAACTCCCTTAACTCAGTCTCATATTCTTCCACCAATTTGTTTCCTTGCTTAAGATGGAAAAATTCTTGCCTCTTTAAGTCCCGATAAAACCTAGTATAGTATATCTCATCAAATTCCTTAAGGAACTCACTCCATGAGATAGGAGTAGATAATCTCCTCTTCAAGTTCTCCCACCATGTTCGAGCACTCTTGCTAGGCAACCTTACAGCTACCATTAACTTCATCTTATCGTCTAACCTCATGTCTGCCAAGGTTTCCTGAACTTTATTAATCCAATCCTTTGCTACCGTAGCATCACTAGTGCTTGAGAAAGTCTCACAGCCTAGTTGTCTTGCTTCCTTAATTAACTTGGACAGCTCAACGGTTGGATGGCTAGTTGGTGCAACTACCGGTGGAGGAGGAGCTACTGGTGTTAGGGGAGTATTTGTTGGGACAGTAGTGTTTGGTGGAGGAGTTTGCATTTGAGTTTGAGTTTGGAACTGAACACCATACTTGCTCCACCATTCCATACACTGTTGGAATGCAGCAAGTGGTGGCGGAGGAATCTCAGACGGTGCAACCGAAGGCTCGGGTGCACTAGGAGGACGAGCATGGGATGATGATGTAGCCTCATGCTCAGAACGAGGAATCTCAGACATAGTTCTTGTTTTCCAAATCGGAGCCATTGGATTTCTATAAAAGAAAAAATTATCTTAACTCACCAAATTAGATAAACCAATAATGCATTCATGCTTAACTTGACTCCATTTCTTAGGACCCATAGGTGGCTTTTGAATCATTTCCTCAGAATATTTAGAAATATATATAAAAAAAACCATTAAAAACATTTAGAAACACTTAAATCTTTAAAAGTGTTTGCGAACATTTAAAAGTATTTGAAAATATTTCAACAACACCAAAACCTTTACCCTGATACCAATATAATTGTCGCACCCCGACCCGCGGATCCGAGCACGTGACAACCGCCGCGTGATCTAAAAGTGCATGCAATCATCAACACGCATTCCAAGATCCCGCAAGGCTATGATAATACCATTTTCTAATAAAGAAAACCAACTTGTATAATATTTTGAAGCCAAAGATATAAATAAACAAAAAGTTGTTCAGTGTTGCAAAATACATCTTTCAAAACATAAAATTTTACTTTAGAAGAAAACATGAGGAAAATACATTACACAAAGAGTTTCAAAAATGTCCTCTGATGGGTTCGACTACATGCCACAAAATCCTTGTCAAGAGGGACCAATACAGACGGTCAGTCCCGGATAGCTCTTCTCTTTGGCTAGACCTAGCTACAGATCAAGTGATCTGTCTCTACACTTCCTCTGAAAAGGGATAAGAAGAGGGGTGAGTATAGAAATACCCAGTGAGTAGAGTCCAATGGTATAGCTGTGTGAGTGAGTGAGTGGTGAATGTGGAAATGTCAAACAATACTCTGAAAACATATTTATGTTCCAACAAAATATCATGAAGTCATCCAAACAATTTATAACAAGAGTCATGATTTTTCCATAACACAAAATACACTTTTCCAATACCATGGGTTTGCCTCAAAATCTCTCCACTGACGACTTGGTCCGGACCATCCGATGGAACCGCCAAGGGGTTTTTATTTCCATCGGTCGTAAAACATCAACCCCAACCTTGGCGTTGGCTCGCGGCTTCTTTGGAGATGCAACCGAATAGCCTCAAAATGGACTTGGGGGGAATCTCTCTACCACCGCCTACCCCCTCAATCTATCGAGCTCCACACGCCGCCCCCTCAAATCTGTCCGTGGAAGCTTAAACTCGACCGGTCATCACATAACTGGGTGCTCACACCCCATACATGCACCATGGGGGTTTAGGCTCATGCCCCAAAGCCAGTACATAAACCATTTTTCAAATATCATATCACATGCCATAAAAAAAAAAAAAAAACAACAAGTTTCACAATTCATAAACTCAGCAAAGGTCCTGTCCTGACCAGCTTGTCCACACCCTATCAGACATCATATAATCAAAATCATCACTACTGATCATCTCACATCAACCCCGGAAACTCTAACATTCAAACCAAATTTTTATCTCACATCTGTTGGCTTAAAATCCTCCAAATTCAAATGATTAGAGAGCTAAATAAAGTAAAACTTGAGTTGAAAAAAATTATATTACCATGATATGTCTCCAAAGATCCTTCTGGTTTGGATCGCACCAAAAGTCTTGATTTTTTTCTCTTTTGTGACAGCACTAAACTCTTATACTTTCCTCAAGTTGTAAGACCAAAAATCTAGATTTGGAGAGTCAATTATGTAGTGTGGAGCCTTTGATTTAGAGATATAAGATTGGTCGGTTGGGTTTTGGAAAAGAAGAGAAAAGGCAGAAAGAAAGAGAGGAGAATACTCTTCAAGACAGAAATGAGATGTGAACTTCGCAGGTTCTGGAACCTCACTTTCCCTTTTTTATTTCCAACACATTTTTATTATTTGTCTAGTGACCCTCATTTACTTTCTATTCGCATACAGTGCCCAATATATTGTTGTTGAGTTTTTGAGAAGGCTAACATTATGAGTTGAACACCGGAAATCATGCTCTATTAGAGACAATATATCTCCTGATGGGTCAAGAAAATTGAGGATTGAAAATTGTAATTTATGGAAAATAATTAAGAAAATCTTAAAATTTTAGAACATAATATAAATTTAACAAAACTTAAATGAAGGCTTAAGTGGTTTGGTGGCAATTTACCTTTTTAGAAGCTTGAGAGGTCATGGGCTCAATTCTCATATGCAGCAAGCAACAACAATTATTTACAAGTCATGACCGGATGTGGAAATGAAAGAAATTTGCACCTACCGAAGGAAGATTATTTGGCAAGGTAACGTTTGGTAGTTCAATTGGAAAATAAGAAGGACATTTGGCACTACACATGGGCAGAATTTTAGTGAAATTCATCCGATCAACCCAATGGCCTGAGCTGATGGCAAATGGCAATTACTTGACCGAAGGGTGTGACCGAATGGAAAAATTAGCAAAAGCACAGACCGATGACCGAGCATGAAAAATGAAATCAGGGAATGGTACCGAACGGTAAATGAAAATATATTGTACCGGAAACCAAATGGTGATAAAGAAAATCTCACGTTACCGACGGTGCACATTACCGATCATAGATACACA
This sequence comes from Dillenia turbinata, assembly GCA_037126225.1. NCBI lineage: Eukaryota > Viridiplantae > Streptophyta > Magnoliopsida > Dilleniales > Dilleniaceae > Dillenia > Dillenia turbinata. The sequence continues at coordinate 26,315,756 of JBAMMX010000020.1, read as the reverse complement.
ATACCAATCGGTAGCAAAATAATCATTAGATATTGGATATACTGACCAGAAAGAGATTGGGTTGTCCAATACTTTGGGTTCTGTGGACGATGCCCTACTGAAAGAGATTATAATTAATCGGGATTCATTTATATGGAATCATTTGGCAGGGACCAATGGGGCGTCTGAAGTCTGAACTTCACTAGCAGTTCCCTTGGTGAGAAAGAGGAAAACTATTCAACTCGAATCTCCATCAGGGAGTGGGCACGAAGTCAATGAGGAATCCAAGGGGTTCATGCTCCCAGTCGCGTTAAGGCTATTCAAGGTTGAGTCAGGGTGTTACAAATCTAATTGGGGATTTCATTACGAAAAACCCATCAATAGTAACTGGATGCATAAATACTCATTCGTAGAGTTCATGAAGAAGGATCTTATGTCAATACTTCCTAATGCTAATGGAAGGCCCACACTGGGGTTGCAACCTATAAAACCTTCTCGTCACTTTCATTTTGTGGATTCAATTGGTAGTTACTATAGGTCTATGCAAAGGGTCAACTTAATTGATTCTCTGACAGACAATCAGATGCTATCTTTGGCAAGTCTGCTGGTAGGAGAGAAAAGAAAGATTGACAGACCCCTCTTAGTTGACCAGAAAGAGATTAGGTTGTCCAATACTTCGGGTTCTAGGGACGATGCCCAACTATGAGAGATTATAATTAATCGGGATTCATCTATATGGAATCATTTGGTAGGGACCAATGGGGTGTCTGAAGTCTGAACTTCACTAGCAGTTCCCTTGGTAAGAAAGAGGAAAACTATTCAACCCGAATCTCCATCAGGGAGTGGGCACGAAGTCAGTGAGGAAGGCAAGGGGTTCATGCTCCCAGTCACGTTAAGGCCATTCAAGGTTGAGTCAGGGAGTTTGATAAGACTAGTCATTCGCTATTAACTTAAAATGAGATGGTTCTATTGTCAGATATGTTCGCTATGAGAGATTCGAAGGAACTTCATCATCCATTGCGAAAGTGAGGAGGGCATCAAAGGAGACTGTGGCTCAAGTTGCACTAATTGAATAACTATTTGGTCCTTCATACGTGGTCCCTTTGTGGCCTTCTCACAAGGGAAAAGACAAAGTGCCTGATGGAATGGCTATCCTACCTTCTATCCCTATTTGATCTTTTCATGGTGATAAGGGATCAAAGGAAAGGGAGACGATTGGTATCAGTATTGGAGATAAATAATATAGATATGTGGACTTACCTAAAGTGGAGAAAATAGCCGATCGGCTTGACTTTTATCGTTGCAATCTCGAGTTGCACAAGATGTCTATGAAGCAAGCTGGTGGGGATCTTAGGTCCCTTGGTCTAATGGTATAATCTCCTGAATGTGCCTCATTTTGCTTTCTTCTTATCAAAAAATGATCCAGTTTCTCCTTCTTGCAGTCAATGGCCCTGGCAGAGTTCCAGGAATGGCGAAAGAAATAGATCGTAGGACATTTGGAGGAAAAGGTCAACCAACTGAATGCACAAGTTATGACATTGTAGGGTGCCACCGATCAAAGAAAGAAAGGTATGGGAACAAAGGCGATGTTTGAGACCTCACTAGTTGAAAATGAGGAGGAGGTAAAGAACCTTCATGGCTATTGCGAGAAGCTGGAGATCAAGAAGAGGGCCCTCGAGGTGTGATATAAACCACTGAGATGTTAGCTTAGCTACGTGAGGAGTCTCTCCAGATAGGAAAACAGAGTGCAATTAAATCAGCAAAAGCTTTACTCCAATGCACTGCTACGTCTAGAGATACTCAACGTGAGTTGATAGAGAGATTATGATTTGCTGAAGAGGTAATATGTTGATTGGGATTGGACAGTGCTTTACTTCTGGCTAGGGAGATCGCCAATTGGGATGTAATTTCTATCAAATATATTAGTGTTCCAAACGAATCGAGCGCAGTCACTGCGATGACCTCTTCTCGGGGGGCCCCTATTCCTCCAAAGCCATTGTAATTTTTACGCCATTGTATTGTAATGATTCCTAATGAGAGATCCTTTTGTCTTCTTTTATTAGATGGTCCTGATAATAGGAGATATTCCTTTCATTAGGTTAGGGCAATAGTGGCCCATTTAGGGAGATAGATCCCTTCATTTAGTCAGAGTGATAGAGGCTTGTTCGGGGATCGCCGTTTGGGGAGATGGATCCCTTCGTTCGGTCAGACGAAAGAGGCCCGTTCGGGGACATAGATCCCTTCATTCGGTCAGAGCGATAATGGCCCGCTTAGGAAGATAGATCCGTTCATTGGTCAGGACAATAGTAGCCCATTCGAAAAGATAAATCCCTTCATTTGGTCAGGGTGACAGAGATTCATTCGGGGAGATAGATCCCTTTCTTCGTTCAGGGCGACAAAGGCCCATTCGGGGAGATAGATCATTTTATTCAATTAGGATGATAGAGGCCTATTCATGAAGATAGATTCCTTTGTTTATGTATTTCTTTCCCATGCACAATTAGAGTTTGGTGGAATGTAAACGATGAGGTCCATGTGCATTCATTACCAGGTGGAAGAATATCGTGGTGATAACATAATGAATGTATGAGACAATTGAAATGTACCGTGTGACTACTTCAAGACAAAGGCCGAAGACTCCTGATCACAGAACAGGGTCCTGATACCTAGTGGAGTTATGAACTTAATTTTCATGTGTTTTGTGCTAGACAGGACTTCTAAGGCATTCAAGCCCAACCTTCCCAGGAGAGCATTATAAGACGAGGGGAGGTTGACCACATTGAATGTCGTTGTAGCTGTCGCATGGTTGGGGGTGCGCCCAGTGTGATCAGGAGAGGAATAATCCCTTCGGGGTATATTCATTCATTGGAGAGCACTTTGATTGGACCCGTGTGAGGTTGTAGATATACGGGGCCAAAGCCCATTCATTTGAAAGCATCCTAATATAGGAAATCACATCCCACTCCTTGATCAACAATGACTCTTCAGACTTCATATGGGCCTATTTTGGCAGTGATGACAAGCGGGTCATAACGACATGGATCTACTCTGACTAGGTCTTCGTCAATGAAACCGATAATGGGTCGCTTGTTTTTTGCTTCTTTACCAACATGAGTTATTAGTACTTTCTGCGAGATAGGGATAGGAACGTTAGATGAATAGAAAATTGGTGTAATCAGGCATTCAACCTTACTTTATTGCAGATCGTCTGTAGGGTCTAGAATGTCTAAGGGGGTTGAGGCGTTTCGAAGGTTCGCTCCTCATGAATTTGCAGAATCACTCCGTCTTGATTGTTAGCTGGTAATGGAGCGACTGATTGATTGTCCGACCACCTTGGCAGCACCTGTCTATCAAAATTCGACATATCTCTCTTCTCTACTGATGAACCTTTGTAACTTCTCACTTCTAATGAGGAATTCAAGTTTGTCTTTGAGCTTTCTGCGGTTATCTGTTGTGTGACCATAATCACAGTGAAAATGACAGTACTTGATTCTATCTTTGTTGGGATCATCCTCCACAGGCTATGAAGGCCATCAGATATAGGGTTGATCCCTTAGAACCTGACTGGGGGTTTTATTTAAAGGAGTATAAGCATTGAACCTTCGAGGAGGTGGAGTACTTGATCGGTTCCTCTTTGATGATGTAACCTATTCCAACTAAAAATTTTATTTAAATTTTCAGTTGAAAATTGTCATTTAATTCAGAAAACTTGAATGAATTCAGACAATAAACCTTATTTCTCCACTCGGCCAACCGTAGTAGTAAACAGATAGTTTGGTTTAAACTAAAAATGTATTATATTCAATTTTTGTTTCTCAATAACAAATAAGATGGAAAAGTGCTACGAAGTTTCAATGGTCTGAAAGATGCTATAAAACAAAGGTGTAAAAAATGCTTTAAAGCTTCTAACGTGTGGAAAAAATGTTACAAAAATTCCAAACGCGTGGAAAAAGCAACACTAATCAAAGTGGCCCACCCTGTCTCATTGCACTCAACTTCTATGATGTGGGGCTTGAGATTATTATCCCTTCCCTCACTCTCACATCGGCCCAACATAATTCAATCTAATGCGTACATATTACGATCTGTTCAACGAAGGAGTCAAAAAGCAAAGGCAATTGATTGACTTGGGACTTCTTTTTGAGGAAGATTTGGACTATCATTAGAAATCCCTGCATGTGAGAGTGATTGATGTTTAAAACACCATGGAAACCATGACGAAACTTGGACAGGGGTCCCGAAAAAAATAATTACTTATTTACAAAAAAAGGTAATTACAGTTAATGATAGAGAGAAACTATGTCTTAATATATTTTTAAATATTACCTTTTTTGTAAATATATGTCTTCTTTCCATTTTAAATATTTCCCAATATATGTCTTAATATATTTTTAAATATTACCTTTTTCACAAAACAAATGTCTTCTTTCAATTTTAGACCTACCTTTTGCGAAACGAGCTTTGATACTATGTAAAAATAGAAAGAGTTAATGATACAGAGAAAATTCTTTATCTTACATATTTTATACCTTAAACAAATGACATATTTATACAAATTGAGGTATGTATATATATAAAAAAAAAAAAAAAATCTTAAAAATCAAGCTAATCATATTTGGGAATTTTTTTTTTTTTTTTTTTTTGTGGTTACATAGTCTCATGTGCGTTTTGAGAGAATATTCACAGCATATATGTTAAAAGTTTCAAGCAAAAGGCCTCGTTAGTTTGAGCTGTTAAGTTCTGTCTTCTAATTTAATGTATTTCCTCCCACATACAAATCTAGCCATGCTATATTTTTGCTAACTTGGATTATGATATCCAACCTAGAACTCCACTTTCCTAATGACATGTTGTTCGATTTTCAAATAAAGTACTCTGATGTGGGGTTAAGAACAACACGCGAAAATGCCAGCGGTGACTATTATTATAAAGTCCACCTGTAGTAAATGGATGATGAGTTTCTTGTTATTACATAATGTTGATATTCTACTGTTTTATATTTTGGGTGTGCCATGGCTATGATTCCTCATTTTCCGTCATGGCCTCACCATGTCATCTTCTTTTTGTTTTTCTTTGATGGTGATGCAAAACCGCATAGGCAGAACTATAACTTGTTTGCAGTTAAATCAATACCCTTATGCAGCAATCGATCCAACTAATTCTAAATAATTCTTAGATCACAAATTCTCATTTTGATTTGTTAGTGGAAATCGAAATCAAAATAATTCTCATTCTCATTTCAATTTTTATTTTATATAAAAGAAACTTTATGTCAAAAAAAATTATAAGAAATAGGTTCCGGGTCGTCCATGCGGGTTTGATCCAGACCCAATTATTATTTATTTTTGAAATTTAAAGAAAAAAAGGAGAGAGTGATTTTTAAGAGAAAACCAACTCCAACTCACTTAACCCACTAACGTTGGTTTTGAATTTCAAAAAGGAAATGCACTTCCTGTGATATGTACATGAAACAAAAAAAAAACGTACAGCACTTCAATTTTGAGGGGTGAAGAGAATGTACTAAAACCAAAAAGGAAAAGTGATTTTCTTCGACGAAGGAAAAGAGATCTACAACCTTCACTTGTACTAATAAAAAAAGGCTCTTGGATTGTGAAATAAAGGAGATTGATCCGTTCGTGGCATTCTTCAGACCGAAACATCAAAGGGTTAGTGATTCGACCCTAGATCTTGGGGCATTAAATTTTATATTTCGCTGTATTTGCATCAAGGAATGCTTTTATTGGTATCAGAGTATGATTTAGGATGTTTCCTATTTTTTTGATGTAAATTCGAGTTCTATTTTTTCTTTAAAAAAATTGAAAATTGTAACTTTGAATATAGACCACGGAATGCTTTGAAATTTGAAAGAGTACCCATGATGTTAGGAATTGATCTACGAAATTTCATGCATAGCCGCTATGTATTTTTGGAGATTCATGAAACCCTAGTTGAGACTTATAAAGGAAAAATCTCATTATATAATGCATTTCATGAAAAAAAAAATATATTGTTCAATTCCTTATTAAAAATCATTTCCAACCATGTAAATATAAAAAAAAAATGTTTTAGAAATTAGGGAGAAATCAGATCTGAAAAATTCTGGTCGTGTATTGTATTTTTTTTGGACTGGGAAGATGATGAACAGTGCAGAAAAATCAATTCCACTCTCGGGCAGTGGGTTGTGAAGCCCAAACGCCAAGATCTAGACCTTGGATCAGAAAACCAAGGGCACCAATAGATTTAGAGACTACAAAAATGGGGGGTAGGCAAAATTCGGCGGCCACTTTGGGTGGCGCGTGAGGGCACATGAGGGGCCCTCTCCAGCCGGTTTTTCTTGTGGAAATTTTTTAATTTTATTTATGATTTTTTTGTAATTTTAAATTAATTTTTCCGAATCGAAAATTGTTTTCTATTGATTTTAATATTGTAAAATATTTGGAAATTACAGAAAAATCATTAAACTGCTGAGAAAAATTTCTAAAAAAAAAAAAATTCTTACATGTTTGGAAAAATATTTTCTAGCCTCTGCCTACCTGAATTAAATTTTATAACACCTATTTTGATTTTGTACTCGTTGATTTATATTTGGAAAATTTGTTTTTTCAAAATAAATCATTTGATCATTGAGTATAAATAATTATAAATGGTGTTTTAAAATTTTTTTGATTGGCTTCGTGCCCAATCTAATGTTTCCCCATTTTAGGGATATGGTAAGAATCAGACGTACCCTTTCACCTCTCCGGGGGAGATGCAGAGATGAGAGAACCCCAGAACGTTTGGCAAAGCTATATTTGATGTTGCATTACAAGATGAAAGTAACGCATACTTTGCCCCAACATCTGTGGGTTATGAGTCGTAAACGCTATGAATTTCGGCGTTTGAGTCACTGGTTCGGAGGCGACAAAGCCGAGATTAATATAATAAGGAATTCTCTCCCTGATAACTTGGTTGGAATGGCGGACAAAATAATAGAAGAAAATAGATGGATCTACCTCAAGGATTTCAGACTAAAATTGCTTAGAATTTGGAGAGCTAGGAAAATAGAGATTAAGATGAAAAAGGCATTGTCTCTAAAGATTAACGGCTCTACACCACAAGTTGTTAGGAGATTCACTCCGAGAGATAGACTCTCAGTTGGGATGATCAATATGGTTACTCGCATGTATATGGAAGATAAGAAAGAAAAGAAAAAAGAAATTTGATTGTATATATTTTTTCTTTTCTTTGATGCATAGTTATGTACTGTAATGAAAATAATGCCATAAATATGTGATGTAATGTTTCTCTCTTTAAATATATATCAAGAATGTGCATATTTGTATATTTATGCGAGTATGTGAAGAGATATGTTCTAAATTCGCATGATTTTAGTGGGAGTTTTTAGGTTGGTAGAATTTAAGTAATTCTCACCAAAGATTTAAAAGAATTTTGCTCCTTCGAAATCAAATTTATGATAATCAAACATTTGGATGATGGATGATGATTGAGAACTTCGTGATCTTTCGAGTCTACACCTTATGTTTGTTTATGATAAATTTATTGGATTTTAAGTACAAAATTATGTGATTGAATGAGCATGAATACTTACAATTACCTCTCTCTGAAAACCCAGACCATGGCATCGAAATCAATTATAGCAGACTTAAATAAAGCTGATAAGTTTAAAGGCGACAATTATGACATTTGGCGCCATAAGATATGGTATGTGCTGGAAGAGCAAGATGCCTTAGAGGGTATCAACCATATCATGCAAGACCCTGAAAATGGAAACACTGCTTAACAGAGAAGAGATCAAGAAGCTTACCAGGCATGGAAGAAGAAAAATTCCATTGCACGTGGCATCCTGGTTAGTTCTGTCGTTTATGATCTCATACATGAATGTGAACAATTCCCTACTACTCATGACATATGGGTGTACCTTAGAGAGAAGTATGGAGGTACCAGTGTGACCCGTCTGAGCCAGTTGACTATTAAGTTTGACACGTACAAAAAGAAAGCTGAAGACAGCATCAAACAGCATTTGAGAACTATGTCAAACATGATAAGGGAATTGAAATCGGCTGGTCACATTTTCTCTAATAAACAGCAAGTTCAGGCTTTGATCCGATCCCTTCCAGATTAGTGGGAGTAACTGAAAGTGAATCTGACTCACAATGAAAGCATCAAGACTTTCTCTGATGCTGCTAGCCACGTAGAACTCGAGGATGAGCAGTTTGGTGCTGCAAGATTGATTTCTAATGCTTTTGTAGTTGAGTGTAGTTCCCAGAAAGCTTCGGGCTTTAAGCGAAAGAGGAACAAAAACAAAGGTAAGAAATGGAAAGATAATAAAGGAGGGTCTAAGAAGAACAACTCCAACCGCAAGAACAAGCGTAAGCGGTTTTGGAAGAAAAAGGACAAAAGTAAGATGAAGTGCTACAATTGCAAAGCTATTGGTCATTTCGCTCGAGAATGCCCCGAGCCGAAAAGGTACCACCTCATGATGCTTCTGTGTCTATTGTAAATGTCTCTAGTTGTCACGCCCCGATCCTCGGATCGACCACGCGACAGCCGCCGCGAAATCTCGGTATACGGGCAGAACCTCCCCATATACCGGGACTCCGCAAGGCTACAAAGACAGCACCACAGTTCTTTCCATACATCAATCATATAAAAACAGAAAACATCACATAACAAACACATGCAAGGACTCATCCGGTCCATCCCTGTACACACGAGCACACATCGGGGAGAGGGAACCTGTACATGCGCATTTACACATCAACACACAATCGGGGAGAGGGAACCTGTACATGCGCATTTACACATCAACACACAATCGGGGAGAGGGAACCTGTGCATGCACGGCACACAATATGGCCATCCAAGCCATTTCAAAGTTCACAGTATAGGGAAAGCACTTAATAAACAGGAAGTCCCAAAACATAGCCGTAAGATCTTACTAACACTCGCTTGAAGAATCAAGCAAACGTCCGTAAGATCCAAACGATATGAGTTGTCCAAGACTTCGTGAAATCGAAAGAAAATAACCATTCTCAATATTACAAACCAAATGTCCCACTCAAACATTGAGTTTTTACCAAAAACTAGGAGAGAAAGAAAGTAAACAACAACCACGTAAGGATTCCATCAATACTTGTTCCTATACAGGAAACAAGTATCGATTAAATCCGTACCAAAAAGAATTGTACAAGTCTTCCCTTCTTCGGATTTCAATTCAAACAAAAAATGACTATACATCTCGATGTATACCTACAAAAGCCAGCTGGTAGGCCCTTCCCAAGCTCCAATCTGTCACAAATCTAATCTTCCTCTGAAAAATGTTAAAGAGTGGGGTGAGTATTATAAATACCCAGTGAGTGGAGTGCAATGGCATGATTGTGTAATAAATAAGGGGTGAAAGTGGGGAATGTCAAAGCATACTTCAAACATGATTTTCATATCCAAACATTTCAGTAATTCAACATCATTTATAAAATATGCATCCATATCAAACATTTTCTCAGAAAATCATAAGGGTCCCATCGAAAACACTTCCGTCTCAGGGCGGCCAAACCCAGACGAAAGTCCGCCAAGGGTTTTTCTATCCAATGTCTCAAAACAAACCCCCTTCCTTGGCGTTGGCTCGAACCTCACCGGGGTGCAATCCGGATAGTCCGACGTGGCAGAGCAGAGGCCGCATACCTCTCTCGCATATACTACCCCAATCCACGTCACCCCGTCGGGTCGCTCCGTGGGGGGAATGACTATAGCCATTTCTCTCGTGCACCATCATTTCACAATCATTCCATTTCAAACAATCACCATCATCTCACAATCATTCCATTTCAAACAATGTGCCATATTTTATCAATTCAATCCGAAAATCATGCTACGAGCATTTACCAATCAAGTAATCAAGTCACATGGCACAAATTCATGTAAAATCACATAGGATGCATTCATAATTCAAATTCTCATTTCAGACATCCCACAATCACAAATAATTGCATAATAATCATATGAAAATCATTTCAAATCATTTATCAAAGAATTTAAAGACATTTTGCTTATTTACTACACAACGATCCATCCACTCACCTCTAGGGAGGGTATTCACTCCCTATTTTCGAAATCAACTCAAAAAGACTCCCCTCGAGTCTCCAAAGGTCAACCTAGACCAATCAACACGAATCATCATCAATTAAGGCTCTAAAAAAAGGGTTTTCTAATTTCCCTTTTATTTAAAATAGCTTAAATTTACACAACCACGTTCTTACACTTTCATTTCATCAATTTAGGATCATTTCAAATCACCGACGACTTTAAATTTACAATATTCCTCAATTTTACCAATTTTCTCCCGAATTACATAATCCTAATTTAATTCATTCCAATTTCAATTCAAATCTCAAGAACAACTACGCAAATCAATCAAACAAAACTCTAATACTATCTACGACATTCTATCATGCTTCGTAGTCAAATTTATATCAAATTCTAGACCTAACTTCCATCATTTCATAGACTTTCAAGAATAACGCATTTTCTACGGATCTAGCATATTTTTAGAATATATCCACACTTATTCTCAACCTAAATTAGACAAATAATCTGAGTATTGAAGGGATTGAAAATCCCTCACCTAGGGTTTTCTTGCAATTGAAATCCTCGCTCTAATGTCCTCTCGGTCCGTTTTCTCGGACCTCAAAGCTCCCAAATCAAAGTTAAGTTCAGTAAATCTAAGCTTATTACCACAAAATTTCGAAACCCTAAAGCTAGGGTTAGGACCGATCCTACCTTTGCAGTGAAAGTGGATTGCAGTGATGTCTCTTGACAGAGGACAGGGGCCGTGCAAGCGTACGAGCAAGCAGAGGAGAGGGAGAGCAAGAGCCTTGCTGTCGCACGCACGGGAAGGAGACGAAGAATCGCCCGCTCGTGCGTGGAAGAGAGCGACTGTGATAGACCGAGAGAAATGGTTCGGGACAGAGGTGGCGACCGCGGTAGTTCGCGGTGGTCGCGGTGGTAGCGATCGATGGAGGGTGAGGTCTAGATGGCAAACAGGGGGATCGCGAAGGGAGAGAGAGTGCTGAGGCTGGAAACAGAGAGAGAAATAGAGAGTGAGTAGAGGGAGAGAGACGACGGTGGTGGTGGCTTGCGGTGGTTTGCGGTGAGGGAGAGAAACGGAGTGCGCGACTACGCGGGAGGGAGAGAGCAGAGAGAGATTCGGGAGTGAGTGAGAGACGAAGGAGGGAGAAGGAAGAGGGATTAGGGCTAAAAGCCAACTCATTTGGGGCAAAACGCAGCGTTTTGCGGCGTTTTTTCCCCCCCTTTTCTTTTTTTTTTTTCTTTTTTTTTTTTTTTATAAATACCAATATATATATCTATATATATATATATATATTTTTTTTTATACTCTCACTACAATGAAGTTCTAAATTTATCAAGAATAGAATACACTACGAATTTGCGACTCGAAATTTTAATTATACCAAAAATTTAAAATTTAGACCCAAAATCGAAAATCAAAACTTTTAGGATTTTCTTTTATAATTACTGAGATATTTTACAGAAAATTTCTAATACCGAATTTTCGGTATTACAACTCTTAACCCCCTAAAAACAAATTTCGTCCTCGAAATTCCAAAATATCATTCATACATCAAAGAGCTGCGAATGTTGCTTTTACATTAATTCCTCTGTCTCCCAAGTTTGTTTTTCTAGTTGATTATATTCTCCACAACACTTTAACTATAGGAATCTACTTATTTCTCAACTGTTTGAATCCGCACGATCTAATATTAACACAGTGCACTTTGAAACTTAGGTCTGAATTTCATTCTATCAGAGAAGCTTCAATCACATGAAATGGATCCGGCAAATACTTCTTAAAATATGTTAGGACTATTTCATCTTGCGGGAATCAACAACTAAACTATCAAGATTCCAACACAAAATTCCTTAAATTATTTTTCAAAAGAGACCTCAAATAAGAAATGTCCACTACCATGTCATATCCATATCAATTGCAGATCCCAAGATAGAGAAAATCCTTATATCCTCAAGTTTATGTATAACGAAATGTAAATCAACCTCAATATGGCCTAGACTAAGTGAGGAAATTTACTCCACTGATAATATTTGTATGCTTCCAAGTTTTAAATCTCCAATCCTTAATTAGATAACTTTTTAATCAAGGTATTTCTATCACGATCATTCTCTATCACCTTTTTATCATGCAATATCACCAATATTCTATCCAAATCAAATCTAGTACATACATCTGCATATTACCCGGTGTCTGTATTAATATCCCCAAATTATCAAAGTAATAACCACTTCTAGTATCTGTTATATTTATCACCGTTACACTCTAGACATTACAATCTTCTCATTTACATACAGTGCTTTCAATACAATTCTCATATTCTCTTAAACCCTGAATTGATCGGCTTGACAAATATACAAGTTTCCACCTTTTGAAACCAGATTACTTCTTTTCAAAAAATATTTTCAAAAATACCTAGTCTCTCACTTCAATTCTATAATCATATAATCACAAAAGATACATCAAAAAAAATTTGCTTTGCATTCACTTAATCTACTACTGATCTTATCTACCCTGGTCAAAATTCCTTTTGATCTAAACTATCTTAAATATTACCCATAAATCTCACCTTGCTTATGGATCTATCTTGTAACAATTTCCTATATTCGATCCCTTCAACTTTTCTCACTCGATCAACTGCATCCACTTGTCACTCGACTTTAATCGACTCAAAGACTCCATTCCGGTAGAAATTAGAGAAATAAAATCCTAATTACTTGGATCTCTCCCGTAACAACTTGATGGTCTCGATTTACTAAAATAAAAAAAATCATAATTAGTGATAAAATTCTGAATTTTCCCTTTTCAATTTCTTTCTAAAAATCCAACTATTCATAATTATATGAAAGGAACTCCCAACATGAGTAGCAATAGGTCTTTCCTAGGGTTACAAACAAACCTTTCATTAAACAAAGCCACGTCACCAAAACGATTAAATCAACAAAACATATCCTAGCTACATATAGATCTTCTCATTGCATTATCGTACAAAATCTCTCTACTATCAATTATTCTCTTTAAAGTAATATTAATTCACCAAACAAAATAAAAGACCAACTGAACCGAATCATTTTCATCACAGGTACCTACCTTTGTAAGTCTCATTTAATAATACTATCCTGTTTCACTAGTTATGCATATCTGTGCTTTTTAGAATCTGACTTTAGCCGTTGCTAGAAATCAAAATTCATGTTTCGAATCTAAGATTCTTCTAAAGAATATTAGGAAGGACTGGGGTAAGCATGGAAATTTTTAGTGAATAGACGGCATGGCATATTGAGCATGAATGAAGGGTGAAAGTGGTTGTGCCAAACACATATATCAAAATTCATTTCCGTGTAATGCCAAAATCATTTGTAATAACACAAATTTATATCAAATTTTCCATGACTCATATTCTCCAATTCAATAAACAATTTTATATTTTCCTTTCAATAACTTTCGGGTCTGTCCAAAATCACTCTTGCAGCCGCCCCTGGCCACCCTGCCTCCATGGCCTCGATCCGTGGCAAGACTTAGTCATTATTGGTTTTCCAACACCATGTTCCCAAGCTTAAGTTATCAATCGATTCACAATCTCAAATATAAGATATAGCTATTCTTCAAAATTCACATGAGTATCCAAATGTAACAAATGCAAATAGTTTAATATTCAAAGTCATGAGTCATGGATATTTTGCCATTTCATTTCAGGCACACCACACTCACAAAATATTTTAATCCTCTTTTAAAATTTATTTCACAAATCAATTTCGAATCCATTTGCAAAGTCATTTCAAAAATCAATTTATAATTCATAATTGAAAACAATTAACCCATTCATATGCATCAAAGCCGTCCATTCACATCTCCTATAAGAGAGTTAACCAAATTATCAACGAGTTGATCCAAACATCTCTAAATTTGGAAACAACTCAACTCAAAATCTCGATGAGTTGACCACCAATGAATAATACTATATGTCTATGGAAAAAGAGTCAAATGACAATTTCTATCAATTTCAATCAAGGTATATAATTATCACTAACACCATGAATATCTCAAAACATCAAAATCATCTCTCCTTAAATTCATTATCATGCAATCATGATCACTTAATATTTATATCCAAATCTCTAAATCATCAAGTTCAAGTTCTAAGGAATTTACCTGACAAACTAATGTCCTCCATGGCAAGAAATTTTGTCATACTCAATATACTAAACAAACCCTTGCATCTCTATTAAATAATATCAAATTCATGTTGTAAATTTCCCTATCTAACTTTATGACAGATCGCACTTACTAACCAACACAACTAAGCATTCCCTTTTATGCCAATAATTAACAGTAACATTATCTTCACAATACAAATATCCACTCAAATCATCAAAATTTTCCATATCGGTTACAGGCAATAGGAAGAAACTTTCTAACAATTTATGTCAATATCATTTCAGTTTATCCTTACCAACCTTTCCTTCATTCTATCTAATATACTAAATTTACATCCATATGGTTCTAATAAAGTTCTCATGTCCATGATTAAAAAAAAAATTTCGAACTCCCACTATTTAGGGAAAAAGAAATAATTGATACCAGCTCTAGTATTTCAATCCCTAACCATGAATCACTTGGCCATTGCTTGTTTAAGAATAAATATCCATAAATTCCTTTTAGAAATATCCATTTGTTTATTAGGGCCTTGAATGCAGATTTGCCAGGTTTTCCTCATATTAGAATCCTTTGAACACAATTTCTAAATAAAATACTCCAAACTTTTCGGCATTTAAATCTTCTTGAATCTAACAAACTCAACCAATTTTGAACTATAAATTTCAATGTGCACACTTCCTTTACTATCCAATCTACAGCCTCATTACAACCTTTCCTTCTTCCGATTGTAGGAAACCCTACCATAGTCACGGCATCACATTTGTAACTTTTCATGTCATCATTTCAATCTAATCCTTCACCACCACCGTGCTATCAAGACTCCACTACTAGGAACACTCCTCAAAGTGCCCTCTAAATGAACCCTAATGGACAAGTCCTTTTAAATCTCAAATATACTCTTTTATCATGCTTCTTAGCAAAATGAACCACCTAATAAGCCACTAAAACCAGATATGGAATCTATCTTCAATAAAAACACCCTAATTATTAAATTATAGATAATAGTATCACCGAGTACCGTACACAATCTACTAGCAAGAATCTTAACCTCAACTCAATAAAGAGGTGAAATCAAGATATATGAAGACTATAATTAATATGTAGAGGTGTGTAGGAGGAATCTCATTCGGTTCCTCAATTTTCGTCTATGAGGGATAGTTCTACGAAGAAGAGTCAAATCTCAGCAAATAGAATAGGAATTGAACTAGGTATTTAACCCCCTAAAAATGAGCATTCCTATCCTCCTAAGAAATCCATGGAAGACTTGTACATTCTCAAAAACACCTTTTTCAAAAACCAAATACTTCAAAGTCTTTAGAAACTTTTCGGGACATTTGGAAACAATTTAAAACATTCAAAAAACCAATAAACTTTTAAAATCGTGAGCCTAAGCTCTGATACCACTAAAGCTGTCACGCCCCGATCCTCGGATCGACCACGCGACAGCCGCCCCGGAATCTCGGTATACGGGCAGAACCTCCCCATATACCGGGACTCCGCAAGGCTACAAAGACAGCACCACAGTTCTTTCCATACATCAATCATATAAAAACAGAAAACATCACATAACAAACACATGCAAGGACTCATCCGGTCCATCCCTGTACACACGAGCACACATCGGGGAGAGGGAACCTGTACATGCGCATTTACACATCAACACACAATCGGGGAGAGGGAACCTGTACATGCGCATTTACACATCAACACACAATCGGGGAGAGGGAACCTGTGCATGCACGGCACACAATATGGCCATCCAAGCCATTTCAAAGTTCACAGTATAGGGAAAGCACTTAATAAACAGGAAGTCCCAAAACATAGCCGTAAGATCTTACTAACACTCGCTTGAAGAATCAAGCAAACGTCCGTAAGATCCAAACGATATGAGTTGTCCAAGACTTCGTGAAATCGAAAGAAAATAACCATTCTCAATATTACAAACCAAATGTCCCACTCAAACATTGAGTTTTTACCAAAAACTAGGAGAGAAAGAAAGTAAACAACAACCACGTAAGGATTCCATCAATACTTGTTCCTATACAGGAAACAAGTATCGATTAAATCCGTACCAAAAAGAATTGTACAAGTCTTCCCTTCTTCGGATTTCAATTCAAACAAAAAATGACTATACATCTCGATGTATACCTACAAAAGCCAGCTGGTAGGCCCTTCCCAAGCTCCAATCTCTGTCACAAATCTAATCTTCCTCTGAAAAATGTTAAAGAGTGGGGTGAGTATTATAAATACTCAGTGAGTGGAGTGCAATGACATGATTGTGTAATAAATAAGGGGTGAAAGTGGGGAATGTCAAAGCATACTTCAAACATGATTTTCATATCCAAACATTTCAGTAATTCAACATCATTTATAAAATATGCATCCATATCAAACATTTTCTCAGAAAATCATAAGGGTCCCATCGAAAACACTTCCGTCTCAGGGCGGCCAAACCCAGACGAAAGTCCGCCAAGGGTTTTTCTATCCAATGTCTCAAAACAAACCCCCTTCCTTGGCGTTGGCTCGAACCTCACCGGGGTGCAATCCGGATAGTCCGACGTGGCAGAGCAGAGGCCGCATACCTCTCTCGCATATACTACCCCAATCCACGTCACCCCGTCGGGTCGCTCCGTGGGGGGAATGACTATAGCCATTTCTCTCGTGCACCATCATTTCACAATCATTCCATTTCAAACAATCACCATCATCTCACAATCATTCCATTTCAAACAATGTGCCATATTTTATCAATTCAATCCGAAAATCATGCTACGAGCATTTACCAATCAAGTAATCAAGTCACATGGCACAAATTCATGTAAAATCACATAGGATGCATTCATAATTCAAATTCTCATTTCAGACATCCCACAATCACAAATAATTGCATAATAATCATATGAAAATCATTTCAAATCATTTATCAAAGAATTTAAAGACATTTTGCTTATTTACTACACAACGATCCATCCACTCACCTCTAGGGAGGGTATTCACTCCCTATTTTCGAAATCAACTCAAAAAGACTCCCCTCGAGTCTCCAAAGGTCAACCTAGACCAATCAACACGAATCATCATCAATTAAGGCTCTAAAAAAGGGTTTTCTAATTTCCCTTTTATTTAAAATAGCTTAAATTTACACAACCACGTTCTTACACTTTCATTTCATCAATTTAGGATCATTTCAAATCACCGACGACTTTAAATTTACAATATTCCTCAATTTTACCAATTTTCTCCCGAATTACATAATCCTAATTTAATTCATTCCAATTTCAATTCAAATCTCAAGAACAACTACGCAAATCAATCAAACAAAACTCTAATACTATCTACGACATTCTATCATGCTTCGCAGTCAAATTTATATCAAATTCTAGACCTAACTTCCATCATTTCATAGACTTTCAAGAATAACGCATTTTCTACGGATCTAGCATATTTTTAGAATATATCCACACTTATTCTCAACCTAAATTAGACAAATAATCTGAGTATTGAAGGGATTGAAAATCCCTCACCTAGGGTTTTCTTGCAATTCAAATCCTCGCTCTAATGTCCTCTCGATCCGTTCTCAGACCTGCAAAGCTCCCAAATCAAAGTTAAGTTCAGTAAATCTAAGCTTATTACCACAAAATTTCGAAACCCTAAAGCTAGGGTTAGGACCGATCCTACCTTTGCAGTGAAAGTGGATTGCAGTGATGTCTCTTGACAGAGGACAGGGGCCGTGCAAGCGTACGAGCAAGCAGAGGAGAGGGAGAGCAAGAGCCTTGTTGTCACACGCACGGGAAGGAGACGAAGAATCGCCCGCTCGTGCGTGGAAGAGAGCGACTGTGATAGACCGAGAGAAATGGTTCGGGACAGAGGTGGCGACCGCGGTAGTTCGCGGTGGTCGCGGTGGTAGCGATCGATGGAGGGTGAGGTCTAGATGGCAAACAGGGGGATCGCGAAGGGAGAGAGAGTGCTGAGGCTGGAAACAGAGAGAGAAATAGAGAGTGAGTAGAGGGAGAGAGACGACGGTGGTGGTGGCTTGCGGTGGTTTGCGGTGAGGGAGAGAAACGGAGTGCGCGACTACGCGGGAGGGAGAGAGCAGAGAGAGATTCGGGAGTGAGTGAGAGACGAAGGAGGGAGAAGGAAGAGGGATTAGGGCTAAAAGCCCTAATCCTTTGGGCAAAACGCAGCGTTTTGCTGCGTTTTGTCCCCCCCCCTTTTTTTTTTTTTTTTTTTTTATTATAAATACCAATATATATATCTATATATATATATATATTTTTTTTTTTTATACTCTCACTACAATGAAGTTCTAAATTTATCAAGAATAGAATACACTACGAATTTGCGACTCGAAATTTTAATTATACCAAAAATTTAAAATTTAGACCCAAAATCGAAAATCAAAACTTTTAGGATTTTCTTTTATAATTACTGAGATATTTTACAGAAAATTTCTAATACCGAATTTTCGGTATTACACTAGTACTGTTTTACTTTCTGAATCTTATCCTGTGTGGATTATAGACTCAGGAGCAACAGACCATGTGACAAAGGACCAGGAAGCATACGTGGATTTTCGTCGAATTCCTCGTGGTACAAGATGGTTATATGTGGGGAACAATACGAGAGTTGAGGTTAGAGGGATTGGCACTTGTAAGCTTGAGCTACGAAGTGGCCGAACCCTAATCCTACACGATATTCTTTTTGCACCAGAGATTCGACGGAACTTAGTTTCTGTTATTGTTCTTCTTAGGCTAGGATATGACTTGAACTTTTCTAGAAATGGGGTTTGTCTTAATTACAATGGTGTGTACTATGGATCTGGATATCTCTTTGATGACTTTTTAATCTTGGATTGTGACAAAGGAATGTTTAACTGCTATGTAGATCGTTATGCATCGTTAAATATTTGTTCTTCTAGTGATGCTAATGTGAATGAGAAAGTATGACATGCTTGACTTGGTCACATAGGGCAAGACAGGATGAATCTACTTGTGAGAGTGGGACTACTGGGTTCACTCACCAAAGTCGATTTACCAACTTATGAACATTGTCTTGCCGGGAAGATAACTCGAAAGCCATTTGGAAAAGCCGTGAGGGCTCAGCTTCCGTTACAATTGGTTCACTCTGATATTTGTGGTCCAATAAATATGAAGGCTAGGCATGGAGCGTTATATTTTATTACTTTTATTGATGATTTCACGCATTTTGGTTATGTCTATTTGATTGCTCCCAAGTCTGAAACACTTGAGTGCTTTCGACATTATATGAATGAAGTGGAGAATCAAATGGATAGAACGATTAAAACCCTAAGGACGGATCGAGGGCGTGAATATCTATCGGATCAGTTCAAGCATCTATGTAATGAAAAGGGAATAATTAGACAATTGACTATTCCCTACACACCACAACAGAATGGTGTTGCTGAGAGGAGGAATAGGACGTTGTTGGAAATGACGAGATCTATGATGGCGCAGGCTAACTTACCAATTTCCTTTTGAGGAGACGCATTGTTAACTGTGACCTATATCTTGAATAGGGTGCCTTCAAAAACAGTACCTACAACATCGTATGAACTTTGGGCTGGTAGGAAACCAAGTCTGACTGGTCTTAGACCTTTGGGATCGGCAGCATATGTTCATGACCCTTTCAGTAAACTTGGAAAGCTTGGTCTCCGGGGGAAGAAATATATCTTTATAAGATATTCTGATCAGTCAAAAGGTTATGTGTTCATCGGTGAACGGAAAGATGGTACTGTAACTGCAATTGAATCGCGAAATGTAACCTTTTTTAAGAATGATTTTCCTAGTAGATGAGATATAGCACAAGTAGAACCTTTGTTTGAATTAAATAATTCAGACGATGTAGCTATACCTGATGGATTATTGGAACCGCAGCAAATTGAATCCCAAGTTGATCCCAGTGGGAGGGACTCAAGTTCCAATGATCTACCCGAATCATCGGTTCGGAAAAGTGCTAGGAAAGGTATGTCGAAACGTTATTACGAGATTGAAGGGTATGCCTTTATCATTTCTCCACAGGATGTAGATTAGCCTAAAGATCTGAATGAGGCTCTATCTTGTCCTGCAAAGGAAGAGTGGATGAATGCAATGGAGGAAGAAATGGATTAATGGATTCGATGAAATCCAACCATATTTGGGAACTGGTTGATCTTCATCGTGGGCGCAAAGCTATTGGGAACAAGTGGGTTCTCAAAATTAAACGAAGGGCTGATGAATCAATTAAGAGGTATAAAGCTCGAATGGTGGCAAAAGGTTATACCCAAAAGGAGGGTATTGAATATGAGGAAACATTTTTCTCAGTAGTTAGATTTGCCTCTATTCGCCTGTTGTTGGCTATAGTTGCCAATTTGGATTTAGAATTATACCAAATGGATGTGAAGTCTGCTTTCCTTAATGGGGAACTTGAGGAAGAAAACTATATGGAATAACCTGTAGGTTTCATAGTCGAAGGCCAAGAAAACAAAGTTTGTAAATTGAAGAGATCAATTTATGGCCTCAAACAGTCTTCGAGGCAATGGTATTTGAGATTTCACAGAGCTGTAATCTCTAACGATTTCGTAATGATTATCGAAGACCATTGTGTTTACGTGAAAACGTCCAATAATAAATTTGTAATTCTGTCTCCATATGTCGATGACATATTATTGGCCAGAAACAATATGGAGTATGTCCTAAGCATCAAAAATTGGTTGTCATCTAATTTTGAGATGAAGGACATGGGTGAAGCAGATTACATACTGGGTGTTAAGATTCATAGAGATCATTCTAAGAGATTATTAGCAATGTCTCAAGAATCTTATATTAAAAAGATTCTGGAACGATTTATAATGGATAACTGTAAACCCATTGATACTCCTGTGGCAAAAGGTGAAAGTTTAAGCCTAAAAATATGCCCTAAATCTACCGAAGAGATACAAGAGATGTCAAAAGTACCTTATTCCAACGCTGTTGGGAGTCTGATGGATGCTATGATGTGTACACGGCTTGACATTTGCTATGCCATGGGTTTGGTCAGCAGGTATCAATCCAATCCAGGAAAAGGTCACTGGACAGCTGTAAAGAGGATTTTAATATACTTGAAAGAAACTGCGAATTATTCCATTTGTTATCAAGGAAATGACTTGTTATTGAGCGGATACACAGATGCTGATTGGGGTGGTGACTTAGATGAACGTAAGTCTACCTCAGGTTATGTTTTCTTGCTAAATAATGGTGCCATCTCTTGGAGAAGTAAGAAACAAACATGTAACATGTGTATCACTGTTTACGCTGGAAGCAGATTTTGTAGCTTGTGCTTCTATGGTTCAGGAGTGTCACGCCCCGAACCGGGATTGTGAATAGCCACCCGTTGCCCTGGATGCCGGCTGTATATTTACAGAAAATCGGACAGAACCTCCCTATAAATCGAAGGTCTCCCATGTACAAATAAACCTGTTTAATCCTGTAAAATTCAAAATCATCTGGTAATTAAAATAAAAAGGTCATCCCGGCCTCACAACAACCCACCAACCACAGCAGACATCCAGGACAACACCAGGCTAAATAAACCATCAACAATCCTAGCCACAGACCTCTACTGTCATGTCCAACTAAAGCATGAGCAGCCACCGCACCGAGCAGGCCTAAGTTTTCTTATACAATTTACAATAATTTTCCCAAGTATCATTCAAATACGTACAATTGTCTCAATGCAAATGAAATGTGAGAGTTTCGCAAATAAATATACATAAATTATACAGTCATCCCAAATTAAGTATACGTCCAACTACGGACCTCAACAAAACCTCGCAGGGTCGAAAATAAAATACGTAATTCGTCTTTCAAATTAAACTTAAGATCTCACCCTCCTGAACACCAAGTACACCCGAACTCTATAATCTGAAGTGTCGCTCCAGCACAACAATCCTGTCTGAGGGAGGGAAAAAAGAGGGGTGAGTATCAAGGCAGATACTCAGAGAGTGAGGGGATTAATCTCAAGTACTAATAGTGTAGGTGAACATTGGAGTGTCAAATAATATCATTCGTAAACAATAATTTAAGTTTTACAGTAAATCATAGTATGTTTAATAAAATGAACCCATTTATTCACTCATACAATATCATACATATATGCATCCATTAAAAATCAAGTAGGTCATAGAGCAGACCGAAAGGATCCTAGCAAATGTCAACCATGACCAAGGACAGGCGCATCAGGGGTTTTATTATGCAAAGTGTTCAAAAGTCGCTCTCTACCCCGACGTTGGCACGTACAAGTAACTCCCAGTATTAGACCGTCTATACTGGCGGACCTCCCCTTTCGGGTCAACTGGGCCTATACGGAACATCACAATCATATACAAGCAACTCCCGGTGCTAGACCGTCTATGTTGACGGACCTCCCCAATACATAGTTCAACCGGGCCCATACATATCACAATCACGACGTTTGCGGATACCTCTGGCCAAAGCATATCCGGGCAACCCGTGTCTCTACAAACACCCTTCGTAGCTACGGAATCAATCAAGCCATATCACATCATCACAAGTGGGCATCCTAGTGCCCTCACAAATCTTAAAACATTTCAAATCCGTGCGCCAATATATTCATCAAATCATTTCAAATCAGTATACAAATACAACGGTAGAAAAGGAAGCTTATCCAATTTTAAAGTAATGGCACAATTTTGTTTCATTTCAAACATGGATGCATAGTCATGGAAAACATAAGTTTAAGACACTCCAATAATCACAAAACAGATTTGAGATTTAGTATCACAAGTCGAATCAATGCATGTCAAAACATGTTTTGTTTAAAAACACGGTAAAATCAGATTTTCACTATTTCATGCAAGAGATTAGGGTCCCACTCACCTTCTAGGGAGGGTAATCACTTCCTATTTCCAAAATAAATCCAAATTGACTCCTCGAGTCTCTAACAAGATCAACCTATTCAAATTATCACAATTGTCATCAAATTTCCAATTATTCTTAGGGTTTATCATCTTTCCTAAGTTTGTATAAATCTTAATTCCTCAATTTATAAATATACTCCAATGTCATCAATTTCATTCCATTGATAAGTAAATAACCCAATCAAAATCAAACTAAATTCAAACCTAAAACCGTTCAAAATCAAAAACAAATCTAAAATACACAAATTTCCTACAAGTTAGAAAAATCTTTAAAAAATCATACACTTTTCAATTCTCATCCGATTTCTTCAAACCATATCTCATTTTAAAGGTATTGAAACCTATTTTCATATTACGAAAATTGTATTTCGAATTCCTATATGCAAGACAACTTAAAATGAAAAAGATTGTACCAATCCCAAAACTTAGATCCAATTTCTGACTATTTTCATGCATACGTCAATTAAACTCTTAAAGAAACTAATCTAATCAAGTCAATACGATTCTATCATCCAGAACAGCCCAATTTATATAAAATCCTATATTTAACCTAATTAATTACATATAGTGTCAAACAACGCATTTCAAATCTATTCTAACATTCATCCTAACATATGCAATACACTCTTACTCTAATTTACCCTAAATTCGTCCAAATAAATCGAGTGAGTTAGAAATCCTCACGTAAGGTCTTCACAGTTCATAATCTTGTGGTCCAAACTTCATTCTACTCAGTCCAGGACCTGCAATGCTTCAAATTCGAAGCAAGGTTCAGAAATTTAGATTAATCACCAAGAGAATATCGAAACCCTAGAATTAACTCATCTTACCTAACGCAGAGAATGGGGTTTGTAGGCAGCCTAGGGTTCTTTAAAGGTCTGCATTACAAGCTTGGGCTCTGCGATGATCGAAATAGGCTCCCAACAGTGAGCGGTGCACGGTTGGGCGAACAGGGTAAAGACCGTGGGCTATCGCATGCGGGAAGGAAGGAAAAGGCCGCAGTTGTGCATGTAGGGGAGAGACTGTAGCGCACACGGGGAGAGAGAGAGAGGGAGAGAGATAGACTGAGAGAGAGAACAGTGAGAAACAGAGAGAGATTGACGAAGAGAGAAAATCGAGAGTGAGAGAGATAGCGAAATAGAGAGGGAAAGTAAGAGACAGACGGCGAACGGCCATATGCGGTGGTGACGAGACGCGGAGTACGACGGAGCAAGTGGGTGTGAGTGGTGGAGGAGAAGAATCGCGAGAGAGATCGAGAGAGAGAGCAGAATCGCGAGGGATAGAGAAAGAGAGAGAGAAAACCGAAGGAAGAGAGAGAATAGGGCGGTGGTTAACGGTCGTCTGTGGCGGAGGAGGGCAGCGGCGGTAGGGCGGAGGCGGTGGTGAATGAGGGTTTCAGTGAGGGAGAGGAGGAGATGAAGAGTGGAAGAGGCAGAGAGAGAGATAAAATGTGAAAAGGGTTAGGGTTTCCTAATCCTAACTCTCCTTTTTTATTATTATTATTATTATATATATTTATATAAATAGATTTATAAATAAATAATTAAGTAAATAATTAAATTAATAAATGAAAAATATATCCCCGCATTATGAATCGGAAATACAGGTACTTTTGAATATACCAAAAATTTGAATTAAAAACCCCAAAAATTGAAAATCAATAAAATTAAATATTTTTCTATATATATATAAATTGAGGATTATTTTATTAAATTCAAAAATAGAAATAATATACAGACACCGTAGTGTCGGTGTTACATTTTCTAACCCCCTAAAAACAAGTTTCGTCCTCGAAACTAGAAGGAAACTATACAGCAAACAAATCGGGGTACTATCGTCTTATTGCCTCCTCAGGTTCCCAAGTCTCCTCTTCGACTTGATCACTTTTTCACAAGATCCTGACCAAAGAAACTCCCTTGCTTCTCAGCTTTCTAACCTGCTGATCTAGAATAGCCACAGGCTGAACCGGAAGACTGAGGTCCTCTCGCAACTGAACAGGCAGAGGCTTAAGTACATCAGAAAGATCAGTTAGGTACTTGCTGAGTACTGAGACATAAAAGACGTCATGAATGCGGGATAGTTCATATGGCAACTCCAATCTGTATACCACACTCACAATCCTCTCAAGGATACGAAAAGGTCCAATATACCTAGGGGTCAGTTTGCCCCGCTACCTGAATCGAATCACCCTTTTCCAAGGCGATATACGTAGGAAAACCATGTCGTCCACTTCCTATAAGCATAGACTTCCTATCGGTCCTCGACGGCCTTCATCCGCTCACGAATGACCTTAATCTTATCTCTTGTTTCCTCAAACAACTCAACAATGTTGAGTTGCCTTTCACCTAACTCATCTCAACATAACAGAGTACGTCATTTCCTCTCATACTATGCCTCACACGGGCATACCAATGTTGGCCTGTTAGCTATTATTATATACAAACTCTACCAGTGGAAGATGTCGATCCCAACTGCTCCGAAAATCCCAAACGCATGCTCTCAGCATGTGCTTTAGGGGTGGTATGCGATGCTAAAGCTCAATCTAGTACTTGATGTTCCTTATAATCTGGGTCAAAATATAGAAGTGAATCTGGAGTCTTTGTCCGATGCTGTTGACATTGGTACCCCATGAAATCTAATAATCGTGTCAATATAGAGGCTTGCTAATACCTCTAAGGAATAATCAGCACGAATTGGAATGAAATGTGCGGACTTGGTGAGTCTATCGACGATCACCCAAATGGCATCATGCCATGCTGAAATCCGCGGCAAACCCATCACAAAATCCATTGTGACATGTTCCTACTCCCACTCAGGAATGGAAAAAGGCTGCAAAGCGCCTGTGGGTCACTGATGCTTGGCCATCATCTGCCAACAAACCAGGTATTAAGCAACGAACTCTCTCTTTATACCAGACCACTAATGATTATCTCGGATAGTTAGGTACATTTTTGTACCTCGCAAATGTATAACATAAGTGGAGGAATGAGCTTCCTCAAGAATATCTCTACGAAGATTCACTGTCGGCGGGAATGTAAACCCACTATCAATATACTATTAGTCCGTTATCATGGACTCGAAACTCTCTGTCATCATCTCTACAGATCTATCAAGAATACCTTGGAGCTCCTCATTTGCTCCCTATAACTCCCTAATATGGTCGAACAAGGGTCGGCCTCATTTCAAATCGAGCTAGTAATACTGCTCGATCATCACTAGTCAAACTGACTCCTATTGCACGGAGTCCCATCAACAAGAGAGATAAGCACTCTCTATATACTGAATTTCTAACTAACTTCTCATCAAGAGAAGTGACATCTAGTAGCTATAACAGCCTATCCGACTGTTGAGTGTAAAAAGTTCTCACATAAGAACAATCTGAACCAGTGTTAATAAAAACACGGTCATCGACGCTAAATATTTTCATAGTACCAATGATGCAAGAAATCGAAAGAGAGTCAATTTGAGATGCGCAAAAGATATATGTATATATCTAAATATCAAAATAGTTAAGCCTCTAAGGCTTTAACTAACTATGTTCGTACATGTCATCATGGCGTACATGATTTCAAAAAGGGGATCGAAATAGTTAAGCTTAGAGAGCTTTAACTAATTAAGGCAGTACATAATCATCCTGATACTCATGATTCAAAAATGAGAGCACATATAAACTCCTAAACAAAAGAATCTACTGGAGGATTACCCATGGTCGTATCTGGGTTCGCCTAAGCGTCCTCCTGTGTCATACCATATACGCGGGTCTATGCCCTCTGCTACTATCGTGAAGGGTCTAGTACAGTATTGCTCCCGGCTGCTGTCTGTGAAATGGTGTGTACTAAGTGTGCAGGTACTCCCTGCTGGCCCGTCCATGGTCCACCCATGTGTGTCTGTGACATCTGACCTCTGTAACCTAGGTCGGGACAAGAGTTACGAATATGTCCTTGCATCCCACACTGGAAGCATCTAGTGGGGGCTGCACAAACTCCAAAATGGCGTCGGCCACAGTTGTAGCAGATTAGAAACTACTGTATCGTGGAATGACTAGAGATAGTAGGGGCTGGTGCTCTAAACCCTTGGGGACGCGGTCTCTGTCTGAACTGTGCTGGCCTAAAATGAGAAGGGCCTCCATGAAAACCGGAAGTTCTACCCTTCATTGAGCCCTAACTCGCCTGAGTCCTAGTCTTTCTCTTCTGGTAACTCTCCTTCTGTCTAGCCTCAAGTCGGACAATCTCTTCTGCCCGATATGCTGAATCAATCACCTCTGAAAGTGTAAAGGCAGGAGTCACAGTCATATACTTCTTGATGTTCAATTGAAGGCCATCTTCAAACTTAAATCTCATTTGAGCAGGTGTAGCCATGTTGGGGACGAATGCTGCTAGTCGTCTGAGCTCAGCCTCGTACTTTGAGACTGATCTAGTCCCCTGGCGTAAATGCAGGAACTCCGTCCTCATACGGTCCTGCTGGAACAGGATGAAGTACCTGTGGTCGAACTCTCATACAAAGTCCTCCCACCGCAAAGTTTGTGTAGCGCTGTCACAGATAGCCTCCCACCACAAGAGGGCATCTCTATCGAGGAGTCTCTCAGCAACTCTCAATCTAAGCTCCTCTGACAACCCCAAATCCGTGAGGATCCTACGAATCCTATTGATCAAGTGCTTCGCCGCTACAACATCACTAGATCTTGAAAAATCTGTGTATCCGAGCTATCGTGACTCTATCACCAACTGAGTAAGCTCATGGCTACGTCTCAAAGTAACCACTGTCTCATCGGTTGGACTATAAATGGAAGAACCGGCCACCAGAGGAGGAATCGATGCCTTAGGAGCAGGTACGACCGCAGGTGCAGTCATTGGAGTCTATGGTGGAGGTGGTGGCATCTACACCCCATATCTACTGTACCTCTCCTACCACTGCTTCAAGGCATCGAGTGGTGGTGGAGGAATCTTGGCTGTAACAGCCGGTAGAGGTGCTGGGGTGGCATTGGTGAAGGTGCGTGAGTAGAAAAGGCACACTCTCGTACTCGAGGAGTCTCGAGTGCCCTAGAATCCTCAGGCCCTGAGGGACTCTCCGGTGGTGCACCGCACCTACTATGTCTAGGCGGCATAGTTCTGCAAAGAGAGTACCGTTTCATTAGATAAAAGCAAGGTGTTACTAACCCCCTAAAAAAATTTGAGTTATGAATCAAGGCATTCGAATCCAATGGGAGGTGTACCACTCATGCACCTGCCTAAATGTATCAAATGATGGTGATAGAACCGTGGCTATAATAACTGGTTGAGAGAGTGCTAGAAGGGTACACCTGATGAGGAAACATCCTCAAGTATTTTAGATGTCTCAGGTACAAATCTAGTACCTCGTCTAGTAGTCATGGTTCTACAAAAGAAGAACTTTAATTAGACATGATTTAAAGATTAGGGTTAGTTGCGAAATAACTAACCCCCTAAATGAATAAACTTATCAGTTTAAGAATTGATAGAACTAATATGTTAGGTTAGATACGCACCATATCTAACCCCCTAAAATGAATAACTCATATGCCTAAGATTATGTACTGGGATCTCATGACTGTAATGAAACTCTCTTATGCGTTGAGGACTTTTAAAACATACTTGGGAATATTTTCAGAACTGTTTTCATCAAACACAGCTCTCAACCTAGAGCTCTAATACCAACCAAACTGTCATGCCCCGAACCGGGATCGTGAACAGTCGCCCGTTGCCCTGGATGCCAATTGTATTTTTACAGAAAATCGAATATAACCACCCTATAAATCAAAGGTCTCCCATGTACAAATAAAACTGTTTAATCCTGTAAAATTTAAAATCATCCTGTAATTAAAATAAAATAGTCATCCCGGCTTCACAACAACCCACCAACCACAACAGCCATCCAGGACAATGTCAAACTAAATAAACTATCAGCAATCCTAGCCACAGACCTCTATTGTCATGTCCAACTAGTGCATGAGCAGCCACCACACCGAGTGGGTCTAAGTTTTTTTATACAATTTATAATAATTTTCCCAAGTATCATTCAAATACGTACAATTGTCTCAACGCAAATGAAATGTGAGAGTTTCACAAATAAATATACATAAATTATACAGTCATCCCAAATTAAGTACACGTCCAACTACGGGCCTCAACAAAACCTCGCAGGGTCGAAAATAAAATACGTAATTCGTATTTCAAATTAAACTTAAGATCTCACCCTCCTGAACACCAAGTACACCCGAACTCTATAATCTAAAGTGTCGCTCCAACACAACAATCTTGTCTGAGGGAGGGAAAGAAGAGGGGTGAGTATCAAGGCAGATACTCAGTGAGTGAGGTGATTAATCTCAAGTACTAATAGTGTAGGTGAACATTGAAGTGTCAAATAATATCATTCGTAAATAATAATTCAAGTTTTGCAGTAAATCATAATATATTTAATAAAATGAACTCATTTATTCAATCACACGATATCATACATATATGCATCCATTTAAAATCAAGTAGGTCATAGAGCAAGCCGAAAGGATCCTGGCAAAGGTCAACCATGACCAAGGATAGGCGCATCGGGGGTTTTATTATGCAAAGTGTTCAAAAGTCGCTCTCTACCCCGACGTTGGCACGTACAAGCAACTCTCAGTGCTAGACCGCCTATACTGACGGACCTCCCCTTTCGATTCAACTGGGCCCATACGGAACATCACAATCATATACAAGCAACTCCCAGTGCTAGACCACCTATGTTGACGGACCTCTCCAATACATGGTTCAACCGGACCCATACATATCACAATCACGACGTTGGGGGATACCTCTAGCCAAAGCGTATCCGGGCAACCCGTTCCTCTACAAACGCCATTCGTAGCTACGGAATCAATCAAGTCATATCATATCATCACAAGTGGGCATCCCAGTGCCCTCACAGATCTTAAAACATTTCAAATCCGTGTGCCAATGCATTCATCAAATCATTTCAAATCAGTATACCAATACAACGGTAGAAAAGGAAGCTTATCCAATTTTCAAGTAATGGCACAATTTTATTTCATTTCAAACATGGATGCATAGTTATGGAAAACATAAGTTTAAGACACTCTAATAATCACAAAAAAGATTTGAGATTTAATATCACACGTCAAATCAATGCATATCAAAACATATTTTATTTAAAAACACAGTAAAATCAGATTTTTACTATTTCATGCAAGAGATTAGGGTGCCACTCACCTTCTATGGAGGGTAATCACTCTCTATTTCCAAAATAAATCCGAATTGACTCCTCGAGTCTCTAACAAGATCAACCTAATCAAATTATCATAATTGTCATCAAATTTCCAATTATTCTTAGGGTTTATCATCTTCCCTAAGTTTGTATAAATCTTAATTCCTCAATTTATAAATATACTCCAATGTTATCAATTTCATTCCATTTATAAGTAAATAACCCAATCAAAATCAAGCTAAATTCAAACCTAAAACCATTCAAAATCGAAAGAAAGTCTAAAATACATAAATTTCCTACAAGTTAGAAAAATCTTTGAAAAATCATACACTTTTCAATTCTCATATGATTTCTTCAAACCATATCTCATTTTAAAGGTATTGAAACCTATTTTTGTATTATGGAAATTGTATTTTGATTTCCTATATTCAAGATAACTTAAAATGAAAAAGATTGTACCAATCCCAAAACTTAGATCCAATTTCTGACTATTTTTATGCATACGTCAAATTAAACTCTAAAAGAAACTATTCTAATCAAGTCAATACGATTCTATCATCCAGAACAGCCCAATTTATATAAAATCCTATATTTAACCTAATTAATTACATATAATGTCAAACAATACATTTCAAATCTATTCTAACATTCATCCTAATATATGCAATACACTCTTACTCTAATTTACCTTAAATTCGTCCAAATAATTCGAGTGAGTTAGAAATTCTCATGTAGGGTATTCGTAGTTCATAATCTTGTGGTCCAAACTTCATTCTACTCAGTCCAGGACCTGCAATGCTTCAAATTCGAAGCAAGGTTCAAAAATTTAGATTAATCACCAAGAGAATATCGAAAGCCTAGAATTAACTCATCTTACTTAACGCAGAAAATGGAGTTTGTAGGCAGCCTAGGGTTCTTTGAAGGTCTGCATTACAGGCTTGGGCTCTACGATGATCGAAACAGGCTCCCAATAGTAAGTGGTGCACGGTTGGGTGAACAGGGGAAAGACCGTGGGCCATCGCACGTGGGAAGGAAGGAAAAGGCCGCAGTTGCACGCACAGGGGAGAGACTGTTGCGCACGCAGGGAGAGAGAGTGGGGGAGAGAGATAGACTGGGAGAGAGAATAGTGAGAGACAGAGAGAGATTGACGAAGTGAGAAAACCGAGAGTGAGAGAGATAGCGAAATGGAGAGGGAAAGTAAGAGACAGACGACGAGCGGCCGTGTGCGGTCGTGACAAGAGGCGAAGTACGGCGAAGCAAGTGGGTGTGCATGGTGGAGGAGCAGAATCGCGAGAGAGATCGAGAGAGAGAGAGCAGAATCGAGAGGGATAGAGAGCGAGAAAAAAAACCGAAGGAAGAGAGAGAATAGGGCGGTGGTTGACGGTCGTCTGTGGCGGAGGAGGGCAACGGCGGCAGGGCGGAGGCGGCGATGAATGAGGGTTTCGGTGAGGGAGAGGAGGAGACAGAGAGTGGAAGAGGCAGAGAGAGAGATAAAATGTGAAAAGGGTTAGGGTTTCCTAATTATGAATACATAGTCGAGATGAGTCAAGTATGCTCTTGTTTAATATAGAGGGATGAGAGGTACGTGGACTCCAAGTGTAGCAAAAGAGGTCTGGAATATAGCGAGACTTGATGTACTCATTATATTAGATTTTGAGCTGCTACATATCCTTAACTAGTGTATAGCTATGAGCTCTCGATGTACTCACTGGTCCCACGATCCATTTGTCTGTATGAGACTGATGGTATGTAAAAGTGATTGAGTAAAATGTAGGTCTAACCTTCATGTGCGAGTGGGAGATGTAAGAAATAGGTTCCGGGTCACCCATGCGGGTTTGACCCAGACCCAATTATTATTTGTTTTTGAAATTCAAAGAAGAAAAAGGAGGGAGTGGTTTTCAAGAGAAAACCAACTCCAACTCCCTTAACCCACTAATGTTGGTTTTGAATTTCAAAAAGGAAATGCACTTCCTGTGATATGTACATGAAACAAAAAAAAAAAAACGTACAAGACTTCAATTTTGAGGGGTGAAGAGAATGTACGAAAAACAAAAAGGAAAAGTGATTTTCTTCGACAAAGGGAAAGAGATCTACAACCTTCACTTGTACCAATAAAAAAAGGCTCTTGGATTGTGAAACAAAGGAGATTGATCCGTTCGTGACATTCTTCGGACCGGAACATCAAAAGGGTTAGTAATTCGACCCTAGATCATGAGGCATTAAATTTTATATTTTGCTATATTTGCATCAAGGAATGCTTTCAAAAATAAAGGATACACAAATATCAAGATATATTCTTAGACACTTGAGACATCATCATGCCACAATGATGACCCTTACAAAAGATATAATGCGTAGTTTCAACTGATGATAAGACTTCATGAACAAAAACCGCAATGACTCGCATCGCTTATCTACCTTTCTTTCGTTTCTCTCCATCTATATATAATAAATACAAGTATTAAGGAGGCATTTAAAAATCCTATTCTGCTAAAGTGGATGGCCTTGGAAACAGAGGGTCTCTCGAATACCTGACTAAGAGATTGGGAAGAATGCAAGAACATGATTTGCTATTGTCAATCTTCATACCTTCCCTCGAAAAGAGACATCAGAAGAAAATATGATCAATAGTTTCTCTATTTGTACAAACTAATATTGGAAAATTGTTCTATTTGTGCCGGTAAGTAGTAGAACTTATGCTATTTTAAGTTATAATGTATTCGTGCATGATTTGCATTTTTTTAAGTTTGGCAATGTTCAAGAATGATATTTAGAAATAAAAATATAGTCAATAGTTGTCTTTTCATAGTCTGGTAGTATTTTGCTATATAATTTGAATTATATTGATAAAAATGTTGTCTTTTTGAGAGAGTAATTGTGTTATTTGTGTTATTTTGCTCCCCCCTAAAAAAAAATATGGGGTTTATATGTTTAAAATTATGCTACCATGGTTGAAGGTAAGCATGAATTGTTGATTAACCAACCAGAATAATCACAGGAGTACCCAAAAATGGTGGGTCCATCCTACAATTTAGGTGCCAAGTTGAATAGCTTATAATCTTCACATACCAATCAAAATCTAGAGTTCTAGATTGCGCTTAAATTGGGCTAATGTTCTGCACAGGGTCGACAAGGTCGTCGGTCAAGAGCAACATTGACCGTCAAATGAGTTGATTTTTTGTGCGCCCATTTAATTAATTGATTGTACTTGATCAAGTCTCCTTCCAAGATCTTGGTTGGAGTACTTAATGAGAGGGGTCTTTTTAGATCCCCCATTTCATGTCCCACTCATTCTGTTATTTATTGACTTTTACCCAATCAAATATCCCAAATCACCCAATGATTCCATTTCCAATGCCAATAGTCAAGCATTGTGTCCATAGTCAAGAAAGGAGTCATCCTCCTTTTTAACAGTACCTTCCTTTGTGGAAACTTGGAACCAATGCTTGCTTGAGTATGGCAACAAGCGTGTGTTGATTTTTGCATGCACTATCAATTAACAGTTTTTTTAACCGAGCTCGAGCTTGACCTTTGACCGGGAAGTGTTACGGGACCCGTGACACTACCCGAATATCATAACACCCCTAGTATAACCGAAGTACAATTTAGTAAAATTTAGGGTTAATTACAGTTTTCTTCCTATGATTTGACCGAAAACTACAAACATCCTCTATAGTGAAAAAATACATATTTATGCGCTTATGGTTTTCAAATGTCCGGCAAGAGGGAGGAACTGAACGGTCGTAAGTAAGAGTGTGACACGCGATGCTATTCCTGTTAGCTGGTCAACATGCAATATTAAATTTCTAAATTGCCCCAAATTCAAAATTTGTCTCGACTACAAGAAGGAAGCGTCTCTTCCTTTCTCTTAGGATTTGTAGCCTATTTTCTTCAAATGTTCAGAATATCTCTTGAAGATCTAAACATATTTTCTTCAAATTTTGTAAAATTTTGTTAAAAATCCGTGAAGGTAACATCTTATTCCAACTTTTTTTCTTGTTTATACCAAACAATATGTCCAAATTTGGGGCTTCACACTTTTCTTCGATATTTTTTTTAGCTCCAAGTTTGGATTTGAGTTGCATCAATTACAATTTTCTTCAAATTTTGTTGTTAATTTTAGCTACAAAATTGGATTTGAATTGTATCAATTACAATTTTCTTCAAATCTTGTTGTTATTTTTAGCTTTAAGTTTTGATTTAGTTGCATCATTACAATTTTCTTCAAATCTTCTTGTTTTCTTCAATGTCCATTATATTATGCCTAGGTTTGAACAAGCCTTTTGGAACAAATTTAGATTTTCACTTTCAAGCAATTGTGACGGTGGAGGATCAAGAGAACCAAGATTTCAGTAACGAAGGTGAAATTGTGGGAACAGGGCTATACTAAAGATAGTAGAATCTGAGAAGCTTTTGAATGGGTTGCTATTTTGTTTGTGAAAGAAATGAATGTGAATTTTTTGCATGATATCTGTCGCTGAGTTCGTAGCAAAATATCTGTCGTCGAGTTCGTGGCAAAATATCTATCGTCGAGTTCGTGGCAAAGGATCCGTCGCTGAGTTCGTGGCAACATATCCATCGCTGAGTTCGTAGCAAGACATCCGTCGGTGAGTTCGAGGCAAGATATCAGTCACTAAGTTCATGGTGAAAAATCCGTCGCTGAGCTCGTGGCAAGAAATCCGTCGCTGAGTTCGTAGCAACAAATCCATCGCTGAGTCCGTGGCAAAGGATCCGTCACTAAGTCCATGGCAAAGGATTGTCGTTGTAAATTCGTGGCAAATATCCGTTGCTAAGATCGTCAAAAAATGTCCGTCGCTGAGTTCGTGGCAAAAGATCTGTCGTTAATTAGCAATGGACTTTACAATGAAAAGATTTCATCGCAAATTTGTTACAAAATTATAATATAAAATTTTATGATGCTGTATTAGTTACAAAAATTTATTCGTCCGAATGTTCGTCGCAAATCACTTTTGCGATGAATTTTCTTCGTTCTTTCATCACTAAATCCATGGCTAATACTTGGTTTTTTGTAGTGAGTTAATTCTTCTTTCTAGCTGCTGTGCGGTTGATAAGTGTTTCAAGCTGAGTGAAGAACTAGGACCGCTTTTTGAGTCATGAAAGGAATAAAAGTGGTGTTTCCTGCAAAAATTGTGGCGGCAATGCTTGAAAGCTTCAAACAAAAGGGCCTAGTTAGGCAATAGATGCTAGAAATTATGCTATTTTGAATTGTCATGGGTTCGTGTAGGATTTGCATTTTTTAAGTTAGGCAATATTTAGGAATGATATTTAGAAATAAAAAAGTAGTTGACAACAAAGTTAGTCTTTTTATAGCCGGGTAATAATTTGCTATATAATTTGAATCACATTAATAAAAACTTTTTAAGGGAGTAATTGTGTCATTTGCTTTATTTTATTTTATTTTTTCTCAATATGTGCTTATGGGTTTAAAATTATGCAATGATGGGTGATCTACCCTGCTTTAACTTGAGCATAAATTTTTTTTTATGCCCTTGGACTTGGTTCATCACCGGATATTTAAAGTTTTGCTCTTACTAATCCAAGTTAACCTTATTCGAGCCCCTCTTAGAGGGGTAGAAGTCTCCCAATGTAGTTAACTATCATGCCCCGACCCACAGATACGAGCACAATTACTCTCCGTCGTACTCTCTCTCTCCCGCGCCTGCGACACCCTCTCGCGGGTTGCTCCGACCGCCATAGCTAGTAGTCATCATAGGGAGGCCACTTGTATCTCCCTCTCTTTCTCTCTCTCGCGCGTGCGACAACCCTGCTCCTCTCTCGCCCGCTCGCACAGTGACGCTCTGCTCTCTCCGCCATTACAACTCTCTTCTACAATCTTTGTAAAGCCCAATTCGACAGTTATCCGCAGACTTGCGAAAACCCTAGACCTTCGTGGATCTAGAATTTCATCCCCTGCATAAGTAAGGGCGATTCTCTAAACAGTAGCTCTAAGGTTTGATTCTCTTAGTAATTTAGCCTAACCTATAGAATTTGCTTCAGTTTGGAGTACTGCTGGTCTTGGGTTGTACAAAGTGAACACTGAAGTTAGGGTTGCGAATTACAAAAACCCTAGATGAGGGAATTTCTAAATCCCTTCAATAATTGATCGAATTTAGGTTGAAATTAGAATGAGAAGCTATATATATATTTTGAAAATGTGTTGAATTCGAATGAAATACACTCCTATGAGATTTTGTATGTAGAATTTTACATGAATTAGACTGTATAGTATGAGAGAATGTGTTAGGACCTTGTTGGATTGATTTGGATAACTTTTCTTGAAGTTTGAATGAGACATGCATAAAATAATTAAATTAGGGTTATGTAAATTCAGGAGAAATTAGAAAATTGAGGAATAATAGAAATTAAAGTCATTGGTGAGCCAAATAATCATAGATTACTGAAATGAGAATCTAGAAAGGTGACTGTGTAAATTAAGGTTATATTAATTAGGAGAAAATTTGAAAATCCTTTAATGGGACTTTATTTGATGATAAATTGTGATGATTTGACTAGGTTAACCTTTTGGAGACTCGGAAGGAGTCATTTGGGATTAATTGAGGAATTTGGAGTGATCACCCTCCCTACAGGTGAGTGGATGGTTATGTAATGTATAAATAAGCAACTGATTTTAAATATGATTTGCAAAATTAACTTTGAAATGAATTTTGAAATAAATTTTATAAATGTTTTGAGATTGTGGTGAGCCTAAAATTAATTGTTGTGATAAATCCATGACTCGTACGTTGAATGTTGATTTGTTGATTTATATATTGCAAATAAATGCTCATGTAAATTGTTGAATGTTCTTTTATCGAATTTGTGAGTATGTATTGATTTGTAAATTGAAATTGGAAATTTAGTACTAGAAAATAAATGACTATAGTCTAAGTCTTGCTACGGACCAGGCTTTAGGGGTAGCGTGATTAAGGCTGGTTAAATTTGGCTTGGGGAGGTGGGTTAGAGAGCCTCCACAGGCCGCCGGATAACGTAGTAGCATCCCACGGAGGTTTGGGCTAATGCCAAGGTAAAAAAGGGATTTTATAAAAATATAAAAAAATCCCTTTGCGGGTCCTGCCAATGGCTATTGGCAGGATAATGTTTTCGTCACTCTCCAAAATTGTAGAAAAATGAATTTGGACTAATTGATTTGATTATATGAGTCATGGTGATTTGATATGAATGATTTTATGTAAATAAATTTCTTTATTTCATCAAATTATATTTGATACATGTATTTGGTATCACCACCCTCACCCCTCATTTATATGCTACATACCATTGCACTCCACTCATTGAGTATTTAAAATATTCACTCTCTTCCTTCTTTTTCCCTTTTCAAATGACGTGTAGGGAGACAACGTCCACTATTGTTGATTGGAGGTTTATTTTGTGATATTTTAGGGTAGGTATGGTTTATGTATTTATTTTGGGAATGTAGATAGTTAGACCATGGAAAGGAAGTTATGTACATCTCATACCGTGTGGATTTTACTGATACTGGTTGAGTATTTGACAAGTATTGATAAAATCTGACGATTATGATTTGGATTGCTTTCTTTTGATTAATCTACTTTTGGAAACTGTTTTATCTGTACTGAGACATTTGGATTGAAATTCTAAATTTCGATACTTTCATTTGGATTTGTGAAATTATGTACATCTCATACCGTTTGAACTTTACTGGTATTTGCCTGTTTTCTTCAAGTAAGTATTAGTAAAATCCTGCGACTATGATTTGGGATTTCTTGTATTTTAAAGGCTTTATTTGTGCTGAAAAATTCTGGCTGGCTGGGATGGCCACACTACATATGTGCATGTACAGGAACCCCTTCCCCGATTGTGTGCCGACGCATGCTTATGTGTACAGGGAATGGATCATAGGAGTCTTTTGCATGTGTATTGTTTCATGCTTTCTTTATTTTTGATGGATTGTGTACCGGAGGTCTAAATGTTCAAGAATATAGCCTTGCGGAGTCCCGGTATGTAGGGAGGTTCTGCTCGTGTACCGAGACAATGCGGTGATTGTTGCGTGCTCGATCCGAGAATCAGGGCGTGACAATAAGTCTCCACATATTGATTAAATAAATAAATTTAATTATTATTTTTCAATTGTTCGGTCTCAATATTGACAAAATTAGAGTTTGCCAATTGTTTTCTTTTCTAAAAATTGTAAAAAAAAAAATAAAAAAAAAAAAGAACCCATATTTATCAAAGGAGCGATATTTTAAGTAACATACACAATCAAGACACCAAAATTAATTTACATTGTTTGTATTTTTAAAAAAAAATGATTTACATTAGTTGATGTTTTGTAAACAATTAAATACATAGTGAAAGCTAATTCAAAAGAAGACTTTAATAATTGGACTATTTTGACGGAAGAGGTGAGGCAGTGATGCAGCATGCTGTGATTTAATTTAGTGGCAACTCCTACAGTTTTGTTGCCAAACTTCATGCAAATCTTTATTGGGTTTTAGCAAAGAATATTTGTGTTGCAAAGTTAAGGGACAGAATGTTTTTTGTTGCAAAAAATTTATGGACATGGTGCTTCGCAACGAAAATTTACTCATTGTGAATTTTGTCCCTAAAAAATTTATCTTCAGTTTCCTTACTAATTTTAATTCCTGAATGGTGTTTTTTGGGCGGTGTGTGGATTCTTTTCAACACCCAACTACACCGTCTACAAGCGTTTTGAGTCGACAATGCACACATCCTCAAAAGTTACAACCTAAAGCTGTTCACACTATTAGATTTCTGGATATAAGTTCAAGAAGCCATTAATTCAAGTTAAAAGCTCTTCGTAGTAAGTAGGTTAACATATATTTAGTGGGAGAATTTAAATACCATAGTGTTTTTTATGAGCGAAATGATCAAGTCTACTACGAATTTAACACTATACCTTGGTCCCATCCTACTCCTTCTTTCTACACTTTAGTAATTAGTTGTCGATTTTCTCGGATGATTTCTTCTTACCTGAACCTCGAGTCTTTTACTTATGGCTATGCCATTTGTATTTGGTGCCACGGGAGTCCTTGCTCGACTCCACTACATAAGCATGACTTGAGTATGGCCTACTCGTCTCCAGGTGCTCCTACTCGAGGTCACTATGTCTATTCACATTAGCAAAAGTATGAACACTTTCGTCATATGTGAAATAGGTTTTTCATGGTTTTCCATGAATCAGGTAAAGAATTGGATCGCATCCAATACTAGAAAAATTATCCGAAATAGATTCGTTCACATTCCCCAACTCAGCGATCATACTCGACATTTTCATCAAATGTTGTATCATCGTATGATCAACTATATTTTTATAATTTATTAAACTTATAAGTCAGTATTCTCGTCTCAGGATTTGTAAGAGCATCACAATGCTCTCTTTAGGGTGAGCCAAACCAATAAAGCCATAGGATATCACTCGTAGACTAGGATCACATCATCGTGCATTATCCTTAGAAGGATTGCGCTAACTCGGCCATCATTCCTCTTCCATGCACGTAATGTCTCATAATCCCATCACTCTGAGATGTGATACCCTCCCCGGAGTCCACCATCTCATGCCCCAGGATTTCAGTTAGATCTTGCTCCTTGAGGATAAACTGGATCTACCGGTGTAAAATCTCATAATTATTACCATTCAGTTTTATCCCCCTCGCAAAGATCTAATACGATAATTTTTGAATGAGTCTTATAGACTTTAGTGACTTATTGATGTTTATTCTCACATTTTGTGCATCCTACGAATCAACAAGACCCAAATGACTCGTATACAGACCCCAAGATGAGCGTATGAATCAATAGATACCATACACCACAATCCAGGATTGCATCTCACCATTCGGATTAGAATTCGGTACACAAAAACCCATAAAAAGTCACAAATAAAGATGTGAGACCCTTGAAAAAAAAATAATAATAAATAAATAAATAAATCCGAAATGACCTAATGCACCGTCGGATATCCCACGGGTTGCCACGTGTTGGCGACATGCCACTAGGCACCTGCGCGCGTCACCTGCATGCTGACACACATGCCAGACGTGCAATGCATCGGTCACGTGTCTCAATGCATGCGACCTTTATCTCAATGCAAGAAAAATAATTAATGTAATAAATTTTAATGAAAGTATATATAATATTTAGTAACCAATGAGATTAGCCCCATCGAATGGGCTGATGGTTAAGGTTGCTAAATGTATCAAGTGCTTCCCGGGTTCGAGTGTGCCCACTTCCCGGGTTCGAGTGTGCCCACTTACATTTCATGGAAGGGTTTTTTTCTTTTATTTAATTAAAATTAAAGTTTGCCCCAGAACAACGCCTGCCCGAGCGTGTTAGACATGCGCCCCTCGGGTTTGGCCTCTTCTTCTTCGCCCGACCCTACAACCAGGTCCTCTTGACCCTATTGTTGGAAAACACCTTTCCGGTTACTTTTTTCTCCGATTTTTTTTTGGAATCTTTAATTCCATTTATTCTAAGTATCTTTGACTCGATTTTTAGAATAATCTCGCCCTAATCTCGGAATATTTTGAATCCAAATTTTCGGCCATTCACGGCCAATTTTGAACCTCCATTTTTCAGTATCAATAATACACATATATGCCAAAAACATAAATCATCAAAAGAGGAACTCAAATATACCAATTTCATGCATCGATTTACTCTAAATCTCGACAAATTTAGGGTTGAATGGTTCGGTCACTATTTACAGCCGAAAGTTTCAACCGGAATTTTCTTGAATTAAACGTGCTCAGAAAATTATAAAAAAATTATTTTCGTGATCTATGTGACATGAGTAACGCAGTGATATAATCAGATTCATGAAACTCATCCATAATCCGAACTCCAAATTTTATATCATATATTTTTATATCCAAATTAATTCCAAAAATTATTTTTAATTAATTCAACAACCTAGCTTTGATACCAATGTTGGATTTTTATGAGTCTCGTGCAGAGCGGAAGCAATCAAATAATCTTTGAAAACATAAAATAGATCGGGTATAAGGCTAAATACCTCAACGTGTAGAGTCTTCAAAAAATCGATCGAACGACATGTCCCTCGATCAGATCTCACGGCCGGGATGGTGATCACGATGTTAATCAAACCATTACCGTAATATCACGACGCCGCAACCCTCAGTCCAATGATCATTTCGACGAGAAAAATTCGAATTTTTTTCAAGCCCTTGTTTTATTCTCACTCTAGAGAATATTTGTTTTTCTTTCAAGCCATTCTTCAAAAACCCTAGAATGGCTTCTCAACTCAAAAGGGTCATTGGAGAGAGTTAGTCTCATTCCCTAATTGTGATACGTTAATTGTTGAGAGAATTAAGGGAGAGTAATTTTATGTTAGTTATAGGTTAGTGGGAGTTATCTCACTAACTCTTCACAATTACCAAAATGCCCCTCTAGGGCATATCAAACCAATAGAAAGAAAATGTAATTCCATATGCATATATTTAGTGGGAGAGTTTAAATGCTATAATAATTTTTATTATTAGCCTTTTTTTTTCTTTTAAAGATTTATATGTAGTTTAATGCAGATTTGAAACTTGTTATCGCCAATGAAAGCTAACATGGTATTGATCTACGTAAATGGTTTTGTTTAATACTTTTGTTATTGATCAATGATGTTTGAACTAAATATGTAGTATATTGAACTTTGTTTCTCAATACGAAATGAAGTGTGGAAAATGCTGCAAAGTTCCAAAAGTGTGAAAGATGCTTCACAGTTCTAAAATTGTGGAAAAGATGCTACAAAGTTCCAAGCATATATGTGCGAAAAAATTCTACAAATTTCCAAAGGTGTGGAAATTGCTACAGAGTTTCAAAAGTAACTCAACCTAACACACGAGTCTTTTATACATTTTACATAAAATTTTTTCAATGTACCTATTACAATCTTTTAAACATCTTAACATTTATAAATAATAAAAAAAAAAGATACTTATTTGTTTTTGTTTTTATTTTTTCTGGGTCTCAACTTTCCTATCTGTATTACGAGAGGGGGAAAAAATAAGAAAGCTTGTTCCTAAATAGAAATTGTTTAATATTTGTGTTGTTGACCGGTGGTAATTCCATTTCCAATCCCACCTGTCAAGCATTTCAAGTTCTCAGTCAAAAATGTAACAATCAGGTTTCCGGGTCTCTTCATGCCTTATGTTTGACTGAATTTCCAAAGTTGGAGTTGCTTGACCTCCCAAACAATTAATTCCAAGCTTGTATTCCGAGTGCAACAATTTTACAGGAGTTTTGACTTGGCAGTTGCAGAACTGTGAGAAGTTACAAGTGTTGGATTTGAGAATGGATAAATTTTCAGAAAAGATACCCACATGAATCGGGAAAAGCCTATTAAATTTGGCTACTCTAAGTGTACAAAGCTAATGACTTTGATGAAAGCATACGGGTTCATCAATGCAATTTGACCAAACTTCAGATATTGAACCACTTTGGATCCATACTAACCTACTTCAGCAATTTGCTGCAACGGCTCACTCTGGGAATTCAAATTTAGCCATTAGTAATGAAGTCATGGCACCTTGATTCAACAGAAGTTATTACATTGGGCATCATATAGATGATTATGCAGAGCTAGCACTGAAATTGGGAGGAATTTCTATATAAAAACACTCTCGGACTAGTGAAGGGCATCGATTTATCAAGTAAAAAATTAAGTGAAAACATTCCAAAGGAAATTATAAATTTTTATGTAATATCAAATTTATTATTTTAAAATTTTATATAAAAGAAGGCCACGAAGGGAGACCAATCAATTGATAACTGCATTTAGATTTGGCCCGTCGGCGAGACGTGAGTAATTATGTCCATTGTGTATCATACTTTAAAATTTAGTTAATTATTTGAAAATTTAAAAGCTCATAATTTTTTTTGAAAAAAAATGTTATATTTTATCTAATGGTTTCATACATTGTGAAACAATTAAACAATGTCCTTGGAGAACACCTTTCAATAATTAGGGGAGTGTTCATCAGGTGACGCAAGACATAATGTTTAAACATTTTGTGGTAAGTTAAATATATATTTTCTTTGTTTAACTTCACTCTGAATAAATTGATTAATTATTTGATTTTCATAATTGTAGAATATCTTTAGGTGGGACCAAGTGATAACTCAAGCTATCATAATAAATTTCAACATTTTATGCAAGCCACGAACAAGGTTAGGTGGGCATGAAACCCTTTTCACAACTCGGGAGAAAGGCAAAAAAATAAAAATAAAAAAAAAATTGAAGATAAGAAAAGTCAAAAAAAAAAAAAAAAACCGATCCCCCACTTTTTTGTTATTTTTTTTTCCTCTCTCTTCCTCCCCACTTCCTCCTCTTGCCCAAGACTCACATACCCTTTCATTCTCTCCCTCTCTCGGCACTCTCTCTCTCCCTCTCTCTTTGCTCTGTTCAAAAGCAACCAAAATTCAAGCAAAAACCCATATTGAGACTCTTAAAACTCCCAACAAGATCCATTGGGAGTTAGATTTAGCAAGAAAAGTGAGTTTTCAAGAGAGAGCAAAATTTAAAGTTTTGGTGAAATTCAACGAGGGGTAAAATAGTTGGTCCCAACAGAAGTAATATTTCTTCTTAAACTTAGGTTTGAATCATTCCTACACAAATTTGACATTTATGCTGAAATTTGGGATTTTTATAGAGAAAGAAAGTTAGGGTTATGGTAAAATTTGGTCTTTGGTGAAATTTGCGGCTTGCCTAGAGGTAATGTTGCTCTTTCAACCTAGATTTATGATTTATTAGTATGAATTTGAATAGTTGGATTTTGATTGTAAGATTTAACTTGGGGATAATTTATATAATGTTAAAATTTGAAAAAATTATCAGTGAAAAAATATTTTCCTAAGCCTAACGTGACCATTGGAAGGATTTAAACTTGAAATTGATGATGTTGGAAATTTAGGGTTAGAAAAATGTGAGGGAAAATCAATTAACTTCAAATGTGATTTATAATTAATGGTGAAGTGGTGTTTATTGCCGTAAGTTGAGACAATTGAAAATTTAGGAGGGGTTAATTTAGTTTTGAATTGTGGATTGGGAGTGTTGACCTTCTCAAGAGGTGAGTGAATTGTATGTGATGTTTTGAATGAATAAAATATTTTATTCATTCAAAACATCACATACAATTCAATTTTATTTGAATTTTAAAATAAATTTTGAAATATTTTGTGTGTGAAATGTCTCTATACATAAATTTGATATGGGTATGCATCCAAATTATTGAAAATGAATTATGTGTCATGTTTATACAATACAAAAAAAAAAAACATTTTTGCGATGAACTTCTGTGAAAAGTACATTGCTAAATGAATTTA
This sequence comes from Dillenia turbinata, assembly GCA_037126225.1. Lineage (NCBI taxonomy): Eukaryota > Viridiplantae > Streptophyta > Magnoliopsida > Dilleniales > Dilleniaceae > Dillenia > Dillenia turbinata. The sequence continues at coordinate 26,271,057 of JBAMMX010000020.1, read as the reverse complement.
CGACGAACAAAAGTTCTTCGCTAATAGCTCGTCGCAAATATTAATGATAAAAAATGAGATTTTATCACAAATTTTGTGATGAATAAAAACTAGTCGCAAAAATTTGCGACAAATAATTTTTGGTTGCAAATTAACGACAAATTCTATAAAAAATATTAGGTCATCGAAAATTTTGCAATAAAAATATTTGTCTCAAAATCTATGACAAACTAGAATTCGTCGCAGAATCTGCAATGAAAAGGAGTTCGTCACAGAATCTACAATGAATATTTTTGTTCATGCAGAATCTACGATAAAAAGTTGTTTATTATAAAATTTGCGATGAGTAGGAATTCGTCGCAGATTCTACGACTGACAAATGATTGTCACAAATTTTCGATAAACCAATTTTCGTTCAGAATTTGTCGCTAACACATTTTTGCGACGAATTTAGCAACGAATATAAAAAATTTAGTGACAAATTTTGCGACGAACAACAAAATCAGAGATGAATTTTGTGACGAATCTGGAATTTTTGTGACAAAAATCTATTTAAATGGTATATTTTTACCATTTTTCCCTATGTACACAATTTCTGTCTCTGCTCATCTAACAACATCATCCAACCATTTAATAATAACATCATCAACCAACCATCCAATAGCCATTAACATCAAATTTCTCCAATCCTGCTCATCCAAACAACTAACCATCCAACAATATTAACGAACTAATAATTCAACATCAACAACTTATAATTTTAACAATGTCAAGAGTTCCAACAACAACAATATGAATTCCTTACATCAGTGCAATGGGTAGCCTGATATACATAATGTTATATATATGATCAGCTATTTGTTACGCAATCAGTTTGGTGAGTAGGTATCAGTTGAATCCTGGAACGGATCATTAGAGAGTAGTGAAAAGAATTTTGAGATATCTCGAGGGAACTACGGACCTCTTCTTATGTTATGGAGGAGGTGATTTGCGCCTTGTTGGATATTCAAATGCTGACTTGGGTGGTGATTTGGATGGATACAAATTGACATCAGGTTTTTGTTGTCTTGCGAAGCAGCAAGAAGCAAGCCTATATATCTCTATCTGTAATAGAGGTTAAGCTTGTGACATGCTTAGCAACATTTTAAGAGAGTCTTTGATTTTGGAGATTTCCAAATGATTTAGGGTTATGACATGTAGTGAGAGGCCAGTGACAATTTATTATGTAACAACGAAAATTCGGTGTTAGAAATATTTTGTAAATGTCTAGATAATTATAAAAGAATATTTTAAATTTTAAAATTTTATTGATTTTTGATTTTGGGGTTTTAAATTGGAACTTTTGGTATATTTAAAATGCCACGTCCGCGATTCGTAGAAATCTCATTTTTATGAAATTTAAACTTTGGTGAAAAGGGAGTATAAATATATATGGATATATGTCTCTATCTATTTATATATATATATATATATATGTTTATATATATATATATATATATAAAAAAAAAAGAGGAGGGGAAAACACAGCGTTTTGTCCCCTCCCCCAAAATTCGATTAGGGCTAAAAGCACTAATCTCACTCCCATCTCCCTCTCTTCCTCTCTTCTGCTCTCTCACATGAACCTCTCTCCCTCTCTCAATTCGCTCCGCCGCGAACAGCCGTGCCCTCCTTCGCCTCTCTCCCTCACCGGTGACCTAACCGGCTGTTCGTCTTCTTTGTTTCCCCTTGTCTCTCTCTCTCTATTTCACTCTCTCACTCACTCTCGAATCTATCTCTCTCCCTCTCATCCGTCGCTCTCTTTGCCACTCACGGTGGCTCCTCGACCACCGCACCCAGCCACCATTGCAACCCTCTCTATCTCTCTTCGAATCGCGCTCTCTCACTCTCGGTCTCTCTCTATCACACCCTCTGTTTCCCACTTGCTCTCTCCCGCGCGCGACAGCACGTGTTGCCTTTCTCCCTCTCACCCACTTGCGCACACCGCTCCCTACTGAGAGCTCTTCCTGTAATCTCTGCTACGACAGCCTCTATTAGAAACCCTAGGCTGCGACTAACTGCGATTCCATTCTCTGCAGGTAAGGGCTGAGTTCAGATCTTAGTTTTAGGATTTTGATTACCATAGTGAATAAGTCTAATTACTGAAATTTGCTTCGAATTGGAAGCGTTACAGGTTCCAGACTAAATCGAACGGTGCATGGAAGTTAGGTCTGTGAACCGAGAAACCCTAGGTGAGGTAAAATTCTAGTTCATTCGATAGTTGAATGAGTTTAGGCTGAGTTTAGGGTTAGATTTTTGTATATGTCTTGAAAATGTGTTGAATTTGAAAAGAAGGCATTTTCCTAAAAATTGATATGTGATTTCTAAGGTTACATCTAAATTCTACATGAATTTAGGCCGATTAATACGAAAAAAGTATATTAGAGGATAATATAACTTTGTTTGGTTGATTTGAATGGCTTTCTCTGAAGTCTGATGGAAATATGACTGAAAAATTAAATTAAGGTTATATAATTCGGAAAAAAATGGAAAAAATTGAGGAATATTCGGAATTTAAGTCATTGGTGAGTCACATAATCCTAGATTGATGAAATGAAAATCTATAATTGTGATTGTGCAAATTAAGGTATATTAAATTAGGAGAAAATTTTGAAAACCCTTTAATGGGACTTTATTTAATGATAAATTGTAATGAATGATTAGGTTAATCTTTAAGGAATCAATTCGGACTAGATTGTTAAATAGAGAGTGAATACCCTCTCTAGAGGTGAGTGGATACATGCTTATGATTTGAAGTAAGAAAATGCTTTATACTGATTTTATAAATGTTTCAAATGAGTTTACGAATGTTTTAAAATTGTTTTTTGATTGTGGAATGTCCCGAAAGGAGATTTGAATCATCGAATCGAATGCATCAATGTGTTATTTGAAAAAAATGATGTGCCATGTTTATTGACTTGCGTTGAATATGATTGATTTGAACTTGTGTACTGAGAATCTGAATAACTGTTGGCACATTTTGGTATGTGATTTGATAATTGTGAAATGGTGTTGTTGGCACACTTTTTTATATGATTTGATGATTGCGAAATGGTGTTGTGTGCATAGATAATGGCTATAGTCGTTCCCTCCATGGAGCGACCCGACGGGGTGACGTGGTTGGACTGTTATATTGGATGATGAGGTAGCTGCGCTCGAGAGGTGCCTCTGAATCCCTCCCTTCAGGCTAGCCTAGTTGCACCCTAGGGGAGGCCCGAGCCAAAGCCAACGAAGGGGGTATTGTGTATGATTTATTAACATTGATGAGGAATCCCTTGGCGATTACACTATTGGTCAGGGCCAAGCTTTTGGTGGAAAGATTTTGGCAACCCCGTGATTTTGGAAAAAAAATGGAATATGATGACTGGATGCATATAAATTATTTGTCATGATTTGTTGAGATCTTGTTTACATTGAGATTTATTGATATGATCGTATGATTTTGAGAAAGATATTTAGCATGTCCATAATCACCATTCATTTATTATCATAACATGCTATACACTCACTGAGTATTTCTCAATACTCACCCCTCTCTTTTAAACCTTTCAGAGGAACTTTAGGTTTGTGACAACAATTGGAGCTTTTGAAGGATTGTCCTGCTGAATCGTTAGGTATCCAAGCAATGCAGGTTTTATTTTGATGCAAATCTGAAATCCATGGAAAGAAAACTTGTACAATTTTTTGGTATGGATTTAATTGATACTTGTTTCATATATAGGAGCAAGTATTTGTGAAATCCTTACATTGCTTATATTGAAACTTGTTCATTTTCTTTTAGATTTCATTTTTGATAAAACTTATTGTTTAAATGAAACATTTGGACTTTATTTGATCTTGGAAAGGCCAGGATAGCCGGATGCGTGCATGTGATTTGGATTGGCCGAGTTGGCCTTGTGTGTGTGCTGATTTGAGTTAAATGGACCGGTGCGTCCTTTAATTTTTGTTGAATTCTGGAATGGCTGGGATGACCAATTATGCATGCGTGCATGTACAAAAACTCCCTCCCCGAATGTGTGCTGACGCATGCTTGTGTGTACAAGGAATGGACCATAGGAGTCCTTTGCATGTGTATTGTTATATAGTTTCCTTACTTTTGATTTATTGTGTATTGGAAGCATGGTTTTGCTGTTTTGTAGTCTTGCGGATTCCCGGTATATGGGAAGGTTTTGCACGTGTACCGAGACGACGCGACGGTTGTTGCATGGTTGATCCGAGGATCGGGAAGTGGCATATTATGATAATCAGGCTGTCATTGCCTACACTTGAGGCCCTAAATGTTATAGTAAGACCATACATATTGATATCTAATACCAGTTTATAAGAGATATCACCAAGAAATGTGAAATAACAATTAAGTACATTTCTACATAGTATAGTGGCTGATCCCTTCACCAAATCCATTGCGAGAGATTCTTTTGTGAGACATAAGGAATCATTGGGTTTACGTATATTTTAACATTTCTTTGCTTATTATTTTATATGTATATGATATATGTGTATTATTTAGTCACTTATTTGTTACGCTTATTTATTGTCATATATTTTATGATGTGTTTGTTATAAAAGTATGTTAGGCAGGCATGGTCAACTCTCTCACATGAGTGACCACCTCCAACTCTAAGTCAGTGGGATGAGAAGGTTTCTAGTCATGGAAGCTTTAAAAGTAGTCTTGCTAGAACATAAGTCAACTTGATACGTATTCAGGATGAGATCATATGCGATATATCCGACATGGACATACCCACATCTATGTTGCCTGTAAGTAACAAGGTTTGAGATTTCAAATATTATCCATGACTAGTGATATTGTCTCTAAGGTTCTCTCTCTGAGATTTCTGGGTAAAGTCTTATATGTAGACAGAGTCTCATACTAGTATAGTGTTAAAAAATCTTACATATGCTCTTTGAAAGATAAGAAAATAACACTATGGTACGTGTTTCATATCGCGTGTGATAAATCGATCATGAGATAGTGACAGCTATTATTTGAGGCAATGATATGATTTTTATCCCCGTGCCCTATTGTGTGAGACCTAAAATCCATCGGGTAGGATCTCTTGTACCCTCATCATTTATGGCTGTTTCTAGAAGTCTTAGTTTAATATTTTCTACTTTAATCTGTTTACTTATGGTCCGGAAGATAAATTAAGGTTTAACGACAAGTCTAGGAAAGCAGCTGAATTTGGGTTAATGGATTCAAGTTTGGGAAAAGAAAGACCAATCGATATTATATTATTATATTGTATTCATAGGCTAGCCTATTATATTTGTCCGTATTATGATATAAACATAATAGTGAATGCACAGTCGAACAATGATTGATGATTACTTTCAATGAGGAAAGTGACTCGATGAATGTAACTGCATTGAGTTTAGGGTATAGTGAGTTCTTTTTGGTACTAACAGTGGCTCCTCGATCATCCTAATATGTGTATCGAGAAGTCTTTACTTGTAAGTGTACTTCGCCAGTTGCATGACACCCAATCTTGTATGAAAATCCAATAGGGTGATGTAAAAGACCACATGAGTTATGATTTTATAACGGATATAAAATGTTCTCGTGTGCAAGTGGAAGATATTGGTAAATATGTCCACATAAGGGCATTTTACCATAGTAAAGATTTTGAACTTCGGGTAATGGGATAACTCCTATTATCCCACTACCAACCATGATTTCCTAATAACTCTCCCATTTCTCTCTCTCTCTCTCTAATAGTTGATGTTGTAACCTCTCTTCTAATGTCAGGTTGAATGATTCAATTTTGGTCTTTTGAATCAAGAATGTGAGAATACATTGTTGAGAGAAAAGGGATATTGGGTAATAGAGTACTGTCCAGTGAGAGACTGAGAAATTGATGAAAACACATTTGAGGGATCATCAAGTGATCCAACCCAATCACTATCTGAATACCCACATAGTTCTAGATTTTGGTTCGATGCATACTATATTCCGAGCTGACTAGTACCCTTCAAACACCTTAGGATGCATTTTGCAGCTCCAAAATGAATTTTACTTGGACTGCACATAAATCTTGACAGAAGGTTTACTACAAAGGTTATGTCTAGCTTGCTATGAGTTAAATATTACAGACTACCAATTAAACTTCTATAAAGGCAACTTGAGTTTTTGATTCTTGTTAACTGGTGTTCTCCCTGGGTTGCTTTTCTCCATTTGAAACTTTCGTAGAAGATCAAGAGTATATTTTTGTTGGTATGGAAAAAATTTCCTAATTTCCTTGTTCAATTTCTTAGTCAAGAAAGAACCTCATTGTTCCCAAATCAGACATCTCAAATTTAGACAACATCAAATTTTTAAGTTCACAAATCAACTTGGAACTATTTGAAACATGAATCGGATCATCCACATATAAACAAGTGATAAGAAGCTGACCATTTGAGTCAGACTGAATGTATAAATTAGACTTGTTGGAGCTTTTGATGAAACCAAGCTTCTATAGATAGCCATCAATCCTTGAATACTAGGCTCTAGGTGCCAATTCCAAACCATATACTATCTTTCGAAGCTTGTATACTTTATGCTCTTCTCCTTCAATCATGTACCCAGCTGGTTGTTCCACATACACCTCTTGTTCTAGCATTCCATTGAGGAAAGCCAACTTAATGTCCAGTTGATATATGATCCAGTTATGCTGCGACAAGGGCAAGGAGGATACGGATCGTGTCGAATCTGGCAACCAGTAAGATTGTTTCCTCATTGTCAATTCCCTCAACCTACATATATCCTTTGGCCACTAACCTCGCCTTGTCGTCATAACGAAGCCGTCAAAATTGAGCTTCAAATTGCAAATCCATTTAAGTCCAACTGGTTTCTTAGCTTCTGGCAGCTCAACGAGATCCCATGTGTGGTGTATTCAAGAGCTTTAATCTCATCATTCATAGCTTCTTTCCATTCTTTAATCCTCACTACTTCATTAAAGTTGGTGGCTTCATAAATTATGGCTGCTTGGCATACCCTTGTGGTATCATAGGTCTCCCGGAGTATCTCCATCTTTTGGATCATTCATTAAATGATGAGCTGCTGGATCCAGATTATGTAGAATTTATTCGAAAGCCAATTTCTGGTAAAGCTTCATAATGCTCAGAATCATCCATCAGAAATAATATGACTAACTTCTTTTTTATAACTAGAGCTTTTGACAATTCCCCTGATCCATGTTCATTAAAAATAACATCTCGGCTAATGACAAGCTTGTTAGAAATAGGATCTAACAACCTATATCCCTTCGTCTCGGTGCTATATCCCAAGAAAATATGGTGGGCTGGCACTAAAATATATGCAACACAGTCAAAAATTCTCAAATGAGAGAGGTCTGGCTTTTTACCTATCAAGGCTTCCGTTGGTGTCATATTTGGCAAGGCTATTGTATAACTTCGGCTGAGTAAATACACAGTAGTATTCACTTCTTTTGCCCAAAATTTCTTGAGCAAGTTCCGAGTGTTGATAAGTTTTTGCCATCTCTACAAGACTTCGATTCTTGCATTCCGCCACACCATTCTGTTGCGGCATATAGCTTGCAGTAGGCTGTCTCCGGATTCCAACTTCTGCACAATACTTCTTAAACTTCTTGGACAGAAATTCGCCTCCTCTATCGGTGCGTAACACTTTCAACTGACATTCAAACTACTTCTCCACTACACTCCGAAACTTCTTAAAGGCTGAGAATGCCTCGGATTTTGCTTTGATAAAGTTGACCCATATAAATCTACTAAAATCATCTACAAAAATAATAAAATAACAATTATCACTTAGGGAGGATATCTTCATAGGTCCGCAAATATCAGCGTGGACCAGCTCCAATAGATTAGATGCTTGTTTGGTCTCTCCTTTAAGAAAGGGATTACCATGATGCTTTCTATATATGCAGCTTTCACAATTGTCTTCCGGCTTCTAGATGGTGGGAAGGCCGTCTACCAACTTTTGTTTGGCTAGAAGCTCTAGGTTCTTGAAGTTTAAGTGACCGAGCCGTAAGTGCCAAAGCATGCTAGGATTGCAGGACATGGCCTTCAATGCTTCCTACCCTTGTGATGCTTTCATTAGAAATATGTTATTCCTACTTATAAGAACCTTTAATAAGAGATTCTGCTTGGTAGAGTTTGAGTAGACATTGCATGAAAGATCCTCAAATGCAAGTGAGTATCTTCACCAAAGAAATTGTCCTAAACTCAGCAAGTTAGGAGCTAACTACAGAACATATAGGACGTCACGGATAATTTTGTTTTTCTTCTTTACCAGTCTGATATCACCATGACTAAGAGCATCATAAGTAACTCCATCACCCAAGGTGAATGTGGTGGTATATGTTGTGTCTAGCTTTATGAAAGCTATCCGGTTGGCGGATGTGATGGCTGCATCCGCTATCCATAAACCTTACATCTCGCGACTCTGCTTCGATTCGATAGCATGCCAAGAATAGAGTCTCTTCTTACTCCTTCTTAGGCTCTTGTTCAACAAATTTTGTTTGGACAGCATTTCTCTCCTTCTCTTGCCTCTCCTTTATTCGGCAAATCTTCTCCATGTGTCCCAATTTATGATAATAGGAACACTCCAGTTTCCATCCATCATTCTTCCCAGCCATTATTTCGCCACAGGATTTGCTGGGCTCATCATTCTGACCACCTCCTCTGCTACGACCTCGACCATGAACACCTCGTCCACCGCGATTCGAGTGTCCACCGCGGCCTTTCTGATTCCAAGGATCTGGTCGTTCTTCTTTTCCTCCTTTGCTGGCCTTTCCTATTTGCAATTTAGTAAGAAATACAATGTCAAATGGTGGGGGTCAAAATTTTCATGGTCCAATGTGGTGAACTTAAACCTAATAGGATAATTCAGTCCAAAAAATCGATCTGTTAGGTCGGATTGCCTGCTAGACTTAAGTACTATTCATGATTTCTTTGTGGATTCAATATGAGATTCATAACAGTGTTCAACTAGATGGGTGTGGTCCACCTTCAGACCCTCCCAAGCCCAAAACCTGCCCAGCCTTAGGTCCCATCCTTTTTTTTTTTCTTTGGGTTACAACAAGCAGCAAAATCCTGATTCCCTTATATCTCAGCTTATTTTGATGTGGCTTGTGATGAGGTCCATAAATATTTTATTAGTTTGTGTAATTATTTTATATATTATTATGAATTTTTAATTTAAGAATTTATAAATTTTTGTAACATTTCAAAAGCAACGATAATAATCCTTTTAACATTTTCGCACTGAAATCTTAATTTCACACTCTTCTATTGAAATTGGCCAAATTTTGCATCAATGATCGGCCTTAACAAATTTTGACGTATCACAATGCACCGTGTCATAGCCTAACAACCTAATTTTCATTTTTCCTTTGATTCGAACATTGATTTTTTATTTTTTATTTTTTATTTTTTTGGGTGTAGTAACAGCCCAGTCAAACTTTACAGACAGAAACAATGGCTTTCTAAAAAAGGATTCCCGGTTAAAGTTTATTTGATGCTTTTTGTTTCAGCAGCCCCTAGTTTTGTGGCCCAATTAAATTTCCAACAACTTGGTTGGACTACCTAATGAAAGGGGTTTTTTTTAGATCCTCCATTTTCTTCGGTAAGAAGACATGTCCTACTCATTGGGTCATCTATTGGCTTTTACCCAATCAAATATCCCAAATCATTTTATTGATTCTTGAATTTTTTTCTGAGTTTCCTCTCTTGATTATGAGGGGGAAAAAAATGGCTCCTAATTAGAAACTTCATTGGTAGTTTTGTTTAATATTGATTCCATTTCCAATCCCACCAGTCATGCATTATGTCATCAGTCAAAAGGAGTTATTCTCCTTTCTAACAATTGCGCTGTTGATAAGTGTCACAAGCAGAGTGAAGAATTTGGACCACTTTTTGAGTCATCAAAGGAACAGAAGTAGTGTCGCCTGCAATAATTGTGGCAGCAATGCTCGAAAGCTTCAAGTAAAAGGGCCTTGTTAGGCAATTGAAAGTAGAAATTTGTGCCAAATGGATAATAGAAATTATGTTATTTTGAATTGTCATGGATTCATGTAGGCAAATAGGCAATGTTCAGGAATGATATTTAGAAATAAAAATATAGTTGACAACAAAAATAGTCTTTTTATAGCCAAGTAGTAATTTCCTATATAATTTTAATCACATTAATAAAAATGTAGTCTTTTATGGGAGTAATTGTGTTATTTGCTTTATTTTTTCCCTCAATAAGGGGCTTATAGGTTTAAAATTATGCAATGATGGGTAACCTACCATGGTTCAAGGTAAGCACAAATTGTTGATTAACTAACCAGAATAATCAAAGGTTGCACCCAAAAAAAAAGCCATAATAATCAAAGGTGGATCCAAAAATGGTGGGTCCATTCTCCAGTTTAGATGCCAAGTCGAATGGTTTATAAACTCCACATACCAATCAAAATCTAGAGTTCTAGAGAGTGTTTAAATTGGGCTAATGTTCTATACAAGACCGACTGGATCATTGGTCAAGAGTAAGATAGACTGCCAAATGAGTAAGTTTTTGTCAGCCGATTTAAGTTTTCCTCCAAAATATTGGTTGGACTACTTAATGAGGGGCCTTTTAATATCCTGAATTTTCTTCTGTATGAAGACATGTCTTAGTCATTCTGGTCGTAAGAAGATGTATATTCACAACATATAAGTTAAAAGCTTGAAAGCTTCAAGCAAAAGGCCTCGTTAATTATGTTGAGCACTTAAGTTCTGTCATCTAATTTACTGTATTTCTTCCCTAACACAAATCTGACTATGCCATTTAGTTGCTGTTAGATTTAAACGTGACTCATACACGCAGCGAAAGCGATAAATAAAATTTCGGAACCTTAAAAGATTAAGTTTGCGATATACCTCAAATGGTGATTCAGAAAATCTCCAGAACCGCAAACTCTGAACACGAACCACTCGAAGTCGGGATGATAGTCACGTAATCGAACTATCACCGTAATATCACAACGAACCAATCCTTAACCCAGTGATTTAACGTTGATCTGAAAACCCTCTAAATAATTGTTCTACTCAACAATTATTCTCACTCTCAAGATGGTAATTCTTCTTGTTTATTCTCTACTCAAAGATGTTAATTCTATTTGTGATTATAACTCCCGCAGGAGTCTTTATGAGTAAGAGTCCTTTTTGAGAGAAAATATGAGAGAGATGGGATAGTGGGTAACTTCCCATTACCCCACATTTAGCATTTCAAATTTTTTACTTTTGGTAAAAACATGGCCCCACGTGGGCATCAACTAATATCACCCACTTGCACACGAGGGCGTTTTACTTCCGTCATAATATCACAACTCGTGCAATCTACCATATCACCCTACAAGGTTTTCACACAGGATTGGTCGTCGTGCGACTAACAAATACACCTGCAAACAAAGAATTCTCGATACACCTGTTAGGATGATTGAGTAGTCATCGTTAGTATCAAAAGAAAACTCGCAGTACCCCAGATCCAAGACTAATTACATCCATCGAGCTACTTTCCTCATCGAAAGTAATCCCCAGATATCGCTCGACTATGTATTCACTATTATATTCAAATCCCTACATGGATGAACATAAAAAACCGGTCGGTGAATACAAAACAGTGATGCAGTGTCAATTGGTCTTCCTTTCCCAAACTCGAATCTATTGGTCTCAACTCAGCTGCTTTCCTAGACCTGTCTCTCAAACCTCAATTTATCTTTCGGGCCATCGATAAATAGACTAAAGTAGCAAACACTGAATCAAAATCTCAAGAAACAACCGAAAGTAATAAGGACACAGGAGATCCCACCCAATGGATCTCGGGTCTCACACAGTGGGGCTCGAGGATAAATTTCAATTTAATGTCTCAAGTAATATAGCTCCCACTATCCCAAGTCATCTTTTCACAAGTGGTATGAAACACGTGCTACAGTGTTATTCCCTTATCTCTCAAAAGGGCGTATGTCAGATTTCTCTAACACTGTGCAGGAATAGGGACTTGGTCTACACATAAGACTTTACCCAGAAATCTCAGAGAGAGTATCTCAGAGACAATATCACAAAACGCATGTGATATCTGATATCTCAAACCTGGCTACTCACAGGCTACATGGATGTGGGTACGTCCATGTCGGTCATATCGCATATGACCTCATCCTGAACACGTATCAGGGCTACTTATGTTCTAGCAGGGCCACTCTCAAAGCCTCTTACAGCTAGAAGCCGTCTCATCCCCGCTTACTTAGAGCTGGAGGTGGTCACTCGTGTGAGAGAGTCGACCTCGCTTGCCTGACATATCTATTATCACATCACAAAATATATATATGACAATGAAAGCAAGTGTATTAAATGAAAATATAACACAAAAGTGACTGAAAAATGTACTATAATCATATATATAGAAAATCAATAAGTATCAATGTCATCAATAAGTACAAACTGAGAAATGTCAGAAAATACTCAAACCCAATGACTCTCTATGCCCTAGAAAAGAGTCTCTAATAATGGGTTTGGTGAAGGGGTCAGCCACCATGCTGTGTATCGAAATGTACTTGACGGTCACTTCACCATTCTCGATGATGTCTCTAACGTAATGGTATCTGGTGTCAATGTGTTTGGTTCTACTATGAAACTTAGGGTCTCGTGTGTAAGCAATAGCTTCCTGATTATCACAGTAAATCATGACTGGCCTCCCACTATCCGCTACAATCCCTAAGTCATTAAGTAGTCTACGGAGCCAAACACTCTCCTGAACTGCAACTGAGCATGCCACGAACTCAGCCTCCATCGTAGATAGAGCAACACAGGTTTGCTTCTTACTGCTCCAAGAGATGGCCCCGCCATTGAGCAAGAAAGCAAAACCTGATGTCGATTTGCGCTTATCCAAATCGCCTCCCCAGTCGGCGTCTGAATAGCCCACAAGGCGCAAATCACCTCCCCCGTAACTCAAGGAGAAGTTTGCAGTTCCCTTTAGATATCGAAAAATCCTTTTCACTGCTCTCCAGTGACCCCTTCCAGGATTTGCCTGATATCTGCTCACCAGACCAACTGCATAACAAATGTTCGGTGTAGTACATAACATTGCGTACATTAAACTTTCCACTGCACTGGAGTAAGGTACTTGCTCCCCTGGGTCAGATCCGGACGCAGGTTCGGGTTGGGACCCGGAACCCCAGTCCGGATCCCCCCGGTTCGGTCGGGTTTGAACCGATTCGGGTCTGACCCAGTTAGACCCGACGTCTCACGCGCCTACGCGCGCGTGAGTTGCACGCGCCTGGGTGCTGTGCGCCGATGCACCTTTCTCGAGCGTCTGTGCACGCGCCCGCCCTGCTGGGTGACACGCGCCTCCTCGCGCGTGTCTCACATGCGCCTTCTTCTTCCTCACCCGAATTCTGTAACTGTGTATTTTCTCCGACCAAATTTTTGAAAATCTCAATTTTCGGTATCAAATAAATGCAATATATATATGAAAATGTAGATCTAACAGTGGAAAATACAAATCTACTATTTTTATGAATCGATTTGACCTAAATCTCTCCAAATCTGGGGTTGAAGGGTTCAGTCACTATTCACGGCCGAATGTTTCAACCGGAATTTTCATGGCCTAAACGTGCTCAGAAAATTATGAAAAAATTATTTTCGTGTTTTACGTGAGTTGGGTAACACAGTGGTATAATTGGATTCACGAAACTCATCCGTAATCCGAACCCCAAATTTTATACCCTATATTTTTATACCCAAATTTTATTCCGAAAAATTATTTGAAATATTTCTAACATGCTCTGATACCAATGTTAGATTTAAACGTGACTCATACACGCAGCGGAAGCGATAAATAAAATTTTGGAACCTTAAAAGATTAAATTTGTGATATATCTCAAACGGTGATGCAGAAAATCTCCGGAACCGCAAACTCTGAACATGAACCACTCGAAGTCGGGATGATAGTCACGTAATCGAACTATCACCGTAATATCACAACGAACCAACCCTTAACCCGGTGATTTAACGTTGATCGGAAAACCCTCTGAATAATTATTCTACTCAACAATTATTCTCAGTCTCAAGATGGTAATTTTTCTTGTTTATTCTCTACTCAAAAATGTTAATTCTATTTGTGATTATAACTCCCGTAGGAGTCTTTATGAGTAAGAGTCATTTTTGAGAGAAAATAAGAGAGAGAGGGGGTAGTGGATAACTTACCATTACCCCACATTTAGCATTTCAAATTTTTTATTTTTGGTAAAAACATGGCGCCACGTGGGCATCAACTAATAGTTGCCAACTTGGATTATGTTTTCTAGCATAGCACTCCATTTTTCTAATGACATGCCGTTCAATTTTCAAATAATGTACTCTGATATTGGGTTAAGAAGAACAGGCGAAAATGCCAGCAGTGATCGTATTATAAAGTCCAACCGCAGTAAATAGATTATGAGCTTGATGTTATATTACATAATGTTGATATTCTACCATTTTATATTTTGGATGTGCCATGACAATGATTGCACATTTTCCACCATGTTTTTCTTTAATGGGGATGATAAATCGTGAAAACAGAACTAAAACTCATTTTGCAGTTAAATCGATACCTTCATGCAGCCATCGATGGTAGGATTCAAGCCCTAATCATGTTCATTAGATAATTCTTGGATTGCATGACTCTTAGCTCAAATTCTCCCTTTGAAGTGGGCATTATGTATACATTTTGATTTGTTAGTGGAAATTGAAATCAAAATAATTCTGATTCTCATTTCGAATTTTTGCAGAACAATAACAGAAAATTGTTCAATTTATGCCAATAGATGGTAGAAATTATGCTATTTTGAGTTCTCATGGATTCATGTAGGATTTGCATGTTTTAAGTTGGGCAATGTTCAGGAATAATATTTAGAAATAAAAACGTACTCAACAACAAACTTCGTTTTTCTATAGTTAGGTGGTAATTTGCTATATAATTTAAATCACATTAATAAAAATATAGTCTTTTATAGGAGTAATTGTGTTATTTATTTTATTTTTTTCACTCGATATGGGGCTTATGGTTATCTGCTTGATTAAATAACCAGAAGAACAATCAAAGGAGGAGCCAAAAATGGTGGGGCCATTCTCCAATTAAGGTGCCGAGTTCCATGGCGCTTATAAACATCACATGCCAATCAAATTCTGGAGTTCTAGAGAGTGTATAAAATGGGCTAATGTACTATGCAAGACTGACAGGGCTATTGGTAAAGAGCAAGGTAGACTGCCGAATGAGTGGATCTTTCATGGGCCCAATTAATTAATTCATTGTACTTGGTCAAATTTCCCTCCAACTACTTGGTTGGACTACTTAATGAGAGATCTTTGGTTTTCTTTGGAAAAAAAAAAAAGCTGTCCTACTCATGTCTTACTCATTATTTAATGAGAGGGGCCTTTTAAGATACTGTATATTCTTCCGTAAGAAGACATGTCTTACTCATTCTAGCAGTAAGAAGATGTTTCATCTCAGAGAATATTCACAAGATATATGTTAACAGTTTGAAAGTATCGAGCAAAAGGCCTAGTTAATTAGTTTTGCTAGTCTCTGTAACAATCAATAAAATGGATTAAATTAGTTATCTTTATTTAGTTCTTTTAAAAAAAAATAATCTAACTCCATCTAGATTTATAATAATCCTATAATCAATCTAAATTTGTATATTAGAAAATAAAAATAAAAATAACAATAAAAATAAAAATAAAAATAAAAGATAGAAATGCAAGCCCGATTTTATAGTAGTTCGGTTTTGAGTCTACGTCCACTCTTCCAATCAGTAAGTCGGGATCTAGTAATTTGTTAATTTTTTACTATCATAAGAGATTACAAAATACAATTCAATAACCGCTGAATTTTGATCTTTCTCACCTGAAGATGTCTTCATCCAATAGTAGACAAATCTCACAAAATCTTCCTCACAAAACTCAATTCAAAACTCGACTCGCAATTACCAAAGTACGAAGAATTAATTTAAAATGACAGCAGCAAAATACCAAAATGACACTCTCTTTTTTGAAGATTTCTTCCCTTCCAATTTGCTATCAATTGCTCTCATTATTGATTGCTTTTTTGTTATTCACGTGCCCCTTATTTAACTTCAATTTTCAGTCTTCAAAGTTTTCGGTAATAGCACAAAATCACCATAAAAAAGCAGTAACTTTCTTGATTTTTAGATACTGAATATTTTCTAATTTCTTGAAATTTTCTTGACCGGTAAACTTTGTTGAAAAATTCGAATTCCTTCCAAAAAAAGTCAACTTTTGAAAATGTCTCTTGCTTTGATAAGTTTTTGGACTTTCCCTTCCTAGGAGAAATCCTTCTTTCCTTATTGAATAAAGTCAACAATTACAACTGTCATGTTTGAATTCAAATTCATTTGAATTTAAATACTTCCTTGAATTGTGGTTTGGATTTAGAGGCCTTTCTCTTTTGGTGTTTTTAGACTTTCCTTTCCTATAAGATATCTCTTTAATCATGGTTTGATCAAAATGTCTGAATATATTTTTTAAAATAAGTATAGTATCCAATCTATACTTGCATTACAGGGCTGGGTCCTCAAAAATAAAAGATAGAATTTTCTACTTCTGTGATGGCTTCTATAATATCCTTCATAACAACTTCTATGAATAATTTTTTTGTGAATTTTCAAACAAAACTTAATCTTCATATTTAGTAAAATTATTAAAATTACATGTAAGGTTTTGTTATTATTAAAATTTCAAAAGGATAACAATTTTCCTAACAATCTATCCCTTTCTTATTATAAGAAAACCATAAAAAATAAATGTTAAAAAATATCAATAATACACATTTTCAAATGAAATCTTTTTTTAAGGTAAATGAATATTTTCAAGCTCTCCATTAATTTATGAATTTATTAAATTTTCTCACCCTTAATGTGCGCATCATTTTTTTCTTATTCTCCCCATTTTGTTTTATCAAAAAAAAAAATAGAGCAAATATTAGAGCAAGCAGTACATAAAAAGGAAAGCAACACATAAATTTCACTGAGTTATGTAAGTCGAAAAATATATATATTTTAATTTTTTAAATGAAAAATATATTTTAATTTCATTTCTAAGATTTTCAAACCATTTATTTATTTATTTATTTATCTTTTTTTTTGGGAAAAATGTGAACCCTAAGAATAAAACCTCACAAATTTTGTTTTTAAATTATCGACATTCAATAATCATATTGGTTTAATTAAATTAAATTCAAGTTGAGTTAAACGTTTAAGAGATAAAATTCTAATTGTGTCTGTTGTTTTATATATATAAGATTTGAACCCGTAACTTTTTCTTATTCTTTTATTCGCTATCTTTAGTTAAGGAAATGGTCCCAAGAATTTCAAACCTACCATATCTAAGACCCAACAATGTGTGTTCCTTCCTTTGATGGAATGTTAAGGGACAAATGGAAAATCTTGGCTGCATATGGTTCAATCCTTTGTACAACTAATTTGAGAAAACTTCCCTTTATTTTTAAAAAAATAGCAAAATTAATTTATCTTTTATAATAATTCAAATCCTAATTTAAAATTTTGTATATTACAAAATAGAGCTGAACTGTTGCAGGTGGGCTGAAAGTTCTTTCACTTGTATAATGCTTTATTGAGAAATTGCATGGGGGCTTCTAATTTTCTAACTTTTTTATCATTAAAAACCATGTTTGAAGATTTATTGATTTTTCCGCCATTGTATGTGATCGGACATGGCCAAATCAAAAGAGAAGATTCTTAAAAAGCCCACAAAGAGCATTTACAGATCAACATCCGACGATCGAATGATAATCTACCGAAAGGTCTTAACCACCTAGATCGACCTGCCAAATGATAGGCTCTCAATCGCCCCACCAACTGAACGTAACTCACCGAACAAAGGTAATCGTTCCGATCGGGCAAGCAGACATGAACTCTTCAATCGGATGGACCACGAAAATCCCTTAATCAATCGAGCGACCGACTGTTGTGCAACATCCCTAACAATTCTAAAGGAAGGTTATAATTCCCTTGACTCCAGTCTCCTATTCTATAATGGCAAATCTAAGACCTTCCAAATAAGGTAGGCATCCCTACTGAAAACGGAAAATTTCCCGATAACTAAGAATTGTAATCAATTCAGAATATTAACCTTCGGGATTCTCAGAACGGTCCTATAAGGAAGGTAGAGTTGAAACCCTCTAGTAGTGCACATCTCTTAGAAGTATAAGGGATCCTAAAAACTCTGAAAAAACAGGAACACTCCTTGAGCCTAACACTGGGGGCACACTGATCATAATGAACAGCCTTCTCTCAACTTTCAGTCTGTTTCTTTCAATCGAATATCGCTCTTTACTGACATGAGCGTCGGAGCCTCCCTGCCGGAGTACCTTCCAGTAGTTTTTGCAAGTGTATCCACCAATCGACGACTATTGTTCATGTCAAGAAAGAACTGGTATCTGTGGAGTCAGAATCCACCTCTAACAGATTGGCGCCGTCTGTGGGAACAGACTAGAGAAGTTTCAATCATTTCTATAATCATGCCTCCAAGGACTAGAACTTCTTCAAGACCCACTCTTGCTATAGGAGGGCACATCCCTATACCCGCCGTACCTATCGTTCTACTAGTAATGAATCCTCCAATTTGCAATCTTGTGTTTTCTCCCCGACCTTCCCATCCTAAGTTAATTCCGCAACATGTAACCCAGGAACGACAAGTCATGGCCTCAGGACCAGAACAGGTAGACTAGTCTCAAATGGAAAGATTAGTGTCTGGAATCCAAATAATGAGTAAATAGCTGGAAGGATTTAGTCGAGCCCTCGGGTCAGACAACTACTCATCTACTGTAAAATCTGAATATGAGCAGCCACCCAAACGAGAATTCCTGAAACTATCGGCGGTCTCTCAATACGACCCCCAAGATCTGAAAAGGTAGATTGAACAGCTCGTGGCCGCTGAACTTAAAAGAGTGGGCGTAAAGGATAGGGAAGATCCCCTACACTCCCTAGGCGAATCGTCATTCAATGCAAAGATATTGTCGGAACCAATGCCAAGGGATGTCCTTCTACCTCCCATGGAGTGGTATGATGGGACAAATGACCCATGTGACCATTTTGTCCATTTCATAACAGTTGTAGTCTCTAGAGACCTCTCGGATGCCGCGATGTGCAAACACTTCCCTACCACCCTTAAGGTAATGCCCTAGCCTTGTTCAATTCTCTTCCCCCGTTCAGTATCAAGAGTTTCGCACAGTTTCGATAACAGTTTGAGGCCCACTTTGTAGTCAGTCGAGGGGCTAAGCGGAAGTCTATATCACTCTTATCATTACATCAATGGAAATAGGAGTCTCTCAGCAACTTCATGGAGAGATTTAAGACAAAAATGCTGAAAGTCCCTGATTTAGACCATAACATCGCTTTGGCCGTGCTCCTAACGGGCCTACACTCCTCTGATATGAAGATCTCTATCACAAAGAAGTCCCCGACAACCATCTAAGAGTTTTACTCCCAAGCGGAGAAATATATTGCTGCAGAAGAAACATAGGCCTTCGATCGACAAAGAGGCCGCCATAGCAAGAAAGAATGCAACCGATCACCATGCTGGCCTTCCTCGAAAAGACGCAAACTAGGAATTCCACATTCGCAAAGGTTTAGCGTCTATACTCCGCTGAGCGAAACCCCAAGTTGGGTTTTGTATCAAATAAAGAACAAGTGATACATCAGATGGCCCCTACGTCAGGCAGAAGAAGATTCTAAAAAAGGCAAGTCCAAGTACTGTCATTTCTATCGGAACTACGGCCATACGACTGATGAGTGTAAATGACTCAAGGATGAATTGGAATTCTTGGTCTGCAGTGGGAAACTGCAGATGTTCATCAGTATGGAAGGAAGAAATCTGCCTTCCCCCAACAGGCGTGACGCACCAAGGGAGAATGAGCCACTTTATAGGCCAGATCCTAGACCATCACGCAAGGAACCAGGAGAGGTGATCCTCCAAGTCCACAGTGAAGACGGTTGGCACGAGCCATACATTCCTACTAGCATTTGTCCGGCCTATGACCCAGATTTCCCAGCACTCTTCTCTTGATCAAGATTTCAATATTTTCTACTACTTATCGACTGCACGTGACTCGAGATTTCTAATGACCCATGGAGAAACTACCTCCTAAAGTCTCTAATCGACCGAAAGGTCTTAGTTGTCCAGATCTTTCGAACGAATGAGTTACTAAGTTAGGATAAAACTTCCTGAATGGGCGGACACGACCTTACCTCCTAAAGTCTCTAATCGACCGAAGGGTCTCAGTCGCCTAGATCTTCTGAACAAATATGTCATTAAGTTAGGATAGAACTCCCCGAACGGGCAGACACGACCCAACCTCCTAAAGTCTCTAATCGCTCGAAGGGCCACAGTTGCCCAGATCTTCCAAACGAATATGTCATTAAGTTGGGATAGAACTCTCCGAATGGGTGGACACGGCCCTACTTCCTAAAGTCTTTAATCGACCGAAGGGTCTCAGTTGTCCAGATCTTCCAAACGAATGTGTCATTAGTTAGGATAGAACTCCCTGAACGGGCGGACATGGCTCTATCTCATAAAGTCTCTAATCGATCGAAAGGCCTCAGTCGCCCAGATTTTCCGAACGAATATGTCATTAAGTTGGGATAGAACTCTCCAGTACCAAAAATATATATATAAAATAAAGGTATAAAGCTATTTGGTCGAATATAATTAAATTAATGACAAAATTAACAGATTAGATTAAGTATACAATAAAGTCTCATTAATTACTTAGAAATTCATGCCATAAAATTTTTTAGGCATCATT
This sequence comes from Dillenia turbinata, assembly GCA_037126225.1. Lineage (NCBI taxonomy): Eukaryota > Viridiplantae > Streptophyta > Magnoliopsida > Dilleniales > Dilleniaceae > Dillenia > Dillenia turbinata. The sequence continues at coordinate 26,250,233 of JBAMMX010000020.1, read as the reverse complement.
AATATTGGAGGTAGGTTATAACTCCACAAATATCGGCTCTACAGATACCGACTCCTTGTAAACTCGAATGGTTGCCATTTGGAGAGATATAATACCTGTAAAAACCGTCAGATGATGCTCCGGAGGGGAGATTCCGACACTCAAATAAGAAAGAACAGTTTTTGAATAAAAGAAAAACAAACTGAGAGTTTAAGGGAGTGATTCCTTGTGATTAGAATGACTGATGTGTGAGACCAAAAGAACATACCTCATTTAGGGGGTTTTGAGATACCTTATACTTGTGAGAATCGTGCGCCGCTGAAATGATTCAACCTTACTTTCCTTATCGAATCAATGCAAAAATTTCGGGGATTCAATATTTCGAATTGATTATGATTCTCATCCTTTGGAAAAATTTCGTATTCTAGAGGGATCCTTTCCTTAGCTGAAAAATCCTTAAGATGCTGTCCCAAGTAAGAAACGGGAGTTAATAGGACACTTTAACCTTCCTTTAGAATCGTTGGCTATTGATTGGTTGTTCGACCAATGAAGAATGTTTAGAGCTCTGCCGGTTGAGGGACTGACCATGGAATACCCGATTTGGGCAATTACCTTTACTTGACGAATCATGTTCAGTTGGCGGGACGACTGAGAGCTTATCATTCGGGAGGTCTGGGTGACTGAGACCTTTCTTAGATAATTGTATTTAAATATCAGTCGGTAGCTGTCTTTTGTGGGTCTTGTGTGTGAGCCTTTGACCCCTCTAATGAAGCCTGGGGTCATGTCTTATCATTTACCCCTGACTCATGGTCTCTTGGTAAAGAAGCGCCATGAGTAGAGACCTACGAGACGTGCTTAACACGCTACAGAAGCATAAGGGTGCTAAGTTTGTCTTCATTCATTCTATTTTCTTCCCACGAACGCGGGCGTGTCTCATCGGAAGTAACTCCTTCATAGGGAATTGAAGATGATTTATTTCAACATTTATGACGGGCGATCCTCGCTGATCCATTTCACCTTCCCTAAATTAATTAGGGCCCACTTTTTCATTGCTATAAATAGCAACGATGGGTGTCTGTTCTCTTTTCGTAAAGAGTTAAGTCTTTTTCCCTTCTTTGGGAGTTTGGTTGAGAGTCATTCCGTGAGATATCTCGGCATGTGGAACTCCATGATTGGAGTAGCTTGTACTAGAATGAGATCTCATTATGTTGGTCGTTATTCGGTTGACATCGTGAGATCGTCCATTGCCAATGGAGATATGTTCTTGTACCGCCTTGGATGATCTGTCTAGGTCCATCCCCACAATCCAACTGCGGTGGGGATGCCTCTCGACTGTTTTTTAGATAGGTAGGTCTAGCTAGGGTTGCTTGTTAGTGCCAAAACCCGAGCTCGCCTTCTTTTATCCCTAACCCTACATTTTTGTACTCTCCAGTATAAGGACTGGAGGTCTTTGTATTCTTGAGTGGCCTTGTAATGTACTCTTAGCTATAATCGGTCTGGCCTATGGACTTGTATACATACTGATGTAACCGAATGTACTTCTTGCATAAAAATAAGTAAAAGATGATACTTTACTTACTTGAATTTTGTCTTTGCTTCTCTTTTATTCTCTTGTCCGATAATGTGCTTTTCTTTTCAACTCTCGTTAGGGTAGATCTACTCTTGGTTTTAGGGTCCCGTACTAAGATGTTAAGGACTATCGGTCCTTTGAGCCGCCAGACATTCCGTAGTTAGGCCGAGGGATCATGCTCATTCGTTTGGGAAATTTCATCTCTTATATTTTCGACCAATAGGAGTTAGGTGACTTAGACCTTCCGGACAATAGGAAATCTTTAAATAGAGGGGCTGTATCTACCCGTTCTGCAAGTTACATCCCTTATTGTCGACGCATCTGAACAATAGGGGTTGGGCGACTTAGACCCTCCGAGCAATAGGAAATCTTTAAATTGTTGGACTGTATCCACTCATTCGGGAAGTTACATCCCTTATTGACGACACATATGAACGATAGGAGCTGGATGATTTAGGCCCTCTAAGCAATAGGAAATCTTTAGATTATTGGATCGCATCCACCCATTTGGGGAGTTACATACCTTATTGACGACGCGTACAAATGATAGAGGCTAGACGACTTAGGCCCTTCGAGCAATAGGAAATCTTTAGATTGTTAGGTTGCGTCCACCTTTTCGGAGAGTTACATCCCTTATTAACGACACATATGAACGATTGGAGCTGGGTGACTTAGACCCTCTGAGCAATAGGAAATCTTTAGATTGTTGGGCCGTGTCCACCCGTTCGAGGAGTTACATCCCTTATTGACGACCCGTACGAACGATAGAAGCTGGGCGATTTAGGCCCTCCGAGCGATGGGAAAAACTGTTTGATTCTCTCTAGGCAGGCCCCTCTGACTGCTAGATTGTCTTGAAGTTTACTGATAGTATATGCGTAGATTTTCTAAGTTCCAGGTCCTAGGCACTGTCGAGCCGTCTAGATTGTCAAGTGATAAGTTCTCGGTCGGACCACGGAACGCACTCGATATGGGCCTTCCAGTTAAAAGGAGCTTGCCCCTGGATTGGGGTTGACCAGTTACTTCCACCTTCCTTTGTACCAATTTACCGGGTCTGAACATTCAGTTACAGGCCCTATGATTGTGATATCGCATCATTTGTTGTTGATAGGCCGCCATTTGCGTCGATGCAGACTCTCGTAACTCTGGAAGCAAGTCCAATCTTTCTCGTAGGATGCGTTCATTTTGTCCAGCGTCGTATTGAGCTACTTGAAATGAGTGAATACCTATCTCCATGGGTATGACTGTTTTGCTTCCGTAAGTTAGATTGAAAGGAGTTTCTCCCGTTGCTCTACGGGGGGTAGTGTGATATAACCAGAGGATACCGTAAAGCTCTTCAGCTCACTGCCCTTTGGCGTCATCTAGCATCGTCTTTATTTCTTGTAGAATCGTTCAGTTGGTTATTTCAACCAGTTCGTTGGTTTATGGGTGAGCGACCGATGAAAATTGATATTGGATCTCGAGTTTCTCGCAAAACTCTCGAAAGCACTGGTTGTCGAATTGCTTGCCATTATCCATGATAAGGACACACGGTATACCGAACCGAGTGATAATATGCATCCACATAAAAGACTGGACTTTGACGGTCGTGATCTGAGCTAAGGGTTTGGCTTCCACCCACTTAGTGAAGTAGTCGATCGCTATTACCAAGAACTTTTGTTGTCCCGTAGCTAGGGAAAACGGTCCGAGGATATCCATACCCCATTGGGCAAATGGCCAAGGCCTAGATATGGGTTGAGCTCAATGGAGGGTAGCCGAGGCACAGAGGAGAAACACTGACATTTGTCGCATCACTTTACGTAGTTGTTAGAATCGACCTTCATGGTTGGGCAGTAATGCCCCTGACAAAGGGCCTTATAAACTAGATTTCGAGCGCCCAGGTGAGTACCACAGATTTCTTCATGAATCTCTCGAAGGACATAATCTTCCTCTTCGGGAGTTAGACACCGCAAATATGGATGGGTAAATGAATTTCAGTAGAGAATCCCATCGATTATGACGTAGTGTGCTGCCTTTCGCTTCAGTTTTATTGCTTCCTTCGGGGACTCTGGTTGATGATCATGCCTAAGATATTCCTCTATAGGGTCTTTCCAACTAGGGGACCGATCGATAGAGAGAGCTTTTTTGGGTTCATCGATATTGGGATATGGCATGCTTTCGATGTATACCATTCAGATAGAAGCAACTGAATCAGAACTAGCCAACTTCGATAGAGTATCAACCCGTGTATTCTCCGACCGAGGAATTTGCTGGATGTGGACCTTACCCAATTGCTCCATCATCTCACGTATCTTATGTAAGTATTTTGCCATGACTGGGTCTTTGGTTTCATAGACCCCCTCAATTTGTTTTACAACTAACTAGCTGTCTGTGAACACCCGAACGTTCTGTGCCCCCATGTCAATAGCAATTCGAAGGCTTGTTAGTAAGGGTTCGTACTCAATTTGGTTGTTGGTAGCCTGGAAATCGAACCAGATGGCGTGTTCTGCTTGGAAATCATTCGGTCCCACCAATATAAGTCCGACGCCGCTTTCTAAGAAATTTGATGATCCGTCAACAAGGATGGTCCATTCTGGAATCAACCACTCTTCTTGATAGTTGGGAGGTTGTTCTTCTGGTACGGTAGGCAGAGTACATTCGAGGATGAAATCGGCCGATATTTGGCCCTTTATCATTGGCCGCGGTCGATACTGGATGTCGAATTCGCCTAATTCTACACTGCATTTGATAAGCCGATCAGAGGTGTCTCTCTTTTCAAGGATCTACTTCAGTGATTGGCCGGTGAGCACCATGATGGTATGGGCCTGGACATACGGTCTAAGGCACCTTGCTGAAATGACCAGGGCATAGGCTATCTTCTCGATCGATCAATAGTTAATCTCAGACTCTTTCAATATCCTACTAATATAATAAACTGGCCTCTGGGTAGTGGATTCCTGTCCTACCATCACGGAGCAGAGTGCTCATTCGGAGACGGTCAGATATAAGTAGAGTTCCTCCCCAAAAATGGGTTGCAAAAGTAGTAGTGGTTGTGTCAGGTATTCCTTCAGTTGTTCGAAGGTTGCCTGGCATTCGAACGTCCACTCGAACCGTCGGGACCTCTTTAGTGCGTCGAATATGGGTTTGTATTTCTCACTGACCCAGGACATAAATCAGCTTAGAGCCGCTATCCAACCAGTAAGACGTTGCACTTCTTTTAGTGTCTAGGGAGGCGTCATATGTAATATCGCCTGTATCTTTTCAAAGTTGGCCTCTATCCCTCGATCGATGATCATGAAGTCTAGGAACTTTCCAGAGGCAATCCCAAAGGTACACTTCGTCGGGTTTAGCCGCATGTTATATCGTTCCAAGGTCTGGAAGGTCTCTTCAAGGTATACAACATGAGCTTCCGCAACAACACTCTTGATAAGCATGTCGTCAACATAAACTTCAACATTCCTACCTAGCTGGTCTTTGAAGACCATATTGACCAGCCGTTGGAAAGTTACTCCAGGGTTTTTTAAGCCAAAGGACATGGCCCGGTAGCAATACGTGCCGAACTTGGTGATGAAGTTAGTCTTTTCTTTATCTTTAGGTGTCATTCTGATCTGATTGCAACGGAATAGGTATCCATGAAACTCAAGAGGTAGTGTCTCGAGAAGTTGTCTACAAGCTTGTCGATATTGGGGAGCGAATAGCTATCTTTCGAGCATGCTTTATTGATATCGTTGAAATCTACACACATCCTCTACTTACCATTGGCCTTTTTCACCAAGACTATGTTAGCTAACCATTTAGGATACTTAATTTCTTGAATAAAACCAGCCGTTAACAGCTTCTAAACTTCCTCTTGTATGGCACATTGACGTTTGAGGGCAAATATTCTCTTCTTTTACTTTACTGGTTTGAAGTCAGGATTCACCGTTAGCCTATGGGCTATGATTGATGGATCTATGTCTGACATGTCTTTCGGGGTCCAACAAAAACTTTATAATGTCTCTGTAAGTAGGTGACTAAGGCCTCTTATAAGGAAGGTGATATGTTGGCCTCTATTCGGACGGTTTGACCAGGGTCACTTGTTAAAGGGACATTGATTGTTTTTTTGCCTAGGCCGGGCTTCGCTTTCGGCTCGGTGTCTTCTCTAGGTTCTAAAGTATCAATCAGAAAAGCTTGCTATGCGTTTTGAATTGCAAAGAGGATATAAGGATCAGAATCACTACTTATAGTGGCGACCCCCTAGGGTTTCCTGAACTTTACCTTCAAGTGTCTCGTTCTTAGCGACGCTTCTAGTTTATCGAGACTGCGCCTTCCGAGAATGGCGTTATAGGGGGAATAGAGTTTTATCACATGGAACAAGACCTGGGCCGTCGTGTGAGTGGGGGGTTTTTCGATGGTCACGGGAAGGTAGATGATACCTTCGGGATAGGTGGGCTCATCTGAGAGGTCTCTAAGGGACCCGGTAGGCGGCAAGAGTTGAGACGGAACAAGACCCATTCGACAAAAGGCATCTCAAGTAAGGAGATCACAGTCATCGCCCTGATCAATAAGCACCCTCTTCATGATGTGAAATTCTATTTTGAGGGTAATAACTATGGGGTCGTCGCGGCGAAGATCTAGCCCTAATAAGTTGTTATCATCAAAACCTATGACTGGCATTCTTTTCTTGGCCGGCGCTGTGTTGGAGGTGATCGTAGCAGACATCGTTACAAGTTTCTAGGAAATTAGTTGTTTCCCACGGACGGTGTCAATCTATCAGAGGTGGGCTACAGCGCCTTGTAGACTTGAATGGTTGCCGTCTGGAGAAATGTAATACCTGCAAAAACCACCAGAGGATGTTCCAGTGGGGAGATTCTGACGCTCAAGTCAGAAAAAGTGGTTTTCAAATGAAATAAAAATAGACTGAAAGTTTAAGGGAGTGATTCCCTATGATTAAAGTGCCCGATATGTGAAGCCAAGAGAGCGTAGGAGGTTTTGAGATAACTTATACCTGTGAGAGTCGTGCATCGCTGAAGTGTTTCAATCCTACTTTCCTTATCGAATCATCCGAAAATCTTAGGGATTCAATTTTTCGAATTGATTGTGATCCTCATTCTTTGGGAAACTTTCATATTTTGGAGGAATTCTTTTGTTAGTTGAATGATTCTTAAAATGCTGTCCCTAGTAAAAAACGGGAGTTAATAAGATACTTTGGCATTCCTTTTGAGTCGTTGGCTATCGATTAGTCATTCGACCGATGAAGGGTGTTTAGAGCTCTATCGGTTGACGGATTGACCATGGAATACCTGATCGGGACGATTATCTTTATTTGACGAATCACGTTCTATTGGCGGGACGACTGAGACCCTATCATTCAGAAGGTTTGGGCGACTAAGACCCTTCGATAGATATTTATATTTGAATGTCGGTCGGTTGCTGTCCTCTATGGGCCTTGTGTGTGGGCCTTTGACCCCTCTAATTGAGTCTGGGGCTATGTCCCATCAATTATATATATATAATTACAAAGATTTCTTTTATTTTCTATTTGCTAAGGGCGTTTACCGTGTTATGTTAAGATTCACAACTCAAAACCTTAAATGCTTGTTGTAGTTTCCAAAGAAGGTCCAAGTGTGTGTGAAGTTTAAGATTAAATTGAGAAATTCCTTGAAATTTATTTTGGTCCTCGGAGAAAAGTTAGAAGCCATGTAAGCAAATAAGTTCTCATTTCACATGGAAAATGAGATTGTATGGGGGGGAAGAGGAGAGATATGGTAATATCCCTAAAGTCTAAAAGCTCCTCTCTAATAATGAAATTCAAAATGAGAAATGCACGTGAGGACGAGTGTGTTGAAATTTAGACCGAAGTACAGATCAATCTCGTCTAAGGATCAATGAGCTATTGGATTAACGATCAGGCCAGATCAAAAAACAAAATGATATCACTCTAAATTCATTAATAAATATAAATTATAATATATTTAAATCATAAACAGTCATAGGCTAGTGATGAAGGTTAAATATATATCTATCCTAATTTGAGATTCATGCAATTTTATCACATATTTTATACTAAAAATATCTGAGTTGGATCGGACCAGCTCAATTCAGTCACACCGGCTCAACTCAGATTTTGATCAATTTTGACCGTTTTTTCAAAATCTGATTATATGAAAAAATCTAGATCGATTGCTTATTCGATTTTTTGTCAAATTAACCGGATGCAATTCAGATTTCAAAATGATGGACCCCCCTTTTAGAAGGCCTTACAGTGTAAAGTGGGCCCTATTCAGTAGCAATACACTCAGATAAGAGTGGGCCTCAATCGCCCCGATCACTCGAAGAGATTTATCTCCCCAAATAGGCTCAGTCGCCCTATCTAATCAAAGGGTGTTAATCGCTCCGCTTAACCAAAGGGACCTATCATTCAACTCGATCTGTAAGAGGTTTGGTGGAACTGAACACCTTCAACTGATAGCTATCCAAGAAACCAAATGCATTCATCTCACTCGATTGGCAACGCTTAATTATCTAAGTTCTCCACTTCGGTACGAAATGTATTCTCCACATAAAGAAGGAAACCTGGAAGATCTAATTGATAGAGGAAAGAATTTCCTTATATAATTTAGTTGCCTACATAGTTGCAACATCGAATCTTTTATGATTGTGGATCTGGAATCCCCGGATGAATTTTTACAAAAACTAGGGTTTACAAAGCCCACAGCGGCACGGATCTAAAAAGAAACATTATATAAATCAACAGAGGTATCAATCCAAGTAAGTCCTCTAACCCTACGCTAGGCATACAAAGAATAGAGGGAGATCCATCCTCTCTCAACTCTTAATCTGTTTATCCTTCTAAAAACCGTTCTTTTTGCTTGAGCATCAGAGTCTCCTCTATTGAAACGCCCTTTGATGATCTTTTGCAGGTTTTAAGCCTCACAACCCATTGTCCAATCGAGTCCAAGAAGAGCCGGATTTGTGGAAACAAAACTCACCTCCAACAGATTGCCGTCGTACGTGGGAAACAGACTTAAGAGTCCCTGCTAAACATTCGAAAGCATCAAAGTGGGTATACTTACGAAATGGAGAACTAAAGTAGCTTCAAGAGCCGCATCCACAGTAGACAACAATGCTACTACCCCCATTGACACCGCCACTTTGGCAGCAACCATTCAATCAATCGATTCTCCTACTCACGACTGGCTTTCTCGATCAAAATCAGTCCCGCCACCTAGGATTTAGGAATGCCCAGTTGCGATTCCTGTATCCGTACCTCCAGTGTCGACTAGTCAACCCCAAATGGATAGGTTAAGAGTCCAAAATCCAAGACATGAGTAAGCAGCTTGAGGGCCATAGTTATACCATGAGACCCGAATGTTATTCATCCTCGGGGGGATCGAGTCGCGATCGCCCCCATCGACAACCGCCACCACTCAATCACACTTTAGAAGATAGGTTAAACAGCTTGTTGCCGACGAACTCAAATGGGCCAACGCTCAAGGGAATCAAACACCCCTATACCCTAATGCTTCGCCCTTCGATCTGAAGGTCTCTTCGGAAGTTATGACTCACGAAATACTGTTGTCTCCTATAGAAAGGTAGGATGAGACAACTGACCCTCGTAACCACACGGCACAACTTTTGCATTCTCATTACTGTGATCCTCTACCTAGCAATAAATGTACGCGTGTCTTTTTCTACTGCATCCCACTGAATTTCTATCTTTTACAAGAGAAATGATAATCAAATGGATCAATCTCCCCTAAGGGTCTCAGTCACCCCACCTAATTTAAGGGATCTATCTTCCTGAAGGGCCTTAGTCGCCTCACATAACCGAAGGGTTCTATCTCCCTGAAAGGTCTCAATTGTCCCGCTTACTCGAAGGGATCTATCTCCTCGAAGGGTCTCAGTCATCCCGTCTAATCAAAGGGATCAATCTTCACGAAGGGTCTCAGTCGCCCCGCCTAATCGAAGTGATCTATCTCCCCAAAGGGTCTCAGTCACCCCGCCTACTCAAAGGGATCTATTTTCCCGACGGGGCTTAGTTGTCCCACCTAATCGAATGGATCAATCTCCCCGAAGGGTCTCAATCGCCCCATCTAATCGAAGGGATCAGTCCCCCAAAAGGGCCTCAATCACCCCGCCTACTCGAAAGGATATATCTCCCTGAAAAGTTTCAGTCGCCTCACTTAATCGAAGGGATCAATCTCTCTGAAGGGTCTCAGTCGCCTGACAATGATATTTTTATACACTCGAATTATATCTTTTTTAGTATTTATTTATGTGTTTTAGAATTGATTTGAATCGTATTTTATGATTTTATATTGATTTGTTTTCATAGTCATTGATTTATGAAAAATGGAGCAAACTTACTATTTTCAGATTGGAAAGACAATATTTAGTATTTTGGCCATAACCTTTTTTTCTAATATCCGATTGAGATGATTCTTATGGTGTTGAAAAGAAGACTTCAAGCCCTACAACACTCATGAAGACCTCAAAAGCTAGGTCAGAGTAGAAGATATCCAAAAATTGAGTTAAAGTTACCACAGTGTTAGAAAACGGAAATTTAGAATCAAAATAGAAAAAAAAATATGTTATAATTTCGGATTTGCAATGCTAATAATTTCAAAAATTATCCAAATTGAAAAAAAAGAGAATTTTCAAGTATTTTGAAAGTTAAAGATTATCATCAAATAGCAAAAAAAAGTTCCCAAATTAAATTCAAAGTCCAAACTTCCAAAATATTCCAGGTTACTAAATTTTTCCTAGGGTTTTCACTCCTATATATATGTGGCACTAGGGCAGCAACCTTATGCACGAATTTCTTTTTTATTTTTCCCATTCTTCCACCACTTTGTAATCCCTAGTAGCCTCCTCTATCCCAAGAGACTTTGAACTCCATGTTCATGCAAATAAGGGTTGTAATGTTCTCCTTTACTATTTTATTTTTCTTTTCAATGTCCAGCTAATTTTATTATTCCTAGGACTCAATAAATTTTATTTTTTGATTAAGATATGGCTTGATTTGATTCTTTTTCTCAAGTTTTATTGGCATGATAATTATTTTGATATAATTTTATTGTTATTCTTAATACTTCAAACGTTTTTAGGCTCGATGTTTTGATGATTTGAGATTAAGTGCATACATGACCAATATAATTACACAAGATTAATCTAAATAAGAAAATCCATATGAAATTTGAGCATGAACATTAAATTAATTTCATGTATGGGGATTAAGGAAAACTTTAATTTATAGATTTTCACAAAACTTAATGCGGCTTGATTTAATCGAAATTATATAACCATTGGGCTTCGTTTAGATGAATTAAGGATTCATTGTATGATCATAGGGTGAATCTAATTTAAAAAAATCAATTATCTTCAATAATAAATCATTAGCCAATAAACTTATAGATTAAAGAGATTCAACCGTATAGAAAGATAAAACTAAATGAAATCGATATTTTAGGATTTTCATTATATTAGGATTTTTTATTTTAAATTTTGTTTTTAGTAGTTTCTAAAATTTTCACCACTTGATACGGTTTATTCAAATTAGATTATGGTTATTCATACTTGGTAGAATAAAATATTCTCGTGGGATTGATACTTGTTTTGCACTATACGCAACACCAAATTAAAGTATACTTGACTAAAATCATAATATACCTAAATCGCATAACAAGTTTTTACCACCATTGTCGGGGATATCTTTATATATCAACTAGGATAATTTTGTTTGAGATTGAACTTTGTTATTTCTTATTTATATTAGGGTTTAGGTTGCGCAATTACTATTTTAAGTTTGGTTTTGAAATTTTGGTGGAATTTTTGGAAATTTTCGAGATCAGAAATATTTTTCAGAATCAAGGTTAAGTAACCATTTGTTCCAAAGAATTTCGTGCTGCAGAGCAAAACCCAGGGTTACACTATGGGCACTACCCTATCTTGGCCAAATTTCATTATTATCACAGATTTTTCTATTTTTTTATTTTTTTTTAATGATTTTTCAGTTTTTCGATTTACTGTTTAGGTTCTTTTTGTGCATTTGTTTACAGCATTTTTATGATTTTTATTTACATATAGGTATTCTAAATTTATTAGAGTAGTTTTTGTAATTTATTTTGGAGGTCTAATCTTGTGTTACTTTTTACGTCCGTATCGGTTTTATGCTGAGATCGAAAGGTCCTGACTTAACTGAGTTCAATCCTAAAAAGACTCTCAAAACCATTCGTAAACAAGTTAATGAAGAAAAGGAACGTGAAGCCGCAATAGATCAAGAAAACAGAGCCATGAAAGAGTTTTCTATGCCTAGATTTCAATATGTACAAACTAGTATTGCACGTCCTGTAGTTGAAAATAATAATTTTGAGCTAAAATCTAGTCTCATTGGGGAGAGACCTTTGAAGATCCAAATAGCCACCTGAAGAATTTTTTAGAAATTAGTGATACCATCAAACTAAATGAGGTGAGTTTAGATACCATAAGATTGTGCTTATTTCCTTTCTCTCTTAGTGGAAAGGCAAAGATATGATTTAACTCATTCCATTCTAATCATTTCACGAATTGAGAAAATTTATCTCAAGCATTCATAGCCAAATACTTTTTACCGGGTAAAACTGTTAAGTTACGTAATGATATCATTAGTTTTAGGCAATTTGACGGTGAATTTTTATATTGTGTTTGGGAATGTTTTAAGGATTTGATTAGAAAGTGTTCACATCACGATATATCTGATTGGTTAGTTTTGCAAACATTTTATGGAGGTATTTTACAATATATTAAAATTACCATTGACACTAAGGCTGGATGTGCATTCATGAGTAAGTCATATAATGAAGCATGTGTATTATTAGATGATATGGTTTCGAATCAGTATGATTGGTCTAGTGAGCGTAACTTGCCTAGGTAGAGGGCTAGTGTGCATGAAGTTGATAGTTTAACCATACTTAATGCGAAAATTGACTCTTTGATTAATTGCATGAAAGCTAATCAACTTATTATTGTAACTAATCATACTTTATATTGTAATTCTTGTAGCGAATCTACTCAAATGTCTTCTGGGTGTCCACAGATAAAGCAAGTGAATAATGTTTCTAACTATGGCAGACATTAGAATAACCCCTACTCAAACACATACAATCTTGGGTGGAAAAACAATCCTAAGTTTTCTTGGAGTCAAGGGGCACCACAAAGAGCAAATCATTCACCAGATTTTAGTTCAGAAAGTCAACAGCCAAGAGAGAGCAAGCCATCTTGGGAGGACGCAATTGAACGCTTGGCAACAGTGACCAATAAAAGATTTGAACGGTTAGAAGTAGTGACTAATAAAAGGTTTGTGAGACTTGAAAATAAAATTGATAAATTAGCTGACGCCTTTCATTCTTGTGTGCCAGGTCGACTGTCGAGTAATATTGAGAAAAATCCAATAGTGCAGGTAAATGAAATCTCATTAAAGAATGAAAAAAAATTACAGTACCTTTCAAATCCATCCCAAGAAAAAGAGCAAAAAGAAAAACAAGAAGTCAATGAAAAAATCCATCAGCCTACCGATAAAAAGGTTAAAGTATCAGATTCTAAATAGGGATGTACTTTATGTTTGAGTAAATATAAACCCCTTTCCTTTCCTGTACGTCTTTTACAACTAAAAGTATAATTTGAAAAATTTTTAGGAATTTTTAAAAAACTACACATTAATATTTCTCTTTTGGATATCATCAGACAAGTACCAAGTTATTAGGGATTTCTCGAGAATGTGATAAAAAATAAGAGGAGGCTAGATGAAATTCCGAAAGTCAAAATAAAGGAGGAATGCTCGGCGATCTTGCAAAAGAAGTCCCCACTGAAACTTACTGATCTAATGAGGTTTTCTATCCCTTACATTATTTATTCTTCTGATTTTTCAAATATTTTATATGATTTAGGTGCCAATGTTAATATCATGTCATATTCTGCATTCTTCAAATTAGGGTTAAAGGATTGTCAACCTACCATTTTTTTATTGCAACTGGTTGATAAGAGTATAAAATATCCAAGAGACATTTTCAAAGACGTTTTGGTTAAAGTTGTAAATTTATTTTTCCTGTTGATTTTATCATTTTGGATATTGATGATATATAGAGTACTTCATTGATTTTAGGTCGATCTTTCTTAAATACTGCACGTACTTTGATTGATATTTCTGCTAGAAAATTGATTCTGAAAATGGATAACGAAAAGATTGAGTTTAATGTTTTCCATCGCATGAAAAAATTTTCTAAACAAAAGGTTTCTAAGATTGAGTACACTGAAAAGGTTTCTGAACGTGAGGTTAATATCTCTCATTCTAGTAATCGTATTGAAAATTTCATTGTCAATTTCTCGCATGTCAAATATGATTTTTTGGAGAATGAATATATTGATGCATATGCTGCCTCAGGTATGAATTTCAAAGAAACTAAATCAAAGAAAAGGTTACATATAGGTAAAGAAAGGGAGTTACAATGCAATAGGTTGGTGAAAAATGAGAGACCTCTGAGAATGCTCGAATTAATAAGGGGATGACGAAAGTATGGCAAGATATCATGAATAGTCACAATGTAAAGATCTATGAGCTAGGTTGAAGCGAGGAGATAATGTCTGACTAAAGACAATAAAAAAATACGCTTATTTGGAGGCAACCCAATATTTTTATGATTTTTTTTGTATTTTTTTTATTGATTTAATTTAGATTTGAGTTTTGATTGCATTATATAGATGAATGAAAAACTCTTCGTACAAGAGAAGAAATCGAAGAGAAGGCTGCATCTTAGGGGAGTTCTCTACTCTCTTTGTTTTTGTTTTATTTACTTTTCACATTGAGGCGAATGCTTAAGTGTGAGGGGAATATGCATACCTATGCTGCTAATTTTATAGGAATCTGAGTACTAAACTTTTGCTTCGTTCTTAAAAACTTTTGCTCATTTATTTCATGCCAACGAAATTTTTTCTTGAATTTTCTAGTCCTTGCATGTTACTTGTGTTGAATTGAGTTGCATAAAGGATGATTGGCATTAGTAGCTATTTGGTACATGATTAGCTATTCATATTCTTATGGTTGATTTGAAAGATAGAGCATACAAGATTTGACATAAATTTACTTACCTTAGTGAGAATTTTAATCTTAAAGAGTAATTTCTTACTCTCATTCTTTTTTTTTTTTTTTTGAGCATATATCACACATGAGTTGATCATTTTAGAATTTTCTCTGTTATGCATTTTAAGACCACATTCTTGATTTTTATACACCAAAATGATTAAAGCACCTAGGTTTACACAAGTTTTGATTTTGGAAAATATCATCTCTATCATATTATCGCTTAGTTAACCCATTTGAACTTAAATGTTTTTTTTTTATTTAATGACCTACATAATTTATCCCATGACCATCATTTTTTTTAGTTCCCCAGAGTTTAAATTCCAATTCACTAATGTACTTATGGTTGATAGCATGATATTCTATATTTGGCTATTATGATCTTTTTATATATTTGAGTTTTGTATATGTTTTTAGATATTATCCTATTGATGATTCATTCAAAAAAAAAAAAAAGAAAAAAATTGCTGGTTGAAAAAAATAGGAAAAAAATTAAAAAAAGAAAAAAATTAAAAAAATGGATATTTTTCCTTCTAGATATTGTTGAATCTTATAGTGAAAGTTGATTATATTGTTCTTTACTTTAAATAAGTGATATTTTACATTATATATTCATAGTTAGAGTCAATATTCTCTTATTTTGATATAAAGAATGTCATGTTTTGATATTTAAATATTTTTAGTTAATCATTTTAATAATATATTTTATCCATTATCCTACCCTTAACCCTAACTCCGTTATAACCAAATAAAAGATCTTTTGATCGGTGTTTGGATTTCATATTTAAGTAGTGGAGATTTAATATATGAGCAAACTTATGATCATATCATCTTATCGTGTTGATTTGAGTGATACACATATCCTTACATATATTAAGTACTTTGAATAGTTGAATAATATCTCTTTTCATTCTATTGAGTGAACCGTCAGTGAGGGTATTTGAATTTTGCATTACTCTTAATTTTGAGAAGACTATAGGAGGTGTAATAACTTTTCTAGTATTAAATACTGTAAACTATTGATTGTCTTGATTGTAATTCTGGTTTGAGTTTGTCGTACTAATGGTTAGGGACTTGGCAAAAATTAAATTGATTTTGGAATAAAATTATTTTTGCTTGAGGACAAGCAAACATTTAAGTGTGAGAGTATTTGATAACGATATTTTTATACACTTAATTTATATTATTTTTAGCATTTATTTATGTGTTTTAGGATTGATTAAAATCATATTTTATGATTTTATATTAATTTATTTTTGTGGTTATTGATTTAGGAAAAATGGAGTAAACTTACTATGTTCGGACTAGACAGATAGTTTTTAGTATTTTGATCATAACTTTTTGTCCTGATATCCGATTGTGGTGATTCTTATGGTGTTGGAAAGAAAACTTCGAGCCCTACAACTCTTGTGAAGACTGCAGAGGCTGATTTAGACCAGAAGACATCCAAAAATTGAGTCGAACTTACAGCAGTGCTGGAAAACAGAAATTGAGAATCAAAATGGAAACAATGTGCTATAATTTCAGATTTGCGTTGCTAATAACTTCAGAAATCATCCAAATTGAAGAAAACAGAATTTTCAAGTATTTGAAAAATTAAAGATCATCATCAAGCAGCAAAAAAAAGTTCCTAAATCAAATTCAAAATCCAAATTTCTAAAATAGTCCAAATTACTAAATTTTTCCTAGGGTTTTCACTTCTATATATATATGGCACTAGGGTAGCAACCTTATGTAAGAATTTCTCTTTTATTTTTCTCATTCTTCCACCACTTTACAATCCCTAGTAGCCTTTTCCATCCCAAAATACTTCGACCTGCATGTTTGTGTAAACAATGGTTGTAATGTTCTATTTTACTTTCTTATTTTTCTTTTCAATATTTAGCTAATTTTATTGTTCCTAAGATTCGATGAATTTTATTTTTTTGATTAATATATGGCTTGATTTGATTCTTTCTCTCAAGTTTTATTGGCATGATTATCATTTTAATGATATTTTATTATTATTATTAATACTTTAAACGTTATTGGACCTGACATTTTGATAATTTGAGATTGAGTACATGTCTGACTAATATAATTGCACAAAATTAGTTTAAATAATAAAATTGATATGAAATTATGAGCAAGATTATTTGATTAATTTCATGTGGGGGGATTAAGAAAAACCTTAATTTATAAATTTTCACAAAACTTAATGCGATTTGATTTAATCGTAATTACATGACCGAGTTTCGGTTAGATGAATTAGGGATTCATTGTATGATCATTGGGTGAATCTAATTTAGAAAAATCTGTCATTATCAATAATAAATCATTAACCAATGAACTTAGAGATTGAAGATATTCGACCATGTAGAAAGATAAAAATAAATGAAATCGATATTTTAGGGTTTTCATTACATTAGGGTTTGGTATTTTAGATTTTGTTTTGAGTAGTTTCTAAAATTTTTACCACTTGATTTGATTTGTTCAAATTAGATTAGGGTTATTTATACTTGGTAGTATAAAATATTCTCGTGGGATCGACACTTGTTTTGCATTATACATAATTTGGACTAGGGTATATTTGTCCGAAATCGTAATATATCTAATTCGCGTAACATCGCCCTGCCTAATCGAAAGGATCAATCTTCCCGAAAGGCCTCAGTCACCCCGCCTAATCGAAGGGATCTATCTCCCTGAAGGGCCTCGGTCGCTCCGTCTAATTGAAGGGATCTATCTCCACGAAGGGTCTCAGTTGCCCCGCCTAATCGAAGGGATTTATCTCCCCGAAGGGTCTCAGTTGCCTCACCTAGTTGAAGGGATCTATCTTTTCGAAGGGTCTCAATCGCCCAGCCTAATTAAAGGGATCTATCTTCCCGAATGGGTTTAGTCACACCGCCTAATCGAAGGGATCTATCTCCTTGAAGGGCCTCAATCGCCCTACCTACTTGAAGGGATCTATCTCCCCAAAGGGTCTCAGTCGCCCCGCCTAATCAAAGGGATCTATCTCCCCGAAGGGTCTCAGTCGTCCCGCTTACTCGAATGGATCTATCTCCCCAAAAGGTCTTAGTCTCCCCATCTAATCGAAGGAATCTATCTTCCTGAAGGGTCTTAATTGCCCCGCCTAATAGAAGGGGTCTGTTTCCCTGAAACTACCCAACCTGGGAACTTATTTGAAATTGCAAAAGGGAATATCCCTTATCATCAGTACATGTTGAATGAAAATAAGTCTTTATTAAAAATTATTACGGGGCAGTGAGCATGGAGTTACAGGGGCTTTAGAAGAACAGACATCAACCAAACCTGTTTAAGCCCAGACATTGGTTGATCTAATGGGGATTACATCCCTACCTACCATATCTTGGCCGCCCGCTTTACTGATTGGGAGCAAAGCACCATCCAATCCCAGTTGACGAACCATCTCCTCCGCACACCAAAGCTTTTCTGTCAACTCACGCTATGCATCCCTAGCAGAAGCGGCACACTAAAGCAAAGCTCTTTTGGATTCAATTGCCCTCTTTTTCGCCAACCAGAGAGATTCCCTGCGCAATTGGGTCAATACCTCAGCAGTGTGTAGCCATGCCTCAAGAATCTTTTTCTGAATCTTTAGTTGCTTACAATGGCTTCAAAGACTCTTAATCTCCTCCCCGGTCATCAGGACTTCGAACGCCTCCGTCTCTGTACCCTTCTCTTTCCGGTCACCAACACCTAGTAAGGCCCTAACTTGAGCACTTAGTTGGTGAACCTTTTCCTCCAAATACCCAACAGTATGCTTCGTCCGTCGCTCTTGAAATTTTACAAGAGCCATCGTCTACGAAGAACAAATGTTACCTTATGATAAAGGCAAAGAGAATAGAATCAAGAAGATCATACCATTATACCAAAAGACTTAATAGCGTCGTCGGGTTGCTCCATGGACATCCTGTGTAATTCTATATCGCAACAATGAAAGTCGAGTGGATCACTTATTTTCTCTACCTCTGACAAATGTGCATAACTATACTGTTTGTCCCCAAAGCTGATGGCTATTGTTCCTCTCTCCTTTGACCCCTTGTCACCATGAAAGAAATGAATGAGAATAGAAGGAGGAATGACTGTTCTATCAGATACTTTACGCTTCCCCTTGTGGGAAGGCCACAAAGGAGTCACGCTTGATGGCCCGACAACTTTTGGGCAAACACTATTGCCTCTCTCGACGCTCTAGTTTTCGCATCAATCGGTGAATTTTTATTTGGTTCTTCAAAGAGCAAGGTCTCCTCACCCCTAGCTGGCGAAGCACGATCAATGCTGTCCAACCTTATCGGTTCAACCTCGAACACTATGGATGGAACCGAAGGGGCACATTCCCCTCTTTCCTCAATTGCCTCATGACCTTCCTCCAGTAGAGAATCAAGATGAACCAATTTCCTCCTCTTCAGTGAAGGAAGCATTGCTAATGATGGGATCTCAAATGACCCTCTAGTCTCTATTAAAGGATTCTTAAAGGGTACGTCCTTATCAATTGTAACCTCCCTTAACATAGAGTTGTCGATGAAGCCTAAGATGTTTGTCAACCTTATGTCCCTCCTGTCAATTAGGAGGGGCCTATTTATACTTCTCTTCTCCCTTATCGGTAGGCCCACCAATGAGAGCGTCTGATCATCTATCAAAGCATCAACCAAAATAACCCTTCGTGTGGAACAACAGTAACTACCAATTGAATGCATGAAGCGAAAATGGCGAGAAGGGTCTGAAGGCTATAGTCCGAGTGCAAGCATTCTCTCAGCACTAGGAAGCACTGGCTTAAGGTCCTTGTTCTAGAATTTGACAAAGAAATATTTACGTTTCCAGTCGCTGCTAGTGGGTTTTTTATAACGGAACCCCCCACTCAGACACTGGGTGAATTTGCAGCCTATACCAATCTTGGACTAAACTTTTCTTGTACATCTCACCAGAGAGAAAAGTGCCACTAGAATGTCGAAATTAAAATAGAAATGACAGAACCCTAATAAAGAAGCTATGGTGACAATGAGACGCCAGGAGCCGAGAGTCAACAAGGTCGGGAATATATTCCATCGCTATAATACTTTGGTAAATGGGCTAGTATGCGGCACCTTCAAACCAAATTTCACCATTTGTTTGAACATCGGGACACAACCCTCAGAGGCTTATTCGCCCTATCTTCGTCAGTAGCAGTGACTAGGACATAGTCATTGCCCACCAGCATGGTAGTTTGAACCTCTTGAAGTTTCGATACCGACATTATACTCCTGATATAATTAATACCTTGAGCAATGGAACTCTTCGTCATGTCTTTCGTAGAAACTTTTCAACAAATGGAGGCGATTTGAAAGAAAGAATAAGCATGTAATAATGAAAATGACAGACCTCATTTCATGCAAGCTTTTATAAGGATCGTTAGGAGGCGGCTCACGGAAGCCGAAGAGACACTCCTCACATTAAACAATCAACGTCTATTCCAAAAAGCCACTACTCATGGTACCTTTCACACAAAACGACACCATAAGTCGAGGGCAAATGATGGACCCCCTTTTAGAAGGCCTTACTATGTAAAGTAAGCCCCACTCAGTAGCAATATACTCAGATGAGAATGGGCCTCAGTCATCCCAATCACTCGAAGAGATTTATCTCCCCGAAGGGTCTCAGTCGTCCCGTTTAATCGAAAAGTCTCAGTTGCCCCACTTAACCAAAGGGACCTATCGTTTGATTTGATTTGTAAGAGGTTCGGTGGAACTAAACACCTTCAACCGATAGCTACCCAAGAAACCAAATGCATTTGTCTTACTCGATTGGCAACGCTTAACTAACTGAGTTCCCCACTTCAGCACGAAACGTATTTTACACATAAAGAAGGAAACATGGAAGATCTAATCCATAAGGGAGGGAAAGAATCTCCCCATATAATTTAGTTGTCTATATAGTTGCAATATCGAATCTTTTATGATCATGGATCCGAAATCTCCGAACAAATTCTTAAGGAAACTAGGGTTTGCAAAGCCCACGGCGGCACGAATCTAAGAAGAAACATTATATAAATCAATAGGGGTATCAAACTAAGTAAATCCTCTAACCCTACACAAGGCACACAAAGAACAGAGAGAGATCCGTCCTCCCTCAACTCTCAATCTGTTTATCTTTCTGAAAATCGCACTTTTTGAATTGAGTGTCGGAGTCTACTCCGCCAAAGCACTCTCTGGTGGTTTTTTGCAGGTTTCAAATCTCACAACCCGCCATCCGATTGAGTTCAGGAAGAATCGGAATTGTGAAGACAAAATCCACTTCCAACATAGAACAACGGTAAGGTTTGAACGGCCCATGAAGTGACTGAAGGGAATTGGTCATGAATGGGATGGTAGTGTAAATTAATCATTTATAATACTACTACAATTGAATTCAAATATTTTAATTGTCACAAACACAACTAGGAACCTATTGACGAAGTTCGATTTCACTGCATGTACCTTACTTTTACTATAATAATTTGTTTAATCGCACAAATGTCTTTAAAAGGGGAAAATGGTCAAATAGTTTCTTAATTTTTCAACTTTTTAAAATGTCTTTAAGTTTAGCAGATAATTTTTTTTCCCACAAAATTTGAGGTAGGATAGTATTTGCCAAACTAGAATAAATGAAATCTGGAGGAGAGTAAAGTGAGGAAAAATAATAAATAATAAATAATAAATAATATTAAGTTATATTTATTTTTTTAAAAAAATATTTTTTTCTCTCTATAAAATAGAAACAAGTAAAAATTATTACATATAAATTTACTTATGTTAAAATTTTTCATAATTTGACTTTAGAAATAAAAAATTTGATGAAGTAAATTTTACAAAAGTAATTTATTGATAGAACATAAATTAGTATAATAATTATGATTTATTTTGTTCGATTTTTAAATGAATATTATACTAATTATTATGTTTTATGATAATTGATATAATAAGAATGATATGGGAGACTTTTGAAGAAAAATGAAGGAAGAAACCTAATTTGGAAACATGAAAAACTTTGAAAATATTATTTTATTCTGAATATTTAGGAATATAAATTTTAAAAAATTCTAATTTTTATAATTTTCTATTTTAGTTAGGATATCTATTTGACAAGTTAACTAGAGTATTTATCATTAAAAAATTCTTTTTTTTTATTTTGTAATTACCTAGAATTTAAAAAAAATTTCTCTTAAAAAAATAGACTACTCATTTATATATATATATATATATATATATATATATATATATATATGAAACATTACACAATTAGAGAGAGGGGCCCCAAAGGGGCAGCCGCCCCTCCTCCAACAAGCAGCCCCATGTCCACTTTTATTTCCTTTTTATTAAGCATTATTTGTATTCTTTTACCTCCGGCGAGAATTGATTGCAGTATCATTTTTTATTAAATTTGTGAGTTTTCTCCCTCTATGTTTTCATTTTAATTTTATTTTCTACTTGAAGGGTATTGAAAACATGATAAATGAAGATTGTGAGATCTAAGTGAGATTATTGATTCAATATTTTGTGGGTATTTATTTAATTCTTGCACTTCATGGATCATATTTTTCTAAGATTTATTAAATATGTGATCAATATTTAATAGATCTAGAATAATTTACAACCAATTAAAAATGACAAGATTTGTTTGTTTTTAATAAAGTGGTGAATGACATTCATATCATGGAATTGAATAATTTAATTTAAATAAATCCAAATTAAAATTTATTAATTAAAATTGAGTATCTCTAGATGTTAACGCTATACTAAATCTAATGAGAGTCTTTTGGGTTATCTTTCGATTAAAAAATTAATTAATGGTGGTATCTTGATTACCGAAAAAGTAAGAAAAGATTGATTGTTTTGTGGTAGTTAACGGCTATAAGCATTTTATTTCCATGATATTGAGTAATTTTTGTATCGATGATCAATAAAATATATTAAAATGAAAATAATTCTTTTGACTAGAAATTGATTTTATATTAGTTTTTATTTTTTTATTTTTGAATTCTTTATTTTTGGTTAATTAGTTTAATTAATTTTTCGAATTTTTAAATTTTAATTTTTTTAAAAGAAATAAATCTATCATTCTCTATAGAGATAATCTTATTCAGTCTATATTAATATTTAATAAGATATGTATTTTTATTTTTAATTGTTTAATAACACACCGACAAATAAATTTTATTCTCCAAATTGATACTTGATGACATGATTCAAAGGCCCATCGGACAGTGCCCAAAGTTCACAAGGACCATAAGCTACGCTCTTGCTTCCATGGAAATTAAAATCTACACTCTTCCTTGATTGAACGAGCACGAGAAGCCGCGGAAATTAAAATCTACACTCTTTCTTCCGTGGAAGGAAGAGTATGCTCAAACATTTTCTGATTTGGGATCAATGTAGTGCGCTTTACTCTTCTTAGGTGGACAGGGACATTTTTAGAAAATGAATTGTTAGGGAAGGAAGAGTGCTTCTGGTTGCACCGAAATAGAAACAAAATAAAAGAATAGTTTTTATATAAAAATTAATTAATTTTAAAAAATATTTTAAAATGGAAAATATTAATTTCGAAAAGTTCGGGGGGCAAGGCGGTCCAGAGGATTGAGGGGAGACATCTGATCTGAGTGCGAGAAATTGGAAAGAGAGATCACATCATCACGTTTGAACCGTTAGTACCGAGGAGAGACGTCACTAAATATTATTTTCAAAAACACTTACCGCCATTTAATTTAACAGTGACGTAATAATATGTTATCACCGACTAGATCTATAATAACAAAAAGATATTATTATTAAAATAGAGTTAATAGTAACAATAATCGTTTTGATCGTTAAATTTTATTATAGTAAATATTTAAATTATATTAATTGGATAAAATTTAAATATCAATTAATTATAAATAAAATCAATTTATATTAACATAAATAAATAAATAAATAATATTAGAGTTATGGTTATTATCGAAGAGGTATCTTTTTAGTGACTTTGTGCTATGATGGGCTATAGCAATAGTTTGAAGTAATAACATATCAAACTTATGGCATGTTAGGAAAGAGGCAGAAGGGAGGAGAAATGCACGAATCTGAGCCCAAAGGAAAAAAAAAATTCTTAAAACAATATTTATATCAAACATATTCAAAAAATTATCATAATTGATCTAGTTTTGAAAACTCGACCAATACTATTCATAAATTGGTCTAATTTTTAAAACTCGATCAATACTATTTATAATGAACTTGGTCGAATTTTAAACACTCGATCAATTTATAAAAAATACATGAACAGTTTTAATCGAGTTTTAAAAACTCGACCAACCTATGAATAGTGTTGGTCGAGTTTTTAAAACTTGAATAAGTTAAGTTAGAAATCGAATTTTTTTTTTTCCGGAGATCTTTTTAATAATTTTTTTTATTTTGGAACAATTTGGTGTATTTCTTGGGAGGAGGGAGGGAGAGAGAGAGAGAGAGAGAGAGAGAGAGAGATCCACTATTTTGTCTGATGTGGGGTCTCTTGTCTGATATGCTGCACCTGGCTCACGTGTCCTAGATATTCAGGCTAGTTGAAGCTATTGGGCCCAAGCCCCTGTTCATATGGGTTGGGCGGCAAAAATGCCTGGGACTATTGGATTTTAATATTTAATTTTTTTACTCTAGGTTTCACTTTTTCACTTTTCATGAATTAACAAAAGATTTGATCCTTGCTGTTGGTTATGTATGCATACTTGGCATTTTTAAATTTGAATTAGGGATTAGTGGGATAATTATCACTAAATCATAATCGCCCTAATTAATAACTTCCCTTCTCTCTCTAATGGTACACTTCACTTGAACATAAATTAATGAAAATACAATGCAATTAGAGAATTGCCAATGATGAAAAGAGAGAAATACAAAATTCTCTAAAGTGAGAATTATTCAAGGGTTTCTAGAAAATTTCGTGTAAGAATTTTTTCTCTCGTCACTTATGTCATCAGGCTTAGAATTGAGACATCTTGATGTTATGGCGGTGGTTTGATTGATTTCATAATCACCATCCCAATCATGAAATTATTTGAGAGTTCGCAATTCGATTAAATATTTTGAAGGCCCTATGCATAGAGGTACACATCTGAAATTTGATTTTTTTTAAATTTTTCTAAAAATCATTCATTGCTTCCATCATTTGTTTGAATGAATTAAATAAAACTAACATTTACAATTAAATATGGAGAGGTAATTGGGGGTGCTTTCAGGCCATCCAATTTAATTAAAGTCGAAAAAGAAATAGTGAATCCTCCCCCTTTTTTCCCTTCTTTGAAAAGGCTCACCACATGAACAGGTCCCGTCCAATGATGGTATTGAGTTCACCATTCAGTACACTCATACGCAAATAGACATATGTCACCCTGTCCAAGTAATAGGAGCCATCTCCCCGAACAGGCCTTAGTTACTCCAATCATTCGAAAGAATCGAACTCCATGGTGTCCTATTCTCTGATCGCCCAACTCCCGACGACGCTTATACAGTTCAATTCACAGAAGCATTCGGTATGCTTTCCTCTCCTAACCAATGGCTACTAAAGGAACCGAATGTTCTTACTTCTTCCAGTCAGTAACGCCCAACTAACTTGATTGAGTTTTCTGATTTAACACGAAACGAATTTTTCACTTCAGGAAGGAAACCTAGAAGATCTAATCGATAAGGGAAAGAATCTCTCTATATAATTTGATTTCGTAAGTAAACAATAATATCAAATCTTTGGTATTCATAGATCCGGCATGAGCCTCAGAGGAGCATTATATAAGAACATTTGAGCACTAGCCCAGGTAAATCCTCTAGTTCTTCACAGGTCACACAAAAATCACAGGGAGATCCGTCATCTCTCTGCTCTCAGTCTATTTATCATTTCAAAAACTGCTCTTTCTGACTTGATCGTCAGAGTCTCTTCTGTTAGAGCACCCTCTGGCGGTGTTTTGTAGGTTCCAAACCCGTTTTCAGCCGCCTGACCGAATCTAGAAGAGTTGGATTTGTGGAGACGAAATCGGCCTTCAACACTTACTATAAATATGAATCTATTAAAAGCTATTCTCACACACTTGCTTCCCAAGCTTCTTGTTGTTGTTGTGAATTCTAGGAATGTTGCTGCTATTTTTCTTTGTAGACATGGGGAAGAAGAAAAAGAAGATGATGGTAAGGCTCTCTTTTTCCTATTTAATTTTTCATTATTTGTTATAATTACTAATTATGATAATTGGATATTATATTTCATGGTGAATTGAAACCCTCCTCCACAAGGCTCTCGAGTGCACTTCATTTTTGTTTCTTATTCTTGGAAAATGACATCTGAAAAAAAAATCTCTTACTTTCATTTCTCCCAACCTTTCTATGATTTTATGCTTGTCAACTTTTAAGTCCAATCGTCAAAAGAAATAAAAATAACAATACTTTTCCTAGAAATGGCAAATCAAATCCTACATTAGAAATAATTTTTCTTTCAATCTAAATGAAAATTGGGATTGGGCCCAATAGTGACTTTTATACTTTCTTTTAACTAAAGAAGTTACACCACGAGTGTGGGAGAGAAGCTTAGCAAAAACAAAACCAAATACAAAGCCATTTTCTATTCTCGTCTCTTTTCTGATGAGTTTTAATCAAATCGTCAATTTAGGGTTTCTCTATGTTGGATCATACTAACTCTTGGTCTCAAGGTTCTTGATGGACCCCCCATTTTCTCTAGTTGTAATGCACTCAAACAAGGATGGGCTTGAGTCGCCCCAATATACTGAAGAGATCTATTTCCATAAATAGACCTTAGTTGCCCCGATCACTCGAAGGATTTGTCTCTCCAAAGGGCTTTAGTCGCCCTAAAGGGCTCTATATTCGAATCGATTTACAAGGGGTTTGGTGGAACCGAACACCCTCAACGATAGCCATCGAAAAGACCGAACGTATTTATCTCTCCAATCGCTAACAACCAATCGGTAACCTACTGAGTTCCCCACTCCAGCACGGAACATATTTTCCCTATACGGAAGGAAACCAAACAAATCTAATCGATAAGGGAAAGAATCTCTCCATATAATTCAGTTGCCTAATTAATCACAACAGGAAATCTTTCATGGTCATAGATCTAGAATCCTCGGACGAATTCTTAATTAAGGTTTCACAAAGCCCGCAACGGCAGCGGTTGTGGCAATGATCTTAGAGAAAGCACTATATAGCCTCAATGGGGCCATCACTCTAGGTAAGTTCTCTAACCCTACACTGGGCACACAGAATATAGAGGGAGATCCGTCCTCCCTCCTCTCTCAATCTGTTTATCTTTTAATTTCGAAAAAGTGATCGTTTTGACTTGACCATCGGAGCCTCCCCCATCAGAATACCCTCTGGTAGTCTTTTGTAGGTCTCAAATCTCACAAGCAGTTGCCCGATCGAGTACGGAAGGAGCTGGATTTGTGGAGATGAAACCCACCTCCAATAGATTGGCGCTGTCCGGGGAAAATTGGCTAGGCTAATCCCTAACCTTTCTCATCAACTTCCTATCAACAAATACCGCATGGCTATAGCAAAGCGGAAACACCCAGTCATTGGGTTCGATGACAATGATCTAGCCAGGATTGATCCCAGTCGCAACGATCCTATAATGGTTACCATTTGAATAAAATCCCATGTGATAAAATAGTCCTGATTGATCAAGGCGCAGATTGTGACATTCTTACTTAGGATGCCCTTTATTGAATAGGCTTCAACTCTTCACACTTGCAACCTTTGATCGGATCTCTTAAGGAACTAACTGACGAGTACATTTATCTGGAGGGAACTCTCCCCCATACAATAACTGTAGAGGTGTCTCCTAATTGTGTAACTATAAAAATCATCTTTCATGTGGTAAAACTGTACTCCCTATAAAATGCCATTCTCAGTAGCTCGAGTCTAGATAAACTAGAAGCACTACCCAGCACTCGACATATGAAGGTGAAGTTCAGAATGCTTGAGGGGGTTGTAACTATTTGTAGTGATCTAAATCCCTACATTCCCTTTATCGATTATGATAGCCAAGCGAATTTTCCTTTTGATACCCTAGATCTTAGGGGTGACATCGAACCAATGAGTAAACAAGAGTTGGGGGAAGAGGTAATCGAGCTCCCTTTGGCCAATGATCCCAGCCAGAATGTACGGATCGAGACCGCTCTACCCATTCCTCTCCAGGATGCTATCATTAACTGCCTACAACAGCACTCCAAGATCTTCGCTTGGTCCCCTGAGGACATTCCTAGTATCGTTCCTTCCATCCTTTCCCACAAACTAGCGACAGATTCAACTTATAAGCTGGTCAAACAAAGGAAAAGGTTGTTCGCCCTCGAGCGTCAATGAGCCATTCAAGAGAAGGTTCAAAAGTTGCTAACCGCTGGTTTTATTCGTGAAATCAAATACCCCGAATGGTTGGCCAATATAGTTTTGGTGAAAAACCTTAACGGTAAATGGAGGATGTGTGTAGACTTCACAGACCTCAACAAAGCATGCCCAAAAGATAGATACCCTCTCCTGAATATCGATAAATTGGTGGACAACTCCTTGGGCCACCAACTCCTAAGTTTCATGGATGCCTACTCAAGGTACAATCAATACGAATGACTCCTGAAGATGAAGAAAAGACAATTTTATCACCGAATTCTGTACGTACTGCTATCAGGTCATGCCCTTCAGACTTAAGAATGTGGAGGCGACTTTCTAGCGATTGATTAATAAAGTCTTCAAAGACCAACTCGGCCGAAACGTAGAGGCATACGTGGATGACATACTTGTCAAGAGCGCTAAATCCGAAGACCATGTCGCTGATCTAAAAGAGACCTTTCGAATGCTTGAACACTACAACATGCGGCTAAACCATGCAAAGTGCGCATTTAGCATCTCCTCAAGAAAAGTTTTGGGTTTCATGATTACCAACCGTGGCATTAAAGTGAATCTCGAGAAGATACAAGCCATCCTGGACATGTTGCCTCCTCGAACACTAAAAGAGGTGCAACACTTCACAGGTCGGATAGCGGCGTGATCGGAGAGAAATACAAACCCATCTTCGACACCCTAAAGAGATCTCAATGGTTCACATGGACATGCGAGTGCCAAACAACCTTCGAATAGCTCAAGGATTATCTCATGGCCCCTTTGCTGCTTTCCCGACCAATTCTCGGTGAAAAACTCTATCTTTACCTTTCTATTTCTAACCAAGCCCTTTGCTCTATCCTAGTAAGGTAGGACTCGATTTCTCAGAAGCAAATTTACTATATCAGTCGGATACTTAAAGAAGCAGAAGTCAATTATCGACCGGTCAAAAAAATAACCTATGTGCTAGTCATTTTAGCCCGACGACTCCGACCATACTTCTAAGCTCACACTATCGTTGTGCTCACTGACCAACCATTAAAAGAAATCCTCCAAAAAAGGAATACATCTGGTCGACTAGTCAAATAGAGTGTAGAACTAGAAGAAATCAACATCCAGTATTTACTCTCTCTAGCAATCAAGGGCCAAGCTTTGCCCAACTTCATCTTTGAGTGCATCTTCCCGATTACACCCGAATTCACTGATGGCCTCACAAAATGGTCACTATCAAATTGGACCCTACATGTTGATGGGTTCTCTAACTCCTCAGGCAACGGCGTAGGGCTCATATTAGTGGGCCTAGACAACTTCAAAGCTGAATATGCTTTTCGTTTTGATTTTATTGACAAGACTTCGAATTGCGGCTAAAATGGGCGCCTGAAGGGTTTAGATATTCATCGATAGCCAACTGATGGTCAAACAAATCGAAAGAGTCTATGAGACAAATACCTGATCATGGCCAAGTACCTAACTAAATTGCATGAAATGATGGCTAGCCTAGACAAGGTAGACATCTAACAAATCCTACGCTCAGAAAATATAAGAGCCGACACACTCTCCAAACTAGCTAACTCGGATTCGGTCACCTCCAGTCAAATAGTTTATATCGAAAGCCTTCCACATCACAGTATTGATAAACTTAAAAGGGTCCTATCGGTAGATCAACCCCCTAGTTGGAAGGACCCAATTGAAGCATACTTAAGAGACAACTGATTGCCTCATTTACCACTAAAAGTGATCAATCTAAAACGAGAGGCCACCCACTATGTCATCATAGACGGGGTACTATATCAAAAATCTTTCACTCACCCTTACCTAAGATGCCTGACCCCAAAGGAGGAGAGCTATGTCTTATGGGAAATCCATGAAGAAATATGCGGGAACCACCTCGGGGCTTAGAATCTGGTCCACAAGGCTTTACAATAGGGATACTACTGGCCTACTATGAAGAATGATTTTAGTGACTACATCAAAAAATGCGACAAAATGTCAACGATTTTCTTCGGTTCCTAAAACACCCTTTACTGAATTCAGCACCCTCGCAGGACCATGGCCATTCACTCAGTGGGGAATGGATATCTTAGGACCATTCCCACCAGCTACAAGATAGAGGAAATTCCTTATAGTGGTTATCGATTATTTCACCAAATAGGTAGAAGCGGAGCCCCTAGCCCAAATAACCACAGCTAAGGTGCGGTCATTCGTGTAGACTCATAGTCACCTGGTTCAGCATACCTCATATCCTCATCACTGACAATGGAAAGTAATTCGACAACTCCGACTTTTGAGAGTTTTGTACTAAACTAGAAATCAACCATCGGTTCTCGTCGATTGCCCATCTACAAACCAATGGGCTTGTAGAAATCACCAACAGGACCGTCCTTTAAGAGCTAAAAACCATGCTAGATGAAGCCAAAAGATGATGGGTAGATGAGCTCTAATATATATTCTGGTCATACCAAACCACACCCCGAAAAGCAATTGGAGAAACTCCTTTTAACTTAACGTATGGGAGCCAGGCCATCATATCAGTAGAAATTGGAATCCATTTGCTTCGAGTAGCTCACTATGACTTTGAAAGGAATGAGTCGACCTTGCGTGAACGCTTAGATTTACTCCCTGAACTATGGTAATTTGCTTTTGTCCGAATGGCCGTGTACCAACAGCATGGCACGGTACTATAATCGATGAGTCGAAGTTCAAACATTCAAGCCAGACGACCTGGTACTAAGGAAGTTGGAAGCGATCGGTCAACCCCAATCTGGATCCCAATTGGGAAGGTCCCTATTAGATACGTTCTACAATTCACCCAGGGGCTTATCGCCACAACAATCTATACGGATCGGCCAAACCCAGAACCTAGAATGCAAAGAACTTCTGAACTTACTATCGGTAAATCACATCCCAAAGGAATCCCTTTACAAGTAAGTCCAATGTAATTTTCTTTCTCGATAGCTCCATCATTCAAATTCCTAACATTTTCATCCTAACTTATCAAAGGGATCTATCTTCTCAAAGGGTTTTAGTCGTCCTATACAATCAAAGGGATCTATCTCCCCGAAGGGCCCTAGTCGCCTCATACAATCGAAAAGATCTATCTCCTCGAAGGACCTTAGTCACCCCATACAACCGAAAGGATCTATCTCTCCAAAGTGTCTTAGTTGCCCCATACGATCGAATGAATCTATCTCCCTGAAGGGTCTTAGTCGCCCTATACAATCGAAGGGATCTATCTCCCCGAAAGACCCTAGTCACCTCAAACAACCGAAGGGATCTATCTCTCTGAAGGGATTTAGTCGTCCCGTACATTCGAAGGGATTTATCTCCTCGAAAGGCCCTAGTCACCTTATCCAACCGAAGGGATCTATCTCCTCAGAGGGCCCTAGTTACCCCATACAACCGAATGGATCTATTCCCTCGAAGGGCCCTAGTCACCCCGTATAATCGAAGGGATTTATCTCCCCAAAGGACCCTAGTCGCCCCATCCAACCGAAGGGATTTATCTTTCTAAAGGGCCCTAGCCACCCCGTCCAATCAAAGGGATCTATTTTCATGAATGGACCTTGGCCGTCCTATCCTATCGAAGAAGCTCAACCGTCCGAGTGATTCCTAGTCACCCCAACTTGGCAACGAGCCTAACCTACCAAACGTAATAGTTTAAACAATACTCAAGCATTTTTCACACATATGATTTCATCAAATACAAAAACGATTGAGTAAGTAAAATACATGTCTTTTATTACAATAGATTGATAATAAATTACATGGGCAGTTACATCTTGATAGTCCCTCAGTCGAACCGAAGAAATGATATTATGTCCCCATTGTTTAACAAAGTTGAAGAGTTCAAATACAGTAACAGAAGAATAACGAAAAACAAATAGGAACACCCAGCATCGGAGGCTATAGAAGCTGCAAGAAGAACTCACGATGATTTGCACCCCAGTGACGTGCTTGCAAAAAGGGGGGACAAGCAGATCAGAAAGGAATCTAGGCACTACCTCAAGATATCATATTTTCTGCCATCACCTGGTCTTTGTATACAACCGACTTTCTACACCGCTTGACTCAAAAGGGGACTCTTTTCTTAAATTCAAGCCAAGGGCCCCCAACGGAAACACTGGAAAAACCCGTCGTGACATTTGAACATTGAACGCCATGACGAGACCCCATATGAGTAGTCTCCATTCTTAACGAGATCTCATGCCAACAGAAGCGACTCAAGCTACAAAGCTTGCAAAGGCTGAAACATCTTTTTGAAAACTTCTCATAAGTAACAACCTTTGGGAAACAATAACCTTCAAACATGGAAGAGTTTACTGAAATAAAATGAGGTCTTGTGGCTCTTACTTATTGGCAGAAGGAGATCTTTATGAAATCTTGGGACAGTTGAAATGCCGCTCCGATAAGTGTGTGAATTAAAGAGGCACATGCCACTCAGTCTTCCCTGACTGCATTAATTGAACCCAAGAGAAGATAAAACGTCCCATGTGTAGCAGTGGAGTTAAAGAAGATATTCATATCCCACCTACTCCGATTCCATGTCGGTTACAGATGATTTGGATGACTTCAGGAGACACACATCACCATTACACTCGCATAGTTTGATTTCTTGAGAAGTAGACTACACTTATAACTCCTCTTCTGCGAATAGACGCCATGAGTCGAGGGCAAATGATGGACCCCCCATTTTCTCTAGTTGTAATGCACTCAAACAATGATGGACCTGAGTCGCCTTAGTCTACTCAAGAGATCCATTTCTATAAATGGGTCTTGGTTGCCCCAATCACTCGAAGGGATTTGTCTCCTCGAAGGGCTCTATTATTCGAATCGATTCACAAGGGGTTCCGTGGAATCGAACACCTTCAACCGATAGCCATCAAATAGATCGAATGCATTCGTCCCTTCGATCACTAACATTCAATCGGTAACCCACTGAGTTCCCCACTCCAGCATGAAACATATTTTCCTTATACGGAAGGAAACCAAACAGATCTAATTGATAAGAAAAAAAATTTTCCTATATAATTCAGTTACCTAATTAATCGTAATAGGAAATCTTTCATGGTCATAAATCCGAAATCTCTAGACTAATTCTTAAGGAAACTAGGATTTCACAAAACCTGCAGCAGCAGCGGCACAGATCTCAGGGAAAGCACTATATAGCCTCAATGGAGGCATCACTCCAAGTAAGTTCTCTAACCCTACACTAGGCACACAGAATACAGAGGGAGATCCATCCTCCCTCCTCTCTCAGTCTGTTTATTCTTTCCTTTCAAAAAATTACTCTTTCTAATTTGAGTGTTAGAATCTCCCCGTTGGATTACCCTCCGGCGGCCTTTTGCGAGTCTCAAGTCTCACAAGCAGCTACCTGAGTGAGTCCAGAATGAGTCGAATTTGTGGAGACGAAATCCACCTCTAACAGTTCCTAAAACAAAATTCTTCATTTTGATAGTGGAGATTATATTTGGAACTCTGTAAATTCAGTTTTGAACTCAGTACTTTGTAATGGTTTTGGAGAGATTTTTGTAAGATTATTTCGAGATAGTGGAGTTTTTCCCTGGACCTGAAGTCCCATGGGTTTTACGCTCACATTGACGAGGTTTTCCAGGTAAAATATTTTACTGTTCATGTGTTTAGGTTTTGTTGGTTTGATTACTTTATTTTTGTATTCACGTTGCTGCTATTTAGCTTGTGTTGGGATTTTGCATACTCCTCACAGATTCAAAAAGCTAGCAAGATGGTTTGGTGTGCTTATTTTGTTGTGATTTTTTATTTGGTGTTGACTAAGTTACTTGTATTGTTGCGGTGCACCAATCGTTCTTCCTATCATTTTACATATAACAACTAAATCAGACAATAATAATATAAGCTTCAAGCTTTTCTCCTTTCTTTTGTAAAATAGTTTGCTAACATCAAATCTAAAATCTAATGCCCTCCTTTTCAAGGGTTTAGTTCTTACTTAAAAGAACTACAATCAAGCAATTCAAATTTCGACCGTTGCAATTAACAACTATGTTTTTGACATTGCTGGACAAGTGCTTCTTAAGCAGCTTTAGAATCTATCTTCAGTTTTGTAGCAACACTCTTCATTCATGTAGCTGCTTGTGACCACCGCAACCTATTTAATTTAAAAATTTTGTTGTTGTTTACTAGCAATTCCCTACAAAGCATTCCGCCTCCGGGCATTTTATAGTGCTGTTTTAAATTCAAGGTGCTGATCCACCAGAACGACTATGTAAGTTATGGGTGATGGGTTGGGACGCCCATCTGGGTTTGACCCTAACCCAATTCTTCTCTAATAATTTGAAATTCAAATAAATAAGGGAGGGAGTGGTTTTCATGGAAAACCAACTCCAACTCCCATGATAACCACCCATGTATTTGAATTCCAAAATAGGTACTCTTTGAAAAAGAGTTGTGGGGCACTTCCTGTTCAATGCAACAACAAAAACGGGAATGCACATTTGAGAAGAGAGGGAGAAAATACACAAAAACCAAAGGTAGTATTCTTAGACAAAAGCAATATAGATCTACACCATATACATTTTCAAAAAAGGACTCTTGGATTATGAACAAAAGGAGATTGATCCATTCGTGACATTCTTCGAACCAGAATATCAAAAGGGTTAGTGATTCGACCCTAGATCTTGGAACATTAAATATTTATTTTGCTGTATTTGCATCAAGGAATACTTTCATTGGTATCAGAGCAAGATTTAGGGTGTTTCCTAATTTCTTATGATGTAAATTCGAATTCCATTTTTTTCTTAAAAATTGAAAATGGTAACTTTGAATATAGACCACGAAATACTTTGAAATTTGAAAGGTAGAGTACCCATGATGTTAGGAATTGATTTGCAAAATTTCATGCATAGCCGCTATGTATTTTTGGAGATTCATGAAACCCTAGTTGAGACTTATAAAGGAAAAATCTCATTATATAATACATTTCATGAAAAGAAAAATACATGGTTCAATTCCTTATTAAAAATTCTTTCCAACCATATAAATATAAAAAAAAAAATGGTTTAGAAATTAGGGAGAAATCAGATCTGAAAAATTCTGGTCGTGTACTGTATTTTTCTGGACTAGGAAGATGATGAACAGTGCAGAAAAATTAATTCCACTCTCGGGTAGCGCGCTGTGAAGCCCAAACGCTAAGATCCAGACCTCGGATCGGAAAACCGAGGGCACCATTAGATTCAGAGACCCCAAAAATGGGGGGTAGGCAAAATTAGGCGGTCAGTATCGGTGGGGAAGGTGGCGCGTGGGCTACAAGTGCCCCCTGGCACGTGGGAAGGTCACCAATGTGCCCACCACTTTGGGTGGCGCGTGAGGGCGCGTGAGGGGCCCTCTCCGGCTGGTTTTTCTTCCAAAAATTTTTTAGTTTTATTTATGATTTTTCTGTAATTTTAAATTAATTTTTCCAAACTGAAAATTATTTTCTATTTATTTTAATATTATAAAATATTTGAAAATTACAGAAAAATCATTAAACTACTGAGAAAAATTTCTAAAAAAATTCTCACATGTTTGGAAAAATATTTTCTAGCCTCTGCCTACCTGAATTAAATTTTATAACACCTATTTGATTTTGTACTTGTTGATTTATATTTAGAAATTTTTTTTTCAAAATAAATCATTTGATCATTGAGTATAAATAATTATAAATGGTGTTTTAAAATTTTTTGATTGGCTTCATGCCCAATCTAATGTTTCCCCATTTTAGGGATATGGTGAGAATCAGACGTACCCTTGCACCTCTTCGGGGGAGATGCAGAGACGAGAGGACCCCGGAACGTTTGGCAAAGCTGTATATGATGTTACATTATAAGATGAAAGTAACGCACACTTTGCCACAACATCTATGGGTTATGAGTCGAAAACGTTATGAGTTTCGGCGTTTGGGTCACTGGTTCGAAGGCGACGAAGCCGAGATTAAGATTATAAGGAATTCCCTCCCTGATCATTTGGTTGGAATGGCTGACAAAATAATAGAGGATAATAAGTGGCATACGCCAAGGATTTCAGTCTAAAACTACTTAGGATGTGGAGAGCTAGGGAGATAGAGATTAAAATGAAAAGGACGTTGTCTCTAAAGATTAATGGCTCTGCACCCCAAGCTGTTAGGAGATTCACTCCAAGAGATAGACTTTCAGTTAGGATGATCAATATGGTTACTCACATGTATATGGAAGATAAGAAAGAAAAAGAAAAAGAAATTTGATTGTATATATATTTTTTTCTCTTCTTTGATGCATAGTTATGTACTGTGATGAGAACAATGCCATGAACATGTGATGTAATGTTTCTCTCTTTAAATATATATCAAGAATGTGCATATTTGTATATTTATGCTAGCATGTGAAGAGATATGTTCAAAATTCGCATGATTTTAGTGAGAGTTTTTAGGTTGGTAGAATTTAAGTAATTCTCACCTAAGACTTAAAAGTTTTTTATTACTTCGAAATCAAATTTATGATAATCAAACATTTGGATGATGGATGATGATTGGGAACTTAGTGATCTTTCGAGTCTACACCTTATGTTTGTTTATGATAAATTTATTGAATTTTTTAAGTACAAAATTATGTGATTAATGAGCATGAATACTTACAATTACCTCTCTCTGAAAACCCAGACCATGGCATCGAAATCAATTATAGTAGACTTAAATAAAGGTGATAAGTTTAATGGTGACAATTATGACATTTGGCGCCATAAGATATGGTATGTGCTGGAAGAGCAAGATGCCTTAGAGGGTATCAACCATATCATGCAAGACCCTGGAAATGGAAACACTGCTCAACAGAGAAGAGATCAAGAAGCTTACCAGGCATGGAAGAAGAAAAATTTCACTACACGTGGCATCTTGGTTAGTTCTGTCGTTGATGATCTCATACATAAATGTGAGCAATTTCCTACTGCTCATGACATATGGGTGTTCCTCAGAGAGAAGTATGGAGGTATCAGTGTGACCCGTCTGAGGCAGTTGACTATTAAGTTTGACACGTACAAAAAGAAAGCTGATGACAGCATCAAACAACATTTGAGAACTATGTCAAACATGATAAGGGAATTGAAATCGGCTGGTCACATTCTCTCTGAAGAACAGCAAGTTCAGGCTTTGATCCGATCCCTTCCAGATCAGTGGGAGCATCTGAAAGTGAATCTGACTCACAATGATAGCATCAAGACTTTCTTTGATGCTGCTCGCCACGTAGAACTCGAGGATGAGCGGCTTGGTGCTGCAAGATCGATTTCTAATACCTTTGTAGCTGAGTGTAGTTCCCAGAAAACTTCAGGCTTTAAGCGAAAGAGGAACAAAAATAAAGGTAAGAAAGAGAAAGATAATGATAGAGGGTCTAAGAAGAATAACTCCAACTGCAAGAACAAGCGGTTTTGGAAGATAAAGGACAAGAGTAAGATGAAGTGCTACAATTGCAAAGCTTTTGGTCATTTCGCTCGAGAATGCCCCGAGCCGAGAAAGGTAGCACCTCATGATACTTCTGTGTCTATTGTAAATATCTCTAGTACTGTTTTACTTTTTAAATCTTATCCCGTGTTAATTATAGACTCAGGAGCAACAGACCATGTGACAAAGGACCGGGAAGCGTACATGGATTTTCGTTGAATTCCTTGTGGTACAAGATGGATATACATGGGGAATAATACGAGAGTCGAGGTTAGAGGGATTGACACTTGTAAGCTTGAGCTACGAAGTGGCTGAACCCTAATCCTGCAAATGTTCTTTTTGCACCGGAGATTCGACGGAACTTAGTGTTTGTTATTGTTCTTCTTAGGCTAGGATATGACTTGAACTTTTCTAGAAATAGGGTTTGTATCAATTACAATGGTGTGTACTATGGATCTGGATATCTCTTTGATGACTTTTTAATCTTGGATTGTGACAAATGAATGTTTAACTGCTATGTAGATCGTTATGCGTCGTTAAATGTTTGTTCTTCTAGTGATGCTAATGTGAATGAAAAAGAATGGCATGCTAGAGTTGGTTACATAGGGCAAGACAAGATGAATCAACTTGTGAGAGCAGGACTATTGGGTTCACTTACCAAATTCGATTTACCAACTTGTGAACATTGTCTTGCCAGGAAGATGACTCGAAAACCATTTGAAAAAGCTGTGAGGGCTGTACTTCCATTGCAATTGGTTCATTTTGACATTTGTGGTCCAATGAATGTGAAGGCTAGGTATGGAGCGTCATATTTCATTATTTTTATTGATGATTTCACACGTTTTGGTTATGTCTATTTGATTGCTCACAAGTCTTAAGCACTTGAGTGCTTTCGATGTTATATGAATGAAGTGGAGAATCAAATGGATAGAACGATTAAAGCCTTAAGGACAGATCGAGGGCGTGAATATCTATCAGATCAGTTCAAGAATCTATGTAATGAAAAGGGAATAATTAGACAATTGACTATTCCCCACACACCTCAACAGAATGGTGTTGCTGAGAGGAGGAATAAGACGTTGCTGGATATGACGAGATCTATGATGGCACAGGCTAACTTGTCAATTTTCTTTTGGGGAGATGCATTGTTAACTACGACTTATATCTCAAATAGAGTGCCTTTAAAAATAGTACCCACAACACCGTATGAACTTTGGATTGGTAGGAAACCAAGTCTGACTGGTCTTAGACCTTAGGGATCGGTAGCATATGTTCATGACCCTTCTAGTAAATTTGGAAAGCTTGGTCCCCAGGGGAAGAAATGTATCTTTATTAGATATTCTGATCAGTTAAAAGGTTATGTGTTCATCGGTGATTGGGAAGATGGTACTGTAACTGAAATTGAATCACGAAATGTAACTTTTTTGGAGAATGATTTTCCTAGTAGAGGAGATATAACACAAGGGGAACCTTTGTTTGAATTAAATAATTCAGACAATGGAGCTATAGCTGATGGATCATTGGAACTGCAACAAATTGAATCCCAAGATGATCCCAGTGGGAGGGACTCAAGTTCCAATGATCTACCCGAATCATCGGTTCGGAAAAGTACTAGGAAAGGTATGCTGAAACGTTATTACGAGATTGAAGGGCATGCCTTTATCATTTCTCCACAAGATGTAGATGAGCCTAAAAATCTGTATGAGGCTCTATCTTGTCCTGCAAAAGAAGAGTGGATGAATGCAATGGAGGAAGAAATGGATTCGATGAAATCAAACCATGTTTGGGAACTGGTTGATCTTCCTCGTGGTCGCAAAGCTATTGGGAACAAGGGGGTTCTCAAGATTAAACGAATGGCTAATAAATCAATTGAGAGGTATAAAGCTCGATTGGTGGCAAAAGGTTATACCCAAAAGGAGGGTATTGATTATGAGGAAACCTTTTCCCTGGTAGTGAGATTTGCCTTTATTCCCTTGTTGCTGGCTATAATAGCCAATTTGGATTTAGAATTACATCAAATGGACATGAAGACTGCTTTCCTCAATGGGGAACTTGAGGAAGAAATCTATATGAAACAACCTGTAGGTTTCGTAGTCGAAGGCCAAGAAAACAAAGCTTGTAAATTGAAGAGATCAATTTATGGCCTCAAACAGTCTTTGAGGCAATGGTAGTTGAGATTTCACAGAGCTATAATCTCTAACGATTTCATAATGATAGATGAAGACCATTGTGTTTACGTGAAAACGTCCAATAACAAATTTGTAATTCTGTCTCTATATGTTGATAACATATTATTAGCCGGAAATAATATGGAGTATGTCCTAAGCATCAAAGATTGGTTGTCATCTAATTTTGAGATAAAGGACATGGGTAAAGCAGATTACATACTGGGTGTTAAGATCTATAGAGATCGTTCTAAGAGATTATTAGCAATGTCTCAAGAATCTTATATTAAAAAGATTCTAGAATGATTTAGAATGGATAATTGCAAACCCATTGATACTCCTGTGGCAAAAGGTGAAAGTTTAAGCCTAGAAATGTGCTCTAAATCACCCAAAGAGAAAGAATAGATGTCAAAAGTACCTTATTCCAGTACTGTTGGGAGTCTGATATACGCTATGATGTGTACACGGCCTGACATCTGCTATGCCATGGGTTTGGTGAGCAGGTATCAATCCAATCCAGGAAAAGGTCACTGGACAGCTGTAAAGAGGATTTTAAGATGCCTGAAAGGAACTGTGAATTATTCCCTTTGTTATCAAGGAAATGACTTGTTATTGAGCGGATACATAGATGCTGATTGGGGTGGTGACTTAGATGAATGTAAGTCCACCTTAGGTTATGTTTTCTTGCTAAATAATGGCGCCATCTCTTGGAGAAGCAAGAAACAAACATGTGTATCACTGTTTACGATGGAAGCAAAGTTTGTAGCTTGTGCTTCTGCAGTTCAGGAGTGTATTTGGTTAAAACGGTTTTTACAACATTTGGGGATCGTAACCGACACAGTGAGAGTTGTGACAATTTATTGTGATAGTCAATCAGCTATCGCTTACACGAAAGATCCCAAATATCATGGGAGAACAAAACATATTGATACGAAATTCAACTTTATTCGAGACATTGTTGAAAAAAGAGAGGTGATATTGAAGTATTTATCTACGCATTTAATGGTGCCTGATCCATTCACGAAACCGATACCTAGAGATGTATTTCTGAAATATGTAAAATCTCTAGGATTACGTAGAGTATAATTGTATTTCTGTATGCAATGAACGTGATGTAATGCTCATTATTATATGACATTTGAATTTGTTTGCATTTGCGAGTTCTTATATCTTGAGTTAAAAGTATGTCGGACAAGTTTGGAAGATTGGCTCTCACACACGAGCAATCGCCTCTAATATCAGTGTAATATGTAGAGATGAGGCAATATCAATTTTGGATAATTAACATAAATTAGCTGCCTTAGTACAAAACTAAGATGAGATTATCCTTTATATTATTTTCTTGATAATCGAAATGAATTTCCCACAATCCATTACACTTGTCTAGAAGACAGGTGTGGTTCTCTCTTGAAAGAGTAATTTTTTAGAGGATTTATAAGAAGAGAGAATCAAGTCAATATCGTAATACACTTGGACTAAGACCTGTACGATGTATTAACTTTGAAATAAGACATACGCTTCTATTTGAATAGAAAAGGCATCGTAGCACGTTTTTTCATACCACGTGTGTATTTGTGACCTAATGGGTAATGAGTTTGTTGAAATCCCTCTATACTTCATTGTGTGAGACCCAGAGGTTTGCGATTAACCTCATTAAATATCCTTATGACTTTTACCTGTTTCTTGAGACTTTATTTTAGAGATGCTACTTTAGCATGTCACCAAGAAACCATGATTGATTCGGTTTTGTGGTTCATGTCTAGGAAAGTAGCTAAGGTGAGGTGGAAAGATAGTAGTGTAAAAGGAAGACTATCTTAAAGCTGACACGTCATTTTGTATTCACAGACTGGCCAGTTATGTTTTTAACTTGATGCTTCTAAAACATAATTGTGAATGCATAGTTGAGATGAGTCAAGTATGCTCTTGTTAATATAGAGGGATGAGAGGTACGTTGACTCAAGGTGTAGCAAAAGAGTTCTGGGGTATAGCGAGATTTGATGTCCTCATTGTATTAGATTTTGAGCTACAACATATCCTTAACCGGTGTGTAGTTATGAGCTCTCGATGTACTCGCTGGTCACACGATCCATTTGTCTGTATGAAATTGATGGTATATGGAAGTGATTGAGCTAAATGTAGATCTAATCCTCATGTACGACTGAGAGATGTAAGTTATGGGTGATGGATCGGGTCGCCCATGTGGGTTTGACCCTAACCCAATTCTCCTCTAATAATTGAAATTCAAATAAATAAGGGAGGGAGTGGATTTCATGAAAATCCAACTCCAACTCCTATGATAACCACCCATGTATTTGAATTTCAAAATAGGTGCTCTTTGAAAAAGAGTTGTGGGGCACTTCCTGTTCAGTGCAACAACAAAAATGGGAATGCACATTTGAGGAGAGAGGGAGAAAATACACCAAAACCAAAGGTAGTATTCTTAGACAAAAGCAATATAGATCTACACCATATACATTTTCAAAAAAGGACTATTGTATTGTGAACAAAAGGAGATTGATCCATTCGTGACATTTTTTGGACCGGAACATCAAAATGGTTAGTGATTCGATCTTAGATCTTGGGATATTAAATATTTATTTCGCTGTATTTGCATCAAGGAATGCTTTCTGACTATCTATTTTTGGAACCAAAGAGTCCGTAGTTTTAGAATTTTAAGCTCTTTTAGCAAGTTTTATGATTTTATGGATATTAAATTATTAAGGTTTAACCGTAAGTAATTCAGTAGTTTTCACACTTGACATTGTTCTCAAATGCAAAAAATTAATTAATAACAATTACTGTTCATGTCTGTTGTTCTGACATTTCAAAAAAAATGATTGTATCTATGTCGCAATAGGATAAAATACAGTTCTGACTCATAATAGTGTGTCACCATGTTTATGTTGTATCATATCTTAAGCACATTGTACATGTTATCTAGGGACATCAAAAGTCGACCCAATCTTACCTCTATTTAGTTGACCCAAACCCGACTATAACCAAAAAAAATTAGGATCATACACATATTGTCATCATCCAAAAACATTATGTAAGTCTCCAAAGATATGATCCCTTTTTTTTTCTTTCTTTTCAGAGTTCAATACACGCTATAGTTTTGCCATAAAGTACAGAACCGTAACATAAAATAAATTCTTATGTATATCAATATAAATCTTATTACATAAGGTGCACACCGAAATTTATGTCTTATATAACAGGTTTCTCCCCCTCAACTACTCAAACATCCTTCATTTCTCTATACTTTTTAAATATCAATGTTTTTTCCTTTTTTTTTTTTCGCCTCCACATGTAAGCAAAATTTGAGTTATTACAATAAAAACCAATTTAACATTAGTGAGATTTACATACACTGATTCCACTCTATGAAATTTATAACTCTTAACGTATTGTTTGGATTACAATTAGAAATTCAAACCCATAAAATTTTTAACCATTCCTATAATTTGTAACAAAAAATTTTCTGTACATAGGTGTGAACGATGTTTAAGTTCATGCATTGTTCAAAAAGTGCTTTAGGTTCATGTGTTTTGGTTTACTTGAGAAAAACCAATTTAAATATACACTTTTAACCTAATTTCTAATATTCCATGGTAGTGTCCATATGTAATAAATAAATATTAATTTATTATGATGAATTCAGATGACAAATTCTGATGTGATAAAATTTTGTGAGTGCCATGATATATATATATATATATATATATATATATATATATATATAATAGTGTAATAATATTAAAATCTTTAAATTAAATTTTGCAATTACTAATAAATTGAGAGGGGTAAAAATTTTCTATTCATAATTTGATTTTTGATTCAAATGATTTATAATTCAAAACAAACATATTTTAAGTCATCTTTTTATTTTTGATATTTCTGTTCTATTTGACTTGTTCTTCTCTTTTCGTATCTTAATACGACACAATCATTTGATATGTAATAAAAATCATTCAAAATTTCAGGCAGCCTATTAATGTGAAAAATATAAAAAATGATTTTACGGTTCTGATAAATTCTTTTTTAGATCTAGATTTTAGGTCTGGTCTTCTCTCCTCAAAATTCTGTTAAATCTTTGTTGTTGTTTCTTTTCCCCCCAAATCACGGTGAGCCTCAGTTAATTCTTCGGTACTGCTAACCTTTGTATGACAGGATGATGATTTTTTGCAATAGCTTATGGTGTTGATCCCAACCCTTTATCTCTAATTCTACTGGGACGTTTCTTGCGAGTCACTTTGAGAAACACTATGTTCTCAATTTGGTTGATGGATTAGACGGCTTGTTAAGTTGCAATCATTTCATCAACCTTATAGAAAATGCATATAAAAATATAAATACAAACTCTCATAAAAATATCAACACAAACACTATATAAAGTTTACATGACTTACCATCATACTACCAAATTCTGAGCTCACATATGAACCGTCCTTCTTATGTGTAGATTTGTACAGTTCAATTCTGCTAGTAAAATGTTCAGTCTCTAATTTCTAAAACAAAATTATTAATAATTAAGAAAATACTATTAAATACAATATTAGTATTTAAAATAATTATTAATTCCTTTACTTGCCTCACAAATGAGTTTTCGAGCTTTACATTTAAGTTATGTTTATTACATGTATTTAATCAATTTATTGATAGTTTGTAGTGATAGCGTTAAAATTTTTATTTTAAAGAACAAAATATTTGATTATTTCATATCTA
This sequence comes from Dillenia turbinata, assembly GCA_037126225.1. NCBI lineage: Eukaryota > Viridiplantae > Streptophyta > Magnoliopsida > Dilleniales > Dilleniaceae > Dillenia > Dillenia turbinata. The sequence goes on along the minus strand of JBAMMX010000020.1, from coordinate 26,205,961 downwards.
TTTTACAAGATTCGAGAATTTTTTTTTTTTTTTAAATAGAGAGGGACTTCAATGGTGTCGATTTACTTAATTTATTAGAATAGCACGCCATAATATTCAAGAAGACAAATAAAACTTGAAACGAGTTCATTCCGATCATTCCGCTCATATGATGTAAATCATTTAGCGATAAATTCAAAAATTGATGAGAGTAACAATAAAGTACCATATATTGAGAATAGTGGGATTGAGAGCAAGAGAGGGAGAGAGAAAATAGCCAATGTTGGAGGTGGGTTTCGTCTCCATAGATCCTGCTCCTTCTGGATTCGAATGAACAGTTGGTTGTAAGGCTTGAGATCTGCAAAAGACCATCGGAGGGTGTTCCGGTGGAGGAGACTCCGATACTCAAGTCAGAAAGGGCGATTTTAGAAAGGAAGATATAACCCTTCTGTAGGGTTAGAAAACTTACCTGTACTGATGCCCCTATTTATATTATATAGTGCTTCCTTGAGATCCATGCCGCTGCGGCTGTAGGCTTTGTGAAACCTTAGTTTCCTTAAGAATTCGTCCGAAGATTCCGGATTTATGACCATGAAAGATTTTCTATTCAATCAATTAGGCAACTGAATTATATGGAAAGATTTTTTCCTTTATCTATTAGATCTGTTAGGTTTCCTTCTGTATAGGGAAAATATGTTCCGTGCTGGAGGGGGGAACTCAGTAGATTATCAATTGGATGTTAGCAATCGAGGGGACGAATGCGTTTGATCTTTTTGATGGCTATCCGTTAGAGGTGCTCGGTTCCACTGAACCCCTTGCGATTCGATTCGAATAATAGAGCCCTTCGGGGTGATTGAGGCCCTTCGAGGAGACAAGTCCTTTCGTCGGATCAGGGATGCTAAGGCCCATATATGGGAATAGATCTCTTCAGTAGACCGGGGCGACTCAGACCCACCCTTGTTGAGTGTGTTACAACTAGAGAAAATGGGGAGTCCATCATTTGCCCCTGACTCATGGCTTCGATTCGTAGAAGAGGCATCATAAGTAGAGTTTACTTCTCGAAAAATCAAAAGACACAAGCGTAATGGTGACGCGTGTATCCTGAGGTCATCCAAATCATTTATAACTGACATGGAATCAGAGTAGGCGAGATATGCATCTCTTCTTTAACTCAACTACTATACATGGGATGCTTTATCTTCTCTTGGGTTCAATTAATGTAGTCGAGGAAGACGAAGTGGCACGTGCTTCTTTAATTCACACACTTATCAGATCAGTGTTTAAACTGCCCCAAGATTTCGTAAAGATCTCCTTTTGCCTATAAGTAGGGATCGCAGGACCTCATTTTGTTTTAGGAAACTCTTCCATGTTTAAAGGTTACTGTTTTCTAAGGGTCGTTACATGTGAGAAGTTTTCAGAAAGATGTTCCAGCTTTTGCGAGCTTTGTTGCTTGAGTCGCTTCGTTGGCATGAGATCTCATCAAGAATGGAGATTGTTGGTATGAGGTCTGGTTATGACATTTGTTATTCGAATGTCGCGACAAGCTTTGCCAGTGCTTCCGTTGAGAGCCCTTGGCTCAATGTAAGAAATGAGTCTCTTTTTGAGCCAAGTGGTGTAGAAAGTCGATCGTATGCAAAGATCAAGTGATGGTAGAAAATATGATGATATTTTGACGCATTTCCTGGGTTTCTTTCCTATCGGCTTGTCCCCCCTTTTTACAGGCACGACACTGGGGGCTGCAAATCATCGTGAGTTCTTCTTGTGGCTTCTATAGCCTCCGATGTTAGGTGTTTCTATTTGTTTTTTGTTGTTCTTCTATTACTGTATTTGCACTCTTCAACTTTGTTAAACAATAGGGACATAATGTCATTTCTTCGGTCTGATTAAGGGACTAACGAGATGTAACTGCCCATGTAATTCTTCATCTACGTGTTATAATAAAAGAAATGTATTTCACTTACTTGATCATTATTATGTCTGATGGAATCATCTGTGTGAATGAGACTCGAGTGTTGTTCAAACCCTTTCGTTCGATAGGTTAGGCTCCTTGCCAAATTAGAATGACTAGGACTTGTTCGGATAGCTAAACTTCTTCGATAGGGCAAGACGGCTAAGGCCCGTTCGTGAAGGCAAATCTTATCGGTAGGGTAGGGCGACTAAGGCCCTTTGGGGAGATAAATCCCTTTAGTTGGACGGGATGACTAGGGCCCTTCAGGGAGATAGATCCCTTAAGTTAGACAGGGAGACTAGAGCCTTTCAAGGAGATAGATCCCTTCGATCATATAGGGCGTCTAAGGCCCTTCGGGGAGATAGATCACTTCGGTTGTATGGGGTGACTAAGGTCATTCGGGGAGATAGACCCCTTCAATTGTATAAGGCGACTAAGACCCTTCGGGGAGATAGATCCCTTTCGATCGTATGGGTAGTCTAAGACCCTTCGGGGAGATGATCCCTTCTGTTGTATGGGGTGACTAAGGTCATTCGTGGTGATAGATCCCTTCAATTGTACGAGGCGACTAGGGCCATTCAGGGAGATAGGTCCCTTTGATTGCATAGGATGACTAAGACCCTTCAGGAAGATAGATTCATTCAATAAGTTAGGATGAAAACGTTAGGTATTCGAATGATGGAGCTATCGAGAGGAAAATTACGTTGGACTTACTTGGAAAGGGATTCCTTTGCAACATGATTTATCGATCGTAGGTTTACAGGTTCTCTGTATTCCAGGTACTTGATATGGCCGATCCGTCTAAATTATTGTGACAATAAGCTATCGAACAAACTGTAGAGCGTATCTGATAGGGACCTTCCCAGTTGGGAGCTAGTTTGGCTCCAGGTTGGGGTTGACCGGTGGCTTCCACCTTCCTTAGTACCAGGTCGCCTGACTTGAATGTTTGAACACTGACTCGTCGATTATAGTATTGTGCCATTTGCTATTGGTACGCGGCCATTCAGATGAAAGCGGATTCTCGTAGTTCGGGGAGTAAATCTAAGTGTTTGCATAAGGTCAACTTATTCCTTTCAGAGTCATAGTGAGCTACTCGAAGCGAATAGATTTCAATTTCTACTGGTATAACGGCCTCGCTCCCATACATCAAGTTGAACGGAGTTTCTCCAATTGCTTTTCGGGGTGTGGTTCGGTATGACCAGAATATATTGTAGAGCTCATCTACCCATCATCCTTTAGCATCGTCTAACATGGTTTTTAGCTCTTGAAGGATGGTCCTATTGATGATTTCTGTGAGCCCATTGGTTTGTGGATAGGCAACTGACGAGAACCAATGGTTGATTTCCAGTTTAGTACAAAACTCTCGAACGTTGGAGTTGTTGAACTCCTTCCCATTGTTAGTGATGAGGATATGAGGTATGCCGAACAGGGTGACTATGTGAGTCCACACGAACGATCATGCCTTAGTTACGGTTATTTGAGCCAGGGGCTCTGCTTCTACCTATTTAGTGAAATAGTCAATATCTACTATTAGGAATTTCCTCTATCCCGTAGCTAGTGGGAATGGTCCTAAGATATCCATTCCCCATTGAGCAAACGACCATGGTCCTGCGAGGGGGCTGAGTTCAGTAGAGGGTGTTTTAAGAACCGAAAAGAATCGTTGACATTTGTCGTATTTTTTTACGTAGTCACTATAATTATTCTTCATGGTAGACCAATAGTATCCCTATCACAAAGCCTCATGGACTAGATTCTGAGCCCCAAGGTGATTGTCGCATATTCCTTTGTGGATTTCCCGTAAGACATAGCTCCCCTCCTCCGGGGTCAGACATCTTAGGTAAGAGTGAGTGAAAGATTTTTAATATAGTACTCCATCTATGATGGTATAGTGGACAGCCTTTCGTTTCAGTATGATCGCTTCTAGCGGTGAATGAGGCAATCGGTTATCTCTTAAGTATGTTTTAATTGGGTCCTTCCAACTAGGGGGTTGGTCCGCCACAGGACCCTTTCAGGTTTATCAATACTAGGATATAGAAGGCTTTCGATATATACTGTTCGACTGGAGGCGACCAAATCCGAGCTGGCTAGTTTGGAGAGCGTGTCGGCTCTCACAGTTTCTGAGTACGGGATTTGTTAGATGTTACCTTGTCTAGCTTAGCCATCATTTTATGCAATTTAGTAAGGTACTTGGCCCTGACTAAGCTTCAAAAGAAGCGGAGAGATGAGCATGATGAGCAGTTTTCCCGCATGAGCGCCCAAGTGCTGGCGCTGAAGGAAGCATTGGAGAACCAGGAGAAGAACATCGGAAAGGAAAAAGATAGACAAATCAAGCGTCATCAGGAAGACCTTACTTCAGCTCAGGCCTGTTTCGAAGAATTAGAAACGGAAGCGCGCATTCAAGGAGTGTGATTAACAACTGATGAGACATTAGCTCATTTTCGGGAAGAATCCCTTTGAAGGGCCGAACAAGAGATAGCCGACCTCAAGGTTTCCGCTGCCAAAGATGTTGTCGACCTCCAACTTTCTCAGCATAAATTGCTTGAACGTCTGAAATACGCAGAAAAGATTCTTTGGGAGATCGGATGGTATGAGGCTCTGCCGCCTCACGAGGGATCAGCGGATTCGAATTCCGCCCCTCTTGTTTCCAGTGCCCCCTCTGTTCCTTTGTAATCTTGTAGGAAGAAATTTTTTGCCCCATAACTCATTGGAATGTAATGATTCTCAAGAAACTTTTTAATGTTTTTTACTTCACTAGTCCAGTGGGATCGGGGGATCTGCCCCCTTGATGATGTGCCCGCTCGATTGAGCTGGGGTGTCCAATCTCTGTTGTTTGATTGAGAGCTTCCAAAGTTAGGGTTGCTTTTACCCGTTCGAGGAGATTGATCCTGACATATTTGTTCGAAAGGTCTGGGCGACTGAGGCCCTTCAACCAGTTAGAGACCTTAGGAGTTAGGGCTGTGTCCGCCCATTCGGGGGTTTCATCCCAACTTAATGACACATTCGTTTGGAAGATCTGGGCGACTGAGGCCCTTCAATCGGTTGGAAACCTTAGGAGTTAGGGCCGTGTCCATCCGTTTGGAGAGTTTCATCCCAACTTAATAACACATTCATTCGGAAGATTTGGGCGACTGAGGCCCTTAAATCGGTTAGAAATCTTAGGAGTGAGGGTCGTGTCCGCCCATTCAAGGAGTTTCATCCCAACTTAATGACACATTCGTTTGGAAGATCTGGGCGACTGAGCCTCTTCAATCAGTTAGAAATCTTAGGAGTTAGGGTCGTGTCCGCCCGTTCGAGAAGTTTTATCCCAACTTAATGACACATTCGTTCGGAAGATCTGGGTGATTGAGACCTTTCAATTGGTTTAAAACCTTAGAAGTTAGGGTCGTGTCCGTCAGTTCGGAGAGTTTTATCCCAACTTAATGACACATTCATTCAGAAGATTTGGGTGACTGAGGCCCTTCGGGGAGTGCTTTCTTCGTAGGTCATTAGAAGTCCAGGGCCGCGTGTAGTCGACAAGTAGTGGAAAACATCGAAATCTTCATCAAAAGAAAAGTGTTGGGAAGTCTGGGTCATAGGCCAAACAAATGCTAGTGGGAATGTAAGGCTCATGCCAACTGTCTTCATCGTGGATCTAGAGGATTACCCCTCCTGGTTCCTCGCGTGATGGTCTGAGATCAGGCCTATGGGGCGGCTCATTCTCCCGTGGTGCATTGCGCCTATCGAAGGAAGGCACACTTTTTCCTTCCATACTGATAAATTTCTATAGCTTTCCACTGCGGATCAAGAATTTTAGTTCATCCCTTAGCCTTTTGCACTCATCGGTCATATGGCTGTAGTCCCGATGAAAATGACAGTATTTGGACTTATCTTTTTTAGGATCTTCTTCCATGGGATGAGGGGGCCATCTGACATATGACTTGTTCTTTATTAGATATAAGACCCGACTTGGAGTTTCGTTCAGTGGAGTGTAGACACTGAACCTTTGTGAAGGCAAAAGGCAAAACTCCTGGCTTGCTTCTCTTTGGAGAAGGCCGACGGGGTGACCGGCTGCATTCCTTTTGGCTAGGGCGGTTTCTTTGTCGGTCGAATGCCTCTGCTTCTTTTATTGCAATATATTTCTCCGCTCGGAAGTAAAATTCTTGGATGGTTGCCAGGGGCTTCTTCGTGATAGAGACTTTTATGTCGGAAGAATGCAAACCCGTTAAGAGGGCGGCCAATGCGATATTGTGGTCCAAAGCGGGAACCTTCAGCATTTTTGTTTTAAATCCTTCCATGAAGTCCCTAAGAGGCTCCTCCCTCCGTTGTCGCAACGATAAGAGGGAGGTGGATTTTCATTTGGCTCCCCGACTGATTACAAAATAAACCTCAAACTGTTGTCGGAACTGCATGAAGCTCTTCATACTAAACGACGGGAGAGAGTTAAACCATGCCAGAGCATTACCCTTAAGGGTGGTAGGAAAATGTTTGCACATCACGGCATCCGAAAGGTCCCTGGAGACCATAACTGCTATGAAATGGGCGGCATAGTCGCGGAGGTCACTCGTTCCATCATACCGCTTCATGGGAGTGAAAAGAACATCCCTTGGCATTGGTTCTGACGAGATCTTTGCATTGAATGGCGATTCGCCTAGAGAGTGTAGGGGATCTTCCCTATCCCTCATGCCCACTCTTTTAAGTTCAGTGACCACGAGTTGTTCAATCTGTTTTTTCAGATCTTGGGGGTCATATTGGGAGACTGTTGATGGCTCTGGGAGTTCTCATCTGAGTGGCTGCTAATATTCGGATTCTGCAGCAGACGAGTGATTATCTAGCCCGAGGGCTCGACTGAGTCCCTCCAACTGCTTACTCATTCATTGGAGTCCAGACACCAATCTCTCAATTTGAGGCTGGTCCGCTTGCTCTGGCACTGAGACCATGACCTGTTGTTCCTGAGTCACATGTTGTGGAATTAACTCTGGACGAGACGGTCAGGGAGAAAACACAGGATTGTGAATAGGAGGATTAGGTGCCGGAGGAATGATAGGTTCGGAAGGCATAGTGATGTGTCCTCCTACAGTAGGGGTGGATCTCGAAGACGCTCTAGTTCTTGGAGACAAAATTGTCAAAATAACAAAAGTTTCTCTGGTCTGTTTTCCTACAGACGGTGCCAATCTGTTGGAGGTGGGTTATGACTCCACAGATTTTGACTCTTCGTTGACCCGAGCAGTTGCTGTCAGAGGGATGAGGTACTTGCAAAAACCACCAGAGGATGCTCTGGCGGGGAGTTTCCGATACTTAAGTCAGAAAGAGCGATTTTTGTATGAAATGGAAAAATAGACTGAGAGCCTGAGGGAGAATCGTTCCCCCATGATTAGTGTGCCCAGTGTATTAGGCCAAGAGAGCGTATTTGTTCTCGAAAGTTTTGAGATATTTTATACCTTTGCGAGTCGGGTGCCGCTGCGATACTCTAACCCTACTTTCTTCATCAAGCTGACTTGGAGATCTCGGGGTTCAATATTTTGAATTGATTGCGATTCTCATCCTTTTGAAAATTATCGTTATTGAAAAGATTCATTCCGTAACTAAAAAGATCTCAGGGTGACATTCTTAGTAAGAGGCGGGAGTTATTGGGGTATTTTGACATTCCTTTCGGATCATTTGAATTGTTAACTATCGGTCGGTCGTTCAACCGATGAAAGGACCTCGGGACTCCTTCGGTTGGGGAGCTGACGATTGGACACTCGATCGGGGTGATTATCTTCACTTGGCGAGTCACGTCCGGTTGGCGGGGTGACTTGGGGCCCTACCTATCGAGAGATCTGGGCAACTAAGGTCCTTCATTCGAGAGGTCTGGGCGACTGAGACTCTATAACAGATAATTGATCAATAACTATCTTTTGTGGGACTTTTATGTAAGCCTCTATAGAATTGACCCATCGGATTTGATTTTGGGCCCTATCCCATCGTTTAGTAACAGCATCTCAAACTTGTGGCATGCTAGGAAAGATGTGTACACAGAGAGAGCGAGAGAGAGAGAGAGGCTGCTCCACTATTTTGTTTCCAGCTCACTAATTCTCTAAAATAGTGATTTCATTCTTTACACGTCTTCGATTGGGCGGTTGAAGGCTTTTGTCATCGGATCGTGCACCTGGCTCCCCTGTCCATACGGGTTGGGCATAATAAGGTTTTGATAGCAATGTTCAAGTTGTCAAAAAAAAAAAAAAAAAGTTAGCGGCTATTGGATTTTAATATTTATTTATTATTATTATTATATTTTTACACTCTAGATTTCACTTTTCATGTATCCTATTAATATTAATAATAGATTTGATCTTTTATAGTTGAGTATGGAGCAGAAATTGGGGTGATGAAACTGGGACCGTCCGATTTAATTAAAGTCTACAAATATAGAGTGAATCCCTATTATAAATATGATTCTATTAAAAGCTATTCTCACACAATTGCTCCCCTAACCTCTTGCTGTACATTATAAAAAAATATAATTTTAGCCACGGATTTTAGTTACGAAAAAAATTCGTCGCTATTTATCCACGAATTTAACAACAAAAATAGAATTCATTACAAATTAGCCACAAATCCATTTTCGTCGCTAATTTAACGACGAAAATAATTATGCGTCACTAATTTAGCGACAAAATTCATAATTCGTTGCTAAATAGCCACGAATTCGAAGTTTGTGGCAAAATTTAGCCACGGATTACTAATTTGTGGCTAAATTTAGCCACGAATATGTTTGTGGCTAAATTCGTCGCTAATTTGAAATTCTGTTAAATATAATTTTATATTTTTATTAAATATAAATTTATATTTTATATGTTTATTAAATTAGGGTATTGATTTTTATTAAATATATTTTTGTATTTTTTAAAATATAATTTTGTATTTTTGTTAAAGATAATTTTTTAATTTTATTAAATATAATTTTGTATTTTTATTAAATATAATTTTATATTTTATATTTTTATTAAATTAGTAAATTGTATTTTTAATGGTAAAATTTAGAAAGAAAGTAATGAAGTAAAAAAAAAAAAAAAAAAAAGGTATATCAGATAAGTTAATATGGTATAGTGGTTGAGAATGCTCTAGATGTCCTCTTAGTCCCAGATTCGAATCTGGATAAATGCATATTTTTTACAAAAATATAAAGTAGCAGGAGTTGGTTCATACACGAGCGGGGGCCGGCGAGTGGGCCGGCGGCTTTTAAAATTAAAAATATAAAATGAAAAATTTAGTCACGGATTTACTCACGAATTCATCAATTCGTGGCTAAATTTAGTCACAAATTTTTGAATCCGTGGCTAAAGTTAGCGACAAATTTAGCCACGAATTATAATTCATGGCTAAATTTTGAATTCGTGGCTAACTTTAGCCACGAATTCAAAAATTTGTAGCTAAATTTTTGCGACGCGCTATTAGCCACGAATATGAGTTCGTGGCTAAATCCGTCGCTAAACAATTTAGTGACGAATTTTTCTGATATTTTCGTGACTAAATCTATCGCTAATTCGGTATTTTTTTGTAGTGGTAGCCATTATAAAATATTTGATGTTGAATCGCACTCTTTCAAAACCCTCCTCCATAGAGCTCCCCCAGTGCACTTCACATCACGGAGGCCGTAGGAATGCAAGTGTTTGGGAGCCCAACATATATAAAACTAGCACAAATTTTGAATGGAGTGGAGGCAGAGAAAAAAAAAACTATGGAGAGGCACCTAATGAGATGAGAAAAACAGGCCAATGTCAAAGGTGGTGAGAGGCTCCCATAGCAAAGCTTAGTTTGCATGAACTTGAACAAGGTGCATGCTTCCATGCAAGAGTTTAAGAAAGAACGGGCTAGCCATTATTAGTGTTCCTTTTTCCTTTTTTTTTTTTTCAAAAGACAAATGCCGTCAACTATAAAATAGAAAATACTAATTAATAAATGTTTGTAAAATTTAAATAGTTATATATTTGCCAAATAAATGTGAATAAATTGGTACTAAAAAACTATAATCTTACAAAATAGAAGAAACCAATTTTCACAAACATTCATTAAATCGAATACTGAATACACTTATACATATGAGTGTGTATGAATTTATATAATAGGAAAAATTACAAAAATTATTCAGTTTTGGGCGGCCAATTAACATGAAAGATCCGTTTCTTTTTAAATGATTTTAGGGTTCTGATAAATTGTTTTCTAGATCTAGATTTTACCTGTGGTCTCATATCCCATTCCCCTCTTTTTGGTGCCACTTTCTACTTTGGCTCTTTCTGAGCATGTCATCGTCCTTCCATAATAACATTTGTAACAATGTTAGTATAGATGACAACCTTTGGAGTTGTTTGGAATATGATATATCAACTGCAGAAAATGTAAGACGAGAGCTTTTGTCAGTGTCTACCTCAAACATAAACCCTCAAAAGCTGTATTACTCTTGCAAGGCAGCAGGCTGTGCTGGGAGAGGGTATATCGTAGGCCTACGAATGATGCCAATTGAGTTGATTGGTAGACGAGATATGCAACAAGATGAAGATGATTTTTCATGCCTGAATGCTGAAATCCGACTACTAAAAGGAGAAGAAGAAATTCAACTAGGCTAGTTTGGCATCAAGAATGGATAGAAATAAGAAGGTTGTTATTCTTGGTTTGCTATTATGTCATGCTTATTTCATTGTATTGTTGATGCTGATGATAAAAATTTTGTTATTAATTGAAGTTTCAATTCAAATGATTTTACTGATGAATTTGAAGTTAATAATATCAAACATGAGAGAGACTTTATGTACAATTTTTCTATTCATATGATCGCATGATTCATATTATTAACTTCAGATATTCATCTCCGGTATCAGTTCAAAACACACCATGACTGGTCAACCCCTTTATAGAGTTTACAATCAACACTACCGAATTTTGATCTGTTGGAATTAATAGAGTCACATGCAGCGGAAGCATTCAAAAAATAATTTTCGGGAAAAATAAATATTGATTGGGTATAGGATATAAATATCTCGAATATGCAGAACCAAAAATCGACCGTGCGTCCCTCGATCGGATCTCGCGGTCCGGATGGTGATCACGATGTTAATCGAACCACCACCGCAATGTCACAACGCCGCAACCCTCAGTCCGACGATCAACGTGACGGGAAAAATTCTCTACGCGGAATTTTTCTCATGCCCTCTATATTCTCTCTCTAGAGAATATTTTTCTCTCTCAATCTTCATCCATGGCTGCTCTCAAAACAAGGTCATCAATGGTGAACTCCCCCAAGAGAGAAGGAGATGTTCGTCTCCTATTCACACTCCAAAATTGATGCTACCCACAAGGAGAGAATAATGGTAAGTGGTTAATATGTGGTTAGTGGGAGTTACCCCACTAACCCCTATCACAAATGTCTAAAATGCCCCTCGTGGGCATTTTAAACTAATATCTCCCACTTGCACGCGAGGGCATTTTAATATTCGTCACAAGATCACAACTCATGCGATCACATCACCCTGCTGGACTTTCATACAGAATTGGGCGTCGTGCGACCTGCGAGTACACCTGCAAGCAAAGACCTCTCGATACACCTGTTAGGATGATCGAGAAGCCATTGTTAGTATCAAAAGAACTCGCTGCACCCCAGATCCAAGACTAATTACATCCATCGAGCTACTTTCCTCAACGAAAGTAATCCCCAATAAATGCTTGACTGTGTATCCACTATTATGCTTACATCCCAACATGGACAGACATAATAGGCTAGCCGGTGAATACAACACAATGATGTAATGTCAATTGGTCTTCCTTTTTCCAAACTCGAATCTATTAGCCTCAATTCAGCTGCTTTCCTAGACCTGTCCCTCAGACCTCAATTTATCTTCCGGGCCATCGGTAAACAGACTAAAGTAGCAACACTGAACCAAGACTTCTAGAAACAGTCGAAAGTGATAAGGGTACAAGAGATCCCACCCAATGGATCTCGGGTCTCACACAGTGGGAACGGGGATCAAAATCATATCAGTGTCTCAAATAATGCTCTCACTATCCCTGGTCGACATATCACACGCGGTATGAAACGCATGCCACAGTGTTATTCCCCCATCTCTCAAAGGGCATATGTCAGATTTCTCTAACACTGTGCAGGTATGGGACTCAGTCTACACATAAGACTTTACCCAGAGATCTCAGAGAGAGTATCTCAGAGACAATATCACTAGTCGCAGGTGATATCTGAGATCTCAAACCTGGCTACTTACAGGCAACATGGATGTGGGTACGTCCATGCCGATCATATCGCATATGACCTCATCCTGAACACATATCAGGGTGACTTATGTTCTAGTAGGGCCACTCTCAAAACCTCTTACAACTAGAAACTGTCTCATCTCCGCTCACTCAGAGCTGGAGGTGGTCACTCGTGTGAGAGAGTCGACCACGCCTGCCTGACATATCATTTATCACAACATATTACAAAATATATGACAATTAAAATAGTGCAATAAATAAGTGACCCAATCATGCACACATGTCATATATATAACACAATAAGCATCAGTACAAAATGAGAAATGAAAATATACATGCAAACCCAATGATTCCAATATCTCATACAGGAATCTATCACAATGGGTTTATTGAAGGGATCAGCCAACGCGCTGTATAGTAATGTACTTTATTTGTCACTTCACCCTTCTCGGTGATATCTCTCATATCATGGTATTAGGTATCAATGTGTTTGGACTTATTGATACTTAGGGTCTCAAGTGTGGTCAAAGGCGGCCTGATTTTCTCAATAAATCATCACTGGCCTCCCACTATCTGACACAACCCCTAAGTGATCCGAAAATCTCCGGAGCCAAACACTCTGCTGAACTGCCGCTGAGCATCTCATAAGCTCAGTCTCTATCATAGATAGAGATATATAGGTTTACTTCTTGCTACTCCAAGATAGTAAAACCTAATATCGATTTGCATACATTCAGATCACCAACCCAGTTGGTATCTGAATACCCAATAAGATGCAAATCACCTCCTCCGTAACACTAGAAGAGGTCCGCAGTTCTCTCGAGATATCTCGGAATCCTTTCACTGCTCTCCAGTGATCCCCTCTAGGATTCGATCGATACCTAATTACCATAGTGACTGCAAATCAAACGTCTGAACGTGTACGCGACACTGCATACATCAGATCACTCAGTGCACTGGAACAAGGGATTCTACTCATTTCCCTTGTCCTTTTCTGAGTCTTAGGGCATATGTCAAGAATTAGGCTTTAACCTTTTAGCAATAAGAGTATCTTTAAGGTCGTAGTCGATCTCCTCGAAGCGCTCGAGAACTCCCTTGATGTTGGACTCATGTGAAAAAGTCAACACCTGTCTCGAACGATCCCTCTGGATTTTAACTTCGAGGAAGAACTGAATCCCACCCATGTTCTTCACATCAAGATTCGACAATATCCACGTTTTCGTGGTCATCAGATACTCTCTGTTGTTCCCAGTCAACAGAATGTCATTCACATGAGGACATGATCAAAAGAACGTAAAAGGTATACGCGATGATCCTCCTCGATCATTACGAAACCGTAAGATATCACATTCTCGTGAAATCTCAAACGTCACTACCTGGATTGATGATTAAGGTCATAAGTAAACTTCCGAAGTCGACAGACCTTATCATCCAGATCTATAAGAATAAAGCCAGATGACCATTCCTTATAGATCCTCATCCAAACTCCCACTCAGGAGAACAGTCTCAACGTTCATCTGGCCTCACTCCAGATCCATATCATGTCCACGATAATCGCTAAAAGTAAACGGATCGAGGTAATCTTGCTCTCAGTCTGAGTAACCCCTGGTTATCAGATAGGCCTTATACCTCTACACCGATCCGTCGACCTTTTTCTTGATGTTGAGAATTCACATATTCTCAACGGCCCTACTACCCTCAGATAAATCAACTGGATCCCAGATCCTGTTGATTCTCATCAACTCCTCTCACCCATGGCCTATAATCAATGGTCCTCCATGGAACCCTCAAGAGCCTCTAGGACAGTTAAAGGTTTCTCGTAATCCTCAAGAGTCACATTGAGAGCCTCTCCCTCAATCGGGAAGCGACGGTTAGGTACGTATTCTCAACTACTCTTAAGAGGATGGGAAACATTTTTACCTCTAGATGGATCACTCCCACTAGAACCCAGATCCGTAATGGATTCTTGGATCCTGCCACTGGGATTAGCCAACCACTAGGCTCATCCATCTCATGAAAGGTAAAGTCCCAATTGATTTCACCTCTCATAGGGAAATCACTTTCAAGAATCTCGGCATCATGAGACTCAATCTCAGTGAGAGTGCCATCTGTATGCTCATTAGAAATACATCTCTTTTCTCGCAAGCCTAACTCGCTGTGTAAATGCGAGAAATAGTGAACATACGTTGCATAACCCCATAATCTCGAATGGCTAAGGTCAGGCTGCCTCCCTGTCCAAAGCTCATATGGAGTACTGACTGCGGACTTTAATAGAATACGATTGAGAACATAGGCTGCAACCAATAACGCATCTCCCCAATGGGAAACGAGTAAATTGGTTTGCGCCATCATCGGCCTCACCGTCTCAAACAAAGTCCTATTCCTCTCTCGCGGCTACTCTACTCCACTGAGTAGCAAGGAATAGTCAGTTTCTCGTAATGCCTTTCTTGAAATAGAGCTCTTTAGACAAATACTCGCGTACTCGATCGGTTCTGAGAGTCTCTACTCTCAAGTAACTGATTATCAAGCTCGCTAGTAAACCTCCTGAAGCATCTCAATGCCTCAGACTCGCGCGAGATCAGATAAACGTAGCCGAAACGTGTGTAATTGTCTATGAACGTAATAGAGTACCCAACACCATTTCAGGTTCTCACGTTCATAAGGCCACAGATGTTAGAGTGAACCGACTACAATGGAGTCCCAGCCCTCATTGCATTGTCGAATGGTTTTCTTGTAAGTTTGCCGTCTAGGCAAGACTGGTTAGCGGGTTCTACAAAACCACTCACTGCTAAACGGTTCATCCTCTCTCACACTAAGAGGACAACAAGAAATACCATTGAAAAGAAATCATTCCCAGTGCATTCAGTCCCTCACGGACCAAAATAGAACCAATCATAGAATTGTCGTAATAAATGGAAATTATAAAATTTCCAAATTAACAGAGCATATCCTAAACTGAAATCAAGTTCCGTCGAACTTTTGGAGCGTAAAGGGCATACAGAGTCTAGCAACTTTGCAACTCCAACTTGCAAGTGCTACTCCCTCTGATGTCAACAAAACACTCCGTTTCTGTACGTAAATCCTTCTACTTGAGGATTTACTTGACGAAACTTTATAAGCGCGCTCCTATCTCGAGCTGCGTTGTATTATCGATTTTCTCGAATGATTTTCTTCTTACCTGAGGCTCGAGTCACACAGGAGTCTTTGCTCGACTCCCGAGTATGGCCTACTCGCCTCTAGATGCTCCTACTCGAGCTCACTGTGCCTATTCACATTAGTGGAAGTGCGAATACTTTCGTCGTATGTGAAATAGACTTTCATGATTTCTCATGAATCAGGTAAAGAATTGGATCACATCCAGTACAAAAAAATATATCCGAAATGGGCTCGGTCACATTCCCCAACTCGGCGATCATACTCGACATTTTTATCAAATGTTGCATCATCATATGATCAACCCTTTTCTTATAAGTCGTTACACTTATAAGTCAGTATCCTCATTTCAGGATCTGTAAGAGCACCACAATACTCTTTATAGGGTGAGCCAAACCGATAAAACCGTAGGATATTGCTCATAGACTGGGATCACATCATCGTGCATGCTACTCAGGAGGATTGCCCTGACTCGGCTATCATTCCTCTTTCATGCACGTAATGTCTCCTACTCCCGTCTCTCTGAGGTGTGGAACCCTCCCTGAAGTCCACCATCCCATGCCTCAGAATTTTAATTAGATCTTGCTTCTCGAGGATAAATTGAATCTACCAGTGAAAAATCTCGTATTTATCACCATTCAATTTTATCCCCATTGCAAAAATCAAATACGACAATTTTAGAAGTAGTCATTGAGATAGTCGTGACTTGTGATGCTTATTCTCACATTTTGTGCACCCTACGAATCATCAAGACCCAAATAATTCGAATACATACCCCAAGACGAGCGTATGAATCAACAGACACCATACACCACAATCCGGGATAGCATCTCACCGTTTGGACTAGGATTCAAAAAGTCACTTTTATGGATGTGAGACCCTCAAAAATTGAAAAAAATTCAATTCTAGACGACCTGACGCGCCGCCGGTGGTCCCACGCGCCGCCACGCACCGGCGGCACATCCCCACGCGCCTCCACGCGCCGGGAAATGCTTCTGGCGCATGCCAGACGCGCAGCGCGTCTGGCACGCGCTCTGCGCGTTGGCTCACGCGCCTGACGAGCAGGCGTACAAGTCACGCGCCTGCACGCGCGAGACCCGCGGGCGCGGTTCGGTTCCGGATCAGGATGCGGGTCGGAACCCAAATCCGGTCCGGATCCGTGGGTCGCGGACGGGGGACACGTGTCCGGGTCGTAACCCGACCCGGACGACCCGGTCGTTTCACGCGCCTGCCTTGCGCATGAAATACACGCGCCTACCACCTGCTGCTTCACGCTCCTGCCTTGCGCGTGTATTGCACGCGCCCGCGGGTTTGGTGTTCTTCGTCTTCACCCGACGGTTCCTGTAACCGGGTCTTTCGACCCGGTTCCCGGAAAACCCCATTTCCGGTACCATTTTGTCCGGATTTTTTATGGAATCTCTAATTCCATTTATTCCAAGCATCCTTGACTCGATTTTTGGAATTATTGTGCCCTAAACTCGGCGTATTTTGGATCCAAAAATTCGACCCTCCGCAGTCAAATTTGAAACCCATTTTTCCGGCCACAATCATATGCAATATATATATCAAATTGAAGAGCATGAAACAAGGATTACAGATCTATAAATTTCATGCGTTGATTTGCCCTAGAACTCGACAAATCTAAGGTTGAAGTGGTCGGTCACTATTCACGGCCGAAACATTCAACCGGAATTTTCTTCGCCTAATCGTGCTCAGAAAATTACGAAAAAATTATTTTCGTGTTCTAGGGATCATGGGGAACCAGTGGTGTTCTCGGATTCACGAAACTCATCCGTGATCCGAACCCCAAATTTTAAACCCAATATTTTTTATACCCAAAAATTAACCCGAAAATTATTTTTAATCCAATGTATCGCTCTGATACCAATGTTGGAATTAATAGAGTCACATGCAGCGGAAGCATTCAAAAAATAATTTTCGGGAAAAATAAATATTGATTGGGTATAGGATATAAATACCTCGAATATGCAGAACCAAAAATCGACCGTGCGTCCCTCGATCGGATCTCGCGGTCCGGATGGTGATCACGATGTTAATCGAACCACCACCGCAATGTCACAACGCCGCAACCCTCAGTCCGGCGATCAACGTGACGGGAAAAATTTTCTACTCGGAATTCTTCTCAACCCTCTATATTCTCTCTCTAGAGAATATTTTTCTCTCTCAATCTTCATCCATGGCTGCTCTCAAAACAAGGTCATCAATGGTGAACTCCCCCAAGAGAGAAGGAGATGTTCGTCTCCAATTCACACTCCTAAATTGATGCTACCCACAAGGAGAGAATAATGGTAAGTGGTTAATATGTGGTTAATGGGAGTTACCCCACTAACCCCTATCACAAATGTCTAAAATGCCCCTCGTGGGCATTTTAAACTAATATGATCTATCCCCCCCCCAAATTTTGCAAATCATGGAGTATTAATGTTTTTCCATCACTTTTTTGTTGCACTAAACTGGATAAAATAGTAGATATAAAATATGCTGGATATGTATAAAATTTAATTAAATTGCCAGGTCCAAGATTAATTAGTCTAAATAATCAAATTTTTATCATAATTATTTTAGAGCTATTACAAACAGAAATCAAAAATCAATATATATATATTTATATATATTATTCAAAAATTAAAAATTGTTATAGAGTATAATATTTCAAAAATCAAAAAGCGTGTTAAAAAAGAACAATATATATATATATCTATATATATATTAATATAAAGTGCATCTATTTATTTGATAGGTTCAATATTTTAGAAAATAAATGACAAAAAAAATTAAAAATAAGATTTCTAGATAATTTCATCCTATTGTCTATAAAATTTTCTACTCTTGGTCCACAAAGTTGTTATACGATGTATGTCACGCCCCGATCCTTGGATCGACCACGCGACAGCCGCCGCGTTGTCTCGGTATACGGGCAGAACCTCCCCATATACCGGGACTCCGTAAGGCTACAAAAATAACACAACAATTCTTTCTACACCAATCATCAAAAACAGAAAACATCACATAACAATACACACGCAAGGACCCATCCGGTCCATCCCTGTAACACACGAGCACACATCGGGGAGAGGGAACCTGTACATGCACGAGTACACATCAGCACACAATGGGGAGTGGGAACCTGTACATGCACGCATCGATGTGGCCATCCTAGCCACCCAAAATTCTCAACAAAAACAATCAAAGGACGCACCGGTCCATTTAACTCAAATCAGCACACACACAAGGCCAACCTGGCCAACCCAAATCACATGCACGCATCTGGCCATCTCGGCCTTTCAAAAATCGAATAAAGTCCAAATGTCCCATTTATATAATAAGTTTTTACCAAAATGAAATTTCAAAGAAAATGAACAAGTCTCTCTTCCAAGGATTTCAAATCAAACTAAAATAACCTTACATCGCTCTTATACCTAACAAGCCAACGGATGACTCTTCACAAGCTCCAACTGTTATCACAGACCTGAACTTCCTCTGAAAGGTTTGAAAGAGAGGGGTGAGTATTGGGAAATACTCAGTGAGTGTATAGCATGTTATGATAATAAATGAGTGATGACTGTGGACATGTCAAATATCATTCTTAAAATCATACGGTCACATTAATAAATCTCAATATAAAGAAGATCTCAACAAATCATGATAATTAAATCGTATGCATCCAGTTATCACATTTTTGTTTTTCAAAATCACGGGGTTGCCAAAATCTTTCCACCAAAGGCTTGGCCCAGACCAATGGTGAAATCGCCAAGGGATTCCTCATCAATGTCAATAAATCATACACAATACCCCCTTCCTTGGCTTTGGCTCGTGCCTCCCCTGGGGTGCAACCAGGCTAGTCCAAAGGGAGGGATTCAGAGGCACCTCTCGAGCGCAGCTACCTCGTCATCCAATATAACAGCCCAACCACGTCACCCCGTCGGGTCGCTCCGTGAAGGGAATGACTATAGTCATTATCCTTGCACACAGCACCATTTCGCAATCATTAAATCATATACCAAGGTGTGCCAACAACACCATTTCACAATCATCAAATCACATATCAAAACGTGCCAACAGTTATTCAAATTCTCGGTACACAAGTTCACATCAATCGCTTTCAACGCAAGTCAATAGACATGGCACATCATTTTTCAAATAACACATGGATGCATTCGGTGATTCAAATCTCCTTTGGGGACATTCCACAATCATAAAATAATTTTAAAACATTCGTAAACTCATTTGAAACATTTTATAAAATCAGTATAAAGCATTTTCTCACTTAAAATCATAAGCATGTATCCACTCACTTCTTGGAAGGGTGATCACTCCCAATTCCTCGATCAATCCCCAAATGACTCCTTTCGAGTCTTCAGAAGGTCAACCTAGTCAAATCATCACAATTTGTCATCAAATTTCCAATTATTTTAGGGTTTGTCATTTTCCCTAACTTTGTACAAATCTTAATTCCTCAATTTTTGGATATACTCTAATGTCATCGATTGCATTTCACTTATAAATAAATAATCAATTCAAAATCAAACCTGATTCAACCCTAAAACCAATCAAAGTTGGAAATACACTTAAAATAGATAAATTTCCTACGAAATGGAAAAATCTTTGAAAAATCATACACTTTTCGATTCCCATCCGATTTCCTCAAACCATATGTCATTTTCAAGGTATTGAAATCTATTTTCATAATACAGAAGTTGTATTTTGATTTCCTATATGCAGAACAACTTAAAATGATAAAGACTGCATTGATCCTTAACTTAAATCCCAAATTCCGACTGTTTTCATGCATTCGTCAAATTAAACTCTAAGAGAAGTTATTATAATCAAGTCAATACGATTCTATCCTCCGGAATAGTTCAATTCATATAAAATCCTATAATTAACCTAAATAATTACCTAAAATCATCAGACAATGCATTCTAATTGAATCTAACATACATCCTACACATATACAACATTTCTTATCCTAATTTACCCTAAATTCATCCAATTAAATCAGATAAGTTCATATTTTACCTCACCTAGGGTTTACTGCAGTCCAAAACCCTTACGCCCGTGCAACATTCGATTCAATCCTAAACCTGCAATACCTCCAATTTGAAGCAAAATTTAACAATTAGTCCTAATTACTTAGAAAAATCGAAACCTTAGGTCTAGGATTAGAAGTCAGTCCTTACCTGCGCAGGGGATGAGTCGCAGTCTCGACCTAGGGTAACCTAAACCTACTGCTCCTATCGGTTTGGGGCTCTGCGACGGTCGCACAAGAGGGTGGCAGCGGCAAAGAACACCGTGCGCAAGTGAGCAAGGGAGAGGCAACCGACAGCGTGCGCGGGAGAGAGAGAGAACTCTGTCGCGCGAGAGAAAGAAGATAGAGAGAGACAAAGTAGCGATCGTGGCCGTGTGAGGTGGTCGAGGAGCCACTGTGAGCGGCTGATAGAGAGCGACAGATGAGAGGGAGAGAGTGAGACAGCGAGTGTTTGAGAGCAGAGAAGGGAGAAACAGATTCGAAGGGGAAAGAGAGAGTGAGATAGAGACAACGGCGGTGGCGGAACCACCGTGAGATGCTGTTCGCGACGGAGAGGGGCGGAGGAGAAGGAGAGATTGCGACAGATTCGAAAGAGAGAGTGGGAGAGAGGGAGTAAAGAGAGAGAGGGACGGGAATGAGAGATCGATTAGGGTTGAAAGCCCTAATCGAATTTGGGAAATGGGGACGCGGCGTTTCAAGTTGAAACGCTGCGTCTCCCCCCTTTTTTTTTTTTTTTTACAAATTAATTAATTAATTAATAAACAATTATCAATATATATATATTTATACCCTCATTTTATTTAAAACTCTAAATTTATCATCAACACAGAATGTACCTCAAATCGGAACACGGATATAAATATATATATATATTTTTTTTATATACCAAAAATTCCAATTTAAAACCCCAAAATCAAAAATCAATAAAATTTAAAATTTAAAATTTTCTTTTGTAATTATCTAGATATTTACAAAATACCTTTAACACCGAATTTTCGGTGTTACAACTCTTAACCCCCTAAAAACAAATTTCGTTCTCGAAATTTAAAAGAATACTATATATTAAGAAGATGTGTTTATTGCTTTCTCATAATATCTTCGGGTTCTCAAATCTCTTCGTCCACCTATTCGTTTTCGTATTAGACCTTAACAGTAGGGTATTGCCCGTTCCGCAATCTCTTACGTCTATGCCCAAAATCAAGATATGAATCGAGAGTCACAATCGTATACAATTGACACCGAAATCCTGTGGTGCCTTACAATTTCCGCCATATACATTTTAGCTAACTTCTCTAGAGAGTAAACTCAATAGAATCATGCGACTTGAAATTTGTGCTCTATCTAAACTTAAACCTTTACTTGAGTTCAAATTCCTTTTGTTCTAAACTATCTTAAATATTACTCATAAACCTCACCTTACTTATGGATCTATCTTGTAACAGTTTCCTAAATTCGATCCCTTCAACTTTACTCACTCGATTTACTAAAATAAAAAAAAAATCATAATTAGTGATAAAATTCTGAATTTTCCCTTTTCAATTTCTTTCTAAAAATCCAACTGCTCACTATTATATGAAAGGAACTCCCAATATGAGTAGCAATAAATCTTTCCTAGGGTTACAAACAAACCTTTCATTAAACAAAGCCACGTCACTAAAACGATTAAATCAACAAAACATATCCTAGATACATATAGATCATCTCAATGCATTATCGTACAAAATCTTCCTATTATCAATCATTCTATCTAAAGTAATATTAATTCACCAAACAAAATAAAAGACCTACTGAAGTGAACCATTTCCTTCACAGGTACCTACCTTTGTAAGTCTCATTTATAATAATACCATCATGTTGTACTTGTTATGCATATATGTGCTTTTCAAGATTTGACCTTAGTCGTTGCTAGAATTCAAGGTTCATATTTTGAATCTAAGATTCTTCTAAGGAACATTAGGAAGGACTGGAGTAAGCATGGAATTTTTTTTTTTTTTTTTTAGTGAATAGACGGCATGACATATTGAGCATGAATGAAGGGTGAAAGTGGTTGTGCCAAACATATATATCAAAATTCATTTCCGTGTAATGCCAAAATCATTTGTAATAACATAAATTCATATCAAATTTTCCATGACTCATATTCTCCAATTCAGTAAACAAATTTTATATTTTCCTTTCAATAACTTTCGGGTCTGTCCAAAATCACTCTCCTACCCAGCCTTTGCCACGTTGCCTCCATGGCCTCGATCCGTGGCAAGACTTAGTCATTATTGGTTTTCCAACACCATGTTCCCAAGCTTAAGTTATCAATCGATTCACACTCTCAAACATAAGATATAGCTATTCTTCCAAATTCACATGAGTATCCAAATGTAACAAGTGCAAATAGTTTAATATTCAAAGTCATGAGTCATGGATATTTTACAATTTCATTTCAGGCACACCACACTCACAAAATATTTTAATCCTCTTTCAAAATTTATTTCACAAATCAATTTCGAATCCATTTGCAAAGTCATTTCAAAACTCAATTTATAATTCATACTTGAAAACAATTAACCCATTCATATGCATCAAAGCCGTCTATTCACATCTTCTATAAGAGAGTTAACCAAATTATCAACAAGTTGACCCAAATATCTCTAAATTTGGAAACAACTCAACTCAAAATCTCAATGAGTTGACCACCAATGAAGTCAAATGACGATTTCTACCAATTTCAATCAAGGTATATAATTATCACTAACACCATGAGTATCTCAAGACATCAAAATCATCTCTCCTTAAATTCATTATCATGCAATCATGATCACTTAATATTTATATCCAAATCTCTAAATCATCAAGTTCAAGTTCTAAGGAATTTACCTGCGGCTATATCAGGGTCATTGAGAAGGTGCAGCAATGGTATTACTCCCAATACCAGTCTGTGGAGCGGTACTAGCCGATGGCATAGAGACATTCGATGGACCTTTATATCCACTTAAACCCAATTCGAGGCAAGATTTTCTGAAATGCCCCACTTTCCCGCAATGAAAACATTTCAAACGCTCAAGACATGGTCCAAAGTGGTGTTTCTTACAATTTCGGCAGGGTTCTCTCTTTGGCTTCGTTGACTGGCTCCTGGACTTTGCACTAGAGGTAGGAGTGTCAAATCTTGGCATTTGTTGGCCTTGTGGAGAGCAAACGGACCCTGAAACTGTAACTCCACTAGAGAAGTTTATGCTCCTATTCTTCTTGGACCCTTGGCTCGCCAAGAATTTAGACTTCCTTTTCTTCCCATGGTTTTCTCTAACCTTTCCTCTTTCAATAACCATCTTTTCAGCTCTCAACGCCAACTCCAAAATATCCTCGAAGGTATGCCCCTTAGTAATAGGTATTTTCTCTCTTATATTCAAATTAAGTCCCGACTCAAACTTTGAACACAAGGACTCCTCGGAATTCATAAATTCCGGAACATAAGTCGCAAGTTCTCTCAGCTCTGTCTCATACTCAAATATCGTCTTGTTTCCTTGAGCTAATTTGAAGAATTCCTCTCTTTTCTGATCCTGATAGAATCGGGTGGAATATTTCTCTTCGAATGCCCTAAGGAATTCTGTCCAAGTAAGAGGAACAGGAATTCTACCCTTCACATTCTCCCACCATGTCCTTGCACCTTTATCCAACAGTTTTACCGCCAACCATAATTTCATCTCATCACTTAATCTCATGTCAGAGGCAGTCTCTTGAATTCGGCCAATCCATTCCTTGGCCACTGAAGCATCACAAGTACCTGCAAATGTTTCACACCCTAGTTGTCTTACCTCTTTTATCAATTTAGACAACTCCACAATAGGGCGATCGATTGTTGTAACAACCGGAGGAGGAGGAGCTATTGGTGTAATAGATACAGCAGCCGATACTGAAGGAGCCGGTGGAGGGGTTGAATATTCAGACGGAGCTTGGTACTGTGCTCCGAACGTACTCCACCACTCCATTACTTGCTGGAGTGCGGCAATAGGAGGAGTTGGAATCCCGGTGGAAGGAGCCGGGTGTGTGGACACAGAAAGAGGAAGAGCGTGCGAAGACGACTCATTCTCGTGCTCCGATGGAGGAATCTCATTCACATTCCTCATTCTCCTTCGTGGAGGCATAATAGTCTACAAAACAAAAAGCTATGATTAAGTCAAAGGGTTAAGCTAAGACTAATACTTAACCCCCTAAAAAGAATGTTTCTAATTTCCTAAGAAATCCATGGAAGTTTCTGTACATTCTTCGAAGATTTTTAAAAGATCTAAACCTTTTTCAAAAATAAAACATTTCAAAGTCTTTAAAAAAACGTTCGGGACATTTGGAAATATCTGAAAACATTTCAAAACCATCAAACTATTAAAATCATAAACCTAAGCTCTAATACCACTAAAGCTGTCACGCCCCGATCCTCGGATTGACCACGTGACAGCCGCCGCATTGTCTCGGTACACGGGCAGAACCTCCCCATATACCGGGACTCCGTAAGGCTACAAAAATAACACAACAATTCTTTCTACACCAATCATCAAAAACAAAAAACATCACATAACAATACACACGCAAGGACCCATCCGGTCCATCCCTGTACATACGAGCACACATCGGGGAGAGGGAACCTGTACATGCACGAGTACACATCAGCACACAACGGGGAGTGGGAACCTGTACATGCACGCATCGATGTGGCCATCCTAGCCACCCAAAATTCTCAACAAAAACAATCAAAGGATGCACTGGTCCATTTAACTCAAATCAGCACACACACAAGGCCAACCCGGCCAACCCAAACCACATGCACGCATCCGGCCATCTCGGCCTTTCAAAAATCGAATAAAGTCCAAATGTCCCATTTATACAATAAGTTTTTACCAAAATGAAATTTCAAAGAAAATGAACAAGTCTCTCTTCCATGGATTTCAAATCAAACTAAAATAACCTTTCATCGCTCTTATACCTAACAAGCCAGCGGATGACTCTTCACAAGCTCCAACTGTTGTCACAGACCTGAACTTCCTCTGAAAGGTTTGAAAGAGAGGGGTGAGTATTGGAAAATACTCAGTGAGTGTATAACATGTTATGATAATAAATGAGTGATGACTATGGACATGTCAAATATCATTCTCAAAATCATACGGTCACATTAATAAATCTCAATATAAAGAAGATCTCAACAAATCATGATAATTAAATCGTATGCATCCAGTTATCACATTTTTGTTTTTTAAAATCACGGGGTTGCCAAAATCTTTCCACCAAAGGCTTGGCCCAGACCAATGGTGAAATCGCCAAGGGATTCCTCATCAATGTCAATAAATCATACACAATACCCCCTTCCTTGGCTTTGGCTCGGGCCTCCCCTGGAGTGCAACCAGGCTAGTCCGAAGGGAGGGATTCAGAGGCACCTCTCGAGCGCAGCTACCTCGTCATCCAATATAACAGCCCAACCACGTCACCCCGTCGGGTCGCTCCGTGGAGGGAATGACTATAGCCATTATCCTTGCACACAGCACCATTTCGCAATCATTAAATCATATACCAAGGTGTGCCAACAACACCATTTCACAATCATCAAATCACATATCAAAACGTGCCAACAGTTATTCAAATTCTCGGTACACAAGTTCACATCAATCGCTTTCAACGCAAGTCAATAGACATGGCACATCATTTTTCAAATAACACATGGATGCATTCGGTGATTCAAATCTCCTTTGGGGACATTCCACAATCATAAAATAATTTTAAAACATTCGTAAACTCATTTGAAACATTTTATAAAATCAGTATAAAGCATTTTCTCACTTAAAATCATAAGCATGTATCCACTCACTTCTTGGGAGGGTGATCACTCCCAATTCCTCGATCAATCCCCAAATGACTCCTTTCGAGTCTCCAGAAGGTCAACCTAGTCAAATCATCACAATTTGTCATCAAATTTCCAATTATTTTAGGGTTTGTCATTTTCTCTAACTTTGTACAAATCTTAATTCCTCAATTTTTGGATATACTCTAATGTCATCGATTGCATTTCACTTATAAATAAATAATCAATTCAAAATCAAACTCGATTCAACCCTAAAACCAATCAAAGTCGGAAATACACTTAAAATAGATAAATTTCCTACGAAATGGAAAAATCTTTGAAAAATCATACACTTTTCGATTCCCATCCGATTTCCTCAAACCATGTCATTTTCAAGGTATTGAAATCTATTTTCATAATACAGAAGTTGTATTTTGATTTCCTATATGCAGAACAACTTAAAATGATAAAGACTGCATTGATCCTTAACTTAAATCCCAAATTCCGACTGTTTTCATGCATTCGTCAAATTAAACTCTAAGAGAAGTTATTATAATCAAGTCAATACGATTCTATCCTCCGGAATAGTTCAATTCATATAAAATCCTATAATTAACCTAAATAATTACCTAAAATCATCAGACAATGCATTCTAATTGAATCTAACATACATCCTACACATATACAACATTTCTTATCCTAATTTACCCTAAATTCATCCAATTAAATCAGATAAGTTCATATTTTACCTCACCTAGGGTTTACTGCAGTCCAAAACCCTTACGCCCGTGCAACATTCGATTCAATCCGAAACCTGCAATACCTCCAATTTGAAGCAAAATTTAACAATTAGTCCTAATTACTTAGAAAAATCGAAACCTTAGGTCTAGGATTAGAAGTCAGTCCTTACCTGCGCAGGGGATGAGTCGCAGTCTCGACCTAGGGTAACCTAAACCTACTGCTCCTATCGGTTTGGGGCTCTACGACGGTCGCACAAGAGGGTGGCAGCAGCAAAGAACACCGTGCGCAAGTGAGCAAGGGAGAGGCAACCGACAGCGTGCGCGGGAGAGAGAGAGGACTCTATCGCGCAAGAGAAAGAAGGCAGAGAGAGACAAAGTAGCGATCGTGGCCGTGTGAGGTGGTCGAGGAGCCACTGTGAGCGGCTGATAGAGAGCGACAGATGAGAGGGAGAGAGTGAGACAACGAGTGTTTGAGAGCAAGAAGGGAGAAACAGATTCGAAGGGGAAAGAGAGAGTGAGATAGAGACAACGGCGGTGGCGGAACCACCGTGAGATGCTGTTCGCGACGGAGAGGGGCGGAGGAGAAGGAGAGATTGCGACAGATTCGAAAGAGAGAGTGGGAGAGAGGGAGTAGAGAGAGAGAGGGACGGGAATGAGAGATCGATTAGGGCTGAAAGCCCTAATCGAATTGGGGAAATGGGGACGCGGCGTTTCAAGTTGAATTGCTGCGTCTCCCCCCCTTCTTTTTTTTTTTTTTACAAATTAATTAATTAATTAATAAACAATTATCAATATATATATATATATATATTTATACCCTCATTTTATTTAAAACTCTAAATTTATCATCAACACAGAATGTACCTCAAATCGGAACACGGATATAAATATATATATATATATTTTTTTTTATATACCAAAAATTCCAATTTAAAACCCCAAAATCAAAAATCAATAAAATTTAAAATTTAAAATTTTCTTTTGTAATTATCTAGATATTTACAAAATACCTTTAACACCAAATTTTCGGTGTTACAATGTAGTTGTTAAAAAAATTATCGTCGAACCATAATATTGATAATAACAAAATCTTGTATATGTTACTAATGAGTTTATCAAATATACAGATATTTGAAATATTTATTTTTCAGGTAATAAGTTTTTATAAGAATAAAAATTCTACTAATGAGTTTATCAAATGTACAGATATTTGAAATATTTATTTTTCAAGTAATATGTTTTTGTAAGAATAAAAATTCTTGTGAAAATTTAAGGAAGAGAACTGGATAGAAAATATTGTCACGAAAACTAGGTAAAAGTGGAAGCTAGATAGAAGCAGTAAGCTAGACAGAAGCAGTTGGCTTTCAAATTTACATAACAACTGTGTTTTTAATTTATTTTTTTTGACGATCTAATTCAGCATATTAACTATAGATTGGTAGCAACATTTAATTTTAGACATGTCTAAATGGATTATTTAAATTCAAATCATTTGGAGATTTAAAAATCAATAGTTTGCTGAACGTAAAAAATAAAATGCAGATTATGAAGTTATTTGTCAGAGGTAGTATGCTGATTTTTAGGAGATAATTGCTTAGATATATCTTCTCCATCTTTTAAACTTATTCAAATTTGAAAGTACCACATTTTAGGGTAATGGTTGGCATTTAAATTTGAAAAGTTACAACAGTAAAATGAGGATTTTAATAGCAAATCAAAGGGCTGAAAAATAAGATTAGAAGTTACTGTTACTATAAAACAAGTTGGTTTTGAAGACGTTTTGAAGGCCTTATATGATCATGATGTAAGTAAACTTTTGATGGATCTTTAAGTGAGTTTTAAAGAGCTATATTCAGACTATGTTCATAAACTTTTACAGAGTTTATTTGTGTTTTGAATTGAGAGAAATCTGAACCCAAAAATACCAAATGATCATTTCCTTCTGATGAATTGTTCTGTCATATTGTTGTCTATTGTGTTTTTCTACCATTGTAACTTGTTGTTTGGTTGTTTTGTAGTCTCTCAAGGATGGGGAAAATGTGAAGAACACTTGATTGATAGGATAGACTAATGGGTGAGGGTTAAAGTTGAGTGTTGTTGGACTAATTCATCTTCAAGATCAGATATGCAGATTGCCGATGAGTGGCTATACTCAAGTTTATAACTCTCGTAAAATAGCAAAAACTAGCATTACTAGACCCTTCTAGCTGAACTCAAAAAGTGGACATAAGCACAACACAAAACCACCATATTTGGGCATGATCTCTCTATCCTTACTTTTTAATTTTTGCATTTTCATGTGCATAATATAATTTGGTCATAGGTTTAATTAAAATTTTAGATGCAGTAAAATTTAAAATTTGAATTCAACCAATTCAACCATTTTCTTAGTTACATAGGGATCAATAGTTGTAATATAAAAAATTTATCACTAAACACATTCCCAAAGTTTGCAACAAGTACAGTGCTAAATTTGTTCCCATTGGCAACTCCTACAATTTTATTGCCAAACTTTATGCAAAACCTTATTGGGCTTTAGCAAAGACTATTCGCATTGCAATGTTAAGGAACAAAAATGTTTTCTGCTGCCAAAAAATTTATCAACATGGTGTTTTGCAACGAAAATTTACTCATTGCAAATTTTGACCTTTAAATTTTTAGCGACAAATTTGCCTTCTGTTTCTTTGCTAATTTTTTTTTTCTTTTTTGTGTAGCGTCTGGATTCTCTTCAACGTCCAACAAAACCCTATTCAACTTCAACCCCTTTGAGTCAACAATACAGACATCCTCAATTGTTACAAGCTAAAGGTGCTCACACTATCAAATTTCTTGTTATATGTTCAAGAACCCATTAACTCAAGTTAAATGCTCTCTTCATAGCAAGAAGGTTAACATATTTTTAGTGGGAGAGTTTAAGGGTTATTTCCGAAAATAATACGAAATTTACACAAAATTTGAAAAAAATAGTGTTTTTTTTCCCCCAAACTATAGATGTCAATTTCAAAGAAATCAACTTTGAAGTTGATTTCTCTAAAGTTGTCTTCAAAATAGTTGATTTTGTTGAAATCGACATCTCTATTCCTTCCCACGTCATCCCCTCTCTCTCTGTAATACCGAAAATCCGGTGTTAGGAAATTTTTTATTAAACATCGTTATAATATAAAGAAAAATTTTAAATTTTTATTAATTATTGATTTTGGGTATTAAATTAGAATTTTTGGATATATATAAAATGTCGTGTTCGCGATTCATAGTGAATCTCATTTTTAGGCAATTCAAAATTTAGTGAAAGAAGTGATAATAAATATATAAATGAATATATATATTTTTATTATTTATTTTTAAAAAAAAAAGAAAAGAGGAGAGACGCAGCATTTTACCCCAAAACGCCGCGTCTCCCCCTCCCCAATTAGATTAGGTTAAAAGCCCTAATCTCTCTCCCTCCCTTGTCTCTCTCACTCTTAGTCTCTCGTCTCTCTCCCTCTCGCGATTCTCTCTCGTAGGAGGGGGCTGTGGCCCGTCACGCGTGCATAGGGGTTGGGCTGTTGCGCGAGCAGTCACGCGCTGTCGCGTGCGCAGTCGCGCGCGCAAGGAGTTGTCGCGCACTATTGCACGCATAGGGAGAGAAACAGGGAGAAGCAGAGAGAGAGAGAAGAATGGAGAGAGGCAGAGATGGTCAGATGAGAGAGAGATGGTACGGGACAGACAGGTGGCGACCGCGGTGGCCGCGGTGGTGGCGGAGGAATGCGAAGAACGTGAGAGATCGGGAGAAAGAGAGAGAGCAACAGCGAGAGATCAACCGAGAGAGAGGGAACCGAGAGAGAGTGAGAGAGCAGGGAGGGAATAGAGAGAGAGACGGCGGTGTGTGGCGGCGATCAGCGGCGGCGGCGGAGGAGGAAGCCGCGGATGGTCGCGGGAGAGGGTGAGAGACGAAGAGGGAGAAGGAGAAAGAAAGATTAGGGCTTTTAGCCCTAATCTTCATTTGGGCAAAACGCAGCGTTTTGCTGCGTTTTGTCCCACCCACATTTTTTTTTTACAACTTAATTAATTAATACATAAACAAATATATATATATTTATACCCACTTTTCTCTAGAATATAAATTTCATAGAAATAAGATTTACTGTGAATTACGGACGCAGCATTCTAAAATATACCAAAAATTTAAATTTAATACCCCAAAATCGAAAATCAATAAAATTAAAATTTCTCTATATATATATAAATGGAGAATTATTTTATTTAAATCTAGGAACGGAAGTACAACCGTGCGAACACCGCAGTATCGGCGTTACATTTTCTAACCCCCTAAAAATAAGTTTCGTTCTCGAAACTGAAAGAAGGCCTTACCGAAACAAATGGGAAAAGGCTACAAAGCGCCTGTGGGTCACTGATGCTTGGCCATCATCCACTGACAAACCAGACATCAAGCAACGAACTCTCTCTTTATACCAGACCACTAATAACTATGTCGGATAGTTAGGTACATTTTTGTACCTCTCAAATACATAACGCAAATGGAGGAATGAACTTCCTCTAGAATATCTCTACAGATCTATCAAGAATACCTTGGAGTATCTCATTTGCTCCCTAAATCTTTCTAATGCGATTGAGCAAGGTCGACCTCATTTCAAATCGAGCTAGTAATATAGCTCGATCATCACTAGTCAAAATGACTCCTAATGCACGGAGTTCCATCAACAAGAGAGATAAACACTCCCTATATACTGAATTTCTAACTAACTTCTCATCAAGGGAAGTGACATCTAGTAGCTATAACAGCCTATCCGACTGTTGAGTGTAAGAAGTTCTCATGTAAAAAAAAAATCTGAACCAGTGTTAATAAAAACACGGGCATCGACTCTGAATATTTTCATGGTACCCATGATGCGAGAAATTGAAAAAGGAACCAATATAGGATACACAAAAGATATACGTATATATATATCAAGTAGTCAAGCCTTTAAGGCTTTAACCAGTCATAACCGTACATATCATCATGAGATGCATGATTTCAAAAAAGGATCACAATAGTTAAGCTTCTAGAGCTTTAACTAGTCAAGATGGTACATAGCTATCATGATATACATGATTTCAAAAAGAAGAGTATCTATAAACTCCTAAACAAAAGAATCTACTGGAGGATTACCCATGGTCGTATCTGGGTTCACCTAAGCATCCTCCTGAGTCGTAACATACACGTGGGCTTGTGCCCTCGGCTCCTATAGCGAAGAGCCTAGTGCAGTGTTGCTCCTGGCTTAGTCCATGGAGCAGTGTGTACAGAGTGTGTAGGTACCCCCTGCTGACCTGTCCATGGTCCACCCATGTATGTCTGTGACACCTGACCTCTAAAACCTAGGTCAGGACAAGAGCTATAAATATGTCCTTGCTTCCCATATTAGAAGCATCTAAAGGGAGCTCCGCAAGCTCCAAAATGACATCAGCCGTAGTCGAGACAAATAGAATGGTGCTGTGATATGGACTAACTAGAGGCACTAGGGGCCTGTGCTTTAAACACCTAGGGACATGGTCCCTGTCCAAACTGTGTTGATGTAAAGTGAGAGGGGCTTCCCTAAAAGTTAGAAGTCCTACCCCACTTTGAGCTCTGGCTCGTCTGGGTCTCAACCCTCTATGATTCTACTAGGACTCCGTAAAATATCTGCGGTCGAGCTCCCTCAAGAAGTCCTCCTACCGCAGTGAGTCAATAGCTTCATCACAAATAGCCTCCCACCAAGTGAGGGTATCACCATTGAGGAGTCTCTCAACAACTCTCAATCTGACCTTCTCTAACAATCCCACATCAGTAAGGATCCTACGAATCCTATAGATCCAGTGCTTTGCCGCTACAGCATCACTAGATCCTGAAAAGTCTGTGCATCCGAGCTGTCGAGACTCTTTCACCAACTGAGTGAGCTCGTGGATGCGCCTCAAAGTAGCCGACGTCTCATCAGTCGGAGTAGAAACAGAAGGACCGGCCACCGGAGGAGGAACCGGTGCCGTAGGAGCAGGTACGGCCGCAGGTGTGGTCGCTAGAGTCTGTAGTGAAGGTGGGGGCATTTGCACCCCATATCTACTAAGCCACTCCTGCCACTGCCTCAAAGCATCGAGCGGTGGTGGAGGGATCTCGGCTGTACCAGCCAGTGGAGGTGATGGGGGTAG
Source organism: Dillenia turbinata (assembly GCA_037126225.1). Taxonomy (NCBI): domain Eukaryota; kingdom Viridiplantae; phylum Streptophyta; class Magnoliopsida; order Dilleniales; family Dilleniaceae; genus Dillenia; species Dillenia turbinata. Next base: position 26,172,899 of record JBAMMX010000020.1, on the reverse strand, counting down.
CACAGGAGAAGGTGCGTGAGTAGAAGAAGCACCCTCTGGTACTCGTGGGGCCTCGAGTGCCCTAGAAGCCTCAGGCACTGAGAGACTCTCCGCTGGTGCGCCGCGCCTACCACGTCTAGGCGGCATAGTTCTACAAGGAGAGCACCGTTTCATTAAGTGAAAATCAAGGATTAAGGTTAGTTACGGAGTAACTAACCCCCTAAAAAGAATTTGAGTTATGAATCAAGGCATTCGAATCCCATAGGAGAAATATGTGCATGTATATGTATACCTTTCATACACCTGCCTAAATGCATCAAATGATGGTAATGGAACCGTGGCTATAATAGCCGGCTGAGAGAGTGCTAGAAGGGTACACTCGACGAGGAAACATCCTCAAGTATTTTAGATGTCTCAGGTACAAATCTAGTACCTCGTCTAGTAATCATAACCTTACAAATGAAGAATTTAAATTAAATATGATTCAAAGGTTAGGGTTAGTTACGAAGTAACTAACCTCCTAAATGAATAAACTTACCGGTTTAAAAACCGATGGAAATGATATGCTAGGTTAGATACGCACCCTATCTAACCCCCTAAAATAATAACTCATATGCCTAAAACCATGTATTGGGATCTCATGACTGTAATGAAACTCTCATATGCATTGAGGACTTTTAAATCATACTTGAAAATACTTTCAAACTATTTTATCAAACACTGCTCTCAAACCTAGAGCTCTGATACCAACCGAATTGTCACGCCCCGAACCGGGAATCGTGAACAGTCGCCCGTTGCCTTGGATAACGGTTGTATTTTTATAGAAAATTGGGCAGAACCTCCCAATAAATCGGAGGTCTCCTATGTACAAATAAACCTGTATATCTGTATAATTTAAAATCATCATGTAAATTTAACAAATGGCCATCCCGGCCTCAAACAATCCACCAAATCTCACAACTGACATCCAGACAACGCAAGTCTAACAAATCACCAACAGTTCTAGCCACAGACCTCTACTGTCATGCCCAACTAGAGCATGAGCAGCCGCCACACCGAGCGGGCCTAAATTTATACAAATATATTACAAATTCCCAAATTAGCACTTTAATATTTACAAATGCCTTAATGCAAGTGAAATATGAGAATTTCGCAAACAAAAGTTCAAAAATTATATAGTCATCCCATAATATGTACACGGTCAACTACGGACCTCAATATCAAGACCACGCAGGGTCGACATAAAGTACGAAATTCATATTTTCAATTAAAACTTAATCTCACCGTCGTACACCCCAATCCAAAAACAAGCTATCATACCACTAGAGCCGAATGCGTTGCCCTAGCACCATAATCCTGTCTGGGGAGGGAAAGAGGAGGGGTGAGTACTCAGAGAAGAATACTCAGTGAGTGAGTGGGACAATGTAATCGTGTAATATGGGGTGTGAAACTGGAGTGTCAAAGCATAAGTATACAAATCATATTTCAAATCATCATGCTTTTCATTTCAACAATATATCATTAGCACGCATTATCAAATCAAATATGCATCCAAAGCACTGTCATTAAAATCGTAGAATTGCCAGCCGAAAGTGTCCTAGCAGAGATCTACCTTGACCTATGACAGGCGCACCGGGGGTGTTATATGCAATTTTATTTAAAGTGCTCTCTACCCCGGCGTTGGCGATGAACCTCGTCCAGGTGCTAGACTTGGAGAGTGTATCCAAATTCTCCCCCTTTCGGATTCAACCTAGCTAGTACCATGTCGTAAATATAATCTCGACAACTCATGGAATACCCCAGGCCTAGGCATATCCGGATGCCACCCAAGCGCCTCTCACGGTGTCCTTCGTAGCTACGGAACAATACATACCAAAGCCCTCAAGGCCAAAATCAAAATCATATCAAACATGTGCCGTAAATCAGGTTCACAAACCAAATGTAACATATAGCATAAAATGGCACATTTTACATTTCAACCACATGGATGCATATTTTCATAATTCAACCAAATTTTTTGACACTCCATCGGTTCACAAAATTCAGTTCCAAAACTAGTCAAAACATTTTAAGCACACGATAAATCATGCTCATTTATCAAACTGTTGTAAAACAGGGTTTACATATTAAACGAAAACATTGAAACAAATCTCACTCACGGTATACGGGAGGGTCAATCACTCCCTACAATGTACAACAAGTGTCGAAACTGTGCTCCCCTCGATCGGTCTCCAAGCAAGTCACTACAATTATAACACATCACATATGTCATGAATTTAAAAATTACAAGATAGTTAATATTTTAACTAACCATATATCTAGGTCAAAACCAGGACATGCTAAATACTCTCTCAAATACGCCCATTTCATCTTCCTCTTTCTCCATCACCAACAACAATTTCCATGTTCCATAGATTCATTCCTCATAGTATCATCACCAAGCATACATGCCTCTCATTCCAACCTTTGATTACACAAAACAGTTTGCATACAAACATATTTATTCTTTATCAAATTTTCTCCTTCAATATACAAATATAATATACATACATTGAACATACATATACATGCACATATTTCTCACACCTCGACCTCAATTATATCCATGCACATTCACCATTTTACCACAAAAATCCGTACACTTTCTACCATTCTCCTTGGCCTTTAAGGTGGTTTTAGTACACAATAACATCCCATTATGCTCAACCAACAACACCACACTTTTCAACCCATATACATTTATATATACTCACAATTCAATCAAATGAAATCTTACTCGATCCTCGATTGACCTTTCCTAATTCAAAATCATAATTATGTCATAAATTTCTATTTTTTTTAATTTTTGTACAAATCTCAATTCTTCAATTCATAAATACACTCTAATGTCATCAATTGCATTTCATTTATAAATAACACATTGAATGTCAAGTCTAATGCAATCCTAAAGATCATTCAAGATCGGAAATAACCATAAAATAATAAATCTTCTCCCAAAATAGAAATTTTTTGAAAAATCATAAACTTTTCGATTCTCATCCAAATGTTTCAAAGTATATATCATTTTCAACATAATGAAGTCTATTTTCATAATACAGGGATTGTATTTGCATTACCTATATGCAAAACAACTTATAATGTAAAAGAATGTATCAATCCTTAAGCTCAAATCTCAATTTTTCACTATTTTCATGCATACATTAAATTAAACTTCAAGAGAATTATTCTAATTAACTTAACAAAGTTCTAATTTCATCAAACACGTTTCTTTCATATTAATGCGCCTAAATTCATATAGAATTTAGATGTAACCCTAGAAATCACATTTAATTTTCAGGAAAATACATTCTCTTCAAATTCCACACATTTTCAAGACATATATATAACTCTCATACTAGATTCGGCCTAACTCATTCAATCATTTAAGAGACTAGTATTTCTCTTACCTAGGGTTTCACAATTTGCAACTCTAGCGTCCGTGCGCCATTCGATTCATTCCAAGACCTACAATATCTCCAAATTGAAGCAAATTTTAGCAATTAGACTTAATCACTATGGAAATCAAGACCCTAGAACTAAGATTTAACTCAGCCCTTACCTGCACACAGAAGGAATCGTAGCTTAGCCTAGGGTTTCTAACAGAGGCTGTCGATTTGGGCTCTACAAGAGTGGCAGAAGGCACGCAAGCGTGCGAGTAGGGAAGGAGCGCTGCAGCCGCGTGCACAAGAGCTGTCGCACGCGCAGGGACTAGTGTGCGCTGGAGCCATCGCGCACTGCCCGGGCGCGCAAGGCTGTCGCGTGCTAGCGCGCGCGTAGGAGGGGGCTGTGGCCCATCACGCGTGCGTAGGGGCTGGGCTGTCGCACGAGCAGTCGCGCGTTGTCGCGTGCACAGTCGCACGCGCAAGGAGTTGTCGCGCTATCGCGTGCGTAGGGAGAGAAACAGGGAGAAGCAGAGAGAGAGAGAGAAGAATAGAGAGAGGCATAGATGGTCAGATGAGAGAGAGATGGTGCGGGACAGACAGGTGACGACCGCGGTGGCTCGCGGTGGCCGCAGTGGTGGCGGAGGAAGGCGAAGAACGCGAGAGATCGGGAGAAAGAGAGAGAGCAACAGCGAGAGATCAACCGAGAGAGAGGGAACCGAGAGAGAGTGAGAGAGCAGGGAGGGAATAGAGAGAGAGAAGGCGGTGTGTGGCGGCGATCAGCGGCGGCGGCGGAGGAGGAAGCCGCGGATGGTCGCGGGAGAGGGTGAGAGACAAAGAGGTAGAAGGAGAAAAAAAGATTAGGGCTTTTGGCCCTAATCTTCATTTGGGCAAAACGCAGCATTTTGCTACGTTTTGTCCCACCCACATTTTTTTTTTTACAACTTAATTAATTAATACATAAACAAAAATATATATATTTATACCCACTTTTCTTTAGAATATAAATTTCATAGAAATGGGATTTACTGCGAATTACGGACACAGCATTTTAAAATATACCAAAAATTTAAATTTAATACCCCAAAATCGAAAATCAATAAAATTAAAATTTCTCTATATATATATAAATGGAGAATTATTTTATTTAAATCTAGGAACGGAAGTACAACCGTACGAACATCGCAGCGTCGTCGTTACACTTGGTATTAAATTAAGAACACCAAATTCTTTTCTAGTTGCCAATGATATTTTCTTGCTAAAGAGGCTTTAACTTTGTAAATTGTTAAAGAAAATTTTGGGTATAGTAGGAAAAGATTGCAAGTTTGGTAGCAAACTACATATATTTTAGAATTTAAGAATCTCGAGGAATTCTTGTATGCAACATTTGAATTGGTGTCGAGCATAAATAAAAAGGAACGGATGTTAATAAAGGAGCCAAAGATGCTTAGTATATATATGTATGTTTAAATTGTAATAGAAGTACGAAGTAGTAAATATGATGATTAATACTTTCTTATTTAGACAATATTGATACAAAAATATCAATGAGTATTATCAATTTAAACATCAACTATTTATATGCAAGGCTCAATTGACTTTTGTCTAAATTGAATCATATGGATGTGAATTTAGTACCTTAGGTAGAATGAATTAGAAAAATGATAAAGGTAGACGAGAATGATATTGGTAGGAATTACCAGAAATGTTCTGTAATTGTTTATAACCATTAATTATGACCATTAAGAGGATATTGTATTATAAGGGTAAAATTATTGTAAATTATTGATATGAAAGATTGTTATGGCCCAATAGAGATGCAATATAAGTTACAAGATGAGCATTTTGTTAAGGGAGTATGATATGGGTAAATTTGAATGGAGTTAGCTACTGGGGCATCTGACTATGTAGAATGGAAGTACTAAGAGGCATGATTTGGTGACTAACATGGCTAGCCCTACTTAATGATAGCAAGGCCAAGGTAATGGTATAGTGATTGGTCAAACTATGATGATATATGGGTTAAAATGATAGATATAAGCATGCCAACAGTTTCATAGTTAGAGCTCTATTGCTGTGTGGTTTTACAAGACATTATTACGATCATGGTTGTAATTTGAAAGAGGGCAAAGCTTCCTAAATAAGTTTAAGCAGAGAAATGTATTTATCTTCTAGCTACATAGCTGTTTAGGGTCATTGTTTACAATGTTACCTACTTTATTAATCTGAACTCCAATGTGTTTTCACACGGACATAGTAATGACGTTCTAAACTTTTGTTTCTTTCTGAGGTGAATCTTAACCTAATAGTAAAAATTGCTTGTATCTTTATTTGACGTTTAGAAATCATTAGGAAATCACATATCCGTTTGGATTGAAATGGAGTTTAGGGATAACAAAAGCCTATTTATAGTGTTTGATTTCTCTAATCAAGTAGAATTATGTTTTTAAGACTTGCCTGTCATGTTATAAGCACTGAACCACCAAATTTGTCTTTAGGCTACTTAGAGTTTGCTCTTCCTCATTGCATAGCACATGGGACATCAATTAATCATTGATTTAGGGATGATTTAACAAGATACTGAAATATTGGACATCGCTCAAAATGTTATATAAGCCCTTATGTTTTCAAATCCGCCACCATACATATTTAGCTTTTCTTTTAGTTTAAAATTAGCAAAATTTGTGAATTTAGTGATATTTTCCTGAGAAGATAGAATCTCTGGAAATGGATGAAAGAAAGGGAAGAAAGTCGTCTATTTCTTATTTAGGACCATATGGATAGCTGAATCATTTGATGGTCTTAGAATGATTTGTGTGTTTCAAAATTTGAAAGGCATCTTAAATGAACTTGTAAAGCATTAATTAAATTTTGTGAAATGTCAAGATCCAAATTGGCATTTTAAGTGGCATTGCCATGTGATTCGTCTAAGGAAGGTCCTTTGATGCATAATTTCTATTAAACAGATCATATGAAATAAAATTCGAAATGTTGCATATCATTTAAGAGGAGATGTGTTTCTATATTGCTCTTATTTTGATGATGGTGGTGAGTGTAGAAGATAAGCGTGCATACATATAGGCAACGTATTAAGATGTCTTGATTTGCGAGTAAGCAATTACATAGCTATAAATGAGAATAAGAATAGGTTTAGGTGCTTAAAGATAAATTGCTTAGAGGGCTGAACAAATCAAAATGAGACAATGTGACAAGTTATATTTTGTTTTTACCATAGTTCATTGATTTTAATTTGTGGATGGACTACTATTTGGACGTATTCTTGATGAATTCTTGGGGCAGTTGTTGGGTTTGCTTAGTATTGTAGTGGAAAATAAATCGTTATGTGCTAGGATGACTTTTGTCGATTAAAAGTTCTTTCTTTGCATTTAGTCGTTTGCCATTTAATTAAGTAAGTGTTTCAAGAAGCGACACTCTATTATCTAGAGGAAATAGCTTTAGATATCCGAAGGAGATTTGAGACTAGCATTACCATCTTTCTCTTTTTTCAGCCTCAGCTATGAATATGGAAGGGATACTGGGAAAATTTGAGCATGATGGGAAGGTTGTTGGAAAATGATATTTCTAGTGTTATCGTAGGATACTCCACACTTATGGATCTTTACGGATTGGTAGCAAGATTAAGTCTTGAGTGAGGTCCTCTATTTCTCATAGCTTCCAATGTAACTTATGTGGCTGAAATATTCTTTGGACAAAACTGCTTAGTGTTTTTAACTTATATTTCTTTTTGATAAAGATGTAAAGTTTATTGGGCACTTTTGTAGGATTTATAAAATTTTGGGACATATTTGAAATACAATAGTACATCTTCCTTACAGACAGTTGAATAGAAGATCTGAATCATAGTTTGAGGAAATATTTTAAGATGTATTAGTGGGAACGATATAGAGATTTGAGATTCAATCACACTTCAAGTAGGAAAGGGGGCAATGGTGGAGGATGATGGTGAAGTAATGCTAATCGAGGAAATCTTTCTGTTGCATGATAATTTACATTAAATGGTATCTCGTTGCATTCATGAGTTGGGTGATACTATGGTGATGTTGATGATGGAAAATCTAGGTAATTTTAGTATGGCTTTGAAGGAGGAAATATGGAGGCACAGGCACCCCACCTTTTTGTTGCATTACGGTGTTAGAAGTGCATATTCAAACAAACTATGAAATTAGCACTTCTTTTAGGTCTAAATATTTATGAGTAGTTGGTGATATTATTTAGTTTATCTAATTTTCCTAGCACACTCTTGTAAATAATGACTCAAGTTCTACATTCCTTTGTAGGGAAGTTCATAAATAGTGTGCCCATGATAGCATTATGGTATACTTGTGTGAGATTTCGCATAATAGTTCAAAACAACAAAAGGTGATTAAAGTGAGACATCTAAGCCTTCTAAAGTTTTAGTGGCTATTGGTGATACATTTATCGTTGGAGCTAGCCTTTCGGAAGTCAATATTGGTTGGGAAATACTACAGAGTATGATAATGGTGGTGGAAAAGTGTGGGCATAGAATTGATGTATAATAATTATTTAAATTTTGAGGACGAAATTTCTTTTTAGTGGGTTAAGAGTTGTAACACCGAAAATCCGGTGTTAGGAAATTTTTTATTAAAAATCGTTATAATATAAAGGAAAATTTTAAATTTTTATTGATTATTGATTTTGGGTATTAAATTGGAATTTTTGGATATATATAAAACGTCGTGTCCGTGATTCATAGTGAATCTAATTTTTAGGCAATTCAAAATTTAGTGAAAGAAGTGATAATAAATATATAAATGAATATATATATTTTTATTATTTATTTTTTTTAAAAAAAAAAAAAGAGGAGAGACGCAACGTTTTACCCCAAAACGCCACATCGCCCCCTCCCCAATTAGATTAGGGCTAAAAGCCCTAATCTCTCTCCCTCCTTCGTCTCTCTCACTTTCAATCTCTCGTCTCTCTCCCTCTAGCGATTCTCTCTCGCCTTCGATCGATTCGCCCCCTCCTCTGCCGCAAAGAGCCTAGCTCCGACCACCGTGAGCCACCGTCGACTCTCTCTCTCTCTCTCTCTTCGCAGTATCTCTCCCCCTCTGTGTCGAATCGCTCCCTCTCATACTCTGTCTCTCTATCACTATCTCACCATCTCTCGCTCTCTCACACCATCTCTCAGTCTCTCTCTTCCGCGCACGAACTAAACGTTCTTCCTCCCTCTCCCGCGCACGAAGAGCCCTCACTCTCCTCCCCGCTCGCGCGGTGTTCTCTGCTAGCAACTCCTTTCTGCCACCTTCGCGGAAGCTCTAAGCCGGCCGAACCGCAGAGTATTGAAAACCCTAACTGCGATTGTGATTCTTTCCCCGCATAGGTAAGGACCGGTTCCTAACCCTAACTTTAGGATTTCGAATTTTCTTAGTAATTAGGTTTAATTTCTAAAATGTTCTTCAATTTGGAAGTGTCACAGGTTACGGATTGAATAGCGCACGGACGTTAGGGCTACGAGTTATAAAAGCTCTAGGTGAAGGAATTTCTAAATGCATTCAATAACTGATCGGATTTAGGCTGAATTTAGGTTGAGATTACGTGTATATATATATTCTGAAAATGTGTTAGATTCGAAGGAAATGTATTTTTCTTGAAATTTTGTAAGAAGTTATTTAGATTAAATCTAGAATTTGATATAAATTAGACTGCGTAGCATGATAGAATGTCTTAGATAGTAGTAGAGCTTTGTTTGATTAATTTGTATAGCTTTCCTTGGGGTTTGAATTGAAATTGGCATGAATTAAATTAGGGTTATGTAAATTCAGGAGAAAATTGGAAAAAAAATTGACGAATATGGGGAATTAAGTCATTGATAGGCCAAATAATCCTATATTGATAAAACGAGTCTAGAAATGTAAGTGTGTAAATTAAAGTTATATTAAATAGGGAGAAAATTTGAAAACCCTTTAATGGGACCTTATATTGATGATATGATTGGTCTAAGTTGACCTTTTTGAAGACTCAAAAAGAGTCATTTTGGATTAATTATGGAAATAGGGAGTGAATACTCTCCCTAGAGGAGAGTGGATGGTTCTTTGTATTCATAAATGAGTAACATGTTTTAAAATTGCTTTATAAATGATTTTGAAAATTTTTTTATATGTTTTATATAAATTGTTTTGTGATTGTGGGCTGTTTGAACTGGATTGTGAAGTATGTATGCATCCACTGTATTTATAAATGCTTTTGTGCCATGTGTTATTTGATATTGCTCTATGAATTGTTTTGGCATGAGTTGGCATGAGATTATTGATTATTTGTTGGAAATCATGACACATTGTTTGTGAAATGGATTGATTGAGAAATGAAGGGCGCTGGATTGTTAATGGCTATAATCATTCCCACCACAGAACGATTCAACGGGGTGACGTGGTTTGGGGTTGGATATGCGAGGGAGTTAGACGTCCCTCCCTCTGTCGAACTCGTGCTATATCTGATGCACCCCGGTGAGGTACGAGCCAACGCCAAGGAATGGGGTATGTTTTGAAACATTGGATGGAAAAACCTTTGGTGGGCTTTCGTCTGGGTTTCGGCCAGCCCGAGACGGAAGTGTTTTCGATGGGATCCCAAGATTTTCTGAAAAGATAATTGATATAGATGCATATTTTACGAATTGTGATTTATTGAAATGCTTTCATGTATATGAAATGATGTTTATGAGATATGCTTTGACTGCCCCACATTCACCCCTTGTTTATGAACACAATCACACCATTGCACTCCACTCACTGAGTATTCCCCAATACTCACATCTCTCTCCACATTTTTCAGAGGATTCTTAGTTTGAGGATTGGACGTCGAAGCTTGCGAAATATTTTTGTGGATTGTATAGGTATTTAGCAAATGCAGGATTTTTGGAGATTCATAGTTCTCAAAATCATGGAAAGGGAAGTCTGTACATCCCATGCTGTGCGGATTTTATTGATACTGGCTGAATTTTTTACAAATATTGGTAAAATCTGACGATTTATTTTTTATTTGTGCTTTATTATTTTGATTGATCTATTTTTTTTTTTGGGAAACTGTTTTATCTGTACTGGGACATTTGGATTGTAATTCTAAACTTCGATACTTTCTTTTGAATTTGTGAAGTTCTGTACACTTCATATCGTTTGAACTTTACTGATGTTAGCTTAATTGTTTTAGGTAAATATTAGTAAAATCCTACGACTATGATTTGAGATTTCTTGTATTTTAAATACTTTATTTGTACTGGTTGGCTGGGATGGTCACATCGCATGTGTGCATGTACAGGAGCCCCTTCCCCGATTGTGTGCTGATGCATGCTTGTGTGTACAAAGAATGGACCAGATGAGTCCTTTACATGTGTATTGTTACACGTTTTCCATATTTGTGATGAATTGTGTACTGGAGATCTGGATATTCAGAAATGTAGTCATGCGGAGTCCTGATAAGCGGGGAGGTTCTGCCCGTATATCGAGACCATCCAGCGATTGTTGCATACTCAATTCGAGGATCGAGGCGTGATACTCTCCCCCAATCCCTCTCCTTCTCTGAGGTGCACCATATCTCCCTCTCCCTCTCCCTCTCCCCTCTGCCTCTCCGTCTCCCAACCACACACATTCTCTGTCTCCCACCCTCTCTCTCTCCCCTCTCTACACCTCAAATATTTATACATTTAAATATTTTTATATTTATCAAAATTTAAATTAAAATTATAATATTTAATAATTTAATTTAAATAAGCTTATAAATATAAATGCTTAATTTAAAAATTTCTAAATCTAAAAATATTTAGATATTTAATATAAATATTTAAATATTTATAAATATTAAATATTTTAAATATATAAATATTATTTCATGACTATGCTTATTTAAAATATTTAAAATATTTAACATTTTACAATATTTAATAATATATTTTAATAATTTAAAAAATTTAATATTATATAAATATTTAAATATTTAAATTAAATATGTAAATGTTTTTATGTTTAGAAAATTTTAAATCAAATATTAACACTTATAAACTTTAAATTAAATTATTAAATATTAAAATCTTAATTTAATATTTATATTTTATATTTTATATTTTATATTTTATATAATATTTAAAATACAATATTATAGTATTATAATTCTAATTTAATATTTACATATTTAAAATTTTCAAAATATAAAAAAAATAACTTTTACATATAAACAACAACAATCTAGGCATTAATTCTAAATTTTTCTGTTGGTCACGAGAGACCAATAATATTAGTGAGATCCTTCAATTATTTTTTTTATTTTTGAAAAAATGAAATTAATTAATCAATAATATTTTATACTTTTGAGATCCTACAGTCTACAAGCATTTTCTAAATGTTAGCATAGTTATCTCAGGAAATTTTATAAGCCTATAGCCAATATTAGGTAAAACCCTCTTTGATCTTAGTGACATAGTTGTTTATTTGATTGGGTTATCAGACCCCTTAAATGTAGTCTGATAACAAATTAAACAAGACAATTGTAAGTAACGCATTATCCAAAATTAAAAAAACGAAACAGTCAACAATTTTTTCCATCCTATTAATTTTTTAAATCATATGATATCAAAATAAAAGAAAATAATTTTTAATTAAATTTTATATTAATTTTTTAATTAATTTTAATTATTTTAATCTAAAAATATATTTATCTTTGTGTTAGTTGTAACAAGTATAGTGTTGAAATTATAATCTAGGAATTCAAAACGCAAAAATACGAGATCAAAGATCTCAAAAGTATAAAACATTATTAATTAATTAATTTTATTTTTTCAAAAATAAAAAGAATTAATTGAATTATCTCACTAACATTATTGATCTCTCATGGCCTACCCTAAAATTTAGAATTAAACTCTAAATTGTTGTTGTTTATATGTAAATATTTTCATATTTTGAAAATTTTAAATATATAAATATATAAATATTAAATTATAATTATAATATTATAATATTGTATTTTAAATATTATATAAAAATATAAAAATATAAATATTAAATTAAAATAATAAATTTTAATAATTTAATTTTATTAAGCTTATAAGTGTTAACATTTCATTAAAATTTTCTAAATATAAAAACATTTACATATTTAATTTAAATGTTTAAATATTTATATAATATTAAATATTTTAAAATTTTAAAATACATTATAAGTATTAAATATGTATATGTTTTTATATTTAGAAATGTTTAAAATAAATATTAATATTTATAATTTTATTTAAATTAAATTATTAAATATTATAATTTTAATTTAATAGTTTGATATTTTGTATTTTAATTTAATATTTAACTAAGGTATTAATATTTACAAGTTTTTTTTTATAAATATTAAATATTTATATTTAATTTAAAATTTTATACAATAACAACATCCAAAGAATTAATCCCAACAATTGGGATCGGTTTTGAAGTAGACGTATATGTACGCAGTCTTTCCCTTGTAATTTTGCAAAGAGACTATTTCCACGTCTCAACTCGTAACAACTCAACCGTTGTATCAAAGTTCGTCCAAAAGATTTTTTTTTGTTGAAATAATGAATGTTGTAACCCATGGTATTTTCTAATTTCAGCAAATCTTGAAAATTTTGATCTATTTTCTTGAAAATCTTGGTCTATTCTCTTAAAAATCTTGATATAATTTCAGCAGGTTTTGAAAATCTTAAAAATCTTGAAAGAAAAGAAGCTAAAATATTTCTAAGTAGTTTGGGTGTTACATCTGCAAATCCCAAGGACATTGAAAGGGAGATCTTAGCGGTGACAAGAAAAATTCCTAGTAGTAGTAATGAAGCTGGAGGGCATGCTGATAAGGGATATAAAAATATTTAAATATTTAAATATTTAAGGTGGAGAGAGGGGAGAGAGAAAAGTGACCAAGAGAGAGGGACATTGCGAGAGGGAGAGGGAGAGAGAGAGATGCGCCTGGGAGAGGGAGAGGGAAAGTGAGTGGGAGAGGGAGAGAGAGAGTTTGCCTAGGAGAGGGAGAGGGAGAGGGACTGGGAGAGAGAGGGGATGACATGGAAAGGAGAAGTCGATTTCAACATAATCAACTTTAAAGTTGATTTCAACAAAATAGATTTTTGGTTTTTAGTGCAGTATGATCGACTAATTTTGATCGAATTGCTATTGAGTCCCAATCGAGAGAGAGCTTTCTTAACGTTATTTTACCACTATCAAAACTTGAATTCTGATTTTTGGTGTGAGATATTAATGTTCTTTTCACTAAACCAACGAAACATTAGTTTTGAAATCGACATCTATAGTTTGGAAAGAAAAAATTCATCACATTTTTCGAATTTTGGGTAAATTTCAGATTACTTTTCTGCAATCGTCACTAGTGCTTTGTTTTATTATTTTAAAGATTTGAAATTTATCATGCCCAATGAAAGATTCCATTTCTATTTCTATTATAACATAAAGTGATTTTTTTTTAAACACATGTGACAACGAAATCTTATTAACATAAATAAATAGTTTGGTTTAAAGTAAAAATGTAATATATTCAAATTTTATTTCTTGTAAGAAAAAAATTTGAAAAAAGTTACAAAGTTTCAGACCGGGGGAAAATGCTATAAAGCTCCAAACATGTGAGAAAAAAGATACAAAATTCCTTCCTTTTTTTTTTGGGTTACACATATGTATGCAAAATTTGAGTTATTACAATAAAAATTAATTTAACATTAGTGGGATTTACATATGCCGATACTACTCTATGAAATTTATATCTGTTTGGATTACAATAGGCAATCAGAACCCATAATATTTTTAACTAGTGCTATAATTTGTAACCAAAAATTTTCTATACATATGTGTGAACGATGTTTAAATTCATGTATTCTTTAAAAAGGGGTTACGTTTATGTATTTTGATTTATTTGAGAAAAAATTCAATTTAAAATTTTAATTTTTAATTTCAATATATATTCGTTTCACACCCATATGTTGTAGTCATTCAAAAACATTATGTACCTTTCAAAAGTTTCTTTTACAAAGTTTAATTTACATAAACTCATTTTGTGCATACGAGGGTGATTTAAGTATACAAATGTAATTATAAAAAATAATTTATTATATATATGTATATACTAAATTTAAATAATTATCACGTAAGAAGTCAATCACTATTTTAGAATTATAGAAAAGTTTTTTTTTTTTTCCTCAGGGCATGTCAGGAAAGAGGTAGGGAGAGAGAAGCCCCGCCCCCCCCCCCCCCCCGCGGCCGGGGGGTGGTGTGTTTTGTTTCCAGCTCACTAATTCTGTAGTGTAGTCACTAAGCTTCACACGTGTCTTCTACCGGGCCACTTCTAGGATTTTGTCATCGTATCATGTATTGCCATATTTTTCGCATGTTGGGTCACTTGTCTTATGGGCTGCCCCGCTCACATGTCCCAGATTTTCAGCATAGTCTGAACTATTGGGCCCTAGCCCTTGTTCATACGGGTTGGGCATAATAGAGTTTTTATTTATTAATATTTTACCTACTATCCGTATATAAAATCATACTCCAACTAATTTAATTCAAATGTCTAATGTGAACTTTATTTAGGGAACGAGTTTTTTATTATAATCATTTATATTTTCAAATTTCAAATATGAAATTTAGTTAAGGAATCTTTCACCTTAGCCCATTAGGTCAATTATCGATTGGTATGATAGGATTTTAATAGAGTTTTTATTTATTTATTTATTTATTTATTTACCATCCACATCTAGAATTATACTCTAATTAATTTAATTCAAATTCTAAACGGACTTTATTTAGAGAATGGTTCTCCCAACGTAATCTTTTTTATTACTAAATTTTGAACCCAAAATTTAATTAAGAAATTTTTCATCTCATCCTACTAGATTAACTATCCATTGGTATGATCGGATTTCTATAGTAATGCTCAAGTTAAAAAAAAAAAAAAAAAGTGGCGTTTATTAGATTTTAATTTTAATTTTTTTGTCTTTAGGTTGCGCTTTTTATGTATTCTATTAATATTAACAATAAATTTGATCTTTTGCCTTGGAATTTTGAGCAAATATTAGGCTGATGAAATTAAGACCATCCAATTTAATTTAAGTCTACAAAGAAATGGTGAATCCTTATCATAAATATAAGTCTGTTAAAAATGCAAATCGAAGGAATATTGCTGCTTTATCTCTTTGAAAACAGAAGGAAGAAGAAAAAGAAGACGCTTGGAAATTTCCGAAAAACTAGTCAAGGTAATACTCTCTTTTTTCTTTATGATTTAATTTTTTTTTTATTATTTGTTATAATTACTAATTATGATAATTGAATATTGGAGAAAGTACTTGATCACGAATCGCTTTCTCTCTGAAAACCCTCCTCCACAAGGCTCTACTAGTGCACTTCACACTGTGGAGGCTCATAGGAATGCAAGAATTGGGGAGCTCAATATGCAGCTAACACAGCTTTTGAATGGACTATAAATATTTTATGGGAGTAATTGTGTTATTTGTTTTATTATTTTTTATTCCCTCAATATGGGGCTTATAGGTTTAAAATTATGCAATGATGGGTAATGTACCATGGTTAAAGGTAAGCATAAATTGTTGATTAACTAACCAGGATAATCGAAGGAGGACCCATGAGTGTGGAGAGGAGAAATAGTATTAGTAATAGTGTTAGAATACAAAATATTCAATTAAGAGGTGTTTGATTTGGTGATGGGAGGGGAGAGTAGTATAGATTTGAGACAGAACCCTAAGAAATGGAAGGATTTGGCTAGAAAAGCTATCAAACCAGGTGGGTCTTCCTACATCAATCTCAATGCTTTTGTGCATGAGGCTAAACAAGTTTGTCACTAGGCTTCCTGTTGTGGCTGCTGTGTAGTGTGTTGTAGTGTAGTGGAGTCATTTACTTCGGGAAGGTTCCTTTTTATAATGCAATGCAAGAACAAAATAAAAAAATTAAATCCTAGTGACCGGCACATGAATGGTCATTTAATTAAACAGAAAGGAAATGCAATTCAATTGTGTAGGTCACCATAACACCAACATCAGAGCACATGTGACAATATTCCGGTGAAGAACACAGCGATTGTGACAATGTTCTAGCCAAGATAATAACTGGTGCATGTAACATTTAACTTGCCATAATCATTTAGAATATTCAACTCAAAACCATCATCCATGAAGTAAAATTCAGTCATAAGTCATAACAACTGGAACTACATTACAACCAACCTGAGGCTCAGTGAACTTAATTCCTAGGCTAGCAGCAAGTCCAGCCAAATTATGTTCCATATGTTCAAACATGAGATGCAAACTGCATGACATCCTTGAAGTAACTAGGCCGTCCAATTTCACAACATTAGGGTGATCTAATCAGCGCAAAATTGGAATCTCTCTAGCCATGAATTTCACACTCTCTAGCCTAGTGAAATGTTGCTATATTTACTCTCTAGCCTTATGTTCCCGTTAATGTATTTCTAGCCTTGTAAACAATGCTATATGTACCTTGCCCAATCTAGCAAAGCACCAACATAATATTTCCATCAAAGGGAAATTCCACACAAACATAACTCACAACTACTCAATTCCTTTTTTTTTTTTTTTGATAGCAAAAGAAATTGTATCAGATGGAAAGTGGAATCCACAAAACTCCAACTACTCGACACAACTACTTAAATTAATTTCCATATTTAACAATTCATCACCAACCAATTGGATTTTTGATAACTGACTTCCTGATGACATTAACAAAATAGTTGAATTTTTCACCACTTTTCTAGAATAGTGTAACAAACTAAGTTCATTTTATAGTGAATCCATATGTTTATACACTTAGCAACTTACTTTTCCAAGTTTAAAATTCACTGCTTGATTTTCAATTTGTCGAATAGATCGTAAGCATGAATGTACACTGAATTTTCAATACTACCCACCCAATCGAAACCCAAGCGTGGCAATCAGAAGCACTTTTAACTTCCAAATTCAAACAATCCCAACAGGGAAAATTACAAGTTATACCTTATCAATCTTCTCAAAAGTGTCAGCTCTTCTAGGGGTCCAACCGTTCATGGCTTCACCAGCGACTGTAGAGAGCCAATAAGGCCATCCAGCAGCAACCTGTTCGCCATGCAAATGCTTCGGCAGATTGCATTCATGGTAAGAAATTAGGCTTTCCCTCTGAAAAATAATCACATCGGAAGTTCAGAATGGATGAGATTTTGCAGAAAGAGAGAGTGAGAGAGAATAGAAATTGAGTGAGTCAAAAAATCTAATCGACGAAGAAGAAGGCTCGAACGAAACAGTGTGTGTTGGGGCTATGACTTGGGATTTCAATGTTTTGTTTAATCGAAGCAGAGAATTGAAGCTTCACAGCGACAGTGGAAGACGATTACCAAAGGTGATTGTGGTGGTCGAAACTCAAAGGTGAATTAGATGAAGGAGATCAAACAAAACTAAAGGAACTGAAGATGGTGGAGAAAGACGAACGGTTGAGCGCAGAAGATGAGTAGACGGTTGCTAATGGCGAAGAAAACGAAGCAGCTGTAAGAAATCGAGGATGAAACGATGGCAACTTGAATCTTCGAGCGTAAAATTGTAGATGGCTATTATTGGAGGTATATTTGACTGCACAGATAATTACCCTTCTGACTTGAATGGGAAACCTACGCCGATATATTCGTCTGGTCTCCTCAGATTGAAAAATCTGTAAAAATCCCACTGGGACTAATTTGGCAGCGGAACTCCGACGCTTAAGTCAGGAAGGATAATAACGAAAGGAAAACTGAATACAACTGAGAGAAATATGACCATGTGGTCTCTGTTATGTGATGTATTGGTCGAGCAGATATCGGAATCCTCGTGAGTGTGTGTAGCATGCATGCGTATTGTATAGTAAGCATTATATATGTCGTACAGGTGAAATCATGTGATGTAATATAAAAGCATACGTATAGAGTGATACCTCTGATCATGTGTAGAATCGGTATAAAGACCGTACCTCTAGTAGAATATATTTGGGTACGAAACCCCCCATTGAACGACGTATAAAATTGAGTATGGAACCCTCATCTGAATGACATATAGAACAGGAAATGAAACCCTCATCTGAATGATATGTAGAACTGGGTATGGAACCCCTCTCCGAATGATATGTAGAACAGGGTATAGAACCCCTCTCCGAATGATGCATAGAATTGGGTATAGAACCCCTATCTAATTGATATGTAGAACTATCTCTCTTTCATATATAAAACTGAGTCCCCCTTGAGGGTTGTTTAAACTCTGTATTTATAGTCTTCTCAAGAGTGTAGAAAACCTTATTTCCTTTTGTTTGAAGTCTTTTAAGATGGTTATAATCGTAATTAAAGATTTCTGAAAGATTTAGACATTCTTAAGAAATATGGAAAGATTTGACCTTGATAGTGATTGCCTTCCTTATCGGATAACCATGCATGATTTTGGAGACCTATTAAATAGGATTATATCATTTGCCCCCACTCCTAATTGCATTTTGAAGAAATGGTATTAGAAGTAGAGTGGATTGTAAGAGATCTTCCAGAAAACCGAAAGGTCAAGAGATCAGTAGGCCAGTAGACTGAGAGATCAAATGAACGAGAGATCAAGTCATCGAGAGACCGAGTCATCGGGTGATCGAGAGATTGGCAGATCGATAGGCTGAGTGGTCGTGAGATCCAGAGGTCAAACGATCGAGCGGATACCAGATCAAACGGTAGAGAGAATACCAGATAGATTGGTCGAACGATTAAGAGAATACCAGACTAACAGGTCGAGAGATCGAGAGAATACCAAACCAATAGGTCGAACGATCGAGTGAATACCAAACCGACAGGTCAAATGATCGAGTGAATACCAGACCGACAAGTCGAAAGATCGAGAGAATACTAGATCGTCAAGTCGAACGATCGAGAGAATATGAGATCAACAGGTCGAACAGTAGATCAGGGCGTCATAGACCAGTTCAGGGAATTAGATCTCATCGGTAGATTGGGACGACATGGACCCGTTCGGGAAGCTATGTCCCTTATTAATGACACACTAGAATGATAGGATCTGGGCGACTCTGTAAAACCGAGTTTTTGAAAATTTGTTTTATAATATAAAGAGAAATTTTAATTTTATTGATTTTTGATTTTTGGGTATAAATTTTAAATTTTTGGTATAATTGAAATGCCGTGTTACAAATTCACAGCAGTATTTTTATTTTTGGTAAATTTAAAACTTCCAATGAGATGAGAAAAATAAATATATATATATAGCTATTAATTATAAAAAAAAAAAAAAAAAAAAAAGAAAGAAGGAAAGAGGAGATGCTGCGTTTCGGGGTGAAACGCAGCATCCCGTCTTCCCCAAATCGATTAGGGCTAATAGCCCTAATCGAAGGTCTCTCCTTCATCTCTCTACTCTCCCGTCTCTTCGACGCTCTCCCTCTCCCTCACGATTTCGCCGCCATCATCACCGCCTTCCTTCGCCGCTGCAACCACCACCGTGACCACCGCGAACCACCGCGTTCGCCTACTCTCTGTCCCGCACCGTCATCCTCTGTCTCTTTCTCTCGCGAAATCTCTCTCACTCTCTCCTTCGTTATCTCCCTCAATCTTTCGGTCTCTCTCTCTATCACAATCTCACCATCTCTTGCTCTCTTCCACGCACGAGCAGACGATTTTCCCTCTGTTCCCTCTCTTTCCGCGCGCGAACAGAGTCCTCAACCTCTCTCCCTTCGTGCGCGACAATTTTTTCGTCCCCCTGTTCGTTCGTGCTTGCTGCTCTTTGCAAGCACCACCCTTCTGCAGTCTTTGCAGAAGCCCTAGCCGTATGATAACAGAGCCTTTGAAAACCCTAGCCGCAGGACATCAAAAACCCTAGGTCACAGCTCTGCAGAGGTAAGCCTATGTTGTCCAATTTTAATTCTAGGGTTGAATAGTCTTAGTTAGGTGGAATTCTAACGATTGCTGTAAATTGAACTTATTACAGGTTTGATCCACTGGTGATTGGAAGCTAGGATTGTAAATCAAGAAACCCTAGGTGAGGGATTTTCAATCCCTTAAGCAATTCGAATTATTTTTGTTAAATTAAGTTAGAAATTACATCTATATATATTCTGAAATGTGTTAGACTTGAAAGAAATGTATTTCCCTAAGTGTTTGTATGAAATTATTGAGGTTAGGTCTAGAATTTGATGTAAATTGGACTGTGAAGCATGTGAGAATGTCGTAGATAGTATTAGAGTTATATTTGATTGAATTACGTAGTTTTCCTTGGGATTTGAATGGAAATCGGCGTGAATTAAATTAATATTAAGGAATTCGGGAGAAAATGGGTAAAATTGAGGAATATTGTAAATTTAAAGTCATTGGTGATTTGAAATGATACTAGCTTGAGGAAACGAAAGTTTTGGAATGTAATTATGCAAGTTAAGGCTATTGTACATAAAAGCAGAATTTGAAAATCCTTTATTAGAGCTTTAATTGATCTTTATTCGTCTTGATTGGTCTAGGTTGACCTTTGGAGACTCGAGAAGAGTCGTTATGAGTTGATTTCGGAAATAGAGAGTGAATACCCTCTCTAGAGGTGAGTGGACGGATCGTTGTGTAGTAAATAAGCAAAATGTCTTTAAAATTCTTTGATAAATGATTTGAACTGATTTTCATATGATTTTTATGCAATTATTTGTGATTGTGGGATGTCTGAAATGAGAATTTGAATTATGAATGCATTCTATGTGATTTTACATGAATTTGTGCCATGTGACTTGATTACTTGATCGGTAAATGCTCATAGCATGATTTTCGGATTGAATTGATAAAATATGGCACATTGTTTGAAATGGAATGATTGTGAAATGATGGTCATTGTTTGAAATGGAATGATTGTGAAATGATGGTGCACGAGAGAAATGGCTATAGTCATTCCCCCCACGGAGCGACCCGACGGGGTGACGTGGATTGGGGTTTTATATGTGAGAGAGGTATGCGGCCTCTGCTCTGCCACGTCGGACTATCCGGATTGCACCCCGGTGAGGTTCGAGCCAACGCCAAGGAAGGGGGTTTGTTTTGAGACATTGGATAGAAAAACCCTTGGCGGGCTTTCGTCTGGGTTTGGCCGCCCTGAGACGGAAGTGTTTTCGATGGGACCCTTGTGATTTTCTGAGAAAATGTTTGATACGGATGCATATTTTATAAATGATGTTGAATTACTGAAATGTTTGGATATGAAAATGATGTTTGAAGTATGCTTTGACATTCCCCACTTTCACCCCTTATTTATTACACAATCATGCCATTGCACTCCACTCACTGGGTATTTATAATACTCACCCCACTCTTTAACATTTTTCAGAGGAAGATTAGATTTGTGACAGAGATTGGAGCTTGGGGAGGGCCTAGCAGCTGGCTTTTGTAGGTATACATCGAGATGTATAGTCATTTTTGGTTTGAATTGAAATCCGAAGAAGGGAAGACTTGTACAATTCTTTTGGTACGGATTTAATTGATACTTGTTTCCTGTATAGGAACAAGTATTGATGGAATCCTTACGTGGTTGTTGTTTACTTTCTTTCTCTCCTAGTTTTTGGTAAAAACTCAATGTTTGAGTGGGACATTTGGTTTGTAATATTGAGAATGGTTATTTTCTTTCGATTTCACGAAGTCTTGGACAACTCATATCGTTTGGATCTTACGGACGTTTGCTTGATTCTTCAAGCGAGTGTTAGTAAGATCTTACGGCTATGTTTTGGGACTTCCTGTTTGTTAAGTGCTTTGCTTATACTGTGAACTTTGAAATGGCTTGGATGGCCATATTGTGTGCCGTGCATGCACAGGTTCCCTCTCCCCGATTGTGTGTTGATGTGTAAATGCGCATGTACAGGTTCCCTCTCCCCGATGTGTGCTCGTGTGTACAGGGATGGACCGGATGTGTCCTTGCATGTGTTTTATTATGTGATGTTTTCTATTTTTGATGATTGATATATGGAAAGAACTGTGGTGCTGTCTTTGTAGCCTTGCGGAGTCCCGGTATATGAGGAGGTTCTGCCCGTATATCGAGATTTCGCGGCGGCTGTCGCGTGGTCGATCCGAGGATCGGGGCGTGACAGACTCAAACCCACTGTACAATAGGAAATCCTTAGATAGAGGGGTTGCGTTCACCAATTTAACGCGTACGAATGATAGGAGTTATGCGACTAAATCCCTCCAAGTGATAGGAAATCTTCTGAGAGATGGGTCGCATCTACCCGTTCGAGGAGTTACATCCGTTATTGACGGCGCGTTCGATCGATAGGAGCTGGGCAACTGAGGCCCTTCGAGCAATAGGGAGCTTTTAGATAATAGGGGCTGACAGACCAAATTGTTAAGAGAGCGACAGGTCGAAGGGTCAAATGATCCTGAGGCCAAGAGATCAGCAAGAGATTAAGAAGTTGATAGGTTGAACGATAGAGAGATCGACAGGTCAAAAAATCAAATGATCGGGAGTCAAGAGACTGACAAGAGATTGAGAGGCCGACAGGCCGAATGATGGAGAGACTGACAGGTCGGATAATCGAGGGTGGCATAGACCTATTCGGAAAGATAAATTCTATCGGTAGATCAAGGTAACATGGGCCTGTTCAGAAAGATAGATTCTAAAGATAAGTCGGGAGGACACAGGCCCATTTAGGGAGATGGATCCCAGTGGTAAGTTAGGGCGACACAAGCCCGTTTGTACCAATCGTTAAGTATAATGTGAAATGACAAGATTTCTTATAAGAAGGGAATGATCGTCATTGATAGTAGGCACATAGGTTTTTAGAGTTTGAGATGACATATTTTCGGATGACTACTGATCATTTTTGATAGGGATCCTCCCCATTTGATACAGTAATAGCCATATAGAAAGCCAAAAGAAGTTGAATCCCAACTGGGGGTTCGAAACCATAGAGAGATGAGAGAAAGTGAGTGTGGACATAGGGGTCACGTCCACCCATTCAGAGGAGTTCTATCTCTTATTGACAACGCGTACGAATGATAGGAGTTGGGCGACTTACGTTCTCCGAGCGATAGGAAATTTTTAGATAAAGGGGTCTCGTCCACTCGTTCAACGAGTTCCATCTCTTATTGACGACACACACGAATGATAGTAGTTGGACAACCAAGGCCCTCCGAATGATAAGAAATCTTTAGAGAGTTGGGTCGCGTCTACCCGTTCGGGGAGTTATATCCCTTATTGATAATGTGTTCAAATGATAGGAGACTCTAGATCCCATTCGGAGAGTTATATCCCTCATTGATCACAATTTATGTTTGGAAAAGTTCTTTTGAGAGAACTTAAATGAGAGAATAATATGAGACAGATAACCGATAGATTATCTATGTGAGGCTGAGAGATCGAATGAGGTTAGGAGGTCGAATAACCAAGGGATCGAGAGATCAAGATTTGAGAGATTGACACATCAAATGATGGAAACACCAACAGGTCGAACAATCGAGAAATCAAGGGATCATGAGGTCGGTTGACCAATAAGTAGAACAATGGAGAGAGCAACATGTTGAAAGATTCGAATAATCAGGAGAACTAGAGACCAACGGGTCGTTAGAGACCAACAGATCGAATGATCGAGAGACCAATAAGTCGAACAATTCGGGTGATTAGGAGGTCTAGGGACCAACGGGTCATTAAAGACCGACAGATTAAATGATTGAGAGACTAGTGGGTCGAACGATTCGGATGATTAGGAGGTCTAGGGACTGACAGGTCGTTAGAGATTACCAAGTCGAAAGATTTTAACAAAAGTGTTTGGCCAAACAATGACCAAAAGTCTAGAGTGTGTGTGTTATGAAAAGTAAAATATCTGAAAGTTAACCTCGAGTTTGTGTCTGGCGATACGAGAGGCTGGTGGCCAAAAGAAGAGAAAATAGGGCCGGGCCACAAGTTGTCGAATTGATAACAGTATCATCTCGTTACAAAGAGTCTGCTTCTTCTGTTGTGCTATGTGATGAGTAAAACCTTGTACGAATGAAAAGAAACTCGCTTGTCATCCTCACATTCTTGTGATAAGACTAGGCGACGATGGCCTAACATTCGGCAGGAGTAGGATGATGTGAACCCGTTCGGGGAGTTAGGTCCCAACTTAACGACATATTTGTTCACAAGGATCTGGGTGATTGAGACCCGACGGCCGATTAAAGGCTTCAGAGATTAGGGTCGTGTTTGTCCGTTCGGGGAGTTCTACCCCAACTTAGTGACACATTCGTTCAGAAGGATCTAGGTGACTGAGTGTAACACCGAGTTTTTGGAAATTTGTTTTATAATATAAAGAGAAATTTTAATTTTATTGATTTTTGATTTTGGGGTATAAATTTTAAAATTTTGGTATAATTGAAATGTCGTGTTACAAATTCACAGCAGTATTTTTATTTTTGGTAAATTTAAAAATTCCAATGAGATGAGAAAAAAAATATATATATATATATATAGCTATTAAGTATATAGACAAAAAAAAAAAAAAGAAAGAGGAGATGCTGCGTTTCGGGGTGAAACGCAGCACCCCGTCTTCCCCAAATCGATTAGGGCTAATAGCCCTAATCGAAGCTCTCTCTCCTTCATCTCTCTACTCTCCTGTCTCTCTCTTCGACGCTCTCCCTCTCCCTCACGATTTCGCCGCCTTCCTTCGCCGCTGCAACCACCACCTACAGCCGTCGTTTGACTCTCTCTCAGCCTCGCCTCCGCCGCTCTCTCTCTATCCCACAGTCTCTCTCGGCCTCACTCTCTCCTTCGTTATCTCCCTCAATCTCTCGGTCTCTCTCTATCACAATCTCACCATCTCTCGCTCTCTTCCACGCACGAGCAGACGAGTTCCCCTTTGTTCTCTCTCTTTCCTGCGCGAACAGAGAGCTTTTGCTCTCTTCCTCTTCTCTTCGTGCGTGACAACTTTTCCTTCCTTCCCCCCCTGTTCGTTCGTGCTTGCTGCTCTCTGCAAACACCACCCTTCTGCAGTCCTTGCAGAAGCCCTAGCCGCAGGATAGCAGAGCCTTGAAAACCCTAGGCCGCGGGACTGCCAATCTTTCTCTGCATAGGTAAGAAGAGAGTTTCTGATTTTAGTTCTAGGATTTGAATATTCTTAATCGTTAGGTTTAATTCTAATGATTGTTGTAAATTAAAATCGTTACAGGTTTGAGCTTGAATTCACCGGCGACTGGAAGCTAGGTTTGCAAAATGAGAAACCCTAGGTGAGGGATTTTCAAGCCCTTCAGTAATTCGAATTTATTTTTTTTTAATTTAGGTAGAAATTATATATATATATATTTTTTGAAATGTATGAGACTCGAAAGACATATATTTCCCCAAGTGTTTGTATAAAATTATTGAGGTTAGGTCTAGAATTTGATGTAAATTGGACTGTGAAGCATGTGAGAAGGTCGTAGATAGTATTAGAGTTTTATTTGATTGAATTACGTAGTTTTCCTTGGGATTTGAATTGAAATTGGCATGAATTAAATTAATATTAAGTAATTCGGGAGAAAATGGATAAAATTGAGGAATATTGTAAATTTAAAGTCGTTGGTGATTTGAAATGATACTAGCTTGAGGAAACGAAAGTTTTGGAACGTAATTATGCAAGTTAAGGCTATTGTACAAAAAAGGGGAATTTGAAAACCCTTTAATAGAGTTTTAATTGATCTTTATTCGTTTTGATTGGTCTAGGTTGACCTTTGGAGACTCGAGAAGAGTCGTTATGAGTTGATTTCGGAAATAGAGAGTGAATACCCTCTCTAGAGGTGAGTGGACGGTTTATTGTGTTCGTAAATAAGAAACATGTTTTAAAATTGCTTTGAAAATGATTTTGAAAGAATTTTACATGTTTTATATAAATTGATTTGTGATTGTAGGCTGCCTGAACTGGATTGTGAAATACGAATGCATCCACTGTGTTTATGAATGTTTTTGTGCCATGTGATATTTGATATTGCTCTATGAATTGCTTTGGCATGAGATTATGGATTATATGATGAAATTCATAGCACATTGTTGAGAAATGAATTGAATGAGAAATGGAGGGTGCCGTAGATGACTATAGTCATACCCCCCACGGAGTGACCCGACGGGGTGACGTGGGCTAGGGTTTGGATGTGCGGAGGAGTTAGACGTCCCTCCCTCTGCCGCAGTCGTACTAGATCTGGTGCACCCCGGTGATGTACGAGCCAACGCCAAGGAATGGGGTTTGTTTTGAGACATTGGATAGAAAAACCCTTGACGGGCTTTCGTCTGGGTTTGGCCGCCCTGAGACGGAAGCGTATTTCGTTGGGACCCCAGTATTTTTTTGAAAAGATGATTGATTTGGATGCATATTTGTGACATGTGATTTATTGAAATGATTTTATGTACATGAAATGATTTATGAGATATGATTTGACTGCCCCACATTCACACCTTATTTATGAACACAATCACACCATTGCACTTCACTCACTGAGTATACCCCTATACTCACCCCTCTCTCTCCCCATTTTTTAGAGGAGATTTAGTTGGGAGACTACTCGATGGAGTTTGTGAAGTATTTTTGCGGACTGGATAGGTATTTGACATGCAGGGTTACTTTTGGAGATTGATAGCTCTCAAACCATGGAAAGGGAAGTCTGTACCTCCCATGCCGTGCGGATTTTATTGATACTGGCCGAGTTGTTGGCAAGTATTGATAAAATTCGACGGTTTTGATTTGTTTTTATTTATCTTGATTTCTCTAGCTTTGGACAACTGTTTATATCTGTACCGGGACATTTGGACTGTAAATCTTAATTTCGATGCTTTTTCTTTGATTTTGTGAAGTTCTGTACAACTCATACCATTAGGATTTTACCGATACTGGCTTGTTTTCCTCGGGTAAGTGTTGGTAAAATCCGACGGCTATGTTTTGGGACTTCTTGTTTGTTAAATGTTTTCAGAGTGGCCAGTATGGTCACATCGCATGCGTGCATGTACAGGTTTCCGCTCCCCGTTGTGTGTTGCTGTGTACTCGTGCATGTACAGGTTCCCAATCCCCGATGTGTGCTAATGTATGATTGCATGTACAGGATCCTACTCCCCGATGTGTGTCAATGTGTGTGTTTGTACATCCAGGAATGAGCCGGATAGGCTCCTTGCATGTGTAATGATTTTGTGATTTCTTGTTTTTTTTGAAGAATTTTATGCTTTTGATGAATTCTTGTGGATTTGACAGCCTTGCGGAGTTCCGGTATATGGGGAGGTTTTACCCATGTACTGAGACGACGCGGCGGTTGTCAC
The DNA here is from genome assembly GCA_037126225.1 of Dillenia turbinata. Taxonomy (NCBI): domain Eukaryota; kingdom Viridiplantae; phylum Streptophyta; class Magnoliopsida; order Dilleniales; family Dilleniaceae; genus Dillenia; species Dillenia turbinata. The sequence goes on along the minus strand of JBAMMX010000020.1, from coordinate 26,145,236 downwards.
GTGGTCGATCTGAGGATCGGGGCGTGACAACTTTATTGGTATCAGAGCACCGGTATACGATTTCAAGAGTTTGATGATTTTGAAATGTTTTCAAATGTTTCCAAATGTCCCAAAAGTTTTCTAACGACTTTACAATGTTTTGTTTATTTTGGAAACGGTTTACATCTTTTAAAAAGGTATTCGGAAAATGTACAGAACTTTCCATGGTTTTCCTAGGAATTAGGAATGCTTATTTTTAGGGGGTTAAGCATTTGGATTAGTTCATATTTTAATTGCTAAGTTTGGACCCTCTTTGTAGAACTTTATCTCTTAGATGATGAATAAGGAACTCCAAATGAAATATTTTTCACTTTATCTCCACCTCTTAGTAATGCATCACTCTATAAATAGTGATTTGATTGTAACTAAAGACCTTTTGTGGCTTGCTTGGTCAAATATTGGGGACCTTAGTAGTGGTTTTGGCCCTCGGACTTATATCTTGATATTAGAAGTTTGGTGTATATGTATAATTGTGGAGCCTTCAGAAACTCGTAAAGGTGTATATCATGTATTCAATGAAGAATTTTAGAGAAATTAACTATAAGTTCGCCCCCACATTATCTTCAGATTTGCATGAGTTAGTGGACTACTCACTAAGTAGGGACTTTAGTGTAGTAAGATTCTCTTTTGACAAACTAAATGGGGTTAGAGGTACTAATAGTATGACTAGCATGGCTCCTTGATTTGCGATGACGAGTTGTAAGACATTCTCTTATGTAAGAGTGAAGTAATTTGGGCTATGTGAGAAAACAGAACTGTAGCGTCTTGCATTGATTATTTTCTTTGCTTTAAACAACTGGGAGTCTTAACTCCCTAATTTTAAGTATGACCTTCGCATTTGAAATGCTTCTCATCATTCCCATCCATTCGAATTTTTATTACATCACTTCAATCTGATTTGCTTTCAAGTTTAAGAAACATATGGCTATTTCACAAGGAATTTAAAGAATGGTTAGAGTGGTAGAGCAATTTTGTGATAGATAAAGTTTTGCGATATTCTGATGAACAAATGAGGAAGTTGATCTTTAAACTGGATATTTGTGGTGGAAAAGAACTTTCGTGTAGATTTCTTTCTAAGAAAATGATGTAAAATTTAACATGCTTGGTTCTCATCTGAATATGCTTTCTGCGCAAGTGTCACATCCTAATTTTGATAGACTGTGAATGTTATTCCATGCTTCTCAAGCATATGCTCCAACATTATATCTTTAAGTAGAGGATTGTAATAGGAGGTTTTACCATTGGGTTACTAACGGTGGCAGGCAAAGGAATGGTTTTACTTTGATGCTTTTATCAAGAAGTGTGAATTTTATTCTTTTTGGTTTTCTGATAATGCTAATAGGTTCTGCAGGTGATTATTATTGCTAGTTATTATGATCTTTGATTATGACCAAATGCCAATTTTCGAAGTCAAAATAAAGGTTTTTGAGGTTTGCTTAATTGGTAATAATTTTGATTTTTTTTGCTAATTGGTGGAAGATAAGGGAAGGCGTATTGGCCTTGTTTCCATAGACTTTTATTGTACTGGATTGATGAGTGGTCTTTTGGATAGAATTCATGACAAATTGAATAATTAGTCTCGGGTGAAGGCATTTAGGGAGCACACTCGTGCCCTCTAGGTGAGTAGGAGTCATAACAATGGAGGTCTATTCTTGGAGTTTATTTTCCATTCCAGTGGATGGGAGGGAGGTAGTTTGTTTACCCAATGGTGAGAAGAATAAAAGAATAGAGGGTTGTATGTTTTGAGAGAGGTTCTTAAGGCTTTATTGCAGGACGAGGGTGTGAAATACAATGAAAAAAAAATGTATGGGTAAAACAGATATTCGACCAAGGGTTGTATGCAAAATTTTGAGGAATCTGATGATCGAATAGGTAGGAACCATGAGGAAGATCTACTGAGTCTTATGGGGTCTGATGACAATTTGTTCTTGGAGAAAATTAGGGAACATGAATGATGGATGTGGTAGTTGATAAGGGTTTAAATGAGGAAATCAAGTTAACTGAATCTGTTTTGGGGCATATTTTGTAGAATGAGGGCGCTGTATGTTGTGGTGATAGCTGTAGGACTTAAAGAGATGTTACCAGTATGTTAAGCACCATGGAGTTTCTGTGTACATTAAAGGTCAAGGTAGAATAAGACATTTTCAATTACGGCTGAGCAGCCCAAATATAACTCACTTCAAATGACTTGAAATCAAGAAAATAATATGTATTGAAACATCTTGTGGAACTCTAGAGAGTATTACCCAAAACTTATGGTTCTAGAGCCTCCACTTATATTTCTGGTATACTTTTATTCATAGTTTGACATTTAGTTATATTGTTATTTTTATTGATGATCATCCAAGAAAGACAAGTGCTTAAAAAGAGCTGTTATAAGTATTAGGTGACACCAAAATCTTTAACCATATGACGAATGGTCTCAGTAAGCATTGAATGTTTCTTTCAAGTAATTGTCATTTTATGCTTTCGATAAATATGGAGGAAAGCTTTTTGTTTCGATGGTTATAAAAAAAAATAAATAATAATAATATTCGTAATGGACATTGCTTTTATTGGATGAGCAGCATCTTAGAGAAGAATTTTAATCTTAAGTGATCTTGATAACAAGAAGCTTTGTTGTTTAGTTTGAACATTTGAGAATATGGAAAACCAGTGACAAGTTTCCTAATTGCTTGATGCAGTCAACTTGGAGAAACTAATATGATGAGCCTTTGTGGGATCTATATATTGTAGTGAGATTTCTCTGGTGTTTCAGTCTGTTGTAGTTGTTTAGAGTTTTTAAGATAAACTTTAATTTGGGATAGATGTATCCTTCAAATGGAAATATGAGGTAATATGGACCCTTCTAGCTTTTACAATATTGAAATGGTGAATCTTATAAGCATATAGGCAGAAATGTTTATGCATGGTTACTTGAGCACCATTTAGGAGTAAGAAAGTCTGTAAATGAAATTTTGAGGTATATTGAATTGGTCGAGTTCAATGATAGTATTTTCAGATATGTGTGATATGTGTATGAAAGACTTTAGTTTTGATCTTCTACAATGCTTTGTTGCAGATACAAGGTGGAGGTCTATTCCAATTGTTGTTGAGGAATGTGTTAATCGAGAAAGTGTTGTTCCTTTTATATCCAAAGGTTTCAAGGTTCTAGAACAAATACGGAGATTCAGAGACTATTGATTTTTGTGCTTTATTTGCGGCAATTAGAAAAAGGAAACTAAAGGATATCCTCAATGTACTAAATATACTTAAGAGTTATAAGGAATTTTGACCAAGGTAGATAAGATCAGTAGAAGATTAAATGAATGCAAAGCAAATTCTTGTGATGTATCTTTTGTAATTGTATAAATCATAGTTGTATGATGGCTTGTAGGAGGCATTGGTTCAAATAGAAATTTTTGAGTTATTATAGAATGAACAGAAATTAGAATTGTAGTATTAATGCGAGAAAATTGGTATTTTTGAAAATATTTCTTTGGAAAGAAGTAATCTGGTTTCAGAAGCAGAGAAATTTGCATATTGGCCAAGCCAATCAATTCGGGGTTTTTTTTTTAGAAAATAAGAAAGTTATATTGAAAGCACTGTATATAGATAGAAAGATTGTAATATCTAAAGTGCAATAGTGATAAATATAAGAGACATTAGAAGTGGTTATTACTTTGATGATTTAGGGGGTATTAATGCAGACACCAGGTGATATGCAAATATATAAATATATGTACTAGATTTAATTTGGATAGAATATTGGTGATATTGCATGATACTAAAGTGGTAGAGAATGATCATGATAGAAATACCTTGACTAAAAGAGTTATCTAAATAAGGATTGGAGATTTAAAACTTGGAAGCATTCAAATATTGTCAGTGGATTAAATTTTCTCACTTAGTCTAAGCCATATTGAGGTTGATTTACATTTCGACATACACAAGTTTGAGGATATAAGGATTTTCTCTATCTTTGGATCTGCAATTGATATAGAGATGACATAGTAGTGGACATTTCTTATTTAAAGTCTCTTTTGAAAGATAATTTAAGGAATTTTTATAGTTTTGGAGTTTTGATAGCTTAGTTGTTGATTCTGAAGTTAAAATATGTCAATCCTAATATATCATGAGAAATATTTGGCGGAACTCTCTCATGTAGTTGAAAATCCTACGATAGAGCTGAACCTAGATCCAAATTTCAAAGTGTAATCTGTGTTAATACTAGATCAACAGTTCAAACAGTTAAGAAATAGGTACATTCCTACGGTTTAAGTACGATGGGGAATATTATCAAGTCGAAGAACAAACTTGAGAGATTGAAGGAATAATGTGTTGATGTATAAAATTGTATTTTGAAATTTCGAGGACGAAATTTGTTTTTAGGGGGTTAAGAGTTTTAACACCGAGTTTTTGGAAATTTGTTTTATAATATAAAGAGAAATTTTAATTTTATTGATTTTTTATTTTGGGGTATAAATTTTAAAATTTTGGTATAATTGAAATGTCATGTTACAAATTCATAGCAGTATTTTTATTTTTGGTAAATTTAAAAATTCCAATGAGATGAGAAAAACAAATATATATATATAGCTATTAAGTATATAGAAAGAAAAAAAAAAAAAAAAAAAAAAAGAGGAGATGTTGCGTTTCGGGGTGAAACGCAGCACCCCGTCTTCCCCAAATCGATTAGGGCTAATAGCCCTAATCGAAGCTCTCTCTCCTTCATCTCTCTACTCTCCTGTCTCTCTCTTCGACGCTCTCCCTCTCCCTCACGATTTCGCCGCCTTCCTTCGCCGCTGCAACCACCACCTATAGCCGTCGTTTGACTCTCTCTCAGCCTCGCTCTGTCCCTCAGTCTCTCTCTATCCCACAGTCTCTCTCGGCCTCACTCTCTCCTTCGTTATCTCCCTCAATCTCTCGGTCTCTCTCTATCACAATCTTACCATCTCTCGCTCTCTTCCACGCACGAGCAGACGAGTTCCCCTTTGTTCTCTCTCTTTCCTGCGCGAACAGAGAGCTTTTGCTCTCTTCCTCTTCTCTTCGTGCGCGACAACTTTTCCTTCCTTCCCCCCCTGTTCGTTCGTGCTTGTTGCTCTCTGCAAGCACCACCCTTCTGCAGTCCTTGCAAAAGCCCTAGCCGCAGGATAGCAGAGCCTTGAAAACCCTAGGCCGCGGGACTGCCAATCTTTCTCTGCATAGGTAAGAAGAGAGTTTCTGATTTTAGTTCTAGGATTTGAATATTCTTAATCGTTAGGTTTAATTCCAACGATTGTTGTAAATTAAAATCGTTACAGGTTTGAGCTTGAATTCACCGGCGACTGGAAGCTAGGTTTACAAACTGAGAAACCCTAGGTGAGGGATTTTCAAGCCCTTCAGTAATTCGAATTTATTTTTGTTTAATTTAGGTAGAAATTATATATATATATATATTTTTTGAAATGTATGAGACTCGAAAGACATATATTTCCCTAAGTGTTTGTATAAAATTATTGAGGTTAGGTCTAGAATTTGATGTAAATTGGACTGTGAAGCATGTGAGAAGGTCGTAGATATTATTAGAGTTTTATTTGATTGAATTACGTAGTTTTCCTTGGGATTTGAATTGAAATTGGCGTGAATTAAATTAATATTAATTAATTCGGGAGAAAATGGATAAAATTGAGGAATATTGTAAATTTAAAGTCGTTGGTGATTTGAAATGATACTAGCTTGAGGAAACGAAAGTTTTGGAACGTAATTATGCAAGTTAAGGCTATTGTACAAAAAAGGGGAATTTGAAAACCCTTTAATAGAGTTTTAATTGATCTTTATTCGTCTTGATTGGTCTAGGTTGACCTTTGGAGACTCGAGAAGAGTCGTTATGAGTTGATTTCGGAAATAGAGAGTGAATACCCTCTCTAGAGGTGAGTGGACGGTTTATTGTGTTCGTAAATAAGAAACCTGTTTTAAAATTGCGTTGAAAATGATTTTGAAATAATTTTACATGTTTTATATAAATTGATTTGTGATTGTGGGCTGTCTGAACTGGATTGTGAAATACGAATGCATCCACTGTGTTTATGAATGTTTTTGTGCCATGTGATATTTGATATTGCTCTATGAATTGCTTTGGCATGAGATTATGGATTATATGATGAAATTCATGGCACATTGTTGAGAAATGAATTTAACGAGAAATGGAGGGTGCCGTAGATGACTATAGTCATACCCCCCACGGAGCGACCCGACGGGGTGACGTGGGCTAGGGTTTGGATGTGCGGGGGAGTTAGACGTCCCTCCCTCTGCCGCAGTCGTACTAGATCTGGTGCACCCCGGTGATGTACGAGCCAACGCCAAGGAATGGGGTTTGTTTTGAGACATTGGATAGAAAAACCCTTGACAGGCTTTCGTCTGGGTTTGGCTGCCCTGAGACGGAAGCGTATTTCGATGGGACCCCAGTATTTTTTTGAAAAGATGATTGATTTGGATGCATATTTGTGACATGTGATTTATTGAAATGATTTTATGTACATGAAATGATTTATGAGATATGATTTGACTGCCCCACATTCACACCTTATTTATGAACACAATCACACCATTGCACTCCACTCACTGAGTATACCCCTATACTCACCCCTCTCTCTCCCCATTTTTCAGAGGAGATTTAGTTGGGAGACTACTCGATGGAGTTTGTGAAGTATTTTTGTGGACTGGATAGGTATTTGACATGCAGGGTTACTTTTGGAGATTGATAGCTCTCAAACCATGGAAAGGGAAGTCTGTACCTCCCATGCCGTGCGGATTTTATTGATACTGGCCGAGTTGTTGGCAAGTATTGATAAAATTCGACGGTTTTGATTTGTTTTTATTTATCTTGATTTCTCTAGTTTTGGACAACTGTTTATATCTGTACTGAGACATTTGGACTGTAAATCTTAATTTCGATGCTTTTTCTTTGATTTTGTGAAGTTCTGTACAACTCATACCGTTAGGATTTTACCGATACTGGCTTGTTTTCCTCGGGTAAGTGTTGGTAAAATCCGACGGCTATGTTTTGGGACTTCTTGTTTGTTAAATGTTTTCAGAGTGGCCAGTATGGTCACATCGCATGCGTGCATGTACAGGTTTCCGCTCCCCGTTGTGTGTTGTTGTGTACTCGTGCATGTACAGGTTCCCAATCCCCGATGTGTGCTAATGTATGATTGCATGTACAAGATCCCACTCCCCGATGTGTGTCAATGTGTGTGTTTGTATATCCAGGAATGAGCCGGATAGGCTCCTTGCATGTGTAATGATTTTGTGATTTCTTGTTTTTTTTGAAGAATTTCATGCTTTTGATGAATTCTTGTGGATTTGACAGCCTTTCGGAGTCCCGGTATATGGGGAGGTTTTACCCATGTACTGAGACGAAGCGGCGGTTGTCGCGTGGTCAATCTGAGGATCGGGGCGTGACACTGAGGCCCGACGGCCGACTAAAGACTTTAGAGATTAGGGCCGTGTCCACCCATTCGGGGAGTTCTATCCCAACTTAATGACACATTCGTTCGGAAAGATCTGGGTAACTGAGGCCCGACGGCTGATTAAAAGCTTTAGAGATTAGAACTGTGTCCACCCGTTCGGGGAGTTCTATTCTAACTTAGTGACACATTCGTTCATAAAGATTTGGGCGATTGAGGCCTGACCGCTGATTAAAGGCTTTAGAGATTAGGGTCGTGTCCGCCTGATCGGGGAATTCTATCTCAACTTAGTGACACATTCGTTTGGAAGAATCTGGATGACTGAAACCCATCGGCAGATTAAAGGCTTTACAGATAGTCCCGTGTCTGCCCGTTCGGGGAGTTCTATCCCAACTAGTGACACATTCGTTCGGAAAGATTTGGGCGATTAAGGCCCGACGGCCGATTAAAGGCTTTATAGATTAGGGTCATGCCCGTCCGTTCGGAGAGTTCTATCCCAACTTAGTGATATATTCATTTGGAAAGATCTGGGCGACTGAGACCCCATGGCCGATTAAAGGCTTTAGAGATTAGGGCCATGTCCGCCCGTTCGGGGAGTTCTATCCCAACTTAGTGACACATTCGTTCGGAAAGATCTGGATGACTGAGACCCGACGACCGATTAAAGTTTTTAGAGATTAGGGTCATATCCGTCATTTCGAGGAGTTCTATCCCAACTTAGTGACATATTCGTTTAGAAAGATCTAGACGACTGAGACCCGACGGCCGATTAAAGGCTTTAGAGATTAGGGTCGTGTCTGCCCATTCAGGGAGTTCTATCCCAACTTAGTGACACATTCGTTCGAAAAGATCTGGGCGTCTGAGTCCCGACGGCCGATTAAAAGCTTTAGAGACTAGGGCTGTGTCCGCCCGTTCGGGAAGTTCTATCCCAACTTAGTGACACATTTATTCGAAAATATCTGAGCGACTGACGCCCGACGTTCGGTAAGAGTAGGGCGACCCTGGCTCTTTCATTCTATAGAGTAAGGGCGACTCAGGCCCGACTTTCGCTCGGGGGGTCAGATCCCTGCGTTCGATAGAATCGGGTCGTAAAGATTTTTTGTCTTATCGTTAGTCATTTTTCACGGACGGTGCCAATCTGTTAGAGGTATTTTTGACTCCACAGATAACTACCTTTCTGACTTGAATGGGAAGCCTGCGTCGAAATATTTGTCCGGTCTCCTCGGATTGAAAAACCTGCAAAAACCCCACCGGGACTAACCCGGCGGAGGGACTTCGACGCTCAAGTCAGGAAGGATAATAACAAAAGGAAAGTTGAATACAGTTGAGAGAAATATGACCCTGTTGCCTCTGTCATGTGATGTATCGGTTGAGCGGATATCGGAACACCCGTAAGTGTGTGTAGCATGCGTGCGTACTGTACAGTAAGTATTATGTATGTTGCATATGTAAAGCCATGTGATGCAATATAAAAGCATACGTATAGAGCATACCTCTAATCGTGTGTAGAATCGGTGTAAAGACCATACCTCTAGTGAAATATGTTTGGGTATGAAACCCCCCTCTGAACAACGTATAGAATTGAGTATAGAATCCTCTCTGAATGACATGTAGAACAGGGTATGGAACTCTCATTTGAGTGACATGTAGAACTGGGTATGGAACCCCTCTCTGAATAATATGTAGAACATGATATGGAACCCCTCTCCGAATGATACATAGAATTGGGTATAGAACCCCCTATCAAATTAATATGTAGAACTGACTCTCTTTTGTGTGTAAAACTAAGTCCTCATTGAGGGTTGCTTATACTTTGTATTTATAACCTTTTCAATGGTGTAGAAAACCCTAGTTTCCTTTTGTTTGAAATATTTTAAGATGGTTAGCATTGTAATTAGAGATTTTTAAAAGATTTAGATTTCCTCAAAAAATATGGAAAGATTTGATCTTGATAGTGATTGCCTTCCTTATCGGATAACCATGTATGATTTTGGAGATTTATTAAATAGGGTACCATCAGCTATCAACTTGAATCTTCGAGTGTGAGAAATTAAAAAGGTAAAGACATAAAGAGAGAAAGAGAGAGAGAGGGATCAACTGATTCGAAATAGGGTTTCAGTTTAGAGAGAGAGAGAGATGCGATTCAAGGAAAGGGGATTCAGGGAGAAGAGGGAACTATTCTAGCAGTCCGAAGTAGTTAGCTGCTGACATGGATAGAATTTTATTAGTGGTTAGCAATTAGCATTGACATGGTAACTCGTATTTATCTTCTTTTTTTTTTTGTAATGGGCACAGATCCGTCCATATAGGTAAATTCAAGAATCAAACGCTTTATTTTTTAAAATTTGAATAAGGAAGTGGCTATGGAAAACCTCCCCTCAACTCCCATCTCTCTCTCTCTCTAACTCTCTCCAAAATAATATTCCCATCTGGTTTTTGTTTTTGTTTTGATTTTTTATTTTTTGTTGGGGAACGTTAGTAAGAAACAAGTGAAAGAGGCGTTTTTAAAGAGTGAGAAAGAAAGAGAGACTTTCACATATTTTGAAAATGGAGAAAGGATTTGAAAGGGTTAATCATTCCTCATCAAGAACATTTAGATCGTGAACAACGAAGGTTTTCAAATTTTTGTGATACTCTTGTCGAGATAGAATATCTAATCATAAAAAGAGATAATCGATATTAACACAGAAAATTAGAATTTATTGATTTGTTAATTTTATCATAAGGTATATTTTTACCCGTAGTTTTATAGATAAAATTGGTGTTTTTTTTTTGTTGGTATAGAGCCACTAATACCAACTGTTTTTCAACCACTAATAAAGGTAACAACAAGTAAAGGGGTTTTTTTTTTTTTTTTTTTTTTTTTTTTTTTTTTAAAAAAAAAAAAAAAAAGAGACCGGTTGAATTGAATCAACTTATTGACAAGATGATCTCTACTTTAGGGTAAGTGGTTCATGGATAGGGAGAGAAAGGGAAATGAAGAGATTTATTTCAACTGATAGAAGTAAATATATTTCATTCGTTTTTGTTTGATAGGGATAGAATGAAAGGAAATGAGTAATATTTTTTGTGTTTGGTTAGAGTGAAAAGTGAAAAAAAATAACATCTAATTTACTATTTTACCCTTATAAAATAATATTTTTAATATTTATTACTATACGATTTATTTATTTTTTAATTTAAAATATTTTTCTAAAATTATAATTTTTTTTTCTAAAAAATAGTTATTTAATATATTTTTCTTATTTTTTATAAATTATTTTTATTTTTATTTTATATTAAATAAAATTAGAATATTAATATAAAACTAAAAAGAGTAGAAAGAAAAAGTAAAATTAGAAACAATAATTTGTCCGATAATAAAATTAATGAAAGAAATTAAATTTTATTATTTTATATGAAATAAAATTGTAATAAAAAAAATAATAGATAATTTTATAAATATTAAAAATGAATAAGAAAAAAATCTTTCAAAAATTTCATTTCCTTCAATTTCTGTCCACTTTAAGATAGAAATGATTTTTTAAGAGAAAGAAAAATGGATTACACCACACTTTTATATTCTCTCCACTTTTCTTTCACTTTTACTTTCTCTTCCATTTTCTTTCCACTTTTTACTCAACTTTTTACTCCAACCAAACTACACCTTAGTCAATACACTACAAAAAACATGATTTTAGTCACGGATTTTAACTACGAAAAAAATTCGTCGCTATTTGTTCATGAATTTAACGACAAAAACAGAATTCGTTGCAAATTAGCCACAAATCCATTTTCGTTTCTAATTTAGCGACAAAAATAATTATGCGTCGCTAGATAGTTACGAATTTCCCATTCGTGACAAAATTTAGCCACGAATTCGAAGTTCGTAGCAAAATTTAGCCACGAATTCGAAATTCGTGGCTAAATTTAATCACAAAATTCAAAATTCGTGACCAATTAGCCACGAATTTTTGGTCCGTGGCTAAATTTGTGGCTAAATTCGTCGTTAATTTGAAATTCTGTTAAATATAATTTTATATTTTTATTAAATATAAATTTATATTTTATGTGTTTATTAAATTAGGGTATTGATTTTTATTAAACATATTTTTTGTATTTTTTAAAATATAATTTTGTATTTTTGTTAAAGATAATTTTTTAATTTTATTAAATATAATTTTGTATTTTTATTAAATATAATTTTATATTTTATATTTTTATTAAATTAGTAAATTGTATTTTTAATGGTAAAAGTTAGAAAGAAAGTAATGAAGTAAAAAAAAAATGGTATATCAGATAAGTTAATATGATATAGTGGTTGAGAACACTCTAGATGTCCTCTTAGTTCCAGGTTCGAATCTGGATAAATGCACATTTTCTATAAAAATATAAAACAGCAGGAAGTTGGTTCATACAGGAGCGGGGGCCAGCGAGTGGGTCGGCGACTTTTAAAATTAAAATTATAAAATAAAAAATTTAGCCACGGTTTTAAAAATTCGTAGCTAAATTTTTGTAACGCGTTATTAATCACGAATATGAGTTCGTGACTAAATCCGTCACTAAACAATTTAGTCACAAATTTTTCTTATATTTTTATAACTAAATCCATCATTAATTCGATATTTTTTTTTATAGTAATAGTTTATACATATATCAACATATTCTTGTTTCTATCCAAGTTTTCACAAAGGAAGGTACCGTCAGAAAGGAGGATAACTCCATTTTTGACCGAGGACCTAATGCATGAAAGGGGGGGGGGGATTGGAATTTGGAATTAATATTAAACGAAACTACCAATGAAGTTTCTAATTAAGATTTTTTTTTTCCTCATAATCTAGAGAGGAAAGTTGAGACGTCTCAGAAAAAATTAAAGAAAGAAACCAATAAAATGATTTGGAATATTTGATTGGGTCAAATCCAATAAATGACACAATGAGTAGGACATGTCTTCTTACCAAGATAGTGCTACCATCGGCAAAAACATATACAATTGAGAATATAATGCTATTGCAATCCCACTCTTTCATGTGTGGGTGAAGCCCGAAATTTAGGTCAAAGTGATCTGCAATATGTATTTGTGGTTATAATTTCATGACAAGTGTTATAATATTTTCGGGACAAACAATATTGGAACATAAAATTGTTTTTCTTAAAATTTGAGGTCCTCCCTCACTTTCTAGTGTACAAAAATCACTTAAAATAAAAATGAGAAAATGGTTGGTTATCATGGTTTTAGTTGCATTACTGACGGTTACTAGTATAAATATTTCATTATAGGTTTTGAAATATTAAATATATAATAATTAATATTTTTGTGTCACAAAAATGATTAATACAAAATTTTTAACTATAGAAGAAGATAATGTGACATATTTTCTTATTTAAAAATTTAAAAGTAAACATTAACATTTGATATTTTTGAAATTTTAAAATAATTTGTACAAGCAAAAAGTTATCTCTTAATTAACCTAGGAACAACTTTTTCTTTCTTGATAATAAAATAAATATTGTGAATGATTTCTTAATTAAATGATTTACTTTTTTATTATTTAATCAAGAAATATTTTTTAATTTAATAATTTAATAAAATAAAAGAATTTTCTTTTGATTATTTCTATACACAATTTGACTCTGTTCTCTTTATTTTCCTGGACATGTTTCTACCCAGGGACACAAGTTTATACTTGGAAAACAGGTTCATACATGTGAAGGCTTGTTGCCGTTTGTTTTGCTGTTGAAATTAGAGTTCCTACAAACGCAAGCAAGAGAAGGGAGAATTTTAACTATTTATAGTGAATCGAAGGTAGCACTAGAGTTTATTTTTTCGAATCATATGAAATATTATTTTAGTGCTTCATGACTAAATGGAGAAGGTAGATCTCTTTATAAGAATTAGGCTCCAAATTGAACAAAAAGAGACGATTTTTGAGATACAAAACGACACGGGAAAAATTAGAAATTAATATTCAAGGCATTGGAAGTTCAATACGCATTGGAATCTATAATTTTAGAAGCAAGGTCATGATTTAGGATTATAATTTTAGGGGAGGGGGTTAGCCACCCTCTCTCCCTGCTTCTTTTGGAGATGGCATTTTGCAAATTTCATGGCTTACAAGATCCTACAAAATTGAGAGATTGAGAGTCTCAAAAAGCAAATATGGAAGAAGTAAGATGCATTCTCTAGCTCGAGCAGTGATTTTTTTTTTTTTTCAAATGTGAATGACATGATTTATGAGAATACAAGAAAATTGGAGTTTAATTACCATCAGCCAGAAACTACTACTGAAACAATAACTCGTCCAATCAAAACCTATTTTTTGTTTTATCTTCTTGTAGTTCTATCAAGTTTTGAATAAGTCTTGTCTAGTGCTTTTTTTTGTGTTAATTCTTAAGCAACTCGCCCATGCAACCCAAAAAAAAAAAAAAAAAAAACACAGGCACACACATACACGTGTGTTGCTACAGTCAAGCAAGCAATGGTTCCAAGTTTCCACAAAGGAAGGTATTTATTCCACTCACGCTGCATGCTCACCAACCAAGCTAAGCTCACCAAATCAGGCATTACGCTGCTGTAGCTGATCCTGAAAACAAAAGAGCCAATCTTTATTATTATTGCTTGACAGATGTAATGCAAATTTTGGAATAACGTATAAGAAATGGGTTGAATAGTTTTCTTACCCTTTGGACCGTGATCTGCCTCTTCAACCTGGCCATATTCACAACTACTGTCACGTGAATCTCGTTCTTCATACTGATTAAAAACATGACACAGGCATTTCTCCAAGAAACCTTAACTAATAAAGTCCCAAATACTCCCCAAAATCCAACTATGAATCCGAATACCATACAAACATAGAACCCCAGACTAATTATCTCATTCTTTTCTTCATGTGCATCAATATCACCGTTGCTGTTGGCATCAAATGGGCTTTCCGCTATTTTGTCTCCTGGACAATCACCTGTGAGTGGAGGCCCGCAGAGTCCCTTGTTCCCCTCATATGCAGAAGCATTGATAGTGTCTAGCTGAGTGCTTCTAGGAATTCTACCTGACAAATTATTGTTTTCCAAATCCAAGTAGCTTAGAGAATTTAGATAAGAAAGGCTACTTGGAATGGGTCCTTGCAACTTGTTTCTAGATAAGTCGAGAGATTCTAAGTGTTGCATCTGACCAATTTGGGAAGGGATTCGTCCGATCAAACTGTTTGTTGAAAGGTTCAATGAAATCAATCCGATAAGAAGAGTGATTTCCTGTGGAATCTGTCCACTTAATTTGTTGCTTGATAAATCGATGCCCTTCAGAAGTCCCAGAGTGTTTTTATATAGAAATTCCCCACCTTTGAGCTCTAATGCTACATAATCTTTTTTAGGATACACATTGTCGGTATAACCATGCCATCCAATCTCCAAGACTTCGATAATGGTACTAATGGCTAAACTTGAACTCCCAGAGTGTGCCATTGCAGTAAAATTGCTGATGCAGGTAGGTATGGAGCCAGAGAAGTTATTTGAAGAGAGGTCCAATATCTGAAGTTTGGTCAGATTGCAAAGATGACTTGGAATGTTTCCATGAAAGTTATTAGCTTTTAAGCTTAGAATAATCAAATTTGATAGGTTTTGTCCTATCCACATGGGCATTTTTCCTGAAAATTTATTCATTCTCAGGTCCATCACTTGTAACTTCTCACAATGCTGCAACTGCCAAGGCAAAACTCCTGTAAAATTGTTGTTTTCCAAATGCAAGCTTGCTAGTTGACAAGATGAACCTATTAGATTTGGTAATTTACCAGAAAAATTGTTGTTTGCCAGATTTAGCATAGCTAAGCTAGGAAAATTTGTTTTACAACCATGAATCTCTCCAGATAATAAGTTGTTTGAGAGGTCAAGCATTTGCAACATGAGAAGTTTAGTCTGACATAGGGCGTGAAGAGGCCCAGAAAACTGATTATTGGATAGATCAGCATAGGTAGAGTTTGCATGAAGCGCTGGTGCCTCACCCTCAAATTGGTTGAAACTTACGTCCAAAGTGAAAGACAATTTTGGAAAAATTCCACATTGAAAAGTTGAAGTTGAAATGGTGCCCCTCATTTGATTGCCAGACATGTTCAAATAACCAAGCTGAGGAGTTAGTTCCTCCCAAAACCAACTAGGAACTGAATTTCGAATTCCAACATTAGATATATCAAGTGTAGTGAGATGGATGTGCCTTCGTAACCAATTGGGGAAATCAGGACCCACCTTACAATGGCTCAAATCCAGAATATACAAATGAAAAGGAGGAATCCAACTAGAACCGATGTTGATGATCAACAAATTATTGTGAGACAGACTCAAAAAATCTAAGTAGGAAAGATTGGACATGTGGCCTTCAGAAAATGTACCTTGCAAAAAATTATCGGAAAGATTAAGAATTTGAAGTGTGGAAATGTTTCCAATACTCTCAGGCACACTCCTCAAATGATTAGATTCCAGATGCAAGAAATGCACAAATAATGGACATCCTATAATCTCGGTTAGATTGTTGGAGGACAGATCTAAATAAGTCAAGACACTCATATTTGAAAAAGATTTTGGAATCCCTCCATGGAGTTGATTTTCAGAGAGATCTAAGTATTCAAGGGAGATCAGGTTTCCAAAAACATCTGGAAGTGCACCGTCCAACTGATTGATGCTAAGATCAACTTGTGATAACATGTTGCTATGGTTGAACAACCAATTAAATATGGAACAAGACTTGAGATTGTTAGAATTAAGCCAAATATGCCCAAGTGTTTTGGAAGAATTAAAATGTGCTGAAGTTGGAGGAAAGAGTGGGTCTGGTAGTGAACAATTGCTCAATGCCAATGAGGACAAGGATGGGAGAGACTTAACTCCTTGTAGCCAATCGAAGGCAGTAGTGAGGTTAATATCGCTCAATTCAATGTCGGACAACTTTGAAAGACTTGAAATCCACTCAAGTTTGGTTGCACTTAAAGCAGGATTGTCGTAAAGATTCAAACTTTGCAAGCTTGAAAGATTCCCAAGTTGATTTGGGATTTCTCCCATAAGATTATTCTGAGAGAGGTCTAAAATCCTAAGAGCATGAAGATTCCCAAGTTGATTTGGGATTTCTCCCATAAGATTATTCTGAGAGAGGTCTAAAATCCTAAGAGCATGAAGATTCCCAAGTTGATTTGGGATTTCTCCCATAAGATTATTCTGAAAGAGGTCTAAAATCCTAAGAGCATGAAGATTCCCAAGTTGATTTGGGATTTCTCCCACAAGATTATTCCAAGAGAGGACCAAAACAGTTAGACCATGCAACCCAACCAGTGAAGTAGAGATCGAACCTTGCAAAGACATGCCGGACAGATTAAGTTCAATAACGTTACCAGTTTGGTTGTTACAAGAGACTCCCAACCAGTTGCAGCAATCTTTCTTCTCTGGTTCGGTTCCCCAGGAGGAGAGATGACCGGAGTCATTGAGGAGGCCATGCTTGAATTGAAGAAGAGCTTGTCTCTCACTTTGGATGCACATAATGGTAGTGGATGTGGATACAACTGAACAATTTTTTGTGATAATACATAACAAAAGCAGTGTAAGACACCACGAAATCCACAAGCTAAATCCCATGATCCCAAATCAATCAGCTGCTCTTTCAACTTTGTTTGAGTATCTTCAATGGAAGTGAATATTTATACGAATGAAGTGTATTTAAAGTTTTCAAAAATTTGTATAAATTCTTTTAAATTTTTATAAATTGTGTTTACTTTTGACTCTCCTCTCCTCTCCTCTATCACCATCAAGGCAATTTCTGAGAAAAATAGGGGACGGGTAAGATGAGAACAATTTTAAATGCAATTAAAATTTAAGAAAACATATGTAATCCTTCTCAAAGTTCGAAGGAACTTTTGTAGCAAATTTTGGATATTGAGATAATTTTGGAGTGAGCCAGAGAAAATAGAAATGACCATAGAAAATGGAAATGGTTATAGATAAGATACTCTGTAAATTACTAAATTGTACTTCGACTCCGCCACATTCTTTAAATGACTTTTTTGTTGGGTTTAGTGCAGCTTTTTCCACACGTTTGGAATTTTGTGTCATTTTCTTCCACAAATTTGGAGCTTTATAGCATTTCACACACTTTGAAACTTTGTTATGTTTTTTTTTTTTTTTTTTTTTTTTCCACACGTTATTTCTCATTCAGAAACCAAGTTTGAATAAATTACATTTTTAGTTTAAGCCAAACCATCAATATACGTTAATAAGGCTTTGCTGTTACATATGTTTAAATCATTAATATTTTTCAACTGGTTGAATATTATATGTTTAAACCATACTATCGATATTATATATATTTTTTTTCATATGTTGTTCCGTATGTTGAATATTATATTTCTATCTCTATAAAAAAAATACCAAATACCAGTGGCTACCTTTACCAATGGCCGCCAAAACCACTGGTATTGGTTGGCATTTGTCGCCAAAAAAGGAAACCGCTAGTATATGTAAGTTAATACCAGCGGCTTGTGCTAACCACCGGCAAAGTTCTATCTTTTTGGCTCATTGCTTTCAACCGCTAGAACAGTTTATGATACCAATGACTTCAAAAGCTGGTAAAGGCCTTTTCTCTCTTATTGCAAAATCACAAATTCCCCTTTAACTCTCCCTTTCCTCTCTCTTTTCCTTTTAAGATCTCTCCATGCAATGGTAGTCTTTCACCTGTCTCTATCTCTATAGGGTTTCAAAGATTCTTCGCCTCCCTCTATTTCTCTCTCAAAATTGCCAAATCCTTTTAATTTCCTGCTGTTAGAGGTGGGTTATGGCTTCACAAATACCATCTCTTTCTTGACTCGAGCAACAGTCGTCAATGGAGTGGAAACACCTTCAAAAACCGTCGGAGGGTGCTCCAACGGGGAGACTCTGACGCTCAAGTCAGTAAAGAGCGGTATTCAATTGGAAAAAATAGATTGAGAGATTTAGGAAATGGTCCCCCTGATTGGTGTGTCCAGTGTATGATGCCGAGAGAGTGTACCTGCTTCTGAGAGAGTAGAGATGACTTATACCCCCTGAGAGGCGTGCGCTGCTGGGGGACTTCAATCCTACCTTCCTTATCAAACCGATCCAGGAATCCCGGAAGTTCATATTCTGAGTTGGTTACGATCCTCATTTATCAGAAAAAAACTTCCATCTTCGGGGGATGCTTTCCTTATATGAGAGATCCTGGATTTATCATTATGAAATAAGAAATTGAAATTAAGGAATTCTGACCTTCCTTTAGAATCATTAGGGGTGTTGCATATCGTTCGGTCGCTTGACCGATAAAGGGTTTTCATGACTCGTCCGGTTAAAGGATTGATATTTGTTTGCTCGATCGGGGCGATCACCTTTGCTTGGTGTATAACGTTTGGTCAGCAGGGCGGCTAAGGCCATGTCGTTCGGGAGATCCGGGCGACTGAGACCATTTCGTAGATTATCGTAACGATCGTCAGATACCGGTCCATAGGCGCCCTTCATGGGCTTTTTGAGAATTAACTCTTTTGGTTGGGTTTTGGGCCATATCCCATCATTTGCCTCCGACTCATAGTCTTCTTAGAAAGAGACGCCATGAGTAATGATTTTAAATGGAGGTTCGAAACCTTTTAATACGGTCGCTGTCATTTTGGCCTTCGTGAATCATTTCTTGTACGTCTCATAAGGACCCTTATTCATTATAGTTTTCTTCATACCAACATCCTTTCTGTTTTTTTACTCTTCCTATCAAAAAGTTATTGCTGGGAACGGTGGCGAAGATGCCTACTTCTCAGGCTTTTCCAGACATCAGTGACATTACGAGTATCATGTCCGCGCAGGAACTCTAAGAAGTGCAAATTGATATATTGTTGGAGGATGATTACTCTCTAATGTCTGTCACAGAGGTTGATAGGGTTAATATGGCGCCAGAAGGCTGCATGCCGATGTACCTTCAATCGTTTAAGTACGACTTGAAAATTCCCTACACAGGTCATTTCTCTGAGGTTCTGCGCCAATGAAATATATTCCCGACTCTCCTGATCCCCAGTGGTTGACGACTGGTAGTTGTGGGGGCTTCTCTATTAGGGTTTTGCCGTCTTCGCTTTGATTTCGATATCTTGTCTTCTATCTTCATTTTGATGAGATACGGGAGCAGCAGTCCAATCAAGAGGTGGTACAAACTACAAATCCGGCCCGAGTCCCATTGGAGGTTTTACTATAAGGAGTCTATCGATAAGAATTGGATGCAGAAATTCTTTTTTGTTGTTGTGCTAGAGAATTTTACTATAGGTAAGTTGGACGAAAAGGTCCCTAAAATGGGACATCGGGGCATCTGAGGCCCTTCTTAGGCCATCCTCTAGGGCGTCTAAGACTCTATTGGAGTCGTCACTGATAGCATGCAAATTATTAAATTTATTGTTAATATTATGGTATAATTTTATACTGATTAATATTCTAATAATTGATTTTATTGATTTTTATTTTTAGATGTTAGAAATTGGAAGATTTGGACAAAATGTGTTTAAAAAGGTAATTTGGAGCTAAATGAAGAAAACATCTTATTGGGCCTATGAAGAAAAGAAGAAACTTGATTTTTTAGTTTTAGTTAATTTTAATAAAAATTTTATTTTAGGTATAATTTTTATTTTTCTTATTGGAAGAGTCATTGTTTTATTGAGGACAATGTAGAATTTAGATGTGGGGGAGGATTTTATGCATCCATGTCATTTCTTCTATTTTTCTTGAAATTTCATACTCTTTTGATTTTCGTCTAAAAATAAATTTTGAGTTAGTATACGTTGTTGATTTGAGTTAAAACGCATGAAAGAGACATGTGTGATTAGTTATTTTTGGATAAAAATATTTTTAACATCCCATTGACTTTGATGATTGAATTAGATGAAGATGTACAAGATTTGATACAAATTTAAACACTTTTGTGAACTTTTGAGCCTTAAGAGCATACCATCATATTTGTTCTAATTTTTCTTCATGAGTGTTTATCAATTATAGTATGCTTATTCTAGAACTTGCTTTGCTATATATTTTGAGATCATATTCATGAATTCATGCATTAATATGATGGATACAATTAGCTTTACACATTTTAGCTATCCTAAAAAGACCTTTTCGTGCATATTTATGCCCTAGTGAACCAAATTGAGCCTTTATTCTTTTTTTTTTTATAACCATACAAATTTACACACAGCCTTCTTTTTGTGCTTAACCTTTTTTTTTTGTCCTCATATCAAAGAAGCATGTGTTTAGAGATTGAATAAGTGATTATTTATAAAGGGAATTAGAGAAATTTATGTTAGGGATTAGTTTTGGAGATTTATTCATATGATTTGGGGAAATTTATGTATGCACTCTTCATTCATTCTCGATATTGTCATTTAAAAAAAATGAAAAAATGAAAAAAAAAGAAAAAAAAGGAAAAAAAGGAAAAAAAAAAAAGAAAAAAAAGCTCAGAAATTTGAATCGAAGAATGAGATGATCTTACTTGAGATATTTTTCTTGGGTTGATTGTACTTCATGTTATAGGATGGGTCTGATAGTGAGAAGTAGTCTTGTGTTCCATTTTGACATGCTTCTTTGGTATGCATTATACATCATATTTACCTTTTACCCTACCTTAACCCAAGCCACGTTTCAAAATTGTACTTTGGTTCCACCACATTAACTCCTTTGTAGGGTTTAGTGCAGCATTTTCGGTAGAGCTTTGTAGCTTTCTGCATAAGTTATTTCTTATTGAGAAATAAAGCTTAAATATCCTACATCTTTAGTTTAAATGACATAAGTCAATAACAAAAATATTAAACCAAACTACTTATTGAGGTTAATAAGACGTCATTGTTACATGTGTTTGAACAAAAACTCACACAAAATTAAACCCTTTTGAATATGGGGTAAAAAAAAAATGATCAATGTTGGATAAATAATCTATAAATTAGATTAAATTACTAAATTATATTTTAGTGCCACCACATTTCAATTGCGTATACGTTTTGACTCCTTTGTTGGGTTTAGCGTAGCCTTTTCCATGCGTTTACTGTAAACTTAATAAGACATCATTGTTACATGTGTTTGAACAAAAAATCAAGCTAAATTATACCAGGATGGGACTTGGCCCAATACCCATTTTGGAGAGTCAGCGCTTGAAAAGCCCATATATGAGGTCCACAAAGGACAGTTACCGACTCATGGCCGAGTACAGTTCAGTATTATCTAACGACTACTCAACTGATCTACCAAAAAATCTTCGTTGCCCCATCTCCCAAACGATAGGGATTTAATCGCCCTGCTTATTGAACGAGGTCTGCCATTTACCTCCCCGATCAGATCCTTGCTCTTGCGTCACCTAGCGAGCAAGTCGAAGGCTCTGTATTGGCTTAACAACCTACCGATAGCCAATGCTCTAAGGAAAAGTCAAAGCACCCCAACAATTTTGATTCCTTACTCAAGAACGGTATCTCCAGGATCTTGCAGATAAAGAAAATTCTCATACGATAAAAATTACGATCATTTTGAAATATTGAACTCTCAAAATTTCTGAATCAATTCCATAAGAAAAGTAGGGTTACAACGTCTCGAAAGCATACGACTCTATTAGATATAAAAAGCCTCCTAAGTCAGGTACGCTTTCTTGGCCTTACACATTGGGCACATTAGTCACAGGGAACCTCTCCCTATAAAATCTCTCAATCTGTTTCTTTACATTCGAAAACCGCTCTTTCTGACTTGAGCGTCGGAATCTCTCCCACCGGAATACCCTCCGGCAGTTTTGATAGGTTTCATATCTCATTGATGGCAGCCGTTCGAGTCACCAAGGAGTCAGTATCAGCGGATCCACAACCTACCTCCAACAGATTAGCGCCGTTTGTGGGAAGCAGACTAGAACAACCATTGTAAGATTAATAACCATGCCTCCGAGGACTAGAGCCTCCTCGAAAGCAACCCCCCATTGTAGAAGGGCGCACCGCAATACCCGTCGAGTTCGTCCTCCCTTCAGCACCTGATCACTCAATTCATGATCGTACGGTTTCTCCCTGATCATCCCATCTGGACTAAGTCTTATAACCTGTGGTTCAAGAACAGCCGATCGTGGCACCTGCATTAAAACGAGTTAGCCATCTCCAGATGGAAAGACTGGAGTCAAAACTCCAAAAAATGAGCAAATAGCCGAAAGGACTCAGCCGAGCCCTTGGGCCAAACGGCCATTCATCCGTAACGGATTTTGGACATATACGTCCCCCGTAACAAGCACCTCCTAAGAATTATGAACCATCGATTACCTCTCATCACGATTCGGAGGATTTGAAAAAACAAATCGAGTAACTTGTAGCTGCCGAGCTTAGAATAGCAGGTGCGAAGAGGGACAAAGACCACCTCCACTCTTCAGGAGTATCACCTTTCAATACGAAAATCTCCCTGGAATCGATGCCAAGAGACGTTCTTTTGCCACCCATGGAGCAATACGATAGAACAACTGATCCCTGTGATCATACTGCCCACTTCATAACAGTCATGGTCTCCAGGGATCTGTCAGATGCGGCAATGTGCAAACACTTTCCCACCACACTCAAGGGCAATGCCGTAGCATGGTTTAATTCTCTCCTGTCGTTCAGTATCAAGAGTTTCAACAAACTCTGACAACAGTTTGAGATTCATTTTATAATCAGTCGAGAAACCAAGTGAAGGTTGTCCTCCTTGCTATCATTACAGCAATGGGAAGATGAGCCCATGAGAGATTTCCTCGAGAGATTTAAAGCGGAGATGTTAAAGGTTCCAACTCTAGACCTTTCCATCGCGTTAGCCACTCTCCTAAATTGCCTGCACTCCTTAGGCATGAAGGTCTCCATTATGAAAGAACCCCCTTCAACCATTCAAGAGTTTTACTCCCGAGCTGAGAAGTACATTGCGGCAGAAGAAGCAAAGGCATTCGATCGGCGAAAGAACCGTCTGAACAGAAAAGAAAGCAGTCGATTGCCTTGCCAGCTTTCCCATAAAAGGAGCAAAGCAGGGGCTTCGCCCTCACGAAGGTTTAATGTCTACAAGCTGCTGAATGAGACCCCAAGTCGAGTCTTATATCAAATTAAAAACAAATTGTACGGCAAGTGATCCCCTCATTCCACAAAAGAAGACCCCAAGAAAGATAAGTTCAAGTACTGTCACTTCTATCGAGATTATGGTCACATGACTGATGAGTGCAAGAGGCTTAGGGACAACCTGGAATTCCTAGTTCGCAGTGGTAGACTACAGAGATTCATCAGTACGGAAAGAAGAAATTTACTTTCCCCAGGCCGGCATAATCTACCAAGGGAGAATAAGCCACTCAACTGACCAAACCCTAGGCCACTGCAAGACAGACCAAATTGGGTGATCCTTCAAATCGATGACAAAAACATCTGGCATGAATCTTATATTCCCACCGGTGTCTATCCAACGTATGATCCAGAGTTTCCTGCACTCTTTCCCTGAGAAAGGGTTCTGTACCTTCTCATCATTTAGTGATCGGTCCTGTGATGGCCCGTGACACGAAAACCTCAGTGATTCACGGAAGAATCACCTCCTGTTTAAAGTTTCCTATCATACGTCGGGCCTAAATCGCCATAATCTTACCGAATGAACGTGTTATCAAAATGGAATGGAACTCCCCGAACTAGTGGGTACGACCCTAATGTCTAAAGTTTCCTATCGTACGTTGAGCTTAAGTCACATTGATCTTACCGAACAAACGTGTCAACAAAATGGGACAGAACTCCCCGAATGGGTAGATACGACCCTAACATCTAAAGTTTTCTATCGTATGCCGAGCCTAAGTCACCCTGATTATACTAAACGAACGTGTCATCAAAATGGGATGGAACTCTCTGAACGGGTGAATATAGCCCTAGCATCTAAAGATTCTTATCGTACGTCGGTCTTAAGTCAACCTGATCTTACCGGACAAACGTGTTATCAAAATGGGATGGAACTCCTGAACGAACGAAAATGGCCCTAACATCTAAAGCTTCCTATTGTAAGTCTAGCCTAAGTCGTCCCAATCCTATCCAACGAACGTATCATCAAAACGGGATACAACTATCCGAACGAGTGGACACGACTCTAACATCTAAAGTTTCTTATCATACATCTAGCCTAAGTCACCCTGATCCTACCGAATGAAAGTGTTATCAGAACCGGATGGAACTCTCCGAACGGGTGGACACGGCCCAACATCTAAAGTTCTTATTATGTGCTGGGCCTAAGTCGCCCCGATCTTACCGAACGAACGAACCATCAAAAGGAGATGGAACTCCCCGAATGAGTGAACAAGATCCTCCTATCTACCGTTTCCTACCAAATGAATAAATCATGGGACTCCTTGAACGGGACGTGGCATCCTAAAGGTCTCCTTACACTTCGATAGAGCGTTAGACAAATGATTCGAATGGCCTCTCAATTAAGAAATTTTTTTCATCACCAGAACGATACAAGGTTACATGGGATTAGAAGGAACAATAGAGGTTGCATGGGTGGGGTCCAGATACGTTATCACTCTCTCAAATGACTCCTCGAAAGGTGGCAGAACCTCATATCGGTCAACCTGCCAAAAGATCTTCTCGGCACATCTCAAATGCTCGAACAATCTACGTTGAGAAAGCTAGACGTTAATAGCATCTTTGGCAACAGACACCTTGAAATTAGACATCTCTCGCTTAGCATTCTGAAGGGATTCCTCCCAAAGATGAGCTAACGTCTCGGCGGCTGCTAACTTCGCTTTACGAACACAGACCTTGATTACTCAAACGGACAATTCGCCACTCAGACTTTTTCCTCCGTTGCTTTTGGAGCTCGGTCAAGGATGCAGTCTGGGAAGAAGTACATTGGGCAATCAGAATTATGGAAATAGCAAATGTGGACGGAGTTCAAACAAAAGAACACCTACCATCAGACAGAGAGAGTGGACAGCGATTGTCTTAGTACTCACTGTAAAAGAATTTCAAAGGAGACTCCCGATGAGTCTATAGTTTATACCAGCCACAGGTAGAACCATTGGCGCTATATCGTACCAAGGAAAAAATAGCCTCCAAAATCTCCAAGTCAAATTGAAAATGAAAAAAACCCTAACAAAGAAATCAAGTCAATCACAAAATGCCAAACACTAGGAATGAGCAACAAATGATAAATATTCCAATATCTCAAGACATCTACTAGTGGACCATATATGGGACCCTCAAACCATACTTCACACACTACTTATACATTGGGATACAGCCCTTGGGGGCACGATTCGCCCGGTCCTCTTTGCTAGGTAACACCAGTTTGAAATCATTTTCGAGCGACATATTCCTTCGGACTTCTTGCAGTTCCTCTTTGGTCATCGTACTTTGTACGCAATCTATGCCTTATGATGAAGGAGAACTTTTCGACAATTTCTCAGAGAAGGTTTTATAGAGGATCAAAAGAATGGCAAGAAAGAAATATAGAATATGTGAGGTCATGACAAGATGTATATCCTTACAAAGCGTATAAAAGACGAGACTCGAAAATCAAAGCGACAAAGCCTTTTCAATGACCATACCTCATGCTGCCTTTTCCAAAAAAAAATGCCATGAGTTGAGGGCAAATAATGAGATTTGGCCCAATGCCCATTTTAGAGGGTCAGTACTTGAAAGACCCATATATGAGGTCTATAAAGGACAGCTACTGACCAATGGGCGAGCACAGCCCAGTATTATCGAACGACAACTCAACTGATCTACCGAAGGGTTTTAGTCGCCCTATCTCCCAAACGATAGAGTCTTAGTTACCCTGCCTATCGAACGAGGTCTGCCATTTACCTCCCCGATCAGATCCTTAGCTCTTGCGTCACCAAGCGAACAAGCCTAAAGTCTCTACATTGGGTTAACGACCGACCGATAGCCAATAGCTCTAACGAAAAGCCAAAACAACCTAACAACTTTGATTTCCTGCTTAAGAACGGTATCTTTAGAATCTTGCGGATAAGGAAAATTCTCATACGATAAAGATCACGATCATTTCGGAATATTGAATTCCTTAAATTTCCGAATCGATTCCATAAGAAAAGTAGGGTTACAACGCCCTGAAAGCATATGACTCTATTGGGTATAAGAAACCCTGAAACCTCCTAAGTCAGGTACGCTCTCTCGACCTTACAGATTGGGCATACTAATTACAGGAAAGCTCTCCCTAAAAAAGTTCTCAGTCTATTTCTTTACATTTTGAAAACCGTTTTTTCTGACTTGAACGTCGGAGCCTTCCTTGTCGAAACACCCTCCGGCGATTTTTGCAAGTTTCATATCCCATCAACTGTAACCGTTCGAGTTACCAAGGAGCCGGTATCTATGGAGTCACAACCCACCTCCAACACATCCAAAGTATAACACGGTAGAATATTAACATTATGTAAAAAAAGCAAACTCTATTCTATTTACTATGGTTGGAACATATAATCACAGTCACTTCTTGCATTTTTCCTAGTTCCTCTCAACCCATATCAGAGTACGTTACTTGAAAATAGAATAGCATGTGAAAATGGAGTGCTATGCTTTGGCAAAAAAATGGTACGGCCAAATTTGTATGAGCGATGAAATACATTAAATTATATGGTGGAACTTAACTGCTCAAACTAATTAACGAGGCCATTTGCTTGCAGCTACTAACATAAATGTTGTGAATATTCTCCTAGAACATTCGTCTTCCTATTGCTAGAACGAGTAGGACATATCTTTCTTACCGAAGAAAATGGGGATCTAAAAAGTCCTCTCTCACTAAGTACTTGACCAAGTACAATGAATTAATTAACGGCGCCAACAAAAAATCAACTCATGTGATCGTTTATCTTGCTCTTGACCAACGATCCGGTCGGTCTTGTGTGGAACTTTAGCCCAATTTAAACTCTCTCTAGAACTCCATATTTTGATTGGTATGTGAAATTTATAAGCCATTCGACTTGGCATCCAACTTGGAGAGTGGACCCACCATTTTTGGGTCGTTCTTTGATTACTCTTCTGGTTAGTCGATCAACAATTTACGCATACCATCAACCAAGGAAGATTACCCATCATTGCATAATTTTAAACCTATAAGCCCCATATTCAGGGGAAAAAAATAAAATAAAACAAATAACACAGTTACTCCTATAAAAAGACTACATTTTTATTAATGGGTATAAAAAGACCAACTTTGTTGTTGACTACATTCCTGCCTAACTTAAAAAATGCAAATCCTACACGAATCCGTGACAACTTAGAATGGCATAACACTACAAAAAAGTTACTTTTTGCAACAAATTTTACAACGAATTTTTAACAAAATTTCGTTGGAAAAACAATTTAGCAACAAACATTTTTTTATCATTATCAGTTTGTCGCAAATTTTAACAATGAAAAATTAAAATTCGTCGCTAATTTGTAACAAATTTTGCGACGAACACCGGTTTACGATGAACCTAGGTTCGTCGCTAATCTGCGACTAACGGTAGTTCATCGCTAATCTCTGACGAACCTTTTGGTCGTAAATTTTGTTGCAAACATATTTTGTAACGAATTTTGCAACGAATTCTGCAACGAATTTGAATATTTTGATAAAAAATTTAACAACAAATTTGATCATTTTTCCTGTATACCCTTGTTTCTGTCTTTCATCCAATATCAATAAATCAACCATTTAACAGCATCAACCAACCATCCAATATCAATCTCATCAAGAAATCACAATACAAAATCACAAACACAATATGATACAAACACAAATCACATTCAAAGATAATGTCAACAACAAACAAAATACAAAGTCACATATTCAAGAAACACTACTATCATCATCAAATAAATCATCACTGTCATCACCATCGTCACCATTATTACCATCAGGAGGATTATAAGAAGAAAACAGAAATAAGGTCATCTGACTTAAACCGAGAGTTAAGTGAAGATGCCGTATTATGAAATCCTAATTTGCGTGTAGTTCGCTAATTACGCTCTCATTTTGCCTTTACTGTGCGTGTAATTCTTCAATTTGATTGTCTTTTTGAACTAGTAGCTCCTGCATCTGGCTCATCCGGTTGTTCATTTGTATCATTTCTTTCCTTACAATAGCTGGAGTGTTTGCAGATTAACCAATGATGCTACAAGTCCGGTTCAAAGAGCCTATCCCAAGTATTCTTCCTCACTTTTTTGCACCACCACTTGCCTCGACCCATAAAGCTATACTATCAACAGATGATTCAGATGAGCCAGCATCTTCATTACCGATCAAATTCCGTTATAACTCATCATATCTCTCTTGTATTGTCATTACATAATTTCAAATTAAATTAGCGTAACAACATATATAATATCAATATTGAAAGTGTTTATAAATTCAAAATTAAAAGAGATTAATATTAAAATAAAGGAAACTTTTCAAATTAAATACCACAATAGCTCTAGCTCTATCCCCACTCTACCTCTTGTCTTTTTTTTGGAACATTCACGTGAAAGTGTCTATAAATAATGGTTGTGATCCCATTTCCTTGGCCTAAGAAAAACATTATTAAATATAATAAAACAATTATAAAATAAATAAATTATATTAAAAAAATTAGTATTTTAATAAATATTACCAATCTATTTTTATGCTCATCAATATTGATTGATCCTCTCACGTAAATAACAGACATTTTCCTAGAATTAAAAGAGCGATTCTTCTTATTCTGCTCACTCCTCCTTCGGCTCTCATCAGATTTCTAGAAATTCAAAATCCTACGTCAATTTTCATCGGTTATGCAGTTTGGCTTCTTTTACTAGTCTTTGCATGATTTAATACGCCTCGAATGTGATGACCACATTTCTTGTTAAAAATTCTTCTTACTTCAAGCTCCTCCACCACGTCCTAAGTGAGCTGTCGTTGCAATAAATAAAAAAATAATTAGTTATATTAAAATTATAAACTTAATTTTAAATTTGAACTGAAAGATGTAATTTACCTTAAACTTTCTCCACCATAACTTTTTCGTTTCATCTGGAATGCTTATGAAAGATAGCCACTCCCCTCCTCAATGATTGTTCACAATTTGATTAAGTTCATGAACAACATGTACATGATTTGTGAATCTGTTATAAAATTACGAACAAAAATTGGTAAGTAAATGAGATAGTTAAAAAATTTAAATGCTACATAAATAAAAGAATCAATAGTGATTAAAGAACCAAATTTAATACTTCCGAATCTCCACAGGGGGCTATCACCTCTCACATGTCTTCCCCCTCGACATGCGAATGTTGCACCGAAACTGCAACCGAAGGGGATGACGAAGGTGCAGCACTAGTAGGTAAAGGGGAATGAGAAGATCCAACTGAAACGAACTGCGATCTTGAAGAGTCTGGTCTTCCATCGCTACTTCGTCTATAACCCCCACGTCGATACTGTCAAATATAAATATTAAGATAATAAACAAAATAAAAATTGTGAACTTTAAAAAAAAATGGAGTACATAAAAATACTTACCATATTTAAATTAACGTAACAATAGCTTATCGCAAGCCAACAAAACTAAAAAATTCATTTCAAATTATCTATAAAAAAGAAAACAGTGTTTAACGAGCAAAATTCAAAAATTAATGCATGAGCCACTAAATAGGAAACAAACTAACAAATTTCTTTGCTTACAAAGGTTAGACTGACTACATCTAATCTTCCCTGATTACAATGTGTCTGAATCCTGATTCAGTGGCTGCCCTTTATACCAGATGCACGAAAACAAAGCCAAGAAAAATTCCATCCACAATCAGGCACAAATTATAGGTCTAGAATTATGAATTATACAATAGGCATACATTAAACTCAAAACATGGTAATGAATACTAAGCAAAGGATCAAACATTCAACTCAATAGTAATGAACAGATCCCAATTACTGCCATATAATTGTAAAAAGTCAAAACTTACAAACTTCACTTGATGAGAATGCATCTTATTGGAGATCCCTCAACACTAAGCAATCTCAGAGCTAAGCAGTGGATGGCTTTTCAAAGATGGTGATAAAGAAACACAAAGTTTCCTCCCCTTTACACAAGCCCTAGACTTTCCACTAGGATCTCCACTCTTTCACTAAATAAAAATAAAAAATAATACTAATTAAAATAAATAATAAAGAAAAATTTTAAAAAAAACCAGGTAGGGGGATGCTCCCTCTCCCCGCGAGGGCCGCCTCTGTTGCCTCCAGATCCGGCGGCTCTGCCACCGGATCTAGTGTTGTTCCGGTAGATCCGGCGGCTCTCTCGCCGGATCTACATTTCAACCCACAAAGAGGAGAGAGAGAGAGAGAGAGAGAGAGAGAGAGGAGAGACAGAGTGAAGAGAGAGAGAGAAGAGAGAGAGATCTTACCTTTACCAGCAACCATCAGCAATGGAGTGGAGTGGAATCCCATTTGTGAAGGAAGCAAAACTTTTTTAAGTGGAGCAAAATTTTCTAAGTATAGAAAATTTGCAATAAATTTTGCAACAAATTCTAGATTCGTTGCAAATTTTGCGACGAACTCAAAAGTTCGTTGCAAATTTGCGACGAACTCTAGGGTTAGTTGTAAATTTTGCGACGAACTCCGAGGTTGGTTGCAAATTTTGTGACAAACTCTATTTTCGTTGCAAATCTTGCGACGAATTAAGTGGTTCGTTGCAAATTTTTTTACGAACTCTAGGTTGGTTGCAAATTTTACTACGAACTCTATTTTCGTTGTAAATTTTACGACGAATACAGTGGTTCATTGCAAATTTTGCGACGAACTCTAGGTTCGTTGCAATTTTTTGCGACGAACTCTCTTTTCGTTGTAAATTTTGCGACGAACTCTCGATTCGTTGCAAATTTTACGACGAAAATTTTTTTGTTGAAAAATTTGATGCTAATTGGTAACAAACTTTTGTTTGTCGCAAAATTTTTTGTTAAATGTACGTTTTTTTGTAGTGTAATATTGACTCACAAAAATTTAAAATGAGAGTGAGTCATGTGTACATAATGTGATTAGAGCTAAAAGTGCTAGGACTAATGTGTACATAATCGCAACTTCAAAGGGAGAAGTGCTAAGAGTTCTGCAATCCGAGAATTATTTAACGAAAATGATAAGGGCTTGAATCTTACCATCGACCGCTGCTTAAAGGTATTGATTTAACTGGTGTATTTATTTATTTATTTATTTACATGAATGGAGTGTATTTAGAACGTTTCTAAATTTTTCTGCAAATTCCTTTAAAATATTCGAATTACTAAATTGTAATCTGGTTCCACTGCAATGACTCCTTCCTACGGTTTAGTGTAGCATTTTCCACATCATTGATGCTTTTTAACATTTTCCATTTGTCATTTCTTATTAAGAAACAAAGTTTAAATATACTATATATTTAGTTTAAACACCATTAGTCAATAAGAAAAATATTAAACCAAACTATTTATTGAGATTAATAAGAAGTCGTTGTTACATGTGATCGAACCAAAAAAAAAAAAGCCACACGCTAAATTTAACCCTTTTCAATGTGGCATTAAAAAAAGATCAATATTGGATAAATAATCTACAAATTAGATTAAATTACTAAAGTATATTTTGGCTTCACCACATTTCAATTGCATCTACTTTTTGATTCCTTTGCTTGGTGTAGTGTAGCCTTTTCCATGCATATGGAATTTTGTAACATTTTTTCCACACGTTTAGAGCATTAAAGCATTTTTCACACCTTTGAAACTTTGTAACATTTTCCCGGTCTTGTTTCTTATTGAGCATTATAGTACTTTAATTGATTGTGCATGCGTAAATCAACACACGCTTGTTGCTATAGTGGAGCAAGCATTGATTCCAAGTTTCCACAAAGGAAGGCACTGTTAGAAAGGAAAATAACTTCTTTCCTGACTTAAAATATAATGTGTGACCAGTGGAATTGGAAATGGAATTCATGTTAAACAAAACCACAATGAAGTTTCTAATTTGGAAAAATTCCCCCCCCCTCATGATCCCGAGAGGAAAGTCGAGACGATTCAGAAAAATTTAAAAAACCAATAAAATGATATGGGATACTTGACCTGGTAAAAGCCAATAGATTGGAAATGGACATGTTTTCTATTGGAAAAAAGTGGAGGATCTAAAAAGGCCCCTCTCATTAAGTCGTCCAACCAAGTTGTTGGAGGGAGATTTGACCAAATACAATGAATCAATTAATTGGGTTGAGAGAAAATCTACACATTTGACGATCTATTTTGCTCTTGACCAACGACCCATTTGGTCTTGCATAGAATATTAGCCCAATTTAAACACATTCTAGAACTCCAGATTTTGATTGGTTTGTGAAGTTTATAAGCCATTCAACTTGGCACCTTAATTGAAGAATGGACCCTCCATTTTTGGGTCCTTCTTTGATTATTCTTCTGGTTAGTTTATCAACATTTTATGCTTACCTTCAACCACGGTAGATTGCGCATCATTCCATAATTTTAAACAAATAACACAATTACTCTCATAAAAATACTACATTTTTATTAATGTGATTCAAATTATATAGCTGGCTGTAAAAAAAACCAGCTATGTTGTTGACTACATTTTTATTTCTAAATATCATCCCTGAGCATTGCCTAACTTAAAAACTACAAATCCTACAAGAATCAACTGATAATAGAATAATTTCTACTATCTATGGGCACAAAATGAACTATTTTCTGATATTGGTTTGTAGAAATTGGAAATGAGAGTGAAAATTATTATGATTACAATTTACACTAACAAATCGAAATGTCTACATAATCCCCACTTCAAAGGGAGAATTTGTGCAAAGAGTCATGCAATCAAAAATTATTTAAAGAAAATGAGATGGGCTTGAATCCTACCATCGATGGCTACATTAAGGTGTTGCTTTAACCGCAAAACCAGTTATAGTTCTATTTTCAAGATTTGTCACCACCATTAAAGAAAAACAAAATGAAGATGGCACGGCGAGGCAATGATGGAAAATGTCAAATCATAGCCATGGCACAACCAAATTATAGAACAGTAGAATATAAGCATTACGTAATATAACAACAAACTCATAATCTATTTACTATGGTCGGACTTTATAACCACACTTATTTCTGGCATCTTCACCTGCTCTTCTCAACCCCATTTCGGAGTATATTATTTGAAAAGCAAACAGCATGTCATTAGGAAAAATGGAGTGCTATGCTGGATAGCAAATTACTATCTGGCTATAAAAAGACTAACATTGTTGTCGACTACTGTTAGTTCATGGTGACTCAATTACATAGCGGAAGAATGTATTAAATTTTTGAAATCATAAAAGATTTGGATTTTTGGTATATCTCAATGAGCGACGTAGAATACTCCGGGAATCGTAAACCTTTTTTCACGAACGACTCGCTATTGGATGATGATCACAGTACGAACTACCACTGTAATTCCACGACATTGTAACTTTAAGTACGGTAATTAAATCGCCGTAAAAATTCCCTACTCGGAATTTTTATCAACTATCTCAATCGAGTATTTTTCTCTAAATAATTCTCTCAATGTGCAAGATCTCTCTCAAAGGATGTAAACCCTAGATCTGTAAAGTTGTTCGCTCTCTAAAACAATGTTGGTCTTTCCTTGTTTTCTTAAATTTCTCAAAGGAAGGGAATTAATCACAATTTGACTCAAAAAGAAAATTAACCAAGAGTGGGGAGTTAATTATGGGTAATGGGAGTTATCCCATATCCCATTTAAAATTCAAAATATAATTTTTATCTTAGGTAAAATGCCTCTACGTGGACATTTACCTGTATCTCCCATTTGTACACGAGGGTATTTTACGATCGTCATAAAAATTACAACTCATGTGATCTTACCCATCACCCTACTAGACTTTCATACAGAATTGGACATCGTGTGACTACTGAATACACCTGCAAGCAAAAAGATTTCTTGATATACCTGTTAAGATGATAATGTAGTCACCATTAGTAAAAAAAAAAATAAAGTTTGTTGTATCCTAAATCCAATACTAATTATATCCATCGAGCCACTTTCCTCATCGAAAGTGATCACCAGAAACTGCTCGCTATGTATTCACTATTATATTCAAATCCCTATATGAATAAACATAAAAGACTCATCGGTGAATACAACACAATAATACAATATCAATTGGCCTTCTTTTTCCCAAACTTGAATCTATCAGTCTTAAATCAGTTGTTTTTCTAGACCTACCACTTTGACCTCAATTTATCTCCGGGCCATAGGTAAATTGATTCAAGTAGCAAATACTGAATCAAGACCTCAATTTACTTTATTTAATAATTTTATATTTTTAATTAAAAGTATATAAATCTTTAATAAATTTTTATTTTTTAGTTTTTACTAATTATTATTTTATGACCTCTTCAAAAAGGATTTTCTGGCTCCGCCCTGCATCCACTAGTGGATCAACATCGGTAATTGATCGACATCGGTGCCAGATGATCCCGACATAAGGGACGATGCATATTGCCAATTACAATTTTGTTACGAAACTTCGTGCAAATTGTTAATGGGCTTTGGCAACGATATTAATAAATTAAACTATTTGCATCGCAAAATTAAGGGGCAAAAATGATAAAAAAATTTATTCATTGCAAACTTTGTCCCTAAAATTTTTAACAAAGAGTTTGTTTTCAGTTTTTTTGCAAGTTTATCTATATATAAATTAAAAGTGTGATGGGTATGGTCGTCATTTCACATGACCATGTCCGCCCAAGTGACTGCCATTTTTTTTTTACATCTTTTTTTTTTTTTTTTGGCATCCAGATCCTTCTCATATTTTTTAAAACCTTTTTTTTTATTTTTTACATCTAAGTTCATTTTATTCTATCAACTCCATCTTCTTTTTTTTACACTTTTTTTTCTTGTTTTACTTTTAGACCCGGGGTTTTTTCATTCAGATCCCTTCTCTTTTTATTATTTTGTATCTAGATCCTTTTTTCTGTTCAACTCTACTCTATTTTTTCACCCGCTGTTTTCGTGGGGTCCTTTTTTTATTTTTATATATATATCTATATATTCTATATATCTATATATAATTTATATATAAAGTAAAATGCTCTTGGGTGTGGTCATCTAAACACATGACCACACCCTTATGTGATCATTTTTTTCAGACATAGAATTTCAAAAATTGCATTCTATTCCAATCGAATATACATTCTAAACATATGCAAGACCTCTTAATCTAAATTCACTCAATTTATCGAAATAATTTAAATTTCCCTCGTCTAGGGTTTTCGCAGCTTGCAGCTCTAACCTCTGTGCTCCGTTCCATTCAATCCAAACCCTCTAACGCTTTCAAATTGAAGCACATTTTAGCAATTAACCCTAATTACCAAAAGGAGCAAAACCCCTAAGCTAGGTTCAGAGAATCGTTCTTACTTGTGTAGGGTTTGGAATGCAGATCGTGGTCTAGGGTTTTGAGGGTCAGCTAAAGGAGGCACAACAAGGGTTGCAGGAAGAAGTGCTCACAGTGAGCACCGCTAGCGAGCAAAGGATGGAGAGAGCGCGAGAGCTCTGTCACGCGCGGAAGAGAGGAAGAAGAATCCAGTTCATGCATGCGGGAGGGAGAGACCTGAAAGTAAAACAAAGAGGGAAAGACGGTGGAGAGGGAGGCGACAAGCGGTGGTCAAAGGTGGAGAGTGAGAGACAGAGTGACGGAGATAGAGAGAGTGACAATGAGATCGAAAGAGAGAGAAAACAGAGGGGGTGACCGCGGCGGCTAGACGGTAGTGGTGGAATTTGCCGGTGAGCGAGATGGTGTTGTGGTGGAGGAGAGAGGGGCGGAGGAGCAGAGAGGGCGACAGGCAAGAGAGAGAGAGTTCGAGAGAAAGAGGGAGAGAGCGACGGGAGGAGGGAGAAACAATTAGGGTTTTCAAACCCTAATTGATTTGGGGAAGTGCAACGTTTTGGTTCAAAACGCTGTGTTTCCCTCTCTCTCTCTCTATTTTTTTTCATAAATTGTTTATATATATATATATATATATTTTCACACCCACATTTCACTAGAATGTAAATTTCATAAAAATGAGATTTATTCCGATTCGCGAACACGATATCTCAGAATATACCAAAAATTCAAACTTAATACCCAAAAATCGAAAATCAATATAATTTTATTTTTTTATATTACAAGGATATTTAACAGAGAATTCCTAACACCAGATTTTTCGGTGATACATGGTCACTGTTCACTCTATTTTTCATACATTTCTTTTTTTTATTTATTTATTTTTTTTGCATCCAGGTCTTGTAGTTCTCTACCGGTACTATTCATCTATATATAGAATTGTTCACATACATTTTTTTTTATTATTTTTTGCAGCCAAGAGCCGTGGTCATTCTTCGCTGTTTTTTTCATACATTTGTTTTTTTTTGTATCTAGGTCCTGTGGTCACTGTTGATTGTTTTTCATACATTTTTTTTTTGCATCCAAGTCCTCCGATACTGTTCATCTATATATATATATATAAAGTAAAAGACTCTTGGGTGTGGTCGTCCAAGTATGTGACCACACTTCACGTGACCAATTTTTTTCATACACCTTATTTTTTTCCTGGTCATCCGGTAGGTTTTTTCATTTTTTTTGATTTTTTTTTATTTTCAGTCTCTTATTCTCCTCAAGCAACCAGCCAGCCCTAAAGCGGCCAGTCACAAGCTCTTATGTGGCCAGCCACGGGCATTCAAGCGGTCAGCTATCTTTTTTTAAAACATTAAAATGTTTAAAAGATTATTATTGATGCATTTAAAAGACTTTTTATTTATTTATATGATTAGAGTGTATTTAGAAAATTTCAAAATTTTTCTACA
Source organism: Dillenia turbinata (assembly GCA_037126225.1). NCBI lineage: Eukaryota > Viridiplantae > Streptophyta > Magnoliopsida > Dilleniales > Dilleniaceae > Dillenia > Dillenia turbinata. Next base: position 26,107,965 of record JBAMMX010000020.1, on the reverse strand, counting down.
AATTCTTTTAAAATGTTTTAAATTGCTAAATTGTAATTTGGTTCCACCACATTGACACCTTTGTAGGGTTTTTCCACACATTTGGAATTTTGTAACATATTTTCTACGCGTTTGGAGCTTTATGGCATTTTCTACACATTTGATACTTTGTAACATTTTCCATATGTCGTTGTTATATGTGTTTGAACAAAAAATCACACTAAATTAAACCCTTTTCAATATGGGGTAAAATAAAGAGATCAACATTGGATAAATAATCTATAAATTATATTAAATTCGGCTTCACTACTTTTTGAACTATTTTCAATTACTTTTTTCAATTACTTTGTTGGGTTTAGTGTAGTTTTTTCCATGCTTTTGTAACATTTTTTCTGCAAGTTGGTTTTTAACATTTTTTTAAAAACTATTTTCAACGTTTGATAACATTTTTTTTGAAAACTATCTATATAGGTTAATTTTTTTTTTTAAAAAAAATGTTAAGTTTTGTTTAAAAAAATTGTAGCACAATTAAAAGAAGGCACTGTTTCAAAGGGGAATAACTCCTTTGTCTTAATTTTTTTTTTATTTTTAAACATATGTAACAATGAAGTCTTGTTAACCCATATAGATAGTATGGTTTAAACTAAAAATGTAATATATTCAAACTTTGTTTCTCAATAAGAAATAACGTGTGGAAAAAATGTTACAAAATATCAAAGTGTGGAAAATGCTATGAAGCTCCCAACTTGTGGAAAACAGGTTACAAAGTTTCAAATGTGTGGAAAAAGCAACACTAAACCCATCAAAGGAGTCACTTAAAGAATGTGGTGGAGCCAAATTACAATTTTGTAACTTAAAGAGTATTTTATCTCTATCCATGGGGGTTTACTTAATTTTTCTGTAGTCGTTTCTATTTTCTCTGCCTCACTCCAAAATTATCTCAATATCCCAAATTTGCCACTTTTTTAGTATTTTTAAAAAAGTCAGTGCCACGAAAATTTCTTCAAACTTTGAGAGGGATTACAAATGTTTTCTTAATGTTTAATTGAATTTGAAATCGTTTCCATCTTATAAACTTCACATACCAACCAGGTCGTTGGTCAAGAGCAAGATAGACTGCCAAATGAGTTGATTTTTTGTTAGCCCAGTTCATTAATTTATCGTGGTTGGTCAAGTCTCCCTCCAACAACTTGGTTGGACTACTTAATGAGAGGAGCCTTTTCAGATTCTCCATTTTCTTCGGTAAGAAGATATATCCTACTCATCCCATCGTCTAGTGGCTTTTACCAAATCCTCCTTTCTAACAGAGCCTTCCTTTGTGGAAACTTGGAGCCAACGCTTGCTCCACAGTGACAACAAGCGTGTGTTGATTTATGCATGCATAATCAATTAACATTGTTTTAAAAAAAATAAAATTAATGCTATTTTAAAAATATGTATCTTTTACTTGATCATTTTGTTTACATACATGTGTATGTATATATATATATATATATTCAACCATATATTATTTCTAAAAATTGATTATACTAGGTTTTGCATATATATGTATATATATTTAGTAGGAGAGTCAAAAAATAATAGTTCTTTTTTTTTTCTTTTATTTTTTTTTAAGATTTGAAACTCATCATAACAGATGAAACCTTTTTTTTTCCCATTTCTATTATTACATAACATAATTTTTTATTTTTTTTTTGGTTAGAACATAATTTTTTATTTGATGTCTTGTTAACCCCACACAGATAGTTTGGTTTAAACTAAATGTGTAATATATTCAAATTTTGTTTCTCAATGAGAAATAATATGTAGAAATTGTTATAAAACTCCAAACGTGTCGAAAATATATTACAAAATTCCAAATGTGGAAAATGCAGCACTTGACCCAACAAAGTAAACGCAATTGAAATGTAGTGGAAACAAATTACAATTTAATAATTTTAAACATTTTAAAGAATCTCCATTCTTATAAATATTCACTGTCTTGCCATTGAAGAAACTCAAACAAAGTTGAAAGAACTATTGATTGATTTGGGATCATGGGAATTAGCCTGTGGCTTTCGTGGTGTCTCACACTGCTTTTAATATGTAATATCACAAAAAATGGTTCAGCTGTGTCCACATCCACTACCATTCTGTGCATCCAAAGTGAGAGACAAGCTCTTCTTGAATTCAAGCATGGTCTCCTCAATGACTCCGGTCATCTCTCCTCCTGGGGAGGTAAACCAGAGCAGAAAGACTGTTGCAAGTGGTTGGGAGTCTCCTGTGACAACCAAACCGGTAATGTTGCTGAACTTAATCTGTCCCTCATGTCATTGCAAGGTCCGATCTCTAGTTCGTTGGCTGGTTTGCACGGTCTAACTGCTTTGAACCTCTCTTGCAATAATCTTGTAGGAGAAATCCCAAATCAACTTGGGAATCTTCAAGCTCTTTGGGTTTTGAACATCTCTTTCAACCATCTCATGGGAGAAATCCCATATCAACTTGGGAATCTTCATGCTATTAGGAATTTGGACCTCTCTCACAATAATCTCGTGGGAAAAATCCCAAATCAACTTGGGAATCTTCATGCTCTGACACTTTTGTGGCTCTCTTTCAACAATCTCGTGGGAGAAATCCCAAATCAACTTGGAAATCTTTCAACCTTGAAATTTTTGGATCTTGGCTCCAATGGTGCTTTAAGTGCAACCAAGCTTGAGTGGCTTTCAAATCTTTCACAGTTGCGCTCCGTTCAATTGAGAAATATTAACCTTACTACTGCGTTTGATTGGCTACAAGTAGTTAATACTCTTCCATCCTTGAGGTGGTTAAACTTGGACAATTGTTCACTCCCAGATGCACACTTTCCTCCAACTCAATCACATTTTAATTCTTCAAAAACACTTGATGTAATTTCTCTCGGTCAAAACCATCTCAAATCTTGTTCCATATTCAATTGGTTCTTCAACTATAGCAACACGTTATTTTCTGTTGATCTTAGCAACAATCAATTGGATTGTGCACTTCCAGACTTTTTTGGAAACATGATCTCCCTTGAATACCTAATTCTCTCCGAAAATCAACTCCATGGTAGGATTCCAAAATCTTTTGCAAATATGAGCAGCTTAATTATCTTAGATTTATCCTATAACAATCTGACTAAGATTATAGGATTTCCATTACTCTTGCAGTCCTTGAATTTAGAATCTAATCTATTGAGTGGGAGTATACCCGAGGGTATTGGAAACATTTCCACACTAGAATATCTTGATCTTTCCCATAATTTTTTGCAAGGTACATTTTCTGAAGGCCATATGTCAAATCTTTCCAGCTTAAAACAACTACACATGTCTTACAATAATTTGTTGATCATCAACATCAGTTTCAACTGGATTCCGCCTTTTCAACTGTATACTCTGGATCTGAGCCATTGTAAGGTGGGTCCTAATTTCCCCAATTGGTTACGAAGGCACATCCATCTCACCAAACTTGATATATCTAATGTTGGAATTCGACATTCAGTTCCTAGTTGGTTTTGGGAGGAACTAACTCCTCAGTTAGGTTATTTGAACATGTCTGGCAACCAAATGTGGGGCACCATTTCAACTTCAGCTTTTCATTCTGTAAGTTTTCCAGAAGGGATTGTCACTTTGGACTTGAGTTCAAACCAATTTGAAGGTCAGGTTCCAGCATTTCATGTAAACTCTATCTATATAGATCTATCAAACAATCAGTTTTCTGGGCCTCTGCACACTCTGTGTCTGACTGAACTTCTCATGTTGGAAATGCTTGACCTCTCAAACAACTTATTATCGGGAGAGATTCATGGGTGTAAAACAAGTTTTCCTAACTTAGCTATGCTAAATTTGGCAAACAATAGTTTTTTTGGTGAATTTCCAAATCTCACAGGTTCTTCTTGTCAGCTAGCAAGCTTGCATTTGGAGATCAACAATTTTACAGGAGATTTGCCTTGGCAGTTGCAGAATTGTGAGAAGTTACAAGTGATGGACCTGAGAATGAATAAATTTTCGGGAAAGATACCAATGTGGATAGGACAAAATCTATTAAATTTGGTTATTCTAAGCTTACAAGCTAATAACTTTCATGGAAGCATTCCAATTCATCTATGCAGTCTGATCAAACTTCAGATATTGGACCTTTCTTCAAATAACTTTTCTGGTTCCATACCAACCTGCTTCAGTAATTTTTCTGCAATGGCTCACTCTAGGAGTTCAGATTTAACCATTACTATCAACACCAAAATCATGGGGATTCGACTTGGTCGATATTATCAAACCATGTATCCTAAAAATGATTATGCAGCATTAGCACTCAAAGGTGGGGAATTTCTATACAAAAACACTCTGGGACTAGTGAAGGTTGTCGATTTATCAAACAACAAATTAAGTGGAAAGATTCCAAGGGAGATCACTTTTCTTATTGGATTGATTTCGTTGAACCTTTCAACAAACAATTTGATAGGACAAATACCTTCCCAAATTGGTCAGATGCAACAATTAGAATCTCTCGACTTATCCAAAAACAAGTTGTGTGGACCCATTCCAACAAGCCTTTCTAGTCTAAATTTTCTAAGCTGCTTGGATTTGGAAAACAACAACTTGTCAGGCAGAATTCCTAGAAGTGCTCACCTAGACACCATCAATGCTTCTGCATATAAGGGGAACAAGGGACTCTGTGGACCTCCACTCACAAGTGATTGTCCAGGAGACAAAGTAGCTGAAAGCCCACCTGATGCCAGTGTCAATGGTGATGCAAACACACAAGAAGAGAAGAATGAGATAATTAGTCTGGGGTTCTATGTTTGTATGGTGTTTGGATTCATATTTGGATTTTGGGGAGTATTTGGGACTTTACTTGTCAGGGATTATTGGAGAAATGCATGTGTCATATTTTTAATCAGTATGAAAAATAAGATTCATGTGGCAGTAGTTGTGAGTATAGCCAGGTTGAAGAGGATCCAGGTCCAAAGTGTAAGAAAATTAACCTAGTTCTTATACTTCTTTCCAAAACATACATTACTCTAATCATGTAGTAATATTAACGATTTGTTCTTTTGCTTTCAGGATTAGCTGTAGCAGAGTAATGCCCGATTTGGCGAGGTTAGCCCTGATGGCAAGTATGTATCGTGAGTGGAATAAAAACCTTCCTTTGGGGAAACTTAGAAACTAATGCTTGCTCGACTATAACAAAAATTGTTGATTTTTGCAAGAAAGACTTGCTTGAGGTGATTAAGCATGAAAATAAGAATGCGCTTAAAAGGAATTATTCAAAGTGAAATGATAGGTTTTGATTTGACTTACTTCTCGTTTTAATAGTAGTTGGCTGATGGTGAACTATATTTCCCATCCCACGGTATCTTAAAGAAGACATATATATGTCAGTCCTTTCTAAAGATTTTATGTATGCCACAAGTGCATCAATAAAATGTTCATAGTGAAGAAAAAATTGAGACAATTTTTTGAGTTCAAGAAAGAAGAGAAGTTTTGCTTTTTCTTTTGATAGTCATTGTGTTCACTGCTGTAAATTTATGAAGACACTTGCAGGTTGAAAGAGCTTTTCATTGATATGAGATCATGGTAATTAGGCAGTGTTTCAGCTTACAACAAATGATGCACTTGTCTCCAGCAGCAATATTTGCATTGAGTGTCACGCCCTGATTCTCCTGTCGAGCACGTAACAACCGCATTGTTATCTCGGCATACGAGTATGATCTCCCTATATATCGGGATAGCGCAAGACATTCCAATTGTACAATAAATTTTTGAAAATATAAAACCCATCAAAAAAAGAAATCATATAATATATTGTATGAGATGTGAACTATATTGTACCAAATTCACATCCCATATAATATAGTTCAAACAATCTTGAATTCATATAGTATTTAAAATAGCTAATGCTTGAATTGATAATACTTATTGATAGTCTTATAATATTACTATCTAAAGAGAAAGACACTAATTCCCATAATAAATATACTTTTCATACCCTCATTCCTTTTTTTTTTTAATTTATACCAAGAACCTCTAACCTCTTTAGTATTGTCTGAAGATGATATTCAAAAATAGGAAGGGATTATATTACCATGAGAGAAAACATATAATGCTGATAGCTTTCGAATAGAATGTGTAATTAAAATGAATACAAAGGTCCTACCTTTTACCTAAGACTTACCTTCTGACAAATAAGTATCATAAGCAAGCACTTTAAATATCCAACATATGAAACATCCATCTGATCAAGGATGGTACTCTTCATTACCCTAATATTTTTAAAAGTTTCCTTATCCAACTTTCAGAGACTCTTTGAATTTATGATGCACTTGAAATCCTTCATCTTCGATTTCTCTCTAACAATTATCTACTACCTTTTTAAGACCTCTGTCCATAATACCTCAGGCAAATAGAATACATACATGTCATATGTGTCTGAGAGCATCTGCAAGAAACATGACATAATTGTAAGTGCATTTGCTAATTTTACCTCCAACTAAATTTATACCATTTCAAATCAAGTTGCAGTCTTGGACCACAGAATTGACTAACCTCGCCAGATAATATAAAGGCCAGAGAAATACAATGATTTCTATGATAGTGTCATCATTAGGGCTTAAAATCAATGGCTACAATGAGTAAGAGAGATAAAGAGAATTTCAAATCTTAGTGGCACCAAATTTACCATCAATAATTAGACTCCTACCTTCTTTTGGTCCCCATAGGACAAATTTGGAAACTTTAAGGAATTCTCCTCAGTAGGTGGAGTAGTCTTACCTCTCACATTCTTTCAATGGAGTGACATTCAAAAATCCTTTGCCAAGAGAGGTCAAGAATCGATTGAAGTGCTTATAAACTCCGTACTTATAAATGAGTTATTAAACCTCATGGAAATTAACACCCATACATTAACTCAAAAAAAATACTCATCATACTTAATAAAATAAACCACGAAAACATTTATCAGATTCCAACATCTACTCACAAATACAATCTCTCAAGAGTATTTTACCTTATATCTTAATCATAAGTAATTCTATATTGTCATGCCTATTACACAAGTATATCAAACTTCTAACGTCAAGATGTTAGTCCAAAGAAATTACAATGAGGGTACTCACTATTTAGCCAAACAAGCCAATGGAGATCTTCAATCACAATTGAGAAATTATTTATAAAGTGATACATCACTCTGGTTGTGGAGGTGGAGTGATAAATATCCTATTCGGGTTCCTTAATCTTCGTCTAGGGAGCAAAACTCTATAGAAAGGGTCTAAGCATCACAATTAAAATAGGAACAAACCCAAGTGCTTAACCCCCTAAAAATAAAAATTAAACCTAGTCCATAAGGATCTATGGAAAGTTTTATACATTTCTTAAAAGTAAATCTTTAAAAATCGAGATTTTCAAAAGAAAAATGCTTTTAAATCCTTTAGAAAACCTTTGTGACATTTGGAAGTAGTTCAAACCTTTAAACATTTAAAATCATGAGCCTATACTCTGGTACCAATAGAATTGTCACTCCCCGACTCTCCCGTCGAGCATGTAACAACCGCCACGTTATCTCGGCATACGGACATGATCTCCCCATATACGAGATAGTACAAGGCATTCCAATTGTACAATAAATCTTTGAAAACATAAAACCCATCAAAATAAAAAATCATATAATCAATACACATGCAAGGAGTCTATCCGACCCATCCCTGTACATACAAGCATACATCGGCACACATTTGGGAAGGGGATCCTATACATGCATGCATGCAGCATGGCCATCCCAGTCAATCTAGGATTCTCAAGCATTTTATGGAGTTTACACAAAATAATGAAGTCCCAAATCATAGCCGTTAGGATTTTACCGATACTTACTCGAAAACTCAAACTAGTATTAGTAAAGTCCACATGATATGAGATGTACAGAACTTCATAAAACCGACAGAAATTATCAAAATCCAATATTACAAATCAAATGTCTCAGTACAAGATAAAACATTTTTACAAAAATATTTCAAACAAAAGAATGAAATCTCAAATCATATTCGCTCGGATTTTACCAATATTTGCTCAAAAAATTCAATCAATATCAATAAAATCCACGTGGTATGAGATGTATAGGACTTCATTCCCATGGTCTAACGATCTACAATTCTCAAAATAATTACATAATTCATACTTACTCAAAATCAACAAAAATAATCCTCCAATCCGCAATAATGGACGTCGTCTCTCTACACGTCCTCTGAAAAGGATTTAAAATGGGGGGTGAGTATTTTAAATATCCAGTAAGTGGAGTGCAATGGTATGCAACATATAAATGAGGGGTGAGTATGGTAATACCAAATACATGTATCAAATATAATTTGATGCAATAAAGAAATTTATTTACATAAAATCATTCATATCAAACCATCATGACTCATATTGTAATACCGAAAACTTGATGTCGAATATTTTGTAAACATTTCTATAACAAAATAGAAAAATTTAGAATTTTATTGATTTTCGATTTTGGGGTTTTAATTTTACATTTTTGGTATATTTGAAATGCTGTGTTACAAATTCACAGTATTTTATTTATGGTAAATTTAAAACTTCCAATGGGATGAGAAAAACAAATATATATATATATATATATATATTATATAGTTAGTTATATATAGTTAGTTAAAAAAAAAAAAAAAACAAAAAAAGGGGAGAAAAAAAGAGAGAGAGAGGAGAAGGTGCTTTGCGTTTCGGAGTGAAACGCAGCATCTCCCCCAAATAGAAAGATTAGGGTTAACCCTAATCTCTCCTTCATCTCTCCACTCTCTCGTCTCTCTCGCGATCTCTCTCCGTCGCTCTCCCTCTCTTGCGATCGTTCGCCACCACTCCCTCTCGCGGATGCTCCACCACCGCGAGCCACCGCGGTTCTCCACCGCCGACTCGCGACCACCCGCAGCCATCGCGACCCACCACGGGTCGCCGCCTCTCTTTCCTGCTCGCGCGCTGTTGCCGCGGCCGCGGCCGCTCCGCGCGCTGCCGCGGCTCCTCCCTTGCCTCTTCCGCGCTGCGCGCTGCGCGTTGTTCCTTGCGCGACTGCACCTACCTCCTGCGCGCGCCAGCACGAGACTGCCCCAGCGCTCGCGCGATAGCTCTGCGCTCCAGCGCACGATAGCTTTTTTCGTGGGGCCGCGGACTTGCTGCAACCTCTGTGCCGGCATAGTAGGTGATCTTCGGAAACCCTAGGGCTGTGACGATGCTTCATCCTCTACGCAGGTAAGAGCTATTCTTTTGAACAGTAGCTCTAGAGTTTGATTTCCTTCGGTAATTTGGACTAACTGATGGAGTTCGCTTCAAATTGGAAGCTTTGGGGTTTGGACCGAAATGAATGACATAGGGAGGCTAAGTCCGTGAACTGCGAATACCTTAGGTGAGGAAACCCCTAGGAGTTGGAGAAAGTGAATGAAATTTAGGGTGGAAAGATCTGTGTATGTTTAGAATATACGTTATATTTGATTAGAATACATTTTCGACAATTTATATTGGATTATTAAAGTTAAGTATAGAATGTTACGAAATTAGATTGTCTGATATGGAAAGAGAATGTTCCGGATGATAGAATCATGTTGAGTTGATTTGAATGGAAATCGGCATGAATGAAATTAATATTAAGGAATTCGGGAGAAAATGGGTAAAATTGAGGAATATTGTAAATTTAAAGTCGTTAGTGATTTGAAATGATACTAGTTTGAGGAAACGAAAGTTTTGGAACGTAATTATGCAAGTTAAAGCTATTGTACATAAAAAGGGAATTTGAAAACCCTTCAATAGAGCTTTAATTGATCTTTATTCGTCTTGATTGGTCTAGGTTGACCTTTGGAGACTCGAGAAGAGTCGTTATGAGTTGATTTCGGAAATAGAGAGTGAATACCCTCTCTAGAGGTGAGTGGACGGTTCATTGTGTTCGTAAATAAGAAACCCGTTTTAAAATTGCTTTAGAAATGATTTTTGAAAGATTTTACATGATTTATGTTAATTATTTTGTGATTGTGGGCTGTCTGAACTGGATTATGAAATATGAATGCATCCATTGTGTTTATAAATGCTTTTGTGCCATGTGATATTTGATATTGATTGATGAACTGATTTGGCATGAAATTATGGATTGTTTGTGGAAATCATGGCACATTGTTGAAAAATGGATTGATTGTGAAATGAAGGGTGCTGTAGATGGCTATAGTCATATACCTACCACTGGAGCGACCCGACGGGGTGACGTGGTTTGAGGTTTAGATGTGCGGGGGAGTAGACGTCCCTCCCTCTCGCAAAAGTCGTGCTATATCCGGGTGCACCCCGGTGAGGCACGAGCCAACGCCAAGGAAGGGGGTTTGTTTTGAGATATTGGATAGTAAAACCCTTGGCGGATTTTCGTCTGGGTTTGGCCTCGAGACGGAAGCATATTTCGATGGAACCCCAGGATTTTTATGAAAAGATGATTGATATGGATGCATATTTATGAAATGTGATTTATTGAAATGATTTTGTGTATATGAAATGATTTATGAGATATGCTTTGACTGCCCCACATTCACACCTTATTTATTAGCACAATTGCACCATTGCACTCCACTCATCGAGTATACCCCTATACTCACCCCTCTCTCCCCCCAATTTTCAGAGGAGACTTAGTGGGGTGCCTACTCGAGACAGCTACTTCAAGTATTTTTGCGGATTGTATAGGTATTTGGCAAAGGGGGCTACTTTTGGGGATTGATAGTTCTCAAACCATGGAAAGGGAAGTCTAGTACATCCCATGTCGTATGGATTTTTTTATCTTGGTCGAGTTGTTGACAAGTATTGATAAAATCCGACGATTTTTGATTTATTTTGATTTATTTTGATTTCTCTAGTTTTGGAAAACTGTTTATATCTGTACTGGGACATTTGGACTGTAAATCTTAATTTCAATGTTTTTTTCTTTGATTTTGTGAAGTTCTGTACAACTCATACCGTTAGGATTTTATCGATACTGGCCTGTTTTCCTCGGGTAAGTGTTGGTAAAATCTGACGGCTATGTTTTGGGACTTCTTGTTTGTTAAATGCTTTCAGAGTGGCCAAGATGGTCACATTGCATGCGTGCATGTACAAGTTCCCGCTCCCCGTTGTGTGTTGCTGTGTAATCGTGCATGTACAGGTTCCCACTCCCCGATGTGTGCTAATGTATGATTGCATGTACAGGATCCCACTCCCCGATGTGTGTCAATGTGTGTGTTTGTACATCCTTGATGAGCCGGATGGGCTCCTTGCATGTGTATTGATTTTGAAATTTCTTGTTTTTGAAGAATTTTATGAGTTTGATGATTTATTGTGAATTTGATAGCCTTGCGGAGTTCCGGTAGATGGGAAGGTTTTACCCATGTACCGAGACGACGCGGCGGTTGTCGCGTGGTCGGTCTGAGGATCGGGGCGTGACACATATAATCAAATCAATTTGTCCAAATTCATTTTTTCACAATTTTGGGGTGTGCCGAAAATATTATCCTACCAATGGCCGTTGACAGGATCCGCCAAGAGTTTTTCACATTTTTATAAAATCACCTTTTTATCTTGCCGTTAGCCCGGAGCTCCGTGGGTTGCTACCACGTTATCTGGCAGCCTGTGGAGGCTCTCCAACCCATCTCCACTAAGCTAATTTAACCAGTCTTAACCACGCCGCCCTGATGGCTAGATCCATGACAAGACTTAGACTATAGTCATTTTTTCCAGTACCATGTTACAAATTTTCCATTTATAAATCAATTCATGCTCAATTACAAAGTGGAGCAACATTTCATAGTTCACATGACTATCTCAAAGTAACATGACGCAAATAAGTCAATAATCAAACTCAAGAGTTATGGATAATTCACAATTCCATTTCAGACTCACCACAATCACAAAATATTATAAATTCATTTAAAAAATCATTTAAAAATCAAATTTGCAAATCATATTGAAATCATTTACTCATTTAAATGATACATAACCATCCACTCACCTCTACGGATAGTATTCACTTTCTATTTCCATAAGTTTTCCAAAATGACTCATTTCAAGTCTCCAATAGGTTAATCTAGAACAATCATCATAATTTATCATCAAAAAAGGTCCCATAAAAAGGTTTTCAAATTTTCTCCTAATTTAATATAACCTTAATTTACATATTCACATTTCTAGATTCTCATTTCATCAATTTAGGATTATTTGCCTCACCAATGACTTTAATTCCCAATATTTCTCAATTTTTTTTTCCAATTTCCTGTTGATTCACTTTTTAGCAGGAATCACATCCTCTCCATTGTAATTTCATTCCTTCTCTCTAACGAATTCTCTAATTATATGTTCACATAGAAATAGATAAAAATAAGAAAACACAAATAGAATCCCCCAGCATAATGGAAGTTTGTTCCCCTTTTACTAGCAAATTTCTCAGAACTTTTATAGCTTCCATGGTCATTGAGGTCAGCAACAAGCTGAGAACTACTAACTGTTGATTATAGTGGTTACAGAAACAGAATGGCATAAAGAATGTTACCATCCTCAATTCAGAATCCTAAATGGCTGCTAAATACAATTATCAGCAAGAACAGGTGGTCACATGGCTAGAGGTAAATGGAAAAACTGGCAGATATAAGGAAATGGCTAAGAGGATGTGAGAAACTTCAGAGTACAACCAATCGTGAGAACAACCAGGAAATGCATTCTTAGTCAAAATCTGAAAACAAATGCTTACAAGTTCTTCAAATCCCAACAGAATGTTGGATTTTTTTTTTTTTTTGGTTCTTCACAAAATTTCCAAAACTTTCAATAATAATTCTTAATTCAGTAAAAACGAAACTAAACCCAAGATTTGGAACAATAAATTACCTTGATTTTAAGATCAGATTGAATTTGGGGTTAGGTTTCAAAAACCATAATTTTTTTCCTTCGTGAAACCCTAGATTTCCACCGTTTAATCCTTCGTTTATGAGTTCAATTGGGATTCTTGGTATTCCATTTAGTGTGTTAAATGAGAAACATGTTGAGTTGGTAGAGGAAATTAAATGCAATGTGATTGGGTGAGAGTGAGAGTGAGAGTAAGGCCGAAGGAGAAATGCATTCGTAGGAGGAGAAAATTGAAGAAAGAAAGCTCTGGGCATGTTCATCAATTTAGGGGGTAAAATCACCATTTTACCCCTCCCTTTTTGTTAAGTTTTATTTTAGGTCTTGAGGGTAGTTTAGTCTTTTCACCTTTCCACTAAGCCGCAATTGCTTCCTCCTTCTCTGCGAATTGACTCCTCTATCCCCACACTCCAATCTTTTTTTTTTTATACTCGTTTTATATTTTATATATAAATAAATATATATATTCATATATATATACTCACATTATATTAAAACTCCAAACTTATCAACAATGGAATGCACTACGAATTTACAAATACGATTGTTTTAAATATACTAAAAATTCTAATTTAATACCCCAAAATCGAAAATCAATAAAATTTAAAATTTTCTATTATATTATAAAGATATGTACAAAATTTCTAACACCAGATCTTCGGTGTTACATTGAGAGTGGAAGACAGGCTCTTTACAAAAGCATGTATGTAATTGCTAAAAAATAATAACATTTCTTGATTCGCAACTTTGTATATTTCACTTTCACCGTACTCTTTTTCTTTTTATCTGCAGTAATGGTGTTCTTTCCATTGCCTACACAAACATTTTGCAGTTTTTCTTGTTCTAAAAACTTTCTCAGGCCTGCATGGTTTTGCGCATTTATTTTTCCCTTTGCTTTCTTTGTTATTAGTTCTCCTTTGTCTCCTTCTCTTACGGTTCTCAAGGCAAGAGTTTATGATCTTTTCTTTTCCTACCGACACCAATTCACTACATTCGGTGTGTTTGATGAAATGTCATTTATGTGATAACTAGGATTGAAATTTTAAGCATTTACTATAAAGAAATATTAGTAGATCAGAAAATTATTAATTGTTAATTATAATTTATATATTATTTTATCGCCAACTATTTTCTTGTCTTATTTTTTAAACTTTTTGAAAATTTAACATGCTCTATGCTTGTGTACAGATCAACATCCTTGTTTATATTCGTATTCATGTTTCATATGACATAAATAGTTACACTACAAAATAAAAGCCCTATCCAGATGGATAAAAACTATTTACAAAACCTATAAAAACCTTCAGCAGAACCTTCTCCAACGGATGGGTCTTCAGTTGGCTATACATATGTCGGGATAGGTTTATACCGACAGTTGTGGTAACCGTTGAAGCATATCTTGATATATATTGACAGTTAGAAAACTATTGATAAAAGTTATAGACTTTTATTGTTGGTTACACAAGTGTTACGAAATGTTACATTTTGTATAGTTGGTTAACATATATTAGTATAAATTATTGTCTTGTATCATCGGTTGCTATGTGTTACTATAAGTTACTGTCATGTATCGTCGGTTACCAAATATATTGCTATAAGTTATTGTCATGTATTGTCGGTTACCATATGTTACATAAGTTACTGTTTTGTATTGTCGGTTATCAAATATGTTACTATAAATTATTATTTTGTATTATCGATTATCATATGTTACTATAAATTACTATCTTGTATCGTCAGTTACTATATGTTGCTCTAAGTTACTGACTTATATAGTTTATTATCAAATATATTACTATAAGTTATTGTCTTGTATCGTTGGTTACCATATGTTACTATAAGTTACTTTCTTATATCGTCAGTTACCAAATATATTACTATAAGTTATTATTTTTATCATCGGTTACCATATACATTACTATAAGTTACTTTATTATATCGTCAGTTACCACGTATGTTACTATAAATTATTATTTTGTATTATCGGTTACTATAAAAGTTAAGAAAATGAAATATCTCTTATTGTCAATTAGACGAGAGTTAGAAAGTGTTAGAAAATATTGTCATGTATCGTTGATTAAATAAGTTTTAAAGAAAAGTTATTTTTATTGTCGATCAGTAAGTAAAGTTACCATCTTATATTGTGGGTTATCACAAATCTGTCTTGTATGTTTTGTGTCGTTGGTTACATATATTAGTATAAGTTACTATCTTGTCTTGTATCGTCAACTATCACAAGTGTTAGAAAAATATAGTGAGAAAATATTGTTAAGAAAATGTATAAAAATATGTCTTTTATTGTCAGTTACACAAATATGTAATCCACAGTCATTTGTTTATTATAATACCAAGTTCACCATCAACATATCTTTTACCACCCTTACAAATGGTAGTGGAGGCTATTTTCTTGAGATTTGATGTAATTTCATCCGTGGAAGTGAAGCTATTGTACTATTCTTTTGAAGTTTGGATTTAATTGATACTTTTCATATCTCTTGAGACAAGTAATGGTGGAATCCAATCTTGGTTTATGTGGAAAATGTTTATATTTGTTTAAAATTTATTTTTGCAAAACTTATTGTACTTATTTGGGACATTTGGACTTTCATTGGGATTATTGAAATATTTTATGATTGTGAATTTTGTGAAACTCTGGGATGGCTGGGAAGGCCACATTGCATGCATGCATGTATTGGATCCCCTCTCTAAATGTGTGCCGATGCATGCTTGTGTGTACAGGGATGGATGGACTGGATGGGTCCTTTGCATGCAAGTTGTTATATGATTTATTGGTTTGATGAATTTATTGTTTTGGAAGATATATTGAAAAATTTAAATGCCTTGCGCTATTCCAGTATATGGGGAGATCATGCCCGTATGCCGGGATAGCGCGACGGTAATTACGTGCTCGATGGGAGAGTCAGGGCATGACAATTCTATTGGTATCAGAGTTTAGGTTCACGATTTTGAATGTTAAAAGGCTTGAAATATTTCTAAATGTCCATATGGTTTTTTCTAAAGGTTTTTAAAGTATTTTTCTTTTGAAATTTCAAATTTTAAAAGAATTTTCAAAGGATGTACAAAAGCTTTCCAAGGATAAAAAAGGCTAGGATTCAATTTATTTTTAGGGGATTAAATACCTAGCCTCATGCCTAATTTAGTGGGCTAAGTATAATGTCTCCTCTTATAGGAATCATGCCGCCTAGACAAAGGACGAGGAATGTTAGTGAGATTCCTTCTTCTGAGCGCGAGGATGAGTCATCCTCACATGCTCCAACTTCTTTTCCAGCTGCCACAAGCACACACCCGGCTTCTTCAACCAAGGTTCCTCCACCTCCTATTGCTACCCTCCAGCAAGTGATGGAGTGGTGGAGATCTTTTGGGGCATAGTAACAAGCTCCGCCCCAATCTTCTGTTCCTCCGTCGGTTCCTTCTTCTACACTGGCTGTGGCACCTAGTGTTCCCACAGCATTTGCTCCACCGGTTGTTGTATCAACCGAACATTCTACAGTTGAGTTGTCAACGCTATTCAAGAAGGCAAGACAGCTCAGATGTGATATTTTTCCGGCACTTGTGATGCCACAATGGCCAAGAAATCGATTGGTCGAGTTCAGGATACCGTCACCGATATGAGACTAAGTGATGAAATAAAGTTGTGGCTGGCGGTGAAATTGCTGGATGAGGGAGCTAAAACGTAGTGGGAGAATGCGAAGACCAAGTGAACCACACCTCTCTCTTGGGCAGATTTTCTGAGAGCTTTCGAAGAAAAATATTACACTCGGTTTTATAGGGACCAAAAGAGAGAGGAGCTCTTCAAGCTTGTTCAGGGAAACAAAATAGTATCTGATTATGAATCAGAACTAAGGGAACTTGCTACTTATGTTCCGGAGTTTGTGAACTCCGAGGAGTCCCTATGGGCAAAATTTGAATCGGGACTAAATCTGAGCATAAGGGAGAAGATGTCAATCACCAAAGGGTACACATTTCAAGATGTTTTGGATATGGCCTTAAGGGCCAAGAAAATGGTGACTGAAAGGGGAAAAGTCCGAGAGTATGGAAAGAGGAAGAGGCCCAGTGGTTTCATACCGGGCCAAAGTTCTAAGAAGGGTAGGAGTATGGGCTCCTTTAGTGGTGGATCTGTTTCATGACCGGTTGGCTCTCCTCAAGGCCAATGCGTGTCTCAATTTAAAGCCCCTACCTCTAGTGTTGTTTCGGGAAGCTAATCAGTGGGAAATAGGAAGGAACAGTGAAAGCACTGTGGTAAGTTTTACTTTGGGGTTTGCCAAGCACTCAAGAGGTACTATCACAGCGGAAAGGAATGCCATTTCTACAATGTTTGCCCGGAATTGGGACGCGGAGGTCATATAAGGCGGGATCGCCCTAGTGGATTGATGGGCAGCCAAACAAACACTCTTGTTCCATCTTCAGTTGGTATATTTCGGGCGGGGACTGGAAGCAACACTGTAACTGCTTCAGCTCAGCGTCCACAAATGAGGGCACAGACCAGAATTTATGCAATGACTAATGAGGATACCCAGAACAACCCTGACATAGTTATAGGTATAATGAAATTTTTTGGGATTCATGCTCGTTTTTTAATTGATACTGGGTCTAATAATTTTTTTTGTGAGCACTGAGTTTGTCAAGCATTCAAATAGACCCTTAGCCCCACTTGAAGAGGAATTATTAGTTGTCACTCCATTGGGAGAATGGTTGTACAGGAATATTGAGTTCAAGACTTGTGAAGTAGAGGTAAATGGATAAATTCTTAAATCAGATTTGATTCCGTTGGAAATGAGGGATTTCGATACTATATTGGGCATTGATTGGCTACACTCTCATAGAGCATCAGTGAATTGTTTGACCAAGGAGGTTGAGTTCTGTAGAATGGGACATCTTTCGCTTGTATTTGTTGGTGAACAACGAGTTTTACCGAGTTGTGTAATCTCAGCATTGGAGGCCCGAAAACTAGTGCACAATGATTGTGAAGCTTATCTTGCTCATATCATCGACACCATTGTGTAGAGTCCAGAATTGGTGAATGTGCCGGTGGTGAATGAAATCCCAGATATTTTCAGACGAATTACCAGGTTTACCTCTAGTTCCGGGAGTTCGACTGTGCTATTGACTTGACTCCCGGCACCGCACCTATTTCTATCCCTCCGTATAGGATGGCACCTGCGGAACTTAAGGAGTTAAAGGTCCAACTACAAGAATTGTTGGACAAAAGATTTATTCGACCGAGTATCTCACCTTAGGGCACTCCGATTTTGTTCGTAAAGAAGAAAGATGGCACTCTCCAGTTGTGTATTGATTACCGGCAGTTGAACAAGGTGACCATCAAGAATAAATACCCCTTGCTGAGAATTGATGACTTGTTTGATCAACTCCAAGGGGCGAGTGTCTTTTCCAAGATTGATTTGATGTCCAGCTATCATCAATTGAGGATAAAGGAAGATGATGTCTCCAAAACTGCGTTTAGGACGCAGTACAAGCATTGTGAATTCTTGGTAATGCCTTTCGGCTTAACGAATACTCCGGCAGCCTTCATGGATCTCATGAACCGAGTCTTTCATTTTTATCTTGACAAGTTCGCCATTGTTTTCATTGACGACATCTTGGTGTATTCCAAGAATGATGAAAAACATTTAAATCATCTTCGGATTGTGTTGCAAACCCTCCGAGATAAGCAATTGTTTGCTAAGTTCCCAAAGTGTGAGTTCTGGCTGAAGGAAATTGGCTTTTTGGGACACGTGGTATCCGGAGAAGGAATATTTGTTGATCTAAAGAGAGTTAAGGTAATTCTTAAATGGGAACAACCCAAGAATGTCACCAAGGTGCGTAGTTTTCTCGGTTTGGCGGGGTACTACCGAAGATTTGTAAAAGGTTTTTCCAGAATTGCAGCTTCGTTGTCTAGTTTGACACGAAAGGGAGTTAAGTTTGAATGGATTGATAAATGTAAGCAGAGCTATCAAGAACTCAAAAAGAGACTCACATCGGCTCCTATACTAGCTCTACCCATTACTAGTGGTGATTATATTGTCTACAATGATGCCAGTAAACAGGGGTTAGGATGCATCTTAATGCATGGTGATAGGGTTATCGCTTACGCTTCTCGACAGTTAAAGAAGCACGAGCTGAATTATCCTATACTGCTATCGCATTTGTCACGCCCCGAACCGGGAATCGTGAACAGCCGCCCGTTACCCTGGATACCGGCTGTATTTCTACAGAAAATCGGACAGAACCTTCCCATAAATTGGAGGTCTCCCATGTACAAATAACCTGTTTAAACCTGTAAAATTGAAATCATCCTGTAAAATCAACAAATGGCCATCTCAGCCTCAAAACAATCCACCCAATCTCACAACCAACATCCAGACAATGCAAGGCTAGCAAATCACCAACAGACCTAGCCACAGACCTCTACTGTCATGCCCAACTATAGCATGAGCAGCCGCCACACCGAGCGGGCCTAAGTTTTATACAAATGTATAACAAATTTTCCAAGTAACATTCAAATATGTACAATCACCTCAATACAAATGAAATATGAGAGTTTCGTAAATAAATATACATAAATTATACAGTCATCCCAAAATAAGTACACGGTCAACTACGGACCTCAACAAGACCACGCAGGGTCGACAATAAAATACATAATTCATCTTTCAATTTAAACTTAAGATCTCACCTTCCTGAATCACCCAATCCGCCAACAATCTATCAAGTCCTCGAGTCAAATACGTCGCCGTATCACAATAATCCTGTCTGGGGAGGTGAAGAGGAGGGGTGAGTACTCAGGGAAGAATACTCAGTGAGTGAGGGGATAAATCTCAAGTACTAATAGTGTAGGTGAAAATTGGAGTGTCAAATAATATCATACATAACTAAAATTTCAAGTTTTTGCAATAAATCATATGTTCGATAAAATGAACTCTTTTAATCATTCACACGATATCACACATATATGCATCCATTTAAAAATCAAGTATAACATAGAGCTAGCCGAAAGAATCCTGGCAAAGGTCAACCGTTACCAAGGACAGGCGCATCAGGGTTTTTAATATGCAAAGTGTTTCAAAAGTAACTCTCTACCCCGACGTTGGCACGTACAAGCAACTCCCAGTGCTAGACCGCCTATTCTGACGGTCCTCCCCTTTTGGTTCAACTGGGCCCATACGGAACATCACAACCATGTACAAGCAACTCCCGGTGCTAGACCGCCTATTCTGACGGACCTCCCTAATACATGGTTCAACCGGGCCTGTACATATCACAATCACGACGTTTGCGGATATCTCTGGCCAAAGCGTATCCGGGCAACTCGTGCCTCTACAAATGCCCTTCGTAGCTACGGAATCAATCAAGTCATCATCATAGTATCACAAGTGGGCATCCCAGTGCCCTCACAGATCTTAAAACATTTCAAATCCGTGTGCCATTACAATTTCATCAAAATCATTTCAAATCAACAATCGATGCCATGGTAGAATAGAAAACATTCAAGTTCTCAAATCATGACACAATTTCATTTCATTCAAACATGGATGCATAATCATAGAAAACATAAGTACGACACTCCAATAATCACAAAACAGATTTGAGATTTAATATCACACGTCGAATCAATGCATATCAAAGCATGTTTTGTTTAAAAACACGGTAAAAATCAGGTTTCACCATTTCATACAAGAGATTAGGGTCCCACTCACCTCTAGGGAGGGTATCCACTCCCTGTTTCTGAAATCAAATCAAAAGGACTCCCCTCGAGTCTCCAAAGGTCAACCTAGACCAATCAATACGGATAATCATCAATTAAAGCCCTATTAAAGGGTTTTCAAATTTCCCTTCTATTTAAAAGAGCTTAATTTTGCACAATTACTTCCCTAAACTTTCATTTCATCAACCTAAGATCATTTCAATCACCAATGACTTTAAATTTACAATATTCCTCGATTTTACCAATTTTCTCCCAAATTTCATAATTTTAATTTAATTCCCATCAATTCCAATTCATACCCCAAGGACAAATACACAAATCGATCAAATAAAACTCTAATGCTACCTACGACATTTCTAACATGCTTCGCAGTCCAGTTTACATCAAATCCTAGACCTAACTCCAACAATTTCATACAAACCCTTAGGGGAAACATATTTCTTTCGCGTCCAAGACATTTCAGGATATATGTCAATATAATTTCTGCCTAAATTCAACAAAATCGATTTAAATTATTTAAGGGATTGAAGATCCCTCACCTAGGGTTGTTCTCGTAGTTTGTAACCTTCGCCAAATCGTCTCCTCACGCATTTTCAGACTTGCAAAACTCCCAATTTAAGGTAATTTTAGTAATCTAAACCAAATTTCCTAAGAAAGTTTGAAACCCTAGAATTAGGGTTAGGGTTTGATCTTACCTATGTAGTGAACACAGCACGGTCGACTTAGGGCTTTCAGCTGGGGCTTCCGCATGTGGCGAGAGCGGGCGGCGGGGCAGGCACAACAGCAGGGGCAGGGGTTGTCGCGGATGCAGTCGGCCGTGCAGAACAGCCGTGCGCTGGCGCGCGCGCAGGAGGAGGGGCAGTAGTGCGAGCAGTCGCACGCGTAGGGAGAGAGACAGGGAGACTGAGAGACAGAGGGAGGTAGAGAGTGGAAGATGGTTGGTGGTCGAACCACTGTGGGGTGGCGGAGCCGAGCAGCGGCGGCAGAGAAGAGATCGCGAGTGGAAGAGAGGGAGAGAGTTGCGGGTGAGAGAGCAGCCGAGAGAGAGAAGGAGAGAGATAGAGAGTGAGACCGAGAGAGAGAAAGAGAGAAAGAGGCCGATGGTTGGGTGGCGGTTGTTGGCCGTCTGCGGTGACCGCGAAGAGGCGGAGGCGCGAGGAAGCCGCGGGAGAGGGAGGTGAAGCGATGGCGAGGGAGAGAAAGAGGGGAATAGAGAGAAATTAGGGCTTTAAGCCCTAATTTTGATTTCTTTTTTTTTATATATAATTATTATTATAATTATTATTATATATTTCTTTTTATAAATAAATTATAAATAATTAAATAAGTAATGTATAAATTAATAAATGAATAAAAAAAATCATCTATATATTTTTATACTCACTTTACTTTACGAATCGCAGGAACGGCATTGTAAATATACCAAAAATTTAAATTAAAAACCCCAAAATCGAAAATCAATAAAATTTAAATATTTTTCCATATATATATAAATTGAGGATCATTTTATTAAATTCAAAAACGGAAAGAATATTCGAACACCGTAGTGTCGGTGTTACATTTTCTAACCTCCTAAAAATAAGTTTCATCCTTGAAACTGAAAGAAGGTCTTACCGAAACAAATAGGAAAAGGCTGCGAGGCGCCTATAAGTAACTGATGCTTGGCCATCATCTGCTGACCAACCAGGCATCAAGCAACGAACTCTCTCTTTATACCAGACCACTAATAACTATCTCAAATAGTTAGGTACATTTTTTGTACCTCTCAAATACATAACGTAAATGGAGGAATGAGCTTCCTCTAGAATTATCTCTACGAAGATTCACTGTCGGCGGGAGTACAAACCTGCTATCGATATACTACTAGTCCGTTATCACGGACTCGGAACTCTCTGTCATCATCTCTACAGGTCTATCAAGAATACCTTGGAGCTCCTCATTTGCTCTCTAAATCTCTCTAATGCGGTCGAGCGAAATAATACTCTCACGTAAGAATAGTCTGAACCAGTGTCAATAAGAACACGGGCATCGACTCTGAATATTTTCATGGTACTCATGATGCGAGAAATTGAAAGAGGAACCAATATAGAATACGCAAAAGATATACGTATATATATATATCAAGTAGTCAAGCCTCTAAGGCTTTAACCAGTCATAACCGTACATATCATCATGAGATGCATGGTCTCAAATGAGGATTACAATAGTTAAGCTTCTAGAGCTTTAACTAGTCAAGACGATACATAGCTATCATGATATACATGATTTCAAAAAGGAGAGTATCTATAAACTCCTAAATAATAGAATCCGTAGGAGTATCACCCATTACATCTGGGTTCACCTAAACATCCTCCTGAGTCGTAGCATAGACGTAGGCCTGTGCCCTCGGCTCCTATAGTGAAGGACCTAGTGCAGTGTTGCTCCCGGCTGCAGTCCGTGAAGCGGTGTGTACTGAGTGTGCAGGTGCTCCCTGTTGACCCATCCATGGTCCACCCATGTGTATCTGTGACACCTGACCTCTGAAACCTAGGTCAGGACAAGAGCTACAAGTATGTCCTTGCTTCCCATATTAGAAGCATCTAAAGGGAGCTCCGCAAGCTCCAAAATGACATCAACCATAGTCGCGACAAATAGAATGGTGCTGTGCTATGGAATAACTAGAGGCACTAGGGGCCTGTACTCTAAAACTCTAGGGACGTGGTCCCTGTCCAAACTGTGTTGATGTAAAGTGAGAGGGGCTTCCCTAAAAGTTAGAAGTCTTACCCCACTTCGAGCTCTGGCTCGTCTGGGTCTCAACCCTCTATGGTCCTATTAGGACTCCGTAAAATATCTGCAGTCGAACTCCCTCAAGAAGTCCTCCTAGCGCAGTAAGTCAATAGCCTCGTCACAAATAGCCTCCCACCAAGTGAGGGCATCACCGTTGAGGAGTCTCTCAACAACTCTCAATCTGAGCTCCTCTGACAATCCCACATCAGTAAGGATCCTGCGAATCCTATAGATCCAGTGCTTCGCCGCTACGGCATCACTAGATCCTGAAAAGTCTATGCATCTGAGCAGTCGTAACTTTGTCACCAACTGAGTAAGCTCATTAATGCGTCTCAAGATAACCGATGTCTCATCGGTTGGACTAGAAATGGAAGAACCGACCACTGAAGGAGGAATCGGTGTCGTAGGAGCAAGTACGGCCGCAGGTGCGGTCGCTGAAGTCTGTAGTGGAGGTGGGGGCATTTGCACCCCATATCTACTGAGCCACTCCTGCCACTGCCTCAAGACGTCGAGTGGTGGCGGAGAAATCTCGGCTGTACCAGCCAGTGGAGGTGCTAGGGGTGGCACTGGGGAAGGTGCGTGAGTAGAAAAGGCACCTCTGGTACTCGTGGAGTCTCGAGTGCCTTATAATCCTCAGGCACTGAGGGACTCTCCGGTGGTACACCGCGCCTACTACGTCTAAGCGGCATAGTTCTGCAAAGAGAATACCGTTATTATTAGATAAAAGCAAGGATTAGGGTTAGTTACTGGGTAACTAACCCCCTCAAATAGAATTCAAATTATGAATCAAGATATTTGAATCCAATGGGAGGTGTACCACTCATACAATTGCATAAATGCATCCAATAATGGTGATAGAATCGTGGCTATAATAGCCGGCAGAGAAAGTGCTAGAAGGATACACATGATGAGGAAACATCCTCGGTATTCTAGGTATCTCAGGTACAAATCTAGTACCTCGCCTAATAATCATAATCTTACAAAGAAAAAGCTTAAATTAGATATGATTCAAAGATTAGGGTTAGTTACGAAGTAACTAACCCCCTAAATAAATAAACTTATCAGTTTAAAAACTGATAGAACCAATATGCTAGGTTAGATATGCACCATATCAAACCCCCTAAAAAGAATAACTCATATGCCTAAAACCGTTGTACTGGGATCTCATGACTGTAATGAAACTCTCATATGCATTGAGGACTTTTAATTTGTACTAGGGAATATTTTCAAAACTATTCTATCAAACACAGCTCTCAAACCTAGAGCTCTGATACCAACCGAACTGTCACGTCCCGAACCGGGAATCGTGAACAGCCGCCCGTTGCCCTGGATGCCGGCTGTATTTCTACAGAAAATCGGACAGAACCTCCCCATAAATTGGAGGTCTCCCATGTACAAATAACCTGTTTAAACCTGTAAAATTCAAATCATCCTGTAAAATCAACAAATGGTCATCTCAGCCTCAAAACAATCCACCCAATCTCACAACCAACATCCAGACAATGCAAGGCTAGCAAATCACCAACAGACCTAGCCACAGACCTCTACTGTCATGCTCAACTATAGCATGAGCAGCCGCCACACCGAGCGGGCCTAAGTTTTATACAAATGTATAACAAATTTTCCAAGTAACATTCAAATATGTACAATCACCTCAATACAAATGAAGTATGAGAGTTTCGTAAATAAATATACATAAATTATACAGTCATCCCAAAATAAGTACACGGTCAATTACGGACCTCAACAAGACCATGCAGGGTCGACAATAAAATACATAATTCATCTTTCAATTTAAACTTAAGATCTCACCTTCCTGAATCACCCAATCCGCCAACAATCTATCAAGTCCTCGAGTCAAATACGTCGCCGTATCACAATAATCCTATCTGGGGAGGGAAAGAGGAGGAGTGAGTACTCAGAGAAGAATACTCAGTGAGTGAGGGGATAAATCTCAAGTACTAATAGTGTAGGTGAAAATTGGAGTGTCAAATAATATCATACATAACTAAAATTTCAAGTTTTTGCAATAAATCATATGTTCAATAAAATGAACTCTTTTAATCATTCACACGATATCACACATATATGCATCCATTTAAAATCAAGTATAACATAGAGCTAGCCGAAAGAATCCTGGCAAAGGTCAACCGTGACCAAGGACAGGCGCATCAGGGGTTTTTATATGCAAAGTGTTTCAAAAGTAGCTCTCTACCCCGACGTTGGCCCGTACAAGCAACTCCCGGTGCTAGACCGCCTATTCTGACGATCCTCCCCTTTCGGTTCAACTGGGCCCATACGGAACATCACAACCATGTACAAGCAACTCCCGGTGCTAGACCGCCTATTCTGACGGACCTCTCCAATACCTGGTTCAACCGGGCCCGTACATATCACAATCACGACGTTTGCGGATATCTCTGGCCAAAGCATATCCGGGCAACTCGTGCCTCTACAAACGCTCTTTGTAGCTACGGAATCAATCAAGTCATCATCATAGTATCACAAGTGGGCATCCCAGTGCCCTCACAGATCTAAAAACATTTCAAATCCGTGTGCCATTACAATTTCATCAAAATAATTTCAAATCAACAACCGATGCCATGGTAGAATAGAAAACATTCAAGTTCTCAAATCATGGCACAATTTCATTTCATTCAAACATGGATGCATAATATCACACGTCGAATCAATGCATATCAAAGCATGTTTTGTTTAAAAACACGGTAAAAATCAGGTTTCACCATTTCATACAAAAGATTAGGGTCCCACTCACCTCTAGGGAGGGTATCCACTCCCTGTTTCTGAAATCAAATCAAAAGGACTCCCCTCGAGTCTCCAAAGGTCAACCTAGACCAATCAATACGGATAATCATCAATTAAAGCCCTATTAAAGGGTTTTCAAATTTCCCTTCTATTTAAAAGAGCTTAAATTTGCACAATTACTTCCCTAAACTTTCATTTCATCAACCTAAGATCATTTCAATCACCAATGACTTTAAATTTACAATATTCCTCGATTTTAGCAATTTTCTCCCAAATTTCATAATTTTAATTTAATTCCCATCAATTCCAATTCATACCCCAAGGACAAATACACAAATTGATCAAATAAAACTCATTTGCTACCTACGACATTTCTAACATGCTTCGCAGTCCAGTTTACATCAAATCCTAGACCTAACTCCAACAATTTCATACAAACCCTTAGGGGAAACACATTTCTTTCGCGTCCAAGACAATTCAGGATATATGTCTATATAATTTCTACCTAAATTCAACAAAATCGATTTAAATTATTTAAGGGATTGAAGATCCCTCACCTAGGGTTGTTCTCGTAGTTCGTAACCTTTGCCAAATCGTCTCCTCATGCATTTTCAGACCTGCAAAACTCCCAATTTAAGGTAATTTTAGTAATCTAAACCAAATTTCCTAAGAAAGTTTGAAACCCTAGAATTAGGGTTATGGTTTGATCTTACCTATGTAGTAAACACAGCACGGTCGACTTAGGGCTTTCAGCTGGGGCTTCCCGCGGTGGCGGGCGCGCGCGGCAGGAGGCAGCACCGACGGCGAGCGCGGCAAGCGGGCGTCGCACGCCGCCGATCGGCCATGTAGACAGCCCCACGCCGGCACGCGCGCAGGGAGGGGGCGGTCGCGCGGCGGCCAGGCAAGGAACTGTCTCGTGTAACGCACGCATAGGGAGAGAGACAGGGAGACTGAGAGACAGAGGGAGGTAGAGAGTGGAAGATGGTTGATGGTCGAACCGTCGTGGGGTGGCGGAGCCGAGCAACGGCGGCAGAGAAGAGATCGCGAGAGGAAGAGAGGGAGAGAGTTGCGGGTGAGAGAGAAGCCGAGAGAGAGAAGGAGAGAGATAGAGAGTGAGACCGAGAGAGAGAAAGAGAGAGAGAGGCCGATGGTTGGGTGGCGGTTGTTGGCCGTCTGCGGCGGCCGTGAAGAGGCGAAGGCGCGAGGAAGCCGCGGGAGAGGGAGGTGAAGCGATGGCGAGGGAGAGAAAGAGGGGAAGAGATAGAGAAATTAGGGCTTTAAGCCCTAATTTTGATTTCTTTTTTTTTTTATATATATAATTATTATTATAATTATTATTATATATTTCTTTTTATAAATAAATTATAAATAATTAAATAAGTAATGTATAAATTAATAAATGAATAAAAAAAATCATCTATATATTTTTATACTCACTTTACTTTACGAATCGCAGGAACGACATTGTAAATATACCAAAAATTTAAATTAAAAACCCCAAAATCGAAATCAATAAAATATAAATATTTTTCCATATATATATAAATTGAGGATCATTTTATTAAATTCAAAAACGGAAAGAATATTCGAACACCGTAGTGTCGGTGTTACAGCATTCGCCTTGAAAATTTGTCGGCATTATTTATATGGAGCCACAAGCAGAATCTTCACCGATCACAAGAGTCTCAAATATTTGCTTACCCAATAAAAGCTCAACTTGAGGCAAAAGAGATGGCTAGAGCTGATTAAGGACTACGATTTGGTGATTGACTATCACCCGGGTAAGGCGAATGTAGTTCCACAAGTCTGCAGATGCTCTAAACCACAAGTCCTCATCTTCTCACTCTCGATCTAGTTCTTACCTTTCATGCCTTGTTGGACTTCATGCTCTTAGAGCCAAATTTGCATGTGATGACAGTGGTGCATTATTGGCAAAGTTCGAAGTTCGACCTACTTTGGTGGACCGTATTAAAGAGCTCTAGGTAAGTGATGAGGAGCTAAAGCAGATAGTAGAGAACGTTCGCAAGGGTAAAACTGGTGATTTCCATATTCGGGAGGATGACATAGTGATGTATGGAAAACGGATTTGTGTTCCCAAAAATGATGAGTTTCGGAAGGCCATTCTTGAGGAAGCACACTCTTTGGCTTATGCTATGCATCTCGGAAGCACTAAAATGTACCGAACCATGAAAAAAACTTATTGGTGGTCGGGGTTGAAGTGGGAAATTGCCGAGTTTGTAGCAAGGTGCTTAGTATGCCAACAAATCAAGCCTGACACTTCAACCATTCCCTATACCTGAATGGAAATGAGAGCACATCACTATGGATTTTGTGGTGGGATTGCCACGTACTCCGAGTCGTCACGATGCTATTTGGGTGATAGTTGACAGACTCACAAAGTCGGCACATTTTCTTCCAATTTAGAATACTTATTCCTTGGAAAGACTAGCCAAGCTATATATTCATGAAATTATCCGACTTCACGGAGTACCGGTGTACATTGTGTAGGACCGTGATCCTCGGTTCACATCACTTCTAGATTCTGGCCAAAGCTATCAGAGTCCTTAGGGACTAAATTGAAATTCAGCACGACATTTCATCCTCAGATGAATGGGCAATCTGAATGTACAATTCAAACGTTGGAAGACTTTTTGAGGGCATGTGTGATAGACTTCCAAGGGAGTTGGGATAGGCACCTACCGTTGGTTGAATTTTCCTACAACAACAGCTATCAAGCTAGTATTGGAATGCCTCCCTATGAAGCTCTCTACAGAAGGAAATGCCGAACTCCACTTTGTTGGAATGAAGTTGGAGAGCGGAAGATTGAGAATATCGAGCTGATTGAAGCAACAATAGAAAAGGTGAAAGTGATCCGAGCAACGATGAGGGCAGCTCAGGATAGGCAGAAGAGTTATGTCGACAAAAGAAGAAGACCTTTGGAATTCGAGGTTGGAAATATGGTTTTCCTAAAAATATCACCTTGGAAGGAAGTGATCTGATTCCGAAAACAAGGAAAATTGAATCCTCGATACATTGGGCCATTCAAGATCCTTGAGAGGATTGAAAATGTGGCCTACCGACTGGAATTACCTCTGGATTTGGAGAAGATTCATGATGTGTTTCATGTGTCAATGCTAAAGAAGTATGTGTCGGATCCTTTTCATGTAATTAAAGCTCCTCCGATAGAATTGAATCCAGATCTGAATTTCAAAGTGCAACCAGTGCAAGTTATTGATCGGCATGTTAAGCAATTGAGATGCAAAGAAATTCCCATGGTCAAGGTACTATGGAAAAATAATCAAATGGAAGAACAGACTTATGAAACTGAAGAATCAATGCGGAAGGAACATCCACAGCTTTTGATGTATAAATTGTATTTTTGAAATTTTGAGGACGAAATTTGCTTTTACGGGATTAAGTGTTGTAACGCCGAAAATCCGGTGTTAGAATTTTTGTAAATATTTTTGTAATATAATGGAAAAATTTTTAATTTCATTAATTTTTGATTTTGGGGTATTAAATTGAAATTTTTGGTATATTTAAAATATCCGTGTTCCGATTCAAAGTATCTCCTATCTTGAGGAAAATTTGAACATAATACCGGAAAATTCAATTCTTTGATTTTTCCATCTCACTAATTTCCAAGTGTTGAAAATTTTCCAATTTTGATTATTTGTATAATTACAAATATGAAATCAATGGTAAGTGGGTAAATATATTATAGTCCATATATTTAACAAAGAATGAATTGGCCTAGTGGTATTAATCTTTTTGGACAAATTGG
Organism: Dillenia turbinata; assembly: GCA_037126225.1. Taxonomy (NCBI): domain Eukaryota; kingdom Viridiplantae; phylum Streptophyta; class Magnoliopsida; order Dilleniales; family Dilleniaceae; genus Dillenia; species Dillenia turbinata. The sequence continues at coordinate 26,078,054 of JBAMMX010000020.1, read as the reverse complement.
AGGACATGAGATCAAACCCAATCAAATGCAAATTGGTGGAGGAATGAATCGATTCATGTGTTGGCAAATTAAATGGGAATGAGAGAGAGTGAATTGATTCACAAATGAAGTGAATCAATTCATGTGATAGGAAATGAGAAATGACAAATCGAATGGGAAGGAAGAGAAATCGATTTATGTGAGAGAACAAAAAAAAATGGTGTTCTGTGTGTTGAGTTGGACAAATCGATTCATCAAGGGTGATGAATCGATTTGTGAGGAGAAGGAAAAGGAAGGAAATCGAATGGGGAAGGTGAGGAATCATTTTCTAAGTGTGCAGAGCACACTTCTGTGACTTGAAGGCAATGAATCGAATGGGAGAAGAAAGTAAATCGACTTGCATCTTCGGTGGAAATGAGAAATGACCAAATTGTCCTCTAAATGCAACAAAATCCAAAGGGTTCCTAAGGGAAAAATGGTAATTTCGTCTCCTAAATCAATACAAATGAGTGTGGTTCTTTCATTTATTCCATTTTCTTCTCTTCTTCGAACAAGAACTTTCTCTCACGACTCTCTCTCTCCCTCTCTACATTTAATCACTCACTCTCCCTATTTCACCCACCAAATCAACCCATCTCTACAATAAATTCACTCTAGGGACTCTCCACCTTCAATTAAACCCGAGAAACCACCTTCGATTAAACCCGAGAAATAGAAGATTAAACGGAGGAAATTTCGGATCTCACGAAGGGAGAAATGTTTTTGAAACCCAAACTCCAAAACTCAATCCGACTTCAAAAGTGAGGTAATTTCTCCTTTCTAAACTTGGGTTTAGCTTCTTTAACGCTATATTGTGATTTATTATAGAATACTGGAGATTTTTGTTAGAGAATCGAAACCCTAGAATTAACGTAGAGTGAGATTTGGGGGAAAATAAAAATGGAGATTTTATATACATGTAAATGAGATGTAATGGTGGAAATGGAACCATGAATAGAGATTTTTGAAATTGGGAAAAATTTAGGGTTTGTGCAAAAATTTGAAAAAATTTATAAACCCTAGAAATATTGATAAATTGACATTGTCGTTGTGATTATTGGTTAGGAATGCAAATTGGAAATTGAAAAAGGAATTACATTGGACTTGAATTGGAAATTGGGAGTGGACATCCTCCCAAGAGGTGAGTGGATGGATTGTGTATCATATGAATGAGTAAATGATTTTAAATATGATTTATAAATTAAATTTTGAAATGAATTTGCAAATGTAATTGAAATTGTTCTGTGATTGTAGTATGCTTAAAATGAAATTGTGAAATGACCATGACTCTAAACATGATTATTAAATTGTTTGCACCATGTTACTTTGGGATACTCATGTGAATTGTGAAATATTGCTCTACTTTATATTTGAGCATGCATTGATTGATAAAAATGAGTTTGGTAACATGGTGCTGGGAAAAAGGACTACAGTCTGAGTCTTGCCATGGACCGGTCCGTTGGGGCGGCGTGGCTTAGGTTGTTTTATATATATTTAGCTTGGTGGTAGGCGAGATGGAGAGTCTTCTCAAGCTGCTGGATAACGTGGTAGCACCCCACGGAGTTTCGGGCCAACACCAAGGTGGAGGGAATTTTATAAAAATTATGGAAAACCCCTTGGCGGATCCTACCAACGGCCATTGGTAGGAGATTATTTTCGGTAAACCCCAAAATTATGAAAAAATGAGATTTGACTGATTGAATTGATTATATGAGTCATGGTGAATTGATATGAATGATTTTATGAGAATGAAATTTCATTATGGCATTCAATGATAGTTAATACATGTATTTGGCATTATCACCCTCACTCATTATTTATATGTTACATGCCACTGCACTCTATTCACTGGGTATTTTAAAATACTCACCCCTCCTTTCAAATCATTTTCAGAGGAAAGTTAGACGGTGGCGAGTATTGGCTGATTCAAAGATATTTTGGTGATCCACGATAGGTATTGGTAGTGGAGGCTATTTTCTTGAGATTTGATGTAATTTCATCTGTGGAAGTGAAGCTATTGTACTATTATTTTGAAATTTGGATTTAATTGATACTTGTCGTATCTTTTGAGACAAGTATTGGTGGAATCCAATCTTGGTTTACGTGGAAAATGTTTATATTTGTTTAAAACTTATATTTGCAAAACTTATTGTACTTGGACATTTGGACTTTCATTGGGATTATTGAAGTATTTTGTGATTGTGATTTTTGTGAAACTCTAGAATGGCTGGGAAGACCACATTGCATGCATGCATGTACAGGATCGCCTCCCTAAATGTGTGCCGATGTATGCTTGTGTGTATAGGGATGAACCGGATGGGTCCTTTGCATGCAAGTTGTTATATGATTTATTAGTTTGATGAATTTATTGTTTTGGAAGATATATTGAAAAATTTAAATGTCTTGTGCTATTTTTGTATATGGGGAGGTCATGCCCGTATGCCGAGATAACGAAATTTAAATGTCTTGCGCTATTTTTGTATATGGGGAGGTCATGCCCGTATGCCGAGATAACGCGGCGGTTATTACGTGTTCGACGGGAGTATCGGGGCGTGACATTAACAGCTTGAAAGCTTCAAGCAAAGGGCCTAGTTAATTAGTTTGAGCGGTTAAGTTCTTCCATCTAATTTAATATATTTCCTCCCTCATACAAATCTGGCCGTGCCATTTTTTTTGCCAGCTTGGATTATGATATCCAGCATAGCACTCCATTTTTCCTAATGGCATGCTGTTCGATTTTAAAATAATGTACTTTGATTTTGGGTTGAGAAGAACAGGCGAAAATGCCAGCAATGACTGTGATTATAAAGTCCAACTATAGTAGATGGATTATGAGTTTGTTGTTATTAGATAATGTTGATATTCTACCATTTTATATTTTGGGTGTGCCATGACCATGGTTCCACATCTTCCATCATCACCTCGCCATGCCATTAATTTTTCTTCAATGTTGATGACAAATCATCAAAACGAGGCTATAATTGGTCTTACAGTTAAATCAATACTTTTATGCAGCCATCAATGGTAGGATTCAAGCCCTATTCTTGTTTGTTAAATAATTCTTGGATTGCATGATTCCTAGCACAAATTCTCCCTTTGAGTGTGGTTTATGTAACATTTCGATTTGTTAGTGTAAATTGAAATCAGAATAACTTTCATTCACATTTCAAAATTTTGCTAACCAATATTAGAAAATGATTCGGTTTGTGCCAATAGATAGGTGCAGCATTTGCATTCTTTTTATGCTAGGCAATGTTCAGGGATGATATTTAGAAATAAAAATATAGTAAACAACAAAGTTGGTCTTTTTACGGTCAGGCAATTCCGACCAATATATTGCCGTCTACCCTTATCATTTTTTTTTCCTGATTCATTCTACCTAAGATACTAAATTCACAACCAAATGATTCAGTTTAAACAAAAGTCAATTGAGCCTTGCATGTAACTAGCTCATGCTTGAATTGATAGTACTCATAGATATCCTTGTATCAATATTGTCTAAAATAGAAGGTACTAATCAACATATTTACTAAGCTCTTCATACCTCCATTACAATTTAAAAATATATATATGTATATACCAAGCATATTTGCCTCCTTTATTGACAACATAATTTCCTTTATATTTATGCTCAACCTCAATTCAAACTTTGCATACAAGAACTTCTCGAAATGCACAAACTCTGAAATATATGTAGCTCATTCTTTTCAAAGACAAAATAGACATAGCTACCAAATTTGTAATCTTTTCCTACTATACTTGAAATTTTCTCTAACAATTTACAAAATAAAGACCTCTTTAGTAGAAAAATATCATTGGCAACTAGAAAGTACATTGGTGTTCTTTATTTGATGCCAAGGGGATCTGCCAACCCCTGAGTATACCATACACAAGAATCTTAAAACTACAATCTATTAACTAAGTAAAGGTCTTAGCTGGATTCATGAGTTTTTACTATCTACAACCGCTGACAAACAGAATACAAGCAAACACTTACTCCACTTTTCTAAGACCTTGAAAATACTAAAATTCAAAAATCACAAATTTGTTTAGAACTAGCGAAAGATCATTATACCAATGAAAGACTACAAAATCTTAGATAAGCCCACCATAATTTAACTACCAACAAGACCTGTAGGCCAAGGTATTCGATTCACGTGTAGGGAAACTCACTGCACAACCTCATTGGAGCAAAACCAGTCAATGTCCAACCCTCTTTATCAAATATATCATAAATGCATGGTTCTACAAGAGGGTCTATACTTAGCAAAATGAAATGGGAATTAACCCAAGTGCTTAACCCCCTAAAAATGAGCATTCCTAACTTCCTTGAACCCATAGGAGGCATTTAAAATTATTTGTAACATTTTGAATATCAAACTCTTTGAAAAATAATTGAAAACAATTGAGGACCATTTAAAATATTTGGAAAACTCTCCAAACTTTTTAACACTTTCTCAAATCGAAACTTAAGCTCTGATACTAATAAAGTTGTATTGTAATGCTAAAATTTGGTGTTAGAAATTTTAATTTCTGAAATGATATAGAATTTTATTGGTCATGCGATATTGGAAGAAAGTTTATGACCCTCAATTTGATGAGTTGTTATGATGAGTAGAGGAAAATGATAAAATTTTTATATTGTGGATGATATACTGAGCCACTTGGATCAATATGACAAATTCCTATAATAGGCTTTAGAGAATGTGACTTTGTATATCGATATGTTCTAAAAGAGTGTATCGATATATTGATTTCTGAAACAAAGTTCCCGAGAGTATGATTCGATATATCGATATATCCTAGAGGAGTGTATCGATATATTGATCTTTGAAACATACTTCCTGAGAGCATATTTCTCATATCGATATATCCCAATAGAGTGTATCGATATATTGATCTATAAAATCAATTTCCTGAGGCGATAACTTAGCGTATCGATATATTCTAAATTTATATATTAATATGTAAAAGTGGAAAAGACAATAAACCCATTTTGAGCCTCTGATTAACAAAGGGCATTTGGGTAAAATCACGTTTCACTATTATTAACACTCAAACACACATTTTCTCTCATTTTCTCTCCCATTCCCGTCCAACTCTCTTCATCTCTTTTTCTCCCATTCATTCATCTCTTTTTCTCTCTCTCCCTCTCATTCTCTTCTTACAATCAAGAAAACACATAAATACCCATAAATTTAAGCCTCCAAACTCTCAAGCAAGCATTTGGATGATCAAATTTAGAGAGAGAACAAGGTTTTCTAGAGAGAGAAAAGCTAGGGTTTTGTGAAATCTCAAATTGAGGATGAAATTGGTGCCACCAACAAAGGTAATATTTCCCTCTCATCATAAATTTGAGTTTATTTTGCTTATTCTTGAATATATGGGTTGTTATTTGAAGAGTATGAATTTAGGGTTTAACCCTAGGTTTAGGGATGTTACAAAATTGGGAAAATTTATGAATAGTGATGACCTATATTTACAATTGGTGTGAAAATGATACAATTAGAACATGAATTTGAGAATTTTGGGAATTAGGGTTTGTGCCATATTTGGGGAAAAATGAGAAACCTCTAATTCTATGAATGATTGAATGATTAATTGCCATTGTTGACTTAGATTTAAGACAATTGGAACCCAAAGAAGAATTTTTACTTGAGAAAACCTCATTGTGGATTGAGATTGGGAGTGTTTACTCACCCAAAAAAGTGAGTGGATGCATGTTTATGATTTTAAGTGAGAAAATAATTTGTATTGAATTGATAAATGTTTTAAAAATGGTTTTTAAGTGGTTTTATGATTGTGGAATGTCCTAAAGTGGATTTGTATTGAAATATGCATCCATGAGTTTGAATCGAAAATAATGTGGCATATTTATCAATTTATATTGAATATGATTGAATTGGATTTATGACTTGAGAAATTGTTTGGATAATTGATGGCACATTGAGTATATGTTGTGATAATTGCGAAATGATGTCGTGTGCTTGATAAATAACTATAGTCATTCCCTCCACGAAACGACCCGACAGGGTGACGTGATTAGATGTTTATTTTGTTGAAGAGGTAGCTGCGCTCGAGAGGTGCCTCTGAAGCCCTCCCTTTGGACTAGTCTAGTTGCACCCCAGGGGAAGCCTGAGCCAAAGCCAAGGTTAGGGGTAATGTTTATGATTCGAATAATAAAAACCTCTTGACAATTTCACCATTGGTTAGGACCAAACCTTTCAACTTATTTCTCTCTATATGTTGCTTTTGTTGGGCTTGATTTTGTATGAATGATAGAGATAAATTTAGTGTAATATTCATGATTTATTTTATATTATTTTTGGGTAAATATTGCACTAATTTTAGTATTTGTTATGCTAGAATCATTGGCGGTCATTTATGAAGGAAGGTGGAAAATTTGAGTAAAAATTGGTGATATGGCATATAAGAAGAAATCTGGATAGAAATGCTCAACCGTTAGCACGTGGGCACGTCAATTTCAAACGAATTGGATGAAAATTGGGAACGTGAATATTGAAAATTTCTTTGCTTTGATTGGATTTTGGGAATTTAGAAATTTTAGATATTCTTATATTTTGTTAGTCTTTGAGTTGTAAATAATATTTGAATGTTTCCTCTTCTTTATTTTAGCAACTTAGAACTCTAAGATTTTTATTTTTACCTTTTAGTAAAAAAGGGTAAGAGAGAGGAAATTACATATTTTTAGGAATTTTAGTTGTTTTAGAAAAGGTGAAGTTGGCCACCCACGCAAGAAAGCGCATCATTCATATCGGGAAGGAAAGTAGCGTTTGTTTTAAGGAGTATTTTAGGTTATTAAAAAGGGGGTCATTTAAGAAATAGGGAATTAATTCTCTAATATTTCATCGGCTGCTCCTTTTGTGTTTGGAGAAGAAGTCGGTTGTCATCTTTTGTCCTTTCCAACATTGATTTTCTTTTCAGCAATAAAGAATCAGATTTGTGAATTCTTTTCAATTATGTCTTCATTTTAATTTAGTTTTTAGTTGAAGGTTAGTCGAAACTTTGATTCATGAAATTATAAGATCTAAATATGTTTATTCTTTCAACAATCATAGGTATTTATTTAACTCCTACACTTCATGAATCATGATTTTCTAAGATTTATTGAATAGGTGACCAATATTTAATAGATCTAAAATAATCTATAACTAATTAAAACGGTAAATCCGTAATTGTTTGTTGGTTTTAATAAAGTGGTAATTGACATTCGTGTCATGGGAATGGTATTCGTGTCATGGAATTAAATAATCTAATTTAAATGAACCCGATGTGTGTTTGTTAATTAGAATTAGGTCTCTCTAAATCTTAATACTGCTGCGACCTTCAATCCTAAGAGCTTCTCTAGGGTTGACTCTCGATTGGGAAAATAATTAATGAATTTTTCTTAATTATCGACGAAGTAAAGAGAGATTGGTCGTTGGGCGATTGTTGAATTATCCTTGAATCAACGATCAATCGATTGGATCAAATTGGAAACGAACCATTCAACTAGGTCAATTTATCTTGATTTTTATTCATTGAATTTTGCCTGATTTTATTTTGTCGTTTTGTTATTTCGATTTTAATTCTTTGTTTATTTAGATTTAGTAATTAATTTAGTCGATTTAAAACCTCCAAATTTTATTTTAATTTTTATTACCTTAAAAGAAATAAATCTCCTTTTTCCCTGTGAATTCGACCCTAATTGCCCTAGACTCGTTTTTCTAAAGTAGGTAATTTATTTTTGTTAGTTTGACACCCACCAAATTTTGGTGCCGTTGCCGGGGAAAAAGGTGTCAAAAGATTTATTTCTTTTAATTTTTGTTTCCTTGTTTTTGGTTTATGTCTCATTCTTCTTGTACAGGTGAACTAGTTTTTGACCCAGAGATCGAGAAAACAACCCGAAAATTGAAAATGGAGACTCTAGAAACAAAGAAGGTAGCAAGTTCGTCACTCGGAAACAATCTGGCTGACCAGCTCATAGACTCAGACATTGACATTGAGGAGAAGGAAGTCAAAGAAACAAATATGGCAACCCAACGGACTTTAAGGGAGTTGGCAACCCCAGAATTTAATCAACAACCTTTGTGCATTAATTTTTCCAATATTACAACTCCATTTGAATTAAAATCTGGATTGATTCATTTATTACCTAAATTTTATATTCTTGCAGAGAAGGATCCTCACAAACACCTTAAGGAGATTCACATTGTTTAATCTACCATGAGACCATAGGGGGTAACTGAAGAACAACTTAAACTTGTTGTTTTTCCTTTTTCTTTGATAGATAAGGCTAAGGATTGGCTCTTTTATTTACCTTCTGGTTCTATTACTACTTGGCCTTACTTGGAAAGGATGTTTTTAGAAAATTTTTTTCCAGCTTCCCGTGCAGGCACTATTAGAAAGGAAATTTGTGAAATAAGGCAATTCAACAGGGAAACCTTGTATGAATATTGGGAAAAATTCAAACAACTATACGCTAGCTGTCCTCAACATTAGATTCCAGAACAGTTGTTAATCCAATATTTCCATGAAGGTCTATCCCCAATGGAACGAAACATGATAGATGTTGCAAGTGGAGGAGCATTGGTGAACAAGACACCGGAAGAAGCGAAAAATTTGATCTCGAACATGGCAGCCAATGTTCAATAATTTGGAATAAGGCAAGAAATTCCAAAAAGGGTCAACGAGGTAAGTGATCTTTCCATTGGTCAAGAATTAAAAGAACTAACTTCTCTTATGCATAATTTTATTGTAGGGAAAACACAACATGTTAAGGCATGTGGAGTTTGTTCTGATTTTGGTCATCCTACGGATTTGTGCCCTTCCCTTCAAAAAGATTTGAATGAACAACTCGAAGCAGCGGGGGGATTTCCGAGACAACCTCAACAAAAATATGATCCCTATTCAAACACTTATAACCCTGGATAGAGGGATCATACGAATTTTAGTTATAGGAATCGACAACAAGGGTTTCAACAACAACCTCGATCACAAATTCAGCCACAACAACCATCTTCAAATCAAGGTATGTCTCTAGAAGAGATTGTTAAAAGTTTGGCTAACAGTACTCAATTACTTCAACAGGAAAGCTAACGGTTTCAACAGGAAAGCTAATGATTTCAACTAGAGACAAGAACTAGCATAAAAAACTTGGAAAATCAGATGTCACAGTTGGCAACGACCATGAGTCGAATGGAAAAAAGTAATGGTACCTTCTCAAGTAGAGATCAACCCGAGAGAAAACGTGAGTGTTATGGCGGTCAAGAATGCAAGGAAAGTGTAGGACAACTCGCTGACAATCGAAGAAGATAAAGAAGCCAAACAAAATAAGGCATCAATGTTGAATAAATTAGCCACGAAGGTAAGTAAAGAAACCGAAACCTCTAAGACTAAAATTATAATTCCACCTCCTTTTCCTGGCAGGTTAGCAAGACCAAAGAAAGAGACTGAGGAGAATGAAATTTTAGAGACTTTTCGAAAGGTAGAAATCAACATCTCACTCTTGGATGCAATCCGACAAGTGCCAAGGTATGCAAAATTTCCCAAAGAACTATGCACTCAGAAGACAAAACTAGGGGACAGAGATAAAATTTGTGTTAATGAGAATGTTTCAGCCATCATCCAAAGAAAATTGCCTCCAAAGTGCAAGGATCCGGGTATGTTCACCATACCAATCATCATAGGGGTCAAACGAATAGAGAAGGCAACGCTTGATCTAGGTGCCTCAATCAATGTTATGCCAGTAACTATTTTTAGGTACTTAAATTTAGGGCCTTTGAAGGAGACTAATGTGATCATACAATTAGCCGATAGGTCCACGTCATACCACGAGGGAATTGTTGAGGATGTCTTAGTCAAGGTCAATGAATTGATTTTTCTGGTTGATTTTTATATCATTGACATGGATGATGCTTTTTCACCAAACCCTGCTCTCATACCTTTCATGAAAATAGCAAAAACCAAGATTGATGTTGATAAAGGAACCTTTTCAGTTCAATTTGATGGTGAGATTGTCACATTTAATATTTTTGATGCCATGCAACATTCGAATGACTCTGAATCCATTTTTCATGTTAGTATCGTTGATTCTATTGTGCATGAGAATGTTGAACAAAATCTGATACTTGATAAGCTTGATCTTGTGCTGAAAAAGGGATGGATAGATAAACAAATCGAGGAAACTCAATACGAAGAAACAAAGGAAGCTATCATGGATTTACAGTCCACACCGGAGTTACCCCACAGGTATGTAAGCAATTTTCTACCATTACCTCTTTCTAATGAGAGAATTCTTCCTTCTACAATGCAGGCCTCAAAGCTTGAGTTAAAGCCTCTACCCAAACATCTCATGCATGCATACTTGGGAGATGACAAAACTCTACCGGTGATCATAGTTAAGGACTTAACCGAAAATCAAAAAGAAAGCTTAATGCGGGTATTAAGGGAGTGCAAAATGGCCATTGGATGGACCTTAGCGGATATCAAAGGTATCAGCCCATCGGTATGCATGCATAGAATTTTGCTCGAACCCGACTCCAAACCAGTAAAAAAACTTCAATGCAAACTCAATCCTACCATGAAAGAAGATGTATTGAAAGAAATCTTGAAACTATTAGAGTTAGGAATTATATATCATATTTCTGATAGTCGATGGGTGAGTCTGGTTCATGTTGTGCCCAAAAAGAGTGGATTTCAATTGGTGAAAAATGAGAATAATGAGTTAGTGCCAATGAGACTTCAAACCTGGTGGTGAATGAGCATTGACTTTAGAAAATTAAATACCGTCACCCGGAAGGATCATTTTCCTTTACCTTTCATTGATCAAATGTTAGAAAGATTGACGAGTAAATTATTTTTATGTTTCTTGGATGGGTATTTGGGCTATTACCAAATAGTTGTAGCTCAAGAAGATCAAGAAAAGACCAGTTTCACTTGTCCATTTGGAACTTTTGCATATCGTAGGATGCCCTTTGGACTTTGTAATGCACCAGGAATATTTTAAAGATGCATGATGAGTATATTTTCTGATTTAATTGAAAACTGCATCGAGATTTTCATGGATGATTCTATGGTGTATGCTGATTCATTCAATCAATACCTAAATAATTTGTGTAAGGTTCTTAAGAGATGCATCGATACTAACCTAGTCCTTAATTATGAAAAATGTCATTTTATGGTTAAGGAAGGAATAGTGTTAGGTCATGTAGTATCATCTAAGGGCATTGACGTTGACAAAGCCAAAGTTGATTTGATTGCCAATTTATCATATCCTACTAATGTGTGGGAAATTCATAGTTTTCTTGGTCATGCAGGTTTCTATCGGCGATTCATCAAGGACATCTAAAAAATAGCTTAACCACTCTCAAGATTGTTGCAAAATGATTTTATATTCGAATTTGGAAATGAGTGTAAGGAAGCTTTTAATAAATTGAAAACTTTGCTAACTTTAGCTCCGATTTTGCAGGCACCCAATTGCGAATTTTCATTTGAGTTGATGTACGATGCTAGTCACTATGCCGTGGGAGCCGTTCTTAGACAAAGGGAGGGAAAACAGTCTCATGCAATTTATTATGCTTCTAAGACACTCAATTCGGCTCAATGCAATTATACCACTACAGAGAAGAAGCTTTCAGCTATTGTGTTTGCTTTTGAAAAGTTTAGGTCTTATTTATTAAGATCTAAAGTTATTGTATACTCGGATCATGCAGCTCTGAAATACCTCTTGGCGAAGGAGGAATCGAAACCACAACTCATTCAATGGGTTTTGCTTTTACAAGAATTCGACTGGGAGATTAAGGATCGGAAAGGAATCGAAAATTCTATGGCTAATCATTTGTGTCGATTGGTGCGTGATGAAGAACCCTTTCCAATATCTAAAACATTCCCAGATGAGTATTTGTTTTCCCTACAAGGTAAAATGGGTAAAGAGCCTTGGTTTGCTAACATTGTTAATTTTTTAGTGACCGGGAGTTTACCACATGGCTTAAGCATTGCACAGAAAAATAAGATTAGGAATGACTTTAGGTATTATATATGGGATGAACCTTACTTGTGGAAAATAGGGTATGATCAAATAATTCGTAGATGTATCCCTAGTGATGAAACTTATTCCATAATTGCTTATTGTCATAGTCATGCATGTGGTGGACATTTTGGTCCCAAGAGGACGGCTAGAAAAATTCTGGATAGTGATTTTTACTAGGAGTCCATTTTAAAGATGCTTACCAATATTGCAAAAGTTGTGAAAATTGTCACAAAATGGGTAACATATCTTCTCGGGATGAAATGCCTCAAAGTCCTATCTTGTTTTGTGAGATTTTTTATGTATGGGGTGTGGATTTCATGGGACCGTTCCCTAGCTCATGTGGATGTTTATATATTTTGCTTGCGGTTGATTATGTTTCGAAATGGGTAGAAGCAAAAGCTACCCGTACTAACGACTCTAAGGTTGTTGTAGGTTTTCTTAAATCTAATATTTTCAGTAGATTTGGAGTGCTGAAAGCGATTATTAGTGATGAAGGTACACATTTTTGCAACTGTACGGTGGAGGCTTTAATACGAAAGTATGGGGTAAATCACCGAGTGGCTACCACATATCATCCACAAACTAATGGGCAAGCGGAAGCTTCCAACCAAGAAATCAAAAGCATCCTAGAGAAGAGGGTGAATCCAAGTCATAAGGATTGGAGTTTACGATTGGAGGATGCACTTTGGGCATATCGAACGGCATACAAAACCCTAATTGGAATGTCACCATACCGTTTAGTTTTTGGTAAGTTATGTCATTTATCCGTTGAAATTGAACATCGTGCTTTTTGAGCAGTCAAGCAATGCAACTTAGATGCCAAGGAAGCTGGAGTGGAAAGGAAATTACAGCTCCAAGAGTTGGAGGAGATTTGTTTGGAGGCGTACGACAATGCAAGGATATATAAGGATCGAACCAAATACCTTCATAACAAATTCTTGCATCAGAAGCAATTCTCGATAGGGCAAAAATTTCTCCTTAACAATTCAAGATTGAAACTCATGCTGGGTAAACTTAAGTCTCGTTGGACAGGTCCATACGTTATTTTAAGTATCTCTCCATCTGGTATGATTCAAATTCAATGTTTGGAAACTAACAAGATTTTTCAGGTTAATGGTCATATACTCAAACCTTTTATCAAAGGTTTTAACGTTTCTAGCATGGAAGAGATCAATTTGATAGACCCAATTTACGTTGAAGGATAAGACGAGAAGATAATGTCGAGTCAACGACATTAAACAAAAGCGCTATTTGGGAGGCAACCCAAAAAAATTTACCTTTATAATTTGTTTTCTTAATTTATGTTAGTTTAGTTAGGATTGAGCTTTGCATTTAAAAAAAAAAAAAAAATCTGACAGTTGTGCTCTTTTGTTAAGGCGTGCCTACGCCTTAGCAAGTCTTCCATTCTGCCTATTTTTTTTGCCTATATTTTTTAATGACCAGAAATGAACTTTAGTTAGGGTGTGCCCATGCCTTAACCAAAGTCCAAGGTTGCCTATGTAAGAGAAAGACGCTTGAAACTCATAGTAATGGACCTTTCTTAGGGCGTGCCCATGCCCTAAAGACCCTCACATTCTGTCACTTAAAAAAAAAAGGGTGTTTCACGTTTCTTGTGTAAATTGCTCTAACCATTTTTCCCTTTTTCTTTAGGGTTCTTCTTCATGCCTCTTCCATTGCTCCTTCGCACTTCCATTAGGGTTTCTTCAATCTCTACATCATCAACCCATCATCTCACACCTTTTCTCATCATCAATCGGAGAGATCGTTGAAGCAAATCCACCCGAAACCTCTTTCGACGCCTTCGGTTTTCTCACTTGATCATCGCCATCGCAGGACCATCCTCCTTTGTGTAGCCTTTGAACTCCATGGGGCGGAAATATTCAGCACAACAACGTTATGGCTTGTGAAATTGGGAGGACCCTGTTCGCCCATTAATCGAGTCCTCTACCTCACGACAATCGAAGCCCCTCCAAGTTTCAATCTCTTCAGACAATGATGGATCGACAAGTTCTTCATCATCATCCGCCTCTTCATAGTTTGACTCATCGCAATCCCATGAGAGACCAAACCCTAGAACCTCCCCTGCATCAACCGTACGCGAAGAAGGTTTGCGACTCTTCGTCGGTCCAAGCCCTCCAAACCCTATGAGACGCAAGGGTGATTCTTCTTCAATTCATTATCATTCATTAGAGCCACCCTTTGAACATGAAGCAAACCCTTCTATTGCTGAACCCTCTATAACCCCTACTATTGCTGCAATACTGGTTGAATAAGAGCAAGTACAAACCACCTTGACCACTCCTTCTGCTCCAGAATAACCTGCGGGTACTTCCACTACTGCTCGCCCATCTCGGGTGCGATCAAGGATTACCAAAGGGAAGTCAGTCTTACCTCTATTAAGGGCTCAACTCTGGTCTTCTTTGAAATTCAGCATTGCAGACACTAGGAAGAGGTGTCTCCCATCAAAGTTTCGATCCTCCTAATTTGGGCTAGCCTTCTGTGGACTCATGGCATGCAATGAACGAGCGTTTGTTTCGATTGGAACACAACTTGATGGCCTATTTCGAGTCCGTTGGTTTTCGTCCACCATTTCCACCACCACCATAGGGGAGTATTGTTCTATCCTACATTTTAGTTTGTTTCTTTATTTTTGAATGTTTTCTTGCTTTTTTTTACTCTTTCTTCACTTAGGCATACATTGAGGACAATGTATGATTTAGGTGTGGGGGGAGTGCTTAGTAGTTTTCTAGATATTTTTAATTCTTGCCTGATGATAGGATTATTTCAATTTTGCTTGTTTGTTTGATTTAGGGATTACTTTATTTAAAAAAAAAAATCTTTCGAACTCTCTTAGTTAATGTGCGTTGTTTGGTTGTCTGAAAACATATGAAGAATGACATGTATCAATGGTCTTTATATTTGAAGTGGCTATTCATATCATTACTAGTTTTCTTTGAATGATAAACATGTAAGATTTGACACAACCCCATTTAAAAGTGAGGTTTTGAGCCCAACAAACGAGCAAATTCATTCTTTGTGCTCAGAATTTCTTTTCTTGATGAGTGAATATCGCACTTGGATTAAATATTTTAGAACTTGCAATGTTATGTATTTCAAGATCACATCTAGAGTTTCATGTATTGAAATGATAAAGGCACCTAGGTTTTACCCCATTTTGGATTTCATAAAAATCCCTACCTTGATTGATAATCCCCTCAGTGAACCAATTTGAGCCTGAGACCATTTCTTTCTTCAAAATAATTCAATACAACACCACAATCCTATTTTTGGCTTGCATTTCAACCCTCTTGTACCAAGAATTTATGTAATTAATTGCATGATTTTAGTTATGTTTTTGTCTCATTTGGAAAGTGCCGACTTGAATGTTGACTTTGATACTTTCATTGATATGAAATGAAAATGGAATTCATGTTTATGAAAGGAAGAAAGAGTTTGAGTTTTGTTTACTATTTGTATTGAGAAAGAAAAAAAAAAAGAAAAAAAATGCTACATCTTTTTATTTCAGTCATAGATTGAAAAAGTCTGACATTTTTATGTATTCTTGACTGTTGGCTATGTTGAGCACATGTGGGTATCAAGATCATGTATTTTTGGTGTGTTATTTGTGTGAGGGGAAAGTATTCATTGTACAAAAAATTGAGTAGTTAATTGCATATTATCCTTGGCACCTTTTAACCCTTAATATCCATTTTTATCTTACCCTTTAACCCAACCACGTTACAACCAAATGAAAGACCTTTAGATTGGTGCACGAAATTCAAATTTATAAGTGGTGGAGATTTGATATATTTGTAAGCATATGGTAATGTCAATTTTAATATGTTAATTTGAGTGATATTGATATATTCTTCACCTCTTTCTGAGTGCATTTGAGTGAACCCTTGAAAAGGATTGTTGAATCTTACTGTTTTGATTGTATAAGAAACTAGTGGGATTTGTAATAGTTGCTCTCGTGCAAAACACTGTGAAGTACATGTCGTTTCGATTATGTCTAGGCTTGACTCTACGGTGCTAATTAGCTTTGGAGCTTGGAAGAAGAGAAAATAATGGTTAGAATAATCTGCGTTTTAACTGAACGAGGATGCTTGAGGATAAGCATCATTTAGGTGTAGGGGAATTTGATAGAGATAAATTTAGTGTAATATTCGTGACTTATTTTATATTATTTTTGGGTAAATATTGCACTAATTTTGAATATTTTTTGTATTAGAATCATTGGAGGTCATTTATGAAGGAAGGTCAAAAAATTGAGCAAAAATTGGTGATATGGCATACAAGAAGAAATCCAGACAGAAATGCTCAACCGTTAGCACGTGGGCACATCAATTTCAAAGGAGTTGGATGAAAATTGGGAAGGTGAATATTGAAAATTCCCTTACTTTGATTGGATTTTGGGAATTTAGAAATTTTAGATATTCTTATATTTTGTTAGTCTTTGAGTAGTAAACAATATTTGAAAATTTCCTCTTCTTTATTTTAGCAACTTAGAACTCTAAGATTTTTATTTTTACCTTTTAGTAAAAAAAGGTAAAAGAGAGGAAATTACATATTTTTAGGAATTTTAGTTGTTTTAGGAAAGGTGGCGTTGACCATCCACATAGGAAAGTGCATCGTTCATATTGGGAAGGAAAGTAGCATTTGTTTTTAGGAGTCTTTTAGGTTATTAAAAAGGGGGTCATCCAGGAAATAGGGAATTAATTCTCTAATATTCCAGCGGCTGCTCCTTTTGTGTTTGGAGAAGAAGACGGCTACCATCTTTTGTCTTTTCCAACATTGATTTTCTTTTCAACAATAAAGATTCAGATTTGTGAATTCTTTTCAATTATGTCTTTATTTTAATTTATTTTCTAGTTGAAGATTAGTCGAAACTTTGATTCATGAAATCGTGAGATCTAAATGTGTTTATTCTTTCAACAATCATAGGTATTTATTTAATTCCTACACTTTATGGATCATGATTTTCTAGGATTTATTGAATAAGTGGACAATATTTAATATATTTAAAATAATTCATAACTAATTAAAACGGTAAATCTGTAATTGTTTGTTGGTTTTAATAAAGTAGTAATTGGCATTCGTGTCATAGAAATGACATTCGTGTCATGGGATTAAATAATCTAATTTAAATGAACCTGATGTACGTTTGTTAATTAGAATTAGGTCTCTCTAAATCTTAATCCTAAGAGTTTCTCTAGGGTTGACTCTCAATTAGGGAAATAATTAATGAGATTCTCTTAATTATCGATGAAGTAAGGAGAGATTGGTCGTTGGACGATTATCGGTGACTATAACCAATTTATTTATGCATTGTTAAATTATTCTTAAATCAATGATCAATCGATTGAATTAAAGTGGAAATGAACCCTTCAATTAAATCGATTTATCTTGATTTTTATTCATTGAATTTTGCCCGATTTTATTTTGTCGTTTTGCTATTTCAATTTTAATTCTTTGTTTATTTAGATTTAGTAATTAATTTAGTCGATTTTAAAACCCCCAAATTTTATTTTAATTTTTATTACCTTAAAAGAAATAAATCTCATTTTTCTCTGTGAATTCGACTCTACTTGCCCTAGACTCATCTTTCTAAAGTAGTAATTTATTTTTGTTAGTTTGACACCCACTAATGAACCCATTAAGGACACTTGAATTTTTTCTTTTTATAAACTTTATTTGGAAATTTTCTACTGGATTTGCATTCTATCCCTTGAGAGGGGACTGTGCCTAGTGAGTTGATGGTTTTGAGTGGCTGGGATGACTTATGGTTTGAATTGAAATAGTGAATGTCTTGTGATACCTTGGAACACGGGGTGAGATTCACTTGTATTTTAGGGTAACACGACGGTTGTTGCGTGTCAGGACCTACGGGTCAGGACGTGACACTAAGGCCTTTTTAGATCCTTCGTTTTCTTCAGTAAAAAGACATGTTCCACTTATTCTGTCATCTATTGACTCTTATCCACCCAAATATCCCGTATCATTTTATTGGTTTTTAGAATTTTCTCTGAGTCGTCTCAACTGTACGCTGCGGATTATAAGGGGGGAAAGAATGTCATCAAATGTTGAAAATAGTTTTTAAAAAATGTTAAAAACCAACTTGTAGAAAACATGTTACAAAATTTCAGACGCATGGAAAAAACTACACTAAACCCAACAAAGTAATTGAAAATAGTTCAAAGAGTAAACCCAATTGAAATGTAGTGGAGCCTAATTTAATCTAATTTATAGATTATTTATCCAATGTTGATCTCTTTATTTTACGCCATATTGAAAAGGGTTTAATTTAGTGTGATTTTTTGTTCAAAAACATGTGACAATGACGTCTTATAATCCTAAATAATTTGTTTGCTTTAATATTTTTGTTATTGACTAATGGTATTTAAACTAAAAATGTAATATATTCAAACTTTATTTCTCAATTAGAAATAACATATGGAAAATGTTACAAAGTATCAAATGTGTAGAAAATGATATAAAGCTCCAAACGAGTAGAAAAAAATGTTACAAAATTCCAAATGTGTGGAAAATGCTACACTAAACCCTACAAAGGAGTCAATGTGGGGGAACCAAATTACAATTTAGTAATTTAAAACGTACAAATGCCATTTTAAAATTAAATAAATATAAATTTTTTAAAATGCATCGATAATAATCTTTTAAACATTTTAACATTTTAAAAAATGTTTTTTTATTAGTTTTTTTGGATTTTTTCTTAGTCTTCCCAACTTTCCTATGAGGATTATGAAAGAAAGAAAAAAAAAAATCGTCATTCCGTTTGCAATCCCACCGGCCATGCATTTCAAGCCATGCATTTCCTATCAGGAATAAGTGCCTCAAGCTGAGGGAAGAAGTGGGGCTTTCCTTTTGATATTGATAGTCATTGTGCTCAATGCCATGGAAGATACTCAAACAAGTTGAAAAATATTAATGGCAGCTAATTCCATAGTGTTTTTTTTTAATATATTATTGGTTCAAACTAAAGATGTAATATATTCAAACTTTGTTTCTAAATAAGAAATAACATGTGGAAAAAAATCTTACAAAATATCAAAGTGTGGAAAATGCTATAAAGCTCCTAACTTGCGGAAAAAATGTTAACAATCAAATGTGTGGAAAAAGCTACACTAAACCCAACAAAGGAGCCATTTGAAGAATGTGGTGGAGCCAAAGTACAATTTAGTAATTTAAAGAGTATTTTATTGTTAGAAATTTTGGTTTGATGAGATGGATAAGAACAAAAGGATTTTTCTTCTTTTTTCTGGAATTCAAGAATTGTATATGCTACAATGCTAATAAATAGCCCTATTTATAGGATCGGCTTGGGAGACAAAGGGACTCTTACATTACTCCTACTAAAAACTCTTAATAAATGATAATTAGTACCCTATTAAAAGCCTCCATAACTACTCTATAGGCAGTTACTTTTGCCTTGTTATTACCTCTATTATGACTCATTACTATACATAATTACAATTAACAACTCTTTCAGAAAGAAATTAAATTACAACTCAACATTCCCCCTTAATTCAGTTTTGACACCAATTAATCTTCTATTACGCAAAAAATTTTCTTTAGACAATGTCTTAATGAAGATGTTAGCTAACTAAAGTTTTGAACTGCAGAATTTTATTCGTACTTCATGATGCTTGACTGCTTCTTGGATATAATGATACTTGATACCAATGTGTTTTGTTCTATCATGATTGATTGGATTTTGACTGATTGCAATTGTCGATTTGCTATCACAGTATATAGTATTTGGTTCATTTTGCTTCTCCCCAAAGACATCAACAATTCTCTTTAACCAGATTACCTATGAAATTGCTCAGGTTGCTGTCACATATTCAGCTTCAACTAATGATAATGCCACTTCATTTTGTTTCTTTGATGGCCATGAGCAGAGGCCTGAGCCTAATGAAAAATTATACCCAGATGTACTTTTCATATCATCTAAACATCCAGCCCAATTGCTATCGGTAAAACCGATTAGTTTTGAGTCTTCTATAGGCTTATGACATATACCATGATGTGTTGTACCTTTAATATATCGAAGTACTCTCTTAGCAACTGCAAGTTTTAACTAACTTGGGCTATTCATGTACCTTGGAAGTAAATTGATAGCAAACATGATGTCCAGTAGTGTAGCAGTCAAATATAGCAAACTCCTGATTAGACTTCTATAAAGCATTTAGTCTGCCTTTTTTGCTCCACATTCCTTTCTTTGCTTCTCATTCGGCATCAGGGGGATGTAACTGATTTACAATCTTGCATCTCAAATTTCTTCAAAATGCTTTCAGTATACTTTTTCTATGATATGAAGATACCATTGTCATTTTGATATACTTCTATACCCAAAAAATAGTGCAGCAAGCTGAGATCACTCATTTCAAATGTCTTCATCATGTCTTCCTAGAACTCGTTCAACATCTTCTCACTGTTATTGGTGTGGATCAAATCAACTTATAATGAGACAATTAAAATATCTATACCTCGTTTCTTGACATAAAGTCAGCTTGCGACTATTCTTCTCAAATCTTTTTTGTGCTAAATACTTATCGAACTGACTGTACCATGCTCTTAGTGCTTGTTTGAGCCCATAAAGCACCTTTTTCGGCTTGTAAACCTTATTTTCTCCCCCTTCAATTAGAAAGTCTTGTGCTTGCTCAACATAAATTTCTTCTTCAAGAATGTCATTCAAAAAAGCCGATTTGACATCAAGTTGATACAATTGCCACTTTCTTTGAGTTGCAAAAGCAATGATGGTTATGATTGTCTCCAACCTTGCTACTAGAGAATATGTTTTGAAATAATCGATGTCGTATTTCTGCTTGAAACCTTTTGCAACCAGCCTCGCTTTATACTTTTGAACTGTGCCATCAGAATTTAATTTTGTCTTGTAGACCCATTTTAGTCCAATGACTTCATGACTTGTTGTTCTGTCTACCAGCTTCCAAGTATGATTTTTTTCGATCATGTGAATTTGGGGTTCATCTAATGAGAAATTGCATAATTCGTAAATTTTTGTTAAACTTCTTACCTTTCTTAGGGCTGACTCTAGAGCAGAGAATATTCTCAGGTGCTTGGTCTAGAACTTAAGCTCAAACCTGGACTTGAACTTGATCTGGCTTAACGCAGAGTACCACCTTGTTCTTGTGGCTCAACATCTAGGATAGGTGGCTGACTTAGTGAGATAATAGTTGGTATTGATTGATTGTCTCGTGCCTTGTCTTCTTTCCAATTCCATGAAGCCTTCTCATCGAACACAACATCTCTACTAATGATTAATTTCTTGGCCACTAAGTTGTACAGAAAATACCCTTTTGTACCTTCAACATAGCTAACGAATATGCATGGCTCACTTTTATCATCAAGTGTTGATCTTCTTTCATTTGGTACGTGAGCATTGCACACACTACCAAAGACCTTTATGTGGCTGGTTTCCTGCTTCAACCCACTCCAAGCTTCAAATGGTGTTTGGTTTGGAATCGATTTTGTAGGACTTTTGTTTAGAATATAGATAGTCATGTTTACGGTTTCTGCCCAAAATGTATTTGGCATGCATTCTCCTTGAGTATTGCTCTTGCCATCTTGCTCAGCGATGTCATTTTGTTGAGGCGAATATTCTGCTATCAACTACCTCTATATGCCCTTTTTTTCACAAAACTTGTCAAAAAATTTTGAGGTAAACTCACAACCTCAGTCACTTCATAACACTTTGATCTTTCAATTAATTTGATTCTCAACCATAGCCTTGAATTTCTTGAACATCTCAAAACCTATGTTTGACTAATTCACTGGAGACTAAGTACCTAAAAATTAGGTATCTGAAATATCTTGAAAATAAGAAGGAAAAGTTTTGGTATTTGTTCCTCATGTATCAATTAGGTTAAAACATATTTTTTCTAGAATTTTTTTAAAATTGTTAGCCCTCCGAGTAAAGTCCCAAAAAGTTAGACGTTGCAAGTTTTGATCTTAGAAAGGAGAGTTGACTTTTTATCTCTAAGGAATTAGGTTTTAAAACTATTTTTATTAAATCCAAATAGGGAATATTTCTTTATTTAGGTGTAATTCTGAAGTAAATGCATTATTTAAATGATATTACACGAAAATAAGTATAAAAGTGTTGGATAACTAAAACTTCTGAACCCCGGATGAAGATGCATTGAACTTGATCACCAAAGAACCACCTTACCACTACATGACAAGTGCCATCGACACACCTTTTTACACAATGACACGTGTTCTTCATGCTTGACACATGCCATGCATGATTAACATGTGTTCGCCACATGTCAATCACTGGTGCAACAAAGTGGTGACTCATCACCAACCAAATGCCTATAAATACCCTACACCCCCTTGCATAACCAATATGGCAAAGAAGGAAAGAAGGGGAGAAAGAAGAGAAAGAGAAAGAGAGGGAGAGAGAAGAAAAAGAGAAAAAGAATAGAGAAAGAGAGAGAGTGAGGGAAAAAATAGTTCGATAGAAAGTTCTTGTAGAAAGGATAAGAAGTTCCTGCAAAAGAGAAATGATGACTTTGATCACGTAAAACAACCCTTTAAAGTGAGTGTCCACTACATTCATTCTAGTATGTATATTATTACTTTCATTCTAAGCATATAATCAGATTTGCATCCTGTTTGAATACTAAAATCGAACGAAGTGAAAACAATTCTTTATAATGCATGATTACAAAGTCATGTGACTATGGCACCAGGGGTATACTTTATCTCAACCGGTCCCCCACATTATCTTAACTTACAAGTGTTATATATTCTATCAGTGCATGTGATTGTCCTTGTTATGCCAGTTGTGTAATATATCATACTGGTAATAGTGATAGCCAATATTATGTTGAGATCGGTCAATCAAGCAAACGATTATGCTAAATATTGAAACACATGCTGGCCACAACCTATTACTTGGAAAGGAGGTTTGTCATTGTAATGAGATAGGAAGTGATAGACTTTTCTGGAAATGACCTCTTATTTGGAGTTATAAGGCTACATTCGTGATCGTGATGGTGGTTAGACATGTAACCGGGTCTGGCCGGGTAGGGCCAAGCCCAGTCTGGTTCAATTCTGGCTCCCGGAACCGTGGGCCGGGCTGGCCGTGGTTCCTATGCCAGTCCGGTCTGGGCCGGGCCGGTTCCAATTTTTTTTCAAGTGAAACCAGCCCTGCCCAGTGAACCGGAACCGGCGTGCCAGTTCAGGCCCGGCTGGGCCTGGTTCTGGCCGGGAAATCTTTTTTTTTTTGCTCCACTGCCTTTTTTTTTTTACTCTCTTTTTTTTCTCATCAATTGGCTTTTTTTAACTTTCTTTTTTTCCTTTTTAATAACACGTATTCTTGGATTCTTTTATTCTTTTTTTGTAACTATTTTTTGTATTTCTCTCTCTTTTTTTTGTAACTCTATTTTTTTAATTCAATTTTATTTTTGTAACTCTATTTTTTTTTTAACTTTGTTATTGTTGTTGTTTTTTTTACTCTCTTGTTGTGATTTATTTCTTCAATTTGTTTTTTTTTAATTCACTTTTTTATAAAAAATAAATTAAAATTTAGAGACACAAAATTTTTAGAGTGAGTTAATGCGTGAAGATAATGAACCTGAGGACAAAGAAGGGTTATAATTGATTGGAAAAGTAAATGCGTGAAGGTAATGAACCTGTTCAGCTACTAAATACTCATGAAAATAAGCAAGACTTTGTGCGGCTTTTCTTCCAATTTGTACAAATTTTCCAATCATATATTTGAGAAATAAATATGTGTATGCCATATAAATTTTGAAATTCAAACAAACAAATGATAATTCTCGTTGTGGGTTTTGTAAAATTCCTAATTATTTTGTACTAGATAACACAGTTTTGTCTAATGAAAATAAAACTAGATAACTCCAATACTTCAAAAGTCTAGACACATGGAGCCAAACCCAGAGGCACCTAAAGAAACAAAGCCCAAACAATCATTAAAACCACTTTCAGAACATCTGGGTGTTTTATAGATCTTGAAGGGCAAAAGATTTCTCCTTTTCAACCATCTCAGAACTAAGCAAGAACATTAAAACAAAAACCATGAAGAAAACCCTAATTATTTTCTAAGCAACTCTCAACGATCCCCAGAGTTAATGACTTAAAAACCAAAATCGCCAATGTCTTTATTGGGAGAGAGGACAAGACTAGCAAAGTGTTACCTTTGCTTGGGACACAAAATCTTTCTCCCTGTGGATCTTTCTAGGGCTCCTGTTGGTCAAGTGTAGAGTGTAGAGGAAGCCGAAGGGGCTCTTTAGAAATCCAGGTCAGTAGAGCGGAAAAAAGTGAAATGCCATTTATGGTCTCTAATAGTATTTATAAGCGTGACGTTTCTTTGGGAGGTGGGAAAATTTATAAGTGAAATGTCATTTATGGTCTCTAATGGGGTGTTAGGTATTTATAAGAAAATTTTTTGCTCCATTGCCTTCTTTTTTTTTTTTTTTTAACTCTCTCTTTTTTTCCCCTCAATTGGCTTTTTTTAACTCTCTTTTTTTCCTTTTTAATAACACATATTCTTGAATTTTTTTTTTACTCTTTTTTTTTTGTAACTATTTTTTGTATTACTCTCTTTTTTTTGTAACTCTCCTTTTTTAATTCTATTTTATTTTTTGTAACTCTAATTTTTTTTTTACTTTGTTGTTGTTTTTTTTTACTCTCTTTTTGTGATTTATTTCTTCATTTTGTTTTTTTTAATTCAATTTTTATAAAAAATAAATTAAAAATTAGAAACACAAAATTTTTAAAGTGGTTCCACCGAATTCGGTGTACGTCTACTGCCAAGCTCATCACTTCGATTTTAAAATTCACTAATTTTTTTGTTATATTATTTTGATTTTTACATCACTTTGATTTTTTTTTCTATTTACAATGATTTTTATATAAAAAAATTATTCTTCTTCTTCTTCTTCTACTTCTTGGTCATCATCTTCCAAGGCCTTGATGATACCTTGCATTCTTTTTTCTGCATCCTTCCAATCTTTGATGCAAATTAAGGTTTCTAAAGTGTCATCCGCTAAATTTGTACATTCTCGATTAACACTCGACCACCTGTACTAAAAGCACTTTCCGATAGTACTGTGAACACTGGAGGGGTTAATACATCTTTGACCACTTGGGCCAAAATTGGATAATACGATGCATTATTTCTCCACCAACCTAATATATCATATAAATTTGTATCATCAAAACTTTCTAACCTAGGTGTTTGTTTATATAAAAGTAATTCATTAAATGATGATGAAGAAAATTTTTATTTTTTTCCTAACGTGTGTAAGGGATTAAATGAAAATGAAGATGATTAAGTACCACTACAACTAGTACTACTACCTACATTATTAGTATTTAAATTATTATTTTCTTTTTCATATAGTTCAAATATTACTTGTAAAGTATGAGATGTTTGTTATTTTAAAAAATGTGGGTTAATAGACATTTCTGATGGAAATGATTATGCAAAACAATATATTAACATTTCAACACCTTCAACCTTAACACGTGGATCTAATGCACTTGCAAATAAATATAAGATCAGAATTTCTTCATAATATTTAAAAATTTTTGTTTTCATACAAAAAACAATTTCACCAAATCTTTCTTCATTTTCAAATTTATTAAATACATAAATATTTTTACAAATATTTGGTAACATTAAATGAGTAGTTGGATTGTAACATCCAGAAAATAAATTTGTATATGAATAAAAAATTTCCAATAATTTTGTAAGTGTAGATGCAAAATCGAAAGCAGTATTATCAATAAAACCATATTCATAATTAGAATTTGTAAATTTAATTAAAATATTTTGAAAAGTAATTACACCTTCTAACAGGTCATATGTTAAATTCCACCTAGTGTCACATTCCATTTTAAATTTTTTTATATTTTTTATTATGTAACATACATAATTGTCTCATTTCTTGGATTTTTGCAGAAGAATTTCTTATTTGATGAATTAAATCGCGAATAGGTTTTGAAAATAGTTCTTTCATTGCTAAACCATCCTTAACACATAAATTAATTATATGACATATACATCTAACATGAAAAAATGTTCCATTTAAAATTGTTTTTAAAGAATTTTTTAAACTATTAACCGCAATAGTATTAGCCGAAGTATTATCAAATGAAATAGATAAATTCTATCACTTATTCCAGTCATAAACAACATTTGAAATTATTCTAGCTATATGTGCACCGGAATGTAGAAATTCCTAACATTGAAAAGCTAAAATTCTTTTCTCTAAAGACCATGAATTATTTATCCAATGACATATTACTATAATATAATATTTTTTTTATGCTCACTTTTCCAACTATCCGATGTCACGCCCTGAACCGGGAATCGTAAACAGCCACCCGTTGCCCTGGATGCTGGCTGTATTCCTACAGAAAATCGGGCAGAACCTCCCCATAAATCGGAGGTCTCCCATGTACAATGAAACCTGTATACCTGTAAAAATGCAAAATCACTCTGAAATTAAAATAAAAGGGTCATCCCGGCCTCACAACAATCCACCAACCCCAGCAGACATCCAGGACAACGCCAGGCTAAATAAACTATCAACAATCCTAGCCACAGACCTCTACTGTCATGCCCAACTAAAGCATGAGCAGCCGCCACACCGAGCGGGCCTAAATTTATACAAATGTATAACAAATATCCCAAGTAACATTCAAATCGTACAATCGCCTCAATGCAAATGAAATATGAGAGTTTCGCAAATAATTTTACATAAATTATACAGTCATCCCAAAATAAGTACACGGCCAACTACGGACCTCAACAGGATCTCGCAGGGTCGAAATATAATACATAATCCATCTTTCAATTTAAACTTACGTTCTCACCTTCCTGAATCACCCAAATCCACCAAAATCTCCAAAATCTGAAGCGTCGCTCCGGCGCAACAATAATCCTGTCTGGGGAGGGAAAGATGAGGGGTGAGTATCTATGGGAGGATACTCAGTGAGTGAGGGGATTAATCTCAAGTACTAATAGTGTAGGTGAAAATTGGAGTGTCAAATAATATCATTCGTAAACAATAACTCAAGTTTCGCAATAAATCATGATATGTTCAATAAAATGAACTCATTTATTCAATCACACGATATCACACATATATGCATCCATTTAAAAATCAAGTATAACATAGAGTTGGCCGAAAGGATCCTGGCAAAGGTCTACCATGACCAAGGACAGGCGCATCGGGGGTTTTAATATGCAAAGTGTTTCAAAAGTAGCTCTCTACCCCGACGTTGGCCGTGGGCTTAGCTCCTTGCTTACCCAGTCTCATCACATAGGACCACGTGCGGTGCTAGACGGTGATGGACACACGTCCTCCCCCAAATATGGGTTCAACTGGCCGCGCCTATGAATATATATATGCTCGTCAATAGGACCACGTGCGGTGCTAGACGGTGATGGACACACGTCCTCCCCCGATGAGGGTTCAACCGGCCGCGCCTATGAATCAATCACTGGACGTTTGCGGATACCTCCTGCAGAAGCGTATCCGGGCAACTCGTGCCTCTACAAAGTCCCTTCGTAGCTACGGAATCATCAATGTCATCATCACAGTATCACAAGGGCACAACGTCCCGCAGATAAGAACCATCACAGATCTCAAAACATTTCAAATCCGTGTGCCAAATACATTTCATCAAAATCATATCAAATCAACAACCGATACAATGGTAGAATAGAAAACATTTCATTTCTCAAATCATGGCACAATTTCATTTCATTCAAACATGGATGCATAATCGTGGAAAACATAAATACGACACTCCAATAATCACAAAACAGATTTGAATTTCAATTTCACACGTCGAGATCATGCATATCAAAAGCATGTTTTATTAAAATCATGATAAAAATCAGGTTTCACTATTTCATGCAAGAGATTAGGGTCCCACTCACCGTATACGGGAGGGTAGTCACTCCCTATTTCCACAATCAAACCGAACTCGACTCCTTGAGTCTCCAACAAAATCAACCTAATCAAAGTATCACATAAATTATCAAATTTCTAATTAATCTTAGGGTTTATCATTTTCCCTAAGTTTGTACAAACCTTAATTCTCCAATTTATAAATAAACTCCAATGTCATCAATTTCCATTCCATTTATAAGTAATTAACCAAATCAAAATCAAGTTGAAAATTCATACACTTTCCAATTCTCATCCGATTTCTTCAACCCATATGTCATTTTCAAGGTATTTAAGTCTATTTTCATCATACGGAAATAGTATTTCGATTGCCTATATATAGGACAACTTATAATGAAGAGACTGCTGCAGGAAAGTACATTTCCTTTGAGTCGAACTTATTTCAAAGTATACTTATATTTTCCAATTCTAATTTCAATCCTAAATTCAATAAAAATAATTCGAACGTCCAAAAGAATTGCATTTCCCTCACCTAGGGTTTTGCGCAGTTTACAATTTCCTCGTCTCAACGGCTTCTTAGTTCACTCCGAGATCTGTATTTTAAATCGACACATAACTTAGGAATCAATACCAAGTCAAAACCCTAAAACCATGGTCAGAGACAAATCAGCTATTACCTGCGCAAGAGTGAAATCGGGCCTAGGGTTTCTGGAGGTCTCCTGCTCCTACTAGTTTGGGCTTCTGCAAGGATTGGAGAAGAGCCCTCGACAGAAAGAGAGTAGCACGCAGGCAAGCAAGGGGCAACAGCACAACAGCCGCGCGCGCGGGAGCTGTGGCGCGCTACTGTCGGGCGTGCAGGGCTATGGCGCGCTGCAGTCGCACGCGCAGGGGCAGGGCGGTCGCACGCAGAGGCGCGCGCTGGGAGCAGGGCAGTCGCGCGAGCAGTCGCACGGGTAAGGTACTGTTGCACGCGACGCGCGCGTAGAGAGAGAGGGAAACTGAGAGACAGAGGGAGGTAGAGAGTGAGATGGGTGTCGGTGGTTGAACCACCGTGGGGTGGCGAAGAAAAGGGCGGTGAGCGGCGGAGAAACCGCGAGGGATTCGCGAGGGAGTGAGAGAGAGTCGCGGTGAGAGAGATCGCAGAGAGTGAGAGAGACGAAAGAGGGGAGGAAGAAGGAGAGTGAAAACTAAGAGAGAGAAGCAGAGAGAGGGGAGCCGACCGTGGCGGATGGCGGAGGAGAAGAGGGAGGCGGAGGGAGGAGGCCGCGGGAAAGGGAGAGGCGGCGAGGGAGAGAAAGAGGGGAAGAGAGAGAGAGTGTGAAATGGGTTAGGGTTTTCTAACCCTAACCCGGTTTTTTTTTTTTTTTTATTATTATTATTATTATTATTATTATTATTATTGTATATTTCTTTTTATAAATAAATTATAAATAATTAAATGAGTAATGTATAAATTATTAAATGAATAATAATAAAAAAAAATCATCTATATATTTTTATACTCATTTTATTTTACAAATCGGAAATACGGATACATTAAATATCCCAAAAATTTCAAATTACGTACCTCAAAATCGAGAATCAATAAAAATAAAATCTCTCTCTCTATATATAAACTGAGAAATATTTTATTTAATTTCATGAACAGAATATAGCTATACGAACACCGCAGTGTCGGTGTTACACCGAAGTTGATGAAAATTTACATTGACTATTCATAAATTGTGTAATTATACCATTTTTTAATTCTTGATATCTATCTAATGATCTCCTCCTACCGGATCCTCTACTACTTTTTTTATAATTGGGTTGTAAATATTTTTGTACATATTCTTCAAATACGGGATATGCAACTATGTTAAGTGGTAATTCTTTTATTGCTAGTCATTTTATTTGTCTATTTTTTTCTTTATCCGAATTATATTTAAATATACCAGTTATAGTATTTCCTCCTGTAGCAATTTGTATTTATCTTGTTTGTAGTAATTTATCCAGATGATTATTAACTAAATGTCTCCTAAGTGTGCCTACCCCCCAACCCTTCAAAAATTTATATTTTTGATGACAAATTTTACAAATTGCTTTTTGTTCATCAATTTGTTTTTCAAAAAATTTATATGTAATAATATTATCTTTTTTAGTGCGTGTTGTGTTAAATTCTGTGTTATTAGGTTCAGTTTCTTCCAAAAGCATTTCAATATCTATATTATCGAGAATTTCATCTTGTAAAAAAAATGAAGGAAGATGAGATTGTTGAGAAGATTGTGAAGAGTGTGTTCAGGCCATTTTTTTTAAAAATTAAGATTAAATTTTTAAAATAAAATATACGATTAAATTTTTAAAATGAAATTTAAGATTAAATTTTTTTAAAACAACTTTAAGATTTAATTTTTTTAAAAAATTAAGATTTATTTATTTTTTTAAAAGAAAATGTAATGCAAGAAAATAAAGATGCAAAAAAATTAAATATACTGACTTGACGGATAGTGTGGTTGTTTTTCGTAAAATCTTGAATTTGAGCTCCCAACCTTAAAATCTTGCCAAAGCTTGATGAATGTTGAAGGTCGTGGAAAATTTGTAATCCTCCCTTAGATTCCACCCAGACCGGTCTATCGCAAGAGCACCAAGAAAGTTCCTAGGTAAGAGGTGGAGCTCATTTATCCTCGCTTAAATACCTCTTTCCTTCGACAATTAGTTGCCACTAGACAGAACTTTCCTGGACATGCTATGCCATTGCATGCTAGTGAATGAGTTTCACAAAAGTTTAGAGTACAAATTTGAGAATGTATTTAATAAAAATGTGTTTAATGAATAAAATTGTAGAAATGTAGATAATGATGGAAATGATAATGGAAATGGTGTAGAAATTGGTGTAGAAAATGGTGAAAATGGTATAGAAAATGGTATAAAGAATTGTAAAAATGGTGTAAATGATAATGAAAATGATGGAAATTGAGAGAATGTAGTGATATTGAGAGAATGTAGATGTGAGAGAGAGAGAGAGATTTTGTTATGGAGATTTTGGAAATGGGATGCTAGGTATTTATAGGAAATTTTTTTGACTTCATGGACCAAAATAACCCCAAATCTAGCCGTTTTATAGCTATTGGGAGGGGTAAAATTAGAAAACATTCAAAAAAGGGGACACCAGCCGTTCGAACCAGTTGGGTCAGGCAGGTTCTTGGCCCAGGCCGGTTCTGATTCCGGGCCGGGCCGGTTCGGCGGTTTCAACTTCTTGGAACCGGACCGGCCCGATACTATGCATGGGCTGGTTCGGTTCGGTTCATCCGTACTGATTGGGTTGGGCCCAAGCTACGTGGCTCACGAGCTAACTGGGCCGGTTCCCGAGCCGAAACCGGCCCGGTTACATGTCTAATGGTGGTATAAGGTGGAACCGGCTCATCACCAACAAACAGTGCTATATCCTTTCTTGTAATGTGTAATTGTTGTTGTTAATTTACTACTTTCTGTATTCTTGAGTTAAAAATGTAATTGCACTTGCACACATAGACTTCACTAGGCTGTCAAACTCATACAAAAAAATTATTTTTCTAGACCATGCAGAAATCAAAGACAAAGAAGTGTAGATTACCTAGTATATAGGGTGATATCTTGTATTGTAGTATATACATTTTTGGTAGAAAAAGAAATGGTGTGCTAAAAGTTGTAATCGTGCCATTGTCTTGCTATATACACATCAATATGGTTAATTATATGAATAAAAGACATGTTTTGCATGACTTCAGTTTTCTGAGTGAGTGAGTCCTAGTGAGAGCCAGATAGTCCATTGTTGATGTAGCCTTGAAAAAGGGGTGGATTTGGAGCATAACAACTTATTGGTATCAGAGCCTAGATTTAAAGAAGATGATACTAGGAAGAATAAAACATTGTTAAAAGTGTTTATCATGATTAAGTTTTTATCATGACTAGGAATAGCCTTTATATCATACGAGGATTTTTAAGTAACTTTGTTAAAAATTTTATAGCAATGAATCCAAATAGAGATCGATTCTCAATGGAAGAAGACAGTGAAAAAGAACCAAAGGTTGTTGATTCACCTAAAGTAAGAAGGAATCCAGAGATAGATGATCAGCAACAAAAAATTAAGGAGTTGCGACAAGAATTGGATCATAGTTAGCAAACTTGTA
Organism: Dillenia turbinata; assembly: GCA_037126225.1. Lineage (NCBI taxonomy): Eukaryota > Viridiplantae > Streptophyta > Magnoliopsida > Dilleniales > Dilleniaceae > Dillenia > Dillenia turbinata. The sequence goes on along the minus strand of JBAMMX010000020.1, from coordinate 26,045,919 downwards.
GTCATCTCTGGTAGCGATTAAATGAGGCAAAACGGGAAATTAAAGAGGAAAAATGATTATTATACGAGACCTGCTATGAAAATAATAGGTGCAGATAAGAGATCACAGCGATAAAACATGTGTACGAAATGGACACATTTATATTAAAGGAAAATTTGTCTTACCAACAAAAATGGAATGAATTTTTATAAGAGTATTATAGCCAAGTGGTAGAAGAAGTTGATAGATTGATTGAGAAAAAAATTATTGCTAGAAAATGAAAAGACGATATATAAAAAAAAAAGTTAATGAGTTGACAAAAGAAGTATATCATTGTAATATGAGAAGGCGAGATATGAAATGGTTATCGAAGATTACAGAAGAATGATTTAAGAATTGTCAGAGGGCTTATCAAACTATGGTCATAAAACAGGAAGAAATGAATGAGTATCTAGTGAAAGTTCAATGAATGGACCAAATAAATGAGTTTAGTTAACCTTTAAGGATTGTTCAAAAGTGTGTTTTAGTTACTTAGTTGTTATAACTTCGTTTATGAAAAAAGTATGCTTTAGTTACTATATTAGAAAAAACAAGTGTAATATAGTTGTTTTGAGAAAGAGGGCCATGTTGGGAAATTCATGATGCTTTAGCTTCTATTGTTATAAAAACCTATTCTAAGGCAATGGAATTGGCTTGTCGAATAGAAAATAGCAAGAAGAGGTTTAAATGGCTTAGCACCCCAAAGTCAAGTTATTAATAACGAAAAAAAAGTATAGCAAGTTCTAGCAAGCAAGTAGGACAAAAAGACTTTTGTGATTATTGCAAGAAACTAGGGCCTAGTGAAAATAGTTGTTGGTTAAAAGATAAGATGTGAAAGTGAAGAGCATTACATTAAAGATTGTCCCAAAACAGTAGGAAAGAAAAGCCTACTTTAATATCAAAGACGGAGTAATCAGAATAATAAGCCCAGAATGCAATGTAGAGTCTTTACCATGAAAGGAGAGAAAATTCCTAAAGTATCCAATTTGGTGGAAGGCATGCTTCTACTCAATAATCATCAAGTTAAGGAATTACTTGATTCTGATTCCACACATTCATTTATTGCTCTTAGTTTGGTAAAGGTAATGGATGTTGAGATTGAAAAGTTACCATAAATATTGGAACTAAGTACTCCCACGGGAAGTAATATGATTACTAAATTTGTAATTAAGTCATGTAAAGTCGAGACTGTTGAAAAAGAATTCCCAACATATTTGATAGTTTTAACTATTTAGGACTATGACATAATATTAGGAATGGATGGGCCATCCCAGTATCATACAAAAATGGATTATACAATAAAGGTAGAAAACTTTGTTTTTCGGGATAAGTTAAGATTAAATTGGTAGGAAATAGAAAACTCTTTTTTGACATCATTATATCTAGAGAATGTTCTAATAAACTCGTTTAAAAGGGACGTACTAGATATTTGACTTATCTTATGAATCAGCCCTTAGGGAAAAGGAAATTGGGAATATCCCTAAAGTGAGAGAATAGCTAAATTTATTTCCAAAGAGTTAATCTCTCTACTCCCAGAAAGTGAAATCAAATTTGGTATAGATCTTGTTTTAAGAGCTGAACCAATATCTAAGACCTCATATAGAATGGCCCCTCTAGAACTAAATGAACTTAAGGTGTAATTGCAAGATTTACTTGAAAGTGGGTTTATTCAAGCAAGTGTATTACCATGGGGAGTTCCTATGTTATTTGTTAATCAAAAAAAGATAAAATATTACAATTAGGTATCGGTTATTGAGGATTGAATAATGCCATTAGAAAGAATAAATACCTCTTATCTCTGATAGATGATTTGTTTGATTAGTTACATGATGCTAATGTCTTTACTAAGTTTGATCTAAGACAAGGGTATTATCAGTTGAGGATAAAAAAAAAAAAAAGAAGACATTTCCAAAACAACCTTTAGAACTCGATATTGTCATGCCTTTATGGATTTAGTGAATAGAGTATTCGATTGGTATATTGATCACTTCATGGTAATTTTTATAAATGATTTATTGTTAATTAGAAGGAGAGCATAAAGAGTATTTGCATTGCGTGTTGCAGACTCTTGGAGAATAGATTGTATATCAAATTTAGCAAATGTGAATTTTCGTTACTTTCCTTGGTCACGTAATTTTTGTTAAAGGAATTTCTATTGATCTTTCTAAGATAGAATCCATTTTGTCATGGAAAATGCCAAGAATGGTAACCGAAGTACGAAGTTTCCTAGGACTAGTAAGTTACTACATGCAAGATTTTTTGAAATTGGTTGGACCTTTGACAAAGCTAACTTGGAAGAACTCTAAGTTAGATTATGACAACAAATGCAAAAGAAATTTCCTTAAATTGAAGAAAAGACTGACTACAGTTCCAATATTTGCCTTACCCAAAGGAAAGGATAGATTTGTGGTTTATACTAATGCATCCAAAGAAGGATTAGGTTGTGTATTAATGCAAAATAGAAAATCATAATATATGCATCATGACAATTAGAGCCTTATCAACAAAATTATCATACTCATGATTTAGAGTTAGCAACTAAATATTTATCCTCAAAAAGTGAAGACATTATTTGTATAGGGTAATTTTTGAGGTATTTATAGATTACAAGAGCTTAAAACGCCTATTCTTTCAAAAAGAACTTAACTTGAGGCAAAAAAGGTAGGTAGAGTACCTTGAGGATTATGATAATACAATTAACTATCAACCAGGTAAAACCAATGTAGTTATAGATGCTCTTAGCAGAATTAAGAGGATAGCAAAAATAAGGATAAAGGAGTGGGATATGTTGGAGCAAATGGCCTATTGAAAGCCTATCAAGGCTCATCTAGGAATAAGATGTGCCAATATAAGAATCCATATAGATTTATACTCAAGAATCAAGATTGCTTAAAAACAAGACCAAGAGCTACAAAAGATCATAGAGAAAGCCAGAGGAAATGAATCATTAGATTACCAAAATTTTGAGGATGAAATGCTAAGATTTCGAGGTGGGATATGTGTACTTGATAAGAAGGTTTTAGAAAAAGCAAATATTGTATGAAGTAACCATAGATTTTGTTAGTGGGTTACCGAGAATTAAAGGAGGATATGATGTAATATGAGTGATTATGTATAGGTTTACCAAATTCTCTCAATTTTTACCTGTCAAAATAACTTATCTTACAGAAAAATTAGGAAGGATATATATGGATGAGATTGTTAGGTCACATAGAGTACCTCCTACTATTGTATCTGATATAGATCAAAGGTTTATGTCTCGATTCTAGAAACAATTACAATAACTTTTAGGTACCAAGTTGAAGTTTAGCACAAGTTCTCATCCTCAGACTCATAAACAGTCTAAAAACACTATTCTAGTATTAGAAGATATGCTCCAACTCTGTATTCAAGACTTTAAGGGAAGTTGAAATAAGCATCTACCACTTGTAGAATTTGTGTATGATAATAGTTTTCAATCCACGATTGGAATGGCTCCTTACAAAGCTTTATATGGAAGAAGGTGTCGATCACCAATTTATTGGGAATGGCTCCTTACAAATGCACTATTCTGCAAGTCGAGCCATCGTCAAAACCCTAGGTTTTCTCTCACTAAAATGCTTCAAACCTCTCACTAAAGTTAACCTTCTAGAGATTGGGTTATGAGTTTTGGAAGCTTTAGAGTGGGGGTTTTGGTGATATTTTGATTGATCTTTGAAGGAGACAAGAAGAGGAGGAAAAGTGTGAACCGAGAGGAAGAAGGAAAAAGAAAGAGAAATGGAGTTTTGGCTTTTGTGGGTTCTAATATTCCACCACTACTCTTTACTTATAGACTCATTTTCTGAATTTACTTAGATGTCCATTTTCACTTTGAATTTACTTAAGTGCCCAATGAGAGTGCTGTTCAGGAGTTTTGTTCGGTTAACCGAATGAGGGTGCTATTCGGGAGTGTTGTTCGGTCAACCGAATGAGAGTACTGTTCGGGAATGCTGTTCGGGAATGCAGTTAGGGAGTGCTACTCGGTCAATACCGAAGGGAGGAATATTGGAAGAATAAGTTGTCAAATGGAACCCAAGGTCACTACCAACAAGTTAATCCTCACAAAGACATCAATTCTCCATTGAACACTAAACCCAATTCAAAGGCTACCGGTCAAGAGTCTAAGAGATATCCTGAATAACCCAAAGGGTAGGATTTCATATTTATATCAAATTGATTATTTATCTCACACTTTCATAAAATAAATTATAATAAAAGATATAAAAATTTTAAAATAGTCCATTTAAAGTTAACGATACAATTTGAACTTGTCCAGTGTTATACACGAATCCATAATAATAAGGGTATTTTGGATTATGTTCACTCAGATGAGACTCCCAAATAGGTCGAGTTTGAAAGAAACAGAACTATCTCTATAGATGAAGAAACTAATAGTGACTCTTCTATGGTAGAAAAAGAGTCAGAAATAGACGAGGTTCAAACTTAGGAACTTCTACAGCAACATGAATCATTTGCACAAAGAAAGGGAAGGAGGACCATTAGATCATTGGCTTGTTATAGTCGCTTCCGCATCAACAATTGAAAATTAAAAATTGCAGACACAAAGAAAATTGTATAAGAGAGTTGTAATGATTTTTTGCCAAAGTGGAGATTTGCTGATTGTGGCAAAAAATTATAGGTGGGAGAGAATCCTACATTGGTTGGTAAGTGGGGGATGTGGTGAGTTTCTTGCCTATAAAATGGGCCCTCCCCCTTTAGTTCAAGCATCCTAGAGTTGCCATCTCATCTCTTTAGGGCAATTTCTCCTTTTCTTTTTTGTAATATTTCAGAGATTTTAGTAAAATATTATTTTAGTGTCCGAGTACGTAGGGATATTTGAACGAATCTCATTAAGTTTTGGTGTTTTCTTGTTATTTAATAGTTGTTATTGTATATAGTTGCTGTGATATATTGTGCTACTAAATTACTCTTTTGAAAAATTTATCCCGAGAGATTTTTAGTACAGTTGTTCACACGTTATTTTCGCAACAATCAATTTATTTTGACAAAGAAATTTCACAACCATTATGGTTATTTTCCATCAAGAAAGTAATTTTGATTTTCTGCATATTTCAATGGATTTTGGAAAATGCTTACCGTTGGCCAGTGTTCTTTTCTTTCTCCATTTTTTTTTTGGCAGAAAAACGCCACCACCAGGTATGCTATTACTGCTGCTGGATTAGTTATTGGGTTTGATTGTATTGGAGCAGAACTTGATGAAGTTGAGGTACTCATGTATGAGATGCTGTTGTGGCAGCTATAAGATCAGTTGGTTAATCAGAGCTGCTTGTTCTTTCTTATGGCACTTTGCGTAACAACCAGGTATGTCATTACACTGTTTCTTTATTTTCACTTTTTACTCTCTTTTCTTTCAAGGACTCTATGTCTTGATTTTTTTGTTGGTCTTATTCTTCATACTGATCTATATTTGGTGCCAAACTGTAGTCCTCGCTTTTAGAGCCGGGAAAGGATATTTTAATAGGATCTGATTCATTCCAAGGGAAGCAAGTAGATGCCTATATCGATGTGCTTCTGGTATTAACTTTTTGTAATATGCTTGGACTTGGTGATTAGTTATACAAACTATACACTGATTTTACATTGAGGACAACTCAACAAGAGAGTTCATTGAATAAGATTGTCGTCCTACATGATTAAATTAACTGATAGCTATGTAAACCAATTTGTAATTTAGTTTGACCGATATATTTATGTGATCCATTTATAATTTAGTAGGATATAAAAACTGGGCTTTAGCCAACCTAATGAGTGATTGCAAGGTTAGCATTTCAGCATCTCGTTGCCATCTGTGGACAAACATTTTCAACCTTTGGGTAATCTTTTTGATGAATATCAGTGTAATCTAGGTTGTTGGCATGAATATCAGTGTAATCTTTTGGATCAGGATGTATATTGCCATGCCACATTGGACAGCTTAATAATTCTTGCCGTTCATTCCCAATCTTATAGAATCCCATTAAAGCTAATACTTTTAGATGCAAGCCACGTGCTCATTGTGCTATTTTCTAACTGTTGTCTGTCATTTGCCTTCAGATAGTTCTGAAATTTATAGAATATTATCTTTTATAAATAATTCAAGTGTGCCACATTTTGTTATCTCCTTTTTTTTTTTTTTCTCTTAATGGTCAAGCCAACAGAAAACCTGGAGAGTTTTGGTCTGTTGCATCTTACATAATTAAGTTTTTTGGTAACTATTTGTGCTTTGCTCTCCACGATGTGATTTCAAGTTTAGTTGGACAGATACATGATATATTTGGGATCCATTTATATGAATGCAATGCAGGATGAAAAAACAATGTAGACTAAGGTAGTGGATGCACCATGATCAAATTTTGGCATGCTCTGGATCATGGAACTTATTTTATTCATGAGATTATGAATCTCTTTATTTTAACTTTTCTAGAAGATATGGGATAAATTTATCATTGTTCAAACCATTAAGTGAACATAGTTGTTAAATGTTGAACCTGCAAGTTATTAATTATATGTGATACTGCTTGTCAAACAACTCATTACTAGATCAAAATTACTAAATAAATACAAGTCAATTTCATTATATTTTCACATTTCATAAAGAAAGGATTACTCATGTATGGTTTTTCATTTTCTTCCTCCAGTTTTCAAATTGGAATTGTTTGTGCCTGAAGATTCTCCCAAGGCTGCTCATAAGGTACTTATGCTTGGTGATATAATTTTGTTAATTTACCTTATTATTAAGGCTTTTCTTTCTAGAAGTTGCTCACAGTTAGTTTCTGAAAGTGGTTGGAAACTCAATGAAGCCAACGACTTTGTGATGTTTTGTTTCCTTGCTCTTGGGTGGACCGCAATACATGCATTGAATTTGTTCGTCTACATTATCCAAAGAAATATTTATATAGTAGGAACCGTGTTGATTATCCTTCTGTTGTCTTACATTTTCAAGATAGGTCTAGATTCCTAAGTGATTGCTTCTCCACTTATAATCTTGTTTACTCTTGTTCTTGTATAGTAATTGATCGTTATATGCTCGATAAGAGTAGATGGAAATAAAATGTATTCTTGTATAGTAATTGATTCTCCACTTATGTTAGTGGGAATCTTTTTTTTTTTTGATATAAAATATGGTAGATTCACTATTTTTTATATAAAATATGGTGGACTTGCAAGTATTTGATACCTTTTTCCTGTCTATTCATACTTTTTAAATTTTAGAATATTTTGTTCTTGAAATATATGATAAATCTGACATATTTGCTATTGTGCTTAGGGTGAGAAATTGGATCCTGAGAAAGTGTGGCTTGAGAGAGAAGAGCGTGACCGATGGCAAATAGAAGACTGATTCATTCTCCCTTTTGTGTATCAATTCACACACCATCCACGTGTCGAAATGCATTTTTCCTTGCACATAATTATTTCAATTGAAGGGATGGTCTGTAGCCTATTCATGAGGAATGTTACATACTGATTTGATATTTGTTTGATTTTGTTTCTATTGACATTTTATTGGATGCTTGAATATTTATGAACAATAACGAATTTATTGGTTTTAAAAATATTTGAAATCTTATTATTATGTTGGTTAGATTGGGAAAATCTTTAGATTTATTGATAGATATTCATGACTAAATTTATATTTTTGTTGCTTAGATAGGATATTTCTTTTTGAATAGGAAAAAAATTTTAAAAATAATAAAATTTTTTGACCAAATTTTCAAACCCGATGCTAAATTTGTTGCTAAATTTTTAAATTCATCGCCAAATTTGTCACCAAATTACACTATTTTCACTGCTAAATTCCAAAAATTTTCATATCCGTTGTTAAAATTAACCACGAAAATTTAGTCACGAATTTAAGGACCGTTGCTAAATTTAACCACGAAATCTCATATCCATCGCTAAATTTAACAATGGATTTTGGAATATATTGCTAAATTTGGCCGCGGACATCATTATCTGTAGGTAAATTTAGCCACTGGTGCAGGAATCCATCGCTAAATTTAGCTATGGATTATGTTGGAGTCAATTTTTACTCCACAGATATCTGCTTTCCCGACTCAAGCAGGGAGCCGATGACGGTGGTGTTCGTCGATTCTTCACGGATGAGAAACCTACAAAAACCCCATCGGGACTGGCCCGACAGGGGGACTACGACGCTCAAGTCAGTATGAGTGATGAAATAAAAACTAACAGTAGTCGTAGATATCATACCTCTGATTGTATACAGAGTAGAAAACGAAAGCATACCTCTGATCCTATAAGATTGAGCAAGAAACCCTACCTTTGTCGGTGTATGTAAATGGATATGAAACCCCCCTTTGAATAAAGTATAGAATTGGGTATAGAACCCCACTCTGAATGATGTATAGAATTGGATATAGAACCCCCCTCTGAATAACATATAAAATTGCTTCTCTTTCGTGTGTAAAACTGAGTCCCTCTTCGAGAGTTGTCTATACTTTGTATTTATAGCCTTCCAGGGGTATAGAAAACCCTAGTTTCCTTTTGTTTGAAATCTTTCAAGATGGTTAGGATTATAATTAGAGATTTCTGAAAGATTTAGACTTTCTCAAGATTTGGGAAAGTTTAGAACTTTAGAAAAATTCTTTTTCTTTATGAGAGTCCATAGAATTATGATTCTGTAAAAATATGGAAAGATTTGATCTCGATTATGATTGCCTTCCATATCGGATAACTATGTATGATTTTGGAGACCTAGTAAATAGGGTACCATCATTTGCCCCCACTTCTAATTCATTTTGAAGAAATAGTATTAGGAGTAGAGTGGACTGTAAAAGGCCTCCCAGAAGATCGAAAGGTCAAGAGATCAGTAGATCAGTAGATTGAGAGATCAAATGATCGAGTTATCGAGTCATCGAGAAACCGAGTGATTGGGTGATCGAGAGATTGGCAGATCGACAGGTTGAGTGATCATGAAATCCAAAGGTCGAATGATCGAGCCATTTCAAGACCGATGGGTCGAACGATCGAATGATTGGGAGACAGATAGGTCGAACTATCGAGAGATTATAAGACTGACAAGTCGAATGATCGAGAGAATACCTGACCGACAGGTGGAATGTTCGTATGATTGGAAGACCGATAGGTCGAACTATCTAGAGATTATGAAACCAATAGGTCGAACGATCGAGAGAATACTAGACTGATGGGTCGAATAATCAGATGATTTCAAGACCAATGGGTCGATCATCAAATGATTAAGAGACAAATAGGTCGAACTATCGAGAAATTATGAGACCAACAGGTCAAATGATCGAGAGAATCTTAGACTGACAAGTTGAATAGTAGATCAAAGCATCATAGGCCCACTCACCGAATTAGATCCCATCAGTAAATCGGGACGACATGGGCCTGTTCGAAAAGTTTTGTCCCTTATTGATGACACGTTTGAACGATAGGATCTAAGAAATTCAGGCCCGCCGTATGATAAGAAACTTTTAGATAGAGAGATCCTCTCCACTCATTCGGGAGTTCCATCCCTTAATGATGACACATTCAAACGATAGGATCTGGGTGACTCAGCCCCGCCATACGATAGGAAACTTTTAGATAGAGGGGTCATGTTCACTCGTTCGGAGAGTTCCATCTCTTATTGATGACACATTCGAACGATAGGATCTGGGCGACTCAGTCCCGCAGTACGATAGGAAACTTTTAGATAGAGGGGTCGTGTCCACTCGTTTGGAGAGTTTCATCACTTATTAATGACACGTTCGACCGATAAGATTTGGGTAACTCAGGCCAGCCATACGATAGGGAACTTTTAGATAGAGGGGTTATGTCCAGCCGTTCAAGGATTTCTATCCCTTATTGATAACACATTCAAATGATATGATACTTTAGGTTGAGGGGCCGTGTGACCAGGAGTTTAGGTGAGCAGTGGTCGGAAGTACATAATGCTTGTGCTAAGAAAAGCAAAAGTAGAAGATCCAAAAACTGACCTGGAGTCCGTGTTCTAACCGAATGATGTAACTCTTGGTAAATGCGAGAGGCTAGAGACCAATGGGAGAGAATAGTGCCAGGCTTTGCATTCATGAGTGTTGGCTTATTGTCGAATGTGTTATAGCCAAGAGAATATACTGGAGCAATGTTGCAACTGATGTGAAGCAATTTTGAACAAAAAGGAAGCTGAATCTCATCTGGAGGTTAGAGCTCGTAAGTAGAAAACTGAGAGAAAGTCGATGCAGATCCCATGTGAGACGTATGATTACAAGTATAAGTTATATATATTCAGCTGAAAGTTGTATCCGAGAGAGTTCCATTGAGAGATTTTAATCGAAAGAGTGGACCAGATTTGACCATCGGGGAGATACATCCCTAGCGATAAGCTCTGTTTGGGAGGACTTATTTAAAAGATTTCGTTCAAAAAGATGGGTTATATTTACTCATTCGAGAAGATAAATCCCTAGCGATATACTTCATTCAAGAGGATTCGTTTGTTCGATAAACTGGGCAATATTTTCCCATTCAGGGAGATACCGACGGGTTCACTGATTAAAAGATAGAGAGGCGATTAAGAGACCGACAAGTCGAGAGATCAGGAAATCGACTGATTTACAAATCGAGTGATCAAGAGATTAACATCACCAGGTTGAGTAGTCGGGGGATTAGGAACTTAAGTTACTGAGAGGTCTGAGCGATCAAGAGATTAAGATATAGAGAGGTCGACAGATCGAGTAATCAGCATATTAGATAATTAGAAGGTTGAGAAACCGATAGATTGATAGAGCTGTTAACCGAGTGACTGAGATATCAATGGATCGATAGGTCAAGTGATCTGCGAATCAAGTGATTGGAAGGTTGACGTACTGATGAGTCGATAGATTCATAGAGTGAGTAACTGAGAGATCGACAGATCAAACGATTGGGAGACTAACAAGTCGAACAATGAAGAAATCAACAGGTTGAGAGATTAACAGGTCGGACGATTCGTATGGCCAGGAAGTTGAGAGACCATCAAGAGATTAAGAAGCCAACAGGCCGAACAATGGAAAGACTTACAAGTTGAACAATCGAGGGCTACATAGGCCCGTTAGGGAAATAGATCCCGTCGATTGGATAGGGCGACTGAGGCCCTTCGGGGAGATAGATCTCTTCGATTGTTCGGAATGACTGAGACCCTTCGGGGTGATAGATCTCTTCGATAGATCAGGGCGATATAGGCTCGTTCGTTCGATAATGTACTATGAGACAGATAGTTAACAAATTATCCACATGAAGCCAAGAGAATGAGGGTGAGAGAATTACCTAACAAGGGGTACCCCTGACTACCTCATCCCGAACGTTGCATAGTCGAATAAACTCAGAATGTTAAGAAGAAGTGAAGCCAGGTTTGAAATTTCTACAACTGGTCAGTTAGTCGTTCCCAAAGACAGCGCCAATCTGTTGGAGTCAATTTTTACTCTCCAGATACTTGCTCTTTCGACTCGAGCAGGGAGCCAATGGCGGTGATATTCAACGGTTCTTCACGGATGAGAAATCTACAAAAATCCTACCGAGGCTAGCCCGGCGGGTGGACTCCGACGCTCAAGTCATGAGTGATGAAATAAAGATTGATAGTAGTCGTAGATATCATACCTCCGAATGTATATAGAGTAAAATACGAAAGTATTCCTCTAATCTTATAAGATTGAGTATGAAACTCTGCCTTTGTCGGTATATGTAAATGGGTATGAAACCCCACTCTGAATAACGTTTAGAATTGGGTATAAAACCCCCTCTGAATGACGTATAGAATTAGATATAGAACCTCCCTCTGAATGATATATAAAATTGCCTCTTTTTCGTGTGTAAAAACTGAGTCCCCCTTTGAGAGTTGTCTATACCCTATATTTATAGCCTTATAGGGGTGTAAAAAATGCGAGTTTCCTTTTGTATTTATTTTTTTCCTTATCAGATAACCATGCATGATTTTGGAGACCTAGTAAATAGGGTACCATCAGATTCTAATCCATTGCTAAATTGCTAATTTCAACGAAATTTGCATCATAATATTTTTGTCGAAAGTTTGTGACAAATTGAAAATTTTCGTTGCTAAATTTTGCAATGCTGTATTAGTTATAGATTTTTTTCATCGCAAAATTCCAAATCTTTTTTGTGATATATTTTCTTCATTTTTTTGTCGTTAATTCCGTGGATAAAAAATAATTTTTTTTTGTAGTGACACTCCATTCGTATAAATAAATAAATAAATAAATATTCTTTTTAATGCACCAATAAGAATCTTTTAAATATTTTAACATTTTAAAAGAATAAATTGTTTATTGGGCTTTTTGAAATTTTTTCCTCGTTTCTACTTTCCTCTCTGGATTATGAGGAAAAAAAAAGGATTGTTCCTAAATAGAAACTTTATAGATAGTTTTGTTTTGGTAATTCCATTTCCAATCCCACCGATCATGCACTTTAAGTTCTCAGTCAAAAAGGAGTTTTTCTTATAGTTGTGTGGGACACCATTTCCTACAAATCTGGCAAACAATGGTTTTTTTTGGGTAAATTTCCCAACTTCACTGATACATCTTGCAACTATCAAGCTTGCATTTGGAGTACAACAACTTTATAGGAGTTTGCCTTGGCAGTTGATGAATTGTGAGAGGTTTCAAGTGTTGGACATGAGAATGGATAAATTTTTGGGAAGGATACCCACATGGATAGGGAAAAACCTACTAAATTTGGTTTTTATAAGTGTACAAGCTAATGACTTTGACGGAAGCATACCAGTTCATCTTGCAATTTGACCAAACTTCAGATATTGAACCACTATTCAAATAATTTCTTGGATCCATACCAACCAACTTTAGCAGTTTACTGCAATGGTTTGCTGTGGGAATTCAAATTTAGGTATTACTAATGAAGTCATGGCACCTGGATTAAATAGAAGTAATTACATTGGGCATTATATAGATGATAATATAGAGCTAGCAAAGCTAGCACTGAAAGTGGGGAGGGAATTTCTATACAAGAACACTCTGGGATTGGTGAAAGGCATTGATTTATCAAGCAACAAATTAACTGAAAAGAATCCAAAGGACATTAGTCTTCTTATTGAATTGATTTTGTTGAACCTTTCAACAACAATCTAATGGGACGAATCCTCTTCAAAATTGGTCAAGTGCAACTGATGGGACTCCATTCAAAAGGCTCAATTTGAAAAGTGTCCAACATAAGACCCGTGATCCAAAAGGGGTTAATATGCTTAGAAATGAGTGGACCCATATCATTCCGATCTATAGATAGGATTTCTCTCCAAGTGGGCCTATGTTGCTCCGGTCTACTGATGGGATTTATCTCCCTGAGTGGGCCTATGTTACCTTGATCGCTCAATAAGATTACCATTGATATTATTCAAACCGACCGCTTGGTTGACTCCCGATGGGATTGAATTCAACCGATCAAAAAAGCGTTTGGTACCTCGAAACCACTATTTTCTTTTCTATGACCATTCTTTAAGGTGCTAACCTCTCCGGTCCTTATCAATCAAAGGTAACACCCTATCGAGTCTAACGAATTTGTTTCTTATCTCAATATGAAATATATCTCACAGATAAGGGAAGAAATCTCCCCTAGTATTCAAATTTCCTAAACGATAAAGATTGCAAATCTCCTGAATATTCTGATTACTGAATCCTGAAATCCTCAGAACACCTTGCAACAAAAGTAGGGTTGCAACACCTCAGGCCCGCACAACTCTAGTGGTGCATCATATAAAAGTCTTCGGTATGTAAAACCCTAGGTACGTTTTCCTTTTGACTCAACACCTGGCACACAAGTCGTGGGGAGATCCGTTCTCCCCAACTCTCAGTCTATTCTAATTTCATTTGAAAATTACTCTTTTTGATTTGAATATCGGAGTCTCCCCATCGGAGCACCCTCCGACGGTCTTTTGCATATTTCAAGCCTCTTCAATAAGTATCCGTTTGAGTCACAAGGAGGCGGTTCTGTGTAGTCGAGATCTACTTCCAACAGATTGGCATTGTCCATGGGAAATGGACTAAAGCAGTTCATCGAACTCCCAAAATTACCAGATCGTCATGCCTCTAGAAATGAGAACCAGAACTGTCTCGAAGGCCACGTCCGCTATGGATGGTCATACCGTCATCTCGACTAATGCTTCTTCCCCAATGGCACCCATTCGCTCCACAGACGATCGTGCTACTCGTTAACCCTCTCACTTGTTGTAGGTTCCTCAACCTGTAATTCAAAGACACCAATCGCACCCGCCGCATCGGTGCTTCTAGGTCCAATCGATTACCCTCAACTAGAAAGATTGGAGTAAAAAATATAGAGCGTGAGCAGATAGTTGGAGGGACTCAGTTGTGTTGTCAGGCCAGAAGGGCAATCCTCTTCGGGGGGATCCGGACAAGCACTCTCATGAAAGGTCGCACCCTGATCGAACCATGAACCATAGTGACATCTCGCCAAGATTCGGATAACTTAAGAAAACAAATCGATTAACTTGTTGCACATGAACTCAAATGAGCTAACACCAGAAGGAACGTCTAGTCAATGTATCCCTCAGCTATGTCCCTGAAGATTTCCTCAGAACCAGTACCTCAGGACATAATCCAGCCTCCCATGAAGAGGTATGATGGGATGACCGATCCCTGCGACCACGTATCTCACTTCCTGATAGTGATAATCTCAAGAAACATGATAGAAGCTACCATATGTAAATACTTCCCTACTATTCTCAAAGGTAATGCATTAACATGGTTCAATTCATTTTCATCGCTTAGCATTTGTGACTTCTCCTATCTTCGATAACAGTTCAAAGCATATTTTGTGATCAGTTGAGGAGTCAAGAGAAAGTTTACCTCCTTGCTTTCGTTACGACAAAGGGATAATGAGTCCTTGAGAGATTTTCTTGAGAAATTTAAGACCGAGATGATGAAGGTCCCAGTCTTGGAGTATTCTATCGCGCTAGCAACATTGCTCATTGGGTTGCGCCCCTCGGGTATAAAAAACTCGTTCACAAAGAATCCTCCTTCTACTATCCAAGAGTTCTACACTCATGCTAAAAAATGCATCACTGTCGAAGATGCTGAAACCCTCGACAGGTAAAAAACTGATCGTCCCAAAAAGAATGTAGTCGGTCACCCCAATGATAGTCACCAAAAAAGAATCGATAGGCTCCCCTGCCACAGCAAAAGTTTAACATTTATACCCCTCTGAGCGAGTCTCCTATACAAGTTTTGTTACAAATCAGGAATAAATCATATGTCTGGTAGCCACCTCGTCCTACCGAGGATGATCCTACAAAGGATCGACCCAAATATTGTCACTTTTATCGAGACCACAGCTATATGACCAACGACTGTTGAAAGCTCAAGGATGAATTGAATTCACGGTCCAAAGTGGGAAATTACAAAACTTCATTATCATGAAAGGGAGAAACATACCCCCCGATCGGCACAACCGACTACGAGAAAATAAACCAAATGGGCAACCAGTCATTCGACCATTGCATGACAAGCAAGAAGGAGTGATCCACTAGATCCATGACTAGCAATCCCTACATGAGCTTTACATTCCCATTTACGCTTTTCCAACTTATGACCCGGCGTTCTCTACTTTCCCTCTTGAGTAAATTCTGACTCCTTTCCCCTTTAGCGAACGTTTTTACAATATCTGATGGATGGCTTTTTCTCTTTTTGTGCTTACCTTTAGTTTATTCAAAACTGATCTCTTTTCATTATAAGAGATTCTAGCGATCTCAATAGGCCTATGTCACCCCTACCGAAGGGATTTATCTCCCCGAATAGGCCTATGTTGCCCCATCTTATCGAATAAATCTATCTCTCCAAATGGGTCCATGTTGCCCCATCCTACCAAAGGGATTTTTCTCCCTAAATTGGCCTATGTCGCCCCGTCTTACCGAATATATCTATCTCTCCAAATGGACCTATATCACCATATCCTACTGAAAGGATCTATCTCTCCGAATGGACCTACATTGCCTTGACCTACCAATGGTGTCTGTTTCTTTGAACGAACCCGTGTTGCTCTGACCTACCGACATAATGATCCATTTGTCGAAGTCATTTTCTTGAGCGGGCTCGTGTCACCTTGACCTGTTGATGGGATTCATCCCCTCGAACAAACTTGTGTCACATCAATTCGCCCATAGAATATGTTCTTCCTAATTAGAGCACTATCGCTCAAGTTTTCAAAATGACGAATGAAACCTAATCTCCGAGATGACTACAGCTCAGCTGATGTGACCTTCTAATGAAGGCAATGCACCCTCGAATAAACTAATAATATCCCTCAGGCCGATCAACTTGGGAAATCATCTATAAGTCATATCGAGAATATGCAAAGAAAAATGCATTCTCTATTCAGTCAAAGAAGAAGCTCTTACAAAGATAAACATATGATATGACCAAGGTCCTTCCAAGCAAAAACTTTATAGCATAGAATCACACTAGGTCAGGAAAGGCAGAAGGAAGCGTTAAGACCTCTTGAGAAGGGGACTCTGAGACTGCTTAATTTGTGGTCGATCTGGTATGACCACCGACCTCAAATCGTTTAGCTAGTTGAAGCAGCTCTTCGGTATCGACACAGTTGTTTCGATGGCCACCCACACAGACAGCAATTGATCCCCCCTCCTGCACGTCCTTTTGAACATCGAAGAATTTGACAGAAACAAGCGGCGGGTGCCCATCTTCCCCCGCACTCTCACGATAAGGGCTCAGCAACTCCATAGGAGACTAAACAGACGCCTCATCTATGTGCGCAATGGGGTTGTGTGACTCTGTCGATGGACCATCTCGTGTCATTGAGACAACAGTATTCATAAGCCCCTTCGCCTCAAGAACTTCCTCTATCAGGATACCTTCCTTAGCACCTCCCGTTGAGGAAGATGCGTCGAGTGACCGACTACCAATCCCCTCCATCTCTACTCCAATAGACTCAGAACATTTCGACATAGTATGAGACATATACTCTTCAGTTTCCCCATGACTTTCCTCCTCTTCAGAATGCCTTGGCACGACCGAAGATGTGCGTTCCCCGGCCTCCTCGGTAAAGAGGCGAAACCTTCGATAGCTCTCCCTTAGGAGGCCTTTCAGCGTGCTCACGAGGCCTTTTAGAATTTGGCTTATCTATGAAATCACCTCCAAGATGGATTGCTCCATGAACTTCAGAACATCGACTAGTTCTTTCTCTCTCTGCTCTACAAAATAGGCCTAACGATTTTTCTCTTCTCATTGATTAGTAGGCCTGCCAAAAACAATGTAACATTGATACCTCGGTATACTTATTATTGTACTCATCTTTATTTTATATATAATATTAATTAAGTTACTATATAGAAAATCCACTAAGAAATTTTTTCGCTAAACCGGATTCAAAAAATTTTGACCCAATCGCCGGCAATTCAAAATTTTTCAGAATGACCACCGATGGTCCAATAGTAATAAGAATGACTCTAGAGTGTATAAGAACCTCAAATTTGGGTAGATCTTATCTCGTAGAGCTAAATCGCAAATTTTCTGAAAAATTGTCTATAAAACCCCAGTTGGGTCGAATGTGATTCGGTAAGGCAAAACGATCACATTTTGATCTGGGATAAATTAAATTAGGCCTAACACGCATTTTGGGTTTAACATGCAATTATGAAATTTTTCAGGGTCAAATTATAATTTTTATAAGTCAAGGGACTTATTTGCAATTTATAAGAACTTAGGAACAAATTTACAAATGTGCTCTTCTTGAAACCGTGACCAACAAGGAGTGCAGAAGAGTGGGTGAGTGAATGGCCGACCATGAAGTGAAGACAGAAGAGATTTCTTGGTCTTGAGAAGTAAATCCAAGGGTGGAGATTAATTTGGAGTAAGATGAATTAAATAGGACCATTGGATTAAGTTAGTGGGAGACAAGACACTATTCCTTGTGTGAAAATGTGTGTTTTCTTGGAAATAAATCAAGGGTGAGAATTTAACTTAGAAATGGAATCAAAATTGTGGGCCATTGGATCTTGGTTGGTGGGAGACAAGCATTTAATGAAGACTTGAGTTGTAGAGAGTGAAAGTGTGCTTGTAATGTGAAGAAGAGAGGGAAACCGTGAAGAGAGAGAGAGAAATCCTTGCTTGATCATGTAATCCTAGGGCTAAGAGTTAATCTTGAAAATGAGTAATGGCTAGGATTTGATTGGAGCAATTAACAAAGTTAAAACACTTAACTTCTTTCTTCTTCAAAACCATGAGAAGTGTTCAAGCCAAGAAAACAAAAGCTCTTATTTTTCTCTCCATGGACGTGAGCTTCAATGGTAGGGAACTCCAAAATTTTCTACAATACCACCCCAATATTTTTACATAGATCAATTTTCCTCATGCCCAATTAACACATATTCAAAAATTGAAGCAAAAGGAAGAGTTTTGCATTGTGAAGTCCAAGGGAGAGCCGAGAGCTTCAAGAGGAAAGGGAACTAGGTTTTCTCCAAGTTTCATTCAACATTTCTAGATAAGAATGTTTTCTCTCATACTCTAATATAACATACTTTGATTTTGAGCCAAGAAGAGATGTCTAACTTAGTGAACTTATGTTGACCGAGAGCTAGGAATTTGGAAGAAAGATTGATCTTTTGAAGAAAGGCTTTGGTTGGGCTTGAAACATCAAGATTTGAGGTAAAATAAATTCTTCACTTTGCTGAAATTTGTGAACCTTGTTTTGATGTTCTAAATATGGTATTTTAGCATAATTTTATAACCTAGAGTTTAGGAGGAACCCAAATAAAACATGGGCAAAGGTGTGCAGAAAATTTAAACTTGTGTTGGCCAAGAACTTAGATGAATGCAAGGTGGTTTGATGAGCTGAAAGTTAATTTTCAAATTCCAATCATGTGTGCTGAATTTTAATGCAAAGATGATGGATATATGTGTATGTTTGTTGATTGAAATGATGTGAGAAAAGTGTGCAGAAATTTGTTGTGCTTGGTCAAGAATTTGGATGGATGAAAGGTGTATTAGTGAGTTGAAATGTGTCCTGCATTTGTGAAGTTGGTGTGCAGGAAATTGAATGAAAAATTGAGTATGTAAATGTACATTGTTGGCTGAAAAACAGGGGAAAAACAAGGTGTTTGTTGGTTGAAAAGAATGGGTTGTAGTTGTGCAAGAAAGATACTTTAAAGGCCAAGGAATGAGGTGCATTATATGCAGAAATTTTCTATACTAAAAATGATTGAAGTAAGGCTATTTTCATGCTAGCCAAGAAGAGAATTTTGAGAGAGAAAGGGGCACAATGTGTGCAGAATTTTGTGGTAAGATGGTGAATGTGTGTATGTGCATTTAAGGCCGAGAGTGTGAGGGATAAGTGGTGATGAATGTGAGTGATAAATGTGTGTACATGTATAGTTAGCATATGTGTGCTATGGTGATATGATACAATGTGTATTAGTTTGGTGAGTAGTCTAGAATGTAAGAAATGCGTATGAGCTTTTGTATGTGTAAGGATGGTAGAATAGGAAATCTTATAAAGGAGTGGTGAGTTCAATTGATATGTTAGCATGAAAAATTTTAAACAATGAATTATAAAATGTATAATGTGAATGTGGACTATTTTGTACATAAAGGAGGTGAGATTTAAAGCCTTCTAATTTATGAAATTGTGTGGACTGATTTTAGTATACGAAGAGATAGAAGATAGAAGTGATGGTTTTGGTAGTTTAAAGTGGCATAGTTTTGTTTGAAATGGATGGAAAGCAATGAAGCTGAAAAAAATACATGTTGAATCCTGAAATTTGTGGGCAGAATTGTGAGTCTTTGGAAAGGAGCATTAGAAATTGCCTATTTGGTGGTGAAGAAGGGGACAGCGTATGTTCACCTTAGAAGTCTACATATAATGTCCTAATCCTTGATCCTAGACAAAAGATAAAAAAATAATAAATAAAAAAATTAATAAATAATACAATTTACCAATAGTGGTTTTCAACTTTATGACATTTCATATATATTATGTGTTGCATTATAGTAACATACTTGGTGATCGAGTAAGGAGTGTACAACTCCTACACCTTGTGATATATTTTAGGTAGTGACATACCCTCCCTTATACTATGAGTGGGACTTTGACACTATGCTTTTGATTGAACAAAAATCCATGTTTTATAGCTTTTTAAATGACATATTTAATGACATGTGTAAAAGTATGATATTTGATTTATATTTTATAAATGCTTCTCTTTGTGATAATTGGAGTGTCTCAAATGATTGGTTTAAATGATATGTATCCATGAATTGTGTTGAAATGACATTGTGCCACCCTTTGAAAACTTAATATGATTTATATACTTCCATTGCATTGGCACATTGATTTGAAATGGTTTGATGAAAATATGTGGGCCGGATGCCTATTTGTGATGTGATGATGTGATGATATTCCTTGTCGATTTCGTAGCTATGAAGAGCATTTGCAGAGACACCCATTGTGTCCGGATACGCTTCTGCAGGGGGTATCTTCAAATGTCATATGTATGATTGCAGCCAGTTAAACCAAATCGGGGAGTACATGTGTGACGCCACTGTTTAGTACCGGGCGAGATTCTATACATGGTTGGTTATATATATGCGTATAGACACGGGCTAACCGGTTAAACCATAAGAGGAAGACGTATGTGACGCCACTATCTAACACTTGGTGAGGCCCGTGGCCAACATTGGGGTAAAGAGCTAAATGTTTTTATACTTGTATATGAAAAACCTCCAATGCGCCCGTCATTGGTCGTGATAGACCATTGCTAGGGATATTTATTAGCAAGTTCCAAATGATTCTTTTGAAACGTTAATGGATGCATATGTTGCTGTTATGATGTATGATATGTGATCATATGATTTATAGAAATGGTATGCTTGATTTATAAGATTATCATATTTTAAAATGTGCTTTGACACTTTATGCTCACACATTCTATTAAGAACATAATATCGATCTCCTCACTCACTGAATATTTTTTCATAATACCCACCCTCATTTTTCCATGATGACAGATATAGAATTGGCAGGGAGACGTGTCGAGAGGCATTCGATACACTTGACTTACATTTAGAGACTTCAAGTTGTGGGTATGGAACCAGCCATTCTTCCGTGATGACATTGGATGATGTATATACTTGAGGTCTATAGAATGATCATGTACATATTTTATGGGATGATTGTAATTGTATTATGCAACTTGTAATTTGAAACTCTCAAAATGGTTGTATATTCATGCATTGAGGCAAGGTGTTATATTTTAATTTCTTTTACTTGGAAAATTATATTTTGAGGAAAAACATGTTTTAAACAGGTGAAGATGTTAACCTTCATTGTCTCAGTATCTGTGTCATGTGATAGGCAGCATACGGGGTAACGGGTGACTGTTCACGGCTTTTGATTGCAGATCGGGACGTGACAAACAACATCTAATTGTCCACAAGTGAGTCCACCTAAATGTTTCGGTGAGTGAACTCACAATAGCATCTGACAGACCGAAAAAAGTAAGAATGACAAGTAGGAAGTAGAGGTTTTCCCTTCAACAATGGCTCCTGGTCAATGTTCGGCAACGTAGGCTGAAGATCCTTGTTCAAAAACCTCACAAAGAAGTACTTCAACATCCAAAACTTGTCATTTGATTCACTATAGTAGAACTTCCAATAAAAATCTGGTAGGTCTATAACCTATACCAACTATGGGTAGAGCCCTGATCCATGTACGGCATCAGCAAAAAAAGAGCTGTCAAAATCTCCATATCAAAGCAAAGGCGACAAAGCCTTAACAGCAAAATTATCACGACTACAAAGCGCCAATGGCTAGGAATGAGCAATGTGGGGTAAATCCTCCAGTGCTGCATCACCTCAGCAAGAGGGCTTGTATATGGGATCTTTACGCAAAATTTCATTAACTGCTTGTATATAGGAATATAACTATCGGGCATCTTGTTCGCCTTATCTTTATCAATGGGTAATACCACTGCAAAATCACTCCCAAATGTCATATCAGTTTGTATCTCACTAAGTTTCTCCTTAGTCATTGTGCTTTGGATCTCACCAATGCTCTGATAAGAAGAAGCACGCTTTGGCATTTTTCGGAAAGAATTTTCACCAAATGAAGAAACAATTCGTAGAAGAAGATGCAAAAGTATACAATGTGCCTAGGCGCGTGGCTTTATCAAGAATACTAAAGACGATTTGTGGAAATCAAAAAGACACTTGTCGCATTAAAAGTTTAGTGCCCTTTTAATAAAATCATTACTCATGGCATCATTCTCATGAAATTAGACCATGAGTCGAGAGCAAATGATGAGACCCCATTCAAAAAGCTCAATTCTAAAAGTATCTAACATAAGGTTCGTGATCCAAAATGGGTCAATACGCATAGATATGAGTGGGCCCATGTTATCCTAATCTACTGATGAGATTTACTTCACTGAGTAGGCCTATGTCGCCCTGATCTACTAATAGGATTTATCTCCTTGAGTGGGCTTATGTCGCCCCAACTGCTCAATAAGATTACCATTAATATTATTTAAACCGACCGCTCGACTGATTCCGGACGAGATTGAATCCAACCGATCAAAGAAGCGTTTGGTACCTCTGAACCACTGTCTTTTTTCCTATGACCATTCTTTAAAGTGCTGACCTCTCTAGTTCTTGTCGATCGATGGTAACACCCTACCGAGTCTAATGAATTTTTTTCCTATCTCTATATGAAATATATCTTGCGGATAAAAAAAGAAATCGTCCCTCATATTCAAATTTCCTAAACGATAAAGATTGTAAATCTCTAATATTCTGATTATCGAATCCTAGAATCTTCAGAACAGCTTGCAACGAAAGAAGGGTTGCAACACCCCAGGTCCGCACGACTCTAGCGGTAAATCATATAAAAGCCTTTAGTACACAGAACTCCAGGTACGTTTTCCATTTGACTTAACACCCAACACACAAGTCACGAGGGGATCCATTCTCTCCAATTCTCAGTCTGTTCTAATTTTATTCAAAAACCACTCTTTCTGATTTAAGTGTTTGAGCCTTTTCCATTGGAGAACCTTCCAGTAGTTTTTTATAGATTTCAAATCTCTTCAATGAGTATTTGTTTGAATCACAAGAAGGCGGATCAGTGAAATCGAGACCTACCTCTAATAGCAACAATTATAATCCCTTAACTTATCTAGAAACAAGTAGAACGGCCTTATTCCAACAAGCCTGATATATCCTAGATGTAGATGCTAGAAGTCTTTTGTTTTGATACCTTGATATACTCGGGTCGTCATTCTTCACACGTAGGTTGGAATCGTTTCTGCATGCACTCACTATTGCACATTCCATAATTTTTATAAAAATTTTATAACAATATCAATGTAATATCGAATTTATTACTTTAAAATTTTATATAAAAGAGGGCCGCGGAGGGAGACCAACCAATTGATCGCTGCATTCAGATTTGGCCCATCGGCAAGACGTCAGTAATTGTCAATTGTGTATCATACTTAAAATTTTAATTATTTATTTACAAATTTAAAAGCTTTTTACATTGTGAAACACTAAAGTGAAATCATATGATAGCATTGGAGAGCACCTTTCGATAATTAGGGGAGTGTTCATTGATCTTTGAACACTATATATATATATTGTTTAACTTCGTTCTGAATAAAAACTTTTTTGGGTATTAATTAATTGTTTTATTTTCCTAATTATAGAATATCTTTAGGTGGGACAAAGTGCTAACACGAACTATCATAATAAATTTCAACAGGTAACTGACGTTTTTATATGCAAGCCTTGAACAAGGCTAGGAGGGCATGAAAGAAGACGGAGTTCGTCTTTTTTCAGAGCTAGCGCACGCTGTTGGCGAAATGGGAATCATACGAACACAAACGAAAATCGAGAAGAAACAAGAAGAACAGAGAGGGGAGTTAATAAATTTTTCCTTTTAACGCTTTCTATATAATTGATTTTAACTTTTTAGAATGTTTCCAATATTTAGAAATGGTGTCTTCAGCTTCACAATTACCGAGCCCGCACTCAGCCCGGAAGTTTTTTGCCCATTGAACGTTCGGGTGAGGACGACATGGCCTACGGGCTTCGGTTTAGTGATCTGCGATGAGAGTGGCATGTGGAAGCTTAAACAATGGATATTCAGGTAAGAGAGTATGCAATCACGAGAGCACATTCAGAATAACAAGAAGTCCAGATTTGTTGCTCCGACTTTATAGCAGTGAGATCACAGAACTTGGAGCTCAAGTTGATCGGGTAACTCATAATCTGAATTATTTGTGCAACCAGATTGGTGTGATCCCACCTGCGGACCCGCCCATGCCCAACCCCAGGTCCACCTCCAGCCAGATATCCCTCGGCAAAATCCTGATTCCCCTATATCTCAGCTTATTTTGATGTGGCACGTGATGAGGGTCCATAAATATTTTATTAGTTTGTATAATTATTTTTTTATATTATTATGAATTTTTAATCTTTAAATTTATAAATTTTTGTAACATTTCAAAAGCACGGATAATAACCCTTTTAATATTTTAATACTTAAACCTTAATTTCAGGCTTTTGCATTGAAATTGGCCTGATTTTGCATCAATGAACGGCCCTAACAAGTTTTGATGTATCACAATGCACCATGTTGAATTCTAACAATCTGATTTTCATTTTCCCTTTGATTAGAACATTGATTTTTTTCCTGCTATAACAGCCTAGTCAAATTTTATAGTATTGGCTGGTATGCCCATGTAGGGAAATTTTTGCACGAGGAATAAAATAATTTAAATTTGAATTTAGATAATGGGATAACTCCCAACTGACATTAACCTCTCCGCATGATCCGATTCTTTTTTGGATTATATATTTTGGGAGAATAACCAACGTAGGAGTCTTGGATGATTACTTTTACAGAGAGACATTAATTATTGAGAGATTTGTAAAATACATATTTCGAGAGCATCAAGAAAATTTCGAGTAAGAAACTTCTCCATCATTGAGTTTACTGGATTTTAGGTTGAGGTATCATGATGTCATGGTGGTGATTCATCTCACGTCATCACCATCCAGGCCAAGCGATCCGATCAAGGGATTTCACGGTTCATAGAATTTTTTAGAACCTGCACATCGAGATATTTATCCAAAAAATTTCCAATCTATTTAAATTTTCATGAATTTCATGTTTCCACATGCATTGAGAATAAATCTAATATTAGTATCAGACCATATTTAGATTTATTTAAAAGTTTTTGAAATTTTTGGGATAAAAAAATGTATAGGGTAAAATTTAAAGTCTGAATCATGAATGAGTTTCATGAATTTGAAAATGCCGCGAGATTACCCACGACCCATAGACCATGAATATAATTTTTAATTAATTTTTGGAGCATGTTCGGACCATAAAATGTAAGGCCGAAGATCTCGACAAAAACTAATGACCGAACAAATTAAATTTAGATCTGCCAAGTTTAAGGACAATTTGATATGTGAAAATGGTTTATAATTGTTCGTCATGTTTTGATAAACAATTTTGATACATTAATTGTGTGATTTGGTTGTCGGAATATGAATTTCTTCAATGATTAAGAAGGGCCACAGCAATGGTGCTTAATCGACCAATTTTGGGCCTTGCATCCTATATAAAAATGAGTTAGGATGAATGGAGGAGGTTTAATTTTGATTTACAGTCGAAATCAGCACAAAAATCAGGTCAGAATGGCATTTTTAGGTAGTCAGGCTGTGGGACCTGGTTGTAGACCTATCGGGTGAAGAAGACCCAACTTGGGTCCACGGCGTATGCACACCATGCACGCTGAGGTGCATGACGTTGCAAGGCATGAGCGCATGAAGCTCATGCACAGCAAGCATGGGAGCAGCAAGTTTTGGGTCCGGGTTTGGCTTGTCCAGGCACAAAGGGCACCGCCACCGGCATGTGCCGACACATGGGTTATTCAACGACGTGTCAAGCTATTAAGGATTGTACTTTTTATTTTTTTTTAGGGTCCCACATCATTACTCGTGACTTTTTTGTGGGGTTTTACGTATCAAGTCCAAATACAGATGGTGAAATGTAACTCCGCATTGTGCTGGATGGATTCGTTGATCCATTCGTTCACTTTGAGGTTTACATTCAAGTTATTTCATGTTTATAGATTCGAGGATGCACAGAATAAGAGAATAACTATCAATAAGTTATTAACGTCTCTCTTTTTTGTATATCAAAAACTATGATTGTAACACCGACTCTCAGTGTATTTATATGTACTCAGTCTTATATACATATATGATGTCACTTCATGAGTATGATATCAAATTTTCACTAAGAAATTTTTTTTGAAATAACGGTACCAAAATTTTCACTTCGAAGTTCGGCAAAGATAAAATTTCTAAAATAACTCAAAAAGGGTCTTTGATGAAATTCATGGATTTAGGAGTGTAAAATTTTATATAATTATCGAATATGAGATTTTTAGATTTAAACCGCAAAATTTTGACAAATTGTCGTTTGGAATTCGAGAAGGCCCAATGAACTTATTTTACACTAAATAAATTAAATTAGGCCTAATATAAGATCTTGGATCTAATGTGTAATTATGACAATTTTTGGGGTCAAATTTGAGTATCTATAAGTCAAAGGACCTATTAGCAATTATAGGTAAACTTAGAGTAAACATTGACAAATGTAATTTTTAAAAAGAGCTAAATTTAACAAGTGTGAGGGTGAGGAGAAGTTGCTTGGCCGAATGGAGAGGGTGGAAGGGAACAAATGGAGCTTCTTGTCACATTTTGAGGACACATGTCATGGGTGAAAGGAATAAAAAAAAAAAAAAATTACCCAATCAAATGTCATGCAAGTTTGGGCTATTGGTGGACTTGAAACAATGTTAATAAAAGAAGAAGGCCTTAGAATGATTGTTCATTCTTCCCAAATTCGTGAGAACAAGGAGAGAAGCAAGAGAGGAAGACGAAGAAAGTGAGGTAAGAAATTTTATCCTGTCTCACTTTAAATTATTTCTGTCTGAAACTTCATCTCGGTTTTAAGGCATCTTAGAGCCAGAATTTAAAAATGTGCTAGTCATATGAATTGTAGATCTAAGTCTTATCTTTCCAACGAGATAAGAATCAAGTTTTCCTGAAACTCGACATAAAAGTGTCCTGTTTTGAACCTTGAGAATAGTGAGTAAAAAGACCCCTCTCCAGTCTTATTTTGAAGAAACACAAAACATGAAAGTTATAGATATACTTCTTGCCTATAACATATAAAACTTTCAGCCATTTCGCACAAGGAAATTGAAAGGTATACAATTTTCCTTAAAACTGTATTGACAGACACTTTATGTTTCACTAAAACGTATCTGTCCTGTTCATGAATTTTGTTCAACCCCTTCCAGACATATTTGGATAAAACTCAAAACACGAAAGTTGTAGATCTGCATCTTGACTATAACATGTTACAATTTCATTAGACTTTGGTGAGTAGAATGAAAGTTATAGCTTCTGTACAAAAACTGGACAGAATCCAAAACTTAAATATGACAGTAAAAAAATGAGGCTTACCGGGAATTCTGTGATTTGAATCTGAGGAAGTGTGCAAAATGAAAGTTATAGTGCTATCTCTCAGCTTTAAAATGAGATAATAATCATCTGATTTGGACTGGTATAGCCAAAGTTATAGTCTATTTTCCATGACTGCGCAGGTTAAAAATCTGCAGACTGTTTGTCTCCCTAAAAGTTATTTGAGTTGAACGGAGGGAACACTTGATTTACGCTTTGTGGAGATATTGGGGAGTGCGTTATCCTCCCCTAACTGTGAGTGGGACTTGACATCTACTTTTAATTAATACCGTGTTTTAAAAAGCTTTCAAAGGCATGATTTAAAATGGTATGATTAACCTATTTTCTTGGATTTATGAAAATGTTTTGTGATATATGGAGTGTCCCAACTTGTTTATATCAATATGCATCCATGATTTTGATACTTGATGATTGCACCACACTTTGATATATCCACATGATTTTATGCTTCCATTGCATATTGGCACATGCTTTTGACATGATATGGCTTGATAACTTGGCTTGACATATGTGATTTGGGTTGGATGCCCCTTGGATACTGTGATAATGATGATATGCTTTCTATGGCATTCCGTCGCTACGAAGGACATTTGGTAGAGGCACCTGTTGTGCCCAGATACGCATCTGCAGGGGGTATCCGCCAGATTGTCATACATATTGTACGGACAGTCGTCGGTTAAACCACTTCGGGGAGGACCTTGGTAGGTCTAGCACCGGCAGGTTTCCATACACGCTTGATCCTTGATACGTGTGCGATATATATATATACAGGCTAGTTGGAGTAGTCTGTGGCCAACGTTGGGGTGGAGAGCCTTATTTTATTACTTGCACCGTGAAAACCCCCAACGTTGCCCGTCCTTGGCCATGGTTGGCCCTTGCCGGGATATTTTCGGCCGGCTCTACATGATATGACGGACATGCATAATGGATGCATATTTGATTTGATACATATGCCGTGAATGATTTATTGAGAAGTCATAATATTTTTTGCATATTATGGATTTATTGGGACATATCTTTGACACTCCTGTTCACCCTAATATTAATTGTAGCATGTCATCCCCCCGACTTGCTGAGTACCAACCCCCCCTTTTCTACGGTACTCACCCCTCACATTTCCCTCCTACAGGTGTAGACTCAGACTGAGAGATTTGTGCGCATTGTTGTATTGGATATTCTTTGGAGACTACTGGGCCGGGGTATGACTACCCGCTCTTCCGCTATGTATTGAGGTTATTGTATCATTTTGAGGAAGTTAGGATGACCATTGTATTTATTTAATTTGGGATGACTGTATTTATAATTCTTCTGGTTTGTATAAGGTTAACTCTCACTTGTTTTAAATTTGTATTGAGGCATACATGTATTATTTTTATCACTTGGGGATCTCTGTGATTTGGAAACCTGGATTTTGTGAATGTTGTCAGCCTTACGGTGCTTCGATGTGCGGGACGTGGTGCCCATGCATCGAGGTGCCGTGGCGGGCTGGTCGCTTGCCCGACTCGGGAGTGCGTTAGGGCATGACAATGACTACTTCGAAGAATGTCATACGGGTCTTTACAATGGGATAAACTGAATGGTAACAATTACAACATTTGGCATTGGAAAACTCAGAGACACAAGATGGTAAACCCCGGGGTGGGTACCACGCTTCAGGCTAGACATGATAAGGAGGCTTGTCATGCATGGAAGAAGAAGAATAACCAAGTTAGGGCAATCCTAATTAGTAGCATGCACAAAGTCATGATCTCGGTCTATGAGCAATACTATATGGCTATGTCACTTTGGCTCACTCTAAAAGAGCATTATGGTGCTCTTTCAGCTCCTAAGGTGAGAATATTGACTTATAAATTCATCATTTATAAAAAAAGAGCTAATCATATGATGAAGCAATAATTGATGCAAATGTCGAGTATGATTGCTGGGCTAAGAAACATGGGCGAACCCATTTCGGATAAGTTTTCAGTTCTGGGTGTGATCCAATCCTTACCTGATTTATGGGAGACAATGAAGACCTATCTCACACACAACAAGAGTATTCGTACTTTCACTTATATAAGTAGACACTATGAAGTTGAAGAGAAGCACCTGGATGAGAGTAGATCGTACTCAGATCATGCTTACACAGCGGAGTCAAGCAAGGGCTTTCATGGTGCCAAACACAAATGGAAGAAGTATGAGAAGAAGATCCAAGATCCATGTAAAAAGAAGCCATCAGAGAATCTGATAGCTGAGTACAAAAACATAGGAAAAAGGAGTTTGACAAGACCAAAGTAAAGTGTTAAGTATATGATAGATTTGGTCATTTCACTCGTGAGTGTGACAACAAAAGATATGTCATTCTTCTTTATGTGGTGTGAGATTTGTCTCTTCTACTGTGATGTTCACTGACTCTTCTCCTTTGTGGAATATAGACTCGGGAGTTACCAATAATATAGCTCGAGATAGGAGTGCGTACGTGGAATTCTACCGATCGAGTCCTCAAGTTAGGAGGATTTACGTGGAGTATGGAGCATTTGTCGTCGTCAGAGGTATTGGCCCTTATAAGTTGGAGTTGTGAAGTGGCCAAACTTCGTATCTACACGATGTACTTTATGCTCTAAATATTTGGCGGAATCTCATTTCTGTACTTTGCTTAGATCACCTAATATATGCTTTGTTATTTGGAAACTCTTCAGTTTCTATTTACTATAACAACTCTTTAATTTGTTTTGGTTTTATCCACGATAGACTGTATGCACTAGATGTTATTTCTATTAATGGTATTTCTTGTTATTCTTCTATTGTCTTTACATCTGATTGCGTTGATGACAATATGAATGCATGGCAGAGTAGACTTGGATATATAGGACAAGAGGAGATAAACCAGTTAGTAGGGAGTGGTCTGTTGGACCTGCTACGCAAAGTCAAGTTCTCCGTATGTGAGTTTTGCCTAGCTGACTAAGCTACAAGAAAACCATTTGGCGAGTCAATGAAAGCTGGGTCTCCATTGCAGTTGGTCCACTCAAATATCTATGGCCCTATGGACGTGAGAGTCCGAAATAGAGCTATGCAATTTACTATATTTATAGACAATTACACACGTTTCGGTTATGTCTATTTGATCTCGCACAAATCTGAGACAATGGAATGAGGTTCATTAGTGAGGCTAAGAATCAGTTAGACTTGAGATAACTCTTAGAACCAATCGAGGGTACGAGTATTTATCCTAACAATTTAAAGAGCTCTATTTTATGAAGGACATTACGAAACAGCTGAGTATTCTTACTTCTTAGCAGAATCGAGTAGCTAAGAGAAATAATAGGACTTTGTTGGAGATAGTGAAATCTATGATGGCACAGGTTGTTACACTCTGACCCTAGGATCAAGCATGCGACAACCACCACACTTCCTCAAAACACGTGTAAACCCACTCCTTGTCCCACAGCACAGCAAAGCATTCCAGTATTCCAAACACTTTGGAATAAATTTAATGAAACAACCTAAATGTCCCAATACTACCAACACGTCTCACAAAAGAATGTTTATAATAAATAAAGAGAGTTACAAAATAAGCAAGTAAGTATCTAACAAAAACCAAACTTTTAAAAGTTTACAAAAGCTTCCTCCATGGGTTCAGTCCAAATAGTTCCCATAGGTAATACTTATTAAAGATCCAAATAAATTCTTCTGATCCACAACCAAGTGATGACTAAGTATCCAAGTTAGCATCCCCTAAAAATGAGATAAAAGAGTAGAGTAAGTATAGAAAACTCAGTTAGTGTAATGGCATTTTGAATATAAATGAGGGATAAGGTTGGTTATGCCAAACATATAGGTCAAGAATACATTCCAATACAATTCAAAAGAAAATCAATTGCATAAAAATAAATTTGAATCAAAACACCATGACTCATAAGTTGATCATTAACGGCATGTTTTCATTGTTCCATTCCAAATTTTCTTTGGGATTGCCAAAACTACTATTCTACCAATGGTCGTTAGTAGAATCCATTAAAAGATTCTTCCACTGTTATTTTATAAAACATTTCCCCAATCCTTGGCGTTGGCCTGGAGTTTTCATGGGGGCCAAAACCACCTCATCATGGCCAATTTTAGTGGCTTTCCATCCCGCTACCTTCAACCGATTAATAACTGAGCCCTTACCATGCCACCTCGTCGGTCTCGGCCTATGGAAGGCTTAAACACAGACTATAGTTTTTATCCATGCACCATGTTATAAAATTCATTTCATAGTTCGGCATCACAATTCACTACTAGAAAAAGGGTCCTCAGTGACGGAAATTACCGATGGATAAAAATCCGTCGCAATTAGCGATGGATTACCGACGGAAAAATCAGCGACAGATTTAGCGACGAAAAATTAGCAACGGAAATTTTCCGTCGCTAAATGTGTCGCTAAAATTTTTTCGGACAAATTTGCGACGGATTTAGCGACGAAAAA
The DNA here is from genome assembly GCA_037126225.1 of Dillenia turbinata. Taxonomy (NCBI): domain Eukaryota; kingdom Viridiplantae; phylum Streptophyta; class Magnoliopsida; order Dilleniales; family Dilleniaceae; genus Dillenia; species Dillenia turbinata. The sequence goes on along the minus strand of JBAMMX010000020.1, from coordinate 26,013,888 downwards.
TTTCAGTCGCTAAAAGTTAAAAAAAAAATTTGTTTTCGTTAAATATAATTTTTTTTTTGTTTTTATTAAATATAATTTACATTTTTATTAAATATAATTTTTATTTTTATTAAAAATAATTTTATATTTTTATTAAATATAATTGTGTCTTTTTATTAAAAATAATTTTTTATTAAATATAATTTTATGTTTTGATTAAATATAATATTATCTTTTTATTAAATCTAATTTTTTTGTTTTTATTATATATAATTTTGTATTTTTATTAAATATAATTTTTATTTTTATTAAATATAATTTTATTTTTTTGTTAAATATAATTCTTTGTTTTTATTAAATATAATTTTGTATTTTTATTAAATATAAATTTGTATTTTTATTAAATATAATTTTGTATTTTTATTAAATATAATTCTTTGTTTTTCTTAAATATAATTTTTTATTTTTATTAAATATAATTTTTTTTGTTTTTATTAAATATAATTTTGTATTTTTATTAAATATAATTTTGTGTTTTTATTAAATATAATTTTTATTTTTATTAAATATAAATTTTTGTTTTTATTAAATATAATTTTTATTTTTATTAAATATAATTTTACTTTTTTATTAAATATAATTTTGTATTTTTATTAAATATAATTTTTATTTTTATTAAATATAATTTTATTTTTTTATTAAATATAATTTTTATTTTAATTAAATATAATTTTGTATTTTTATTAGATATTATTTTTTGTTTTTTAAATATAATTTTATGTTTTTATTAAATAAGTGAACTGTATTTTTAATTTTGAGAGTTACAAATAAAGTATAGAAGTAGAAAAAAAATAAACTAATAACACACATATAATGGTGGTATGGTGGTTAACGCTTTTAAGTCACTTCTCTCACACCCGGGTTCGAACCCGGGTGAGAGCATATTTTCAATGCATTTTCATCACATTTAAGGCACGGGCGGGCGAGCGGGCCAGAGTCCAGACGGGCCGTGGCGGGCGGGCAGGTGGGTTGGGTGGGCGGTTTCGGGCATTTGGGGGTTTACTGTTGTTACTCACATCAACGACGGATTAGCAATGGAAAATTTCCGTCGCTAAAAATCTGTCGCTAAATCCATTGGTAATTTGAAAATGGTAAAAAAAATTAGCGATGAAATTTTCTTTTGCTACAAAATCCGTCGCTAATTACCGACAGATTAGCGACGGACCGTCGCTAAAAAATCCATCGCTGATCCTTCGCTAAAATTAGCGAGGTGACTTTCAGCGACGGAAAAATTCGTCGCTGAAGCCGTGTTTTCTGGTAGTGATTCATTCACAAGGAAATGAAATTCCACAATTCACAATCAAGTTTACTTGTAACATGGCGCAAACATTCAAAACCAATAATAGAGTCATAGATTTATCAATCCATTTAAGGGGAGCACACCACATTCACATTTCAAATCCAATTCAAAACTCATTTCAAAATAAATTTTACAAATCACAGTTGAAAACATTTTTCATTCATACGCAAAATAATCATCCACTCACAATGTTCGGGTGGGTAGTCACTCCCAGCTTTCTTCACAGCAAAAGTCTGGCCTTGACCGTGTTGTCCAACTCCTACTGGACATCATTAAGTAACCCAAATCATCAATATTTATCCTTTTATGTTAACTATAACTTTAACATTCAAAATCAGCTTTTCTCTCACTTACGGTGACACAGAATCCTCCAAATTTAGTTCATCAATTTTCAACATAAAACTCTAGAATCATTCATGAGGAAAATAAACCCAAAAAGAATAAGAAAATTATCTAGATTTTGTCACCACTCTTTATTGCAAGCTAAATCACCACCAAGCTCTAGATTTTTTCTCACTAGAAAACCTCAAATTTCTCACTAGATTTAACATTTTAGAGACTTGGTTATGTGTTTTGGAGCTTTTTAGAGTATGGGTTTTGTGGTATTTGATTGATCTTTGCTGAAAACGAAAAGAGAGGGAGAGAAAGTGTGTGTGCTAAGAGAGAAAAGAGTGAAAGGAGAGGTGGAATTTAGGCTTCGTGGGTTTTGGTGTCCCACCATCACTTTTTATCTACAAACCCATTTGTAACACCAAAAAATCTGGCATTAGAAATTTTCTGTTAAATATCCTTGTAATATAAAAAAAAAATTAAAATTTTATTGATTTCTGATTTTTGGGTAATAATTTGAAAATCTTGGTATATGAAAATTCCCAAGTATACAATTTATCACATGTTTTTATATAAAGGAAATTTGGAGTTTGAATATAATATATATATTAATATAAATATATCTATTTAAAAAAAGAGATGAGGGGCCCACCACTTAACACAAATTCTCACTTTCCTTACTCACTCTCCGCCACACTCTCATCTCTTGACTCTCACCCCTCCCTCTCGAATGTCTCTGCTTTTCTCGTCTCTCATCGCACTCACTCTCTCCCGATTATCTCTCCTTTCACTCTCTAGGAAATTTAATACTCTTATTTAAACCACTTCATTAATCTCTCCAAAATCCCAATCAAACCTAGGGATGGAAGGAATTGAAGAGAAAACCTAGGGTTTTCTACACAAAGGGAGATTTTGAGATTTTTGTAATCTGACACCCACGGCTCAAATCAAGTATGGAATAGAGGTAATTTTCCCTCCCTAAACTTGTATTTGACTTTTTCATTGGAAGATGGAATTTTGTTATTAGGGTTGGGAAGAATTAAATTAGGAAATTGTAACATTAGGGTTTGAAAATATTATGAAATTTGGGGAAAATGCTTATAGAATCAAATTGTTGATGAAAACGACATACAATTGGTGAACTTGAACAATCCTGTAGATGGACTTATGAAATTAAGGTAGGTAATTGTTTAAAAATTGGGAAAATCAATTTAAATTAGGAAAATGGAGGAACATTGTGAATTGAAGAATTATAGGGACGTAATAGACACGTAATTGATAGGATAAGAATCTAGAATCGTAATTGTGTGAATTATAGTTTATATTAAATTAGGAAAAATTTGAAAACTCTTTAATGGAACTAAATTTGATAATAAATTGCAATTATTGGTTTAGGTCAGCCATTGACAGACTTGAAGGGAGCCATTTTGGATTAAGTTGAGGAATTGGGAGTGATCACCCCCCGACGGGTGAGTGGACGGCTATGTTTTATGTAAATGAGCAAATGGTTTTAAATTGTGATTTATAAACTGATTTTGAATTAAATTTGAAATGTTATTTGAAATGTTTTGTGGAATTGGTGTGCCCTGAAATGTGATTTAATAATTCCATGACTCGAGTATGTTTATTGAATTATTTGTACTGTATCATGTTTGGATACCATGAGAATTGTGAGATGTTTGATTTATCTTGAAATTGAGCATGATTTGATTTATTAAATAGATATTCGGTAACAAGGTGCAGAAAAATGACTATAAACTAAGTCTTGCCACGGACTGGACCATCGGGGCGGTGTAGCTAAAGTTGTTTAATTTAGCTTGGTAGTGGGCGGGTTAGAGAGCTTCCTCAAGCTGCCGTAATAACGTGGATGCATCTCACAGAGCTCCGAACCAACGCCAGGGGGATGAGATTTTTCAAAAAATTATGAAAAATTGCTTGGTGGATCCTACCAATGGCCATTGGTAGGATGGAGATTTTGACATATCCCAAAGTTGTGAAAAATGAATATAAATTGTTTGATTTGTATATATATATAAGTCATGGTGGTTTGAGATGAATTGTTTTATATAAAAGTTTTTAATTATGGCAATGCATTTTGTATATAATTGTTAGCACAACCATTTTCACCCCTCATTTATATGTTGCATACCATTGCACTCCACTCATTGGATATTTTAAAATACTCACTCATCTCTTCCAATTTTTCAGAGGAAGTGTAGCTCAAGGACGTCTCGTAGTGGTGGTTGAAGATTTCTTTTATGGATTTTTGATAGGTTATGATTATACATTTATTTTGGAATTAGGATTATGGAAATCCATGGAAAGGAAGTTCTGTACATCTCATACTGTTTGGATTTTATTGATACTGGTTTGATTTGTTTTGAACAACTATTGGTAAAATCCATTCGACTATGATTTGAGATTTCATTATTTTGTTTGGAATCATTTTTGAAAACTGTATATCTTGTAATAGGACATTTGGAATATATTTATGGATTGTGATATATATATATAGTACTTTAGATTTAGTAAATTTATGAATTGTTTGAAAATTCTGAAATGGCTGGGATGGACAAATTTGCATGCATGCATGTACAGAGATTCCTTGATTATGTGACAATGCATGCATGTGTGGACAGGAATGGACCGGATGGGTCCGTTGATGATGAATTGTATATTGTTTGTTCGTTTGGATTGATTTTATTATTTGGAAAAATTTGTTGTACAGTTTAAATGCCTTGCGCTAGCCCGGTATATGGGATGATCATGCTCGTATGCCGAGATAACACGGTGATAGTTACATACTCGACAGGAGAGTCGGGGCATGACACCATTTCTCTCATTTACTTAATTGACCTTCTTCACTTCCAACTTTCACAAGTGCCCAACATGCCATTTTTGACAATTTAGAACTCAAACCAATGAGTTTAAGTACTTGAAGTGTTATTTGTTGAGAAAAGAGTGATCGAAGATGTGTTAAGGGGGTTGGGAGGAAAAGTGTAAATTTATAGAAAATAATTTAAAATTATTAAAATATGAAATATTCATGAATATTGTCATATTTGTTTGCATGACATGGTGGTGCAAAGTTTTTCTGAGAGTTGGAGGTTCATGGTTCAATTCCCATCGGTTATTGAATAAAGGAAATGCAATTGTTCCAACACAATATGAAACGAAATGCTCTCCATCGAAGAGTCACATTCATACATGGAGACTCATTAGTGGAAATAACAAAATATGAAATATAATAAATATTATATATATCATGATTGAAGTTCTTCGTTGGCTTGGTGGAGAAAATTTTTTTGGATATATGGGAGGACAAGCGTTCAAATATCAGTTGTGACATGTGATGATTGAAAAGCACCATTTCTAGTCTTCTTGGCTTGACCAATGGGGCTTTGAAAAATTTGCAAGTGACTGAGGGGATTTGAAGAATTTGTGGAGTCCTTATGTATGCTATGTGTGCTAGTTGTTCGGTAAATATCAAAGAGAGGAATATTAGAGAATTGTGTCAAATATGTGAGTGCATGTACCGAAGAGACGAATATTGGAGGAATAAACTGTGCCAAGGAGCCTCACATTTGGGGCACCTAAGAGCTCTATCTACAGGCAGAAATGCAATATTTACAGAGGAGGATTGGAAATATTAAGCATCCAGTCAACATATCGATCATATATATATTTGTGAAAAAATGCCGATGAGTTTATGGAAGTGTTCAAACAACAAGGAGACTGAGAGGCATGTGACAATTTAGTATATGATAATCACCGATAGGTAAATACCAACAATAACTTGGAAAATTGGGAAGATAGGTACTGTAAGCCAAATGAATATACTAACAGGAGGAATGGAGTAAAGTATCGACAAGGTTCCTAATTTACAAAATAACAGACAGTTACTGATAGTTGACAATTACCGATCACTTGTTGGAAAACTAAAATTAGAAAGGACAATCTATCAAATTTAAAGCTTTACCAGGCAATCAATTTCTCACCGAAATCTTAATTTCTACTGAACACTGATCACAATTTAAACTCTACCGAATACTAGTACTCTAATAACCCATCTCTTAAAATTAAAAGTCTACTGGTCAAGTGCTAAGGGATTTCTAGATAACCAAAGAGCAGAATTGCACATTTATATCAAATTAATTATTTCTCTCATACTTTTACAAAATATAAAATTTTCAAATTTTACATTTAGAATGAACATTAAAATTCGAACTTGTCTGATGTTACACAGGCCAATTTGCCTATCTCCTATTGGGGTGATTCTTTAGTGACTACAGCCTACGTCCTCAACTGTGTCCTATCAAAATTCGTAGTTAGTACCCTATATGAGCTTTGGACAGGGAGGTGACCTGACTTTAGCCACTTGAGACCATAGAGATGTGCTGTATATGTTCACGACTCCTCGCATCCACATGGCAAGTTAGACCCGCGAGGTAAGAAGTGTATTTTTATAAGATATTCAGAACACTCCAAAGGGCATGTGCTCTTAGGTGAACATATAGGTTGCTCTATCATTGAAATTTAGTTTCGTGATACCACGATTCTAGCGAATAATTTCCCTAAAAGAGGTGAAATCGATCAGAACTTTACATTTTATAAAATGGATAAGCCTAGTGGCTCAACTAAGCCGAACGATGAGACCCAAGAACTTGTTACGGATCTCAGTATTAGTAGGAGTTATCCATTTAAAACTGAAGAGGTCCACCTTCCTCGTAGAAGTAGTCGAGGACTTATACCTAAGTGTCATTTCCCGATCGAGGTTGAGACCCTCCTTATGACTACTACGGATAATGAGTCTCGAGGGTTTTGTGAAAGACTATTGGTTGAAGGCCATAGAAGAGAAGTAGGAGTCTATGAAGATCAACAGGATTTGGCATCTAGTTGATTTGCCTGAGGGTAGAAAAGTCATCAGGAACAAGTTGGTTTACAAGATCAAAAGAAAGGTTGACAGATCGATGGATAGGTAAAAGGTTCGTCTGGTAGTCAAGGGTTATATTCATACTAAGGGCATAAACTTTCTTCTCGGTGATCAAATTTACCTCGATTCATTTACTTTTAGTAATTATCGCAAACATGGGTCTAGATTGCATCAAATAGACGTCAAGACTACCTTCCTAAATGAAAGTTTGAATTAGAAGATCTACAAGGAATAGCAATTTGGCTTTATTCCTATAGGTCAGGAGGATAAAATCTATCGATTTTGGAAGTCGATATATAAACCTGAGCAATCATCCAAGTAATGGTACCTGAGATTTCACGATGAGCTGATATCTTATGGATTCATGATAATCGACGAGGATGATAATATGTAAAATGTTAAATTTATTGTTGATATTATAGTTTTATTTTAGAATAGAGAGTGCTCTAAAGGATGGTTTTTATGAATTTTATTTTTAGGTGATTAAAATTGAAAAATTGGGTCAAAATGGGTTTAAGGAAGCATTTTGAAACTTAATTGTTTAACACATCAATTTAGGCTTATGAAGAAAAGGAAAAAGCATCCCAAGAGTGGAAAACTTTTAGTTGTAATTATACTTTTTATTTTAGTAAGATTTTATCTTTAAATAAAATTGTTTCATGAGTTCATTTATTTTTCTATTTTGAAGGAATTATTTCTAATCCTTTGAATAGGAGGAATCATTATAGATCTATGATGATAAAGGGAAGCAGAAAGGGATGTCCACTTTTCATTCCACATTCATACAAGGAGGCAGCTGCTGCTCTTCCTTTCTCTCTTCATAGAACATTTTTTAATTTTTTTATTATTTTTATTCTTTCAGGAATTCAAGAGACATGATGTTTACCACCATGAGTGGTTAGTTTCTTTTTCTGATTCAAGGAGAATTTTCATTTGATTTTTTTCACTGTGAGGTTATATTTTTCATTTAATTTCTTACCTTTTTAATTTAAGTATTCGTTGATCCTTGATTTTAATTACATAAGAATTTAATATTGGTTAATATGATAATTTAATTCAATATTATTCTTTCTATAGCTCTCCAGGAATTTAGTGATCTGTAATTATCATGAATGAATGGTACAAATAGCAATTAGGTTATTTATATTTATAAGTCTTTTATCAATATTCATGTTTAATCTATGTGAATCGACAAACTAAAATTAAATAATTGTGATTATTCGGATTATTTGGATTTTGATTTAACTATTTTCATAAAATTTAATACTACCATTATATTAATATAGAACGCCATCGTGCCCAACCGATTAATGATAAGTTTTGATTTTGGTCAATTAAATTTGGAAAACACAAGATTTATTATAACTATCCTAATAAATTTATGGTTAAATACTTGAATTGCAAGAAAATATTTTTAAATCGTAATCAGTGAAACAATTAAATGTGTGAACTCTTAGATAAGGGTTTTAGTAGATTTATTTTCCTTCAGCTTTTGTTATTTTTGCATTGTTTATTTATTTCTTATTTTCTTAATTGTTAATTTTTAGTTTAGAAATTTAATTGATAAACCCCCTATTGTTATTTTAGTATTAAACTAAGAAATTAAATTATTTTAGTTCCCATGGGATTTGATCTGGTAACACTATTGTTACAAATTTGTTTGTATTGGGGGAATCAGTATTAATTTTGAGGGATTCGATAAACCCATCAGAGGATCACTACGTTTATGTGATATATTCTATGACTCTTTTGTGATCATGTCCTTGCATGTGGATGACATTCTATTGGCTGGAAATAATAGAGAGAATCTGATAACTATAATATGGTTATCGTCGAGTTTTGATATGAAGACTATGGGTGAGACAGAGTTCATTCTTGAAGTTAGGATCCTAAGGGATTGCTTGAGATGGGTGTTGGCTCTTTCAGAAGAGACCTACATCCGGAAGATTCTAAGCACTTCAGGATGAGTGGTTACAACCCCATAGATGCTTCCATACTAAAGGTGAAAGCCCGTGTCTTGAAACTTGTCTTAAAACTCAGGAAAAAATAAGAGAGATGAGTAAAATCTCTTATGTCAGTGCAGTAAGCAGTCTAATATACATAATATTTTGTATACGACTAGATATTTATTTTGTAGTTAGTCTGGTGAGTAGGTATTAATCAAATCCTAAAAGGGATCATTGAAGAACAATGAAAAGGATTGTGAGATATCTTCAAGGAATTGTGGACTTCTCATTGTTTTATGGTGGATGTGATTTATGTCTTATTACGTATTCAAACACCGACTTGGTGGCAATTTGGATAGATGCAAATCAACATAAAGTTTTACTATCTTCCTCAATAATTGTGTCATATCTTGGAGTAGCAAGAAGTAAACCAGCACATCTCTATCTATGATTGAGGCCAAGTTTATGGCATACTTAGCGGCTGTTCAGAGGAGTGTTTGGTTTCAAAGATTTCTGAATGACTTAGAGGTTGTGATAGATAATGGGGTGTCAGTTATGATTTATTGTGATAATCAGCCCACTATTATTTACTCATAAGACCCTAAGCATCACAATAGGACCAAATACATTGATACAAGATACTATTTTCTGAGAGATATCATCAAGAAGGGTGAAGTGATGATCAAATACTTTTCTACACACAACATAGTAGCTGATTCCTTCGCCAAACTCATTATGAGACATTTCTTTGTAGGACATAGGGAATCAATAGGTTTACATGTCTTATGGCATTTCTCATTATGTATTGAATTGATATTTTGATACTTATTATTATCATAAGTCACCTCCCACTTTAAGTGAGCAGGGATGAGATAGTTTCTAGACGAAAGAGGCTTTGAGAGTGACCATCCATATTATCTGTAAACAACCAGATTTGAGATCTCCGATATCACTTGTGTTTAGTTATATTATCTTTAAAATTCTCTTTTTGAAATCTCTAGGTAAAGTATTATGTATAGAATGAGTCTTTTACCTACACGATATTAGAAAAATCTAATATATGTCTATTTGAAAATCGACCATGGGATAGTGGATGCTATTATTTGAGATGATAATGTGATTTTGATCCCTATGGCCACTGTATGAGACCCGAGATCCATTGGATGGGTCCACTAGTACCCTTATTATTTTTGACTGTTTGTTGAAATCTTGGTTCAATGTATGCTACTTTATTTTGTTTACCAGTGATCCGGAGGATAATGAGGTCTATGGGAAAAGTCTAGGCAAGCAATTGAATTAAGATGAATAAATTCTAGTAGGGAAAAGGAAGGTCAATTGACATTACATTGTTGTGTTGTATTCACCAGTCGACATATTATGCTAATCCATGTTAGGATTCAGAACATAATAGTGAATATACAGTCAAACAATGATTTGGGGATCACTTTCAACAAAAAAAGTGGCTTGATAGATGTAATGCATTGAGTCTGATGTACAGTGAGTTCTTTTTGTACTAACGGTAGCTATCATCCTAATAGGTCTATCAATAAGTCTTTGCTTGTAATTGTACTCGCCGATCGTGCAACGCTCAATCCTATATGAAAGTCAAGTATAGTGATGTGAAAAATCGTATGAACTATGATCTTAAGATAGATGTAAAATATCTGGGAGATATTTACTGGTCTGCCCATGTAGGGGTATTTTTGGTTGAGAAATAAAATAATTTAAATTTGAATTTAGATAATGGGATAACTCCAACTAACCTTAGCCTCCCCATGATCTCCTATTCTCTTCAGCGACAGAAAAATCCGTCACTAATATTTTCAGCGACGGAAATTTAAGTATCAGCGATGGATATTTCCGTCGCTGACACCCGTTTTTTTAGTAGTGAAACATATTTATAGAAACAATGGCTTTCTGAAAGAAGGTTTTATGGTTAATGTTTATTTGATGCTTTCCATTACTTTCAGCAGCCTCTGGTTTGGTGGCCCAATTAAATTTCCAACAACTTGGTTGGGACTACTTAACGAGAGGGGCCTTTTTAGATTCTCCATTTTCTTTGATAAGAAGATATGTTCTACTCATTGTGGCATCTACTGGGTTTTACCCGATCAAAATTCCATATCATGCATTAATTCCATTTCCAATCCTAGCACGTAAGCATTATGTCGTCAGTCAAAAAGGAGTTTTCTCCTTTCAAACATTGCCTTCCTTTGTGAAAACTTGAAATCAACGCTTGCTCGACTATGGCAACAAGCGTGTGTTGATTTATGAGGAATAGGGATAAGGTTAAAGTACAAGATTTTTGCTTAATTATACAAAATCTAGTAGTATAAAGCTAACAAACATTGCCAAAGCTAGAGGTGGCCTCCAACGTGAATTCATGTAATATGGATGGTATGCCGCCATCCGAATCGAACCGCAGATCTTATATTGGCTCCCAAGGAAATCAACTTAGAAAAAGGTTGGAACATTAAAAGCCTACAATTAGGGTAGAGTAGAATGTGACCAAAAAAAAAAAGAAAAAAAAAAAACAATGATCTACAATTAGGGACCAATGTGTTTAACCCTAGAAAAGTATTATTTAAAAAAAAAGAAAAAAAAAAGAGCTAAAACTATTCGGAATTTTGTTTTTGTTTTTGTGTCATATTCATATGATTATATGAAACAAGTTTATTTCGGATGTCCAATATTATTATGAAGCAAGTGCAAACATTATTATGCCCAATATTATTATGAAGCACGTTTATTTGGGACATAATAATATATGAAGCAAGTGAAAATTACTAATATTGGACATAATAATAATGCACATAAAACGAATCCGAATAGCAAAAAGTTGTATAATTATACAGAGTATACCAATATTAGTTGACTCAGTTGGAAGTAAGTTGAGTTCAGTTAATCATGGTCGTGAGTTCGATTCCCTATGGGTATGAAAAAAATCACGGTGAGAGACCTCTCCACGAAAAGGATATGACAGTAGCTCGATTCGGATTAGTCGGGGTAAGGTTCTGGATACCGGATGAGAAACCAAAAAAAAAAATACAGAGTGTGAATAGGAATGCACATCACGTATGAACTCTTGTGCTTGTTAAGAATGGTCCAAGATTGCATGTGGGTTAGAAATTTACAGAATAAACAAGAAATTATACGGAGTGTGAATAGGAATGCACATCACGCATGAACTCTTGCATGTTAAGAAAGGTCCAAGATTGCATGTGGGTTAGAAATTTCTGAGGTTGTAATCTTGAAATTTCTGGGCATAATATTGCACTAGGAAAATTGGGGTCACAGGTGGTTGTTAAATTGGAAAAGAGTGCTAAGTGAAGTCCAATGATGACAAGGAGGGGTGGGTTTGGTGCGGTTGATTGATACCATAAAAAGTCTTCCATGTGCATTGATGATGGAATATCTGAAAGTCATGCTCGAGAGTGAGAAACTTTAGGCGTTTGAGCATCATTTTCTCCAAAAGGAGATGAAACAAAATGTAAGTTTATCAATGTCGAATCACGTGTAAACAAGAGGCCAGACAATGGGGAATATTTGACAATGAAAATGGGACCATGGGACCGTTAGATTCTTTTTTTTTTTGGTTTTCTTTTGGGGGGGAGAGGTAGGGGTGTGCAATATTTGGTAATAACCGAATATCCGACCGAATCGAATTAAATTTGAATTCGATATTTGGATTCAAATCGATTTTCGGTTAGAACTGAATTCTAAATTTGGTTTTTGGTTCGACTTTCGAATTGAGATTTTTAATACGATTTCGAACTGAAAACCGAATTACTGTTTTTAATTATCTTATTTTTTATTTATTTTGATTATTTATTATTTTTTTTTCTTTTTATGCAAATTTTGATCAATAATTTTTCTTTTTTAAGCAAGCAATAAAATAGTATTAAAAAAATTCATTATTTTTTTAATTCGAATTTGATTAAATTGAATTTATGTGAAAATTTAGATCTCAAAAATCAATATCGATTTAATTGATTTATTTGATTCGATTCGAATTCAAACTGAAAATCGAATTTCAAATTTAAACGAATTCGGTTCGATTTTCAGTTTGAGATTAAAAAATGTTAAATCGAATTAATCGAAGAATTCGAAAACCGAACCGATGAACACCCCTAAGTGGGCTAGACTTTGAGGGAACGATTGAGAACTTTTGGACGCGTGGAGAAGAGCAAGGAGTTTAAAGAGAATAAGAGTGTGAATAGTAATATTATTGACACGATAATAAGATTATTGTTATTGGACAAGTGAAAAAATAAAGAGCTCAAATATTATATCCAATAATATTTTTTCGACAATGATATTATGTAAATAGGAGAAGATTAACGTTATTATGTCCAATATTATTGTCGACTATAAAATCAATGTACTAGATTTTGTATAAATATACTACTTTTTAAAAAAAAATAACTTTTTAAAAAAAAAAAAAAAACTTATATAGATATTTTGGTTTAAATTAAAAATGTAATATGTTCAAACTTTGTTTTTCGGTAAGAAATAATATGTGGAAAGATTCAAACGTGTAGAAAACGCTATAGAGCTCCAAGTGTATGGGAAAAAAAAAAAAAAATTACAAAATTACAAACGTATGGAAAAGGCTACAGACCCAGCACCAGGGTCAAAAGTAAACATAATTGAAATGTGATACAGTCAAAGTCATGTGATAGAGTCAAAGTATAATTTAGTAATTTAAAATATTTTAAAAAAATTATAACAAAATTTTGAAACTTTTTTAAATACACTCCATTCATAGAATATTTATGGAAAAATTAAACTTATACGATCCTTAAATTAATTCCATGGTCACACACAAGTGTTTGTTCTACTTGTTTGCTGTCCAGTTATTTTACTCTACTCTTGAGATGATTTACTGTCCCACCATGTCACACTTCAGGAGAAATAGTTGAAAACAAAACTATTGTCGTAAATGAGAGAAGTATTTAAACTTACAATTTAGTAATTTAAAACATTTTAAATGAATTTATAGAAAATTTTTGAAATTTTTAAATGCACTCTATATATATATATATATAGTCACTGATATTGAAGATCCTCAAACAAAGTTGAAAGAGCAATTCATTGATCTGAGATCATGGGAATTAGCCTATGGTTTCGGTGGTGTTTCACACTGCTTTTGGTATGTAATATCACAAAAAATGGTTCAGCTATATCCACATCCACCACCATTATGTGCATCCAAAGTGAGAAAGAAGCTCTTCTTGAATTCAAGCAAGGCCTCCTCAATGACTTTGGCCAGCTCTCCTCCTGGGGAAGCGAGCAAGAGAAAGAAGACTGTTGTAACTGGTTGGGAGTCTCTTGTAACAACCAAACTGGCAACGTTATTGAACTTAATCTGTATGACATGACTTTGCAAGGTCCGATCTCTACTTCATTGGTTGGATTGCATGATTTAACTGTTTTGGACCTCTCTGGCAATCTTCTTTTGGGAGAAATTCCAAATCAACTTGGGAATCTCCATACTCTTATGACTTTGGACCTCTCTTTCAACTATCTCGTTGGAGAAATCCCAAATCAACTTGGAAATCTATCATCCTTGCATATTTTGAATCTTGCCTTCAATCCTGCATTAAGTTCAACCAAGCTTGTGTGGCTTTCAAGTCTTTCAAAGTTGTTCTACATTGATTTGGCTGGTAGTAACCTCTCTATTGCCATTGATTGGCTACAAGTAGTTAATACTCTCCCATTCTTGACATCACTGTCGATGTACGATTGTTCACTCCCAAACGTACTCTTTCCTCCAACTCCTTCATATTTTAATTCTTCCAAAACACTTAAGGAAATTTTTCTCGGTCAAAACAATCTCAAGTCCTCCATATTCAATTGGTTGTTCAACTATAGCAACACGTTATCATATGTTGATCTTAGCAGCAATCAGATGGACGGTGCACTTCCAGACTTTTTTGGAAACATGATCTCCCTTGAATATCTCAATCTCTCTGAAATTCAACTCCATGGTGGGATTCCAAAATCTTTTGCAAATATGAGTAGCTTAACTCTCTTAGATTTGTCTTGCAACAATTTAACTGAGATTACAGGATTTCCACACTGGAGTATTGGAAACCTTTCAACACTTGAATATCTTGATCTTTCCCAGAATCTTTTGCAAGGTACATTTTCTGAAGGCCACATGTCCAATATTTCCAACTTAAAAGTTCTACGTCTATCTCACAATAATTTGTTGATCATCAACGTCAATTCCAACTGGATTCCGCCTTTTCAACTACAGATTCTTGATCTGAGCCATTGTAAGGTGGGTCCTGATTTCCCTAATTGGTTACGAAGACACATCAACCTCACTGTACTGGATATCTCTAATGTTGGAATTCAAAATTCAGCTCCTAGTTGGTTTTGGGAGGAGCTAACTCCTCAGTTACTTTATTTGAACATGTCTGGCAACCAAATGTGGGGCAACATTTCAAGTTCAGCTTTTCAAACTGCAAGTTTTCCAAAAATCCTTGTCACTTTTGACTTGAGTTCTAACCGTTTTGGGGGTCAGATACCAACATTTCATGTAAACTCTACCTATATAGATCTATCCAACAATCAGTTTTCTGGACCTCTTCCCACCCTATGTCTGACTAAACTTCTCAAGTTGGAAATGCTTGACCTCTCAAACAACTTATTATGGGGAGAGATTAATGGTTGTAAAACAAGTTTTCCTAACTTAACTATGCTAAATCTGGCAAACAACCGTTTCTCTGGTAACTTTCCGGATCTAATAGGTTCATCTTGTCAACTAGCAAGTTTGCATTTGGAGAACAACAATTTTACGGGCGTTTTGCCTTGGGAGTTGCAGCGTTGTGAGAAGCTACAAGTGATGGACTTGAGAATGAATAAATTTTGGGGAAAGATACCGGCGTGGATAGGGCAAAACCTATTAAATTTGGTTATTCTAAGCTTACAAGCTAATAGCTTCAAAGGAAGCATTCCGATTTGTCTTTGCAATTTGACCAAACTTCAGATATTGGACCTCTCTTCAAATAATTTCTCTGGTCCCATACCAACCTGCTTCAGCAATTTTACTACAATGGCTCGCTTTGGGAGTTCAGATTTAGCCATTACTATCAAAATCAAAATCAAAATCAGGGTGACTGTTTCCCGTGGATATTCTGATTCTAGTAGATATTTATACTCTGACCATTCTAAAAATGATTATGCAGCACTAGCACTGAAAGGTAGGGAATTTCTATACAAGAACACTCTGGGACTGGTGAAGGGCATCGATTTGTCAAGGAACAAATTAAGTGGAGAGATTCCAAAGGAAATCACTCATCTTATTGGATTGATTTCATTGAACCTTTCAGCAAACAATCTGATGGGACGAATCCCTTCCCAAATTGGTCAAATGCAACAGTTAGAATCTCTCGACTTATCCAGAAACAAGTTGTATGGACCCATTCCAACAAGCCTTCCTAGTCTGAATTTTCTAAGCTACTTGGACTTGGGAAACAACAATTTGTCAGGTAGAATTCCTAGAAGCGCTCACTTGGACACCATCAATGCTTCTGCATATGAGGGGAATGAGGGACTGTGTGGGCCTCCACTTGCAAGTTATTGTCCGGGAGATGAAGTAGCTGAAAGCCCATATGATGCCACCAACAATAGTGATGCAGACACACACGAAGAGAAGAATGATGTAATTAGTATGGGGTTTTATATTTGTATGGGGTTTGGATTCATATTTGGATTTTGGGGAGTGTTTGGGACTTTACTGGTTAAGGATTCTTGGAGAAATGCCTGTATTATGTTTTTAATCAGTATGAAAAGCGAGATTCATGTGGCAGTAGTTGTAAGTATGGCCAGGTTGAAGAGGCTGATCAAGGTCCAAAGGGTAAGAAAACTATTCAACCCACTTCTTATGCATGATTCCGGAACTTGCATTACCCCTGTCATATAGTAATTTTAAAGATTGGCTCTTTTGTTTTCAGGATTCGCTGCAGCACCGTAATGCCTGATTGTGAGCTTAGCCTAGATGGTGAGTATGTAGTGTGAGTGGAATAAATACCTTCCTTTGTGGAAACTTGGAACCAATACTTGCTAGATTATAGTAACAAGCGTGTGTGTGTTGTTTCTTTTTTTCTTTATGGAAGAGTTGCTTAAGCATGAAAAAAAAAAAAAAAAAAAAAAAAAAAAAAGCACTAGACAAGTCTTTTTCAAAACTCGATAGAACAACCGAGAGATAATGCAAAACAATAGGTGTTGATTGTGCCGTGTTCCTATTTTAGTAGTGGTTGGGCTTATGGTGAGCTCCATTTTTGAATACGTCACGTGTGTGTAAATCCTCAATCAAAAGGAGTCATTTTCTTTTCTAAAAATTGTATGTATGTCACAAGTTCATCAATAAATGTTTATAGTGAAGATAAGAAAAACTAGGACAACTTTTTGATCCATAAAGAAAGAGAAGTTTTGCCTTTCTAAAAACTCTCTGGCCTGCATGGTTTTGTGCTCTTTTTTTTTTCCCATTGCTTTCTTTGCTATTAGTTCTCCTATTGTCTCTTTCACTCACAGTTTATTATGATCTTTTCTTTTCTACACCAATTCACTACATTGGTGTTTTTGATGAAATGTCATTTAAGTGATTGTTAGAATTGAAATTAAAAAAATGTTAATAGATCACAAACCATCTCTTTGACTTATTTTTAAACTTTTTAAGAATTTGACATGTATGTATGTTCATATCAGTATTCTATTCATATCCCTATCCATATTTCATATGATTCGGAAAAATTGTGCAAAGAAATAATCAAGAGAAATTTCTTTTATTTTATTAAATTATTAAATTAAAAATATTTCTTGATTAAATAATAAAAAAGTAAATCACTTAATTAACAAATAATTTACAATATTTATTTTATATATCAAGAAAGAAAAAAATTGTTCCATGGTTAATTAAGAAATAACCTTTTACTTGCACAAACTATTTTAAAATTAAAAAATATATATATATCAAATTTTGTTGTCTACTTTAAAATTTTTAAATAAGTAAATATGTCACATTATCTTTTTCTATATTTAAAAATTTTCTATTAATCAATTTTTGTGATGCAAAAATATTAATTATTATATAGTTAATATTTCAGTACCTATAATGAAATGTTTATGCTAGTAAGGGTTAGTAATGCAACTAAAACCATGATGACCATTTTTATTTCAAGTCATTTTTGTACACTAGAAAGTGAGGGAGGACCTCAAATTTTAAGAAAAACAATTTTTATATTCAAATGTTTTTTGTCCCAAAAATATTATAACACTAGCCCTGAAATTATAACCCTAAAAACATGTTGTACCTCCCTCTATCTAAATTTTGGGCTTCACCCCTACATGAAAGAGTAAGGTTGCAATAGCACTATCTTCTCAATTGTATTTGTTTCTGTCGAATGCTATAAAAAAATATGGTATCAGTGATAAAAAAAATTATTCATCATAAATAGTGATAGAATTGTTTTAAATTACCATTATAAATTAAAAAAAAAAAGTAAAGATTAACGAGAAATTAATGACGAATTTAACGATGAAAAAAATCTATCGTTAATTCTAATGATGTAATAGACACAAACCTAATTATTATTCTGCGTAACATTTTTACAATAGTTTAGCAATAGATCAATGACGAAATCAGAAACGAACTAAACTTTGTCCCTAATCAATCGCAATAAACTATCTATAACATTATTATTAAACATTTTTTTGGGATTAGCGATAGAAATTAATAACAAAAACATTAATCTGTCACAACTGAAGGATGAAAACTCCTTAACGGAATTTAAGGACTGATTTTTCTCATCGCTAATCCATCCGTATAGTTTTTTTTGGATCGAACAGCTCTCTCACTTTCACTCCATCGGTTTCGCATATTTCTGTAGCCGCTTACTCTACCTCTTGTGGCCTCGTCTCTCTGACGCAGCAGCGCGAGAGAGACAGAGAAAAGAAACAGGTGAAGAAAGAGAGAAAGAGATAGCAAGATTGAGGGTTTTCTCAACAACGCTTTCGTGGGCTCTAGTCCTCTTCGCAACCTTTGCCCTCACTCAGGTATTGATGGACAACATCAGATCCATTTCTAATAGATCTCTTTCAATTGACTTGAACACTCCAAACTGATAGATCTTTGTCGAACTTCTATATGAATTGTCTTCTGAATCTTAGTCTAATTGACATTCGTCAAGTACATTTTACGTTTAGTGTCAAGACAAGTGAAAAAAAATCCCTCTTCATTAACTTCTGTTGCTGGTTCGAATGTTCGATTTCGACTAGATAATTTGGGCCCACAACTTGGGTCTAGGATAAAGGGGAAGAGAAAAGGGAGAGGACATACGGTAGGACAAGGCGGGAGTTGTGGGTTTGGGATGATAGGTCAGAAATCGAGGTCAGGTCCTGGCGTTCGCAAGGGTTTTGAAGGTGGTCAAATTCCTCTTTATCGCCATATTCCCAAATTGCGAGGAATTGCTGGAGGTATATAAAATTGTATGCATGAATTATTGCAATTTTCGTTTCCTGAGCTTTGATTTTGGTTATATTTTTTTTCGTTTTTTTGAGGGGGTTTCATTCTAGTGTTTTAATTTGACATTTGGTTGTCAACCGTGTTGTTGTGGAGGTCTCCTCTTTTTCCTTTTCCTTTCACGTTAAATGGTTTTTGAGTTTTGCGAGGAAAAATTATCCGTCGCAAATTTAACAACGAATATGTTTTGTCACATATTTAGCGACGAAAACAAATTCATCGTTAATTTTGTGATGAATAGTTAATTCATCACTAATTTTACGATGAGTAGTTTTTTGTCACAAAATTTTTCGACGAAATAATAATTTATCGCAAAATTTGCAACAAAATAATGATTTAGCACGAAATTTGTCATAAATATTTAGCCACAAATTTTCTTTTCGTTGTAAATTAGCAACGAATTCCACGACGAATTGTTTTCGTTGCAAAGTTTTGTGACGAATAGTCTTTTTCGCAAAATTAGCGACAAATTTTTTTGTCGCTAAATTTCACATTTTGCGATGAACAGTGAATTTAGTGATCAATTTAACAATAAATCTGAAATATTTAGTAACAAATTTTGTGACAAACTGAGAATCAGCTACAAATTTTGTGATAAATCTGGAATTTTTACAACGAAAATAAATTTTATTGGCATGTTTTCACCATTTTTCCCGATATAACTTGTTTCTATACCTGCTTATCTAATATCATCATCAACTATCCATCCAACAGTTATCAACATAAAATTTTTGTTGTCTCTGCTAATCCATGCAACTAAGCATCCAATACGATCAATCAACTAAGAATTCAATGAGAACTAATCATTTTAACACTACCAAGAGTCACAACAGCAGCAGTAATGTTACGCGATTTAGGTGTATCACAATTTCGAGAAAATATACCCTAGTCGATTGTTGTGTATTGTACAAAATAAATGTCGATCCCAAAAGTATATTTTATACTACCAAATATGAACAACTCCAATTTAAGTTGAACAAATCAAATCAAGTAATGAAAATCTTAGAAACTACTAAAAACAAGATCTAAAATATGAAACCCTAATATGATGAAAATCCTAAAATATCGGTTTCATTTATTTTTATCTTTTTACACGGTCGAATCTCTTCAATCCCTAAGTTCAATAGTTAATGATTTATTATTGATGATGATAGATTTTTTTAAATTATATTCACCCAATGATCATGTAATGAATCCCTAATTTGTCTAACCGAAACCTAATGGTCATGCAATTTCGATTAAATCAAGTTGCATTAAATTTTGTAAAGATCTGTAAATTAAGGTTTTCCTTAATCCTCACACATGAAATTAATCTAATGATCATACTCATAATTTCATATAGATTTTATTATTTGGACTAATCTTGTGTAATTATATTAATCATGCATGCACTTGATCTCAAATCATCACAACGTCGGGTCCAAAAATGTTTAAAACATTAAGAACAACAATAAAATTTCATCAAAATAATAATCATGCCAATAAAATTTAAGGGAAAGAATCAAATCAAACCATGTATTAATCAAAAAATAAAATTTATCGAGTACTACGAACAATAAAATTAGCTAGACATTAAAAAGAAAAATAAGAAAATAAAAGAGAACATTACAACCCTTATTTGCACGAACATGGAGGTCGGAATCAATTGGGATGGAGGAGGCTATTAGGGATTGTAAAGTGGTGGAAGAATGAGAAAAATAAAAGAGAAATTCGTGCCTCAAGAGCTGCTCTAGTGCCACATATATATAGGAGTGAAAACCCTAAAAAAAATTTAGTAATTTGGACTATTTTGGAAGTTTGTACATTGAATTTGATTTGAAAACTTTCTTTTGCTACTTGATGATAATTTTTAACTTTTCAAATACTTGAAAATTCTCTTTTTTTTTATTTGAATAATTTCTGAAATTATTAGTAATGTAAATCCGAAATTATAGCACTATGTTTCCATTTTAATTCTCAGTTTTCGTTTTCCAATACTGTAGTAATTTCGACTTGATTTTTGGATATCTTCTAGTCTGACCCAGCCTCTAAGATTTTCACAAGAGTTGTAGGGTTTGAAATTTTCTTTCCAACACCATAAGAATCACCTCAATCAGATATCGGGACAAAAAGTTATTGTCAAAATACTGAATGCTATCTGTCCAGTCTAAAAATAGTAAATTTGCTCCATTTTTTCTAAATTAATGATCACGAAAATAAATCAATATAAAATCATAAAATATGGTTCAAATCAATTTTAAAACATATAAATAAATGCTAAAAAAGATATAATTCAAGTATATAAAAATATTGCTATTAAATATCCCCACACTTGAATGTTTACTTGTCCTCAAGCAAAAATAATTTTTTTCCAAAACCAATTCAATTTTTGTCAAGTCGCTAACCATACATACAAAAAACGCAAACCGGAATTATAATCAAGAAAATCAATATTTCGCAACATTTAATAC
This sequence comes from Dillenia turbinata, assembly GCA_037126225.1. NCBI lineage: Eukaryota > Viridiplantae > Streptophyta > Magnoliopsida > Dilleniales > Dilleniaceae > Dillenia > Dillenia turbinata. Next base: position 25,992,359 of record JBAMMX010000020.1, on the reverse strand, counting down.
TAGAAAAACCATTACACCTCATCTAGTCTCCTCAAAATCAAGAATAATGTAAGATTCAAACACCCTCGCAATCAATTCGCTCAATAGAATGAAAAGAGATACTATTCAATTATTCAAAACACTCAATATATGTAAGGATATGTGTATCACTCAAATCAACAAGATGAGATGACATTACCATAAGTTTGCTTGTATATCAAATCTCCACCACTTAAATATGAAATTCAAACACCAATCAAAAGATTTTTTATTTAGTTGTAACGGGATTAGAGTAAATGATAGAATAATTGGTAAAATGTAGGGTTAAAATAATTTACTAAAAATACTTAAATATCAAAATATGGCATCTTTACATCAAAGCAAGAGAATACTGACTCTAACTACGAATTTGTAATGTGAAATATCAATTATTCAAAGCAAAGAACGATGTAATCAATTTTCACTATAAAATTGAACAACATCTAGAAGGAAAAATATCCCTTTTTTAATTTTTTTCTTTTTCTCTTTTTTTTCCTTTTTTTTCAACCAGTAATTTTTTTCTTCTTTTTTTATGCCGGTTTTTTTTTCTTTTTTTGAATGAATATCAACGGGATAATATCTAAAAACATATACAAAACTCAAATATATAAAAAGATCATAATACCTAAAAATAGAATGTCATGCTATCAACCATAAATACATTAGTGAATTGGGATTTAAACTTTGAGGTTAGAAAGAATGAGAGTCATGGGATAGATTATGTAAGTCATTAAAAAAAGAAAAAGATTTAGACTCAAATTGGTTAACTAAGGGATAATATGATAAGTATGGTATTTTCTGAAAACTAAATTTATGTAAACCTAGGTGCCTTAATCATTTTGGTATATGAAAATCAAGAATGTGGTCTCAAAATGCTTAGCAGAGTAAGTTCTAGAATGATCAATTCATGTGTGATATATGCTCAATAAAAAAAAATTAAAGCAAGAAATTGCACTTTAAGGCTCAAATTCTCACTAGAATAAGTAAATTTGTATCAAATCTTGCATACTCTATCTTTCAAATCAACCATAAAAAGATAAATAGCTAATCATGTACCAAATAAATACCAATACCAATCATCCTTCATGCAACCCAATTCAACATAAGTAACACGCAAGGAGTAGAAAACTCAAAAAAAAATTTCGTTGGCATGAACGAATTGGACAAAAATTTTTTAGAATGAAACAAAAATTCAGCACTTAAATTTCTATATATATATAAAAAAAAAATTAACAGCCTATGTATACATATTCCCCCACACTTAAGTATTGTTCTCAATATGAAAAGTAAATAAAATAAAAGTAAAGAGAATAGAGGACTCCCCTGAAATGTAGCATTCTTTTCGACTTCTTTCTTCTCGTACGAAGGATTTCTTATTCACCTATAAAGTGTAATCAAAACTCGAAACTAAATTAAATCAACAAAAACAAATATATAAAAGAATCATAAAAGCATTTGGTTGCCTCCCAATAAGCGTCTTTCTTTATTGTCTTTGACCAGACATTATCTCCTTGTTTCAACCCGAGTCATAGATCTTCACACTATGACCATTCATGGTATCTTCCCTCCTTTTCCTGCAAGCAACCTTTTCTTTGATTTAAATTCACTAAAATTCACATCTAAAGCAGCATATGCATCAACATATTCATTGTCCAGAAAATCATGTTTGACATTCGAGAAATTGACAATGCAATTTTTAATAGGATCACTAGACTAAGAGATATTAACATCATGTTCAGAAACCTTTTTAGTGCACTTAATCCTAAAAAACTCTTGTTTAGAAAATTTTTTCATGCGACGGAAAACATTAAACTCAATTTTTTCGTCATCGATTCTCAAAATCAATTTTCTAGCAAAAACATCAATCAAAGCACGTGCAGTGTTTAAGAAAGGTCGACCTAAAATCAATGAATTACTCTTTGCATCATCCATATCCAAAATAACAAAATCAATAGGAAAAATGAATTTTTCAATTTTAACCAAAATATCATCTATAATGCCTCTTAAATGTATTATACTTTTATCAGCTAATTGCAAAGAAACATTGATAGGTCGACAATCATTTAACCCTAATTTTAAAAATACAGAATATGACATGACATTAACACTGACACCCAAATCACACAAAATATCAAAAAAATCAGAAGAACCAATTATGCAAGGGATAAAAAGTCCCCCTGGATCAGTAAGTTTTAGTGGTGGTTTCTTTTGTAAGATTGCTGAGCATTCCTCCTTTAACTTGACTTTCGGAACTTCATCCAGTCTCTTCTTCTTTTTAGTCACATCCTCAATGAATCCCCAATAACCTGGTACCTGTCTGATAACATCCAAAAGAGAAATGTTAACATGCAATTTCTTAAAAATTTCTAAAAGTTTCAAATTCTGCTTTTGCTTGTAAAAGACGTCCAGGAAAAGGAAAAGAGAGTTTATATTGACTCAAATATAAAGTACTTCTCTGTTTAGAATCCTATGCCTTAACCTTCTCTTCGATAGGCTAATGGATTTCTTTCTTGACTTCTTGTTTTTCCTCTTTTTCTTGGGATAGATCCAAAAACTACTGCAATTCATTTTCATTCTTTAACGAGATTTCATTTACTTGCACTCTTGGATTTTTCTCAGTATCACTCAACAGTCGACCTGGCACACGAGAATGAAAGACATTAGTTAATTGATCAATTTTATTAAGTCTCTCAAACCTTTCATTAGTCGCTGCTTCTAAGCATTCAAATCTTTCATTGATCGTTACTACCAAATTCTCAATTCTTTTAATTGTCACAGTTGTCAAGCGTTCGATTGTTATTTCCCAAGATTGTTTGTTTTTCCCTTGATTGTTGATTTTTTTAGCTAAATCCCAATGGATGATTTGCTCTTTGTGGTGTCCCTTGACTTCATGAAAAATTTGGATGATTTCTCCACCTAGGATTGTATATATTTGAGTAAGGGTTATTTTGAGACCTACCATAGTTAGAAACATAATTCGCTTGCTGCAACTACGGACACTCAGAAGACACATGAGTAGATTCACCGCAATAATCACAATATAAGATTTGGTTACTCATAGCATTAAGTTGATTAGTTTTCATGCAATTAATTAAAGAGTCAATTTTCATATTCAACATGGTAAAACTATCAACCTCATCCACACCAGCTCTTTACCTAGGGTTTTCATGTTCATTAGACCAATTGTATTGATTTGAAACTATATCATCTAATAATACACATGCCTCATTATATGACTTATTTATTAATGCGCCCCCAGTCGCAGCATCAATGGTAATCTTAACAGATTGTAAAAAACCTTCATAAAATGTTTGCAAGACTAATCAATCAGGTATACCATGATGTGGACACTTTCTAATCAAATCCTTAAAATGTTTCCAAGCACAATATAAAGACACACCATCAAATTATCTAAAACTAATGATATCATTGCGTAACTTAGCAGTTTTACCCGGTGAAAAGTATTTGGCTAAAAATGCTTAAGACAAATTTTCCTAATTCGTGAAATGATTAGGAGGGAATGAGTTAAACCATACATTTGCCTTTCCCTTGAGAGAGAAAGGAAAAAAGCACAACCTTATGACATCTGGACTCACCCCATTTAGTTTAGTAGCCTCAATTACAAGACGTACAATATTAGTTTGTATATCTTGAAGTCTAGACATAGAAAACTCACTCATGGCTCTGTTTTCTTGATCTATTGCTGCTTCATGTTCCTTTTCTTCCTTAATTTGTCTACGAATAGTTTTAAGAGTTTTCTCTATTTAAGCATCGAACTTGATTAGGTTAGATTTTTTCGATCTCAGCATAAAACCGGTACGAACACAAAAATAGCACAAAATTAAATTTCTAAAATAAATTATAAAAATCACTCTAATAAATCTAGAATACCTATATATGAATAAAAATCACAAAAATAGAGTAAACAAATACACAAAACATACTTAAACAATAATCAAAAAACTAAAAAATAAAAAAAAAATAGAAAAACCTATCAAAACAATGGAATTTGAGCGAGATAGGGTGGCACACGAGTTTTGTTCAAAAGGCCAAAATCCTTTGAAACAAGTGGTCAATTAACCCTGATTTTGAAAAAATTTTCCGACCTCGAAAATTGTCAAAAGTTCCACCAAAATTTCAAATCCTAAATCTAAAATAATAACTGTGCTACCTAAACCTTAATATAAAAAAGAAACAACAAAGTCAAATCTCAAACAAGATTATCCTGGTTGATATACAAAGATATCCTCGGCAACGGCGCCAAAAACTTGTTACGTGATTTAGGTGTATCACAATTTCGGGCAAATATACCCTAGTCGAGTATTGTGTATAGTGCAGAACAAGTGTCGATCCCACGAGTATATTTTATACTACCAAATATGAATAACCCTAATCTAAGTTGAATAAATCAAATCAAGTTATGAAAATTTTAGAAACTATTAAAAATAAGATCTAAAATACGAAACACTAATATGATGAAAATATTAGGACACCGATTTCATTTATTTTTATCTTTCTACACGGTCGAATCTCTTCAATCCTTAAATTCATTGATTAATAATTTATTATTGATGATGACAGATTTTTCTAAATTAGATTCAACCAATGGTCATGCAATGAATCTCTAATTCGTCTAACCGAAATCTAATGGTCATGCAATTTCAATTAAATTAAACCGCATTAAATTTTGTAAAAATCTATAAATTGAAGTTTCCCTTAATCCCCACACATGAAATTAATCCAATATTTATACTCATAATTTCATGTAGATTTTATTATTTAGACTAATTTTGTGCAATTATATTGATCATGCAAGCACTCAATCTCAAATTATCAAAACGTCGGACCCAAAAACATTTGAAACATTAAGAACAATAATAAAATTTCATCAAAATAATAATCATGCCAATAAAACTTAAAGAAAAGAATCAAATCAAGCCATGTATTAATCAAAAAATAAAATCTATCGAGTTCTAGAAACAATAAAATTAGCTAGACATTGAAAAGAAAAATAAGAAAGTAAAAGAGAATATTACAACTCTTGTTTGCACGAGCATGAAGTCAAAGTCATTTGGGATGGAGAAGGCTACTAGGGATTGTAAAGTAGTGGAAGAATGAGAAAAATAAAAGAGAAATTCGTGATTCAGGAGTTACCCTAGTGCCACATACATATAGGAGTGAAAACCCTAGAAAAATTTTAGTAACTTGGATTATTTTAGAAATTTGGACTTTGAATTTGATTTGGAAACTTTGTTTTGCTGCTTGATGATGATTTTTAACTTTCCAAATACTTGAAAATTTTCTTTTCTTCAATTTGGATAATTTCTAAAATTATTAGCAATGTAAATCCGAAATTATAGCACCATGTTTCCATTTTGATTCTCAGTTTCCATTTTCAGCATTGTAATAATTTTGACTCAATGTTTTGATATTTTCTGCTTTGACCCAGCCTTTAAGGTCTTCACAAGAGTTGTAGAGCTTGAAATCTTCTTTCCAATGCCATAAGAATCACCTCAATCGAACATTAGAACAAAAAATTATGATTAAAATATTGAATGCTGTCTGTCCAGTCCGAAAATAGCAAGTTTGCTCTATTTTTCCTAAATCAATGACCACGAAAATAAATCAATATAAAATCATTAAATATGGTTTAAATCAATTATAAAACACATAAAAAAATACTAAAAAAATAATAATTTAAATGTATAAAAATATTGCTATCGAGTATCAAAAACAAGCACAGCAAAGCAAGTCCCAATGTTCAAATATCAACAACCACAAAAATCAAAGTAACCATTTTCAAATATAACTATCAAATAACAATAAATAATCTCAAACACCACCACCACCACCATTAGCATCGTTGATGTAACACCGAGTTTTTGGAAATTTGTTTTATAATATAAAGAGAAATTTTAATTTTATTGATTTTTGATTTTGCGGTATAAATTTTAAATTTTTGGTATAATTGAAATGCCGTGTTACAAATTCACAGCAGTATTTTTATTTTTGGTAAATTTAAAACTTCCAATGAGATGAGAAAAACAAATATATATATATAGCTATTAATTAAAAAAAAAAAAGAAAGAAGGAAAGAGGAGATGCTGCGTTTCGGGGTGAAACGCAGCACCCCATCTTCCCCAAATCGATTAGGGCTAATAGCCCTAATCGAAGCTCTGCTCTCTCCCTCGTCTCTCTCGCGAGCTCTGCGCTCTCTCTCCCTCATCTCTCCTTCGCCATCGCTCCTCCACCGTGACCACCACAGCCACCGCGAACCACCGCGTTCGCCTCCTCTCTGTCCCGCACCGTCTCTCTCCGTCGTTATCTCCCTCAATCTCTCAGTCTCTCTCTCTCGCGAAATCTCTCTCACTCTCCGTCACTCACAGTCTCTCTCTCTCTTTCCACCACCCGCGGCTGAAACTCCTCCGGCAGTCATCCCCAGCGCGCAGCCACTTGTTTCTTCTCTCCCCTGCGCGCGCGCAACGATCCTCTCTCCTTCTCTTCTCGCGCGCGAACAAAGTTCTCTTCTCTCCCGTGTGCGCGATGGCAGAACTTCCACTGCCTTTCTCTTTTGCTCGCTCGCAGTGCTCACTGGGAGCACTTCCTACTGTCGACAACCCAAACCAACGGCCATTGCATCCTTTCAAAACCCTAGGCCGCAGGACAGCAAAAACCCTAGGTTACAGCCTTGCAGAGGTAAGCCTAGGTTTTCCAATTTTAATTCTAGGGTTGAATATTCTTAGTCTTTAGGTTTAATTCTAACGATTGTTGTAAATTGAAATTGTTACAGGCTTGAATTCATCGGCGACTGGAAGCTAGGTTTGCAAATTGAGAAACCCTAGGTGAGGGATTTTCAATCCCTTCAGTAATTCAAATTATTTTTGTTAAATTAAGGTAGAAATTACATCTATATATATTCTGAAATGTGTTAGACTTGAAAGAAATATATCTCCCTAAGTGGTTGTATGAAATTATTGCGGTTAGGTCTAGAATTTGATATAAATTGGACTGTGAAGCATGTGAGAAGGTCGTAGATAGTATTAGAGTTGTATTTGATTGAATTACGTAGTTTTCCTTGGGATTTGAATGGAAATCGGCGTGAATTAAATTAATATTAAGGAATTCGGGAGAAAATGGGTAAAATTGAGGAATATTGTAAATGTAAAGTCGTTGGTGATTTGAAATGATACTAGCTTGAGGAAACGAAAGTTCTGGAATATAATTGTGCAAGTTAAGCCTATTGTAAATAAAAGGGAAATTGAAAACCCTTTAATAGAGCTTTAATTGATAATTATTCATGTTGATTGGTTTAGGTTGACCTTTGGAGACTCGAAATGAGTCATTTTGGGTTAATTGTGAAAATAGAGAGTGAATACCCTCTCTAGAAGTGAGTGGATGGTTCATTGTGTTCGTAAATGAGAAACCTGTTTAAAAATTGCTTTGAAAATGATTTTGAAAGATTTTTACGTGTTTTATATAAATTGTTTTGTGATTGTGAGCTGTCTGAACTGGATTGTAAAATACGAATGCATCCACTGTATTTATGAATGTTTTTGTGCCATGTGATATTTGATATTGTTCTATGAACTGTTTTGGCATGAGATTATGGATTATATGTTGAAAATCATGCCACATTGTTGAGAAATGGATTGAATGAGAAATGGAGGGTGCCGTAGATGACTATAGTCATACCCCCCACGGAGCGACCCGACGGGGTGACGTGGGTTGGGGTTTGGATTGGATGTGCGGGGGAGTTAGACGTCCCTCCCTCTGCCGACGTCGTACTAGATCTGGTGCACCCCGGTGATGTACGAGCCAACACCAAGGAATGGGGTTTGTTTTGAGACATTGGATAGAAAAACCCTTGGCGGGCTTTCGTCTGGGTTTGGCCGCCCTGAGACGGAAGCGTATTTCGATGGGACCCCAGGATTTTTTGAAAGATGATTGATTTGGATGCATATTTGTGACATGTGATTTATTGAAATGATTTTATGTACATGAAATGATTTATGAGATATGATTTGACTGCCCCACATTCACACCTTATTTATGAACACAATCACACCATTGCACTCCACTCACTGAGTATACCCCTATACTCACCCCTCTCTCTCCCCATTTTTCAGAGGAGACTTAGTTGGGAGCCTACTCGACGGAGCTTACGAAGTATTTTTGCGGACTGTATAGGTATTTGGCAGGCAGGGCTACTTTTGGGGATTGATAGCTCTCAAACCATGGAAAGGGAAGTCTGTACATCCCATGTCGTGCGGATTTTATTGATACTGGTCGAGTTGTTGACAAGTATTGATAAAATCCGACGATTTTTGATTTATTTTTAATTTATTTTGATTTCTCTAGTTTTGGAAAACTGTTTATATCTGTACTGGGACATTTGGACTGTAAATCTTAATTTCAATGCTTTTTCTTTGATTTTGTGAAGTTCTGTACAACTCATACCGTTAGGATTTTACTGATACTGGCTTGTTTTTCTCGGGTAAGTGTTGGTAAAATCCGACGGCTATGTTTTGGGACTTCTTGTTTGTTAAATGCTTTCAGAGTGGCCAGGATGGTCATGTCGCATGCGTGCATGTACAGGTTCCCGCTCCCCGTTGTGTGTTGCTGTGTACTCGTGCATGCACAGGTTCCCACTCCCCGATGTGTGCTAATGTGTGATTGCATGTACAGGATCCCACTCCCCGATGTGTGTCAATATGTGTGTTTGTACATCCAGAAATGAGCCGGATGGGCTCCTTGCATGTGTAATGATTTTGTGATTTCTTGTTTTTGAAGAATTTTATGTTTTTGATGAAGTCTTGTGGATTTGATAGCCTTGCGGAGTCCCGGTAGATGGGAAGGTTTTACCCATGTACTGAGACGACGCGGCGGTTGTCGCGTGGTCGATCTGAGGATCGGGACGTGACAACTTTATTGGTATCAGAGCACAGGTTTACGATTTTAAAATTTTGATGGTTTTGAAATAACTTGAAATGTTTCCAAATGTCTCAAAAGTTTTCTAAAGACTTTAAAATGTTTTGGTTATTTTGGAAAAGGTTTACATCTTTTAAAAAGGTATTCGGAAAATGTACAGAACTTTCCATGGTTTTCCTAAGAAGTTAGGAATGCTTATTTTTAGGGGGTTAAGCACTTGGATTAGTTCATATTTTACATTGCTCAGTTCAGAATCTCTTTGTAGAACTTTATTTTTGGATGATGAATAAGGAACTCCAAATGAAATATTTTTCACTTTATCTCCACCTCTTAGTAATGCATCACTCTATAAATAGTGATTTGATTGTAACTAAAGACCTTTTGTGGCTTGCTTGGTCAAATATTGGGGACCTTAGTAGTGGTTTTGGCCCTCGGACTTATATCTTGATATAAGACGTTTGGTGTATATGTATAATTGTGGAGCCTTCAGAAACTCATAGAGGTGTATATCATGTATTCAATGAAGAATTTTAGAGAAATCAACTATAAGTTCGCCCCTACATTGTCTTCAGATTTGCATGAGTCAGTGGACTAATCACTAAGTAGGGACTTTAGTGTGGTAAGATTCTCTTTTGACAAACTAAATGGGGTTAGAGGTACTAATATTATGACTAGCATGGCTCCTTGATTTGGGATGGCGAGTTGTAAGACATTCTCTTATGTAACAGTGAAGTAATTGGGCTATGTGAGAAGACAAAACTGTAACGTCTTGCATTGATTATTTTCTTTGCTTTAAACAACTGGGAGTCTTAACTCCCTAATTTTAAGTATGACCTTCGCATTTGAAATGCTTCTCATCATTTTCCATCCATTCGAAATTTTTATTACATCACTTCAATCTGATTTGCTTTCAAGTTTAAAAAACATATGGCTATTTCACAAGGAATTTAAAGAATGGTTAGAGTGGTAGAGCAATTTTGTGATAAATAAAGTTTTGCGGTATTCTGATGAACAAATAAGGAAGTTGATCTTTAAACTGGATATTTGTGGTGGAAAAGAACTTTCGTGTAGATTTCTTCCTAAGAAAATGTTGTCAAATTTAACATGCTTGGTTCTCACCTGAATATGCTTTCTGTGCAAGTGTCACATCCTAATTTTGATAGACTGTGAATGTTATTCCATACTTCTCAAGCATATGCTCCAACATTCTTCTTTAAGTAGGGGATTGTAATAGGAGGTTTTACCATTGAGTTACTAACGGTGGGAGGCAAAGGAATGGTTTCACTTTGATGCTTTGATCAGGAAGTGTGAATTTTATTCCTTTGGTTTTCTGATAATGCTAATAGGTTCAGCAGATGATTATTATTGCTAGTTATTATGATCTTTGATTGTGACCAAATGCCAATTTTCGAAGTTACAATAAAGGTTTTTGAGGTTTGCTTAATTAGTAAAAATTTTTGATTTTTTTTTTTTTTTTTTTTGCTAATTGGTGGAAGATAAGGGAAGGCGTAGTGGCCGTGTTTCCATAAACTTTTATTGTACTGGATTGATGAGTGGTCTTTTGGATAGAATTTATGACAAATTGAATAATCAGTCTCGGGTGAAGGCATTTAGGGAGCACACTCGTGCCCTCAAGGTGAGTAGGAGTCATAACAATGGAGGTCTATTCTTGGAGTTTATTTTCCATTCCAGTAGATGGGAGGGAGGTAGTTTGTTTACCCAATGGTGAGAAGAATAAAAGAATAGAGGGTTGTATGTTTTGAGAGAGGTTCTTAAGGCTTTACTACAGGACGAGGGTGTGAAATACAGTGGAAAAAAAAATGTATGGGTAAAACAGATGTTCGACCGAGGGTTGTATGCAAAATTTTGAGGAATCTGATGATCGAATAGGTAGGAACCATGAGGAAGATATACCGAGTCTTATGGGGTCTGATGACAATTCGTTTTTGGAGAAAATTAGGGAACATGAATAATGGAGGTGGTAGTTGATGAGAGTTTAAATGAGGAAATCAAGTTAACTGAATCTGTTTTGGGGCATATTTTGCAGAATGAGGGCACTGTATGTTGTGGTGATAGCTGTAGGACTTAAAGAGATGTTACCAGTATGTTAAGCACCATGAAGTTTCTGTGTACATTAAAGGTCAAGGTAGAATAAGACATTTTTAATTACGGCTGAGCAGCCCAAACATAACTCACTTCAAATGACTTGAAATCAAGAAAATAATATGTATTGAAACATCTTGTGGAACTCTCTGGAGTATTACCCAAAACTTATGGTTCTAGAGCCTCCACTTATATTTCTGGTATACTTTTATTCATAGTTTGGCATTTAATTATATTGTTATTTTTATTGATGATCATCCAAGAAAGACAAGTACTTAAAAAGAGCTGCTATAAGTATTGGGTGATACCAAAATCTTTAACCATACGATGAATGGTCTCAGTAAGCATTGAATGTTTCTTTCAAGTAATTGTCATTTTATGCTTTCGATAAATATGGGGGAAAGCTTTTTGTTTCGATGGTTATTTAGAAAAATAATATTCGTAATAGACATTACTTTTATTGGATGAGCAGCATCTTAGAGAAGAATTTTAATCTTAAGTGATCTTGATAACAAGAAGCTTTGTTGTCTAGTTTGAACATTTGAGAATATGGAAAACCAGTGACAAGTTTCCTAATTGCTTAATGCAGTCACCTTGGAGAAACTAATATGATGAGCCTATGTGGGATCTATATATTGTAGTGAGATTTCTCTGGTGTTTCAGTCTACTATAGTTGTTTAGAGTTCTTAAGATAAACTTTAATTTGGGATAGATTCATCCTTCAAATGGAAATATGAGGTAATATGGACCCTTCTAGCTTTTACAATATTGAAATGGTGAATCTTATAAGCATCTAGGCAGAAATGTTTATGCATGGTTACTTGAGCACCGTTTAGGAGTAAGAAAGTCTGTAAATGAAATTTTGAGGTATATTGAATTGGTCGATTTCAATGATAGTATTTTCAGATAATTGTGATATGTGTATTAAAGACTTTTGTTTTGATCTTCTACAATGCTTTGTAGCAGATACAAGGTGGAGGCCTATTCCAATTGTTATTGGGGAATGTGTTAATCGAGAAAGTGTTGCTCCTTTTATATCCAAGGTTTCAAGGTTTTAGAACAAACAAGGTGATTTAGAGACTATTGATTTTTGTGCTTTAATTGCTGCAATTTGAAAAAGGAAATTAAAGGAATCTCAATCTCAAGGAATACCACCTACCAAATACTCATATTGGATTAAGACAAGTTTTTCTATCAATACTTTGAGAGATACTATAGAGTAAGATAATGTATTTGTAGTTTGAAATTGGAGGATTGGAGACTTTGTTATCATATGGTGGCGAGTGTAGGTGATACATATATACAATGTATTAAGATATCATGATTTGCGAGTAATCAATTACATAGCTGTAAATGAGAATAAGAATAGGTTTAGGCGCTTAAAGATATATTGCTTCGGGGGTTGAACAAATCAAAATGAGATATCTAGGAAATTTCAAAAGGACAACCAAGCACTTCTACATTTGAGACGAGACTAATTTCCTAAGAGACTTATCACAAACTAAATTTTAGGAAATTTGGGAGACCGAAAAAAAACAAAAGCAAAAACAATACCCTATTTGTTTGATGTATAAACTTTATTTTTATAAATTTCGAGGACGAAATTTGTTTTTAGGGAGTTAAGAGTTGTAACACCGAGTTTTTGGAAATTTGTTTTATAATATAAAGAGAAATTTTAATTTTATTGATTTTTGATTTTGGGGTATAAATTTTAAATTTTTGGTATAATTGAAATGCCGTGTTACAAATTCACAGTAGTATTTTTATTTTTGGTAAATTTAAAACTTCCAATGAGATGAGAAAAACAAATATATATATATAGCTATTAATTAAAAAAAAAAAAAAAAAAGAAGGAAGGAAAGGAGAGCTTTGCGTTCCGGGGTGAAACGCAGCACCCCATCTTCCCCAAATCGATTAGGGCTAATAGCCCTAATCGAAGCTCTGCTCTCTCCCTCGTCTCTCTCGCGAGCTCTGCGCTCTCTCTCCCTCATCTCTCCTTCGCCATCGCTCCTCCACCGTGACCACCACAGCCACCGCGAACCACCGCGTTCGCCTCCTCTCTGTCCCGCACCGTCTCTCTCCGTCGTTATCTCCCTCAATCTCTCAGTCTCTCTCTCTCGCGAAATCTCTCTCACTCTCCGTCACTCACAGTCTCTCTCTCTCTTTCCACCACCCGCGGCTGAAACTCCTCCGGCAGTCATCCCCAGCGCGCAGCCACTTGTTTCTTCTCTCCCCTGCGCGCGCGCAACGATCCTCTCTCCTTCTCTTCTCGCGCGCGAACAAAGTTCTCTTCTCTCCCGTGCGCGCGATGGCAGAACTTCCACTGCCTTTCTCTTTTGCTCGCTCGCACTGCTCACTGGGAGCACTTCCCACTGTCGACAACCCAAACCAGCGGCCATTGCATCCTTTCAAAACCCTAGGCCGCAGGACAGCAAAAACCCTAGGTTACAGCCTTGCAGAGGTAAGCCTAGGTTTTCCAATTTTAATTCTAGGGTTGAATATTCTTAGTCTTTAGGTTTAATTCTAACGATTGTTGTAAATTGAAATTGTTACAGGCTTGAATTCATCGGCGACTGGAAGCTAGGTTTGCAAACTGAGAAACCCTAGGTGAGGGATTTTCAATCCCTTCAGTAATTCAAATTATTTTTGTTGAATTAAGGTAGAAATTACATCTATATATATTCTGAAATGTGTTAGACTTGAAAGAAATATATCTCCCTAAGTGGTTGTATGAAATTATTGCGGTTAGGTCTAGAATTTGATGTAAATTGGACTGTGAAGCATGTGAGAAGGTCGTAGATAGTATTAGAGTTGTATTTGATTGAATTACGTAGTTTTCCTTGGGATTTGAATGGAAATCGGCGTGAATTAAATTAATATTAAGGAATTCGGGAGAAAATGGGTAAAATTGAGGAATATTGTAAATGTAAAGTCGTTGGTGATTTGAAATGATACTAGCTTGAGGAAACGAAAGTTCTGGAATGTAATTGTGCAAGTTAAGCCTATTGTAAATAAAAGGGAAATTGAAAACCCTTTAATAGAGCTTTAATTGATAATTATTCATGTTGATTGGTTTAGGTTGACCTTTGGAGACTCGAAAGGAGTCATTTTGGGTTAATTGTGGAAATAGAGAGTGAATACCCTCTCTAGAGGTGAGTGGACGGTTCATTGTGTTCGTAAATGAGAAACCTGTTTAAAAAGTGCTTTGAAAATGATTTTGAAAGATTTTTACGTGTTTTATATAAATTGTTTTGTGATTGTGGGCTGTCTGAACTGGATTGTGAAATACGAATGCATCCACTGTATTTATGAATGTTTTTGTGCCATGTGATATTTGATATTGTTCTATGAACTGCTTTGGCATGAGATTATGGATTATATGTTGAAAATCATGGCACATTGTTGAGAAATGGATTGAATGAGAAATGGAGGGTGCCGTAGATGACTATAGTCATACCCCCCACGGAGCGACCCGACGGGGTGACGTGGGTTGGGGTTTGGATTGGATGTGCGGGGGAGTTAGACGTCCCTCCCTCTGCCGACGTCGTACTAGATCTGGTGCACCCCGGTGATGTACGAGCCAACGCCAAGGAATGGGGTTTGTTTTGAGACATTGGATAGAAAAACCCTTGGCGGGCTTTCGTCTGGGTTTGGCCGCCCTGAGACGGAAGCGTATTTCGATGGGACCCCAGGATTTTTTTAAAGATGATTGATTTGGATGCATATTTGTGACATGTGATTTATTGAAATGATTTTATGTACATGAAATGATTTATGAGATATGATTTGACTGCCCCACATTCACACCTTATTTATGAACACAATCACACCATTGCACTCCACTCACTGAGTATACCCCTATACTCACCCCTCTCTCTCCCCATTTTTCAGAGGAGACTTAGTTGGGAGCCTACTCGACGGAGCTTACGAAGTATTTTTGCGGACTGTATAGGTATTTGGCAGGCAGGGCTACTTTTGGGGATTGATAGCTCTCAAACCATGGAAAGGGAAGTCCCAGACATCCCATGTCGTGCGGATTTTATTGATACTGGTCGAGTTGTTGACAAGTATTGATAAAATCCGACGATTTTTGATTTATTTTTGATTTATTTTGATTTCTCTAGTTTTGGAAAACTGTTTATATCTGTACTGGGACATTTGGACTGTAAATCTTAATTTCAATGCTTTTTCTTTGATTTTGTGAAGTTCTGTACAACTCATACCGTTAGGATTTTACCGATACTGGCTTGTTTTCCTCGGGTAAGTGTTGGTAAAATCCGACGGCTATGTTTTGGGACTTCTTGTTTGTTAAATGCTTTCAGAGTGGCCAGGATGGTCATGTTGCATGCGTGCATGTACAGGTTCCTGCTCCCTGTTGTGTGTTGCTGTGTACTCGTGCATGTACAGGTTCCCACTCCCCGATGTGTGCTAATGTATGATTGCATGTACAGGATCCCACTCCCCGATGTGTGTCAATGTGTGTGTTTGTACATCCAGAAATGAGCCGGATGGGCTCCTTGCTTGTGTAATGATTTTGTGATTTCTTGTTTTTGAAGAATTTTATGCTTTTAATGAATTCTTGTGGATTTGATAGCCTTGCGGAGTCCCGGTAGATGGGAAGGTTTTACCCATGTACTGAGACGACGCGACGGTTGTCGCGTGGTCGGTCTGATGATCGGGGCATGACAGTTGAATATATTGTCACCATTATCATCATCATGAGCATTATCATGAGGAGATAGAAAATGAGGAATTTGACTTGGAGCTAAGGCTAATTGAAGATACTGCATGATGAATATTTGTTATGCGCGGAACTCATTAAATTCGTGGTCTCTTTATATCTATTGTGCGCGAAATTCATTCAATTCGTGATCTCTTTGCCCTGTAGTGCGCGTACCTCTTAAAGTTCATTATTTCTAGGCCTTTCATGTAGCTCACCTCTTGATTTAATTGCATTATTTCTGCTCTTACTACTGGTGGGGTTGAAGAAAATAGACAACCGATTTTGCAAGTCATGCTCAAAGAACCCATCCCAAGTAGTCTACCATCTTTTGCTCCACTAATTGCTTCAAGCCATAGAGCCATACTATCAACAAATGGTTCAGATGAGCCAACATCATCACTAACACTCGAACTTCTCACTAAAAGCTCATCATATTTCTCCTACACTGTCATAAGAAAAATTAAAAGAAAATTAAAATAACAATATAATAGAAAGTCATATAATTTGGATTAGATATATATAAATATATATATAAAGGCAAATAAAAAATCTAATTTTCGTTACCTTACTAATATTAAAAAAAAAATTATGAACTGAAGACGAATTTGATAAAGAGAAGTGCATATAAAAGTTTTTATTGTTATGACATTGCATTCAATCCATTATATTGTTTTCTTAGTTGTTCTGATTGTCTAGTAATATGAATCATGAGACTATATAACTTGTTTAAAGAAAAAGTAATATTTCTGCAAATGTTATTTTATAGGATCTAAATTATGAATGTTCATATTAATATTGAATAAATTAAAAGTTATTGAAAAAAAATAAGAAAATCTCTATCAAGTGATTAATTATACAAAGATTATGTATAAATGAGAAGTCAACATTTTAAGAGATATAAGTGAAATCGTGCAAAGTGAATATGTTGAATGTTCAGTTTTTATAACTTAAAGTAGGAATTATTAAATGGAAAGATCTCTCTTAAATTGTAGTTAAGTACAATAAAATAGGGTTTGAGTGCAATGACATTAACCATATCCAAAATTGGATTAATAATGATCAAATAGAATAGTATATATTAGGAATCAAAAAATCAAATAAGCAATAAAAAGAAACTTGGGGGAGAGAGTAACCTAATAAACTCATTTTCCTATATTGTTATGGTAGATTCAATATAATATGTTCAAATCAACATTGAAAATATCTATAAAATAATTGAAAGTTTTGAAATTACATACTTTAACTACTCTATCTCTTACCCCGCTCCACATCTTGTCTTTCTTTTTTTAAAATGTTCACGTGAAAGTGTGTATGAATAATATTTCGGTTCCCATTTTCTTGGCATAAAAAAACACTGTTAAAAATAAAAATAAAAAATAGTTTAAAAATAATTGAATTAAATTAAAAAATTAGTGTTTGAATAAAATTACCAATCTATTTCTATATTTATATATATTGATTGAGTCTCCCGCTTATGTCGCAGACGATTCCCCAGAATTATAAGCTCGGTTTTTCTTATTCTGTTCACTCCTTCGTTTGCTTTTATCAGATTCCCAAAAATTCACAATCATGTCCCAATTTTCCTTAGTAATGCAGTTTGGCTTCATTCAGCTAATCTTTGCATGATTTAATATGCTTCAGATGTGATCGCCATATTTAAAAAAAAAAAATTCTTCTTATTTCAAACTCTTTAGTCTCATCCCAAGTGAATTTTTACTACAATAGAAAAAAGCAATTAGTTATGTTAAAATTATAAATTTAGTTTCATATATTAACTGAATGACATAACTTACCTTGAACTCACTCCACCATAACTCTTTTGTTTCTTCAGGGTGCTTGTGAAAGTTATTAAAACCCCTCCCCAATGGTTATTCACTATTCTATTGAGTTCATGAACAACATATACAGAATTTATAAATTTGTCATAAAGTTACAAACAAACAATAGTAAATAAATAAGATAATTAAAAGAATCATATGCTTTATAAATAAAAGAAATAATATTGATGAAATTTTAAAATTTAGTACTTATGAATCTCCACAAAGGGTTATCATCTCTCGACTGTCTTTCCTCTCAACATATGAATGTTGCACCGAAAGTATAACCGAAAGGGACGGTGAAGATACATTAGTAGCAAGGGAATAAGAATGGGAAGGTGCTGCAACCGAAGGGGACGGTGAAAGTACTTTAGTAGCAGGGGAATGAGAATGAGAAGGTACTGAAGCGAACTGCGATGGTGAAGAGCGTGGTCTTTCATCACTAACTCATCAATGACAGCCACATCGAAACTGTCAATTATAAATGTTAGAACGATAAAAAAAATAAAAATTATATGTTCATCAGATACATAATGAAGTACATGAAGAAACTTATCATATTTAAATTGGCGTACTAATTACGAGAAATAAACCACCAATACTTCAAAAAATTATCTCTGATGATCTATGAAAAAGAAAATAGTGTATTAACGAATGAAATATAAAAAATGAAACATGAGACACTAAATGGACAACAAATTGGGTGACGAAATTTGTAAATTAATACTAAACTAACTTGCTAATAATATTGCTAAAGGAGCAAAAGGAAAATTGAGATAACAAATATAAAAGAAAGTTGACAAATATATCCAGAGTAAACTACAAGAAAGAGAGAGAGAGTCCTTGTGATGCGGTGAGAGATCTGACTTAGATTTTCATTATAAGTTTTACCTTCAACTGTTTTAAAGAAGATAGTGTATTAATGAATGAAAGACAATATATAATAAAAACTATAGTACGAAATGTTGTATAATAAGAACTAGATTACTATATATTAAGATAAATATCATATTTTTATTGTATTAAGAGAACAAAACTTATCCGCCATCAAAAATCAAAATCCACATTATCATTCTTATCCTCTTCATCTGTCTCAAAATTAGATTTTTCAACATCATTATCATCATCATCCTTATCCTCATCATTTGTCTCAAAATTATATTCTTCATCGTCATCCTCAAGAATTTCACTTGGATCCATATCTATCACTACTCTATAGAGATCTCGTAACATTGGAATATTATATTTTTCGGTCTGAAATGTGTTTGCAAATTTCTCTTGTTGATATGATTTGTCTTCCCAGTGTTCCTCAATCTTTTTTCGTGCCTTCATTTTACAAATAGCTAGCCAATCAATTTTGTCACGTTTTAAACTGGAATATGATGTATAAAATACTTGAATCGCTTATTGTGCCAACACAAATGATTCATATCTCTTATATAATTTCTTATGATTTATTTCAACTAAATTAAACTGTGAATGCACCTTTATCTCTTTGACGGGGTCAAACCATTGACATAAATAAAATGACTCATAATTCTGCTGCAGGGTATTCTGTCTTTAAGATTTCATCTAACAAACCATAAAAATCATACATCTCCATCATTGGATGACTGAATACAAACCTCACAATTCTTTATAATTTCTCTGATTCCATAATTTTTAGTATGAAAATTACACCCGTTTATGAAATATGCTTGCCAAAGTTCGTATCCCCTGATTTTGGAATCCATGACAGATGAATTAAAAATTCTTGTTCAACTTAAACTTGTTTCTACGAACCTAAAGTAAAGTGAATGTGTTAATATGTTTTAAAGTAAATATATAAGTAACTGTTAGTCAACTTACATATTTTTTGAGTCATGGTGCAAAATCTTAATCGCAGAAACAATAATACTCATTTGTCAATAATTCAGACTATGAGGTTTGAAAAATCCTACCATAAAAGAAAACGATTTTTGTCACAAAAAGTTTATGACACAAGAAATACATCTATTGACAAATATATACTAATTCAAAATATGATGTCACTTCTGGACAGTTCAGTAAAATATATGTATGGGCTGCCCATCATTCTTGATCAGTTAAGTATCTAAGTTTACATAGCCCACTTGATCGACCAAAGTAGTTAAAAATTGAGATTGATTTCAAATTGGAATCAACAGGATCCTCATCATTTCTTCCCGCTCTCTGCCTCTTGCACTGTACCCGAGGCTCAAAATAATATAAGGCAAACGTTGTTACTTCCTTCACAATATATGCATTAACAGTAGAGATTTCAACACATACCTTATTTTTCACTTTTTTCTTCAAATGATATAGGAGTTTAATTGTAATGAAACAAAGTGTATTAGAAAATAATATATAATGAAGTTAGTCATTTGACATGCATTGAAAACGAAGTGTAGAAGATAAAAAATCCACCTTTTAAATGGATACATCTATCGAAATTGGACAGGATCTATAACTTTGACCTCATATAGCAAGTGAACTAAAAGATATTCCATGGAATCAAAAAATGATGGTCAAAATATCCTTTCTAAATTATATAAAATGATAGGAATATCTCTCTCTAATTTCTCTTTGTGTGATTGTCTCAATACTGTTGAGCAAATGTCATGAAGGAAAATGTTTAACTCCATAATAGCGCCTCATACAAAATTTGATAAAAGTTCCTTACAAGCAATAAGAATTAGCCTTTCTATAAATATATATGACAATAATGACTTTTTAAACTAATCAATTTGCATTCCTTCAAATCAACACATCTTTCAAAATTTAAGATAAAACCATCAGGAAATTTCAATGATTTCAACTATTTACAAACAGTCCATCTCTGATCCTTATTTAATGTATAAACTGCCTTCGGTTTTGGTCCCCTACTACTTTCATCGACATCAAGTGTGGGTCTTTTACAAAAAAGTCGCATATCTTTTTTTACATTCAAGTTGTCTTTCATTCTTTTAGTGATATGCATCACTATATTTATCACATTATCAAAGACATTCTTCTCAATATACATCACATCGAGATTATGATAAATCAGATGGGTCTTCCAATATGGTAGATACTAAAATATACTCTGTTTAATCCATTTATGGGTACTTCCATAGCTATGTATTATACCATGTGGGTCTTCAATAATAGATAAAAAGTTAAGCACTCTATACCAAATTTGTTCACCAGTTAATCTCAACGGAGGAGGTGTTCTTTCAATTCTATTCTTAGTGAACTCTTCTTTATTCATTTTGAATTTATGATTTAGTGGTAAAATTTGTCTATGACAATTAAAATAACTTGCTTTTTTATCATGTTTCAATCTGAATAATTTTGATCTTTCCATACATATCAAACAACTTAACATCCCAGTAGTAATCCATCACGATAGCATGTCATAAGTTGAAAAGCCATTTATGGTCTAAAAAAGAGTAACATTCATTACAAACATCTTATCAGTATGAGCATCATTTGTAGGAACACTTTCATCCCATAGTTGTTTTAATTTTGTAATTAGTGGTTGTATGTAAACATCTATTAACTTTTTCAGATTTTGTGGGTCAGGCATGACCAATTTCAAAAACATATAGGGTGTCTTCATGTACATACCAGGTGAAAGATTTTACAGAGTTAAGATAACTAGTCAACATGAATAAATTTTTCCTGATTTACCAAATGGAGCAAACCAATCAACACAGAGATCTAACCTAATGTTTCGAGTGTCTTTTGCAAACTCAGAATATGTTCTATCAAAATATTGTCACGCCTCTGTATCCAAAGGATGACACATTAACCTCTCTTCTGTTTCATGGTTTACATGCCAAGTCATGTGTTTAGCAGTGGCCTTAGATGTATAAAATCTTTGTAATTTAGGATTTGAGGTAAATAAAACATTTGTTTGTATGGTTTATGTCACGCCCCGATCCTCAGATCGACCACGCGACAACCGCCGCGTCGTCTCGGTACATGGGTAAAACCTCCCCATCTACCGGACTCCGCAAGGCTATCAAATCCACAAGAATTCATCAAACTCATAAAATTCTTCAAAAACAAGAAATTTCAAAATCAATACACATGCAAGGAGCCCATCCGGCTCATCAAGGATGTACAAACACACACATTGACACACATCGGGGAGTGGGATCCTGTACATGCAATCATACATTAGCACACATCGGGGAGTGGGAACCTGTACATGCACGATTACACAGCAACACACAACGGGGAGCGGGAACCTGTACATGCACGCATGCAATGTGACCATCTTGGCCACTCTGAAAGCATTTAACAAACAAGAAGTCCCAAAACATAGCCGTCAGATTTTACCAACACTTACCCGAGGAAAACAGGCCAGTATCGATAAAATCCTAACGGTATGAGTTGTACAGAACTTCACAAAATCAAAGAAAAAAACATTGAAATTAAGATTTACAGTCCAAATGTCCCAGTACAGATATAAACAGTTTTCCAAAACTAGAGAAATCAAAATAAATCAAAATAAATCAAAAATCATTGGATTTTATCAATACTTGTCAACAACTCGACCAGTATCAATAAAATCCGCACGACATGGGATGTACAGACTTCCCTTTCCATGGTTTGAGAACTATCAATCCCCAAAAGTAGCCCTGCCTGCCAAATACCTATACAATCCGCAAAAATACTTCGTAAGCTCCGTCGAGTAGGCTCCCAACTAAGTCTCCTCTGAAAAATGGGGGGAGAGAGGGGTGAGTATAGGGGTATACTCAGTGAGTGGAGTGCAATGGTGCATTTGTGCTAATAAATAAGGTGTGAATGTGGGGCCAAAGCATAACTCATAAATCATCTCATATCCATAAAATCATTTCAATAGATCACATTTCACAAATATGCATCCATATCAATCATTTTTTTTTTTTTTATAAAAAAAAATCCTGGGGTTCCATCGAAATATGCTTCCGTCTCAGGGCGGCCAAACCCAGACGAAAATCCGCCAAGGGTTTTACTATCCAATATCTCAAAACAAACCCCCTTCCTTGGCGTTGGCTCGTGCCTCACCGGGGTGCACCAGATATAGCACGACTTTTGCAGAGGGAGGGACGTCTACTCCCCCGCACATCTAAACCTCAAACCACGTCACCCCGTCGGGTCGCTCCGTGGTAGGTATATGACTATAGTCATCTGCGGCACCCTCCATTTCTCATTCAATCCATTTCTCAACAATGTGCCATAATTTCAACCAATAATCCACAATTTCATGCCAAAGCAACTCATAGAGCAATATCAAATATCACATGGCACAAAAGCATTTATAAATACAATGGATGCATTCGTATTTCACAATTCAGTTCAGACAGCCCACAATCACAAAACAATTTATATAAAACGTATAACAATCTTTCAAAATCATTTTCAAAGCAATTTTAAACAGGTTTCTCATTTACGAACACAATGAACCGTCCACTCACCTCTAGAGAGGGTATTCACTCTCTATTTCCGAAATCAACTCATAACGACTCTTCTCGAGTCTCCAAAGGTCAACCTAGACCAATCAAGACGAATAAAGATCAATTAAAGCTCTATTGAAGGGTTTTCAAATTCCCTTTTTATGTACAATAGCTTTAACTTGCATAATTACGTTCCAAAACTTTCGTTTCCTCAAACTAGTATCATTTCAAATCACTAACGACTTTAAATTTACAATATTCCTCAATTTTACCCATTTTCTCCCGAATTCCTTAATATTAATTTCATTCATGCCGATTTCCATTCAAATCAACTCAACATGATTCTATCATCCGGAACATTCTCTTTCCATATCAGACAATCTAATTTCGTAACATTCTATACTTAACTTTAATAATCCAATATAAATTGTCGAAAAATGTATTCTAATCAAATATAACGTATATTCTAAACATACACAGATCTTTCCACCCTAAATTTCATTCACTTTATCCAAAGGGTACGAATTTTCTCACCTAAGGTATTCACAGTTCACGGACTTAGCCTCCCTATGTCATTCATTTCAGTCCAAACCGCAAAGCTTCCAATTTGAAGCCGAACTCCATCGATTAGTCCAAATTACCGAAGGAAATCAAACTCTAGAGCCACTGTTCAAAAGAATAGCTCTTACCGCGTAGAGGATGAAGCATCGTCACGCCCTAGGGTTTCGAAGATCACCTACTATGCCGCAGCAGAGGTTGCGGCAAGTCCCGCGCACGCGAAAAAAGCTATCGCGTGCCGGAGCGCGAGCTATCGCGCGAGCGCCGTCGCCTGCGAGGAGGGGGGGGCTACGGCGGCGCGCGCGAGGAGGTAGGTGCGGTCGCGCAAGGAACAACGCGCGCGCGCGCGACGGCAGGGCTGGAAGCAAGACGAAGGAGCAGCGCGCAGCCGCATGCGAGAGCGCCGGCAAGACGCGGCCCGCCACGCGCGGAGCGCGCGAAAGGAGAAAGAGAGGCGGCGACCCGTGGTGGGTCGCGATGGCTGCGGGTGGTCGCGAGTCGGCGGTGGAGAACCGCGGTGGCTCGCGGTGGTGGAGCATCCGCGAGAGGGAGTGGTGGCGAACGATCGCAAGAGAGGGAGAGCGACGGAGAGAGATCGCGAGAGAGACGAGAGAGTGGAGAGATGAAGGAGAGATTAGGGTTAACCCTAATCTTTCTATTTGGGGGAGATGCTGCGTTTCACTCCGAAACGCAGCACCTTCTCCTCTCTCTCTCTTCTCGTTTTTTTTTTTTTTTTTTTTTAACTAACTATATATAACTAACTATATAATATATATATATATATATATTTGTTTTTCTCATCCCATTGGAAGTTTTAAATTTACCATAAATAAAATACTGTGAATTTGTAACACAGCATTTCAAATATACCAAAAATGTAAAATTAAAACCCCAAAATCGAAAATCAATAAAATTCTAAATTTTTCTATTTTGTTATAGAAATGTTTACAAAATATTCGACATCAAGTTTTCGGTATTACAACTCTTAACCCCCTAAAAACAAATTTCGTCCTCGAAATTTATAACGGTAAAGTTTATACATCAAACAAATAGGGTATTGTTTTTGCTTTAGTTTCTTCAGTCTCCCAAATTTCCTAAAATTTAGTTTGTGATAAGTTTCTTAGGAATTCACTTTCGTCTCAATTGTACAAGTACTTGATTGTCCTTTCGAAATTTCCTAGATATCTTATTTTGATTTGTTCAACCCTCCAAGCAATATATCTGTAAGCGCCTAAGCCTATTCTTATTCTCATTTACAGCTATGTAATTGCTTACTCGCAAATCATGATATCTGAATGCATCGTATATATGTATGCACGCTTATCACCTACACTCACCACCATATTGATAACAAAGTCTCCAATCCACCAATTTCAAACTACAAATACATTATCATACTCTATAGTATCTCCCAAAGTATTGATAGCAAAACTTGTCTTATTCCAATATGAGTATTTGGTAGGTGGTATTCATTGAGATTGAGATTCCTTTAATTTCCTTTTTTCACATTACAGCAATTAAAGCATAAAACTCAATAGTCTCGAATCACCTTGTTTGTTCTAAAACCTTGAAACCTTGGATATAAAAGGAGTAACACTTTCTCGATTAACGCATTCCTCAACAACAATTGGAATAGGTCTCTACTTTATATCTGCGACAAAGCGTTGTAGAAGATCAAAACTGAAATCTTTAATACACAACACAATTATCTGAAAATACTATCATTGAAATCGACCAATTCAATATACCTCAAAATTTCATTTACAGACTTTCTTACTCCTAAACGGTGCTCAAGTAACCATGCATAAGCATTTTTTTGCCTAGATGCTTATAAGATTCACCATTTCAATATTGTAAAAGCTAGAAGGGTCCATATTACCTCATATTTCTATTTGAAGGATGAATCTATCCCAAATTAAAGTTTATCTTAATAACTCTAAACAACTATAGCAGACTGAAACACCAGAGAAATCTCACTACAATATATAAATCCCACAAAGGCTCATCATATTAGTTTCTCCAAAGTGACTGCATCAAGCAATTAGGAAACTTGTCACTGATTTTCCATATTCTCAAATGTTCACACTAGACAACAAAACTTCTTATTATCAAGATCACTTAAGATTTAAAATTCTTTTCTAAGATGCTGCTCATCCAATAAAAGCAATGTCCATTATGAATATTATTTTCCTAAATAACCATCGAAACAAAAAGCTTTCCCCCATATTTATCGAAAGCATAAAATGACAATTACTTGAAAGAAACATTCAATGCTTACTGAGACCATTCATCGTATGGTTAAAGATTTTGATGTCACCTAATACTTATAGCAGCTCTTTTTAAGTACTTGTTTTTCTTGGATGATCATCAATAAAAATAACAATATAATTAAATGACAAACTATGAATAAAAGTATACCAGAAATATAAGTGGAGGCTCTAGAACCATAAGTTTTGGGTAATACACCCTAGAGTTCCACAAGATGTTTCAATACATATTATTTTCTTGATTTCAAGTCATTTGAAGTGAGTTATATTTGGGCTGCTCAGCCGTAATTGAAAATGTCTTATTCTACCTTGACCTTTAATGTACTCAGAAACTCCATGATGCTTAACATACTAGTAACATCTCTTTAAGTCCTACAGCTATCACCACAACATATAGTGCCCTCATTCTGTAAAATATGCCCCAAAACAAATTTAGTTAACTTGATTTCCTCATTTAAACCCTTATCAACTACCACCTCCATCATTCATGTTTTCTAATTTTCTCCAAGAACAAATTGTCATCAGACCCCATAAGACTCAGTAGATCTTCCTCATGGTTCCTACCTATTCGATCATCAGACTCCTCAAAATTTTGCATACAACCCACGGTCGAACATCTGTTTTACCCATACTTTTTTTTTTTTCCACTCGTATTTCCACTCTCGTCCCGCAAAGAAAGCCTTAAGAACCTCTCTCAAAACATATAATCCTCTATTCTTTTATTCTTCTCACCATTGGGTAAACAAACTACCTCCCTCGAAAATAAACTCCAAGAATAGACCTCCATTGTTATGACTCCTACTCACCTAGAGGGCACGAGTGTGCTCCCTAAATGCCTTCACCCAAGACTGATTATTCAATTGGTCATAAATTCTATCCAAAAGACCACTCATCAATCCAATACAATAAAAGCCTATGGAAAAAAGGCCAATACGCCTTCCCTTATCTTCCACCAATTAGCTAAAAATCAAAATTATTATCAATTAAGCAAACCTCAAAAACCTTTATTTTGGCTTCGAAAATTGACATTTGGTCACAATCAAAGATCATAATAACTAGCAATAATAATCACCTGCTGAACCTATTAGCATTATCAAAAAAAACCAAAGGAATAAAATTCACACTTCCTAATCAAAGCATCAAAGTGAAACCATTCCTTTGCCTCCCACCGTTAGTAACTCAATGGTAAAACCTCCTATTACAATCCCTTACTTACAGAAGAATGTTGGAGCATATGCTTGAGAAGTATGGAATAACATTCACAGTCTATCAAAATTAGGATGTGACATTTGCACAGAAAGCATATTCAGTTGAGAACCAAGCATGTTAAATTTGACAAAGATTTTCTTAGGAAGAAATCTACACGAAAGTTCTTTTCCACCACAATATCCAATTTAAAGATCAACATCCTCATTTGTTCATCAGAATATCGCAAAACTTTATCTATCACAAAATTGCTCTACCACTCTAACTATTCTTTAAGTTCCTTGTGAGATAGCCATATGTTTCTTAAACTTGAAAGCAAATCAGATTGAAGTGATGTAATAAAAATTCGAATGGATGGGAAATGATGAGAAGCATTTCAAATGCGAAGGTCATACTTAAAATTAGGGAGTTAAGACTCCCAGTTGTTTAAAGTAAAGAAAATAATCAATGCAAGACGCTACGCTTCGTCTTCTCACACGAATCCCAAATTACTTCACTCTTACACAAGAGAATGTCTTACAACTCGTCATCCCAAATCAAAGAGTCATGCTAGTCATACTATTAGTACCTCAAACCCCATTTAGTTTTTCAAAAGAGAATCTTACCACACTAAAGTCCCTATTTAGTGATTAGTCCACTAACTCATGCAAATCTAAAGACAATGTAGGGGCGAACTTATAGTTGATTTCTCTAAAATTCTTCATTGAATACATGATATACACCTCTATGAGTTTCTGAAGGCTCCTCAATTATGCATATACACCAAACTTCTAATATCAAGATATAAGTCCGAGGGCCAAAACCAATACTACGGTCCCCAATATTTGACCAAACAAGCCACAGGAGGTCTTGAGTCACAATTAAGTCACCAAATATTTCATTTGGGATTCCTTATTCATCATCCAAAAATAAAGTTCTACAAAGAGGTTCTGAACTTAGCAATGTAAAATATGAACTCATCCAAGTGCTTAACCCCTAAAAATAAGCATTCCTAACTTCCTGGGAAAACCATGGAAAGTTCTGTACATTTTCCGAATACCTTTTTAAAAGATGTAAACCGTTTCCAAAATAAACAAAACATTGTAAAGTCGTTAGAAAACTTTTGGGACATTCGGAAACATTTGAAAACATTTCAAATTCATCAAACTCTTGAAATCGTATACCGGTGCTCTGATACCAATAAAGTTGTCACGCCCCGATCCTCAGATCGACCACGCGACAACCGCCGCGTCGTCTCGGTACATGGGTAAAACCTCCCCATCTACCGGACTCCGCAAGGCTATCAAATCCACAAGAATTCATCAAACTCATAAAATTCTTCAAAAACAAGAAATTTCAAAATCAATACACATGCAAGGAGCCCATCCGGCTCATCAAGGATGTACAAACACACACATTGACACACATCGGGGAGTGGGATCCTGTACATGCAATCATACATTAGCACACATCGGGGAGTGGGAACCTGTACATGCATGATTACACAGCAACACACAACGGGGAGCGGGAACCTGTACATGCACGCATGCAATGTGACCATCTTGGCCACTCTGAAAGCATTTAACAAACAAGAAGTCCCAAAACATAGCCGTCGATTTTACCAACACTTACCCGAGGAAAACAAGGCCAAGATCGATAAAATCCTAACGGTATGAGTTGTACAGAACTTCACAAAATCAAAGAAAAAAGCATTGAAATTAAGATTTACAGTCCAAATGTCCCAGTACAGATATAAACAGTTTTCCAAAACTAGAGAAATCAAAATAAATCAAAATAAATCAAAAATCGTCGGATTTTATCAATACTTGTCAACAACTCGACCAGTATCAATAAAATCCGCACGACATGGGATGTACAGACTTCCCTTTCCATGGTTTGAGAACTATCAATCCCCAAAAGTAGCCCCTCGCACAAATACCTATACAATCCGCAAAAATACTTCGTAAGTCTGGCGGAGTAGGCTCCCAACTAAGTCTCCTCTGAAAAATGGGAGGAGAGAGGGGTGAATATAGGGGTATACTCAGTGAGTGGAGTGCAATGGTGCATTTGTGCTAATAAATAAGGTGTGAATGTGGGGCAGTCAAAGCATAACTCATAAATCATCTCATATCCATAAAATCATTTCAATAGATCACATTTCACAAATATGCATCCATATCAATCATTTTTTTTTTTTTATAAAAAAAAATCCTGGGGTTCCATCGAAATATGCTTCCGTCTCAGGGCGGCCAAACCCAGACGAAAATCCGCCAAGGGTTTTACTATCCAATATCTCAAAACAAACCCCCTTCCTTGGCGTTGGCTCGTGCCTCACCGGGGTGCACCAGATATAGCACGACTTTTGCAGAGGGAGGGACGTCTACTCCCCCGCACATCTAAACCTCAAACCACGTCACCCCGTCGGGTCGCTCCGTGGTAGGTATATGACTATAGTCATCTGCGGCACCCTCCATTTCTCATTCAATCCATTTCTCAACAATGTGCCATAATTTCAACCAATAATCCACAATTTCATGCCAAAGCAGCTCATAGAGCAATATCAAATATCACATGGCACAAAAGCATTTATAAATACAATGGATGCATTCGTATTTCACAATTCAGTTCAGACAGCCCACAATCACAAAACAATTTATATAAAACGTATAACAATCTTTCAAAATCATTTTCAAAGCAATTTTAAACAGGTTTCTCATTTACGAACACAATGAACCGTCCACTCACCTCTAGAGAGGGTATTCACTCTCTATTTCCGAAATCAACTCATAACGACTCTTCTCGAGTCTCCAAAGGTCAACCTAGACCAATCAAGACGAATAAAGATCAATTAAAGCTCTATTGAAGGGTTTTCAAATTCCCTTTTTATGTACAATAGCTTTAACTTGCATAATTACGTTCCAAAACTTTCGTTTCCTCAAACTAGTATCATTTCAAATCACTAACGACTTTAAATTTACAATATTCCTCAATTTTACCCATTTTCTCCCGAATTCCTTAATATTAATTTCATTCATGCCGATTTCCATTCAAATCAACTCAACATGATTCTATCATCCGGAACATTCTCTTTCCATATCAGACAATCTAATTTCTGTAACATTCTATACTTAACTTTAATAATCCAATATAAATTGTCAAAAAATGTATTCTAATCAAATATAACGTATATTCTAAACATACACAGATCTTTCCACCCTAAATTTCATTCACTTTATCCAAAGGGTACGAATTTCCTCACCTAAGGTATTCAGTTCACGGACTTAGCCTCCCTATGTCATTCATTTCGGGGGCCAAACTCCCCAAAGCTTCCAATTTGAAGCGAACTCCATCAGTTAGTCCAAATTACCGAAGGAAATCAAACTCTAGAGCTACTGTTCAAAAGAATAGCTCTTACCTGCGTAGAGGATGAAGCATCGTCACAGCCTAGGGTTTCTGAAGATCACCTACTATGCTGCAGCAGAGGTTGCAGCAAGTCTGCGCACGCAGAAAAAGCTATCGCGCGCTGGAGCGCAGAGCTATCGCGCGAGCGCCAAGGCGCCTCGTGCAGAGGGGGCCTCGCGCTGGCGCGCGCAGGAGGTAGGTGCAGTCGCGCAAGGAACAACGCGCAGTCGCGCGAGCAGCAGGGCTGGAAGCAGCACGAAGGAGCAGCGCGCAGCCGCATGCAGGAGCGCTGGCAGCAGCGCGCTGCCACGCGCAGTCGCGCGCGCGAGCAGGAAAGAGAGGCGGCGACCCGTGGTGGGTCGCGATGGCTGCGGGTGGTCGCGAGTCGGCGGTGGAGAACCGCGGTGGCTCGCGGTGGTGGAGCATCCGCGAGAGGGAGTGGTGGCGAACGATCGCAAGAGAGGGAGAGCGACGGAGAGAGATCGCGAGAGAGACGAGAGAGTGGAGAGATGAAGGAGAGATTAGGGTTAACCCTAATCTTTCTATTTGGGGGAGATGCTGCGTTTCACTCCGAAACGCAGCACCTTCTCCTCTCTCTCTCTTCTCGTTTTTTTTTTTTTTTTTTTTTAACTAACTATATATAACTAACTATATAATATATATATATATATATATATTTGTTTTTCTCATCCCATTGGAAGTTTTAAATTTACCATAAATAAAATACTGTGAATTTGTAACACAGCATTTCAAATATACCAAAAATGTAAAATTAAAACCCCAAAATCGAAAATCAATAAAATTCTAAATTTTTCTATTTTGTTATAGAAATGTTTACAAAATATTCGACATCAAGTTTTCGGTATTACAGTTTACTTCGCTTATTACGACCCGACCTCCTAGTACTCTTGCATTTACATTGGTTACAGAATTTACAAAATTTTGTATTTTCATCATCTCCCCAATATAACATACAACCATCTCTACAAATATCAATCCTTTCTACCGGAAGACCTAAGTCTTTTACTAGCTTTTCAATTGGGCATGATGTGATCACGAGACATTACTTCTCGAATAACTTTGTCTTGACATTTAACAATCTTGTCATTATTGACAACTTAGTATGGTTGTCACAACTAGCGCACAATGGTTTATCTATAGCTCTCAGCACTTCCTGAAATTGATTACATAAAAATTTTCATTATGCGCATTTTCATCAACACCTGTTACTTCTGCCTCCTCCAATGGTAATGCATTACTAGTACACATTTATTCAAATGTTGGAGTAAAACTGGTATTTGCATGGCTCGATTCGGGAACAAAATTTTTACCCGTTGCATCAATTACTATCCTTTGATATGAGTTCAATTGATCATAATAACTTTGATTCCCTTAAATAGAAATTGCATGTTAGGTTCATATTCTTCTCAGATATAAACAGTTCACCATGACAAGTTAAATTATAGTAATTCGGGGTAAAACTAAATTCATAAAGATATTCCTTAACTTTATCACACTCAAGAAATTTACCATTACGACATTTTTTATATGGGCATCTTAACTTATTTCTATCCATAAACTCGACTTTACTATAAGCAAAATTAAAAAATTGTTTCAACCTAATAATAAACCCATCAGTTAAATCTCGACGTTCAGGTAAATTCTTTTTATACATCCAATCTTTTTCATTCTGTATTTTCTCTGTTCACAAATTTAAGATTTACAAAATATTAATAAAAGATACTATAAACAAAAGTTACTTGATCTGAAGGGGAAAAAATGACATTACATTGATGAAATATATAAAAATTTAGATTAATAAAATATGTGATTGTGCAAGGAGGGTCATTTGTCACATATCTATTTATAAGTGCACACATAGTGTAACACCGACACTGCGGTATCCGTACTAGTGTACTGTTCATGAAATATATATAATATTCTTCCATTTATATATATATATATATAATTTTTTATTTATATTGATTTTCGATTTTGGGGTCTTTAAATTGGAATTTTTGGTATATTTAAGTATTCATATTTCCGATTTGAAGCATATCCTATTTTGTTAAAATTGGAACCTAAAAAAAAAAAAAGTGGGGGAGGGAGAGGGAAAACGGCTGCATTTTCCCTCACCTAATGCAATTAGGGATAAAAGCCCTAATTTTTCTTCCCCTCTCTCCCTCTCGTCACTTTCTCTCTCACTCCCTACTCTCTCCCTCTCGCGATCTCTCTCGCACTCTCCGCCCCTCTCTTCCGTCTCCCTCCGTCGCTGTTTTCGCCGCAACTCGCCACCACCCACAGCCACCACACACCGCCACCGCCACCGCTCACCTCTCGGTTATCTCTCTATCATCTCACTCTCTCACCCTAGCTCTGTTTCTCACTCTCGGTTCTCCCCCACTTTGTTTCACTCTCTACCTCCCTCTCTGTCTTTCAGCTCTCTCGCTCTCTCTTTCTCCCACTATCTCTCTGTTTCCCTCTCTCTACTCTCTCCTGCGTGCAACAACATGCGTTGTCTCTTCCTCTTGCCCTTTCGCGCACGAGCAGAACACCCACTCTAGTTAGCTCGTACTGCTCTCACTCTACCGAGAACCCTACTGCTACCCACCATTAGATTTCTGAAAACCCTAGGCCGCGGGTCTACATAGGTAAGAACAGACTTCCGATTTTAGTTCTAGGGTTTGAATGTTCTAAGTAGCTAGGTTTAATTGCTAACCTTCGCTTCAAATTGGAAATGTTACAGGTTTAAACTGAACCGAATGGCGAACGGAAGCTAGGTCTGCGATCTGAGGAACCCTAAGTGAGAGATTTCTGGTCCATTCAATTTGTTGACTGAATTTAGGATAAGAAGTATTATATATGTTTAGGATGTATGATACATTCGATTAGAATGTATTGTCTGACATTATATGTGAGTATTTAGGTAAAGTATAGGATTTTATATGAATTGGGCTATCTGATATGAAATAAGCATGTTAAAGGATAATAGAATCGAGTTGAATTGATTTGAATAGTTTCCCTTAGAGTTAATTTGACATATGCATGAAAATAGTCAAAAATTGGGATTTGAGTTTAAGGATCGATGCAGCCTTTTTCATTATAAATTGTTCTGCATATAGGCAATCTAAATACAATCCCAGTATTATGAAAATAGACTTCCATACTTCGAAAATGACATATGGTTTGAAACGTTTGGATGAAAATCGAAAAGTGTATGATTTTTCAAAAATTTTCTATCTTGCAGGAAATTTATTTATTTTAGGCTTATTTCCGACTTTGAGTGGTTTTAGGGTTGAATTAGACTTGGCTTTGATTATGTTATTTATTTATAAATGAAATGCAATTGATGAGATTAGAGTGTATTCATAAATTGAAGAGTTAAGGTTTGTACAAACTTAGGGAAAATGGATAAACCTTAAAGATATTTGAAAATTTGATGACAATTATAATGATTTGATAAGGTTGACCTTTTTGGAGACTCGAGGAGTCAATTTGGATTAATTGTGGAAATAGTGAGTGATCACCTTCCCTAGAAGGTGAGTGGGACCCTAATCTCTGGCATGAAATAGTGAAACTTGATTTTTACCGTGTTTTCAACAAAACATTCTTTCGATATGCATTGATTTGATGTGTGACTCTAAATTTCAAATCTGTTTTGTGATTATTTGAGTGTCGTAAATTTATGTTTTCGATGACTATGCATCCATGGTTTTAAATGAATTAATATTGTGTAATTATTTGAGAACTAGAATGTTTTCTATTCTACCACTGCATTGGTATGTTGATTTGAAATGATTTGATGAAATGTATCAGCACACGGATTTGAAATGTTTTGATGAACTATGTGGGTTGGATGCCTACTAGTTATGAGATGATATGATGATATGATATTACTTGATAGATTATGTAGCTACGAAGGGCGTTTGTAGTTGCACCGGCATGCCCGAATACGCTTCTGCAGGAGGTATCCGCAAACGTCATCTAAGGGCTATAGGCGCAGCCGGTTGAACCCTCATAGGGGGAGGATGTGCGTGACGCCACTGTCTAGCATCGGGTGGGGTCCTATACACGATTATGAGCTAGCCCTAGCGAACTCATGGCCAACGTCGAGGTAGAGAGCAATAATAAAACCCCGATGCGCCTATCCTTGGTCATAGTTGACCTTTGCCATGATCATTTTCGGTTTGCTCTAAAATAATACTTGATTTTTAAATAGATGCATATATGTATGATATCTCGTGATTGACTAAATGATTTTATTTTACTGAACATTCCATGTTTTACTACAAATCATGAATTATTGTTTACGAATAATGTTGTTTGACACTCCAATATTTCACCAACACTATTTATGCTTGATATTAATCCCCTCACTCGCTGGGTATCTTCCTTGATACTCATCCCTCTCCTTTCCTCTCTCAGATAGGGATTCTCGTGATAGAGTAACGTATTGGATTCTCGAGATCTTTGGTTGTGTATTGGTGGAGTTAGGAATTTACGACGGTGAGATCTAAATTTAAGTTGAAATATGATTTCCGTACTTTATGTCGACCCAGCGAGGTCTTGATTTCGAGATCCGTAGTTAGTCGTGTACATTTTATAGGATGACTATATAAATTATGGACATTTATTTGTGAAACTCTCATGTTGGTTCATTACGTTTGCATTAAGGCACTTGTAAATATTTAGAATGTCAACTTGGAAATTTGTCTTACATTTGTATAAAATTTAGGTCAGCTCGATGCGGCGGCTGCTCATACTCTAGTTGGGCATGACAGTAGAGGTATGTGGCTAGGACTGTTAGTATTGATGATAGTCTTGCGTTGTCTTGGTTGTCCATTGTGAATGTGGTTGATTGTTGTGAGGCCGGGATGACCTATTTATTTATTTAACAAGACGGATGTCCATTTTACATGTTGATTTATACATAGGAGACCTCCGAAATATGGGAAGATTCTGGCTGATTTTCTATAAAAATATAATCAGCATCCAGGGCAATGGGAGACTACTCACGACTCCGGTTCGGGGGGTGACAGTTCTATTGGCATCAAAGCATCTAGGTTGGAGAAAAGATAATGATAAAAATCTTCCCAAGTACATTTAAAAGTCCTCAATGCATTAGAGAGTTTCATACAGTCATTTAAAGTCTCATACATGGCCATAGGCATATGTGGTAGGCGCGGTGCACCACCAGAGAGTCCATCAATGCCTAATGCATCTAGGGCACTCGAGACTCCACGAGTACCAGAAGATGCTTCCTCTACTCATGCACCTTCACCAGTACCACCCTCAGCACCTCAACCGGCTGTTACAGCCGAGATTCCTCCACCACCACTTAACGCCTTGAGGCAGTAGCAAGAGTGGTACAGTAGATATGGGGTGCAGATGCCACCTCCTCGACCACAGAGTTTTGGGACACCAGCCCCCTAATGTTGTTACACAGTCTACCGCACAGAGACAGTTTTTCTGCCGCAAATGCGGTAGCCACCATGAATTTGGGGCATGTAGAGTACCGGTTACTTGCTTCCAGTGTGGGAAGCAAGGTCGCACTAAGAGTACCTGCCCAGATTTAGGTCGAGGAGGACCGACTTTACGGAGTTGTACTGGTACTTCTGGTACAGGCCAGTAGGGGGCACCAGCGCACTCAGCTCTTACAACTCCTCAGATTATAGCCGAGAGTAATACAATGCCAGGACCATCGCGACAGTAGCCTAGGGCCCAGATTGGTGTGCTTGCGATAACGCAAGAGGACGCACAGGTAAACCCTGATGTCATTATGGGTAATCCTCCAGCAGACCCATCAGTGTAGTACTTTTATTGTACTTTCTTTATGAGATCTAGTATATCATGATGTCGATGTATAGTTTTGACTAGTCAAAACTTAAGAAGTTTAACTAGTTTGATATATATATATATAAATACATCTACTTTTTCTTCGCATTTTAAATACCTTTAATCTTTTTCTTATCTTTAGATACCATGT
Organism: Dillenia turbinata; assembly: GCA_037126225.1. Classification (NCBI taxonomy): domain Eukaryota; kingdom Viridiplantae; phylum Streptophyta; class Magnoliopsida; order Dilleniales; family Dilleniaceae; genus Dillenia; species Dillenia turbinata. The sequence goes on along the minus strand of JBAMMX010000020.1, from coordinate 25,955,949 downwards.
GAATATTTGGTATCGACGCCCGTATTTTCATAGATACCGGGTCGAATTTTTCATATGTGAGTGACATGTTCGCTCGCCATTCGTATAGGCCTCTCTTGCCACTTGATGAGGAGATTATGGCAGTCACTCCTCTTGACAAGCATATCATTCGAGATATAGTCTATAGAGGCTGCAAGGTCAGGATTAAGGAGACGGTATTAGAGGTAGATCCGATTCCGCTCCCTATCACGGATTTTGATGCTATCCTAGGGATGGATTGGCTGAGTTTACACCGGGCTTCCGTAGATTGTTTTACGAAGGAGGTTGAGTTTCGGAGGTCCGGACAGTCACCGTTGGTATTGCGGGGCGAGAGATGGGTATTGCCCCGTTATGTTATATCTGTTATGAAGGCCAGACGCATGGTGCGCTGTGGGTGCATGGCTTATCTAGCTTATGTCGTTGACACCACCGTTGAGGGACCAAGACTTGAGGTTGTCCCTGTGATGCAGGAGTTTCCAGATGTGTTCCCCGAGGAGCTTTCCGGATTACCACCAGTTCGGGAATTCGATTTCAAGATTGATCTAGTACCGGGGACCACTCCTATTTCTATTCCGCCATACAGAATGGCGCCTGCTAAACTGAGAGAGCTCAAGGTTCAGTTGCAGGAACTTCTGGACAAAGGGTTTATCCGCCCGAGCACTTCACCCTGGGACGCTCCGGTGCTGTTTGTAAAGGAAGAAGATAGTTCGCTTCGACTCTGTGTGGATTATAGACAGTTGAACAAAGCCACCATCAAAAACAGATATCCCCTGCCACATATCGATGATTTGTTTGATCAGCTGCAGGGAACCACGGTTTTCTCTAAGATTGATCTCTGTTCGGGTTATCATCAGTTGAGGATTTGGGCCGAAGACGTGCCCAAGACAGCTTTTCGCACTTGATACGGCCATTATGAGTTCTTAGTCATGCCGTTTGGGCTCACTAATGCCCCAGCTGCTTTTATGGATCTGATGAACCGAGTCTTCCGTAACTTCTTGGATCGGTTTGTCATCGTATTTATCGATAACATCTTGGTATATTCATGGAGTGATGAAGATCATGTTCAGCACCTTCGAGTGGTATTGCAGATACTTCGTGAGAAGCAGCTATATGCCAAATTTTCAAAATGTGAGTTTTGGCTGAGACAGATAGGATTCTTGGGGCACATTGTCTCCGCGGAGAGTATTTATGTTGATCCGCGAAAGGTTGAGGCTATATTGAAGTGGAAGCTGCCACAAACAGTTATCGAGATTCTTAGTTTTCTCGGTTTAGCCAGGTATTATCACAGATTTGTAGAGGGATTTTCCCGGATAGCTGTTCTGTTGTTTAGATTGACCCGGAAGGGGGTCAAGTTTGTTTGGGATGATCGTTGTGAGATGAACTTTCAGGAGCTCAAACAACGGTTGACCTTTGCTCCTATTTTAGCCCTTCCCACTAATAGCCGGGAATACATAATGTACAGTGATGCTAACCGATAGGGATTGGGTTGTGTTCTGATGCAGGATAGTCGGGTTATTGCATATGCTTCGCGACAACTGAAGAAACACGAGGTTAACTACCCGACACATGATTTGGAGTTGGCAGCCATAGTTTTCGCATTGAAGATATGGCGACATTATTTTTATGGGGTGACCTACAGAGTATTTACAGATCACAAAAGTTTGAAGTATCTATTTACCCAAAAGGAGCTGAATTTGAGACAAAGGAGATGGTTAGAGCTCCTCAAGGATTATGATCTTATTATTAACTATTATCCGGGTAAGGCGAATGTTGTGGCAGATGCCTTGAGTTGGAAGTCAACATTATCCTCACAGTCGACAGAGGAAGCATACCATTCTTGTTTAGTAGGACTCCGAGCCTTAGAAGTCAGTTTGGCTAATAATGATCAGGGAGACATACTAGCCAGATTTGAGGTCAGGCCGACTTTGTTCGACCGTATCAGAGAGCTCCAGAGTATAGATGAGAAGTTTCAGGGTATTGTGGATAGAGTCCGCAGAGCTGATGGCGGAGACTTTAGGGTCTGAGAGGATGGATTGTTAGTGCTCAAGGAGTGGGTTTATATTCCCACTGATACAGATCTCCACAAGGTCATACTTGAGGAGGCACACTCCTCCACTTATGCATTGCACCCGGGTGATACCAAGATGTATCGGACCATTCGGGAGAGTTATTGGTGGCCTGACATGAAACGGGAAATTGCGGACTTTATGGCTAGGTGTTTAATTTGCCAATAGGTGAAGGCCGAGTATCAGCGCCCGGCGGGTACATTGTAGCCCTTACCCATTCCTGAGTGGAAGTGGGATCACATTACTATAGATTTTGTGATAGGGCTATCGCAGACTTCATCACGGCATGATGCCATTTGGGTGATTATAGATCGACTCACCAAGTCCATACATTTTCTTCCTATTCGCAGCAACTATCCTTTGGAGACCTTGGCATGTCTTTACATCGATACGATAGTCAGGTTGCATGGTATTCCTGTGTCGATAGTATTAGATACGGACCCGAGGTTCACTTCCAGGTTTTGACCCTAGTTGCAGTAGGCAATGGGCACGAGACTGAGTTTTAGCACAGCCTATCATTCACAAAGAGATGGTCAGTCAGAGAGGACCATTCAGACCTGTGAGGACATGCTGAGAGCATGTGTGATGGATTTCTGGGGTTGTTGGGATCGGCACCTTCCACTAGTCGAATTTGTATATAATAACAGCTATCAAGCCAGTATTGGGATGCCACCATATGAGGCACTATATGGCAGGAAGTGCCGCACCCCGATATGTTGGGATGAAGTCGGAGAGCGATGTCTTAGCAGTGTTGAGCTGATTGAGGAAACAAAAGATAAGGTTAGGGTTATCTGTGAGTGGATGAGAGCCGCCCAAGACAAGCAGAAGGTATATGCCGATCGTAGACGGCGACCCCTTGAGTTTGCCAAGGGAGATATGGTTTTCTTGAGGGTATCTCCTTTGAAGGGAGTTATACGGTTCAGGCAGTGGGGCAAGTTGAACTCTAGATATATTGGACCCTTTTGTATTCTTGAGAGGGTCTGGAGTATGGCATACAGATTGGAGTTGCCAGATGAACTATCTCGTATTCATGACCTCTTTCATGTCTCAGTACTCAGAAAGTACCTAGTTGATCCTTCTCATGTACTTGAGCCTCCACCTGTTGAGTTGCGAGAGGACCTCAGTCTTCCAGTTCAGCTCGTGGCTATTCTAGATTAGCATGTCAGAAAACTACGGAGTAAGGAAGTTTCATTGGTCAGAGTCTTGTGGAGGAATGACCAAGTCGAGGAGGAGACCTGGGAGTCCAAGAAGGCTATAAGAAAACAGTACCCCCACTTGTTTACTATATAGCTTTCTTTTAGTTTTGAGGACGAAACTTGTTTTTAGAGGGTTAGAAAATGTAACACCGACACTGTGGTGTCCGTACTAGGGTACTGTTCATGAAATATATATATATAAAATATTTCTCCATTTATATATATATATATAGAAAAATTTTTATTTATATTGATTTTCGATTTTGAGGTATTTAAATTAGAATTTTTGGTATATTTAAGTATTCGTATTTCCGATTTGAAGCATATCATATTTTGCTAAAATTGGAACCTTAAAAAAAAAAAAAAAAGTTGGGGGTGAGGCGTTTTCCCTCCTCTAATGCAATTAGGGCTAAAAGCCCTAATTTTTCTTCCCCTCTCTCTCTCCCGTCACTTTCTTTCTCACTCCTGTCACTTTCTTTCTCACTCCCTACTCTCTCCCTCTCGCGATCTCTCTCGCACTCTCCGCCCCTCTCTTCCGTCTCCCTCCATCGCTGTTTCTACCGCGACTCGCCATCACCCATAGCCATTGCACACCGCCACCGCTCACCTCTCAGTCATCTCTCCCTCTCTATCGTCTCACTCTCTCGCCCTAGCTCTGTTTCTCTCTCTCGGTTTTCCCCCACTTTGTTCACTCTCTACCTCCCTCTCTGTCTTTCAGTTCTCTCTCTCTCTCTCGCGACTTCACTGTCGCTCTCATAGTTCTCTCTCTCGCTCTCTCTTTCTCCCACGATCTCTCTGTTTCCCCCTCTCTGCTCTCTCCCGCGCGCAATAGCACGCGTTGTCTTTTCCTCTTGCCCTTTTGCACACGAGCAAAAAATCCACTCTAGTTAGCTCGTACTGCTCTCACTCTACCGAGAGCCCTGCTGCTACCCACCATCAGATTTCTGAAAACCCTAGGCCGTAGGTCTACATAGGTAAGAACAAACTTCCGATTTTAGTTCTAGGGTTTGAATATTCTAAGTAGCTAGGTTTAATTACTAACCTTCACTTCAAATTGGAAACGTTACAGGTTTAGACTAAACCAAATGGCGAACGGAAGCTAGGTCTGCGATCCGAGGAACCCTAGGTGAGAGATTTCTGGTCCATTCAATTTGTTAACTGAATTTAGGATAAGAAGTATTATATAAATTTAGGATGTATGTTACATTCGATTTGAATGTATTGTCTCACATTATATGTGAGTATTTAGGTAAAGTATAGGATTTTATATGAATTTGGCTATCTGATATAAAATAAGCATGTTAAAGAATAATAAAATCGAGTTGAATTGATTTGAATAGTTTCCCTTAGAGTTAATTTGACATATGCATGAAAATAGTCAGAAATTGGAATTTGAGTTTAAGGATCGATGTAGCCTTTTTCATTATAAATTATTCTGTATATAAGCAATCTAAATACGATCTTAGTATTATGAAAATAAATTTCCATACTTCAAAAATGACATATGGTTTGAAACGTTTGGATGAAAATAAAAAAATGTATGATTTTTCAAAAATTTTTTATCTTGTAAGAAATTTATTTATTTTTGGCTTATTTCCGACTTTGAGTGGCTTTAGGGTTGAATTAGACTTGGCTTTGATTATATTATTTATTTATAAATGAAATGCAATTAATGACATTAGAGTGTATTCATAAATTGAAGAGTTAAGGTTTGTACAAATTTAGGGAAAATGGATAAACCCTAAAGATATTTGAAAATTTGATGACAATTATGATGATTTGATTAGGTTGACCTTTTTGGAGACTCGAGGAGTCAATTTGGATTAATTGTGGACATAGAGAGTGATCACCCTCCCTAGAAAGTGAGTGAGACCCTAATTTCTAGCATGAAATAGTGAAACTTGATTTTTACCGTATTTTTAACAAAACATGCTTTCGATATGCATTAATTTGACATGTGACTCTAAATTTCAAATCTGTTTTGTGATTATTGGAGTGTCGTAAATTTATGTTTCCAATGGCTATGCATCCATGGTTTGAAATGAATTAATATTGTGTCATTATTTGAGAACTAAAATTTTTTCTATTCTACCATTGCATTGGTATGTTGATTTGAAATGATTTGATGAAATGTATCGGCATACGGATTTGAAATGTTTTGATGAACTATATGGGTTGGATGTCTACTAGTTATGAGATGATATGATGATATGATATTACTTGATGGATTCCGTAGTTGCGAAGGGCGTTTGTAGTGGCACCAGGATGCCCGGATACGCTTCTACAGGAAGTATCCACAAACGTCATCTAAGGGCTATAGGCGCGGCCGGTTGAACCCTCATAGGGGGAGGACGTGTGTGACACCACTGTCTAGCACCGGGCGGGGTCTTATATACGATTATGAGCTAGCCCCAGCAAACTCATGGCCAACGTCGGAGTAGAGAGCAATTTTTTAACATTCTTGCATAATAAAACCTCCGGTGCACCTATCTTTGGTCATGGTTGACCTTTGTCAGAATCATTTTCGGCTTGCTCTAAAATAATACTTGATTTTTAAATAGATGCATATATGTATGATATCGCGTGATTGACTAAATGATTTCGTTTTACTGAACATTCTATGTTTTGCTGCAAATCGTGAATTATTGTTTACGAATAATGTTGTTTGGCACTCCAATATTTCACCCACACTATTTATGCTTGATATTAATCCCCTCACTCACTGGGTATCTTCCTTGATACTCACCCCTCTCATTTCCTCTCTCAGACAGGGATTCTCATGATAGAGTAATGTATCGGATTCTTGAGATCTTTCGTTTTGTGTTGGTGGAGTTAGGAATTTACAACGATGAGATCTAAATTTAAGTTGAAATATGATTTCCGTACTTTATGTCAACCCAACGAGATCTTGATTTCGAGGTCCGGAGTTGGCCATGTATATTTTATGGGATGACTGTATAAATTATGGACATTTATTTGTGAAACTCTCATGTTGGTTCATTATATTTGCATTGAGGCACTTGTAAATATTTAGAATGTCAACTTGAGAATTTGTTGTATATTTGTATAAAATTTAGGTCCGCTCGGTGTGGCGGCTGCTCATGCTCTAGTTGGGCATGATAATAGAGGTCTGTGGTTAGAACTGTTAGTATTGATGATAGCCTTGCGTTGTCCTGGTTGTCCACTGTGAATGTGGTTGATTGTTGTGAGGCCAGGATAGCCCATTTATTTATTTGACAGGATGGATGTCCATTTTACAGGTTGATTTGTACATGGGAGACCTCTGAAATATGGGAAGGTTCTGTCCGATTTTCTGTAATAATATAGTCGACATCCAGGGCAACGGGCGGTTGCTCACGACCCCAGTTCGAGGCGTGACACATAGGACTTGGGCATGGGGCACATGGTATTTACCATAACAGTAAATCTCTTTTGTGATCTCTTTATAATCACCAACTAGTATTTTGTATTAGTCTTAGAATCTAATCTTACCTAGTTTATCATAAGTATTAAGTTTCGTTCGATGGTAAGTTGTCTTATGGCAAATTAAATATTTTCAGGTGTTGGGACTTCGCAATCCAACATATGACTGATTGTAGATAAAATGGTCAAACCCTTTTTTAACTTATTATTACTTTAAAAAGTGCATGATAAAATATTAGAGTTAGATGGGAAAAATTTTTAAAATTTGGGTAACATGGGAACTACCGAAACTAGGTGACATTTGATATTGACACTAATTAAAAAAAAAAAATGTGCATGACATGATGGTTAAATATTATTATAACATTAATTAGGATTAATAATTTTTTTCGTCGCTAATTAGCAACGAATTCAGCAACGAAATTTTTTTAGTGGCTTATTTGCCACGAATTTGGCAACGAATGATCTTTTTGTAGCTAATTAATGACGAATATTTATTTTTCGTTTATTTCATTGGAAAAAGCAATGAAATTATTTTTTGTCACTAATTTCGTCGCAAAATAGTAATGTTTTTTTTTTTTGTCTCTAAATCCCTATTTTTTCGTAGTGAGATTTGCTGTCTCCAAAACATTCATCGACAAAAATTACTAATAAAGTTGGAAGCTAGTATTCCAATTCCTGATCACCCATCTCTGTCACATTAATGATTTTATTTTTATGTATGCTAAACATTATGGATTATAGTTGACTTTATGAAGTTATTTGATGTATACATTGTACTTGATAACATAACATTTTATGTGTTGTGCGTAAGTAATGTAGTTGCTTTTTATATTTATGAAATGGAATAGTTTGAAATATAATTAGTAATATAAGAACTGCAATATAACAGGTTGATCGAATTATAGTTAACAGGTTGATCGAATTGACTACAATGTAACAGGTTAATATAATGACACGACAGAAGTTTTCTGTTGATAAAATATTACGTCGTTAATTTATCACTGATTTCAATTATTATGTAAAACAATCAGCAACGTTTCCATTGTTAAAATTTCTGTCATTAATCTGTCATTGATTTTACTCATTATCTAAAGGGGTTTCTCACTATATTATAGTCTACAGCTGAAGGTGCTTCCAAAAGGGTTTTTTTGAAATTGGTGAAGGGGGACCAGAAAAATCCTTTATCTCTTTTTTCCCTTTTTTAGATCTTATTAGTTTTCTCACCTTTTTTTTTTTTCCTATTCTTCTTTTGTTTTCTTAAGATGTTGCCTCATCCTCTTCTATATAATCTCTCAACTTCTCAATAGATTCCTCTTTAGAGATCCAAAAAAAGAAAAAAGAAAGATGATAAGTCCTAAATTCAATGATCATCCCTGGGCCCAAGTCTGTGCCACACAAAATTGGACTACCTTGACTAAAAAAAATTCAAAACCTCAAATGAATATATTGCACAATGAGAATAGATGAGTAAAGGAATATTACCATATTCCTAGTGAATTTGATCCACCAACATGAATGACATATGGCCTCTTACCTTCTTTTTGTAGCTTTTCTTTGAGTAAATTAGTGAGTGTCAAATATGACAAAAATAAGCATCGAGAGAGTTTTGTCATCTTAAGTGTTCAATTTGATTAGAATCAAATTTAATTAATTTATCGTGATTACTGAATAATAGTGATTTTAAATTTTGTAAACAACTCAATGAAGTTTTTAATAGTCATAAAAAGTTTTGGGTACTTATCTAACTTCTTGAACACATTCATAATACTTGTACATTTTCCTTTTAAAGTTACTTTACCAGTCACAGCTAAGCACAACCTAAAATGACTAGGAAACAAAGTTGATAGAACCTCTCACGTTCCTGGCTCACCCAAACCATGGTTTTCTTGGCATCTTAGTTTGGTGGAGTATTCATGTCTTATCTCCATGTTCTAGGGTACTAGATCTCACACCAAGTGCTCAGATTTAAATCTTGGTAGTGGCAAAAATGATATTAGGAGAACCCCCTCCGAATGAGAATCCAACTGCAACTCGGCCTAAATTAGTCGGAACGAAATTCCAGATACTAGACGGTTGACCAAGTACAGGGCACCAAGAAAAAGAGCTTATTCACTGCATAGATCATGTCTTTTAGAGTATGGCGATCAACTCCAATGTAACACTGACACCTCGGTGTACTCATATTTTACTTCTCCTCACATTTATATATATAATGTTCATCATGTTTCATAGAGCGAAATTCACTCAGGAAATTCATCAAATAATTAATCAGCAGATGTTTTTAAATTTTAGATAATTGGTTAGTAGAGTGTTGATTTATTCGGTAGTGACTGTTCCTGGGAGATTATTATCTCCAGACCATTTATTTGTTTCTATCATTCGGTATATTACCGTTGGTTATAATTGAATTCCCGATCGGTATCTACCTATCAGTGACTTTCTCATATTTTTCAAAATTTCAGGTGTTGAACACTTTCATAGACCCATCGGTATCTTTGCCTCACTGATATGTTTAAATATTTATTTCACATCGGTCCATTGACCGAATAGCATTCCCAATCTCCAATCGGCACTTTTCGTTCTTTTCGGCACTGTTGAGTAATTTCGATTCGGCACTTGAAATTGGAAATTTTAAATAAATTTTTTACCGGTGCCTTCCAATTTTGCTCCTACATCCATTTGGCATAATTTTCTTCATTTATTGGACAGTCCATTTCATTTTCCTTCGGGTAATTGCCAATCCATTCGATCATAAATTTTCTCCAATATTCCTTCATTCGGTATTGATCGAACGGTGCCCATTACATTTCCCTTCGGATATTTGTAAATCATATTCAGTACTGTTGACAATAAATTCTTGGTGCTGTCAAGAGTCTGTCGATATACACTTGTAATTTTGAGGAGACTATGTCCCTCTATTTACTAATCGACTAGCCACAATAAAGCACTCTCATTTGGTTGGCCGGTCAGTCTTCCCGATCGGCGATTCCGATCAGTTTTCCCGATCGGCCATCCCGATCAGTCTTCCTGATCAGCCTTCCCGAATGATCCATCTGGTCAACTTTCCCGAGTGACCTATCTAGTCAGCCTTCTCAGACGACCTATCTGATCAGCTTTCCCAAGCGACCTATCTGATCAGCCTTTCCGGGTGAACTATCTGATCAACCTTTCCGATCAGTCTTCCTGAACAATATTTTCTCTCTTTAACTGATGATCAGCTAAACCGATGAGACTTGACCCAGACACATCACAACTCACACTTTTCCTCAACCAATAAAATTTTTTTAAATATTTAAACTCATTATATTAAGTACCAAATTACAAAAAAGGACATATTGGGAACTTGTGTAAGTTAGGAGAGAAATAGGCAGCTAAGTAAATTCATGAAAATTGATTTTTAAATAAAGTGTAGTGATGGGGCATTAGAATCCACGAAGGCCAAACTCTATTTTTCTTCTTCTTCCTTTTTTTCTCTCGGTTCACACCTACTTTCTCTCTTTCTTCCTATTTCTTCCAAAGATCAATCAAAATACCTCTAAACCCACACTCTAAGAGTTCCAAAACTCATGACCCAACCTCTAGCAAGTTAAAACTAGTAAGAGAGTTGAGATTTCTAGTGAGAGAAAATCTAGAGTTTGATCGTGATTCGACTGAGACAAATCGGAGACTGAAATTTAGGTAATACTTTTAATTTTTGTTTGGGTTTATTTTTCCTCTTTCTTAACTTTGGAGTTATGTTGAAATTTGATGAAAAAGGATTAGTGGGTTTTGAGTCACCGTACGTGAGAGAAAATTTGGGTATTCAATGTTTGGGTTTTGGGTTTTCTTGAAATGATTGATATTGATGATAGTAGATACTTGGTTATGTCCCTTAGGAGTTGCCGAAAGCTTAACAAGGCAGGACATTCGCTACAGAGACATTCGGGAGTGACTATCCTCCCATATACTGTGAGCGAGACTTTGATGCTATGTTTTCAATTGAACAAAAACTCATGTTTTACAGCTCTTCAAATGACATATTTCTTGATTTGTGTGAAAACATATGATTTTGACTATGTTTTGTAAATGTTGCTTCTGTGATTAATGGAGTGTCTCCAATGATTTAATTCAAATGATATATATCTATGATTTGTGATGGAATGATATCGTGCCATGTTTTAAAGTTTTGAAATTTTGAAATATGATTTCTAATATGACTATGCATTTTTGCACGTTTGATGAATACTGATTTGATACTTGGACTGAGAGTCCATGGCATTAATGGATATGATGATGTGATGATGTTATTGATGGATTTTCGTAGCTACGAAGAGCTTTAGCAGTGGCACCCATTGTGTCCGGATACGTTTCGGTCGGAGGTATCCTCTAAACGTCATATGTATAGTTGCGCTCAAATAAACCAAAATTTGGGGAGGATGTGTGTTATGCTACAGTCTAGCTCCGAGTGAAATACTATACTTGATTGTTGGGTATACGTATAGACACGGGCTAGCCGGTTGAACCAAATGTGGGGAGGACACGTTTTACGCCACTATCTAGCACTTGGTGAGGCATGTGGCCAACGTTAGGGTAGAGATCTAAATTTATATATTTGTATATGAAAACCCCTAACGCGCCCATCATTGGTTGAGATAGACCACTGTCGGGGTTATTTTCTTGGCAAGCTCTAATTGATTTCGGAAATATAATTGGATGCATACTTTTGATACTATGATATATGAGATGTGATTACCTGATTTCTGGAAATGACATGCGTGGTTTTGATATCATTATGTTTTGAAATGTACTTTGACACTCCATATTCACACTTCTTATTGAGAACATATTATCAATCCCCTCACTCACCGAGTATTTCCCCATAATACTTACCCCTCACCTTCCTTGATTTCAGAGAATAGATTGAAAGGAAGACGTATCGAGAGAGTTCGACATACTTGATTTGTATTAAAGACCTTGGACTTTGGGAATGGTATCGACCATTCTTATGTAGTGGTATAGTTGATTATATTGGATGGTATATATGTACATTTGAGGTTTATAAAATGACCATTGTATACATTTATTAGGATGACTGTAATTATATTATGTAATGTAATTAAAATTCTCAGATATATTGTATACTTATACATTGAGGCAAATGTCTTGCATTTTACATTATTTACTTAGGAAAATGATATTTTGAGAAAACAGGTATTCATGTTAGCCTTCATTGCCTCGTATACGTGTCGAGTGATGGCAGCATTCGGAGTGACGGGCGGCTGTTCACGGCCTCGGATCGAGGATCGGGGCGTGACATCTATAATCGCTATAGTAACACATGTTCCTTGGTTGAAGAAAATGCAAGAAACAAAGGACATACCACACTTTTTTTTTTGTATATTCTTCTTTAGAAACAAGGTCCACATGAGCTATAACCAAATGCTCCACTAGGAGATTGCCCATCAATCGTGGATCTTGGTCCACGAGAAGCTGTAATATTGCATGAAATGAAAATAAAGCAGACAACCACATGCAAGGAAAAGTTTTTGTGGCAATCAAATGAAATTAAAAACCAAAACCAAATCCTTGGAGGTTCGCAGAATCAGATAATGTTGGAAGCCACATATGGGTGCCCATGTGGGTCGACCCGAGATAAACCTGCTTCTTCCTCCACTGCCCCAGTTGGAAGCCTTCTATAAAAGTTTCAAGAAGCTTTTGAGAGAAGTTTGTCTTACGAAGCTTCCAAGGGAAGCTACACGCGAAGCTTCCAAGGGAAGCTACACGCAAGGCTTACAAAGGAAGCTTCACAAAGCTTACAAGAGAAGCTTCGCATGCCTTTTGAGATAAAACTTATAAGAGAAGTTTCGTGTGTATCTCAAGATGAAACTTACAAGAGAATCTTCGCATGTCTTCCGAGATGAAACTTATGAGAGAAGCTTTACGCACATTCTGAGATGAAACTTATAAGAGAAGCTTTGAACGTATCTTGAGATAAAGCTTCCAAGATAAGCTTCAAGAGGCAATATATATATATATATATATGAGCTTGATGAGAAGCTTAGGAGAAGAACTTGAGGCAATGAGATTGAGAGAGAAAGTTGAGAAGAAAGTGAGAAAGAGCTCTTAAGCTTGAAATAAAGCCTATGAGTCTTTACTCTTTTAGCACAAAAATCATCCTCTGTTAGAGTTTTTTGCGAGAAAATCATCAGAAGGATTTGATTTGTGGGTTATGTGTGGTTTCCGTTTGTGATTCCACGCCGACCAAAGAAGCACATGATTCAATCAAGCATTCGATCGGAATTTCGCTGTGTAGTTAGACGTCGGACAAAAGGTAACTATTTTATGTTTTGATTTCCTTGTCTGATGTTGGTGATGTCATGCATCTCTTCCTTTACTGGTATCAGAGCTGTGTATGATTGAATTCGTGCTTGAACAAACTATCCTTTGCCTGAATATTACATGCACATTTCTTGCATGAGAGTGAAATTACATGTAAATTTTCAAGGCAATAGCTAACCCAAACATTGTTTATAAATATTTTCTAAAATTTCATGGCATATTATTGTTATTCATGCTTTTGGTTAAAATTAAAGTTAGTTTGATGAAAATTCAAGAAAATATATTTTTTTTTAAATTGTTCATCTGCATGAATATTTATGCATATGTCTATACGTATTTGTTGTACATGCTTAAAAATATGAGATGTCTGCATTTTATGCCATATTTAGGGATTTTTATCCTAGTGGGAGCATGAAATGGTTGAGTTAAGAGTCTCAACTCTAGAATTTAGTGCATATATATTGAGATAAATTTACTTAGACATTATAGTTTTCAAGAGATGATTGGGAACTATGCAAACTTTCGATCTTATATTATCTATGTCTGGTAAATATTATTTCAATGATATATTGTGGCTAACATGTTTCAGTGCTAATAAATATTTTATGCTAATGTCTACATGCCTTATACAAATAGAAAATGGCTGTTGCAACAAAGAATATAGTGGCTAAGTTGAATAAGGTCTAGAAATTGAACAGTGATAATTTTGATATTTGGAATTGAAGAGTTCCGTACATTCTTGATGATCAAGAATATTTGGAAGTTCTACATCATATTATGAAAGAACCAAAGTTTGGTGATACTCCTCAACTTCAATACGATCATGAGGAATATAGGGTCTGGAAAAAAAAATAGCTATGCTCGCATTACTTTGCTGAGCTGTATGCAGGATGATCTAATGGTTGAGTTCGAGGTATACCAAACTGCACATAAGATGTGGAATGTTTTGAAGGCAAAGTTTGGAGTGACTTCATCAACCAAGCTAAGGAACCTTATAATCAAGTTTGACACTTATGTGAAAAACAACATCACTCGATAAAATAGCATCTAAGAGAAATATCAAACATGATTAATGAATTAAACTCAGCTGGACATATCTTGACGGATGAGCAACAGATACAAGCAGTCATTAGATCATTTCCTCAAAATTGGGAGCCACTAAAAATGAATATATATCACAATCCTACTATTAAAACATTTGAAAATGTTATGAACCATATTGAGTTGGAAGATGAATGCCTGGAGGCAATTAGATCTTTTGAATAGGCTTATGTTGTTGAATCTAGTTCAAACAGAGGTTTTGACTCCAAACATGATAAGAACATGAGGTTCTTTAAAGAAAGTATTCCAAATTTTATGAAAACTTAAACTGATCACCATAAGAAAAGTAACCGTAGTGGAAAGAAAAAGGATAAGAGCAATCAAGTATGCTATAATTGTGGCAAATTAGGTCATTATGCTCGTGAATGCACTAAGCCAAGAAATGTATTGCTCGAACCTTTTTCATATGATGTTTGTATTTCTAGTACTCTTATGCTCGAAATCATTGAGATTGGTTAAAAATCAATTAAACAAAACGATTAAAACGATAAGAACAGATCATGAATGTGAGTATCTGTTAGATTAATTTAAGGATCTATGTGATTAAAAGTGAATAATTAAACCCGACTTCAGACTCGGTTGTTGCAAAAACAAGAAATAAAACCTTTCTAGACATGGTTACGTCAATAATAGCGCAAGCGAATTTGCCAATCTCCTATTAGGGAAAGGCTTTATTGATTGCTACCTACATACTTAACTATGTGCCCTTTAAATCAATTATTTCCACTTCCTATGAACTTTGGACAGATCGAAAGCCTGATCTAAGTGGTTTGCAGCCCTGAGAGTCGGCAGCATATGTTCATGATCCAAACTATAAATATGGGAAATAGGATCCAAGAGGAAAGAAATGTACCTTCATTAGATACTATAAACATTCAAAGAGATATGTGTTTATTGGGAACCATGAGACTAAGTGTAACTGAAATAGAATCGAGAGATGTCACATTCTTGAAAAATGAATTTCCTTCAAGAGGTGAAATTGATAAAGATTTTACTTTATATGAGATGCGAGATTTTGATGGTATTAACGTTCCAAGTGATTCAAAAGTGAGAAATGAGAAGATAATTCATTCTCTTAAACCTAGTGAGAACAACATTTTATGAATGAATCAATTTCATAGAAAATTCAATTGCGGAGAAGTAATTGTAAAAGTATTCCTCGTCATCGATTTGAGATTGAAGGGAAAGCTGTTATGATAGCTCCAGTTGATGAAAATGAGTCTAGAACATTTAAAGATACTATTTCATCAATTAATAAGGCAGAATGAGTAAAGGCAATAAAGGAGGAAATGGAGTCTATGAAATCAAATCAAGTCTAAGACTTGGTTGATCTGCCTTCAGGGCATAAGGCTATTGGAAACAAATGGATTCTCCAGATCAAACATAAGGCAAATGGATTTGTCGAAAGATTCAAATCACATTTGATTGTTAAGAGTTATACCCAAGAGAAAGGTATAGATTATGAAGAGACATTTTCACATATTCTAAGTTTTGCTTCAATACGCCTTATCTTTGCTATTGTTGCCCATTTGGATTTTGAGTTATACCAAATGGATATTAAAACTACATTTTTCAATGGAGAATTTGATGAGGAAATCTACATGAAGTAGTTTGTAGGTTTCATTATTACAAACCAAGAAAGCAAATTTTACAGACTCCGAAAATCAGTTTATGGTCTTAAACAATCATCCAAACAATGATATTTAAAATTTCATCGAACCATAGTTACATATGAGTTTACAATGATTGAGGAAGACCATAGTATTTATATAAAACAGTTAGAAAATAATTTTGTGATATTATCACTTTATGTGGAGGATATATTATTGGCTGAAATTAATTTGGATATTGTCATTGCCATTAAAGAGTGGTTATCTTTAAATTTTGAAATGAATGATATGGGTGAAACACCTTACATTTTTTATGTGAAAATCCAAAGAAATCGTTCAAAGAAGTTTTTTACTCTATCGTAGGAACTTTATATATTAAAAATTTTGGAACGATTTTATATGCTGGATTGTAAATCTATTGACACACCAATTGAAAAGGGTAAAACCCTTAGTAAAGATATGTGTCCTAAAACTCCACAAGATTTGAAATGTATGGAGAGAGTTCCATATGCCAGTGTCAAAGAGAGCTTAATGTATGCCCTAATGTGTACTTGTCCTGATATTTGCTATATAATTAGATTGGAAAACAGATATCAATCAAATCCTGGACTAGCTCATTGGCGAGTGGTAAAGAGAATATTGAAATATCTGAAAAGTACCACTAATTATACTTTATGCTATCAGGGTAGTGATCTATATTTGGTAGGTTACACTAATGCAGATTGGAGTGGTGACCTAGAAGAAAGAAAACTATGTCTGGATATATATTCTTGCTAAATAAAGATGTCATATCTTGGAGTAGCAAGAAACAGACTTGCATAATACTATCCACTATGGAGGCTGAGTTTGTTGCATGTACATTAACTGTCCAAAAGGTTATTTGGCTTAAAAGACTTTTAAAAAATCTACGAATAGTTACCAATACCTCGATGCCTATGGGAATCTATTGTGATAGTCGAGTGGCCATAAACTATACAAAAAATCCAAAATATCATGGCAGGACAAAATATATAAACACAAAATATCATTTTGTCAGGGACATTACAGCACAAAAGGAAGTAATTTTAGAATACGTATCTACGCATAAGATGGTTGCGAAACCTCTAACTAAGTCAATCCCTAGAGATATTTTCTTGTATCATGTTAAGACTCTAAGATTGTGTAGATTGTGATGAAATATTGTAACTATTAAAATAATGATGTAAATATTCATATTTGTATGAGTAAACATGTGTTGTTTGTTATTTATATCTGATCTATTATTAGCACCGATGAATATGTCATCAAGCGTAAGGTCAACTCTCTCATGCGAATGACCACCTCGAGCACTGTAAAGGTGTATTAAAATGAGACTTATTTACACTCTTGATTTATGAGCTGCTGAATAGCGCTAATGAAATCAAGATAAGTGTAATACTAAAAAAGGTGCCTTGATGTGAGTCAAGATGAGATCTGAATGATAGACTTAATATGATAACCCACAATCATGTAAACTTGGTTAAAAGCCGAATGCGAGATTTTAATGAGTCGCTTTGGATAGCCAACTATTGAAATCTTGGGTTAAGCTCTTGTGTGATAGCATTTGAGCTAAGATCTGTATGGTAGTTTTATTATGATATGAAAAGACATACACTCTTGTACAAGGGGTACAGAGAGTTTACTACCATAACATGTGTTTCATACCACATGTGTTAGAGACGACCGAAGGAGGAAAGTGGGTGAATTTTACTTTATGAAAATCTCTACCTTCTCACTGTATGAATTCCTTCAATGGTGCCCTATGTGATTTTCAACAATATTACAAGATGATGAATAAATGTTTGCTACTTTGATATATTTCTTATGATCACGTTTGATTCGGTCTTCCGGGATATGCTGGGAAAGTAGTTTGTTTGTCATTGAGTAACATGTGGGTAAAAATGAAGACTATTTTGATTACACTCTTTATATGTATTCATTGGTTGACTAATTATGTCTCTTTTTTCGGGAATTGAGATATAATTGTAAACGCATGATGAAACATTGAGATCAAGTATGACCTTTGAGAGATTGGGTATATTTTGATGGTGTAACAAAATGAGTCTAGGGCACAACGAGACACAGATATTCGATACTATTTTTTCAAGATTGTAGCCGCTATATTATTCTTAACAGGTGCATAGCTTGGGCTCCCAAGTGCAGGTGGTATGCTCCTAGGTCACACGACCTCATTTCCTTATATGAAAATGATGATTTTGTAAGAGTTGAATCTCAAGAAATTTTGGATGGGTTCGCCCCATCATGTGCGAGTGAGAGATGTTGGAAGCCACATATGGGCGCCCATGATGGGTCGATCCCGAGACAGATTTGTTTCCTCCTCCACTGCTTCAACAGGAAACTTTCTATAAAAGTCTCAATAAGCATTCGAGAGAAGTTTGTCTCACAAAGCTTCTAAAGGAAGCCACACGAAACTTCCAAAGGAAGCTACACGCTAAGCTTCCAAGGGAAGCTTCGCACGCCTTTTGAGATGAAACTTATGAGAAAAGTTTCGTGCGCATTTTGAGATAAAGCTTAGAAGAGAAACTTTGCACGTCTTCCAAGATAAAACTTATGAGAGAAGCTTCATGCGCATTTTGAGATGAAACTTATAAGAGAAGCTTTGCACTTATCTCAAGATGAAGCTTCCAAGATAAGCTTTAGGAGGCTATATATATATGAGCTTGATGAGAAGCTTAGGAGAAGAATAGGCAATGATATTAAGAGAAAAAGGTGAGGAAAAAGTGAGAAAGAGCTCTCAAGTTTGAAATAGAGCCTATGAGTTTTTGCTTTTTTAGTACAAAAATCATCCTCTGTTAGAACTCTTTGCGAGAAAATGATCAGAAGGACTTGAGTTATGGATTGTGTGTGATTTTCGTTTGTGATTCCACACCTACCAAAGAAACATGTGTTCAATTAAGCGTTCGATTTGAATTCCGCTACGTAGTTAGACGTCGGACAAGAGATAAGTACTTTATGTTTTGAATTTTTTGTCTGATGTTGGTGATGTCATGCATCTCTTTCTTTAGATAACAATCAAGATTTAGATTGATTGAGGCATGGGAGGCAGAGATTGATTGAGACCGAGACAAAGATGACGAAAGGAGCCACAACTCTTCCCCGCTGTCTACCCTTTGTTTTTGTTCAACGAGAATAAGTCGGTTGCTGCTGCTCTGCTTGTCCCTTGCCAACAACTACACAGCATCCCATCCTCAACACTCTTGACCAATTTCTGTATCTTTCTAGTCTAGGGGCTTGCTTAGGCGGAGCCCCGGAGGACAAGGGGAACCACAGCTTACTAGTAGAACTTGAAATTCATATAGTGGTGTGATAGCTTGTCACTCAATTAGTTTATTTAGTTTCAATTTAAATATAGTATTAAACCAATTGAATTTGAACATAAATCATATTATTTAATTGAATAAACTTATTTAAAACTCGATTTAACTCGTCGAACACCCTTAATGAGTGTTTCGTCTTTGACAAATTGTAGTTTTATTACTTTATACATGCTATAATTTATTAGCTTGGATGTGTTTCATTTATTTCCTATGTGTAACTAAGTGTGATTTTGGCAACCCTGCCTACAAAAGAAAGTTTCATTTGTTGCCTTTAACACTTCTTATAATCAATAACATAGTTTTGGTCCTCTCTACGTACCACAGTCCCTTTCCTTCTTTCATTTTTTTGGACTTTATAGTAGCTTTCTGATGAGTATTGTGGGTATTACAGCTATTGTTTAGGTCAGTTCATTTATTTATAGGTCTCATTTGCTTCATTTTTTAAATTATCTTTCTCTTTGGCTTCATATGCCCAGTCTTTTTCCCCATAATTCCAGTGTTATGTGGCTTTTAAATCTACCTTCTTACATGTTTGGAATTATTTTAGAAGAAGATTGCCTTTGTTACTAATCATGTTTGGGTATTATACAATTTGGCAAGTGGGCTTCCGACTTCTCATTGATCTTCTTCTAGTAACTGATTTAAATCCTATCTTGAGTCCTATGCCGAACTTCACAATCAACCCAAAATTCAGCCAACGTGTTGAGTCAATTGGTCTTTAAATAGTAAGAAAACATGATTGCAAGTATTTTTCTAAGGGAGTTATTATTAAAATACAAAACTTTTTTTTTAATAAGAAGATACAATCAAGCGGAATCGAACTAAATAATGGAGGATGGAAATGAAGATATTTTACCGTTTGAGTTGTCCCTGATGGACAAATATGAAATTTTTTATTCTTCAAATTCAAAAGATTGAAAAATTATGACCCGCTTTTCATTCAAGTAAATATAAATCTAGGTCAAGTTTAGGAATCAAAATGTTTGAGCATTACAAATTATAGAGACCATTTTTTGCTCTTACATAAATCCTCATCTCTTTAATCACTTCTATGGCTCCCAACATTCTCCTAAATCACTTCTATCATCTCAACATTCAATTCCTTCCGAACCCGACTCAACCATCAACTTCCCTTAAACATTCAAGTGAGTACTTATATGGGTTTTGAGTTTTTTCTGGGGTTCTAGCTTGATGAAGTGGAGAAAATACCATTTCTTTAGATAAACTATGAATTTGAAGCTTGTGGTGATTGTTTGGTACTCTAGAGTTAGGATTTGACCTAAAATTTAGCCCAACCTTTTTTTTTGTATGTGCTTGACTAATCAGTATTCAAATCCATATTCTGACTAATTCATCTCAAATTATTGTTAAACTTTCTTTAGAATGAGCTCTCCCAACATATTTTTTCTATTTTTAATATTTAAATTGAGTTGTAGTTAAAGAGTTTAGTATTTTTTTCATTAAATCAACTGTTAGTTGATAGCCCAACACTTGTTAAGGTTACATAAAATTAGTCAATGAGTTTATAAGTTGAGTATAAAGATATTTTGTGTTTTAGATGCCAATTCAATTAAAAATTTTAAGTAAACTTTGATTTGCCTTAAATGGGTCTTATTTTAAAAAACGATAATATGACATGAATTTTAGTTTTTCAATAATAAAGTATGATTTTTCATGTATTTGAGAGACATAAGAAGAGGTATTAGGCATCAAGCTTCCCCCATGCATGCATTTACACAAACAGCTGATCCCACGAGTCGGCCTGTGCCCCTCTTGCGTGCATGCACAAGTTTTTGTTCTTTTAGCCATTAGTTTGATCTCTAAACACTTTGTAACATTTAAATAAGGCTGAAACCACATATCGAGCTATAAACTATGCATAGGATTTTTCAAGCTCGAGGCTACTTTGGAAAAAAAAATCCTTAAATAATGTTTTTATGCTTTTCTAATGTTTGAAATTGTATTACATTAATATCGAAGTCTATTGTAAACGCATACATATCATGGTTAGATTTTGAATGATGTTTTAAGAATGAATAAATTTTATGGTTTAGATGTATTTTGTATTATAAATCAAATTTTATATAATAAATGCACTAATATATTTTGATTAATCAACAATAACAATAATAATAATAATAATAATGAAACCTCTATCTCACTAAGTGGCATTGGTTATATAAATTTTTTTTTATATTATTGTATTTTATTTCATATCATATAATTATTTATAGGATTATTTTTTTATATGATAATATGGACACTTTTACGTTATTATACTATATCCGATACCATATTTTTATATATATTTAAATAATTTATATCATATTATATTATGATTATCGAAATTTTCTTATATCTATATATATATATATATATATATATATATATATTGATCATTAATTAAATTATTAATATATTTTTATTAATTTAAATAAATATTTAATTAAAAAATTATTGATATAAAATTTGATACATTTAACTATTTTTAAGGAATGAAAAATATATATATAATGAAAATAAAAATAACAAATTAAAAGAAATCGTGTTTCACTTGGGACTCCTTGGAGGTTGGACTCGTGTCCAGCAACTACAGACTGCTAACTCTCGTCAAATCCTAATGCTCTGATGCTAATGAATGTCATATGCTTCACATAGTTTCCCTCTCTTCTTCGTCTTCTTCTTCGATTCCCATTTCCACCTTTTCTGTTCCAGAATCTAATGGTCCTCTTCTTCCTTCTCTCTACTTTTCAGAATATTCACTCTCAATTGCAATTAGGGTTTTGATTCTACTATTGTTTCAGTATCAGAAATGGTGGGAAATCTGATTCAGTGAACGGTCACAAATCGGGGTCCAATCAGTCTCCGAGCTTGAAATCGGATCTAATTTCTCCGACCATGTTCAATCTCAAAACCCTAAAACTCAAAACCAAGCAGCAAGAGCTGCTAATCCGAGTGACGATCCTCTGTCTAGTCTACGTCTTGGCATTCATCACTCGTCTCTTCAGTGTTCTTCGCTATGAGAGTATGATCCACGAATTCGATCCTTGCTTCAATTACAGAACCACTCTGTTCTTGACCCAGAAAGGGTTTTACGGATTCTGGAACTGGTTTGATTCTGAGAGTTGGTATCCGCTGGGTCGAATCATAGGAGACACTTTGTATCCAGGTTTGATGGTCACTGCTGCCCTAATGTACTGGACTCTCAGATTTCTCCGATTCGCAGTTCACATTCGCGAGGTCTGTGTCTTGGGTGCTCCATTTTTTGCGTCAAATACAACTCTGGTCGCTTATTTCTTCGGGAAGGAGATAGGAGATTTGGGATTCCGGGGCAGGCCTTGTGGCAGCTGCACTGATAGCGATTTGCCCTGGTTACATCTCGAGATCAGTTGCAGGGTCATATGACAACGAGGGGGTGGCTATATTTGCTCTGTTGCTGACATTTTACTTGTTTGTTAAGGCAGTAAATACAGGGTCATTGGCATGGGCATTGGCCTCGGCTTTTGGGTATTTCTACATGGTTTCGGCTTGGGGTGGATATGTGTTTATCATTAATTTGGTTCCTCTTTATGTTATGGTGCTTTTGATTACCGGAAGATATTCTATGAGACTGTACGTTGCTTATAATTGTATGTATGTGCTGGGAATGCTTCTTGCTATGCAAATAAGATTTGTCGGGTTTCAGCATGTACAGTCTGGCGAGCATATGGCTGCTATGGGCGTGTTCTTCTTGTTGCAGGTTCTGCTCTCTCTCTCTCTCTCTCTCTCTCTCTAATGTTTAATATATTATGAAGTATATTGCTCTGGTTTTTCATCTATTTTTGAGAGTATTTTCATGTTTATTAGTTTGTGAAACTTGTTTCGTAAGTGCCTTCACTTTGTACTTCTTTTTCACTTCCTGTAATAGTGATTAGAAAAGCTTGAACCACGCTCCCATGAAGAATTTAAGAAACCCCACGATTGTAAAACAATCAGGACAAGGGAAAAAAAATAGAAAAGAGAGTAAGTGCTTTTCCTTTTTGGTTTTTTTTTTTTTTTTTTTACTTGTAAGCGTTGCCAATATAAAATTGATTGGATAGTCAAAATGATTTAATTCATATTTGTTTGTTTTTTTAACTTTGTTTTTCATTGCTGGAATGTGGACCTTCTCACTTACTCTACGAATGTCGTATTGGTTACTTCTTGAAGGTGTTTTACTTCTTAGATTGGGTGAAGCACATGCTGAGTGACACGAAATTGTTCCAAGCGTTCTTGAGAATCACAGTTACCACTGCTGTAGTTGTTGGTGTTGTTGCTCTGGGAGTAGGCACTGCAACTGGGTATATCTCACCATGGACGGGCCGCTTCTACTCTGTTGCTGGATCCAACTTATGCAAAGGATCACATTCCGATAATTGCATCCGTCTCTGAACATCAGCCAACCGCATGGTCATCTTTCATGTTTGATTTCCATAGTCTACTTTTTCTTTTCCCTGCCGGTCTATACTTCTGCTTCAAACGATTGTCAGATGCTACAATTTTCTTAGTTATGTATGGTCTTACTAGCATGTATTTTGCTGGTGTCATGGTTCGGTTGATTCTTGTTGCTACGCCTGCTGTTTGCCTCATCAGTGCAATTGCAGTTTCTGCCACCATAAAGAATTTGACTCGGTTGGTAAGGGCAAAGAACAAGGTTCCTAGTACTGGTTCTAGCAAAGGAGCTAGCAGTACAAAATCTTCATCAAAGGTGAGGATTTTACTACATTTAGTCAAATGCTTATGGTCTTTGTTATGTTTATGCATTTTGGTGTCACCATTCTTTATGTCTCTTCCCTTCACCCCCACTCTTGGAAACTAAATTGATTGCATAATAGAACATTTTAGATCGAGAGTGCTACTATCTCATTTTTTATGCAGAGGAATTTTGATATATCAAAGCATTAGATGCCCTAAAGTTTTCCCAAAGTTGCTTATTGGTCAATAATGTCAGTTAGCTTATTCATCGAATTGCTTTTGGCAGACAAGAGATGGAGTTCGAAGTTCAACTTCAGAACTACAGCTTGTTTAACAAACTGATGCCTAGATGGAAACATTGATTCCAGTTCCTAACTTTATAGATTCTCATTTTTTTTACTTAAGGCTGTTCCCTGCAATCCTCATGCTTTTTATAGATACTTTCATTTTCTTTGGAGGAGAGAAGAATTGATACTCATGGCATGAACTAATGAAGATGCAAATGTCAATCATGCTCAGAATATTTTTACATAAACCATGTCCTATTTGTAGAATTAGCTCCTGTGGAAAAATTAAATGGGGGTGAAGGGAAGAGGCATGAAGAATGAAAAGTGTGACTCTAATACCGTTAAACTAGTAGTTGTTTTAGTTCTAATACTGTTAGACTTCCAATTTCACTATTATGACTCTCATCTCATGCCAAGCTGACCTTTTTATCATATTGAAGATTTCCTTTTCCCTTTTGTAGTGGTTGTATATTAGTAAGGATGAAAAGTAGAACCTGATTCTCGTGGTTGTTTTCCAGCAGGCTTCTCTTGATCAATCTCTGCCTTTCCAGAGAAATGGTGCCATTGCATTGCTTGTGGGTGCTTTTTACTTGCTTAGCAAATATGCTACTCACTGCACTTGGGTCACATCAGAAGCCTACTCGTCTCCATCTATTGTCTTGGCTGCAAGAGGCGCTTACGGAAACAGGGTCATTTTTTATGACTACCGTGAGGCATACTTTTGGCTTAGGCAGAACACACCTCCTGATGCTAAGGTGATGTCATGGTGGGATTACGGTTACCAGATTACTGCCATGGGAAATAGAACCGTAATTGTTGACAATAACACCTGGAACAACACACATATTGCTACCGTTGGACGTGCAATGTCTTCATATGAAGATGAAGCTTATGAGATAATGAGATCACTTGATGTTGACTATGTTTTAGTTGTATTTGGAGGTGTTACCGGATATTCTTCAGATGATATCAACAAGTAAGTGATTTATCCTTTAGCCATAAGATCACATTGTTTTGCATTTTTCAGGCTCAATTTTCTACATCCGTTGAGATCTTTCATATAAATTGGAGCTGTAATTGGATGATGTAAACCCTTGCTAAGTATGTTCTTTTTCATTTGTATAACTCATCTTTTATTGCTGTACAGTTTGTTCACGTATATTGCATATGGACATTGATCTATACATATAGACACTGAGTATGTAAATAATGTTGGTTAAATTTCAGTGGACCAATATAGGGAACTTTTGCCCTCCCCACTCTAGATTGCGATTTGGATCCTCTTAAAGAAATCTTATTTTTAATCTTCTTCAATAGTCCAGCCACAGAATTGTGATGGGGAGCTGAAAGTTAATAGCACCTTACGACATACATGCACTATTCTCTTTTTTAAGTGTCAGTCTTGAGTATACACAAAAGATTCATCTATGATTATGTATTCAGCATGTGCCATGTTGCATTCTCTCCTCTTCATTGTCTGGTATGGTTTCAAGCATTTAGGATAGTTATCCGCTGTGTACCATATAAAATTGACATACTTGGGGCTTTATTAGTGGGCATCCAAAGAGCAAGCTATAAATTTGCATGCTGATTAGGACCACAGGGCTAGTTCATTATGGACTTCCAGATAGAAGATCATCATTTAGGCAATTCAGATCATTGCAAATTTGTGCTTTTTTTACTCAGAGATTGAATTGATGCTGCATTAAATTTCACTCAATGAGTTTTTGATCCTTCCATTTCTTCTCTTCTCGGCCTACTCTTTCCTTTGACCAGCTAGGTCCTCGATCCAATGCGTCCACCCTTTGGATAGGACAAGCCTATAGATAAAAGAATGTACATCAAGCCATAGCAGGAGGGAGGGCAGTGACCTTCACCTCTCCCAGGTTGTATAGGGTGTTCTACTGGAGTTAACGGTGGTCTATTGCCTTTCCATAGTTAGTTGATATGAGCCCTTTGGTTATTCAAGGGTTGTACTCAACTATCTTCTCATCTAATGCGGTTTATAGTTACACAAATCTGTCTGTCATTGTGTGGGTGGACTCTGTTTCTTCCACTTTTAACTTATGTTTATCATGTGTCATCATATGTATTACTGCTTTCCCACCACAACTCCCTTCAGTCTCTTTTCTCAACTCTCGTGAGTCTAAGCTTATTGATGGTTTTGTATTGGATACCTTAACAGTTTCTTCTACTTGGGAAGAACATTTTGGCAGCAGATGATATTTCACTTTTTCTTATATGTGATAGTATTGGAATTCCTCTTAGCTTAAGAAACTTTCATACTCATTCTGATGATATAATGACTTGAATACATTCTTTACTAGATTTTTGTGGATGGTGAGAATCGGAGGTGGAGTTTTCCCTGTCATTAAGGAACCTGACTACCTTGTGAATGGTGAATATCGAGTAGACAAAGGTGCAGCTCCCAAAATGTTGAATTGTCTCATGTAAGTTTCTTTCTGGTGCAAATGAACATTTTACAATTTTTTTGTTTTTGCTTCCCCCCTTTTCTGTAGGTTTTGTATTAGGTAGTTTAATTCAAATATGAATTACATGATAACCCATGAGATCCTAGCTCAGACAAGCCCATGATATCTTTTTTCTGTTTTTGGATCTAAGTTATTGCTTCTCTTTTCTATTGTGTGTAATATGATTGCTGCGCATACTTATTCTTATCAATGTTTAATGCTACTAGCTCTCTCTCTCTCTCTCTCTCTCTCTCTCTCTATTGTGTGTTTTAAGAGTTTATAAAATCCAGAGGCCTCGTTAACTTAGTTCAAAACAAAAAAATATGCCACCATTTCTTGTGCTTGGATATGTTTGTTGTTTTTGATCTTCTTATTTTAAAGTAGTTCCTATCATGCATGAGTGCCTAAAACTTTATGCTAGTTAGGAACATATTCTTGGGTTCTTCTCTGAATTAGGGTAGATAAGGGAAATGGCCACCCATAATTGTGTTTTGTTGGGGTAAGAAGATAATTTTATCATCTTCTGAAATCAGTTGTGACAGTGTTATATGAGATTCATGAATTCTGATATGTGTAGGTTGTGGGTCTGTATTCACTAAAATCCAGTATCTAGCACCCATTCCCCCTGCCAGTGTCATGTCGATTTAGTCTCTCTCTGCCTCATCTGTTGAAGATTTTAGTTATGGTAGAAATGGGTATATCTTGGTAGCAAGATGCTAGAGTTTTAAAGTAGCAAAGGTTTTACCAAGTTATGGGACTAAATTGGTTTTCCATGCATTTTCATGGTTTGATGCTGTGAGGAAATTAAGTGAGGTGTGTCTAATGTGACTCATTTTTTACTTGTGTGATTCACTCTTTCTGATTCCATTTGCTGCTGTGTTGATTTCTTTCTATCTCCTTAGCTTGATGAAGATTTCACTCCCTTTGTTCTCCCTATCCCTTCTCAACTGGTCATCCTTCATTTCATTTCATTTCATTTCCCTTTTCTTTTTATCTGGTTTCTTTCTTGGACATCTCCTGCACTCAATTTCTTTCTTTGTAAAATCAAGAAACCTGCTCTAATTTTGCAGGATGATTCCTTAAATGGTAGCTTCAACTATCGATTAATTTAACCTTATTATTTCTTCTTTGGCACATAAACAGCAATTTCTCTTATAAATTTTTGGAGAATCTTGAAGTAAATATTTAGTTGCTGATGCATTGATTTTGCTGCTGCAATTATCCTATCACAAAGTATTATTTATTGTATGACTGTCTTGTTGCTTCCCAGCAATGCTAAATATTTCTTTATATGAAAAAAAAATGCTAAGTATTTCTAATTTGTGAATTTTGGTGATTAGGTACAAGCTGTCTTACTATCGTTTTGGTGAGCTCATGACAGAATATGGAAAGCCTCCTGGGTAAGCATGATCTCTCTCTCTCTCTCTCTCTCTCTCTCTCTCTCTGCGGTCCCAATATTAAAAGAAGGGAAAAATATTGCCACCAGCCCTCTGATGTCTTTTCTGTCTCTGTGTGTACTTATCTGAATGCATGCATATATGTGTAACAAGCACATGCTCACGCATGCATTACAGAACATGAGGCATAAGTTATGCTTTTGTAGCAGGAGATTTTCAGTTCTCAGCAAGGACATTTTGTGAGAATAGCTCATTAATAGGTGAAAATTATCTTAGCAGGTTGGATGGGAGAAGCCTGTGAAAGCTAGAAATTTTAAAAGATATTTGCTAAAGTTTCTTCCACATTGTTGGAGTTGGTACCTACAATATTTTGACCTGAAGTCTAGTCTAAAATTTCTTTTGTTACTTGAAATAGCATTTACAAATATCAACCTAATGAATTGCTTTTAAAATAATTAATACATGACAGAAATTTTAGTTTTGGATATCATGATAAAGAAGTTTGCTTCACCATTTTATCTTCTTAGTTTGTTTCCAACTTGATCTATCCTTTTTGATCATTTTCCATCCAACAAAGTCTCTTGCTGTATCAGTCTCTTTTTTCAAAGACATACCATGGATATCCAATCCTTGCAAGCTGCTAGCATGGTGAATGAATTGGCCTAATGCAAAGAATATTAAAACTAATTGCTAATGTTACTTTCTCATTCATTTCAACCTCTTTTGCATTTGATTTCATCAAATTTCTCTTGAAGTTTCATTTGTTCTTGGGCAGTGAAGTTTGTCACTCTTTAATCTCTGGTTTAGTGACAGCTCCAATTTTTGGAGCAGTAGCAGATAAACGCTAAACTTCTAAAAAGCCAAAAATCTCAACCTTTTCAGTTTATATGTGCGAACAAAGTGGACCTTGAAGTTATGGCTAAAACTTTGAAGTTAAGTTTTAGGTCAAAAATTGTGACCTCCACTCAAAGGCAAAGCCCTGAGAGGGGGGCTCTTGCACTTGAAATTTGGAGGGGAAAAAATTAATATTTACCCCCTTTAGTAGCATTTGAAGTGCTTCGAAAAGTCTCAGAAATTCTGCTAAAATATCTTGAAATGCCGCTAAAATCATTCAGAATTCTATTTGTTCCTGTAAAATCATAATTTTTCTGCCCTCTGTATTCCTGCACCCGTATATTTATTCTGTGTGCATAATGTCTTATTATCTTGTGACTGTAGTTTTCTCATTTCAACTCCATTTCAAATAACGTTGATGTTAGTTTTCTGTGTTGTTCGCTGCAATGAGATGCTAAATTCCAATACCTTGAGCGCTTTTAGACCATCATTTTAATGTTTAAATAAACTCAAGTTTTTCACCTCACATTTTTTAGATACAACATAAGAGACACCTCTCTTCCATTTCAAAACAATGATGCATATTCATTTCTTTCCATAAAAATGTACCTTTTTTGAGACACCTAAATGGTTATTTTTTCACTATATTGGTAGTAGGTTTGTCTCAAAAATTAATTTGGAACATGGGTAGATTACACCTATTAAATGTCTGCGCGCAGGGGGTTGTGGGAATGGGAAGGAGGTGAAGTCGAGTGTGTGTGTGTGTGTGTGTGTGTGAGAGAGAGAGAGAGAGAGAGAGATACATAAAACAGAAAAAGAAATAATTAGTGTCATGGAACTTTTAAAGAAGGAAATTTGAAGGGTTGGAGAGGTTGTTTATGGGTGCTGGTTTTGGAGTAGTCTTGAGGCAAGTTCGAATGCCGACTCTTAAATAGCACCCTCCCTCTTATTTGTGCTGCTGTGGCTACTTACCAATACAGTCACTATTTATCCATCATACAAAAGGATATAAGTTCCTACCAATGGTTTTTTTTTTGCCCAAACCCTCTGTAAAGAGTATTCTTATTTTTGATTTGTTTGCAATCTATAATAGCATCATAAATAGCTAGCATCAGGCTGAAAACTCCCCTATGAGCCAAGTATTATTAAACATGAAATGTGTTCTCTATTGTGTTTATGAATTTCAGCATGAGAGTGGCAACAATCTGATTTTGAGATCATTCTTATCTTCCTTTCACACACATTAGATGTCAGTTTGATAATATGGACAGCTTTTTGCTTTTTATAATTGATAGGCCAAAAATTGAATTATACTAGAAATGGTGAAAGATACATTAGAGAGCACAAGACTGAACTACCAAATTGGCAGAGGAAGAAGAAACATCGAAAAAAAAAAAAAACAAAACAAAACAAAACAAAAATAACAAAACAAAAACAAAAACAAAAAAACAAAAACAAAAACAAAAAAACAAAAAACAAAACAAGACAAAACAAAAGAGAGAGCAAAACAAAACACTTGGTATAGAAAAACCAGCTCAGCTATTTGCAACATGGTCATTAGATGATTAAAACCGCATACAAACCTTCCTCTTTTTTGATGGTCAGGCCTTAGTATCCGTTGTAGTTGTGTGAAATTGCTTGCTTTGATCCTGTAAGATACGATATTAGGCTGGTAAGATCTCCATCATCTGATTATCTCATCTTTATCATTTCTTTTTTTTTTTGTGTTTTATTCAATAATTCAAATTCTGCTTGGGACATGCATCTAGATTTTAGGTAGATTTGGTTCATCGCTCCTGTATGCCTTTCCTAAAACATTTCTTTTATTGCCTTTTTGTGTAATTGCAGGTATGATCGGGCAAGAGGGGTTGAAATTGGAAAT
Source organism: Dillenia turbinata (assembly GCA_037126225.1). Taxonomy (NCBI): domain Eukaryota; kingdom Viridiplantae; phylum Streptophyta; class Magnoliopsida; order Dilleniales; family Dilleniaceae; genus Dillenia; species Dillenia turbinata. The sequence continues at coordinate 25,925,274 of JBAMMX010000020.1, read as the reverse complement.
AAGGATGTGAAGCTTGAATACTTGGAAGAGGTATTCACAACATCAAACTGGATTGTTCGAATTTACAAGGTCAAACCACCAAATAATAGGTGGTGAAACACACACATTCTCTCTCTCTCTCTCTCTCTCTCTCTGCGGAATAGGAAAAGAAAAATGTAGATTTAAACGTGAGGGCTAGATCTGAAACTCGTTTTGTTTTTATTTTTAGTGTAGGAGTTGGGACTCAGCAATGTTTTGCTTAGAGGTTGCACATGTAACTTTTTGAGGCTCATATATTTAAGGCATCTTTTAGGGATTCTCCGCATCTGCTAGAGAGCCATTCTGAAGTGCCTGCCAGGAAAATGTAATTGATTATTAGTCCAGTTTTACAGTTAACCATGGAAATTATCTATTGAACTGTCCAGTCCACTGAGTGAATGCAATGTCTGAATGATTTTTATGAAGGCAGGGCCTTGTCTTGCATGCATTTTGGCGACCGTCTAGATTGGGTTCTTTTGAATTTTGATGTAGAATTTATTAGATCTTAATGCGTTGTTTGTGTTTTGGTTCCATTGTTCCAAGAGACCTGCTTGGTCAAGTAAAATTGATTGTTGAGTAACAGACATTAGTTTGATATTTCAGTGATTGTCTAGGGCATTGACACAAGTAAATAAGTTTGTAAAGATGGCATGCCTTGTCCCGGTGGAGAAAGTTGTCTTGCCGTCATCATCACTTTTTAAGGAGAAAAAAAAAAACAAAATGACCACCCTAAGCTTTTGAGCTAAATTATTTGGCAATGTCTTCTTCCCCTCCATTTTTATGTGATGCTCAAAGTTTGGGGTGGGGGTGTGATTTTGCAATTTTTCACCTTATTTTTTTAATAAAAGAAAAAGGATAAGGCAACGTGCTTTCCAACCAAAACATCTGGCTCACTGGGCTTGAATGTGATGTTGCTTTTTTTTTCCCCTTCGCTTGACCTACTAGTCTTCGGAGTATGACTTCGACTAATCCGATTTGATCTGTTATCGGATCCTTTATAAGAGATGTTATCTTAACGTAATTTTTTTTATTTTCAAAATTCAAACCCAAGTTATGGTTAAAAAATTTGAAGTCTTTCTCGTCAATTATTCATTGGAAATGTGATGTTGCTTTAGACTTGTAATATTTGTGATGGTATTGAACCGCAAAACAAAAGGTTGGTTTGATTCTGATCTAGCATATGCTAGGGCTAATCTAAGATTGTGAAAGGACAACCTTTCCAGCGGATCTAATGAAAAGAGCATAGGGAGTACAAGAGGTGTATTGAGTCATACTCCCTTAAACCTTTTCTATCACTACAAATGGGTTGCCATCTCAATAAGCTCTCACCCGTATGGCTGTCCAGGTCTTCATCTTTGGAGGAGGTTGCTTCTTCATGGGTTCATGACAAGTAGAAGCATTTCAAATTGCTCTTTGCTTGATTTGCAAGAACAAATCAGAGGTACTTTGCTTGCTGTGGCGTTAAAGATTAGCCTGTCAAAATATGAGGCCAGTTTTTGAGATCCCCTTCTAGTCTATATTATTCACTCATGCTTGTGATTCTACTTGTCACTTGTTATTACACGTCACTTGTTATTACTTGTATTAAAAGCATGTATTATATGTTTAAACCCCTCATTTTTTTCGCTTTTTCTTTTCTTCCTTATAAGAAAAAGGGAGTTATCAACATTTCGTTGGTGTAGTAGGAGGGACACTAAAATGTCACACTAAGTGTTCAAGTTTGAGTATTGGTAGTGGTAAAAACGATATTGGAAGAACCCTCTCCGAATGAGGACCCGACAGTGACTCGACCAAGATTAATTATAGCAAAACTCTGGACACTAGGCAATGGACAAATCTGGGCGCAAAAAACAAAAAAATAAAATAAAATAAAAAATAAATAAATAAAAGGGAGTTGAAGCGACCAGCGTGGTTATCCGGCACAACATGACCATAAAGGTTTTCTCTTGCCGTGAAATCTTTCTATTTGAGCCACGATAACTACTCTTAGAGCAAGTCCACCGCTACAGCTCCATTAATATACAGAGGAGGTGAAGTATAAGGTCCCATCTTGATAGTCATGGCATATTTTTGCAAATCAATTCTCTTAAATCAAACTCGAACTCGTGACTCAAACCTCTGTAGGCTCTCATTTTTTTCACCTCAATTTTATAAGCTGAAATCCTTTCCATTATTTTGATAGGTAACTGAGCAGGGTAACCAATAAATCAATGACAAGGCTTCACTCCCTGCAATTGCACAGTCTCACAATACTGCAAAGGTCAGTGACAAAATATTCCACTCACTTTCACTTTCAAAGCATTTAACTGGCCGTGCAAGCCAGAGCCATTAACCGACCTGAAACAATATGGCAGAAATAACTCTTACCACATAAAATAGGGGCATTAAAAACACGATTTCATCACATGAGAGTGAAGTGGGCATCCTCTGCAACATTTTCCGGAAACAGAGCCATTAACATAGACTATAATCACCACTGAAAATAAATTTCACCTTTAAGGGTTCAGCTTGACTAAAGCAGCCTGCACATATTCAATTATGGTTCAATGGAAACAGAAAGTAGGTCCATCTCCTAGCAAACTCTGTTCCAGCATTCTATGTTGAATTATGAAAATCAAAGGGCAGCTTTAGTGTTTCATGCTTAGTGCCCCCCCCCCCCCCGGGGGGTTAAATGAAATAGTATTCTACTCTCACAATGGGAGACTCTGATTACCTGCAACTGCAGAATGAATGAGGTTCTAATTCACTCTTTCTTCATATTTCATACACAATTACAACTCAGGCCTTTAAGCACAGAGACCACATAAGCATCTTTCAGCAAAATTAAAAGGGGACAAAAAGGGCAATCACTAAGCATTTGCAGCAAATTAATAATCAAAATTAATTACAAACTTGTTTTCTTCATCTGCTGCTGCTTTGGATTTTTTCAACTCCGATTCTTGTTATTGTACAGCATACCCACCAATCATCAATGTACCATCTTATTCTATACCACTATCTCTAACTCTGCATTTTTTTTTTCTTTCTTTCTAGTTCTTCCACGGTTGCCACCTGCAATCCCCCTTCAGATACAGTGAACAGCTACAATTTTTAAACAGAACCTCTAATCGCAACTTGCCAACTGATAATGCGCAGATGAGGATGATCCATGCCATTTCCCCTTTAACTGTGAACATCGCATGCATAATATTTGAACAACATGTTTAATTAGGCTCACCAAATTGAGTTGATTCCCCGAATGTGAACAGTATTATGCTAATCAAGGGCAGGCTTGTTTCTGAGGCCACTTAATGGGTTCATTAAATTATCGAAGATTGGTTTCGTGATTGCAGCGGCAGATAGAGACTGCAAATCTGGTTTCAAACTCCACATGGATGTTGGCCAAACAGATGATGAGATATTGTTGTCCTGGTTTTGAAAAGCTGGCGTACTTGATGACTTCCGGACTCCAGCAAGCCCATCAGCCATAAGGGAATCCCCCAAACCAACAGGTATAGGGTTTAACCAACTTGACTCATCATCAGTAGCCTGTGCAATCCGGCTTGCTGATTTTGGTCTCAAGGACAAGCCTTTTCCTGTAATACCTGAACTTCCACCACTGGAGTTACCCTGTTCATCTTTAAGTAGCATTACGGGCGTCCCAGCCCCAGAATCCACTTCAGCCTTTTGCCGCCTTCGCACAGATTTTTCATTTGATCTCTCATCATCTGCATCCCTAGCTTCTGCAAGTGGCACCTCCTCAACCACTACCCTTTTCTCTTGCAAGAAGCCATTGCCTGATATTCTCAACTTCTGATGCTGGTTCAAAGCAGGGGTGAACATTTGGGAGGCTTTTGGCAGCAGTTCATCATCAAGGTGTTGTGAGCTTCGTGTATTATAAACTGCAATCTCCGTTCCTTCAAATTCCCATTTATTATTTGGAGCTTTGAGGCCATAGTAGCTCTGTAAAGAGCTCATGGCCGGAGAAACCTTCTGCTTGTTTGGTTTCAATTTGAAGGTCTGGAATGACTCCAACACATTGGACCGACTTTTTGGAGGTCTTTTGGTACTGCTTTCTCCGCCAAAAAAAAAAAAATCCTCAATCAGATATTGAGATCAATAAAAGCCTAACTAATTTCAAGTACAATCAATGGTTGTTAATTACAACAATAGTTTTCTAAGTTCAAACTTGGATAAGCAGTAAAAGACCGAAGCAAGTAATTCTCTGCAAAATGACACCAGTCTGAAGCTGCTAATAAAGTACCACAAACAAAATGTTGAACTATAAACTTTGAACAAGTGCCTAGTATACTCAGATGATTCTCAATAATCAGGCATGACATCCTTCTGAATGAATGATACAAAAAATTAGGCTGATGCACGTGCATCACAATCAGAGAAGGTAACAGGCAAGTAAAAAAAATTGACTATTTTCAGGAAGATAATTTGATGGAAGGATTCTACAAATGAAAAATGCCTTTATATGGGTAAAAAGCACTAAAGCCACAATAAGAAATTTATAAGTGATGACCCAGCAAGAACCAAAGTAATATGAAACAAGAAGGCAAGTTACAAGACAAAGGGCCTTAGGCTTGACATTGCAATATGAGGATTGAAAGGCTTAAATCATAAGAATTTATTGAAAACAAATAATCTCAAGTATCCCTAGAAAGAAGTGTAGAGATGCACATGAGAACTTTTCATATCATAATTAGGAATTGTTAAATCTCTCAAAAATGTGTCTGCAAATACTTGACTCTTCCTTGGTATGAAAGCTGAGTTCATGTTCAACCCTGGGTTAAACACAACACTTGTTAAGACACTCATCAGACAAGCATATGCCATGTGGCAAGCTCAAGCATGATATACATCTCCAGAAAAAAAAAAAAAAAAAAAAAAAAAAAGCCCTCTGTATCCTTGTCAATGACTAAACTAAGCCAGAGAAAAGCAAAAACAGAACCATAAACAGTAATATGCCAAGCATTTGTGACAACATCATATAATTAAATCACAATATTGGTCATGGTATTAGACCTGTCAAGGTTTTAATGGTATCAACCGTAGCACGGTTACACGAGGGAATATTAGTGATATGAGGATTTTTTCATTCAAATGATATCGTAAGTTACTGAAACCTTAAACTTACTCAGACAATATGAATTGTTAATATAATTTAAGAGTTTTTGCCAATTTTGTTCTATCTATTTTCCATTCAAATAATTTTGGACTTCAAAGTTACAAATTTAAAGTAGTTTGAATGAAGTAATAAACTAAGGGAAAAATTATTCATGTTTTAAAGAAATTGAAAAATTATCATGCTGCACCTGTGTGTGTGTGTGTGTGTGTGTGTGTATGTATATATATATTACAATAAATTATAAACTGAAAGAAATTGTTTTGAAAGGAATGTTAGAAAAAAAAGAAAGGAAAAGAAAAGGGGAGGGTGAGACTGCCTGGGGCTTAGAGAGGGACCAGAGAAGAGAGAGATAATGCAAAGTGTGCAACTGGGGAAAGGGAGAGGGGAGAGACTAGGTTGTGATGTGATTGTTGGGTCTGCTCTGGAGCAAGGCAATTGAAGGTTAGTGGATTCTCTTCCTCTCTTTCTTCTTCAATGTTGTATCCATCGTATAGACTGTGTCAAGGATGTGAGGCCTATATCAGCTATTACAACTAATTTCTGCCAATATTAGGGAAGCCTTGTTTTCCCCCCATATCAGTCAGCGGTGTGGAGGGGAGCTAAAATGGATACTTATCGGCCATAGACTAACCATGGACAACATGTTGGGACAATGAACTAAACACTTTGCTCATGCTAGTAGGAACAACAAGTTTCTATAAGGAATGAGAATCTATGAAATCAACATCTATAAAAGACCACCAATCCGCCTGGTTTAATGGTGGGGAGGGTCATTTTCCTAACTTTGATCATAGGCCTAAGCCCCCATAAGCCCTCATTCCCCCTTGTGTAGAGGAAAAATATATATATACATATCTAGAGAAGTTATAAAGAACTTCGAAATCAACCAAAGCACAAACAATTGATAAAATTATCCACAGAAACCATAAATTCTCCACACCTTCAAAGATTCTTCTGTCTTTCCCTCCAAATCAACCAAAACACGGCTGCAGGAAGCATCCTCACAACTCTTATCTTTGCTATACAAACCCTTACACCTCTTCAGGCCCAAAACTCACCTCATGTAGAGCTTGAAGTCTCCAAAATCACCAGCCAAAACTTCTATTTTCACAATGCCGTACCATTGTTAGAATTTTTTTTTCCCCCTCTGTTGGTCCACTCTTCTGTTTCTATCTTTTTTCTTTTCCTTTACCTATTAGATCTTTTGAAACTAGAAACCCTAAAGTCAAGCTAACAAGCAGCAAGATGTAGAATGAGATGTTAGAAAATTGCCAGTGATAATCGTAATTTTGATCCTACAGAATATTACGTCACAGTGCAGCATATGCAACATTATCACACCAAAATTAAAAGTCATGGGATGTTGTTGAGAATGTTTAAACAAGTGAAGAATGGAAAGGCAAGTGCTTCAAGAATGAAATATGCACGTGATTCACATGTGGCAAGGCCATTGCACTAAAAATTTATGATAGCAGTAATAACCAAAACAGACAAAAGAACAAGAAGAAAGTCTCTTTTGTAATAAAAGTTATTATTCACACATAAAAACAGAGAGTAAAAAAGCATACACAGGATAAGAGGAACCATTAGTGAGAGAGGGAGAAGGAGGATGTTTGCCAGGTAATGGAATTTGCAAAGTCTTGAGAGCAAACATTTGGAGATCTGTAGCCAACCCATTTATCTTCTTAATGTCAGACACCTATGCAAATCAAAAACAAAACGCGCCCATAATCAATCTATGAAAAATACAATTGCCACAAATACACACACACACATATACATAAAAGAAAGTCAAATTTCAAGCAAGTATAAAACCCTAGTTGATTAGCAAACCATCCCATTCATTTTTGATAAAGCAAATGTAGCAGGAAAATGCTAAATGCAGTCTATGCAGAAGAAGACACTTGAGAGAAGCTAAATTTGAAACTAGTAGAAGTTCTCCAATCTATTTAGGTGACAAATTTGTGAAGCTTTCTGGAGTCAATCAAGATGAAAAATCTAACCAAAACCTAACCCAGATCTTATAATCAAGTCAAAATGCTCAAAATACTAAAACAGATTTGAGTCAGATATGAAGATATAGGGATTTGAATCAAGAAAAAGAGGAAGGTACCTCAACGCCATACTTGATGGCAACACCAGCAAGAGTGTCCATGTTGGATACATTGTGCTCCATGTATTTGACTCCATTACTCTTTATATAGCCCTCACTTTCACCATTGAATGAAGATGAAGACGCCGATGATGACGGAGTCGCTAACCAGTCCGTGCTCGACGTCATTATTACACACCGATTCTCGTCTCCTCTCTCTCTCTAGGATCTCTCTCTATATCCTCATCACCACCCCCATCACCATCAGCTTAAATTTCTATTCTCCAGGATCTTTCTCTATCTCCTCATCACCATCACCTTAAATTTCTATTTGTAGAAAGAGAGAGAGAGATGAATTTGCAGCGATGGATGTAAAAGGGGTTTTGGACTTCTTGTTCTGGGGAATTAATAGTTTATATGAATGAAATTGGTCTAACTTCAACTCCCGGAATCAAAGAATTAATTTCAACAACACGTAGGCACACGCGCTCTCTCTCTCTCTAAATCTCTGCAGCAAATTTTGGAGATGTAGAGGGAGACGAAGAGGGATTTCCGCTTTTTGGGGATTTTTCTCTTTTGTTCCTTTTGGGTTGCCCGGGGTTGGTTTCTTCTTCGCGTGGTAGAAACTAAAAACGTAGGCGCAGGGTAGACGATTCAGAAATTTTGATTATGGATGGCTGGAAAAATTAATTCCAATTATGGATGGAAAGAGAGGATCAGAGCGAAAACGGAAAGGCCAAGACGTTAACTGAAACTAAAAGATATTAAGGAAAAAAGTTATTAATCTGTGATTGAAATTAATTATTGTCTAACATCAATAAGAGAAATTTGGTGCTATTAATTTTAATAGACCATGATAAATTCGCCCATTGAATGGACGAAAATAGGCTTTGCCCACAGGTCCAACAATATATCATTATATTATTTTCTATTTTTAATATAATATTAAAATTATATTCATTTATTTTTTATATCCATAGGTTATATTCAATTTTTTTTCTATCAAAATCATTTAATTTTAGAAAATTAAATGATTGAAATGAAGACCTTTTTTTAGTATGACATTGTTAGATTGCTACCGTAATAGAGTAACTTTGAATTCCCTGATCAAGACAATCCATATGACCCCTCCGGTGTTTGGTGATTAAACTCAATCACTCTCTCTCTCTCTCTCTCTCTCTCTCTCTCTCTCTATATATATATATATATATATATATACTTTGGTTTTGTATAGGTAGACAATTTGGGAACCATTTTGTTTTTCTCTTTTGTGGCTTCCCAGTTGTGGAATTTTAGCAGAACTAGTATGTTTTTCAAATTGAAAGGAGGTAAAAAAAAAAATTACTCTTTTGTTATAAAATGTAGAAACTATGATAAATTCAAAAAATAGAATGCAATGTAGAGAGAAAAAAAAAATTAGAGAGAATATATTATTTTTTCTATTACTTTTGTGTTTATTCAATACATTGAACAAATGTGGTATAAATATAAATTGGGGTGTTTACGTAAAAGGAAAGGTCTAAAGTCAATTTAATCAAATATTCTCTCAAATATATGATATTTTAATATTGTGATATTTGAAATAATATAACTTTATATGTATGTATATATATATAATGCTGATAATGGTAATAATCATGTGTATCTTTCAAAAAATTCACTTTCCATATGTTAACACATATTGGACATCTATTTAGATTTTTTAGAGTTTATAATACTCTCCCTTAAATACCTATTACACAGAGAATAGTTTTCATTAAAATCTTTTTAAGAAAAAATTCAATGGGAAAAAAATCTTAATGAAGGAAAAAGAGTATACTATTCAAAATATTTGATAATATACTTACTCCCCTTATTGAGAATATCTCTTGATAATGTATTTATTCCTCTGATTGATGATATCCCTTGAAATCTTTAAGATTATACATTCTAATTTTTTTTATCAATCTTGTAAAGGTAGCAATGAGTAAGAACTTGATAAATAAATCTGCAAAATTGTTAATTGATCGGATTATTGCACATCAATTTCACAATTCCTTTGAAAATCATGTATAAAGAAATATTTTGATGAGATGTAATTAGTTCTATCTCCCTTAATATATCTTCCTTTTAATTGCACAATATGGGCAACTTTGTCTTCAAATAATACTATATGAATATCTTCCTTGGAGGATAGCCTACTATATTTCTGAACATGATGAGTCATTACCCTTAATCAAATACATTCTCTACTTACTTCATGAATAGCTATGATCTTAGCATGATTCAAAAAAGTGACAACCATAAATTGTTTTGTAAAATGTCATGATATAGCAACGCCACTATAAATAAATAGATATCCAATCCGAGATTGTGTTTTATGTGGATTGGATAAAAATCCAACATTCGCATATCCAATCAAATTGATTTATAATTATTAGAATAGAATAAGCAAAAATCAACTGTTCGTTAGAAATATCGAAAAATATGTTTAACCTCATTTCAATATCATCATGTACGAGAAGAACTAAATCTTATTATTACATTTATAGCAAATGATATATCAAGTTTGCACAATTAACAAGATATATAAGTGTTCTAATGGTATTGAGATATAGTACTTCAAGACCAGGAAGTTCTTCATGCTTCTCCCATAAGGATTCTTGTCAACATCAAGTGATTGGACGACCATTGCAATACTTAATAGATATACTTTATCCACATAGAAACGTTTTAAGATTTTAACTGTATAATTTAATTGATGAATAAATGTCTCATTTTTTAAATATTCAGTCTATAAACCAAGATAAAATTTTGCTTTTCCAAAATTTTTTGTCTCAAATTCTCCTTTTAGATATTCAACGGTTTTAAAAATCTCTTTATGAGTTCTAATGAGATTCAAATCATCAACCTAAACGGCAATGATCTTTAAAACTTAATGGAGTAAATTCCACTGGAATTTGGATCACAAGTGTTAGGTAATTTAAATCCTTCAAAGATTTTTATGTAAATGTCATTTTTCAATATCTCATATAAGTAAACAGTGACTGCATCCATTAAATGTATTTCGAGTTTTTCATACACTATTAGAGTTACAAGAAACCGTAATGTAATGGTATCCACTACAGATGAATATCTATCATCATAATCAAGACTTGATTTTCGCAAAAATTCTCATGCTGCAAGTTGTGATTTATAGCACACAATTTTATTTTTCTCATTTCATGAGTTTTACACTCTTAAATGTTTGGACTACAGATCCAAAATTTTACGTTTAGTAAGTGATTTCTATTGAGATTGGATTGTATCTTTCCATTTAGTCCTATCATTTCTCTTTTGACATTCCTCAATCAATTTTCGTTTAAGATTCTCAATTTTTTTCCATAATTTCAATTGTCACATTATATGCAAAAATATCATCCACAATTATTTCAACTTTATTCCAACATATTCTTGTTGTCGTGAAATTTATAGAAATTTTATTTATGTGCTCTTTAAAAGTTTGAAATTTGAACTCTTCGAGAGTTGTATCTGACTCTATAGAAGTCTGAGTTTTTTCATTAGAGATCTTTTGAGATTCTCTATTATTCAACTTATTTAAATGATCATGATCAACAAATTCCCTTTCTTTTAAAAATTTTAATCTTTAGCATCAAGAGATCTACTATACTTTAAGCGTGCTTTAAACTCATTTGTTATAATATTTGTGGATTGTCCTTCCAGGACATCAATTTTAATTAACACACTTTTTGTTGAAAATTTTGGTTTCATCACTCTTTTAAAGTCAATGAACACATCTGGTAATTGATTGGCATTCTTTTGTAAATGTATTATTTTTTGATCTTCTAGTTCATAGAATTTTGTACGAAAATCAAAAGATGCTAGTGATAATGTATACCATACAATTTCATTTTTCAATTGCTCATTTCCTCTATCTAATGTTGGAAAATTTATTTTATCGAAATGACAATCTATAAATCTTGCATTAAAGATTTCACCCGCCAAGGGTTCAAAATATAAAATGATAAAAGATAACTCATATCCAATGTATATTTTCATCCCTCTTTGGGTCTCATTTTAATTCTATGTGGTGTCACTACAAGGACATAAATCGCACATACAAAAATTCTTAGATAAAACATGTTAAGGAAATTATTGTCAAACCCTAATATTTTAATGATAACAAAATCTTATATGTGTTACGAATGATTTTATCAAGTGTGCATGTATTTAAAAAAATTATTTTTCAAGTAACACATATTTATATGAGTAAAAGTTCTTGTGAAAGTTTAAAAGTAGGGAACTGGATAGAAAATACTGTCACATAAGCTGGGTAGAAGCAAAAACTAGATACAAGTAGTCAAATTTCAAAACAGCTATGTACCATTATGTTTTTAATATATTTCAAAATCTAATTCAACATATTAAGTGTAGATTGAGAGCTACACTTAATCCTAAATTTGTCTAAATTGGTGATTCGAATTTAAATCATTTGGAGGTTTCAATATCAACATTTTTACTAGAGATAAAATGAAGAATCAAATTCTAAAGTTTTTTTTTTTTTTTTTTTTTTTTGTAGAACTATAAGCTAATTTTTAGTGAAGATTTTGCTACCTATAACTTCTCCAACAATCCACTATTTTAAAGTTTGAAATTATCAAGTTAAAGAGAAATTATTAGTGTTTAAATTTGATTATTTACAAAAGTAAAAACCAGAATATATGGTAGAGAAAATTAAGCACAAAATCAGCTACTTATCATATTTTTACAACAGTAAAAGTTGGCTGAGAAGACATGTTTGCACCTTTATAACTTCACAATGATAAATAGTTTTTGAAGCACACTTCTTGGCATTTAAAGTACAATATATAGAAAATATTCAACATATTTTACAGAGCAATTTCGATATCTTGAGAGTGAGATACTATATCTAAAAGTAGGCTACTTGAATAGTCTGTAAATTTGTCTGCTGGAGTTTTTTTATATTGTCTTGTATTTGTTTGTATTGTAAAACTTCAGTAAGATTTGGGAGAGTATGAGGAACACTGTTGTGGGTAGATAGGCTAGTTGGGTAAGAGTTAAAACTATTTTCTTGTTGGATTAAGCCATCTTCAAGAAGGGAAGGTGTAAATCGTTAACAAAGAAAAATTGTACTCATGTTTATAACTCTTTGTGTATAGTGAAAACTAACTATCGCTGGACCCTGACTTGCTAAGTTAGAAGAGTGGACGTAGACACAAGACCAAACCACTATAAACTAGGATTGATCTCTCTATCCCTACTCTTTAATTTATGTACTTTTATTTACATATTTCATATAGTTTGACCATAGGTTTAATTAAAATTTTAAATAGAGTAAAATCTAGAATTTGAAACTAACAATTCAACCCCTTTCTTGGTTATATAGGAACCAACAAGTGGTATCAGAGCTAGTACTCGACTTCATAAAAGTGTTGACTTTTGAGCCAAAAAATCCAATGGTTTCACAATATACTTTTGGCTAATCCACTAATAAAATTCCTTATTTTGATGGAGTAAATTTTCCCATTGGAAGTGTAGGATGGAAACTTTTATTAAAGCAATAGATTATGATACTTGGGAGGTTCTTTCCTCTGAAAATTTAGATGTTAAACCTCCAATTATAACAAAGGAAGATAAGAGAAAGATCTCAATAAATTTTAAAGTAAAGCATTTAATTTTATGTGCTATCTCTCCCATGAAATTTAATCTTGTTTTTTCTTGTTCTACAACTAAAGAAATTTGAGACAAATTGTGCATCACTCACGAAGGCACAAGAACTACTAAAGACACTCGAATTAACCTTTTAATGTAGAAATATGAATTATTTAAGATTCAACCGGAAGAACTTATAAAAGACAGTTTAATCGTTTTACTACTATTACTAATGAACTTGATTCTCATGGAAAGACCTTTTTAGATGTAGATCTTATTGGAAAAATTTTGAAAATACTTCCTAGAGTCTGGAATGCTAAGAAAACAACAATAGAGGAAGCCCAAAATCTATCCAAATTGTCACTGAATGAACTAAGAGGAAAACTCATGGCTTATGTAGTAGAAGTCCATCATTTTACAAAAAAAGATGAAAAGAAAAAAAACTCATTGCATTCACAGCAAAAGAAGGAAGCAAAATCTGATGAAGATGATAGTAGTGAAGATGAGCTGAATTTGTTAACAAAATGGCTATCTTGAGTCCTTAAAAAGAGAGATAAAAAGTTCAATAAATTTAAGAGCACTAATGTCTCTCGAAAGTCCAAATATGATGCAGGAAACAACAGCAAAATAAAATAGCAACAGGAAGAGATTGTCTGCTATGAGTACAAGAAACCAAGACATATCAAATTTGAGTGTCTTATCTTACAACAAAAAATCCAGAAATTCAATAAGAAAGAAAAGGCTAAGATGACAACATGGAGTGATTTGGATGAATCTGATTTAGAATCAGAAAGAGCAGAAGAAACAAATTTTTGTCTCATGACAAAGCCACAGGTTATCTCTAACACTGATTCTGAAAGTTCTGTAGATTCTTATTTTGATACTAAAAATGTGTTTAATGTGATTACTAGATTAAAATACAAAATAATTGATTTAGAAAAATGAAAAGGATACTCTAAAACAAACTAATGAACTTTTGAATTCAGAACTAGAGTTTGTTGAATCTAAAAATTCTATTGTAAATTCTGTATTAATAACCTTAAAATTTGAAAATGAAGTTGTAAAACTAGAAAATTCTGTTATAAAAGATGAAATATGTTTGTTGAAAACTATAATAGAAAATCTGTCTATATCTATTAAAAACACATTCTAAAAATTCAATGAAAGTAATGAAAAATTAACTAGGTTTCTTACAATTCAAAAACATGATTTTTCTAAAAATAGTTTAAGATACAATTTTGAAAATATATTTGGTTTACAAGCTAATAAGATAGTGTTTGTAAATGCAGCACAAAATGCAAAACACAAAAAACTTTAGACTACAAAAATTAGACATAAAAGTAGTGGTCATAGAAACATAGCCTTTAGGGGTAGAAAAAGTTATAAACCTGCCTATTTTTACAGAAATTTCAGGAATTGTTCTAAATCTCAAAAATCTAATTTTTTACATATAAAACATAGATATAAGAATGATTTTCAGAAAAAGAAAAATATTTTTTCATATTACTATTGTCATAGAATTTGGTATATTGCTAAATTTTGTTATTTGAACAAGTTTAGTAATAATCAAGAAAAATTTATTTCAAGCACAAATTTGTTTTCTAGATGACCCAAACTAATTTGGATTCCTAAAAATAGATGATCATTTAAATGGATGTTAAAAAAATTGATGATAATGAGAATACAGGAACTCTCCCATGAAAATGATAAAAAATAAATAAATAAATTAAGAAGTAGAAATTTAAAATGAGATTAGGGAAGAAGTCCTTAGAAACTGAAAATTTTCACTTAGTCAGACAAAAGATGATATGATTAGTAATTAGATAAAGGAATAAGAATTAGGTCAAGAATCAATTTCAATTATTGTTTAGAATAAAGTCTAAAAGTATAGAGAAATATGTGTCAATAAGAAATTGTTGTATTTAAATCTTATCTCTGGAAATGATAAGAATTTTTATGATTTTTGAAAATTTTGTATTTAATATTTTGAATTTCTTATAATATTAAAATTGTTTTGATAATTCTAAAAATACTTGGTTCTGAATTTATTATCTCTATGAACTTTTGTGTGTTCTTTTTTTATGTTAAAAAAAAAAAGAGAATAAAAAATAAATGTCTAATCAAAAGGGACAATACTTATACATTGTATTTTTTATGATAACAAAAAGAAAGAGAAAAATGAATATATCTAATTTTGAATCTGAAGTTAATCTTTCTTATTTTTAATGAAACAAAAAAGGGGAGATATAAAAAAAAAATATGAAAATTTATGCATATATTAAGGGAGAGATAACAAAATATTCATATATTCATAAATAGAGGGAAAGTATAATATTGAGCATTCATGAGCAAATTTTTTCAATTTTTCTTTATGATTTTATTGTCATTAAGAAGGGGGAGATTGTTAAGAAAATTATTGTCAAATCCTAATGTTTTGATAATAACAAAGCATATATATGTTACTAATGATTTTATCAAGTGTGTAAATATTTAAAATACTTATTTTTCAAGTAACATATGTTTATATGAGTAAAAGTTCTTGTGAAAGTTTAAAAATAGGGAACTGGATAGAAAATGCTGTCAGAAACTGGGTAGAAGCAAAAGTTAAGTAAAAGCAGTAAACTGGGTAGAAGCAGTCGAATTTCAGAATAGTTGTGTATTGTTACGTTTTTAATATAATTCAAGACCTAATTCAACATATTAAGTGTAGATTAAAAGTTACACTTAATCCTAAATTTGTTCAAATTGGTAATTCAAATTTAATTCATTTGAAGGTTTCAAAATCAATATTTTTACTGGAGCTAAAATGAAGAATTAGATTCCGAGGTTTTTTTTTTGTTTATTTTGTTTTTTTGTTTTTTTGTTTTTTTGTTTTTTTGTTTTTTTTTGTTTTTGTTTTTTTGTTTTTTTGTTTTTTTGCAGAGCAGCAAGTTGATTTTTAGGGGAAGTTTTGCTACCTATAACTTCTCCAACAGTTCTCTATTTTAAAATTCGAAAGTATCAAGTTCAAGAGGGATTGTTGGTATTTATATTTGAATATCTATAGAGGTAAAAATTAAAAGATATGGTAGAGAAAATAAAAAACAAAATCAACTACTTACCATATTTTTGCAATAATAAAAGTTGGCTGGAAAGGCATGTTTGCAACTTTATAACTTCACGATGATGAATAGTTTTTGAAGCACACTTCTTGGCATTTAAAATGCAATATATAAAGAATATTCAGCATATTTTATAGAGCAATTTCGATATCTTGAGAGTAAGATATTAGATCTGAACATAGACTACTTGAACAGCCTATAAATCTGTCAACTAGAGTTTTTTGATATTGTCTTGTGTTTATTTGTGCTGTAAAGCTTCAGTAAGCTCAGGAAGAGTGTGAGGAACACTGTTGTGGGTAGATAGATAAGTTGGGTGAGTGTTAAAAGTATTTCCTTGTTGGATTAAGCCATCTTCAAGAAGGAAAGATGTAGATTGTCAACAAAGAAAGATTGTACTCATGTTTGTAACTCTTTATTTATAGAGGAAACTAGTTATCACTTAACACTGGCTTGCTGAATTGGAAGAGTGGACGAAAATATAAGATCAAACCATTATAAATCGAGTTTGATCTCTCTATCCCTACTTTTTAATTTATGCACTTTTATTTACATATTTTATATAGTTTGTCCACATGTTTAATTGAGATTTTAAATGGAGTAAAATCTAAAATTTGAAACCAACTAATTCAACCTCTCTTCTTGGTTGGATAGAGACCAACAGGAAATATTAGACTCAAAACCAACAACAATATAACAATAACTTGAGTTTTAATCCTAAAATTTAGATTCGGCCGTTTGAGAGACAAATATAAGATGATTAAAAAAAAACACACACACACACCCCCTATTCAAATACATATATAATACGAAAAGTGACGATTTAACTTTCTCTAATTCTTCTACGTCATTCGTTCCTATCCAAAATCATCTCTAATTCTCCTATGCCATTGTGAATATTAGACTCAAAATCAAAAGCCAATTATAGAGGGGAGTACATATGATAATTCGTCGATCTCATAAGTATAAGTGATGCTACATGTAACACCGGACAAGTCCAAATTTTGATATTCATTCTGAACGGAAATTTTGAAAATTTGTATATTTTGCGGAAATGTAAGAGAAATAATTAATTTAATATAAATGTGAAATTCTGTTTTTTGGGTTGTCAAAAAAAAAATCCCTTAGACACTTGATCGCTAGACTTTTAATTTTAGATGATCGGTTATTAAAATTTTGGGTTCAGTAGACTTTAATTTGTGTTCAATGTTTAGTAAAAGATTAATGTTTCTGTTAGGATTGACTTGTTGATAGTGACCACCCCTAGAAGATTACTATCTCCTGACCATTATTTTTTTTCACCATTCGATATATTACCGTCGATGACAATTGAACCACCTGTTCGTGCTTACTTATTGGTGATTATCATATGTCCCTCAGTCTTCTTAGTGCTGAACACTTCCATGAACCCATCGGCAATTTTCCACAATTATAAATTTCTCATCGGTATGTTGACCAAACACTTAACATTTCCAATTCTCCTCGTTGAATATTACATTTTTGCCTGTCGGTAGAGCTCATCGGTGCCCCAATTTGTGAGGCTCCTCAACACAGCACATTCTTTCAATTTCTTTTCCATCAGTATGCACACATTTATTACAAATTCCTTTGACTCTCATCGGTTTGCTTTGAGGAACCCCTCATCGATTGGCATTTTGTGATCACTTTCATATACAAGAAGACTTGCTTTTGATTTTCCACTCCCTTAATTACCTTGTCAATATTTCTCGTTGGTTGTAAGCGATTAGAAATTGAACCCAAGAACCTCTCATGATTGGCTATAAGCCATCAGTACCACCATTTCCATATACTCAATTGGAATCTCTTGCTAGTCTCTCAATTATTTTTCTGTTTTCCCTTACTTGTTGGTACACTTTATTCCCTCTTGGTGTCGTGAAGGTTGTAATGTTTGTTACATAATTTCGATTACCGTCTGAACCTACCTGTCGGTGCTCTTGCTCATTTTCTTCCAACATATTCTTCAGTCCTATTATATCTAATTTGCCCATCGGTCCTCTTCTAATTAACCGAATACCATTTATTTCTTGTACCAATGAGGTATGAAATTTGCTTTGCGTCACTTGCTATTGTTGAGATTTGAACCCAACTGTTTTCAGTCATCCAGAAAGATTTTCTCCACCAAGCCATCTAACCATTTCAATCAATATATATTGTTAGGACCGGCCCAAAACAAATAGGAAGTTAACTAAAGGGCACTTTGACAACCCAATAAACAAATAACAAAAAATAGAATTTAAATGAATAAGGAAAATAAAATGACAAAATATAAATAAAAAAGAAACAAAATTTACGTGGTTCGGTCAAATAAACCTACGTCCACGGGCGAGGGATGAGCAGAATTTCACTATCAAAAAGAAGACTACAAATGCCTTAGGAAAGTATTCCTAAGTCTAAATGATCATCATACAAAAGAAATAACAAAATGAGATCCTAAAAAACCGCAACACATTTTACTAACTCATTTGAGTTGATGATGTTTTAAAAACAAACCCAAACCACATATATATATATATAGAAGATTTGGGAGTTGGCCCATTTTTGGCAATCAGTGTGGGATTCTAAAAGCAAACAAAAAAAGAGTCCCCTTTCCTAGGTGATGTGGGACACGCCACCCAACAAATCTCCACCTTGGCGAGTCTCAATATTAACAAATAATAAATCAGCTCCACCTTCTCCACAAAAGCCCAAATGAGCTAATTAACAGCAGCAGATACCAAACAAAACAAATCCAAGCACTGCTTGAATTTGTAGACTGAATGAGATTTCATAAACAAATCTGCAAAATTATCGTCTGAACTTGAACAAACAATTGCACACACCATATTGTCAACTGCACTCAAATATGAAACTTGTGCCAAATTCTCCTCTTCAAATGTCTAAGCAGCAAATAGTCGAAAATGTCTAACAAACAGAGTATTCACGAGCTTAGCATTTTTTATGTCAAAATTTTCAAAATAATTTTTCTAGATCAAGAATAATTCTTCAACTCCGCGATCTCTCTTAATTTCTAAATCAAGAATCTTCTTAACTGCTCTCAAATTTTGTATACCAAATTCTAAGCTTAACTGCAACTTCAAAGTGAATATTTCTGACAAATTCTTGACAACAACAAACAAGTTATCAATATAAGACAACAAATAAATAAATGACCTATCACTTAACTTCTGGAAGAAAACAAAATTGTCAAACATGCTTCTCAAAAAACCATCAATGAAAGTCAACAAATACCTGATACCTTCCTTAAACTGAACATAAGATGGTCTCCATAAATCTAAACAAATGTCAGAATCAGACACCAATGATGAGACTGCAACTGAACCAATAATAATAAATCCCTGCAGAGAATATAATTTACCAGAGTTGCAAACTTTCATAACAACAAGAGCACCATAAGACACATTCATAACTCCACCTTCAGCTGTGTATCTGCACCCAAAAGGTTCTAAAGTGCATAAAGAGATGAGATTTTTCTTCAAATTAGGAACATGTCTAACATTAATGAGTATCCTCACAATACCATCATGCATTTTAATTCGAATTGTACCCTTACCAACAATATTAAAAACAGTATCATTTCTCATAAAAATAATTCCACCATTAATAGATTCATAAGTGGCAAATAAATCTCTGTCGGGACATATGTGATAAGAACAAGCCGAATCCAAAATTCATCTATTTTTAAACCTTATCATGTCATCAGTTATACAGAAAATATCTTCATTTTCCTTATCCGCTACAACACTAACCTCGGTAATTTTAGTATTTTTCTCACCAAATTTTTCCTTTTACTTATTTTTCAACTTAAAGCAATTAATTTAATGTGCCACAATTTGTGACAATAATTGCACACCAGATTTTTATGTTTATATCTACTATTTTCAAATTCTCTTTTATCAGTTCTACCATTAATAACCAAGCAATTAGCTTGACCACCTTTAATTTTTTCAGTAATGTTCCTATCAATCTGCTTCTTAGGATTTAAAGCAAATTTTATTTCCTAATACGAAATGATTTCTTTACCATAAATCATAGTATCACAAAAATACTTAAAGGATTGGGGAAGAGAACACAATAACAAAAGAGCCCTATTCTCGTCATCAATTTTTGAATCTATATTCTCCAAATCCATAATATTATAATCAAATTTATCAAGATGAGAGAGTATAATTATACCTTCTGCCATTCACAATATATACAGACTTTGTTTCAGATAAAGTCTATTCTCAAATATTTTTTTCATATACAAAACCTTAAACTTATCCCACATAACCTTAGACGTGGCCTCCATAGCTACCTATTGCAAAACCTCATCAGAGAGATTCAAAATAATCCTAGATTTCATCCTTTTATCTATCGCAGTAAATTCTGAATCTATCATATTGGCTGGTTTAGCCTTTACTCCCTGTAATGCCAAATTAACTCCGTCCTAAACCAAAATGGCCTCCATCTTCTTGCCACATACCGAAATTGACATTTCTGTTGAATTTCTCGATCACAATTTTTGGTATTGTCATGTTGTCAAAAAATAATTGCCTAAAAACTTCCTCAAAATAGTTTAAAGCTCTGATACCAGTTTGTTAGGACCGGTCCAAGATAAATAGGAAGTTAACTAAAGGGTTCTTTGACAACTCAATAGACAAATAACTAAAGACAGAATCTAAATGAATAAGGAAAATAAAATGATAAAATATAAATAAAAGAGATAAAAAATTTACGTGGTTCGGTCAAATAGACCTACGTCCACGGGCGAGGGAGAAGCATAATTTCACTGTCAAAAAGAAGACTACAAATGCTTCGTAAAAGTATTCATAGACCTAAATGATCATCATACAAAAGAGATAGCTAAATGAGATCTTAAAAAATCACAACACATTTTACTAACTCACTTGAGCTGATGATGTTTTAAAAACAAATCCAAACCACATATATATATATAAGATTTGGGAGTTGGCCCCTTTTTGGCAATCGGTGTGGGATTCTAAAAACAAACAAAAAAAGAGTCCCCTTTCCTAGGCGATATGGGACATGCCACCCAACATATGTATAATACATATTATATCCCATCTTTTATTATTATTTCTTCTATTTTCATGCATGAAAGCGACTCTAGTGAATGACACTTTCTTTCTCTGATCGATCATATTATGTTGGAACATTACCTTTACCATTGTGAATTTTGTTCGGTAATCGATGGGAATTGAACCCAAGCACCACCACCAAATTCCAAAAAGACTTTACACCACCATGTCATGCAAACAATTATAATAATATTCATGAATATTTCATATTTTAATAATTTTAATTTATTTTTCATAAATTTACATTTTTCCTCTCAACCCCCTCAGCACATCACCGATCACTCCTCTGTCAACAAATAACACTTCAAGTACTTAAACTCATTGAGTTGAGCTCCAAATTACCAAAAGGGGCAAGTTAGGTACTTGTGAAATTTGGAAGTGACGGAGGGTAATTGAGTAAATGAGGGAAATGAGTTGTAGATAAAAAGTGTGAATAGGACTCCAAAACCCACGAATCCTAAATTTTCACATCTTCTTTCACTTTATTTTCTCTTTGCACACATACTTTCTCTTCCTCTCTTCTTTTTCCCATGCAAAAATCAATTAAAATACAACCAAAACCTATACCCTAAAGAGTCCCAAAACTCATAACCCAACCTCTAGAAGGTTAGATGTAGAGAGAGATTTGAGATTTTCTGGAGAGAGGAATCCTAGGGTTTGCTTGTGGATTTGCTTGTAGTAAAAGTGGTAATAAAATTTAGGTAATTTTCTTATTCTTAATTTTGATTTATTTTCCTCATTCATGACTTTGGAGTTTTATATTGAAATTTGATGATCTAAATTTGGTTGAATTTGTGTCACTGTAAATGAGAGAAAAGTTAGGGTTTTGAATGCTAGAATTATGGTTTACCATAGGGTGATAAATATTGATGATTTTGATTACCTAATGATGTCCCGTAGGAGTTGGACAAAACTGAACGGGGCCAAACTTTTGTTGCGGGAAAACTGGGAGTGACTACCCTCTCTGACACTGTAAGTGGATAGTTATATTGAGCATGAATGACAAATGTTTTTAATTAGGATTTGTGAAATATATTTTGAAATGAATTTTGAATTGGTTTTGAAATATTTTGTGATTGTGGTGTGGCCAACTTAAATAGTTTGTTTAATCCCTGACTCTACTCTTGATTTTCTTACATTGTTTGCATCGTGTTACAATTGAATTATGAATATGAATTGTGAAATTTCATTCCATTGTGAATGACAGTGGCATTGAAAGGTGAAATGGATTTTTGTAACATGGTGTATGGAAAGGAATTAAATGACTATGGTTTAAGTCTTTCCACGGACCGAACTGATGAGGCAGCGTGGTAAGAACTGAGTTAAATTTTGGTTTAGTGGTAGGTGAGATAGAGAGCCTCCACAAATTGTTCCTATGATAACATGGTGGCACCTCATGGAATTCCGGACCGACGCCAAGGATGGGGGAAATGTTTTATAAAATAAATGTAGAAAAAAAAAATCTCTTAACTGATTGTACCAATTGCTATTGGTAGAATTGTGTTTTTGGCAAAACCTCAAAAAGGTTTTTGAAAAGAAAAATAATCCTGGTTGTTAATGGAAATACATGAGTCATGGAAAATTTTGTTATAAATTTATTTTTGCGCAATGAATGGTTAGCATCTCATTTGAATATATTTGACATGCTCTTTTGGCACAACCACCCTCACCCCTCATTTATGTTTAACATGCCATTACACTCACTGAGTACTCTATACTCACCCCTCTCCTTTACTCTATCTTTTAGGCAAAACTAGTTTGGAAACTTAGTCATCACCCGGGTGCCAGTCAAAAGAAGTTACTTTTGGTTGATCATCATTAGATACTAGCTTTGGAAACTATGTGAACTGGACCCATGGAGGGAGCTTTTGTAAACTTTTAAAAACTTGATTTTGTTAAATACTTACTTGTTCATTTTGTCTAACCATTACTTGTTTATTTTAAAATTTTTCTTGTTTGGTGTGAAAATGTCTTTTGCAAGACTTATTGTTTTTATTGGGACATTTAGATTGTTTGATGGATGATCTAAGTTTATTTTAAAATGTTTGGAATATTGGAATGCCTTAGAGTGCCTCAAAACACGAAGTGGGCTCACACGTGTTTGGGATCAATGCGACGGTTGTCGCATACTCGACTAAGGGGTTGGGGCGTGACACTGCATATAAAATAGCATGTCCCCAAACTAATATTCGAAGTTTTGTTCTCATTAATAATGATCTAACAATCAATTGTAACATTTTGATAAATGATTCAGTTAAACTATTTTGTGTATGAACATGAACTATAAGATATTCAATACTGATGCTAATAGACATACAATAGTCATCAAAGTTATGAGATGAATATTCACCCACATTGTTTAATTGAATTTTCTCAATTGGATAATTTGGAGATTATACTACTAACTTATTGCGAGTTGATAATAAGCAAACATGTGACCATCTTGTGGATCATCAATAAGTATCATAAAATATCTAAAAGGTTTGCATAGCAGATGAATTGATCCACATATATCACAATGAATTCTTTTCAAAAATCTAAATAATACAATTCCCACTTGAATTGATGAAAGTTTAGTAATAAATTTTTCTTAAGAATAAATAACACATGAGAATTCATTTGTCTTTAGCACCCTTTGATTTTTTAATGTATAACCATGTGAATTTTCAATTATTCTTCTCATCATTATCAATCTAGGATGTACCAGTCAATCATGCCAAGTGAGGAAATTGTTGGAATCAGTAAACTTTCGGTTTATTAAATGGTGCATTTCAATCATACTAATTTTAGTATAGTATAAGTTAGAAGAAAGGGAAGTTAACTTTTCTATTATATATTTCATTCCAGAAATCATAATCGTAATGTACTAGTATTCAACATATGTACCATTCATTGACTCAATATGATATCCATTTCAACGAATATCTTTAAAATTTAATAAATTTTTTCGAAACTTAGTAGAATATAATGTATTATTTATACCTAATTTTGTTCCTTTACGAAGATATATATATGCTCTATTGAAGTATTCAATTAATTTTTGCCCTATCACTTATAGTATTAATAGTTATTTCTCCCAACTTTAGGTGGGAGAAATAATTCTTATTTTTAAGTATTGTATGTGACGTGACACTATAAATGAGACATTCATCTTCTTCAACTTTTATAGGTCTCAACTTTTTGATGATCTATATATCTTTTTCGGGAAGAAAATACAAAAGATAATTAATTATATTGGATAAAGTGTATTATATAACAAAAACAGTTAAATCAAGTAGCAAAACATATTATAAAGTACATTGCATGACAAAAACATTTAATTAACTTTAAAATAATTATAAAATCAATTTATTTTATATTTCCATAACATAACTTTACATGTTTCAAAATATTTGAAGGTGTTTGGTGCAATAATAAATTAATAATTATAAATTGATAAAGAAAATAAAAATCATTAGATCAATTAATATTTTCCATTTTTCTGTTTTTTATTATGATATTTTTTCACTTCTGGTGATTCAATAAATTTGCAAGACCACCACAATCATTATGATAAACTAACCGCAACCATGATCTTTTCCATATTCATAAGAACATTTAGTCACAGGAATAGACTAGAACCAGAAGGTCAAGTTTCATGATATTGAATTAATAATTTTTTTGTTTAGCCATAAGGAGATATAAAATCAATTCAAAATATTTTTTTGAATCATTTTTCCCGATATTACTGTTATGGAAGCAAATTCAAGGTATGAAAAATGGAAAAAGTTTTTTCTAACATATTTTTTTCAGTAATATTTCCTTGCATAACTTCAATTGGGATGTAATTTTAAATATTGCAGTATTGTATTCAGTAATTAATTTAAAAAGCTTGTAGCCTCAAATGTAACAAATCATATCAGATTTTAGAAAGAACAACCATCTTCAAGTGGTCTCATGTTTCATTCAAATTATTAGTTTTAATAGTATCTTCAAGATCCATTGCATCAAGATGTATTTCAACATCAAGCATCCATGATAAATAGCTCTTTCCAGAAATATCAAGAGGTAAAAACTCAAATTTAATAAAATTGGCCATAAGAAAAATTAATAAGCAAACTTACTTCAAAATCACTTTAAACAATGATATCTTCCACTCTTCAATAATTCATTAAGATAAAGTTGTGCTTATAATATGTTATAAAATTCAGAAACTATGGTAAATTTAAAGAAGATAATGTCATGTAGAAAGAGAATAATTTTAGAGAGAACGATATTATTTTCTCAATTGTTTTTGTGTATATTCAATACATTGAACAAATTAGATATTTATACAAATTAATGTGTGTACATAAAAGAAAAAATCTAAAATCAAACTAATCAAATATTTTTCTAAATATATGATATTTTAATATTGGATATTTGCGGTAACATAATTTGACATATATAAAAAAATACTAGTAATAGATTTAATGCAATCATATGTATCTTTCAAAAATATTCATCTTTCATACGTTAACACACATTAGATATCCATTCAAATTTCCTAAATTTTATAATATCTTTACAAATTTTTCCCTTTTAAAGATGTGTGATATACTAATTTTTCTCCTTTTAAATTTATATGGGGTAAATCATATGGTAACACAAAAGGGAAAAAAAAAAAATAATTCCCTCAAAGTTGATTCTTGAAATTTTAGTTTTATTTGTTTTAGAAAAAGAATTAATGTTCTTACTTTTAGAAATAGAAAAATTAACTTTGATTTTCTTAGACAAAGAAAACTCAAAACAAATACATTTATAGATAAATATATATATATATATATATATATATATATATATATATATTTATATATATATATGAATCAAATTGATTTTCTAGATAGAAAAACCTTATATGTTTAGTTTTATAGAGAGAAAAATTAAATTTAGTTTTTCAAGAGAGAATAAATTAAAAACCAATATATTTAGAATGACAAAATGTAAAATAAATTAATTTTTTAGAAAGAGAAAATAAATGTATTTATTTTTAGGGAGAAAAATTAAATTTGATACTTTTAGAACAAATTTAAAATCAATGTATTTAGGGATAAAAATTGTGAAGTTATTATTATTATTATTATTATTATTATTATTATTAAAAGATGAAGGTTAATGCGTCTCATTTTAGAGAGAGAAATTTAAAATCAATTTGGTTAGAGAGAGAAAAAAAGAATTAAATAGATTTCTTTAAAAAGAAAAAAAAATTAATATCCTTATGTTAAGAAAAAAGAAAACTAAGCTTGATATTTTAGAGAAGGAAAAACTTAAAAATCAATGTATTTAGAAAGAGAAATTTGAATTTATTTATTTTTTAGAGAGAAAATTAACATGCTCATTTTTTTAAAAAAGAAATTAAATTTGCTATTTTTAAATATAAAACTCAAAATCAATGTTTATGGAGTGAGAAAAGTATAAATTGTCATTTAACATTTTCCCTCTAATCTTTTATATCGTACAAAATACTATATTTATTCATCATACAAGGGAAAAAAATGAAATATTGTGAAATAACATTTACTACATATAATATTAATTACCCTTTTAATTTTCCCCTTAAATACCACACATCTCCAAGACTAAAATCCATTAGAATACCTCAGATTTCAAGTTTGATTTATGTCAGATCAATTACTTGTCTCTGGCATCTTCCCTTCTACAGCCCCTCACCAACCAAAAAAAAAAAACACCCGATGGAGGTCCTTGGCATGGAAAATCAAAGTAAAGCCACCCCTTTTAAGAGAGTATACATCTGATTAAAACACCTGTAGAAAGTGCAGTGGCAGCAACTTGATGTTTGCTGCAAAAGGTTTCTCCACCTTGAACGTCCCGTGATGAATGAAATGAGAAAGAAAATATACTGATCAATCCCCAGTTTTGATTGATATTAGAAATTATATGATTAATACATATGGCGGGTAATGATCCAACACACATAAAGACAACCTTCATTCAATCTCAATTTGCTGCGGAGATTCTTCTTCTGGCTGCGTTCCTTCTTCGGTTCCAATTTCCTCCGCAATCCCAGAAGCCTCCACTGTTCTCGTGACCCATTCCTTGAGTGGATCTTCATTCAGATCAAGCCTCAAGAGTCCCGCAAACATCCCTCCCATGAATGCAACAGGTTCCTACAAATAGTAGCCCAACTTGAATGTTCCTACCACAATCTTCATCATTTAAATCACTTGTACCTCAGTACTGGACCATAAGTGCAGTGCAGAACTATGAGAAATAGATCTCTAACCAGCCTCAAAGTTATTCAAACAAGGAAAACAGAAATGGATAAATACAAAGGATGCATGGGCACTGACACGTAATTAAGGCGCTGTCTGCTACCCAGAACCACCTATTCTGATACCATTCTACTACCACTCAACCGTCAAATTTGAACTACCATCATCTATGTCATGTAAGATCAATGTTTAGTGTTGGTATCCATGATTCATTGAACAATCCCTACCAAGTGCCAGAAGAAACTAAGAAAACAGACCAGATTTCACAAGCAAAGAAGTACCATTACAACTTCTTAGGTTGGAGAAGTTTAAGTACTCTAGGTTTGTTTTGTATCTCTCTGAAGTTGAAAATGTTGGTGATGTGGCAGGATAGATGAAACAGGAATTTGTTCTAGTTTGGGCAAACTAGACCAGTGAGCATTATATTATATAGACTAATATCTTAAAATGTGAAAGGGGTTACAAATTAAATTATAAAATTACAAATGAGGGAAATTTAATTTTAAGTGAGAGATTAACCCTTATTAAAATTTTTGCAAAGACAATGGATTTTAAGAAACAAAAAATAAAGGGCACAGAAAGCACAATTACATCATTCTAGCATTTTAAGCAATGGGTTTATTACATCAATCATGAGGGAGGAGACTACTCCAAAGAAAAAGAAAAAAGGGAAATTCAAACGCATAATACTTCATTGCACCATTAGAATGGTTTAGCAAAGCTTTGTCATAAAATTCATGCAGGTAGAAAAGATAACCCGTGAAAAAATGCAAAAGAAAAACCTCAAAAAACCAACTAATTAAATAATAAAATTTGGTATAGCACCGCTTTATTAGTTTTTGTGAAATTAAAAGATTTTGTCATATGGGTTCCACCCATCAATAAAATTTGGTCAATACATTTTACTTTTGGTTTCATAATATTATTTAATCAAAAAATAGCTCATAAATTAATACAATAAATGCAATTCAGCACCAAAAAAATAAAAAGAAAACAAAAATCCAAGTTCAAGAGCAAGATGCAAAGAAGCAAACTTGGTGATGGTGGTGCCAAACATGGCAAGAAACATAAGGGTGAGCAACCAAATGTATTTGACCCATTGGAAAAGGCATTAAAGTCCTTTTTTGCCAGGACAACAAGCATTGCATTCCCCTTCGACATCATCCTGAAGGCCTCCATCTACTGAATCATAAATACTTTGACATTCAAGCATTCACTATATTGGGGATTTCCTTTTTGTATCTAATGAATGGTATAAATATAATTTGATACTCTTTGAAAGTAAACAGACAAATGATAATAGACATGCCCTTTTCAATAAATATATGTATATGTCTATGTGTGTGTGTGTGTGTGTGTATTATCTTATATAATTAGAGTTGACCATACGATTTCTTCAGCAATGCAGTGGGCTTAACCATAGACTCCTCATGTATCGTTTAAATACTACACCATAGACCCAAAAGTTTCTCAGAACTTCAGCAAGGGCAGGAGCCCCCATTGCGCCCACTGTAATTTTCCTGGGTGGCAAGGCCTACCGTCAACAGTTAGCTAATGGACATTTTGAGAGCTTAAAGTGGAAGTTATATGATTCACAGTTGCTATGAAGCATTTGGTGGTATATATGTCCTACAGCAATGGATGTTCCTGCCGAAGACCAGTCTCCTTTTCAGCTCCTATGAGATTGTGCACGTATTCTTTTAGGCTTTTTCAAGTAGAGGTATTGACTGACAGTGCTGGAATCTTCAGTTTCACATTAGCAGTTGTTTACATTGGTTTGTGAATTTAGATCCTTACACTTCCTCAGTTGAGTAAGACATACTCAGAATTCAAATTCTTCTCTGTGAGTATTTCATTGAGGAAGTCATTTCTTTTAACCACCTTTCCCTGAGAAAGAGACGACACGCTTGGCATTGGCTTTTGTGTAAGGTAGGTCTCAATTGTTTACTACATTCTTGGTCTAGGCTACAACAATAACCTCACATGTCCCCAACCACTGGAAACCTGCTAGGAGGAGGAAATGAAATGAAGTTCAAGCTTTGTGCTTCTTTTCAAAATGCTACTTTAAATTCTACATCTGGACAGTTATGCAGATCTTGCACAAGAATACTGAAAGTTCTTTGCTACTTCAGAAGTAATTCAGACTGTTACCAATTACTAAAAATATTTCTAATGACTAAAAGAGAGCCCATGTATAGATTGAAGACAAGAAGACAAGAAGGAGAAAGAAGAAGGGTCTTCAAAGGGTTCTTCGGATTCTTGCTCAAATACAGTCTTGCCATGTATAGATTCTTCGGATTCTTGCTTGAATAGTCTTGCCATGTATAGATAAACTTAGAGAAGAGCCTTCTTGTGCTATTTGTTTGGAGATTTGCTTTGAACCCAATACCACTCCTTGTGGGCACGGTTTCTGCAAGAAATGCTTGCGTTCTGCTGCAGACAAATGCGGGAAGAGATGCCCTAAGTGCAGGAAACTCATCAGCAATGGAAGATCTTGCACTGTTAATACGGTTCTATGGAACACAATTCAGCTTTTGTTTCCTCAAGAGGTTGAAGCAAGAAAGGCAGCAGCTGTAGCATCAAATAGTCAAGAACGAGCAGCAAAGAACAAAAGCCCCATAAGAAATAATCATGGTAATGAAAATCAACATAGGCATATTAGATTTTTAAGAGAATCAAACCGAGGTGAAGGGTCATCAAATGGTCAAGAAGGGGAGCTGAGAAGACTTCGAAATGGTAGTTTGAGGAATAGATCAACTAGGGCTTCTAGGCATTCAAGTAGAGATGTTAGTGAAAGGAGGAGAACAGAAATGCCAGAGCAAGATGTGGATGTAGCATTGGCTCTCTGGTTGCAGAGAGAAGAGTTCATGGAAGCCTTTGAGGGCACAGATGAGCCAGAAAGACCACTCGGCAAGAGCCAATTTAAGAACCATTGCTTCTAGAGTCATGACAATTGTCATCAACTTCGACAACATGGTCTTCTTCCTCGTGCTCCTCAATGTCCACTCCAAGGATGATGAAGCGAAGCCGATTTTTTAGTCCAAGATCATCGTTTGATTCCGGGGTTGATAATGAAGAAATGGTCATTGGATCACCTACTTCACCTTTATTATAGTATTCATTACTTCAATAAGAAATTCTTTTTTTTGGACGAACCTTGAAACAACGACTGAGTTGTTCATTTGGTGATCTCGAGATCACAGGTTCAAGGTGTGAAAACAGCCTCTTTGCAAAAATGCAAGGAAAATGCTGCATACAAAAAAGCCTAAAAAAAAAAACAAAACAAGAAAAAAGAGGGGGGGTGAGAGGGGGGTGATAAAAAAAAAAGAAAATTCTTCAGTATTACGTAGCTGGGGAAAGCTTGATCATAGGCAGGCTTTTGTATATGACTGTCCTGTAGCCCAAAACTTTCTTCTTATTAAACTGTATGCCATAAAATTTCTCCATACCATATAGGACCATATACCCCTGCAAGCCCAGATCTCACCATAAAGGCAAAAATCCAAGCAGCCCAATAAATGTATGAAGAGAATAAACAACATCCTCGTCCTAAAGTTTCCTTCTCCATGAACAGTTAAACAATAAATGACATTGTCTCACTATCCATTTTTGTAAGGGCACCTATTACCACCACCAACTCTTTCATTTGTAATTTTTCCATCACCTTCCTCAAGACACCTACCAAGAAATGATAGTCCCCTTGGGAGACACAAACTTCCAAATAATCAAACATGGTTTTCCCCCTCCCGGCCGCCAATGCATAAAAGTAACCCCATCTTTAAAGCCCCGCACCTTAAAGGGGCTCCATCTCACCGCATCTTCAATCCTCTTATTGCAGACAGTTTGCAAATGAAGTGGTTACATTTAAAACTTTCTAGCACTTCATAGTTAAACTGCATAGAACTTAGCCTCAAGTATTTTGCATTACAATTTATGAGATTACCAGAAACAAAATGTTTACTCTATTATCATTCCCTTGGCGATCCTCTGAGACCTCATCTAATTTGACCTCTTCCATGCTTTCATGTAGATATTACAAGAATTGGTCTTCGATGCTACCGTCTCTTTGTCTCCTTACTACAAATTTTGAGTTGAAAGAGAGGGAAATCTCATTGAAATTCACTTCTGAATTATACAAGTTTCTTATTTTATCAAATTCTATGATTGGATAAATGAAAAATTATTATTGTAGACATAAGAATGATAGATATTGGGATAATGGTGTACCCAGTCCAAAACCTTTCCCCACTTTTCTGAATTAGTCCTAAACAGAGGTTATTGGTTACAATTTTAGTCTCATGATGGAAGTATTAAGGGAACTTGCATTGTGCTGTCAAATATACCATGTGGCCACCTACATGGCACTGATAGAGATAACACATAGATAAAGTAAAATAACATAAACAAATATTAAATACCAAAAAAAAAAAAAAAAGAAAAAATATACACTATACAAAAAATGAATTTTTTTTTTTTTTTTTTTTTTTTTTTTTGCTCGTGATAAAAATATACGAAATGAAAAAAAAAAAAAAAAAAAAAAAAAAAAAAAAAAAAAAAGACATTAATTTCTTGTAGATCCAAAATTAAACAAGACCCTGACTACCTGAAATTATCATCACCTTCATCAACTCAACATCAAACCAGTAACTGCTGCCACTGCCTCTCTTTCTCTCTCTCACACACACATTTTTCCTTGGTTCTAATTAACCCACATCACAATCAAACTACATTTTCTCCTCCATCCTCAACAAACACCACCATCCATTTTCCTTCTAGTCACAATTGTTGTCCTCACCTTAACAAACACCACTAACAAACCCATCTTTTGAATTTTCCATTACCATTACTAGAATTATCATCTTCATCTCCCTTTTTTCTTTGACTCTTTAAAAGAATTCTAAAAGCCATATTGGATTTTGGAATAAGATGACGTCTAATAACATGGGGTCACTAATTATGTGATATGCACCAACATTTAGGTGATTTGGGTGAGAGTTTGTAGGCATAAGAAGAAAATGGATTACAATGATGGGATGTCAACACTTTTGGGGGACACCTAGGTTGTGAGATTGATGTTGGTTAGAGGTTTTAGGAATCCACTTGTCATTGTTGTTATGTTGACAAGACCGTTGTTGGAGTAAACTGGAGCAAAGTTGATAACGGGAATTAGATATGGTGGACATAGCAGTGGCGACAACTAGTGGAGGCAGGCGGATGACATGGACGATTGATGTTTATTTCCCTCTCCAAGTCTTTCTAGAATCTTATGTCCCACATAATCTGTGCAATATACGAGGCTGTAAATAAATTGACAATGGCGGTTCTTTTTGTGCTACACAAATGGAATGGTCACGTCTTCAAAGATCACTATCCTCACTGTTTTCCCCCCTTCTCAATTGTTGTAGTGAGCATAGTAGTTAAAAGTATGCTGAAATGCAGCTTTTGGAATTTTTTCGAGTGAAACGCAACACATATGAGGAAACGCACTGAAGCGGCAAAAAGTGCATAAAGCGCAAAGCGAGAATAAGCAACGCTTTATTTTTTTAATTTTTTTTTTTTTTAATTTAACAAGTCTAATCCAATTTTAACCATTGGATCTTATCAAGTGCATATTTAATGGTGAAAGATAAAGTGGTCTATGTTACTTTCCATTGTTAAGATGCACTAGATTACTTTTTAAGTTTAAAATTTTGGGACTTTCGGTCAATCTAAATTGGAAGCAAAGTA
The DNA here is from genome assembly GCA_037126225.1 of Dillenia turbinata. NCBI lineage: Eukaryota > Viridiplantae > Streptophyta > Magnoliopsida > Dilleniales > Dilleniaceae > Dillenia > Dillenia turbinata. Next base: position 25,892,221 of record JBAMMX010000020.1, on the reverse strand, counting down.
GCCGACTTTATCTCTCACTAGTAGGTCTATCTCTCTTCTTCCTCCTCTTCTTCTCCTTCCTCTCTCCATTCTATTCTTCTCCGTCTTTCTTCTTCTGCTCCATCATTCTTCTACTTCGTACTCTTCCTATCTGTCTCTATTTTTCTTTAGATTTTCTCTACCTGCACGCCATCTGTTTTTCTTCTCCTTTTGATGCTGCTTCTTTTTGTGATTTGCCCTCTGTTGTTATGTTCTTATTTCTATGCTGTGTTCTTTTCAGTTGCAGCTAACTGATTTGTCTTAGTATTGGGTTTTTTTTTTTTTTTCCCCTTCTCTTTTTTCTGTAATTTGAAACTACTGCTTCTTTCTGTAATATATGTCCTCCTCAGTTGTTATCTTCTTCTTTTTTCTATGCTCTTTTTTTTTTCCTTGTTGCTGCAACCTTCAATTGTTTCTGTTCTAGGTATTTCTTTTTCAGTTGCTGCAAACTTCAATTCTGTTCTGTTCTTTCTGTAATCTGATTTGTCTCTGCTCTGGGTTTTTTTTCCTGTTGCTGCAACCTTCAGTTGGTTAAAATCTTCCAGTTGCTTCTTTTCCGGTTATTGCTGCTTTCCAGTTGCTTCTCTCTATAATATATTTCAGTTGTTGTTGATTCACCTATAATCTGATTTTTGCATTGTTAGATAAAAAGAAAAAAAAATTTTGGGACTTTCGGTCAATCTAAATTGGAAGCAAAGTAGCCGACTTTATCTCTCACTAGTAGGTCTATCTCTCTTCTTCCTCCTCTTCTTCTCCTTCCTCTCTCCATTCTATTCTTCTCCGTCTTTCTTCTTCTGCTCCATCATTCTTCTACTTCGTACTCTTCCTATCTGTCTCTATTTTTCTTTAGATTTTCTCTACCTGCACGCCATCTGTTTTTCTTCTCCTTTTGATGCTGCTTCTTTTTGTGATTTGCCCTCTGTTGTTATGTTCTTATTTCTATGCTGTGTTCTTTTCAGTTGCAGCTAACTGATTTGTCTTAGTATTGGGTTTTTTTTTTTTTTTCCCCTTCTCTTTTTTCTGTAATTTGAAACTACTGCTTCTTTCTGTAATATATGTCCTCCTCAGTTGTTATCTTCTTCTTTTTTCTATGCTCTTTTTTTTTTTCCTTGTTGCTGCAACCTTCAATTGTTTCTGTTCTAGGTATTTCTTTTTCAGTTGCTGCAAACTTCAATTCTGTTCTGTTCTTTCTGTAATCTGATTTGTCTCTGCTCTGGGTTTTTTTTCCTGTTGCTGCAACCTTCAGTTGGTTAAAATCTTCCAGTTGCTTCTTTTCCGGTTATTGCTGCTTTCCAGTTGCTTCTCTCTATAATATATTTCAGTTGTTGTTGATTCACCTATAATCTGATTTTTGCATTGTTAGATAAAAAGAAAAAAAAATTAAAATTGGTAAATATAGAAGTGTTGATGAAACTTACATTAAAACTAATGCTACAGAAGATGATTTTCTTTTATATTTGTGTTGTTCCGCAAATAAAATATCATCATCTAATGCCTCCACTGCTTCCACTAAAAAAGATATAGGCTAAGAGCCGGCCTTCCGGATTCTAAGGATACTACCTCAGTGCAATGCTACTATTGTTCGAAAATTACAAAGGTAGGGACCTATAGACACAAACAACATCTAATTGGGGAATTACAGAAATGTTACTGCTTGTCAAAAGTGCCCAAAAGAAGTAAAAGAACAGGTTATGCAATATGTTGTTCAAAAGAACTGAAGGAGCAAATGTGTGGAATCCCTCATTTTGATGACATAGATGATTATGATGGTGATGAAGTTGAAGAGATTGAAGAGAAGGAGGCAATTGATATTAGTGGTAAACGTGAGGGTGGTAAATCAAAATTAGGACAAAGTCCATTAGAACCAAATCGAGAGTCTTCATGTTCAAGCGATTCACAAACACTTAAAAAGATGAAATTAAGTTCCACAAGGATAGGGCCAATGCATTTGTATTTTAAGGTTGTTGGAGCAAAAAGGAAAGAACAAAGATGATCAAACCTCATTGGATGCATGCAAAAAAGAATTGATAGGAAGAGTAGTTCGAAACTTTGCTAGATGGATGCATGATGCAGGAATCCTTTTCAATATTGTTAGATATGACAGTTTTAAGCATTTCCTTGATAGTGTTTGTTAATATGGTCTCAATTTGAAACCACCTTCGTATCATTAAATTCATGTTACTTACTCGAAAAAGGAATTAGGATACACCAAGACATTGATGAAAGGCCATGAAGAAGATTGGGCAAACTATGAATGCAATTTGATGGCTGATGGTTGGAAGGATAGAAAGCAAAGAACTATGATCAATTTCTTGATCAATTGCCCAAGAGGCAGCATGTTTTATGTTTCAGTCAATACTTCTAGCTACTCAAAAACCGGAGAAAGAACATACGAGTTACTTAAGAAGTACATTGAAAAAATTGGTCCAAAAAAAATTGTTCAACTTGTCACAGAGAATGCATCTAAAAATGTTTTAGCAGGTGCGAAGAATTTACTATTAATTTTGTATTAGTCTATCTTTTTTATCATTGATTAATTGACTAGATAGTATCTATATCTTATACATACAAACCTTTAATGTCATTTCTTGGATAGGGAGGTTGTTGGAGGCCAAATTTCAGCACTTGCTTTGGACAGCCTGTGCTGTCCATTGCCTTGATTTGTTATTTGAAGGCATTTTTCAGATATCAGTTTCCAAGAGGACAGTTGAAAGAGCACTTTAACCGAATGTGTTCATTTACACCTATATACTTTGATTCTAAATATGATGAGGAAGTTTACAAAACTAAGGAAATGGTTAGACCAGAAAAAACACATTTGCAACTGCCTACTTGACTTTGAGAAGGTTTCATGTTCGCAAGGCAACATTGAGGAAGCTGTTCACATCTAAGGAGTGGAATAACAACAAATATTCAAAGTACCAAGCTAGTAGAGCAGTGGTGAAGATTTGGAAGGTTTTTGGAATGATGTTGTTAATGCACTTAAGATTTCTGGACCACTTGTGAGAGTTTTTAAGGCTGGTTGATGGAGAAAAAAGGTCTTGAATGGGTTATATTTATGAGGCAATGGATAGAGCCAAAGAAACTATTGCTAAATCTTTTAATGGTCAAGAACACAAATATGCATAGGTGTGGAAGAAGATTGATAAACGATGGGATGCTCAACTCCATAGGCCATTACATGCAGCTGGTTATTTCTTAAATAAAGAATTCTTCTATTCAAATCTAGATATCAAGTCAAATAGTGAAATTATGGATGGTTTGTATACTTGTATAAAAAGATTGGTGCCATCTATTGAAGAGCAAGATAAGATTAGTAAGGAGTTGCCTATTTTTATGAAAGTAGAAAACATATTTAGTCGTCCTATAGCCGTGAGGCAGGGAACAACAAAAGCACTAGGTAAGTTCGAAAAAGATAAAACGAAACAATTTTGTTGTGAATTTGATGGTATATGGATATTGCTAAAAGTTAGAGAATCTTACAATAATAACTTTCCATTTTGATTCTTAATAGTTGAGTAGTGGTCTGCATTTGGTGCAAGTACACCAAGTCTTCAAAAGTTTTCCATCAAGACTCTTAGCTTGACTTACAGTTCATCTGGTTGTGAGCGTAATTGGAGTGTTTTTGAGCATGTGGGTAAATGTAAATTAGCTAATTTCTTAATAGGTAATACATTAACAATTTGGTGTTAATACTTATATATTCTATATAATTCCTATAGCTTCACAGCAAAAGGAGAAACAGGCTAGACGAGAAATGCCTAATGATTTGGTGTATATCAAGTATAATAGGACTTTCAGGCATCAATACGAAGCATGTAATAGAATAGACCCTATTACATTGGATGGCATAGATGAAAGTAATAAATGCTTGACACGGCTATTAGATGCAGAAGATGACCTTGTTAATAAGGAAAATGGACCTGATGGCTTAACTTGGGGTCAAGTTGGTATAGGTAGTGGGGTTGAAGAAAGTCGTTATGCATCTAGATCTCATGTAAGTGCAAGGGACAACGTAACATCGCAAAATAAAGAAGGAAAAGTTGTTGCAAGTTCATCTAGTAGGATTCACATACAAGATGAAGAACTAGATTTAGATGATGATGTTGAAGAGGAGCACTTGGAGGACTACGAGTCAACTCATGATAATGAGGATGATGAGATTGAATTGGAGGAAGTGATTAGTAACTAGGAGCTTCATAATCTTTTATTGCTTTTTCTTTCTTTTTTTCATTTTATTTTATATTCTACCTGTTGTTATTTTGAATTTTAGAGTTAATTCTTACATGAACTTATTTGCTCAATTTTCTAGTCTTTAGTGCACTTTGTTGTCATTAAAAGTTTTGACTCTTATGTATATTGATGTTTTAATATTATAATATATTTCATGTGCTATTATTATATATCTAAATATATATTTTAATTTTATATCTTAAGTGTACTTTATATGAAAAAGCTCACACTTCACCTTGCGCTTCGCGCTTAGACACAAGGAGAGTCTGTCGCTTTTTTACGTTTTTCGCTTTTAACTACTGTAGTAGCGAGAACAATGGAGATGGCAGCAGGGCAGCTAAGGTTCACTGTGACCAGGCTTTCATTTAATTATGTATCGACAAATTGAATCTTGATGGTGTTTTATTACTTTGAATAATTTTTTTTTGTGAATAGAATGTATTTGCAAATATTTGATGTGTTTGACTTCAATCACTCCACCCGATGCAAACTGTGCAGCAAATGACGGAGATAATTGGTAAAAGATAATTTTCTTTGTTTAGGACTAAATCAAAAAAGTAGCTAAAAGTTTAAGACTGTGCATGTGAGTATCCCATAGGTATCCTAGCTTTTGAAATCCAGCTTATTATAATATCCATATAATGTCTAGTTCATATCAGTAATGGTATCCATGCTTCCTTGATCTATCCCAACCAAGTAGGTGGAAAAACTAAGAAAAACTGACCACCAAACTGCTGTTACTTTTTCATTTCTGTGCAATTGTCATGGAACGCCTTCTCTTTTCACACTTTGATATCACAAGTAAACAATACCACAACGATTCATACTTATAAAAGTTTTAAGTCCACAAGTGTATGTTATCAGAGCCTATAAAGACTTTGTCTGTATGTATGTTAAACATCACCAGTGCCTGCCAGAGAGAAGTCTCAGTTTTGGTGCCTAAAGTATCTTCTATTCCATAAGCTTGTCCCACAAAGAGGTATATTTTCCACAGTTTGGATTTTAAATTTCAGGCTGTTTACTTTGGTTTGGGAAGTTAGATCCTAATCCCTTTCACAGGTTGTCTAAGACAAGAACCCAAAACATATCCTCTATAAATATTTCATCTATGAACTCATTTCCATTTTTTTTTTTAAATACTGCATCTTCCTCTATGGCTTTGACAAATGTTTACTTGATTTACATCATCCCAAGTCCTGGGTGCAACAATGACAGTATATGGCCCCAACAATTGGAAATCAATAAAGAAAAGGAAAGAAAATGGTGCACAAGCCTTATTCCATTCCAAAATGCTATCCAACATCCATAATCAAATTGCTATGCAGATCTTACACAAGAATATTAACAGTTCAATATGGCTCAAAGGCAATTTGGAAATTTATGAGGGCATTACTGAAAATATTAGCATTATGACCAAGAGATAGCTCATCCATTACTTCTATATCATGTAACGAATGAAAAGCCTGATTGCTGGTTGGTTTTTTAATGTGATTGTCCTGTGACTCAAAATTTTCTTCTTACTATAGTGCAGGCAACAAAAAATCTTCCTATCATACAGCACTACATACCCTGTGAGTGCAAGCCAAAGTGTCATTATTCAGACAAGAACCCCAGTAACCAGTGAATGTGAAGAAGAGAAGAAATGATCTTCGCCCCCAAAAGCTTCCATTTCCACAAGCAGCAAATGGGTATACAACAATGTCTCTCTATCCTGTTTGCGTAATGGACATCTATCCACCAGCACCAGCCCTTACTTTTTTAGATTTTCCATCATCTTACCAAGGCGCCTCCCAATCATAGATAGCCACCTAAGGGGAAAGCAAAAATTTCCAATAATCAAACGCAATCCCCCTCCCTAGCACCTACTTCCAATGCGTAAAAAGTAACTCCATCTTCAAAGTCTCCCCACCTTCAACAGGGTCCTTATCACCGCATCAGTTGTCTCACCGCTCTCACTAGACTGCTTGTTTGTCAATTAGTTGCAACCAACTCAATTAACTCTGTTGTTTAATCATGTAAGAGCTTAGACTCAAAGTTAAATAAAATAAATAAATAAATAAAATAGCTCACCCGTTACACAAAGTGCTCCCCGATTTGGTGTCAGGGTAGGAGGAGGGTGGGCGCATATGTACGCAGCCTTTCCCTTGCATTTTTTGCAAAGAGGCTATTTTCACGTTTTAAACCCGTGACCTCGAGGTCACCAAAATAGTAACCCTACCATTGCCCCAACATTTACCCTCTTAAGAGCTTAGACTCCGAGTAAACGAGATCCAAATGAACTATCTAAAAGATTTGTAGTGATACCATAAGCATCAAGTCATATACTTTGAAACACACCACAAATGATAGGCATGCACACATGTTATAGATATGGCAAAATCTCAAACTTTGGGTATCTAGGAAAGGATACAACAAGGGTGACAACTAATGGGGACTTAGTTTTAAACTCGGGGATTATAATGAGCATCCCGTGAAAGATGGATACCCTCTAACAACATAACATGTGAAGTATTTGATAGCTTTTCACTAAATATCTCCTAAACATCATCTCAAGCACCTTTGTAATATTTATGATAATAAAACTTGAAAATATCTATGCTACAAAGACTAGGAGAGAGAGTGTTAGAAATATGCCTTAGGTTGCTACAATTATGGAATTGCTAAATAATTGTTCAACAAACCAAATTTTTAGGAGATATATTATGCATATTTTTTGTTATAACTTGATATTAAGAGTAATTTAAATTTGGCTTAAAATTAGCAAATTTTCTTACTTTTCTATTATGTTTCAGTTCTATAAAGAGCAATACAGGGAACTAATAAAATGTACTGAAGATTCCAAGTTTTCTTCCTCTCTTAGTATGTCATACAACAACAAATTGGTATCAGAGCCATATTCTTGAGGGATATGTGATTTGAGTGAATCCAAACTCAAACCAAAAAGACACAATTACCCCCAAAAAAAATTTTAAAAAAAAACAAAAACAAAAACACATAACCTTCAAGAAATGTAAATTGAAAAAACTTTCTCCCATGTTGCATCACCAATTTTTGATGGTGATAATTACCAAGCCAGGGCTGTAAGAATGACAATCCATCTTGAGGCATTTGATCTTTGGGAAGCTATAGAGGAAGACTATGATATTCTCCCATTGCCGGCAAATCCTATGATGACCCAATTGAAGATCCACAAAGAAAGGAAGACTAGGAAATTCAAAACTAAAGCCTACTTATTCTTTGCTATTTCAAGCACTATATTTACAAGGATCATGCACTTGGAGTCGACAAAGGATGTCTGGGGCTACCTCAAAAAGGAATACCAAGGCAATGAAAGAACAAAAAATATGCGAGTACTGAATTTGATCAGGGAGTTTAAAACGCTGAAAATGAAGGAGACAGAAACCATCAAAGACTACTCTTACAAATTACTGAGCATAGCAAACAACGCGAGATTGCTTGGTAAGAATTTCTTTGATGAACGAATTGTGCAAGTATGAATCTAAAATTTCTTCATTAGAAGAATCTAAAGATTTGTTGAGCGTATCCTTGGCAGAATTGATGAATGCAATACAGGTACAAGAGCAAAGGAGAATGATGAGAAAGGAAGAATCTGTGGAAGGTGCTCTCCAAGCAATGGCAGAAAGTTTAGGAGAAGGCGAAGAGAAGAAGAACAACAAGGCTAGCATCAACAACAAAAACAAGGTTGAGACCTATCCACCTTGCCCACACTGCAAAAAGACGAATCACCCGCATAATAGGTGTTGGTGGAGGCTGATGTCAAGTGCAAGAAATATAGTAGGATTGGACACATTGAGCGAATTTGCAAGTCTCAACAACATAAACAGGCAAAAGCTTCTACAAAGCAACATCAAGAGAAAGAACTTTTTGTTGCAACATGCTTCGTGACAAATAATAGCTCCAGTGATTTCTAGCTAATTGACAGTGGCTGCATAAACCACATAACCAATGACCAAAAGCTCGTTAAAGAGCTTGATAAAACTATCATTTCCAAAGTAAAAATTGGAAATTGTGAATTTATTTCAGTCAAAGGCAAAGGAACTGTGGCGATAGAAAGTTTAACAGGTCTGAAGTATATTACTGATGTTTTATATGTGCCTGACATTAACCAAAACCTGCTTAGTGTTGGACAACCGGTTGAAAAAGGCTTCAAAGTCATATTTGAAGACAAATGGTGCTTAATCAAAGATGTATTCAAAGTGAAAATGAAAGCAAAAAGCTTTGCTCTAAATCTAATGGAGGAGGAGCAAATAGCATTTTTTGGCAATAAGCACAATGTGGTGAAAGGTGTGCCAATGTTCGAAGTTTTGCGGAATGAGCTGAGCTTGATATAGGGAAAGTTGGAAAGTACTGAAAAAGATCTTTTGGGTGCTGAAATCCAATAGAGCAAGATAATAGAGAAGCTTAAATCTGCTGAGGAACAACTGCAACAACAAGAAAGAGTGTTAGAGCAAGCCACCTCAAGGAACTTGGAGCTAGAGTCTTTGCATGAAACCTTAGCCAAAGATTTAGAACTAAAACTCCAAGAAGCAATGGTGAATTTCACAAGCAAAGACACTGAGACAAAAACATTATATGAGAAAACACAAACTCCTGAATATAAAGTAAAGAGTTATGAAGTGCAGATAGTGGAGGCAGCTGAGGTATCTGCAACTCTAAAGGAAGAATTGGAGCAGAGTTTAATGAAGGTGGGCACGTTGGAAACTACCAACAGGGAACTACAAATAAAAATATAAGAAGCAAAGACTAAGGTTGCACCGTCTTACTCCGAAAATGAGCTGCTAGTTGAGACAAACTCGCTGCTAAATAGCAAGATTAATGAACTCGAGAAATTGCTAAGCTCTGCAACTAATGAAAAGGAAATTGTTACTGAACAACTTGCTTCACACATGAAGACTATAGCCGACTTAACAAATCAGCATTCTAAAGTTTCTGAGCTTCACTCTAAGGTACAAGCTCGTAGCATTGATGTGGAGATACAGTTACAAGAAGCCATGCAGAAGTACACGCAGAAAGATTCAGAAGCTAAACACTTGAAGACCTAAGAAACAAATTAGGCCTTTGCAACTACTAAGGCAAGGAGGAGTATTGGAAATGTACCTAAGGTTGCTGCAGTTATGGAATTGCTGAATAATTGTTCAACAAACCATATTTTTAGGAGATATTTTCTGCATATTTTTTGTTATATCTTGATATTAGGAGTAATTTAAATTTGGCTTAAAATTAGCAAATTTTCTTGCTTTTCTGTTATGATTCAACTCTTTAAAGAGCAATGCAGTGAACTAATAAAATGTACTGGAGATTCCAATTTTTCTTCTTCTATTAGTTGCCAAATAACAACTTAAATCAATCCATATTGCTTTGTTCCTGTGTTATACAACAACAGAGAGAGAGAGAGAGAGAGAGAGAGAAAGAAATCACCATCCTATGAATCAGTCTTTCAAAATTATAATTTTCTAACAAAGCTGTGGCAGTGCTATAAGATGTAGATCCACAAAATGATGCACCTATGAATTAGACACAATGGCATCCAATAGATGGCTTTAGTTTTTAAGTGATTACATAACAATAATAGGCTTTATCCTTGAAAATAATGAACACATAGTGTTAAAGTTTCATGATAGAACTTTTTTTCTTTTTCTTTTTTTTTTTAGTGGAATATCACTATAATAGCTTATATAGATAGATAAGGAACACTGATCTTAGTAAGTAAAAGAAGAAAGAAAAAAACTGATTTCTAAGTCATTTGGGGAATTTCAGCTCATTTGGAATTTAATGCAGGAACTTGCCACAAAATCATGGAAGAATAATTGCAGTTCGCTCCATCCATGCTTGGACCAGCCTGAAGTCTTAACACTTAATGATAGTAGAAAAACATAAAAGAAGAAAAAAGATCAACATCAGGCAGGGACAGATTTCAGCATACAGCAGGCATAACCCTAGAAATTATTCTCCTCCTGGTTCATCATAATCAAGTGGTAATTGAGACCCTCCTTAGTTAATAGATTTTCAGGCTCGAAATCAATTGGAATGCATCCAAAATTAAATTAAGTCCAGAGAAAATTGAAACCTTAAGGGCTTCTTTGAGAATGGGCTCTTGGGTAGGATTGAAGAAAAACGCCTTTACTCCAAAATCACGAAACAAGCGTCTCCGATTCATCGATTTTACAGGAAATCGTCTGATTATAGAGCTGTTCGTCAAGTGACACCCGCTCTGCTTTCCAAAGCATGATTGAGATTTGTTAGTGGGGGAAAAGCAAAGACTGTCAGGGAGGGAATGGGATGTTACCGGTTGAGATATCGAAGAGAGGCAGTGAAGATGGAAAGCCATTTTTCCTTCCTTCTACTTCCCCCTATTACCTCCCTCTCCCTCTCTCTCTCTCTCTCTCTCTCTCTCTCTCTCCCTTCTGCTTCTCCTTCTTCTTCTTCTATCTTCTTTATCTTCTATTTCATTCTCCCACTCGTCGGTGTAAGGCAGGAAACTTCCACGATTTCGAAAAATACTTTAAATTAATTAATATTTATATAATTTTTTTATTTTTTATATTTAATAAATTATTTATTTAATTAATTATAATTTTTATAATTCTATTGTTTATTTTATAATTAATAATTAAATATTTAATTATTTTAAATTTTTATTATAAAATATAACTATTATATTATTTTCATAAAATAAGTAATGTTTACATTAAATATCTTTATATTTTTTATATTTACGTATTTATTAATATTTTCATTTCTCACTTTTTTTATGAAACGATATTTGTTTCGCATCCATTTTCATTTCCTTGCAATCTAGCCTATGATTCATAGAAATTTCTTAACATTAACGTTTCCTTGTTTCCAAAACATTTCTCAATTTTAAAATATTTCAATATACTAATTAATTAATATTTATATAAAAATATTAAACATTTTATATTTATAATTTTTTCATATTTAACGAAGTGTTTATTTATTTAATTATAATTTTTATTTTTTATATTATTTGTTTTATAATTAATAATTATATATTTAATCATTTTAATTTTTTTTTATAAAAGATATTTATTCTTTTATTTTTATAAAATAATTCATATTTACGTAAAAATTCTTATATATTTTGTTAATATCTATATGTTTGCTCATGTTTTCATTTATTGTATTTTTGTAAACTGTCGTTTTCACGTATTGTTTCATATCTATTTCTATTTGACCATTTTTATTTTCGTGCAACCTAGATCACTATACTCCCTACTAATCAGGCTTCTCAATAGCTTTATTAAATCACGATACCATTTTTCCATTTTTGGAGGTTCTTTTTAGAATAACGACATAGCATGCACTGTTAACACATGATACCCTGCATTATAATAATATCATTTCATATCATGCACTTGTTACTACTTGTTACTTGTATTATAGCCATATTATTACATATCATGCATCGAATAGAATAGAGAAACATCAATGACGAAATCTCATTACATTTCGTACATATATGCATCTCATCCTACTCTATTAACCACATCATCGTTATTTATCTATATTGATACATCTACTCCATCTTCATCAACATTAGTCCGAAACCATATTTGATTGTCTGAGAATAGGTTACTTTTTGAATTCAAATGTTGATTTGTCACTTCATCACCTATGTAAAATTTATCTCTAACTTTAACATGCTTTACAGCAACCATTCTTTATACCTTTCATCAGCAATATAAAATACATTCTTTACTCGGGATGCCAACATATAAGGATCATCCAGTAAATCAACACTCATATAATTCAGATATGAGAAATTCACAAAGTGTTGAGCCAAATTTATCATTATTGCATCGTTGTTGTAGGTCGATCTAATCACATTGAATAATACAAATAATACATCCATTGTAGTTTACTTGGGATGACAATATATAAGGATCATCCAGTAAATCAATACCCGTATAATTCAGATATGAGAAATTCACAAAGTGTTTAGCCAAATCTATCCTTTTTGCATCATCATTGTAGGTCGACCCAATCACACTGAAATAACACAAATGTATACATCCATTATAGTTTACTTGAATGATTTGTCTTAACGTTACATAATAATTAACTTTATGGCCTTTTATCTCTCGCGCTTGTATAACTAATGTTATTCATTGCTATCACAACTACTAAATTCTAAGTTTGAAAGCACTTCTCGCAATCTTTTACATGGAATCGATATTCATTGATTACATAACCATTGTAATTTCTAACCAATGGATCTGGTACACAAGCAATCCATTTAACTTCATTTGTAATCTCTCCAGGGTATTTTGGATTTGTAATCTGAAAAAGAAATCATGTAAATAGGAAAAATTAATAACACCAAAAAGATTGACTATTAATTTACTTACATGATGACTAAACCAGGTATTGAAGTCTTTACCAAGAAACCTGTCAATTTGGAAAATATTTATCTTCTTCCCATGATTTGTTTTTTAAACATGTTGCATATGTTCCCTTCATATGAAACAATACATATATGTTATTTTATAATATTAAAGCTTAATATTTATAAATATTATTATCATAATGGATACTTATACTCTAAATGAGATAATTGAGTCACTGTTAAATAATATGTAATTATGGCACTACTGCAATGATTTTTCATCAAAATGAATTTGAGATATATATTTTTTTTCTTTTCATCTTTTAATAGATCTATATATCCTTATTCTCAAAGGCTTTTCAATAGTTCTTAAAGTGGACTCATCTTCTCCAATTGCAATCGGTTGTATCACTCTGCAATGGATGATTAAACCTTGTTTCAACCCCGTCAAATATCTTAAACAGATTAGACAAAACAACAAGCACTCGTGTGCTATATTCCCTTCCATGATTGAACTGTTAGGCAGTACTCTATTACGTACATAGGATTTGAGTTGAAGTAAGTATTTGTATACATAAATATTGTATTACATATAGATACATAGCAAATATGACAAGTGTGAATGATTGTAAAATAAAATGAGTATGATTGTTAAATAAATGATCAAAATAAAATAAACATTTCAACCTGATACATACACCTTTATGTCACTGATCCACCAATCTTTGCTTCACTTGTCAAGTGTATGATCGAGTGTATCATGCTCAGAAAAAATGAAAGAGGAAAAATTTTTTCAAGCTCATACATAATTTGTGAAACTAATACCTCCAGTTACTCAAGTTCTCATTGGTCAAGTAAATTAGAGCAAAAATATTTAAAAATATTATAAATTTTAATGATAACAAAGCTGACATTATCAGACAATAATACATGAATTGTTATGAGAATAAACTCTTGCATTAAAATATGACAGTCATAACTCTTTAAATCTATTAGTTTCCATTGTTTTAATTGAACACATCTAGAAATATTAGTGGAGCACTCATTAGAAAGTTTTAAGTCCTTCAAAATCTTGAAAAATATAATGGCACATATAGTAGTCCCAAAAAAGTATAACATCGACGATTACAAAAAGAAACTACCAGTTTGGTATTGGACTACAACCAGATCAATCAGAGACTTGGATTGTGTAAATGTAAGTTATATTCATACATTCAAATAAAGCTGTGAAGCAATCTTCAAATATAAACAAAAATAAAGAAATCAAGAGATTGAAATGTTGCACCCTAGATAAAAGGATTCTTGTTATCGCAAACTTACCACAAGTTACCATAATATACTACCACTAGTTATCACAATCTTACTACAATTTTGTAAAATTATTACCTATTATCGCGAACTTGCCACCTGTTATAGCAGCCCACCATCTGTTATCCCAAATTATCTTCTATTATTGCAACTTACTACCAGGTATCACAAATGGTTTGACACTTTAACTCTTAAATTTTTAAATCATTTATAAATGCTATACAGACGGTAGGACTCAATAGTCAATATAATGGCACATATAGTAGTCCCAAAAGAGTATAACATATACCAACAAAAACTAATAACCGTTAGAATATTATATAGCATTTATAAGTAGTATAATATATGGGTTAGCATAGTCATAGATTTATACAGATGGTATGCTTTAAAGGACAATATACCGTCCCTAAAGGTTGATACATTTATTGATGAAAAGTGATAACAGTCATAATTAGATAGTATTTACATACAGTATTGCACTGGTATGGTTTAGCATTCAGTAAAGATAACTTATATAGAGACTATTTTCAAAACCATTTCTAAAAGAATGCTAGATTTACTAACAATAACTGATAATCGTCCTAATTATATCATTTTTATAGATGATGCAATATATAAGTTAGCATAGATATAGAACTTATATAGACAGTATGATTTAGGATAAGTTAAGAAGACTCATAAAAAAAAAAACTCTTTCTAAACTGTCACTAAAGGTGGCCATATTTATTGACGACAAGTGATGACCGACAAAATTTAACGTCACTTTTACAGACGGTTGTGCTACCTTTACTGACAGTTGATAAACTTTTCCCAACGACCAATTTTATACCATCGAAAAATATGATATTGTTGTCAAAAGTGTCTCTATAGGTATAAAAAACCGTTACTAAAGGTCATCGATAATAAAAGTTATCATCAGCATAGGGTTTTAATTTTGTAGTGGTGGGATTCTATGATCGAGAAAATGCTGCACATGAGTTCTTTTCTTTCTATCATGTGATTCATCAAATTTTTGTTGCTCGTTGGGTAAAGAATAAAACTCAACCACATTATTTAGCTCATTCATTGAATCCAAGGCAATCATTTAGTTAAATTTTTTATTTTTCTAATTCACTAACTAATTTTTTTTTTCAACTGCATTATAATGAATGGTTTTCCCTAAGATGTTATTAAGTCTCTGTTTTTTTTATGATTTTATGATGATAAGTGGCTTCAAAAAAGAGAAAATAGAATGGCTCCTTATTTGGACGAAGAAGTCTCAATTGAATGAAATAAGTGTTTTAGAAGACTTTTTTCAAATGAAGATGAGTGTTAGTGTCTATAATGAATTTATTGATTTTTCTCTAAAAAATAGATCATTTGGAGATTCAGATTTAATTGTGAGTAGGTATAATATGGATTCAAAAAAGTAGTGGGCATGTTATGGTTCAAAAGCACCTTTGCTTCAAAAATTGGCTTTTAAGGTACTTGGATGACCTAATTCCTCCTCTTGTTGCGGAATTGAAATACGTATTCTTTTATTCATTTATTTAAAAGAAATAAATTAAGTCCAAAACATGTAGAAGAGTTGGTGTTTATTCATGATAATCTTCGTCTTTTGTAAAGAGCCACATCTCAATATCACTATGAGAGGACAAAATTGTGGAATATTGAAGGAGATCAATTTGGAAGCATGAAGATGTTAGTATTCTTGAAATTGCTAATCTAACATTGGATGAATTAGAACTGGAGGGTGTATTTTTTGATGAAGATGCAAATATGAGCAGGGAGAATGAGAGTGATAATATAGAATTAGTTTAATAAATTACATTTTTTAATTTATTTTTTGTCTAAATATAAAATATGTTTAGTTTAATGAATTATTTATTTATTTATTTTTAATTTTAACTTTTATTTTTGATTTTTTTCTTATAATTAATGATCGCATATTTAATATCTTTTATTTTTATTATAAAAGATATTATTTTATTATTTTTATAAAATAATTAATATTTATATAAAAAATTTTATATTTTCAATATATATGTGTTTCCTATACGTTTCTGTTTCCTATTTTTTATAAAATGGCATTTCTATGTATTGTTTCTGTATTTATTTCCATTTCTCGTTTCCACTTCCATGCGACATGGTATTTGAGTTGTATGAGATTAGTTAAGACAATTGTGGTATGATTTCAAATTATTTCTCATTTATTAAAAGCTAGAGAAATTTGGCTTGGTGTTAGGCCATGAGCTTAATCCTTCACCTTTCTTGCCCTTAGATACTAACATTTCCATAGTATTGTTGTGCATGCAACAAAAAATAGCAAAACTCAGGAGGTAAGAAAATGGGTAAATTGACAATGAGAAGAATGGTGCACAAAGGATCCCACACTAAGATTTTGTGATCTGCATCATCGATCTGCTCCTTCGTATAAATAATCTTGATTTATTTTTGTTTAGCAAAATTTTCTCGCACATACGAGGTGGGGTTTGGCGACACAATTTGTTTGTCTATGATGGTAAATATCTTTCTGGAATTTGAATATGTATTACATTAAAAAAAAAAAATTTGCAATTTAGCCTATGTGATATTTTAGATTTGCAAGTAGACCCAGAATTTTCAAAACTCGCAAGAGGCCATGTAGCTCATTCCATAAACACAGTGTCCCAGGCCTAATCACCGACCTCAAACGTCCATCAAGGAAATCTCTGAAGATTCAGATCCAATGAAACCAAATCATCAATTCTTCAAACAAGCACGATGATCTCCGAAGAATACGAGATTGAAATGAAGCTGATTAAAGAGAATCTTTCTTGGTTTGCAAAAGAGCTCGACAAAGCTTCTAGTAATTTCAATCGTAACTCCCCATCATCAGCGGTTTGGCATGGGGGGTTGTGGGGGGAGAGAGAGAGAACCTTGTCATACCGATAAGACATTGAGTGAGAGAGAAGGAAAGATGCTTCATATCAAGACCGACAGATTAGGAAGAAAGAAAGGCAAAGCTCATAAGTGTGAGAGAGGAAAACAACACCTTGTTTTACAATATAACCAACTTAAATTCTACTCTCTCTTATATGGGCAAAGGTTATCTGAATTAAATTTAACCCCCTTGTGTTTTGTGTGGGTGTGTATTCACAAAGAGAGAGTGTGTCACGCCCTGACCCGTAGGTCTGAGCACGCGACAACCGCCGCGCTACCTTGAACACATGTGAATCTCATCCAGTGCTCTAAGGTATCATAAGGCATTCAGAATACCAAATAAAGTCATAGGTCATCCCAGCCACCAAATGCCATCAACCAAATCAGAACATAATTCCCTCTCTAGTGATTGAAAAACAAAATCAACAATAATTCCTAATAAAATTCATAAAAAGGAAATTAAAAGTTCCCGGTAAAAGTTTATACGTAACCAAATCCAATCGAAAATCAAAATACAGAGTTTTAAAAATATTCAAATAGATTCTTATACAAAATGCCCTCCATGGGTCTATCTATCGATACCTCAAAGGCAATAATGAGATCTATACCAAAAGAATCTTTGATAGAGGTCTTTCAAAAAATTCTAACTCTAAACGACTTCACGAAATATCTAACCTTCATCTGTAAAAATGGAGAGAGATGGGTGAGTATAGGAATACCCAGTGAGTGATATACACGTTGAACAGAAATAAGATTTTGTGTAATGGATATATCAAACATATACATTTCAAATCATCATATCAGTAACAAGAGCATTCAACAATAAATCATTTTTCCAATCATCACAAATTAATCTCATATGCATCCAATCATTTCACATTTCCAAACATAGGGTAGTCAAAATCATTATTTCTAACAAAAGTCTACCACGACCTATGGTGGAACCGCCTAGGGTTTTAACAATTTCAGTTTACAAATATCTCACTTTTTGGCATTGGCCATAACATGTCGTTGGCGGTATAACCAACTATCACACGATCTTTAAGCAGCGCGTTATTCAACCATGAATGTGCCGTCGCGACCGCAACATACCATGTCTACAAACAGTAACGCCATTGCATCACCCGGTCGAGTCGCACCATGGTGAAAAATGACTAGTCATTTTTCAGGGTTCAAACTCTTCCCCAAGTAATCACACCGTGCACCATTTTATAAAAATTTAACAATCCATTCCTTGTGTCATCAATTAAATCAATAACCAATATCAAAATATACTCAATATCAATAAATCAACATGGCACTTACATTCATTCAAAACATTAGAATGTATAGGAATTTCAAAATCATTTTTTTGGGATATTCCACACACACTAAAGCATATAAAATTAAGTTTCAAAATCATTTAGAAAATCCATTGAAAACATTTATCCTATTTAAGTACAAGCATGTAACCACTCACTGTATTAGATGGGATAGTCACTCCCGGATGTCTCAGCAGCGAACGTCTTGCTTCGTTCAGCTTTCGACAACTCCTAAATGACATAATTAAATATCCACCATCATCAATATCAATTTTTTCAAGAAAACCCAAAACCCTAATATTGAGTATCCAATTTTTCTCTCACTTATGATCACTTAAAATTCATCAAATCTATTTTATCAAATTTCAATATAACTCCAAAGTCATGAAAGAGAAAAACAAACCCAAACTAAAATTAAAAATATTACCTAAATTTCGATATCCGATTTCGCCTCAAGTCGAGTTACGATCAAATTCTAGATTTTCTCTCACTAAAAAACCTTAAATCTCTCATAAGATCTAACTTTTAGTGACTGGGTTATGAATTTCGAGTGTTTAGTGTGTGAGTTTTGTGGTGTTTTGATTGATCTTGGACAAAAACAAGAAGAGATGAAGATGTAGTGTATGAGTAAAGAGAGAGAAAGAGAAAAGTAAAAGAAAACTTAAAATGTGACATTCGTAGATTCTAGAGTCCCAATTTCACTTTTTATTTACAACTCATTTTCTCAATTTACTTAATTGTCCTCATTTTCTTCCACCTTACACAATTACCCAATATGCCCTTTTTGGTAATTTGGAAGCTCAACCCAATGGGTTTAAGTATTTAAAATATTATTTATAGAGAGAGATGAGTGTTCGGTGATGAGAGATACCGAATGGTGATCAAGTCTTTTTGATACTATAAGATAAATTTACAAGGAAAATAAAAGATGCACTAAGAGAATGCATTGACCGATGGGCTCTCAGCATTGACCAATGGACTCTCTCAACATTGAGGAAAGACAAATAGGCAACTGGAACCGATGGAAACAAAGTAAATTTTCTAGCAACAATTACCAAAAAAGGGGGAGATAAAATGCCAACGAGAAATAGTGTTCTTGGGTTCAATTCCCATTGGTTACCGAATAGGAGAAAACAAATGTTCCAACATAAGATGAAGAAAAGGGCTCTTCACCAAAGGGTCACAACCTCACATGGAGATACATTCGTGAAAATAGCAAAAATATGGAATATATTAAATATTGTGTATATTATAATTGAAATGTTTGGATAGCTTGGTGGATAAAATCCTTTTGGACTAAATCAAGGTCATGGGTTCAAGTCTCCACATTGGCAAATGAAGGCAATTTCAAGACTCAAGGCAATTGTTTGGGAAAGGCAAGACAATTGTTCGGGAAAATCGAAGAGCAAAGTGAAGGTAAAAAGGGAATTGCACATGTTTGACCAAGGAGGAAAATGGTAAGATAAAGTGACTCATGGGAAATGAGTGTTCAATAATCAACATTGATTGATGACAAAATTGTTGGAGGATTGCTGATTGTTCGGTCAATTCAATGGCACATTGACCGAAGGAAGAAGATGACAATTATGTGTTGACCGATGGGTGTGACCGAATGGAAAAATTAGAGTCGAAAGGAAATGCCAAACAGTCTCGTTGTAATAGGTGTTTGGCTGGAAAGAAAAATAAAAATATTGGAAAAGTAGGCGTTCGGTCAAATGGATCCACTTGTCAGTTGATGAGGGTCAATTTGTATTAAATATGTGTATACGTATACCGAACAGTAGGGAATTGGGAGTGCAAATTCAAGTACCAAATAAAAGTGCCGAAGGGGTAAGCCGACGAGAGAAATATGTTGTTCGATTCCCGATGAGAGAAATGTATTGTTCGGTCAAATGAAAGAGGACCGAAAGGCATATGGATTGTTCATATGAAAGGAAGAACCAATGACATGCATGTAACCGATGGGTTCTCATAATATCGACGGGAGTCTCAACATCAATAAATAATCACACGAATTTTGAAACTTAATACTGACAGACCATCACTTAAACAGTACACCGATAGGTATTTCACTTATAAAATAATAAATAGTCACCTCCAACTACCGATGAGGAAATCAAAAGCTAAAGAAATGTCTAACCAAACACTAAAATTCTACTGAATACCGAATATTTAAATTCCACCAAGTATCAATCACCAAACTCTCAAGTAATCGAGGGCTCTCGTGATCTGGACTCTAATGATCCATAACTTAAAAATTTAAAGTCTGTCCATCAAATATTTAGAAAAGTTCCTGAGCAACCCTAGAAACAGAAATTCACACTTATATTTAAAATTAACTACTCTTCCAAAATTTTACAAAATATAAGATTTTTTTTTTTAAATAATGACATTTAAAGTGCATTTTTACAAATCCGGATTTGTCTGGTATTACAATTTCTACCCCCCTAAATGAAAATTTTATCCTCAAAATTTCAGTATAAAATCATCCCAGAAACAGTTAGGGATTGTGACTACTCATGCTGCTTTAGGCTTCTCAAGTCCTCTCTCCCTAAATAATCATCACTATATCTAATATCATGCAATAATTTAATACCATTAGCAAATCTCAAATATCATGTAACACTAATAGCATGTTCTCCAAATTAATATATTTATATTTAACTAAATTTTACCTGTAACAATATTGGAATTGTCTTGTGCCTCTTCATTGGTCATTGCAAAGATCCTAATTTGGATTCGAGGTTGAGAATCTTAGGGATTGATAGCCATGGTGTTGCTGTCGGTCCTCGTCCTTAGAGTGTTGTTGGAAGGAGGTGCGACAGGGTCAGCTGGTCTACTCTTGGAACCACTAGGAATGTAACACCGAAAATTCGGTATTAGAAATGTTCTGTGAAATATGGTGGAAAATTTTAAATTTTGCATTGATTTTCGATTTTGGGGTATAAATTTTAAAATTTTTGGTATAATTAAAATGCCGAGTCACAAATTCGTAGTGCATTCTATTTTTGATAAATTTAGAACTTCATTATAGTGAGTATAAATATATATATATATATATATTGGTATTTATAATAAAAAAAAAAAAAAAAACTAGAAAAGCAAACAAAAGGAGCAGCGCAGCAGACAAGGTAGCACATTATGGTGCTGGCTGTCCCCCTGTAACCCTCCACAAAAAGGGGCCTTATAGAAGGGGGAGGGCAATATAAGATAGTCAACCCTACATTCAAATGATGTACAAAATTGGCCAGCCAATCTGTATAGCTATCTACTTACCTAAATATGCACTTCACAGAGCAGTTCTAACCTGAATTCACAAGCCTCCTGCAATCCCTAACAATTCTTCCAAGGAGGTGTTTTTAAAGTGTTGGGTGATCCTAAGATTTCAACCAAATCAAAGCAAAATTTCATAAAACTACAATATGACTGACAATGTTTTCTTGCATTATGTTAAGCAATTAAAAAAAAATAAAAATAAGAATAAAAGAAAATCCTAAAAGTTTTGATTTTCGATTTCGGGTCTTAATTTTAAATTTTTGGTATAATTAAAATGTCGAGTCGCAAATTCGCAGTGTATTCTATTCTTGATAAATTTAGAACTTCATTGTAGTGAGAGTATAAAATATATATATATATATATATATTGGTATTTATATTTAAAAAAAAAAAGGGGGGGGACAAAACGCAGCAAAACGCTGCGTTTTGCCCCAAATGAGGATTAGGGCTAAAAGCAATAATCCCTCTTTCTTCCTCCCCTCAATTCGTCTCTCTCGAACTCTCTCTCGCACTCTCCATCGCTCTCTCAGTCTCTCCGCCACCTTCTCCGCCTCCGACAACAGATCACCACCACCGTTGCCTCTCTCCCTCTACTCACCTCTCTATTTCCAGCCTTTGCATTCTTCTCCTCCCTCTTTCGAACAGAGTCTTCGCACTCTCTCCCGCGACTCCCTTCCCATGATTGATCGCTCCACCGCGCGCAACCCAACTTCGACCACCGCGAGCCCCTGTTTCACCCTATCTCAGTCTCTCTTCTAGTCTCTCTCTCTCTCTTCGAACGTATATCTCTCTTTCTCAGTTTTGCACCATCTCTCTCTACTACAGACTCTCTCGCGGTTTCTCTATCACAGTCGCTCGCGGTCTCCTGCGAGCAACTTCTGACACCTGCGAAAGCCCCAACTGAAAACCCTAGCTACGATTATGGTCTGCTCTGCATAGGTGAGGTTCAGTCCCTAACCCTAATTTTAGGGTTTCAAACTTTCTTAGAAATTAGCTTTAAATTACTGAACTTTACTTTAAAATGGGAGCTTTGCAGGTCTGAGAACAGACTGAGAAGACATCTGAGCGAGGATTGCGAACTGCAAGAAAACCCTAGGTGAGAGATTTTCAATCCCTTAAAGAATTTAAAGATATTTTGCTTATTTACTACACAACGATCCGTCCACTCACCTGTAGGGAGGGTATCCTGTCACGCCCCGATCCTCGGATCGACCACGCGACAGCCGTCGCGAAATCTCGGTATACGGGCAGAACCTCCCCATATACCGGGACTCCGCAAGGCTACAAAGACAGCACCACAGTTCTTTCCATACATCAATCATCAAAAATAGAAAACATCACATAACAAAACACATGCAAGGACACATCCGGTCCATCCCTGTACACACGAGCACACATCGGGGAGAGGGAACCTGTACATGCGCATTTACACATCAACACATAATCGGGGAGAGGGAACCTGTGCATGCACGGCACACAATATGGCCATCCAAGCCATTTCAAAGTTTACAATATAAGGAAAGCACTTAACAAACAAGAAGTCCCAAAACATAGTCGTAGGATTTTTCTAACACTTGCCTGAAACAATCAAGCTAATGTCAGTAAGATCCAAACGATATGAGTTGTCCAAGACTTCGTGAAATCGAAAGAAAATAATCATTCTCAATATTACAAACCAAATGTCCCACTTAAAAAATGGGTTTTTACCAAAAATAGGAGAGAAAGAAAGTAAACAACAACCACGTAAGGATTCCATCAATACTTGTTCCTATACAGGAAACAAGTATCAATTAAATCCGTACCAAAAAGAATTGTACAAGTCTTCTTTTCTTCGGATTTCAATTTAAACCAAAATGACTATACATCTCGATGTATACCTACAAAAGCCAGCTGGTAGACCCTCCCCAAGCTCCAATCTCTGTCACAAATCTAATCTTCCTCTGAAAAATGTTAAAGAGTGGGGTGAGTATTATAAATACTCAGTGAGTGGAGTGCAATGACATGATTGTGTAATAAATAAGGGGTGAAAGTGGGGAATGTCAAAGCATACTTCAAACATCATTTTCCATATCCAAATATTTTCAGTAATTCAACATCATTTATAAAATATGCATCCATATCAAACATTTTCTCATAAAATCACAAGGGTCCCATCGAAAACACTTCCGCCTTGCGTTTGGCCGAACCAAGACGGAAGCCCGTCAAGGGGTTTTCCATTTCAGTTTTTCAAAACTACCCCATTCCTTGGCGTTGGCTCGAACCTCACTGGGGTGCAATCCGGATAGTCCGACGTGGCAGAACAGAGGCCGCATACCTCTCTCGCATATAAAACCCCAATCCACGTCACCCCGTCGGGTCGCTCCGTGGGGGGAATGACTATAGCCATTTCTCTCGTGCACCATCATTTCACAATCATTCCATTTCAAACAATGTGCCATATTTTATCAATTCAATCCACAAATCATGCTACGAGCATTTACCAATCAAGTAATCAAGACAAATGGCACAAATTCATGTAAAATCACATAGGATGCATTCATAATTCAAATTCTCATTTCAGACATCCCACAATCACAAATAATTGCGTAAAAATCATATGAAAATCATTTCAAATCATTTATCAAAGAATTTAAAGATATTTTGCTTATTTACTACACAATGATCCGTCCACTCACCTGTAGGGAGGGTATCCACTCCCTATTTTCGAAATCAACTCAAAAAGACTCCAATCGAGTCTCCAATGGTCAACCTAGACCAATCAACACGAATAATCAACAATTAAAGCTCTATTAGAGGGTTTTCAAATTTTCCTTTTATTTACAATAGCCTTAACTACACAATTATATTCCTAAACTTTCGTTTAATCAATCTAGAATCATTTCAAATCACTAACGACTTTAATTTTTCAATATTCCTCAATTTACCGATTTTCTCCCGAATTACATAATCTTAATTTATTTCACACCAATTTCTATTCAATTCCCAAGGAAAACTACGCAATTCAATCAAATAAAACTCTAATACTATCCATGACATTTAAACATGCTTCGCATTCCAATTTACATCAAATTCTAGACCTAACTTCCATCATTTCATACAAACTTTCAAGAATAACGCATTTCCTACGGATCTAGCATATTTTTAGAATATATCCACACTTATTCTCAACCTAAATTAGACAAATAATCTGAGTATTGAAGGGATTAAAAATCCCTCACCTAGGGTTTTCTAGCTGTCATGCCCCGATCCTCGGATCGACCACGCGACAACTTTAGTGGTATCAGAGTTTAGGCTCACGATTTTAAAAGTTTATTGGTTTTTGAATATTTTAAATTGTTTCCAAATGTCCCAAAAAGTTTCTAAAGACTTTGAAGCATTTGGTTTTTGAAAAAAGTGTTTTTGAGAATGTACAAGTCTTCCATGGATTTCGTAGGCGGATAGGAATGCTCATTTTTAGGGGGTTAAATACCTAGTTCAATTCCTATTCTATTTGCTGAGATTTGACTCTTCTTCGTAGAACTATCCCTCATAGACGAAGATTGAGGAACCGAATGGGATTCCTCCTACACACCTCTACATATTAATTATAGTCTTCATATATCTTGATTTCACCTCTTTATTGAGTTGTGGTTAAGATTCTTCCTAGTAGATTGCTTACGGTACTCGGTGATACTATTATCTATAATTTAATAACTAGGGTGTTTTTATTGAAGATAGATTTTACATCCAATTTTTAACCGATGGATTGGCCAACCTTCAAAATTTGCAATGTTGTCACGTTAATGCCATCAGATTACTTGTTATACAAATGGCCCATTTATGCCCATTGTTATTTATGCCCATTGTTATTGTGGTGTAAGGAGGTGGAAATAGAATCCAAGTGCCATTCCTAATGAGGACAATAGCTTCACTCCATTAGGACCCATGTGAGCTTGGCAAATGCATTCGGCCTTAGCAGGGTTGCAATTTAAGCTACATGGTAGCAGGTATCAAAGGCTCATGCTCTGAGCCATCATCACACCATGGGACTCTAGAATGTCTTTTGCCATGAATAGGATTAGATTGTGGTAGGGAATCTGACCTTGCACTTAGCAAATTGTAAGAAGGCTGATGAACGATAGTGGTAGGCTTGAGTTTAGTTGGGAGAAGTGCCATCAAACTTACTGGTGGCAAATGTTGATATCAAAAAGAGAAACAAGATTGAAGAGGACAACAGTGCTTGTTTGGTGTTGTTTGAGGATAAGTAAATCTCATAAAACATGACATCCGGAGAGTAATGTTCCAGAATGGTAGTATCTATAACCATGAAGAGTGCTGTGCTGATTCTGATTCTGTTTATTGTCCCAATTGGTCCTGAAATAATTTTGTTCTTTTTATAACCATGAAATAATTTTGTTTCATATTCTGTTGTGTAGAAAAATTTATGACGGTAACCCCCTTTGCTGCCTGCCTTCTAAATCATCCCAACACTTGGTTACATGATGTGTGTGTGGGAAATTATGCTTAGTGAGAAACAAAGAATTCCGGGAACTTCTTCATCTGAGCTTTAGGCACAGTTGAATACTGACAGTTTGCTGGAGGTTTTGAGGGAAAACAAAAAATAAAATGAGGAATCAGGACAGTGGGATTATCTGACACTCAGCCCTTTTTTTTGAGGTCAACGAGGGGGCAAAAAGGCCCCCCCCAAAAAAAAAAAAAAAACTAGAAAAGCAAACAAAAGGAGCAGCGCAGCAGACAAGGTAGTACATTATGGTGCTAGCTGTCCCCCTGTAACCCTCCACAAAAAGGGGCCTTATAGAAGGGGGAGGGCAATATAAGATAGTCAACCCTATATTCAAATGATGTGCAAAATTGGCCAGCCAATTTGCATAGCTATCTACTTACCTAAATATGCACTTCACAGAGCAGTTCTAACCTGAATCCACAAGCCTCCTGCAATCCCTAACAATTCTTCCAAGGAGGTGTTTTTAAAGTGTTGGGTGATCCTAAGATTTCAACCAAATCAAAGCAAAATTTCATAAAACTACAATATGACTGACAATGTTTTCTTGCATTATGTTAAGCAATTAAAAAAAAAATAAAAATAAGAATAAACAAAATCAGAGTAATTGAGATGATATGTGTTGCTGTTCATCGAAATCTCTTACGCCTAATTGGATTTTGCACAACACCAACAGAGAGGTTACTGGTGTATCCTTTCATGCAAAACTTAAGTGTCGCTTATCGTCTTCGAGGTACCATTTTTCCTCCATAATTATAATAAAACTGTCAAAGCATTAGCAAATCAGTCCATGTTTTTTTTGTGATCTTTCTTATTTACATATCACCATGTTATGTGGAAATAATTGTTATTGGATATGATTGATGGGCCACCTGAATTCATTCTTCAGATGCAGTACAACTTTAATTGTTGAATACTCAAAAGACAGCCAGCAGTTCTGAAATTACATTGATTTTATTGTGTTACTGGTCTTCTGTTTAAACCAATAGGTGTTGTGGTCTGATGTGGCAGTGGCATCCCGAGTACATCATGGATCTTTGTTGGAAGGATCAACATATAGTAAACATCTGACAAAGTGGTTCTGTTTATTTTAATTCTTTTTGATATATTCTGCTTTCTCAATTAAATTGTGTATTATGTGGGCCGGTCTCCAGTTTGAAACCTCTTGAGGAAGCCAAAAGGCTATTTGTTTGTTGTTCCCCCACTTTTTGGACTGACTACCCATTTATCAGAAAAGGAGAATGGGACACCAATTTTGTCATCATTGACCAAGGTCTATTACTAAGATTTATCATAAATTCAATGACCTGTTTAGGACAAGCTAAAGAATTGAAGCTTCCGTGCATCAGTCTTATTGATTACTACTTCAAATTTGAGACATGTAATAGCAGCATGATAGAAATATCTTGATTAAAAAGCTATCCGACTAAGGAGTGGAGATTTAAAACTTAGAAGCGTTCAGGTATTGTCAATGGATTAAATTTCCTCACTTAGTCTAGGTCGTATTGAGGTTGATTTACATTTCGTCATACACCAGCCTGAGGATATAAGGATTTTCTCTATTTTTGGATCTGCAATTAATATGGATATGACATGGTAATGAACATTTCTTATTAAAGGTTTCTTTTGAAAGATAATTCAAGGAATTTTGTTTTGGAGTCTTGATAGCTTAGTTGTTGATTCTGAAGGTAAAATAGTCCTAACATATTTTAAGAAGTATTTGCCGGATCCATTTCATGTGATTGAAGCTTCTCTGATAGAATGAAATTCAGATCTAAGTTTCAAAATGCAGCCTGTGTTAATACTAGATCAGCAGTTTCAAACAGTTGAGTAATAGGCAGATTCCTATAGTAAAGTGTTGTGGAGAATATAATCAAGTAGAAAAACAAACTTAGGAGACAGAAGAATTAATGCGAAAGCAACATTCGCAGTTCTTTGATGTATGAATTATATTTTGGAATTTCGAGGACGAAATTTGTTTTTAGGGGGTTAAGAGTTGTAATACCGAAAATTCAGTATTTGAAATGTTCTGTAAAATATCTCAGTAATTATAAAAGAAAATCCTAAAAGTTTTGATTTTCGATTTCGGGTCTTAATTTTAAATTTTTGGTATAATTAAAATGCTGAGTCGCAAATTCGCAGTGTATTCTATTCTTGATAAATTTAGAACTTCATTGTAGTGAGAGTATAAAATATATATATATATATATTGGTATTTATATTTAAAAAAAAAAAAGGGGGGGGACAAAACGCAGCAAAACGCTGCGTTTTGCCCCAAATGAGGATTAGGGCTAAAAGCCATAATCCCTCTTTCTTCCTCCCCTCAATTCGTCTCTCTCGAACTCTCTCTCGCACTCTCCATCGCTCTCTCAGTCTCTCCGCCACCTTCTCCGCCTCCGACAACAGATCACCACCACCGTTGCCTCTCTCCCTCTACTCACCTCTTTATTTCCAGCCTTTTCATTCTTCTCCTCCCTCTTTCGAACAGAGTCTTCGCACTCTCTCCCGCGACTCCCTTCCCATGATTGATCGCTCCACCGCGTGCAACCCAACTTCGACCACCGCGAGCCCCTGTTTCACCCTATCTCAGTCTCTCTTCCAGTCTCTCTCTCTCTTCGAACGTATATCTCTCTTTCTCAGTTTCGCACCATCTCTCTCTACCACAGACTCTCTCGCGGTTTCTCTATCACAGTCGCTCGCGGTCTCCTGCGAGCAACTTCTGACACCTGCGGAAGCCCCAACTGAAAACCCTAGCTACGATTATGGTCTGCTCTGCATAGGTGAGGTTCAGTCCCTAACCCTAATTTTAGGGTTTCAAACTTTCTTAGAAATTAGCTTTAAATTACTGAACTTTACTTTAAAATGGGAGCTTTGCAGGTCTGAGAACAGACTGAGAAGACATCTGAGCGAGGATTGCGAACTGCAAGAAAACCCTAGGTGAGGGATTTTCAATCCCTTCAATACTCAGATTATTTGTCTAATTTAGGTTGAGAATAAGTGTGGATATATTCTAAAAATATGCTAGATCCGTAGGAAATGCGTTATTCTTGAAAGTTTGTATGAAATGATGGAAGTTAGGTCTAGAATTTGATGTAAATTGGACTGCGAAGCATGTTTAAATGTCGTGGATAGTATTAGAGTTTTATTTGATTGAATTGCGTAGTTTTCCTTGGGAATTGAATATAAATTGGTGTGAAATAAATTAAGATTATGTAATTCGGGAGAAAATCGATAAATTGAGGAATATTGAAAAATTAAAGTCGTTAGTGATTTGAAATGATTCTAGATTGATGAAACGAAAGTTTAGGAATATAATTGTGTAGTTAAGGCTATTGTAAATAAAAGGGAAATTTGAAAACCCTCTAATAGAGCTTTAATTGTTGATTATTCGTGTTGATTGGTCTAGGTTGACCTTTGGAGACTCGAGGGGAGTCTTTTTGAGTTGATTTCGAAAATAAGGAATTGTTACAAGATAGATCCATAAGCAAGGTGAGGTTTATGGGTAATATTTAAGATAGTTTAGATCAAGAAGAAATAAATGCGCATGCACAGGTTCCCTCTCCCCGATGTGTGCTCGTGTGTACAGGGATGGACTGGATGTGTCCTTGCATGTGTTTTGTTATGTGATGTTTTCTATTTTTGATGATTGATGTATGGAAATAACTGTGGTGCTGTCTTTGTAGCCTTGCGGAGTCCCGGTATATGGGGAGGTTCTGCCCGTATACCGAGATTTTGCGGCGGCAATATCAAATTTTCCATGACTCATATTCTCCAATTTACACATCACACTGTGTCCAAAGGACTTGAGATGGTGACGCTCCCCAAGCTGTCATGTTCATTGTTTCATGATCACTTGGAGTCACACACACATCGCAAGTACCGGAAGGTACACACTTGTGTGTGTGACTCCAAATGATCATGAAACAATGAACATGACAGCTTGGGGAGCGTCACCATCTCAAGTCCTTTGGACACAGTGTGATGTGTACACACCAAGGTGCGAGGCATAGCTTACCCCAAAGGAATAAGGTTATACCGAGCTTTGGTGTGTACACATCACACTGTGTCCAAAGGACTTGAGATGGTGACGCTCCCCAAGCTGTCATGTTCATTGTTTCATGATCACTTGGAGTCACACACACATCGCAAGTACCGGAAGGTACACACTTGTGTGTGTGACTCCAAGTGATCATGAAACAATGAACATGACAGCTTGGGGAGCGTCACCATCTCAAGTCCTTTGGACACAGTGTGATGTGTATTTTTTTTTAAATAAATATATATACTCTTATGCTCTCCTTATATTAAAGTTTCGAAATCTACGAACAATAGATTACACTATGAGTTTGTCCTTCATTTTTGGTGTGTGATGTTTTCTATTTTTGATGATTGATGTATGGAAAGAACTGTGGTGCTGTCTTTGTAGCCTTGCGGAGTCCCGGTATATGGGGAGGTTCTGCCCGTATACCGAGATTTTGCGACGGCCTCTGCTCTGCCACGTCGGACTATCCGGATTGCACCCCGGTGAGGTTCGAGCCAACGCCAAGGAAGGGGGTAGTTTTGAAAAACTGAAATGGAAAACCCCTTGGCGGGCTTCCGTCTTGGTTCGGCCAAACACAAGGCGGAAGTGTTTTCGATGGGACCCTTGTGATTTTATGAGAAAATGTTTGATATGGATGCATATTTTATAAATGATGTTGAATTACTGAAAATATTTGGATATGGAAAATGATGTTTGAAGTATGCTTTGACATTCCCCACTTTCACCCCTTATTTATTACACAATCATGCCATTGCACTCCACTCACTGAGTATTTATAATACTCACCCCATTCTTTAACATTTTTCAGAGGAAGATTAGACTTGTGACAGAGATTGGAGCTTGGGGAGGGCCTACCAGCTGGCTTTTGTAGGTATATATCGTGATGTATAGTCATTTTGGTTTGAATTGAAATCCGAAGAAAGGAAGACTTGTACAATTCTTTTTGGTACGGATTTAATCGATACTTGTTTCCTGTATAGGAACAAGTATTGATGGAATCCTTACGTGGTTGTTTACTTTCTTTCTCTCCTAGTTTTGGTAAAAACTCATTTTTGAGTGGGACATTTGGTTTGTAATATTGAGAATGATTATTTTCTTTCGATTTCACGAAGTCTTGGACAACTCATATCGTTTGGATCTTACTGACATTAGCTTGATTGCTTCAGGCAAGTGTTAGAAAAATCCTACGACTATGTTTTGGGACTTCTTGTTTGTTAAGTGCTTTCCTTATACTGTAAACTTTGAAATGGCTTGGATGGCCATATTGTGTGCCGTGCATGCACAGATTCCCTCTCCCCGATTGTGTGTTGATGTGTAAATGCGCATGTACAGGTTCCCTCTCCCCGATGTGTGCTCGTGTGTATAGGGATGGACCGGATGTGTCCTTGCATGTGTTTTGTTATGTGATGTTTTCTATTTTTGATGATTGATGTATGGAAAGAACTGTGGTGCTGTCTTTGTAGCCTTGCGGAGTTCCGGTATATGGGGAGGTTCTGCCCGTATACCGAGATTTCGCGGCGGCTGTCGTGTGGTCGATCCGAGGATCGGGGCGTGACAGCTTTAGTGGTATCAGAGCTTAGGCTCACGATTTTAAAAGTTTATTGGTTTTTGAATATTTTAAATTGTTTCCAAATGTCCCAAAAAGTTTCTAAAGACTTTGAAGTATTTGGTTTTTGAAAAAAGTGTTTTTGAGAATGTACAAGTCTTCCATGGATTTCGTAGGCGGATAGGAATGCTCATTTTTAGGGGGTTAAATACCTAGTTCAATTCCTATTCTATTTGCTGAGATTTGACTCTTCTTCGTAGAACTATCCCTCATAGACGAAGATTGAGGAACCGAATGGGATTCCTCCTACACACCTCTACATATTAATTATAGTCTTCATATATCTTGATTTCACCTCTTTATTGAGTTGTGGTTAAGATTCTTGCTAGTAGATTGCTTACGGTACTCGGTGATACTATTATCTATAATTTAATAACTAGGGTGTTTTTATTGAAGATAGATTTTACATCCAATTTTTAACCGATGGATTGGCCAACCTTTAAAATTTGTAATGTTGTCACGTTAATGCCATCAGATTACTTTTTATACAAATGGCCCATTTATGCCCATTGTTATTTATGCCCATTGTTATTGTGGTTTAAGGAGGTGGAAATAGAATCCAAGTGCCATTCCTAATGAGGACAATAGCTTCACTCCATTAGGACCCATGTGAGCTTGGCAAATGCATTCGGCCTTAGCAGGGTTGCAATTTAAGCTACATGGTAGCAGGTATCAAAGGCTAATGCTCTGAGCCACCATCACACCATGGGACTCTAGAATGTCTTTTGCCATGAGTAGGATTAGATTGTGGTAGGGAATCTGACCTTGCACTTAGCAAATTGTAAGAAGTGTTTGCCAGATCCATTTCATGTGATTGAAGCTCCTCTGATAGAATGGAATCTAGATCTGAGTTTCAAAGTGCAGCCTGTGTTAACACTAGATCAGTAGTTTCAAACAGATTTGGGAGACTGAAGACGCATTGCGAAAATAGCACCTGTAGCTCTTCGGTGTATAAATCGTATTTTAAATTTCGAGGATGAAATTTGTTTTTAGGGAGTTAAGTGTTGTAACACCGAAAATTCGGTATTAGAAATGTTCTGTGAAATATGGTGGAAAATTTTAAATTTTGCATTGATTTTCGATTTTGGGGTATAAATTTTAAAATTTTTGGTATAATTAAAATGCCGAGTCACAAATTCGTAGTGCATTCTATTTTTGATAAATTTAGAACTTCATTATAGTGAGTATAAAAATATATATATATATTGGTATTTATAATAAAAAAAAAAAAAAAAAAAAAAAAACTAGAAAAGCAAACAAAAGGAGCAGCGTAGCAGACAAGGTAGCACATTATGGTGCTGGCTGTCCCCCTGTAACCCTCCACAAAAAGGGGCCTTATAGAAGGGGGAGGGCAATATAAGATAGTCAATCCTACATTCAAATGATGTGCAAAATTGGCCAGCCAATCTGTGTAGCTATCTACTTACCTAAATATGCACTTCACAGAGCAGTTCTAACCTGAATTCACAAGCCTCCTGCAATCCCTAACAATTCTTCCAAGGAGGTGTTTTTAAAGTGTTGGGTGATCCTAAGATTTCAACCAAATCAAAGCAAAATTTCATAAAACTACAATATGACTGACAATGTTTTCTTGCATTATGTTAAGCAATTAAAAAAAATAAAAATAAGAATAAACAAAATCAGAGTAGTTGAGATGATATGTGTTGCTGTTCACCGAAATCTCTTACGCCTAATTGGATTTTGCACAACACCAACAGAGAGGTTACTGGTGTATCCTTTCATGCAAAACTTAAGTGTCGCTTATCGTCTTCGAGGTACCATTTTTCCTCCATAATTATAATAAAACTGTCAAAGCATTAGCAAATCAGTCCATGTTTTTTTTGTGATCTTTCTTATTTACATATCACCATGTTATGTGGAAATAATTGTTATTGGATATGATTGATTGGCCACTTGAATTCATTCTTCAGATGCAGTACAACTTTAATTGTTGAATACTCAAAAGACAGCTAGCAGTTCTGAAATTACATTGATTTTATTGTGTTACTGGTCTTCTGTTTAAACCACGAGGTGTTGTGGTCTGATGTGGCAGTGGCATCACGAGTACATCATGGATCTTTGTTGGAAGGATCAACATATAGTAAACATCTGACAAAGTGGTTCTGTTTATTTTAATTCTTTTTGATATATTCTGCTTTCTCAGTTAAATTGTGTATTATGTGGGCCGGTCTCCAGTTTGAAACCTCTTGAGGAAGCCAAAAGGCTATTTGTTTGTTGTTCCCCCACTTTTTGGACCGACTACCCATTTATCAGAAAAGAAGAATGGGACACCAATTTTGTCATCATTGACCAAGGTCTATTACTAAGATTTATCATAAATTCAATGACCTGTTTAGGAAAAGCTAAAGAATTGAAGTTTCCGCGCATCAGTCTTATTGATTACTACTTCAAATTTGAGAGATGTAATAGCAGCATGATAGAAATATCTTGATTAAAAGGCTATCCGGCTAAGGAGTGGAGATTTAAAACTTAGAAGCGTTCAGGTATTGTCAATGGATTAAATTTTCTCATTTAGTCTAGGTTGTATTGAGGTTGATTTACATTTCGTCATACACAAACTTGAGAATATAAGGATTTTCTCTATCTTGGGATCTGCAATTGATATGGACATGACATGGTAGTAGACATTTCTTATTAAAGGTTTCTTTTGAAAGATAATTCAAGGAATTTTGTTTTGGAGTCTTGATAGCTTAGTTGTTGATTCTGAAGGTAAAATAGTCATAACATATTTTAAGAAGTATTTGCCCGTATACCGAGATTTCGCGGCGGCTGTCGCGTGGTCGATCCGAGAATCGGGGCGTGACAAGGAAAGTCTTGATTTTACTGACCCCCTTGCCTGCTTGAACCCAGTTCAGGGCAATTATTTCGGAGATGACCCTCCTCTCTACATTGATAACACCTTTTGAGTGCATAACAAATTCCAGGATGATGCTTTCCACAATTCCTACACTGCTCCTTGTTTTCTACCGATCTACTTCCAGCGGCAACACTAAATATGGAAACCTCAAACTTGGATGATCGTTGACCTTGTGGATTGCCAACGGACTTAGTGATAGAGACTCCACCGTAAGAGCCCATGCTCTTACTTTGCTTTGAACTCTGACCCGATGCAAGTTCGGACCTTCTTTTCTTTTTTCGTCCTTCCCTAGCTCTTTTCCTTTCCTCTACCATTTTCTCAGCTCTCAAAGCTAACTCTAGAACATCTTTATAGGAGTGGGTTGAGGTTACAGACATCTTTTCTCGGATAGACAAGTTTAAATCTTCCTCAAATTTGAAACGCAAATACTCCTCGAAAGTCACCAATTCCGGAACAAATGAGGAGAACCGCCTCAACTCTGTCTCATGTTCTGCCACAGAATTGTTGCTTTGGCGGTGATGAAGGAACTCCTTTCTCTTTAAATCTTGGTAGAATCGAGTATAATATTTTTCATTGAATTCCCTAAGGAATTCATTCCAAGAAATGGGGGTTGCAGCCCTATCTTTTAAGTTGTCCCACCATACTTGAGCATCCTCATCCAACAACTTCACGGCTACCTATAACTTTAACTCATCATCGACTCTCATATCAACAACTGTCTCTTAAACCCTATTTATCCAATTCTTTGCCACTATTACATCACTAGTCCCCGAAAAAGTAACACATCCAAGTTGTCGGGCTTCTTTGATCAACTTGAGTAGTTCAAAGGTAGGATGACCTATAGGTGTAGCCATTGAAATAGGAGGAGCAATCGGTACTGTTGGCGGGGTCGGAGGGATGACTGGACTCAGTGGAGGAGGTATTGGTGCTTGAGATGGAACTTGGAGATCAACACCATATACATTTCATCACTCAGCCTATTGCCGAAGGGCATCGAATAGTGATGGAGGAATCCCGGTTGGAGGAGCCGGGTGAGTAGCAGCCGGAGAAGGTACAGTACGTGAGGACGACTCATCCTTGTGCTCTTGAGGAGAAATCTCATTTACATTCTTCATTCTTCTACGAGGAGGCATGATAGTCTATAAAAGATAAATTATTTTAGCCCACAATACTAGGACAACTCTAGGCACCTATGGCTAGAGGTATATCAGTTTCCTAGAACCCATTGGAGGCTTTCAAATTTTCTCAAAAACATTTTCGAACACAAAAATCTTTAAAATCATTTGCAAATATTTGAAAATTTTCTATAACTTCAAAACCTTTGCTCTGATACCAATAAAATTGTCACGCCCTAAACCGCAGGTTCGAGCACGCGACAATTATCGCGCTACCTTGAACACATGTGAATCTTACCCCGTGCTCTAAGGTATCGCAAGGCATTCAGAATACCAAATAAAGTCATAGGTTATCCCATCCACCAAATTCCATCAACCAAATCAGAGCATAATTCCCTCTCTATGGATAGAAAAACAAAATCAACAATAATTCCTAATAAAATTCATAAAAAGGAAATTAAGAGTTCCCGATAAAAGTTTATACATAGCCAAATCCAATCGAAAATCGAAATACAGAGTTTTAAAAATATTCAAATAGATTCTTATACAAAATGTCCTCCATGTGTCTATCTATTGATACCTCAAAGACAATAGTGAGATCTATACCAAAAGAAGTGTTTGACAGAGGTCTCCCAAATATTTTGGCTCTAAACGACTTCACGAAATATCTAACCTTCCTCTATAAAAATGGAGAGAGAGTGGTGAGAATGGGAATACCCAGTGAGTGATATACACGTTGAACAGAAATTTGATTTTGTGTGGTGGATATATCAAACATATACATTTCAAATCACCATATCAGTGACAAGATCATTCAACAATAAATCAATTTTTCAATCATCATAAATCAATCTCATATGCATTAAATCATTTCACATTTCCAAATATAGGGCAGCCAAAATCATTATTTCCAACAAAGGTCTACCACGACCCATGGTGGAACCGCCAAGGGTTTTAACAATTTCAGTTTACAAATACCTAACTCCTTGGCGTTGGCCATAACATGCCGTTAGCGGTGCAACCAATTATCCCACGCCCTTCAAGCAACGCATTATTCGACCATGAATATGCCGTCGCGACCGGCCACATACCATGTCTACAAACAGTAACCCCACCGTGTCACCCCGTCAAGTTGCACCGTGGTGGGAAATGACTATTTATTTTTCGGGATTCAGAGTCTTCCCCCAGTAACCACACCGTGCACCATTTTATAAAAATTTAACAATCCATTCCTTATGCCATCAATTAAATCAATAACCAATATCAAAATATACTCAACATCAATAAATCAACATGACACATATATTCATTCAAAACATTAGGATGCATAGGAATTTCAAAATCATTTTTTTGGGATATTCCATACACACTAAAGTATATAAAATCAAGTTTCAAAATCATTTAAAAAATCCATTGAAAATTATTTAGAAAATCCATTGAAAACATTTATCTTATTTAAATGCAAACATGTAACCACTCACTATACTAGAGAGTATAGTCACTTCCAGACGTCTTAGCAGCGAACGTCTTGCTTCGTTCAGCTTTCAGCAACTCCTAAAGGACATAATTAAATATCCACAATCATCAATATCAATCTTTTCAAGAAAATTCAAAACCCTAACATTGAGTACCCAATCTTTCTCTCACTTTTGGTAACTTAAAATCCATCAAATCTATTTCATCAAATTTCAGCATAACTCTAAAGTCATAAAAGAGGAAAAACAAACCCAAACTAAAATTAAAAATATTACCTAAATTTCGGTCTCCGATTTCACCTCAAACCGATTTATGATCAAATTCTAGATTTTCTCTAACTAAAAAACCTTAAATCTCTCATAAGATCTAACTTTTAGTGATTGGGTTATGAATTTTGAGTGTTTAGAGTGTGAGTTTTGTGATGTTTTGATTGATCTTGGACAAAAATAATAAGAGATGAAGATGTAGTGTATGAGTAAAGAGAGAGAGAAAAGTAAAAGAAAACTTAAAATGTGACATTTGTAGATTCTAGAGTTCCAATTTCACTTTTTATTTATAACTCATCTTCCTAATTTACTTAATTGTTCTCATTCTCTTCCACCTTACATAATTACCCAACATGCCATTTTTGGTAATTTGAAAACTCAACTCAATGGGTTTAAGTATTTGAAAAATTATTTATAGAGAGAGAGGAGTGTTCGGTGATGAGAGATACCGAATGGTGATCAAGTCTTCTTGATACTATAAGACTTAAATTTACAAGGAAAATAAAAGATGTACTAGGAGAATGCATTGACCGATGGGCTCTCAGCATTGAGGAAAGGCAAATAGGCAACTGGAACCGGTGGAAACAAAGTGAATTTTTCAGCAACAATTACCACAAAAAGGGGAGACAAAATGCCAACGAGAGATAGTGTTCTTGGGTTCAATTCCCATTGGTTACCGAACAGGAGAAAACAAATGTTCAAACATAATATGAAGGAAATGACTCTCCACCAAAGGGTCACAACCTCACATGGAGATACATTTGTGGAAATAACAAAAATATGGAATATACTAAATATTGTGTATATTATAATTGAAATGTTTGGATAGATTGGTGGATAAAATCCTTTTGGACTAAATCAAGGTCATGGGTTCAAGTCTTCACATTGGCAAATGAAGGCAATTTCAAGACTCAAGGCAATTGTTTGGGAAAGGCAAGGCAATTGTTTAGGAAAACCGAAGAGCAAAGTGAAGGTAAAAAGGTAATTGCACATGTTTGACCAAGGAGGAAAATGGTAAGGTAAAGTGACTCATGGGAAATGGGTGTTCGGTAATCAACATTGACCGATGACAAAATTGTTGGAGAATTGCTGATTGTTCGGTTGTTCGATCAATTCAATGGCACATTGACCGAAGGAAGAATATGACAATTATGTGTTGACCGATGGGTGTGACCGAATGGAAAAATTAGAGTCGAAAGGAAATGCCAAACCGTCTCGTTGCAATGGGTGTTCGGCCGGAAAAAAATGAAAATATTGGAAAAGTAGGCGTTCAGTCAAATGGATTCACTTGTCAGTCGCTGAGGGTCAATTTGTATTAAATATGTGTATACGTACACCGAACAGTAGGGAATTGGGAGTACAAATTCAAATACCGAATGAAAGTGCCGAAGGAGTAAGCTGACAAAAGAAATATGTTGTTTGGTTCCCGATGAGAGAAATGTATTGTTCAGTCAAATGAAAGAAGACCGAAGGGTATATGGATTGTTCATATGAAAGGAAGAACCGATGACATGCATATAACTGATGGGTTCTGACAATACCGACGGGAGTCTCAACATCAATAGATGACCACAGGAATTTGGAAACTTAATACAGACAGACCATCATTTAAACAGTACACTGATAGACATTTCATTTATAAAATAATAAATAGTCACCTCCAATTACCGATGAGGAAATCAAAATCTAAAGAAATGTCTAACCGAACACTAAAATTCTACTGAATATCGAATATTTAAATTCCACTAAGTTTCAATCACCAAACTCTCAAGTAACCGTGGGCTTTGGTGAACTGGACTCTAATGATCGGTAACTTAAAAATTTAAAGTCTGTCCACCAAATATTTAGAAAAGTTCCTGAATAACTCTAAGAATAGAAATTCACACTTATATTTAAAATTAACTACTCTTCCAAAATTTTACAAAATATAAGAATTTTTTTTTTAAATAATGACATTTAGAGTGCATTTTTACAAATCCGGACTTGTCCGGTGTTAGAGAGAGAGAGAGAGACTAGGTGGGGAGCTTTCTATGATGATGCTACGCTATTTGTTGCAGATCCAGAAGATCGGGTGCGGGTTGCTATTTAGAGAAGACCATCTTCTGTTTTCTTTGGTTGATGAAGCTTGCTTCCATGACTTGGGCAAAAATTTTCGGGACAGGGCTGCATGAAATTTAGTCCAGGCAAATGGGTAGCCTGGTACTGTATATATGACATTTAGATAGCTCAGAAATACAAAACTTAATTATGCTTTCCAAGCCTTTATCAACTATGGCATTGGTGCTCAATAGCTGCGGCGCTACTCTTGACCGGAAGGGATCACATTATCCCTAAAGGTCATGGTCATGTAGTTGTCAAGGTGCAAGTCTTACCTGGAAAAGCATCCAAACATGTTGGGCTCAATGCCACAGTCACCTCCAGAACCCCAATAACTTTTGTGCCGACGTCAAGGCTAAAATAATGGGCTTGTTGTTAAAGCATTCCAAAAGGGCCAAAGAAGGGGGGAAAGGGGTTTCTTTGGGCCCACAGACTGCATTGTCCTCATTCAGGCAGCCCAAAGAAGGGCCTTCGCCACGGGCAGTGAAATATTTTTTTCTTTTTTTTTATATATATATTTATTGACCAATCGGTATTTGAATTGGTTGTGAAGTTCAATTGAGGGGTTAACTATTCTGGGTCTTATATTTTCAATTTCAATACTTGAACTCGAGACCCATGGTTAACCAAGTTTAGTGTCCCGTCACTAGGTCTACATGACATTGGTATCTAAAGGCAAGGACGAAAATAACATTTATGAAAACCAAATTTCTGGTCAGTTAGACTCCGAACAAAAATTGATTTATGTGGATATATATTAAAATAGCCCAAGCCCTATAAAATCCTAATAGGTAGGATTGAGAAGATCTGCAAGACTTGGTGTGTTCTAAGGCAAAGCTTAGATTCTGACACTTTGACCAGTTGATGCACATGCAGTATAGTAGAGCTTCATATTCAAAGGTATTATCATCACAAGGCAATGGTCAAAAGTGAACCAAGGATGCCTTTTGTCTTGGCTTAACACACCTTCTTGCACTGCAAAAAACACAGAGATAAAAGCGGATGAGAACAAAGGCCATATATATTCTGGAGGGTAAGAGGGCAAAAGGGCAATTGGCATTATTTCATCACAGCACTGTGGTTGTCAAAATGGTCAAAAGAGGGTTAAATTGATCGGCATAAGGCCTTAATACAAATGTGTCACTTTGTTATTGGTTGCACTCATTTGGGTCCGGGTGAAACCATTTGTTGCTGTCAAAGTACATCAAAAGGGATAGTACAGGACCATCTCGGATCAGCAGCCCATTTTGCAGTCTCCAGAGCTTGGAAATTGCCCTCCCTAGATACCCAAGCCATTGCCCATGAAAAGTAATTTTCAGTAACAGTTTAGCATCATAGATTATAGGTTGGATGCTTGAACTCCGACTGGACTCCCATTGTTATAGACTGGATACCATTTTCAATCAAGCAATGGATCTAAATGTTTTGTATGATTGGCATGTGCACTCTTTTTCATAGCATGTTTAAAGGTTGAGAAAATTTTTCTTTAATTTGATAGTGAAATAATAGCCAATAAATAGTTGAATTTGTATATATTTAATATTATAATATTTGCTCATATTTTTATTTTTTAAAGAAAAATTACAGAAAAATTGTTGTGGTTGCTGGAGAGAACAAATAATGGAGGGAATTCCGACCCATTATTTACTGTCCTTATTCCATGAATGAATGAGAAAAAAAAAAGAAAATTTTGATAAGTAATTTTTGATATTTTTATAATGTGAAATGATTATAAATAAATATTGCATAGCCTATTTTTGTTGTTTTAAAATTAAAATTTATTTTTTAAGAGTAAATTGTTGATTGCCAGCTTTATTTATTATTTTTTTATAAACCACCGGTATCTAGTAATCACGTTGGACTCCACTAAATCTGGTTTGAATCAGGTTAAACTCTTAAAGAGGCAAAATTTTTTCAACGTCTATTTTTAACATATATAAAACTCGAATCCGAAATCCAGCTTTATTGTGAAATTCATTTTTTAGCCTCTGTTTATGGATGTTAGATTTTAGTTCGCTCTTCCATCATTTTCCTGCACTTGAATGTACCTAAATTTCCTAATATGGGAATACTCACACTGACACCCTCACCAAATTTCGGGACAAATACGAAATGTTTGCTCAAAAACTTAAAAAAGTACAAAGACATATACATCATTAAATCCTTTAGTAGACTAGCCCTATTGTCTTATGGGTAAAGTTGTTTTTAATACAAACAAGTAGGTATAAATATGGTTTGTCAGTTTTGTTTATAATAATTTTTTAAAATTTTAACTTTTAGTAATTTTAATTTATTGAATGATTATTTATATAATCCTAAGTTCTTTTGGGACCTCGCAATTAACCAAAAAAAAAAAGAAGCT
Source organism: Dillenia turbinata (assembly GCA_037126225.1). Taxonomy (NCBI): domain Eukaryota; kingdom Viridiplantae; phylum Streptophyta; class Magnoliopsida; order Dilleniales; family Dilleniaceae; genus Dillenia; species Dillenia turbinata. Next base: position 25,850,473 of record JBAMMX010000020.1, on the reverse strand, counting down.
ATCTAAACCTAGTAGGTACTTTTCAATATTAAAAGAATTGTATATCAATAATTAAAGCTCAAAAGGAAGTTGACATTGCTACCCCTGCTAAATAATACATTTGTTGTATGGTAAGGAGGTTAGCAATGGCACTTCGAAAGAAAAGGGAGAGAGGGAGAGAGAGTGAAGCACATGGTTCGAGAGAAAAGCAAAGAAAAGGAAAACTTTTGGCATTCTTTGGCACTTGGGGTTGGCCTTTTGTCATGTTTGTAGTGATGAAAGTTGATATTGAATGACCTGTAGTTTTTATTTTTTGGAACACCAATCTAATGTTATCTTCAACTCAAGTTTTGAGATTGGTCTCTCGCATAAATGGAAAAAAAGGATGATGGTGAAGTTACTGAGTTACTTGGCTCCTGATTCTGATGAGAGAGAGAGAGAAAGAGAGAGGGGGGGGGGGGAGGGAGAAAGTAAGTGTAAATGTGTGGTATAAATAGAGTTTGTTTCCGCCCGTATGTCTTTAGAGGTTGAGAGGGACGAGTGAGTCTGTCATTAAACCTTACAACTGTGGCACTGAAAAACATGGCATTTTCTTTGGCATTTAAAGGAGAAAACAGAATAGCAGCGGAAAAGGACTATCTGATTCCTCTCTTTCTCTTTCTCTTTGGGATGGTTGTTATTCTATTAATATAATTTTTCTTTTCAAATTTTTTTTTAGATGTTGAGGTAAACATGAGAGAGAAAGAGAGAGAGAGAGAGAGAGAGAGAGAGAGAGAGAGAGAGAGAGGGTCAGTACCATACTTTAATGCTGGGGAGGGCTGGGGTCACCTCAATTATCTGACCACCTCGGCCTACAAAGATCTTCAAATAGTCCAAATAGAAAATCTAACAATACCAAAAGTTACAGGGATGTGTGATGAGAAAAAGTTGTTTCAATTCATTCAATGAAATAGTCACGGAGAAAGGAATCTTTAATGATGAACCCACCTATCCCCAAATCAATCTTCATTATTATTCATTCAACAAAATAAAATAAAATAATTAAACTATTAATGCTCACCCATGTGAGATCATCCCCATCATCCAAATTTTCCTCAAATTTTTATTTTTCTTAAAAAAAAAATCTCATCCATTTGATTTAAGCAAAAACAGAAAAGAAAAGAACCATACAAGATTTTCAACAAAGACACTCACTAATCAAGATCACTTAGATCATTAATCAACACCGCTCTTGGTATACATAAAATGGAAGAAAGAAAGAAACAAAGAAGGGGTTAATATGGAAGTAAAAGCTTATGGGTTTAGAGAATTTTTTGTGTTTTCATTTGGGACATCATTCTCTATTTCACCTTCTGTCAATGCAGAAGACATATTGTAACTTAAAACAAGCGAGTTTTCATCGGGCGGGAGCGGTGGCGGTGGTGCAGTCACGGTGGTGGTGGCGGCGGTCGTTGTTCTTGCTTGAAACTGTTGCTTGCAAGAGTGACAAGTAATTTGAAGAATTGTAGTGTTGATCTGCTTCACTGCATGCTCTTTCAAAGCATGTGCTTTGTCAAGCTCAGCCTGTGCTTGCTGCCTAATTCTCTTTGCGTTTGCAAACTCCTTCTCAGCCAATTCAATCTGTTGCTTTGCTTGTTGTCTTGCCTCTTCAGCATATGCCTTCTCTGCCATCGCCACCCTCAACTGTTCCCGAGCTTGTTCTCTAAGCCTCGATGCCGCCAAAGCATGCCACTCACTACCCACATTCTTCTCCCTCGAAAAGCTTCTACACGATGCAACTTCCCTTAACTTCCCCACACTCGATTCGCTAAAATCCGATGATCCTATGGAGAGTTGCAAATGTGTTGAGGTTGAATGATGTTGATTATCATCAACTTTTGGTGAGAACACAAGATCAACCGGATTATTCGATGATGATGTTGTTAATAGTTGAAGTTCCAAATTGTGATGCTGTGGAATTTTACTAGGGTGATGATGAGCAGTATTGTTTAAGTCAGTCTCGGGACTTAAGAAAATGGTATCAGTTGGCTTTGTTGGTAATATTAGAGCCGGCCAAGCACGTGCTGCTGTGCTGAAATTGGTGTCACTTGATGGGCTTGGGCTTGAAGCTGTCCTTGACAGGCATGCAGGCTGATGCAGTGTTGTAGCGGTGGTCGTTGTCTGAGATTCATGTCGAAACCGTCCCATGTTGCAGGCGTCTTGATGTTCAATGAAGCTCTCAACTCTACAAAAGAATGAAATAAAGATGAAAAAAAATCAATGTAGTCGAAATCCTTTTTGTGGGTTATTTTTGTTTTGTATGAAGATTGTGAAAATGCATACCTGATAGGATTCTTTATGTTGTATAAAAGTTGGGCAAAGAAACAGTCAAAAGGGATTGTAATAGATGTCTTTATTGATGAAGAATGGGTACTAGAAACAAAGGCACAGATTGGGGAGATGGGAGAGATTTAGGCCATGAGCTTTGAGGGAAGAAAATAAAATAACTATCCTCCCGGAGAAACAAACAAGTGTTTAATGTCTACTATAAAGAAACAAAACTAGTAATTACATAACAATAAGAAAAGGTGTCTTCAATTTAAATAAAATGAAATCCTCGTAAGAGACAGCTGAGGTTGAAAATTTGGAGCTTAGCATAAAAAAATGTACCCATTTTAAGAGGAGAGAGAAAGGGAGATTCAAAATAAATGAAAATAAAGGTTCATGGGGGTTTGAGCAAATGAAAAGGGATTTGGATTTTGGTAGCTCTAATTAAACATGACCGAATTGGGAAGTGTGTGCTTCTAACTGTCAAATAAACTTATGCTTAAAATAGGATTTATATGCTACCCCCACACCCAAAATCGAATCTTTTTTTGGTTTTGAAACTCACCACCCCCAATGCACAATCTAAATAAAGGAGCAATAAGGCCAAAGCAAGGAAAACCTTGAGAAAACTCTTCCACAATCACAAGAATGACCTCTAGTCCCACAAGTTTTGAGATGGGCTTTGTAGTCTGATTGAACAGCATATCCTTTGGAGCACTTCTCACAAACCCACTGCTTGTGATTGCTATGCTTTCTTCTGAAGTGCTTTTTGATCCCAACAAGATCGCCTAGTGCGTGGCACGGATCATGGTGCAAGCAACTCGGCTCCGGGCACACAAACACCCTCTTCCTCACCACCGGTGTCTCTCTCTTTAGTAACTTCCATGGCACTTTGTGTCTTCTTCTATGCATCTGAAGGTTTTGGTCTCTTTGGAACCCTTGGTTGCAGATCTCACACACGTATCGGTCGGATTCTAGGAGGGTTTTGGGTGAGAGGGATACAACTTCGGCATCTGGATCTGTTTGTTGTTAAAACAAAGTAGTACATGAGAGAGACAGAGACTGTAAAATATTACATTAAAATCCCAAAAAAAAATATGTATGTTTTGAAAAGAGAGATCAAAATTTTGGATTGAATTTTGGGGATATTATTTACCTGGAGTGCCAGCGGGTCGACGCTTTCGCTTGCTATTGTTTCCACTTTCTAGGCAAGTGAAAGGCTCTGAGGATGGATTTGATGAAGGAGAATTATGTCCTAACATGAGGGAATTTTTCGCTTCTCTTTGTAGTGATCGTCTTCTTGGAGAAAAATTATTTCTCACCGAAGCAAGACTTTCCTTCTTCTTTGTGGCTGAAGCTGTTGACCTCCTCCTATCTTTTCTCTCTCCTGGTATTTTAAAAGGGAAAAAGGGAAGAAAAAGGAAATGGGGTGGAGGGGTGGGGTGGGGAGATTGGGTTGGGGAAGAGAGAAGATACAGCTTCCTAGAACATATGAGAGAGAGAGAGAGAAGAAAAAGCACTTTCTTTCGGTTATCAGCTTTCTTTTAGCTTTAAAACTTTCAGCTTTTATTTTCTATATTTTGGTATAAGCTTGGCCTTCTCTCTCTTTCTTTCTTTCTTCCAACCCTCGCCTTCATCAGCTATTGTTGTGATGTCTCTTAATAAACTTCTTCCAAAGGGGGGAGAGAGAGAGGATGACAAGGAGATGGAGAGAGACAGAGAGAGAGAGAGAGAGAGAGAGAGGGAGAGGGAGGGAGGGAAGGGGGGAGGGGGAGGGAGAGAGAGAGAGAGAGAGATAGAGAGAGGGAGTCTGACCCAATCACATTGTTCGAAACTTGATCCCACAACCTGTAATTAGAGACCAAGAAAAAACATCCCCCCGCAAAGAAACAAACACTCATAATTCATCCGCACAGTAATTTTTGCATGCACAAAGACTCCACCCCTCCCACCTCCTACACGTAAGCCTTCCTTAAATCTTTGTCTTTCCTGTCGATGTTTCTTAATTCTTGAATTGTATTACTCTCTCTTTATTTTATTTATAATATTTATCATTAAAATATTTTTTTAATAAAATTATAAAATTTTATAATTAAAAATATACTAAAATTATCAATATATTAATAATTTTCTGCACTAAAATCTTAACATTAATTAAACATAAAATCAACCTGCCCCAAGTGGGCCCTATATCCACCGTCTATTGCATGTATCTACATAAATATTCCTATTTATAATGATATATCTTATATTTTTAAATTTTAAATTCAGTATTTACAATATCGTAAGAAAATTTGAATTTGTGATGCAAAATTTTTCAAATATGCATAATGTATAAATTTTTCTAGGAAAAAACCCTTTTCGTTTGCCAAGTGTTCATGATCCTAATTTTGCATAAAAATCTAACTTTTTCTTATAATCTTGTAAATACAACAACAACAACAACAACCATAACAATAACCAAACCTTTATCCTATTAAATGAAGTAAATTAGACCTTTCTATATCATTATACTCTATTTCATTCATCTATATGCTTTTTTTTTTTAATAAAACAATAGTAATCATACTTTTATCCCACGAAATGATATCAATAATATGAATAATTTTATGTTATTGTACTTTATTTTGTATTATATTTTTATATATATTTAGATAATTCATATCATATTTTATTATCGTTATTCAAATCTTATCACGCCTCCCTCTCCCTCGATTAATATGAGTACTTATCATAGTTTCAAACCACCTAATTAAAATCTCTATCGATCGTCTATATACGTATCCATAATATCTTAAACGTGTTTCTCTCAAGTTTTCTCGATAAGCACAACCCTAATTTTTTTCTTTAATATACTCATTTTTTATATTGTTCATTTTTGTGTACCAGTATATTCACCTTAATATTTAATTTCACTGCTCCTTTATAAAAATGAATTTATCTTTTTTCTTGACAAAAATACCCCTCGCACGGATACAATAATTAATTGAGTTATTTTTGAAGATGAAGCAGCTTTTTATAAAGTTCGTAGAGGAAACTTTTGGTCCCTCTCAGAGAGAGAGAGAGAGGGAGAGAGAGAGAGATAGGGAGAGAAACTAACCATTGGAAAACTAAGCTTTTGTAGTTTGACCTAAAAATGTTTTAGTAAACTTAATTTGTTATGCAAAGTTGATGCCGGCAATTGCTGCCGATCCCAAGAAAATGGTGAAGCCTCCTCTCTAATCACATTTCACCCAAATGCCCCCATCACTTCTTTCACTTTTTTTCTTTTTTTCTTTTTTTTATGGTGTGGGCCAAATGGGTTTAAAGGTTTTTTTTTTCCTTTTTTTTTTTCTCTTTTTCTTTTTGTGGTCTTTTTAAGTTTGGCTTGTGGGTATTTGTAAATATTTTACTTCTCCCAAAATATATCAAGCATAAGTCCCAATTTCCTAAATGATGGATGTACAATCCTTTTCAATGGAGACTGGATGTATACGGAAGAAAATGGGAATTCAAACTTTGGATCATTTCTTTTTGAACAAAAAGTACTACAAATCATTAATTATGTTTCAACCTTTATTCTACACAATAAAATTTTGGATTTTTACATTTTTTTTATTCTTTTAATTAAGGTTAAGTTTTCCCATTTTTTCCCACATATTAAAAAGATACTGATGGGACGTGACTCAAAACCCGAACCAAAAGAGTTAATTCTCTAAAAGCCCATAAAGGGCACCTACAGATCAGTATCTAACGCCCATCACAACGATCTACCGAAAGGTCATAGTCGCCCCGATTAATTTACTGAAAGATCTTAGTCGTCTGAGTCCACCGAACGAAAGGGTCTCAGTCGCCCTGTTAACTTATCGTGACTCATTGAGCAGAGGCAGTCACCTCGATCAATTAAGTAAAAGTCAGCCCTCTAACTTAACAAGTCCCAATTGATCCTTCATCGGCCAAACAACCAGACAATGGGCAACACCTCAATCGATTCAAAAGGAAGGTTAGAACTTTCTTAATTTTAGCTTTCTATTTCATAACAGCAACTCCAGAATCTTTCAGATAAGAAAAGCATCCCTTCTAAAGAGGGAAGATTTCCCGATATATAAAAATTGTGATCAATTCATAATATTAACTTTTAATATTTCCGGATCAGTTCGATAAGGAAGGTAGGGTAGAAGTCGCTCAGCGGCGGATGACTCTCATAGGTATAAAGAGATCTCAAAACCCTCGAAATCAGGTACGCTCTTGAGACCTAACATTTTAGACACATAGAATGCAGGGAACAACCTTCCCATAACTCTCAGTCTGTTTTCTTTCAATCGAAAACCGTTCTTTACTGACTTGAGCATTGGAGTCTCCCCGTTGAAGAATTCTCCGGTGGTTTTTACAGGTGAATCTGTCCATTGACGGCTACCGTTCGAGTAAAGAAAGAGCTGGTATCTGTGGAGCCATAACCCATCTCCATCAGATTGGTGTCGTCTGTGGGAAATCAGACTAGAGAAGTTTCGATAACCATACCTCCAAGGACTAGAGCGTCTTCTAAAGCCACCCGTGTTGTAGGAGGGCACATCCCTATGTCCACTGAACCTGCCGTTCCCCCAATAACGAATCCTCCAACTCGTAATCCTATGTTTTTCCCTCGACCGTCGTATCCGGAGTTAATTCCACGACATGCAAATCAAGAACAACAAGTCATGGCCTCAATACCAGAACAGGAAGACTAGCCCCAAATGGAAAGATTGGTGTTTTGAATCCAAAGAATGAGTAAATAGTTGGAAGGACTCAGTCGATCCCTCAGGCCGGACAACCACTCATCTATTACAGAATTTGAATACAAATAACCACCTGAACGAGAATTCCCGGAACCATCGGCAGCCTCTCAATATGATCACTAGGGCCTAAAAAGGCAGATTGAACTGTTCGTGGCCATTGAGCTAAAACGAGCAGGCGTGAAGGATATGCAAGATCCTCAACGCTCCCTAGGTGAATCACCATTCGATGCAAAGATCTTGTCAAAACCAACGCCAAAAGACATCCTTCTGCCTTCCATGGAGCGGTATGACGAGACAAACAATCCCCGCGATCATTCCGTCCATTTCATAATAGTGATGGTCTCTAGAGACCTCTCGGATGCCGCGATGTGCAAATACTTCTCTACCACTCTTAAGGGTAATGCCCTAGTTTGGTTCAATTCTCTTCCCCTACTCAGTATCAAGAGTTTCGCACAATTTTGACAACAATGTGAGGCCCACTTTGTATCAGTCGAGGGGTTAATGGAAATCTACTTCCCTCTTATCATTACGTTAATGGAAAGAGGAATCTCTCAGAAACTTCATGGAGAGATTCAAGATGAAAATGTTGAAAGTCCCCGACCTGGACCATAACATTGCTTTGACCGTGCTCCTAACGGGCCTGCACTCTTCTGATATGAAGGTTTCCATCACAAAGAAGCCGTCAGCATCCATTCAAGAATTTTACTCCCAAGCAGAGAAATATATTACTGCGGAAGAAGCAGATACTTTCGATCGACAAAAAGGTCACCATAGCAGAAAAGAACGCAGCCGGTGGCCACGCCGACATTCCCCGAAAAGAGGCAAAACTAGGAACTTCACATTCGCAAAGGTTCAGCATCTACACCCCACTGAGCAAAACTCCAAGCCGGGTTTTGTATCAAATAAAGAACAAGTCATATGTCAGATGGCCCCATCATCCGGTGGAAGAAGATCCTAAAAAAGACAAATCTAAATATTATCATTTCCATAGGGACTACGGCTACATGACCGATGAGTGTATAAGACTCAAAGATGAACTGGAATTCTTGATTTGCAGCGGAAAATTACAGAAATTCATCAGTTTAGAAGGAAGAAACCTGCCTTCTCCCAACAGGCGTGACGCACCAAGGGAGAATGAGCCATTTCATAGATCAGATCCCAGACCACCACGGAAGGAACCTGGAGGGGTGATCCTTTAAGGTCATAATGGAGATAGCGGGCATGAGCCTTACGTTCCCATTAGCGTCTGTCTAGCGTATGACCCGGACTTCCCAGCACTCTTCATTTGATGAAAATTTCGATATTTGCTTTTATTCATTGATTGCGCGTGGCCTGGGACTTTAGATTACCTTCAAAGAAAACACTCCCCGAACAGGCGGACACGACCCTAACTCCTAAAATCTCTAATCGACCGAAAGGTCTCGGTCGCCCAGATCTTTCGAATGAATGTGTCGCTAATATGGGATGGAACTCCCCTAACGGGCGGACACGGCCCTAACTCCTAAAGTCTCTAATCGACCGAAAGGTCTCAGTCGCCCAGATCTTCCGAATGAATGTGTCGCTAATATGGGATGGAACTCCTCGAACGGACGGATACGACCCTAACTCCTAAAATCTCTAATCGACCGAAAGGTCTCAATTGCCCAGATCTTCCAAGCGAATGTATCACTAATATGGGATGGAACTCCCTGAACGAGCAGACATGACCCTAACTCCTAAAGTCTCTAATCAACCGAAGGGCCTCAGTCATCAAGATCTTCCGGATAGAACTCCCTGAACGGGCAGACACGACTCTAACTACTAAAGTTTTTAATCGATTGAAGGGTCTTAGTCACTCAGATCTTCTGGATAGAACTCCCCTAACGGGTGGACACGGCCCTAACTCCTAAAGTCTCTAATAGACTAAAGGGTCTCAGTCTCCCAGATCTTCTGAACGAATGTGTCGCTAATATGGGATGGAACTCCCTGAACGGGTGGACACGGCCCTAACTCCTAAAGTCTCTAATCGACCGAAGGGTCTCATTCGTCCAGATCTTCCGAATGAATGTGTCGCTAATATGGGATGGAACTCCCCGAACGAGCGGATACGACTCTAACTCTTAAAGTCTCTAATCGACCGAAGGGTCTCAGTTGCTCAGATTTTCCGAACGAATGTGTCGCTAATATGGGATGGAACTTCCCGAACGGGCAGACACGACCCTAACTCTTAAAGTCTATAATCGACCGAAGGGGCTCAGTCGCCCAGATCTTCCGAACGAATGTGTCGCTAATATGAGATGGAACTCCCCGAACGGGCGGACACGACCATAACTCATAAAGTCTCTAATCAACCGAAGGGTCTCAGTCGTCCAGATCTTCCGAACGAATGTGTCGCTAATATGGGATGGAACTCCCCGAACGGGTGGACACGGTTCTAACTCCTAAAGTTTTTAATCGACCGAAAGATCTCAATCACCCAAATCTTCCGAACGAATGTGTCGCTAATATGGGATGAAACTCCCCGAACTAGTGGACACGGCCCTAACTCCTAAAGTCTCTAATCGACTGAAGGGTCTCAGTCGCCCAGATCTTCCGAACGAATGTGTCGCTAATATGGGATGGAACCCCCCAAACGGGCGAACACGGCCCTAATTCCTAAAGTCTCTAAGCAGTCGGAAGGCCTCAGTCGCCCGGGCCTTTCAAGAAAACATCTCCGAATCGATCTTCTAAGGACAGGCCAAAGCAACCCTAATTCCAAGAGCTTTTAATAACACTCCAGAACGAGCGCATCGTTAGAGGAGATTCCCCCGACCTCGCTTGGCTAGCAAAATATCAGAAGTTCTTTGATGATCATTACATTTCAATAAATCAGGGGGTAAAAAATGCCAATTCCACAAAATTACAAAAGAATGGAAGGGACACAAGAAATAGTATGAGCGAAATTCGAATTCGCTAATCCTTCAAACGGGGGCAGGACTTCGTACCGACCAATCTCTCGAAAAATCTCTTCTACACATTTTAGGTGCTCATGCAACTTACGCTGAGAAAGTTGAAGGGCGACAACATCTTATCTCCTGTTCAGCCCTTCGAAGATATTCTTCTCGTAAACAGGCTAACGTTTCAGCGGCTGTTAACCGCGCTTTCTGAGCACATGCCTCTGTTTCCAATTCCTTACAACGAACTTGAACTGAAGCAAGGTCTTCCTAAAGGTGCTTGATCTGCCTATTTTTAGCCTCTCCAATGGTCTTCTCTTGGTTCTCCAAGGTGTCCTTCAGTGTCAACACTTGGTCGCTCATACGGGAAAATTGCTCATTCCGCTTAGCCCTCAACTTTCTTTGAAACTCGGCCAGGGCAGAAGTCTGGGCAAAAGACGCGATGGTCAGAATCACAAAGATCAAAACTTCAACTTACACAAAGAAAATACTTACTGTAAGGCAAAGAGATTGGATGGCCCTGTCGGTGCACTCGAGAGGTATCTTTTGAAGGGTAGATCTTGAAGGAAGTTGGAAACGCTCAGCCAACTGTAACCCTTCCTGCGGATCAATAAGATTGATATTGTGGCCCCCCATGAAGACCGCCACTGATCCTTCTTCGGAATTCCGTCATTCCCTAATCAAAATAGGTGGAGGAATGCAATAGTCATCTGGTACGTCGACCAAAAGACACTGAGACCCCCGATGGGATTGTCCTGAAGTTTCATCCGGAACGGAGGCGGAAGGTTGCGTCACTAGAGACTCTTCCGACCTTTGAACGTTGTCAGTCACTTCGAAGAGTCCCTCATCAAAACCACCTTCTTCTCCAACCCCGGTTGATGCACCAAGGGCTTCGCCAACCAGATGACCCCCTCCAGTTTCAGAATATCTTTGGGGCAGCACATGCTCTCCAAATTCGGTTTCTTCCTCTTCCCTAGCAGGTGGATTGGACGTCTTAGTCCTAGACTTTTTCCGCCGGGACTCAGGAGAAGTATTAACCGCCTTCCTCTTTGTATGAGACTACAGACGGGCATCAATGTCTAACACAGTGTCGACCAAGTCTTTTTCCTGTTGTTCCAACAAAAGGGGCTTGGTGATTTGGCTTGAATCATCCATGAGAAGACCGGATAGTATCAACATGTCATCTCTTACCAAGCTGTCCACCCACAAACTTCTACAACTGGCCTCACAATAACGGGTCACCGAACGCAGAAAACAGAAGTGACGAAGAAGAGACGAGATTTTTTTGTTCAAAAAGGATACCTAGTTAGCATCCGAAAATGCCGAAAGGAGATCCCTGTTCAAAAATCTAATGAAGAGGAACTTTTGCATCCACTGCTTATCTTGAGACTCACTATAGAAAAATTTTCAGCGAAACTTTCGACGAGTCTGGAGTTTATACCAACTGTAAGTGGATCCTTTGGAGCTACATCGCCCCAAGGAAAATAGGGTCCCTAAAATCTCCAGGTCGAAACGAATACGAAAAAATCTTAACAAGGAAATTAGGACAATCACAAATCGCTAAACACTTGGGATGAGCAGTAAATGGTGAATATTCCAATACCTCAAAATCTCCGTAAGTGGGCCCATATACGGAATTTTCAAACTATATTTCACGCACTGTTTATACATTGGGACACAACCCTCGGAGGCAAAACTCGCTCCATCCCCTTCACTAGGTAATACAAATTCAAAGTTGCTTCCGAGCAACATTTCCTTCTGGACTTCTATCAGATCCTCTTTGGCCATAATGCTCTGAATATTGTCTATGCTACGTAATGAGGAGACGTCTATCGATATTTTTGTTGAAAGAAAAACTTTTCAGAAAAAAAGAAAAATGGATATTTTCTAAGAAACAAAGACTCTTACAAAGTGTATAGTAAACGGTTCGCGGAAATCGAAACGACGAGTGTCAAATTAAAAATGGACATCCCTTTTTCGAGAATTGTCACCTATGACGCTTCTTCTTCTGAGAAGACCATGAGTTGGGGGCAAATGATTGGACGTGGCCCAAAATCCAAACCAAAAGAGTCAATTCTCTAAAGGCCCACAAAGGGCACCTACCGATCAGTATCTAACGTCTACTACAACGATCTACCGAAGGGTCATAATCGCCCCGATCAATTTACTGAAAGACCTTAGTCGCCTGGGTCCACCGAATGAAAGGGCCTCTGTCGCCCCGTTAATCGATCGTAACTCATCGAGTAGAAGCAGTCACCTCGATCAATTAAGCAAAAGTTAGCCCTCTAACCTGACAAGTTCCGATTGATCCTTTATCGACCGAACAACCAAATGATGGGCAACACCCCAATCGATTCAAAAGGAAGGTCAAAACTTCCTTAATTTTGGTTTCATATTTCATAACAACAACTCTAGAATCTTTCAGATAAAGAAAACATCTCTCCCAAAGAGGGAATATTTCCCGATATATGAGGATCGTGATCAATTCACAATATTAACTTCTGAGATTCTCGGATCAGTTCGATAAGGAAGGTAGGGTAGAAGTCTCTCAGCGGCGGACGACTCTCACAGATATAAAAAGATCTCAAAACCCTCGAGATCAGGTACGCTCTCGAGACCTAACATTCTTGACACACATAACACAGGGAACAACTTTCTCATAACTCTCAGTTTGTCTTATTCCAATCGAAAACTGCTCTTTACTGACTTGAGCGTCGGAGTCTTCCCATCGGAGAACCCTCCGGCGGTTTTTTAAGATGAATCTGCCCATTGATGGCTACCGATCGAGTCAAGAATGAGCTATTATCTATGGAGCCATAACCCATCTCCATCAGATACATATATTATATATATATAGTATATATATTATATATAAAATATATATATATATATAATATTAACTTTTGAAACCTCAAAATTTATGAGAATAGTCAATTTTAATCAAGTTGAGAAGATTTATATCTTAAAACATAACTTAGTATCAATCACACGGGTCAAAAAAAAATCCAAATATATCTAAAAACCGATTGTTTAATTTTTAAAAGTTTTATGATTATAGCCAAAAAAAAAAACCCAAAAAAATAATTGAGAGAATCTCGATAAAATCTGAATTAAGGCTTACAAATAAAAAATACTTTCTTAACATTATTTTCAACTATTTTGATTCAAAGTTTTTGATTATTATATTAAAATCAATGGTCAAAGTTTATCAAAAATAATATCTCAAAAAAATAATTTAATAGTCATAACCTATTTTTCTAATTCATTGATCTCGAATTCAAATCATGACATAACAATAAAAAAGTTTATCATAAATAGTTTTAAAATAAGATATCAATTTAGTTTTAATTAAAAATAATTTGAAAGCAATTTCAAAATGTATATATTTACTCTTTTAACCCCTAATTTGAAAAATCTTAATGCGTAAGAAATTTAAATAAGTAAGTGCAGGAACCTAGTTAAGAGATGAGGGTACACATGGAGAAACTGTGCGCCGCAGCAACAGAGAAACAAGTCCCAACGATAAAAGAATCTAAGGAAAGAGCGCTCTTCCGACACCCAAAATGTGGACTTCTGTTTGGTGGCTGCCGGGAGCAAAAGAAGTGGGTCCCATCCCCACACCCACACACTCCCATAATTTCCCCTCCTCGTAGGCCTTATCTATGTACATGGGATTAATTATTAATCAAAGCTAAACAAAAAAACATCAATGAAGAGAGAGAAAATCAACAAATAATTAATTTAATTAAAAATGACCTTGACATCTTTTCCTTCGATTTGTAATATGCTTAGATTTAAGTTTTAGTATGTATAAAAAAAATAAAAAATATATTAAATCTTTTAATTAAAATTAAAATTAAAATTTTAAAAATAAAAAAATTATAGATCTTTTAAAAAAGATTAGATAATGATTTAAATTAAATCGATTGGTCTACAAAAAGAATGAATGTGGGTTTTCAAAGGTACCCATGTAGAGAGAGAGGGAGAGAGAAATGAATGTAGGTTTTGAAAGGTTTAGTACTAATTGAAATAATTTAGTAATATTAATTGAATTAAAGAAAAGTGTATGATTAGATTCGGGATCGAAAACATTTGGGCGGGATGATTGCCAAAGACATTCTCTTCTGAAGCTGCATGTGTCTGAGAATCCAACTCCATCATCTCCCCATTGCTTCTACTGAATAAACAATTCCATGCTAACTTGGATGCTTTTCTCTATCTTAAAATAATATTTACTTTTTTGTTTAATGTTTGTTTTTATTGTATCAAAATCATCAACATCACCAAACACACCTCATCTTTGTATCCTTGATGTCTAGCCTTTCATTGATTTTTTTGGGGGAGGGGGAGGGGGGGTAAATAGGTGCAGAGAAGATTAGCCTTTAAAAGAAGTTTTACGTTTCAAAAAATGATAAATTTCATAAAAAGATGAATAAAACTCATAAATTCCAAAAGAGGTCAACAACCCTAACTTGGAAAGGAATCGGTGCAACTATTACTCTCTCGAGACAAAAAACGCCTGATGGACCAGATTTCCAGAGAATATTGAAACCGGAATGAGAGAATTCTAGTTTAGAGGCAAAATGTATTGAAATCGAAGCTCGAATGATGGTTTTGGCTCTGGCTATAGAATCAGATATTTTCAATTTGATTCTATTAGAAAATGGGTACGGGATCGCCATAAGGGATTGACCCTACCCAATTTATTTAAATTCAAAATAAGTGAGAGAGAGGGGGAATAGTTTTTTCTCTTAAAAAAAAAAATAACTCTCAACCTCTCTCCATTTTGAATTTAAAATGGTGGCTTTGAAGAAAAAGAAAATACATGTGTGAAAAGAAAAATATCATTCTTGTACTAGATTTTAAAAGCTAAGAAAGGAGGTCATAGTGGATCATTTTGTAAGAATTACGCCACAATTAAAGGTATTTGAATTATAAAAATTAAAACTGCTTCACTCGTGATAATTTTCAGACTATTTTCATACCAATATATCCAAAAAAATTAGAGATTCAATTTTATAAGATTTTGAAAATTATAATTGCATTTTATGTATGAAAAATACATAAAACGAATTTAAATTCCCACATTAGCATCAAAGACAACATAGGTGTTTTCCTAATTTGTTTTATGTTAGAAAATGATATAAACATGTATGCAAATACCATTTTTGAAAACAACCTAAATGCGTGAATTTTTTTATGGGTTATTAATGATGACTTTTGTTATAATTGATGAAATGCTTATATGTTTTAACAGTATAACAACAATAACAATAATAATTTGGATCTTAAGTCTAAATTATTAGGTCAGCCATGATAGATAAATATCGAGAAAATAAAAAAATATTGATTTAATTGGTACAAATTCTCTTATAATACTCATTCCTATCGAAAACCATCTCTCCAACTAAAAGTTTAACTATCATATTCTTACGAATAATTTACATATAAATTTTTAAAAAATCTACCTCTACGTTTTGTTAAATCTCCTATATTTAAATTCTCGATTCTCCTTACTGGTGTGTTTTTGGATTTTCGTTACACATGTTCAAACTATCTTAAACAATATTCTCACATTTTATCCATAATTGAATTAATTTCTAACTTATTATATATCTCTTCATTTCTAATTCTATCCTATATAGTTTTCCCTTCAAATGCAATGGTATCGTGCGATCGTAAAAAAACTCTAGATGCCCTTCTCCATTTTATCAAACTCGCTTGAATCCTATAATTCACATCTCCATTTATATTGTTATCGTTCTATATGATAGAACCAAGATATTTAAAACGTTCACTTTTTGGTATCTCTTTGTTTTCTAATCTAATTGTTTCTTCACTATTTTGATGATTACTACTAAATTCATATCTCATATTGTAACACCAGAAAAGTCCGGATTTGTAAAAATGTATTTTAAATATCATTATTTGAAAATTTCTACATTTTGTAAAAATTTTGGAAGAATAATTAATTTTAAATATAAGTATAAATTTTTGTTCTTTGGGTTGTTCGGGAGATCCTCTAAATATTTGGTGGACAGATTTTAAACTTTTAATTTACCGATCATTAGAGTCCGGATCACTAGAACCATCTATTACTTGAGTATTGGGTGATCGGTGTATTGTTTAAGTGAAATGTCTATCGGTGTACTGTTTAAGTGATGGTTTGTCGGTATTAAGTTTTTAAATTCCTGTGGTCATCTATTGATGTTAGAACTCCTGTCGGTATTGTGAGAACCCATCGATATATTGTTGAGCTCACTTTCATATATCGTTCGGTGTAGTGCATTCTACTCATATTATCTAATGGTACTTTTCCACCCAGTCGATACATTTTTCCTATTATCTCACTTTTCTACACGATCGGTGACATCCAATTTTGAATCCCCATTTTTATTATGAGATGTCTAGGAAATTCCTAAGCAGCTATTTTGCCACCGCTCAGCAATGTTCTTAATTATTCGATACAATCACCGATCAGTAATGTTTTGGGTCATTCGGTATTGAAATAATCACACCATCGATAATATGAGACTTTGGGATACAATGTATTTTTATTTACCGTTTGGTATTCATTCCCAATTTTCATTTTCTTGTTCAGTTATCTTGTCTCGTCCGGCTGTTGAACATCCAAATTCAAACTTACCATTTTTCCGATCAGTCATTGAGCATTTTCATTTCTATTATCTTATCGGCATTTACATTGGTGATCGGTGAAAATCCTCCTTCGGTCAATCAAACACCATTTTGCATTCTCCCGACCAACCAAACACCCATTCAGCTCCCTCCAATTTTCCTTCAGTCGGTGGAGCCACACACACATATTTATGTTGCAAATTCTTTCTTTTTTCCCCTGTCGGTGGACACACACACACAATGCATTTGCTTTGATTTTCACTTGGCCGTCGGTCCTGCACTTCCATTTAATTTACACTTGCTTTTGATTTTGGATGTTGCTTGCCATTTGATCGGTCCATTTCCACCAATTCTCAACATCCATCGGTTATGTACACAAGTATTGAAAATTGAAAATTTCTTTCAGTTCTCCAATCGAGATTTGATCCCATGTTCAGGCCATCCAAAAAGAATTTGTCCACTAAGCCATGCAATTCCTGTAATTATATATTACCTAATTTATATTATATATACCATATTTATTATTTCTTCTACTTTATTGCCATTAAATACGAGACTTCATTTGGTGCAGCAAATATAACTCATCGGTAAACAGTACATTCTCTTAAATTATGTTGAAATATTTGCCTTTTTCTGTTCAGTAACCGATGAGAATTGAACCCAAGCACCACTCTCTCTCTCTTTGGCATTTTGTCCCCTTCTTTCGGTAATTATTACTGGAGAAATTTAACTAAGCTCCCACCGGATCTAAATTACCAAAAAGGGCATCTTGGATATTTGTGTAAGGTGGAAGAGAATGAGGGCAATTAAGTAAATTGAGAAAATGAGTTGTAAATAAAAAGAAGAGTTGGGACTCTAGAACTTACGAATGTCACATTTCAACTTTTTCTTCTACTTCTCTGTCTCTGTTCGTACACTACCTCTTCCTTTCTTCTTGCTTCCATCCAAGATCAATCAAAATATCACACAAAACCCACACCCTAAAGACTCCCAAACTCATAACCCAATCTCTAGAGAGTTAGATCTTGTGAGAGATTTGAGGTTTTTTAGTGAGAGAAAACCTAGGGTTTGATCGTAACTCGGTTTGAAGTGAAATCGGAGACTAAAATCTAAGTAATATTTTATTCTCTACTTTGGTTTATTTTTCTCTTTCATGACTTTGGAGTTTACGTTGAAATTTGATGAAATGAATTTGGTGGGTTTTGAGTCACCATAAGTGAGAGAAAGATTGTGTATTGAATGTTAGAGTTTTTGAGTTTATTTGAAAGGGATTTACATTGATGATGATGGGTATTTGATTATGGCTTTTAGGAGTTGGCGAAAACTGAATGAAGCAGGGTGTTCGCTGTAGTGACATCCGGGAGTGACTATGGTCCCTAGTACTGTGAGTGGTTGCATACTTGCACTTAAATAAGATAAATATTTTCAATGGATTTTCTAAATGATTTTGAAACTTGATTTAAAATGTTTTAGTGTGAGTGGAATATCCCCAAAATTGTGTTGGAAATTCCTATGCATCATGATGTTTTGATTGAATAAATGTGCCATGTTGATTTATTGATGTTGAGCATATTATGATACTGGTTATTGATTTAATTGATGGCACGTGGAATGGATTGTTAAATTTTTATGAAATGGTGCACGGTGTGGTTACTTGGGGAAGAGCTTGAACCCCAAAAAATGGTTAGTCATTTTCCACCACGGTGCGACTCGACGGGGTGACGTGGTGGGGTTACTGTTTTGAGACATGGTATGTGACCGGTAGCGACGGCACATTCATGGTTGAATAACACGTCGATTGAAGGGCGCAGGACAGTTAGTTGCATCGCCAACGAAATGTTATGGCCAATGCCAAGGAGTGGGGTATTTGTAAATTGAAAATTTGTAAAACACTTGGTGGTTCCACCCTAGGTTGTGGCAGACCTTTGTTGAAAATAATGATTTTGGCTGCCTTATGTTTGGAAACGTGAAATAAATTGATGCATATGAGATTGAATCATATTGATTGGAAAATTAATTTGTTGTTGAATGATCTTGTGACTGATATAATGGGTTGAAATAAATATGTTTGATATGTCCACCATACAAATCTTATTTCTGTTCAATGTGTATATCACTCACTGGGTATTCCCATACTCACCCCTCTCTCTCCATTTTTATAGACGAAGGTTAGTTACTTCGCGAAATCATTTAGAGGTAGAATCTTTTGGGAAGACCTCGGTCAAAGACTCATTTGGTATAGATCTTACTATTGTCTTTGAGGTATCAATAGATTGACCCATGGAGAGCATTTTGTGAAGAACCTGTTTGAATATTTTTGAAACTTTGTATTTCGATTTCGAATGGATTTGGCTATGTATAAACTTTTGTTGGAAACCCTTAATTTCCTATTTATGAAATTTTCTTAGAAATTATTGTTGACTTTGTTTTCTATCCCTAAAGAGGGAATTTGGTTCAGATTGTTTGATGATATTTGGTGGCTGGGATGACCTATGGATTTGTTTGGTATTCGGAATGCTTTGCAATGCCTTGGAGCACGGGGTGAGATTCACACGTGTTCAAGGTACCGCGGCGGTTGTCGCGTGTTCGGATCTGCGGGTCGGGGCGTGACACGTATACTCAGTTTTTGATCTATTCAATATAATCCTTTGGATTTCTATAAGTCTCTCCATAACTTTAATTTAGCACTGATACCTTCTTTAGTTTTCTCGACCAATATTATATCGTCTACAAATAGTATAGACCATAGTTTTTCATCTTAATTTTTTTTTTGTAATTTCATTTATTACTATTGCAAAAAATATGAGACTTATTACCGAATCTTAATAAAATCTAATGTTACAAAAAAGCTATCAGTTAAACCCCCACAAATTCTTACATTGATTATAGTTCTTTCATATATATCTGTAATAATTTTAATATACTTTAAGAATATCCCTTTTTTCGACAACGTCCATCACACTACATCCCTAGGAACCCTTTATATGCTTTTTTTAGATCATGAATACCATATATAAATCTCTCTTTTGTACTCTAAATATCTCTATCAAATGTTTTAACAAATAAATTACTTTTGTGGTGGATCGTGCTAACATAAATTTAAATTGATTCTGAAACAAATTTATCTCCAATCTCAATTTATATTCTATTACTCACTTCCATAGCTTCATAGTATGGTTCATAAGTTTAATTCCCCTGTAATTGAAACAATCTTGTATGTTTTCTTTATTTTCATGTAGGGGTATAAGTGTACTCTCTTTCCATATTTGTGGTATTTTTTTGATTTGTCAAATTTTATTAGAAAGATTCGTTAACATTATTATACCAAATTCATCCAAACATCTCTACACCTCAATAAAAATATCATAAGATCCTATCGTTTTATTATTTTTCATTCTCTTGAAGGTATCTTTTATTTCAAGAGGACGAATTTGACATTTAAAATTTCTATTAATCTCTTCTACAAGTATTGCAATATTTCCTATGTCTCTTATACTCTCAACATTATACAAATTATTAGAATAATCTCTCAAACACTTTCTTATGTATTCATTCCTCACAAGTATCCTATTGGTTTCACTTTTAATACATCTAATACTATTTAGATCTTTTCTCTTCTTCTCTTTTAGTTTGCCAATTCTATAAATCTCTCTTTCTCCTTTTTTAGTTTTCAGTCTCTTATATAATTCATCATACATTTTACTCTTTGATTTGTGAATAATTATTTTCACCTTTTTTTTGCACTTTTATATTTTTCATATATATTGCTACTTCTATTACCTTTAAGATCCTTATAACACTCTCGTTTGGTACGAATAACAGTTTGTACTTTCTTGTTCTACCACTACGACTCATTACCTACTAAGGCCTAACCCTTGGATATACCTAAAACCTCTCTACCTATACGATTTTGTGTAATGTTGTGGTAGACATCTCTTTTTACATTATTTCTCAATCATCATTTGCAAATCAAATTTCTATTATCAAAACCAAAGTTTTTATGTATGGTTCTGAATCTCTCATTATTCTTACATATTTTAATAGTAGCATGTTTATATCATGATAAATGATTCTGTGTAATATCATATACTCATATATTTGGTGAGAGATATTCATAACCCTAGCCAATATTTAAAATGCTCATATCTTTTTGTATGATGTGTTTCATATTGTTTTTTTAAAAAGTGCTCATATATTTAAAATATCGCCCATTTGCCGGGCTCCCCCTCACCCGATCCGGTGGCACTGTCGCCGGATTTGGTAGTGACAACAGGGAGCTCCCCCTCCCTGTAATTTTTTTTAATTTTTTTAAAAAATTAAAATATTTGGATAACCACCTCTTTTTTTTTTTTTTTTTTTTTTTTTTTGTATTTGATCGGTTTAGTTTTTATTAACAAATATTAAGCTTCCTCTTAAGGTCTCATATTCATGTGTAATCTCAATGTGGTCTCATTTTGGATTTAATATGGGATGGTGGCGTGGTTCTAGTAACCAAGTATGAGTGAAAACTTAAAAAGTGAGATGTCATTGCTGCTGATTTATTACTGGAAATAATTGGAATTTCCAAATGGTCATTGTTCTTGAATTTCCAAATATTTAGCCTACTTTAGACAATCTTATGTATGAAGAATATATGAGATGACTATAACATGTATGTAAAATTAGTTATGATGACTATAACTGGGCTATCATGTAATAGCATAAATTGAATAGATTAATTTTTTTTAATTATTAAATTTATTTGTTAAAAATAAATAAAATTTATTATATTTTTTTAAAATTTGATATATTTAATATAAATTGTATAAATTTAATTTAACTTTATTCGATTTATTAGATAGTATAGTATAGTATAAATTTAAATTTATTAAATTTATATAGTGTAGTATGGTAGATTATTAAATTTAATTTAAATTTATTAAATTTATTAAAAGGTATAGTATAAATTTATTAAGTTTTATAAATAGTATAAATTTATTATATTAATTTAAATTTTGGTGTTGGTGTGGTGAAAGGTGTTGAGTTGCTGAAGGTTGTTTTGCATTTGGTTAATGAGTTTCTTCTTTGACTTAATGATGGGAGCAAGCTGTAACTCGTAATTTTCTTCATCTTTATAAATTTGGTGTCAACTTTTTCGAAATTATGTGAACTTTCATTTAGTTAATTAGGTTTGAATTGTGATCAATGGTTTATTGCATTTGAAGATTAATGTGATTTTTGAATGTGTCTGATGATTGTGTCGTAGTGTTTCTTAAGTTATACTTAAGTTTCATTGTTGATGCCTTCTTTTGTTCGACTAGTAAAACTTCATTCCCTGGCACCCTTGGCATTCTCCTCAAATGATAACTCAATGCATTACATCGATCATATAAATATATGGACTATCTTGGATGTTAGGCACAAAATTCATGCTAGTGTTGGACACATATTTGTAATATTGAGTAGAAGTGAATGAGAATTGTATTTGCTGGTTTTAGTTTTGTTTTATTATACCTGAAAAAGATACATTTTTTTAATCCTTTTGTAGGTGACATACCATCGAATGAAAGATGCTTTGAGACAACTAAGTCAAGGTGTGCAAAAGGGTTGTGCTTCTGACTTGATTCCTATATTGTTTGGAGACAGATTGCCATCATTTACAAAGAAGTATACTGTATTTACACCATTTAATTCCAGTCTTGATCATTCTCAGGTGTCTAAGACGTATTTTCTTATTTCATTATCATTACTTCTAGGTTTGTCATTGGAGAACATTTCAAGATTTAGTTACTGGTGCAGTTGATAGCCAAGGCCATTGGATGAAGGTAATTGTTAATGTTTTTTTTTTTTTTTTTATATATATTTTACTTTTTATTACTTGAATTTTTATAGGGTGATGATAAACAATTTAGAATTTTTAGTAGTGAAGAATGCAAATATGTTAATGTATATGCTTATATTATTTTGATTTCAACATTAGTTTAAACATTAATGTAACAATCATTTACAATTTATAGTAAATCCTATTTCGATTAGTTTAACAATCAAATATATTAATGTTTAATATTATTTTATTTTGTTTGATGATATGGTAATTTTTAATGTTATAATAACTTTTGGTGAAATTAATGTTATAATAATTTTTTGTTTCAATGTAACTGTTATATATTTCATCAATGTAATCTGACTTTTTTTTTTTTTTTTACTCTAATCAAATAATTTTTGTTAGTAATACTTTTTATTAATATTTTATAAATTTTAAATTTGTCAACAAAGAAAATGCAGAACGAAAGATGTTGAATATATAAAAAGATTTTACCTGAACATTAAAGTTTAACTGATGAATTTATTATTGGGTTGGAACAATTTTTGGAATTCATTTGTAGTAAAGTTGAGTTTATGGATGAGAATAAGTAAAGGTGTTAGTGTAGAAAGTGTCATAATGATAAATTTCTTAAGTGTGATAAAGTTAGAGAACATTTTTATAAATTTGGTTTTACTCCGAATTACTATAATTAGATTTGTCATGGTAAACCGTTTATATCTGATGAGAATTATGGACGAAACATGCAATTTTCAATTAGAGGGGATCAGAATTATTATGAATTATTATGATCAATTGAACCCATATCAGAGGATGGTAATTGATGCACGAATCAGAATTTTGTTCCTGAATCGAGCCATGCAAGTACTGGTTTTGCTCCAACATTTGAACAAATGTATCCTAGTTATGCATCACTATTGGAGAAGGTAGAAGTAACAAGTGTTGATGGAAATACAAATAATGAAACTTTTTTTATTTAATCAATTTCAGGAAGTGTTGAGAGCTACAGATGAACCATTATGGGCTGGTTGTGATAGTCATACTAAGTTATCTCTAACGGCAAGACTATTGAATGTCAAGACAAAGTATAATAAGTTTGAAAATTGTTTCAATAATATTGTTCAAGTAATTTGAGAAGTTTTACCTCGTGATCATATCATGCCAAATGATTTCTACAGCATGAAAAAGTTAGTGAAAGACTTAGCTCTTTCGGTGGAAATGATTAACATTTGCAGAAATGGTTATACGTTATATTAGTGAGATGATGAAAATGCAGAATTTTATAAATTCTGTAACTAATGTACGTACAAGACTACCAGAAGGTCAGGTCATAATCAACGACGTAAACCATATAGATAAATGTTTCATTTGCCCTTAACTCCTAGATTGCAAAAACTTTATGCATTTAAGGCCACTGCTGAGTACATGACTTGGCATGCAAATCATGAAACAGAATAGGGGTTAACGTGTCATCCTTCAGATGCAGAGGCATGACATCATTTTGATATAATATATCTTGAGTTCGCAAAAAAGACTCGAAACATTGGGTTAGATCCCTATACTGATGGGTTTGCTCCATTTGGCAAATCGGGAAGAATTTATTCATATTGGCCAGTTTTCATGACTCCGTACAATCTTCCACACTGGTATGTGCATGAAAACACCCTATATGTTTTTGACATTGGTCGTGTCTGACCCTCAAAATCCGAAAATGTTAATAGATATTTATATGCAACCACTGATTGCGAATTTAAAACAACTATATGATAAAAGTATTCATACCTATAATGCTCATACTGATTAAATATTTGTAATGAAAACTACTCTTCTACTGACCATAAATGACTTTTCAGCTTATGACATGTTATCGGCATAGAGTACCGCTAGGATTTTAGAATGTCCGATATATATGGAGAGATCAAAATCATTCAGATTGAAATATAGTAAGAGGGTGAGTTATGTTGACTATCATAAACAATATTTACCATTAAATCATAGATTCAAAATGAATAAAAAAGAGTTCACTAAGAATAGAATTAAAAGAACACCTTCTCCGTTGAGATTCACCAGTAAACAAATTTAATATAGAGTGCTTAACTTTTCATCTGTTATTGAACACCCACATGGTACAACATATGACTATGGAAGTACGCATAAATGGACTAAACGGAATATATTTTGGGATCTACCATATTGGAAGACCTATCTCATTCAACATAATCTCGATGTGATGTATATCAAGAAGAAAGTTTTTGATAATATGATAAATACAGTGATGGATGTTATTGGAAAAATGAAAGACAACTTAAATAAAAGAAAAGATATACGACTTCTTTGTAAACGACCCACACTTAATATTGATGAAAGTAGTAGGGGAGCAAAACCAAAGGTAATTTATACATTGAATAAAAATCAGAAATGGATTGTATGTGAATGGTTGAAATCATTAAAATTTCTTGATGGTTATGTCTTAAATTTTGGGAGATGTGTCGATTTAAAGGAATGCAAATTGATTAGTTTGAAGAGTAATGATCGTTATATATTTATGGAAATGCTAATTTCTATTACTTTCAAGGAACTCTTACCAAATTTTATATGGGGCGTCATTGCGGAGTTAAGCATTTTCCCTCCTGACATTTGCTCGACAGTATTGAGACAATTACAGATAGAGAAGTTAGAGAGATATTTCTATCATTTTGTATAACTTAGAAAGGATATTTCCACCGTCATTTTCTGATTCCATGGATCATCTTCTGGTTCACTTACTATATGAGACCAAATTTTCAGGTCCTGTCCAATTTCGATGGATGTATCCATCTGAAAGTCGAATTTTTAATCTTCTACACTTCATGTTCAATACATGTCAAATGACTAATTTCATTATATATTATTTTCTAATATACTTTGTTTCATTATAATTAGATTTCTATATCATTTGAAGAAAAAAGTGAAAAATAAGGTATGTGTTGAAATCTCTATTGTTAATGCATACATTGTGGAGAAAGTGACAACGTTTGTCTCATATTATTTTGAGTCTCACGTACAGTGCAAGAGACGAAGAGTAGGAAGAAATGATGAGATTCCTGTTGATCCCAATTTGAAGTCATTCTCAATTTTTAATTACCTTGGCTAATCAAGTGAGTCATATAAGCTTAGATACTTAACTGGTCAAAATGGTTTTTAGCTCGTACTTATATTGTATTGAATTATCGAGAAGTGACACCATATTTTGAGTTAGTATACATTTGCTAATAAATGTATTTTTTATGTCGTAAACTTTTTGTGACAAAAATTGTTTTTTTTTTTTTATAGTAGGATTTTCAAAACTTATATTCTCAACTATCGACAAATGAGTTTGATCGTTTCTGCGATGAAAAATTTGCACCATGGTTCAAAAAATATGTCAATTGACTACAAATTACTTACATCTTTAGTTTAAAACATAGTAACACATTTACTTTACTTCAGATTCATGGTAATCAAGTTCAAGTTGAGTAAGATTTGCTAATCCATCTGTCATGGGGTTCAAAATCAAGGGTGTGAACTTGGTCTGCATATTTCATAAATGGGTATAATTTTCATACTCAAGATTTTAGAATCGAAAAATCTATAATGAATAGTGGAGTTTGTGTTCAGTCATCCAATGATGGAGGTATAAAATATGATTTTTATGGTCTGTTGGATGAAATCCTAGAGGTAGAATAACATGAAGTAGAATTACAGGTCGTTTTATGTTTGTGTCAATGATTTGACCTCGTTAAAGAGATGAAGGTGCATTGACAGTTTAATTTGGTTAAAGTAAATCATAAGAAACTATATAAGAGATATAAACCATTTGTGTTGATACAACAAGTAATTCAAGTATTTTATATATCATATCTCAGTTTGAAACATGAAAAAATTGATTGGTGAACTGTTTGTAAAACAAAAGTACAAAAAAAAAGATTGAGGAACACTGGGAAGATATAGCATATCAATAAGAGGAAGTTGTCAACACATTTTAGATCGAGGAATATAATATTCCAACATTACGATATCCATGTAGAGTAATGATAAATTTGGATGTAAGTGAAATTCATAAGAATGACGATGAAAATTTTAATTTTGAGGCAGATGATGAGGATGAGGATGATGATGATGATGTTAAAAAATCTAATTTTCAGACAGATGATGAGGATGAGAATGACAATGAGAATTTTAATTTTTTATGGCGGGTAAGTTTTGTTCTCTTAATACAATAAAAACCTGATATTTGTTTTCATATATGGTAATCTAATCTTTATTATACAGTATTTCATATTGTAGTTTTTATTATATATTGTCTTTTATTTGTTGATGGCTTAGTGTTAGAAAGTTAGTTTAGTGTAGTTTTTGGCAATATTATTTGGAAGTTAGTTTAGAGTTAATTTGTAAATTTTACTACTCAATTTGTTGTCTATTTAGTACCTTATGTTTCATTTTTTATATTTCTTTCGTTAATCTACTGTCTTCTTTTTAATAAATCAAGACGATTTTTTATAGTAATGGTGGCTTTTGGATCACATTAGTACGTCAATTTAACTATGGTAAGTTTTTTCGTGTACTCCATTATGTATCTGATGAACATGAAATTTTTATTTTCTTTATCATTATAACATTTATAATTGATAGTTTCAACGCAGCGGCCATAAATGAAATAGTGATGGAAGACCACCTCTATACCATCGCAGTCCACTTCACTACTTTCTATCCTCATTGCCCTACTACTAATGTACCTTCACCGTCTCCTTCAGTTGTAGCACCTTCCTATTCTCATTCCGTTGCTAATAACGTACCTTTGCCGTCTCCTTCGATTGTACCTTCAGTGCAACATTCACATGTTGAGAGGGAAGACAACCAAGAGATGATAGCCCTTTATGGAGATTTGCAAGTACTAAATTTTAAAATTTTATCAATATTGTTTCTTTTATTTATAAAACACTTTTAACTATCTTATTTATTTATCATTGTTTGTTTGTAATTTTATAATAGATTTATAAATTTTGTATATATTGTTCACAAACTCAATAAAATAGTAAACAACCATTGCAGAGGGGTTTCGAAAACTTTTACAAGCATCACAGCAAAAACAAAAGAGTTATGATAGAGCGAATTCAATGTAAGTTATATCATTCAGTTTATGTATGAAACTAAGTTTATAATTTTAATATAACTAATTATTTTTTTTTCTCTTATAGCGAAATTTCACTTGGGATGAGACTGAAAAGCTTGAAATAAGAAAAATTTTAAAAAAATGCAACGATCACGTCTGAGGTGTATTAAATCATGCAAAGACTAGCAGAAGGAATCCAAACTGCATCACCGAGGAGAATCAAGGAAGGATTGTGAATTTTTGAGAATTCA
The DNA here is from genome assembly GCA_037126225.1 of Dillenia turbinata. Taxonomy (NCBI): domain Eukaryota; kingdom Viridiplantae; phylum Streptophyta; class Magnoliopsida; order Dilleniales; family Dilleniaceae; genus Dillenia; species Dillenia turbinata. The sequence goes on along the minus strand of JBAMMX010000020.1, from coordinate 25,822,700 downwards.
ATGAGAGCAGACGAAGGAGTGAATAGAATAAGAAAAACTGAGCTTATAATTCTGGGGAATCGTTTGCGATATATGCGAGAGGTTCAATCAATATAGATGAATATAAAAATAGATTGGTAATTTTATTCAAACACTAATTTTTTTTAATTTAATTCAATTATTTTTAAACTATTTCATTATTTTTAATAATATTTTTTAGACCAAGAAAATGGGAATCGATTCATTATTCATAAACACTTTCATGCGGACATTTAAAAAAAAAGACAAGATGTGGAGCGAGGAGAGAGATAGAGCAGTTAAGATATGTAATTTCAAAACTTTCAATTATTTTATAGACATTTTCAATACTAATTTGAATATATGATGTTGAACCTACCATTACAATGTAGGAGGATGAATTTATTTAGTTAGTCTCTCTCAAATTTTTTTCACTGCTTATTTGATTCTTTGATTTCTAATATATACTATCTATTTGATAATTATTAATTTAATTTTGGATATGGATAATGTTTTTGCACTCAAACCCTATTTCGTTGTACTTAGCTACATTTTAAAAGATATCATTCCATTTAATAATTTTTATTTTAAATTATAAAAGCTGAGCATTCAACATGTCCGCTTTGCACAATTGCATTTATATCTCTTGAAATGTTGGTTTCTCATTTATATATAATCATTGTATAATGAATCTCTTGATAGAAATTTTCTTTTTTTTTTCCCACAACTTTCAACTTATTTAATATTAATATGAACGTTTATAATTTAAATCCCATAAAGTTACGTTTGCAGAAGTATTACTCTTTCTTTAAACAAATTATATAGTCTCATGATTTGTATTACTAGACAATCAAAATAACTAAGAAAACAATATTATGGATTGAATGTAATGTCATAACAATGAAAACATTTACATGCATTTTTCTTTATCAAATTCAGCTATAGTTCATAATTTTTTTTAATATTAGTAGGATAACGAAAACTATGTTTTTTATTTGCCTTCATATAAATATATATATATATATATATATATATCTAATCCAGATTATATGAGTTTCTATTATATTGTTATTTTAATTTTTTTTTTATTTTTCTTATGACAAATGAAAGAGAGATATGATGAGTTTTTAGTGAGAAGTTCGAATGTTAGTGATGATGTTAGCTCATTTAAGCCATCTACTGATAGTATGGCTCTATAGTTTGAGACAACTAGTGGAGCAAAAGAGGGTAGAGTACTTGGGATTGGTTTTTTGAACAAAACTTGCAAAATTGGATGTCCATCTTCTTCCACCCCACCAGTAGTAACGGCAGAAATAATGCAATTAATCCAAAAGATGAGTCATTTAAAAGACCTATTAGTGCAAAAAGACACCAAACTTCAAGAGGTTCACGAACAACAAAGGCAAAGAGATCAAGAATTGAACGAGTTTTGTATACAACAGATACAAAGAGACCATGAATTTATTGAGTTTCGTGCACGACTCATGCTGCATCTTCAGTTAGGTCTCTTTTCAAGTCAGATTCTCCCTTCTCTATTTCCTCCTAAATGGTGATGATATATTCGATGATGATAATGATGATGATGACAACGGTGATGGTGATGGTGATGGCGATGGTAATGGTGCTTGAGATTGATTATTGTTATTTGATAGTTGCATTTGAACATGGTTACTTTGACACATTTTGTGATTGTTGATATTTAAACATCTGAATATTGGGACTTAATGTTGTGCTTGTTTTTGATACTGTTGTTGTTGTGACTCTTGATAGTTGTATTATTAGTGAATTCTTACTTGATGTCGTATGATTAGTTGGGAATTGATATCGTATGATTAGTTGGGACTTGATGTTGTATGATTAGCTGTCGTTCAATTCATAGTTGATTGATATAGCTGGATGGTTAGTTGCATGGATGAGTAAAGAGCAGAAATTTGATGTTGATGAATATTGGACAATTAGTTGATGATGTTGTTGGATGAGCAGGTATAGAAACAGATTATATAGGGAAAATGGGGGAAATATGCTAATAAAATTTATTTTTGTTGCAAAAATCTCAAATTCGTAATAAAATTCGTCACTGATTTTCATATTTGTCGCAAATTTCGTCGTTAATTATCCTACATTCGTCACTAAATTCATCACGAATTTCTTTGTCTGTCTTAAAATTTGTCACGAAGTTAGTGACTAATTTATTGACGAATTTAATTCGTCACAAATTTATGACAAATTTTCTCTGTCGCCAAATTTGTGACAAAAAAGATATTCATGGCAAAGTTTTGCGATGAAATTTGCGACGAAACATAATTCGCCACAAAATTTTGCCACAAAAATATGCAACAAAAAAAATTCATCGCAAATTTGTAAAAAAAAAAATTTTGTCGCAAAATTTATCGCAAATTTGCGACAAAAAAAATTTTGTGGCTAATATTTGCTATGAATTTAGCAACAAAATTTTATTCATCGCAAAATCTGCAACAAAAGAACAAATTTTCGTTACTAATTGTTGCAACGTCCCGTTAGTGACAAATTTTTTTTATCGTTAAATTCATCACAAAAACACTGTTTTTTTGGTAGTGAACCTTATATCAGTCTTTGATCAACCTAAATAATCCCAAGACCTAAAATGCATGTAAATGTGTAGAAAAAATAAAAGAAAGTGAGAAGAAAACATGAACAATTTATGGTAGTTTGACCTTTTACCTACGTCCACTCTATCAGCTCAGCAAGATAGGGTCCAGTGATAGATAGTTTCTACTATGCATACAGAGTTACAAAACATGAGTACTATCTTCTTTTGTTGATGATCTGCACATTCCCTTCTTGAAAATGGTTTGGTCCAATAAGGAAATATTTTTAACTATCACCCATCTATCCTATCTACCTACAAAAGTGTTTCTCACACTCTTTCCAAACTTTTGAGACTTTACAAACTCAATTCATTAAGTGACAAACACAAGAAAACCCAATAACTTAAGATTTGTTAAAACAGGTTGATAGACAAATTTAATCCTGAAGGGATTTTTCGGATAAAAAATCTCTCTCTATATAAATCATATATGCTTTGGAAAAAAAACTCTAAATAATATCTAAATGTTGCTCTTTAAAGTATAAATTCATGGCAAAATAGGTTGCACTCAGGAAGATATAAAGCCTTAAACCTAGATTTAGGATCAGCTTATATAGAGAAAAGAATGGTTGAGATCCGATTTTCCAGCAAGTTTTTCTCCTTCAAAATCTCTTATTTTTATCATCGTTATTTTTCAAATTTAAATACCAACAATCTCCTAAAAGTATGAAAGATCCAAATTTCAAAATGCTTAACTGATAGAGAAGCTATATTCAAGCAAACAACTCCTAAACACCAACTTGTAACTTCTGATAAAATACTTTAGAATCTGAGGTTTCTTTTAACCTCGAGTAAAAAGTTTGGATTTAAATCTTTCAAGTGATTTGAATTTGATTAACCTATTTAGACAAGTTTGAGAATTAAATACAACACTCAATCTGTACTTAATTTGCTGAGTTAGTTTTTGAAAATGAATCAAAATCACAGCAACTCACATCTGCCTTTAAATACTGATATTCAACTATTTGTACCCATGATCTATGCCAACATCTTCTATGTAGTAGCTATTTTCAAGTTTTCACAAAAGTTTCTATAAAACTTCAACTTCTACCCATAGAAGATTATATTACTTGAAAAATGAATATTTTAAAATTATGCACACTTGATAAAATTCTTAGTAACATATGTAAGATTTTGTTATCATCAAAATATTAGGATTCAACAACAATTTCATCAAAATATTAGGGTTTAACAACAATTTCTTTAATAATCTTCCCCTTTTTGATAACAACAAAAGAGAGAGAGGGCGTAGCTAGTGCCAAAACTCCTACATTGTGGGTTTTGGGGAAGGAAATACCTAGACAGTCTTCTCCTTGCTTTTTTTTTTTTTTGCAAGGAGGTTGATTCGAACCCTGGACCTTCAGGACACAATGGAGAGACTCCACCATTGCGCCAAGTCTATCTTTCATAAAAAAAACCATAAAATTTCCTTGATAACAATAAAACCATAATTTTTTTTAAAAAAAAATTACTCATGAATGCTCAACATCATGCTCTCCCTCTATTAATGAACATACGAATATTTTATTATCTTCCTCTTAATATATGCATAACTTTTCAAAATTTAGGAAAATCAAAATTATGGAATCATCAAGCACAGCAGGCACATGTTGAAGAGTGCCCAATTAGAGAAAGAACCTCTACCTTGCTGGATACTACATTTGATAATGTATCAAAACTAAGTATTAATTATAAATATATTGAATTTGGTCGTTTATTGATTTATTTTCTCATATTTTTTAGATAATGATTTTCAAAATACCCAAAGAAGAGGGAGGATCACTCTCAAAGACATCTGGGATCTAATATCACAGTGAAATGTAGTGTCTTTCAATGCTTAGCTATAGCCCATTAGACGGAATCATAAATACTAACCAGTTTCTGTGGTTTGTGGTTAAAAGTTTACGATTTTGCCCTATTAGTTATTGGGACAGGCACAGTATCCCTATGATATCAAAATAAACAAATGAAATCTTTCATAAAAATATTTTCTAGATTTACTTCTTTTTATTATTGGTACAACATGTTCAAATTCAGATATTTTCTTTTATGGCAAAATTCTTATTGGAAACAGAAAAAGAGAACGGTACTGATACATTCATCCTCAAATCAATTTCCACAAAATTTAAAGAGTATAGATATACTCTTAAAAATATATTATGATGAAAAGAAGATTGGAGAAGAGGTTTTAGCAAATGCCCTGAAGGGTCATAACTCTCAAGAATGGAAGGACATTATTTCACTTTGATACTCAAGATGTGGAAAGATAATAACATATTTTACTTATTTTGCTTACTTTTATATGCTTACAATAAGAATTCAAAATATTTTGCAACAAAAACCCAAAGCAAGGAAGCAAACTCTATCGCAGCAAACATATATGCATACTTGCTGCTCAAAGTCATTTGTGAGGTGAGTAAAGGAATTGATAATTATTTTTAAACTAATGTTATATTAGTAATATATTTTTTTTAGTTTCTAACAATTTTATTTTAAAAATTAGAGACAAGACATTTTTCCAATAGAATTGAATTGTATAAAACTACCCATAAGAAGAAAAATGGTTCAAATGTAAACCCAGAATTTGTCAATATGATGGTAAGTCATATGAACTTTAGATATAACTTATTTCTAAATCTTTGTGCTGATATTTTTGTAAGAATTTATACTGACATTTTTATATATATTTTTTATATATAGGAACAAGTTGATGAAATTATGCCAACTCAACAAGCTGCCTCAACTCAAGCATCCATCAATCAAATTGAGGACAGAGTGTTTCTCGAGATAATCGACAAGGAATGTTCGATAGAGTTAGAGGTAAAGGAATATGGCCAACACCTAGCAGCCACTATGAAATCATTTTCTTTTACGAAGACTAGATTTGCTAAAGAGTTAACCAAGGTGCATCGTGATTTGAAGAAAACAAAAGGAAAATTTCAAATGTTATTTTAAATAATTATCTAAAAATTTTCATATATGTGGATTTACCTCTTGAGATGTTAAAGGAGGTAATATACTCATTTTTTTTCTTTGCATGATAAGAATTATCTTATATGATCACTACAAAAAAATATCAAATTAACGACGAATTTAGCTACGAAAATATCATAAAAATTCATGACTAAATTGTTTAGCGATGGATTTAATCACGAAAATATCATAAAAATTCGTGACTAAATTGTTTAGTGACGGATTTAGTCACGAACTCATATTCGTGACTAATAGCGCGTCGCAAAAATTTAGCCACGGATTTGTATTCGTTGCTAAATTTAGCCACGAATTCAAAAATTCGTGACTAAATCCGTGACTAAATTTTTCATTTTATATTTTTAATTTTAAAAGCCGTCGGCCCACCGCCGGCCCACTCATCAGTCCCCGCCCGTGTATGAACCAACTTCCTGCTACTTTATATTTTTGTAGAAAATGTGCATTTATTCAGATTTGAACCTGGGACTAAAAGGACATTTGGAGCGTTCTCAACCACTATGCCATATTAACTTATCTGATATACTTTTTTTTTATTTCATTACTTTCTTTCTAACTTTTACCATTAAAATACAATTTACTAATTTAATAAAAATATAAAATATAAAATTATATTTAATAAAAATACAAAATTATATTTAATAAAATTAAAAAATTATCTTTAACAAAAATACAAAATTATATTTTAAAAAATAAAAAAATATATTTAATAAAAATCAATACCCTAATTTAATAAACATATAAAATATAAATTTATATTTAATAAAAATATAAAATTATATTTAACAGAATTTCAAATTAGCGACGAATTTAACTACAAACATATTCATGGCTAATTAGCCACGAATTTAGCCACGGATCAAAAATTCGTGGCTAAATTTTACCACAAACTTTGAATTCGCGGCTAAATTTTGTCACGAATGGGAAATTCGTGGCTATTTAGCGACGGATTATGAATTTCGTCGCTAAATTAGCGACGAAAATGGATTCGTGACAAATTAGTCACGAATTTAGCTACGAACAAAAATTCGTGGCTAATTTGCAACGAATTCTATTTTTATCGTTAAATTCGTGGGTAAATAGTGACGAATTTTTTTTTGTGGCTAAAGTCCGTGGCTAAAATCATGTTTTTTTGTAGTGGATATTTTAGGTGACACACTAACTTTTGTTCTCTACAAAATGATGATGGTTCATCTAGTGAAGATAATGGCTCTCATTCAATCTAAGGGGATGGTCCTACATCTTAAGAGGTGATACAGATTTTATATAAGAGGTGATACAGATTTTATATGTAATGGAATGTTTGTTCATTAACTTAAAAAAAAAAAAAAAAAAAAACCTTATGTGAATTTTTGTTAATAAAATCTTTATTTTTAGTTCAAAATTATGTATATTTCTTTAAAATGTATATTATGTTAGAATAATGAGTTATTTGTGATTCAAACGTAATGAATACATTATATTTGTTTGGAATAATAAATTATTTGGTATTGTTGGTTGAATGGTTGTTTATTTTAAGTGTGAAGTATGAATGAAATATAAAATTTGGAGTTATTGTGGTTAATATTTAATATTATGATTCATGATAATATGATGAATAGGTTTGAATTTGGTTTGGGTTTGAGAGCAGAGTTTGGTAACAAAAATAATCTAACCATATATTTAAAAACAAAATAATAAAAAAAAAAAACTCATAACTCTTGCTGACATTTTTAATGATAAACATCGACAAGTAGACTTGAATTCGCCAATGTTCCAGCTCAAAACGTGAGTAAATCATATCATATTTGCCGACATTTATGTGAAGGCAAGATCCTGATATTTATCTACAACTGTTAGGAAAATTTCTGATCAATTTTTTTCTTGACATTTTGCTCGAAATTTATTCTTTCATTCTCATATCGTTTAATACTTATAATATGTTGGAAATGGTAAAAAAAATAAAAAATAAAAAATAAAAGGTGTCGAGAAAACACGCACACAAACTCCTCCACCCTGTAAAGTTAGGTTATAACAAAGTGAAACACTAAGCCAGGCCTAATAATTTCTGATCATAAGTGAATTCCAACAGAAGCAATAAAAGGAGAGGAAAAAAAAAAGAAAATAAAAAATCCCAAATGGACAAACTCTGGGTTGAAAGCCTTTAAAGATGCAAGTGACAGTGTGGTAGAGGTTAGGGGAGAGATGTCATTGCACAGAAAACAGATATACGGAGAGAGAAGGTGGATGAATGTTTGGAAAGAAATTGAATAATGGTATTTCTGTGGGCTTGAATAATTTCATCATGGCATCCCTCAGAGGAGGACCCCCCCATCATATAGTTTATCTGCTAATGCCTTTGTCTCGTTTGCTTTTGTTCTTATTCAGACTAATTCAGATTTCAAACAGGGAATCAATTCCCTCGTATCATCTCTCTCTTTGGTTTTCACAACCGATATTCTGGTTTTGTTAAATTAATCTGGTCTGAATATTATAGAATTCATTAAAGGCTTGGTTCTCCAAATTTTATTTTTTCATTCCTATGGTTTAAACTCAAGATCTATACCCATGGAAGTTTGGCCACTCTCTCTTTTTCTTTCTCTCTTGGTTCTTATCACAGATATTTAAACTCATATTCTGATTAATCCAGTTTGAACGTTTATAGAGATCTTATTTAGAGGTTACTCTCTTAGTATAATTTTTTTCATTCTAAAATTTTAAATACGATACTTAATTAAAGAATTTAATACTCTATAAACCAACTGCTGATTCTCCCTCTACTTTTCCTTTTGTGGGCTTTTTTGACTCTCATGCAAAGTGTTTTGACAGTCGTTGGAACTATGTGGAGAGAGGAGAGGAGGTAAAATCTAGCAAGTGTGTCAAATTGATGGAATTTTGGAACAGAGAAAATGCCAAAATTTGCACCGAGACGCCCAATGCATGGAATCTTGGAGTTATGTTTTTTCATCTTTTAAACATATTTAGTACCTTACATTTTCGTCTACTACCTGCCTTGATGTGTCACCTTTCAAAACCACAGCAATTTCCTTTTTAAAAAAAAATAAATAAATAAAAGAAACCAGTGCATTAAAGATCCCATATCGATGTAAAATCAGTAATGACAATGTTAGTACTATGGTAGAAATCTGACTTGCTTTTTGCAATTTTTCGGCATTCACAAATTGCTTAACGGTGTTTTGTGTCCAGAGGTATAATCGGTTCGAGTGGAGTCGATATTTTAATCTACTCAAATTCGACTCGATTAAAAATTATCCTACTTAATACTCAATTCGAATTCAATCGAACCTAATTTTTCAAACTCAAACTCGATTCGAAAGAAATTTTATAATATTCAAATTCGACTCTATTAGATTCGATTAAACTCGATTAGCAATCATCTTATAAAATATAATATAATATATAAAATTGATTAAACTCGATTAGACTCGTAAACACTTTGAGCCGAGTATTTTAATACTCGAACTCGATTCGATACTTAAACTAATATACTCAAACTTGGCTTGAATTCGACTAAAACTCGATTAAATAGAGTCGAGTTTGAATATGCCTCTGAGTCGAGTTCGAACTTCTTATGAGTAGCTTGACTCACTTACATCCCTATTTGTACCTTTTAAGGTGGATTTGGTGAAATTCTTTCCCCTTTTATAATAAATTATTAATATTTAATAATTAAATTATTTTTAATTAAATTCAAATTAAAATTTAACAAAATTCAATATATAAATTATTAATAGTACCAATAATTTTAGATGAGAGGAATTTCAAGAATTTTTTATTACTTTTGAATGGGACATGATTTTACATGTAGTATGGTATCTCTTGCTCTTTAATGAAAATTTCATTTTATTTTGTACTGCCTTTTATTAATACTACAAGTGACGATAGTTCCGCCACCACTAAAAAATAAATAAATAAATAAATAAATAAATAAACCATAAATAAATAAAATAAATAATGGGCTCAAAAAAAAAAAGAAAAAAAGGCCAAGAAAAACATAATGTGGAAAAATCCTGACATTTACGTGAAAAATATCGACGAAAGGACGGAACTTTTCCTACATTTAGATCAAAGACGTAAGAAAAGTCTTGATCTTTTGCCGACGTTTTCCAACCAAACGTTAGAAAAGGTTTAACCCTTTGGCAATGTTTGGTCATTAAACGTCAGGAGGTGCAAGTCTTATATTTTATAAATTTGTGCAGACACATCAAACAGCTTTACAGGAAAAAAAAAAAAAAAAAAAAAAAAAAAAGAGGTAATGTTGATTATGCATCAGCATATATGGTGGTGGTGGTTCTCTATCTGTACAAGGGGTCATATGTCTCGAGTCTAATTTTGGTGATGAGATATTGTGTGTAATCTATTTTATAGGATATTAGTATGGATATAATTTAATTATTGTATATTAAACTTATTTAATTTAATCAAATAGTTGTTCGTGATTTTTTTATTTTTAGGGTAAATTATATTTTCTCTCTTATGGTTTGGCTGAAATCCACACTTCTTCTATGGTGAAAAAATATCAAATTATATTCTGATACTTTTAAAAAGTATGACAAGTAGACGAAAATTTTCAAAATTAATGAAAATTTAACGGAAAGAGTAAAAAATCCATTACACCCTCTTATTAAAAGTCACAAACTCTTTTTCTTTCCTTTCTCTTTCTCTCTCCACTCCTCTCCTCTCTTGGCGGCAACAGCCATGGTTGCTGTAAAGAAGCTGGTCGTCTTCTCTCCTCTCCCCTCTTTTGTCTCTCCACTCTCTCATCTCTCTCTCTCCCCCTCTTCCCCATTCATCTTCAACTTCTGGCAAAACCCAAAAATACTATCTCTCTCTCCCTTCCCCATTCATTTGTGAATATAAAGTGTCTTTTTTGGAAGAAGATTTTCTCAAGTGAATTTGATCAGATCATGTTTCATTTTAACTAGTGGTTTGCCCCTAACAATTCCAACATGTGATTACTGATAATTTCCAGGGGCAATATTTTTCGTGTTTTATGTGAATGCTCTTGAAGGACCATATAAGAAGATTTCCGATCATTCAATAGTTATTTTTTTATATATATTTTTAATCTCCAAAGGGAGTGTGAAGCGTGCTCCTAAAAGTTTGAGTTGATGAGAAGAAAGATTTTGTTGATGGGTGCTCTATAGCTGACCGAAGCTTAGAGATGTTGATGTCAGGTGGAAGATGGGTTTTGTACTCTTGTGCAAGCAGGCTATAGATCTATTGGTCTTAGGCAGGTCTTCACCTTGATTCAGGCAAGTGGTGGTGGTGGTAGAGAATCCCTATTTCATCGTCTATGAGTTGTAACTTCCAGATGTGAAAAGTAGAGGAGGAAAAGCTTAATATAAAATGTGGTTTGGTTGCGAATGTCAAACAAATGTTAAATTAAAGCTTAACATCGGTGATGTTGAATAATGTTGATGATGTTGAAAGGATGAACATAGATAGCGATTGAAGAATTGGATATTGAAATCGGAAGAGGGAGATGATAAATTACAGGTTTTTGAGAGTTTAACGTATGGTTTTTTGATTATCGTCAATCACTTCTTGCTTTTACTGAGGGGGTTTTTAAGGGTTTGACATATGGTTTTTTCCTTGCATATTTCCTCTTGCCAGTTGGATTTTTTGGGATACCAGTGGGCTTCATCTTAGTTGGTTTTGGTGTAGCAACTACATTTGTGGAACCATCTTTCTCCTGATCTACTCTTTCTTCTGCGACCAGTGGCGGAGCCACGTTGAAGGGTGTGGGGGCAATTGCCCCCACTAAAAAAAAAATTATTAAATTTATATATTAAATTAAAAATTATCCCCACATAAAAAAATGCCCCTATACTTAAAAAAAATTACCCCCATAAAAAAATTGTGTTTATGACTTAAAAATATATGTCATTTTGTTCTATGAAAATATTTTATCCCATAAAGATATTTTGTCTTCATTGTCTTTGGGTCCTGGATCCGTCACTATTTGCGAATGTATGTGGCTCTTTTGAAACTTGGTTCTATACTCTCTTGGCGACAGGGGATAGGGGAGAGGAGAGAGGGAGAGAGGGTTGCTAGCGATGGAGGAGAGGAGAGAAGTGAGGAGGAGAGAGAAGATGATGATGGCGAATGGCGATTGGTGACTAAGGAGAGAGAGAGAGAGAGAGGAGAGCGGGATATTGGAGATAGGGGAGAGGAGAGAGAGAAGGAGAGGGGGTTGTCGGTGATGGAGGAGAGGAGAGGAGAAGAAAGAAGAGGAGGCTTTCTGCTGTTAGCTACAAGGGAGGAATGGAAGAAAGATGAGGAAGTTAGTGAGTTGGATCTGAAAGTGGAGGTAGAGGTTGGAGAATTCGTAGGTTTTAGAATACCTAACTGAATAATCTCCATCTTATTCATAAAAGGTGATGTGCCTCGTATATATACAATTAGATAGAGAAGAGAATAGGAAACTAATTTACTCCTAATTTATACCCATAAAATAGGAATTAAATCAATCATACAAAAATTACAATTATTTTTCTAAAATAAATATTCCTAAAAATAAACATTCCAACACTCCCCCTCAAGTTGGAGCATAGATATCAATGATGTCCAATTTGGATAAATGTTTTTCAAATCTGACTCGTGGTAAGTCTTTGGTTAAGAAATCCGCAAGTTGTCCCTTGTATGTAATGTAGAGTATACACACAAGTCCTTCTTCAATCTTCTCTTTAATGAAATGTCTATCCACTTCTATGTGTTTAGTACGGTCATGGTGAGTTGGATTATGAGCAATACTGATTGTTGACTTGTTGTCATAGTACAACAGCATGAGATTCTCATCTAGAAGTAAAAACTCATTTATAATTCTTCTTAACCATAGAAGTTCACATATTCCTTGTGCAAAAGCTTGAAGTTCAACCTCAGCACTGTTTCTTGCTACCACTGATTGCTTTTTGCTCCTTCAAGTCACTAGGTTGCCCCATAAAAATGTACAATACCTAGTAGCAGACCTTCTATCACTAGCTGACTCAGTCCAATCAGTATCAATGAATGCCTCTATCTTCCATGAATCATTTTTCTTAAAAAAAAGTCACTTCTCAAGAGTTCCCTTAAGGTATTTTAAAATACGGTGAACTGCTCCTAAATGTTCCTCATAAAACTCATGCATAAATTGGCTGATCACATTGACGACATAGGCAATATCGAGTCATGTATGAGACAGATAAATTAAACGTCCCACCAACCTTTGATATCTACCTTTATCAATAGGGACCTCTCCCTTCTTATACCCCAACTTGTGATTCTCTTCAATTGGTATATCAGCCGGTTTACTTCCCAGAAAACTTGTCTCTCTGAGCAGGTCAATGACATATTTCCTTTGTGACACATAAATCATTTCTTTGATCTTGCAACTTCCATACCAAGAAAGTATTTCATAGGCCTAAGATCCTTGATTTCAAATTCTTTGTCTAGAACCTTTTTCATTCTTTCTCTTTCGGTTGTATCATCCCCTGTAAGTAAAATATCATCAACGTACACAATTAGGATTGAGATCTTCCCATCTTGAGACTTTCGGAAAAACAAAGTATGATCAATTTGAGTTTAAGTGTAGTCATATTTTTTCACCGTATTTGAAAAACGATTAAACCAGGTTCTATGAGATTGTTTCAATCCATAGAGAGATTTCTTCAGTCTGCAAACTCTATCAGTGTCATAGACATCTTTAAAATCAGGAGGAATATCCATAAAAACTTCTTCTGTCAATTCCCCATTTAGAAAGGCATTCCTGACATCTAGTTGTGAAATCTTCCAATCTAAATTAGCTACAACAGAGAGAAAAACACGAATAGTGTTGAGTTTTGCGACAGGGGCAAATGTTTCTTGGTAGTCTATCCCATAGGATTGTGTGAATCCTTTTGCAACCAAGCGAGTCTTGACCCTTTCGATTGAACCATCTGAATTGTATTTCACTGTGAATACCCACTTGCACCCCACTGTTTTCTTTCCCTTTGGTATTGATACACACTCCCAGGTTCCATTTTTCTCCAGTGCTTTGATCTCCTCCATAACTGCTACTCTCTATTCTGGAATACTCAATGCTTCTTGGATTGACTTGAGAATTGTTATATTGGTCAGATTAGTAGCAAAAGTCCGATAGGGAGAAGACAAACTACTATACCACATATAGTCTGAAAAATGGTGAGAAGTACAAGTTCTTTTTCCTTTTCTAAGAGTAATAGGAATATCTAAATTTTCAACAGGTGTTGAATTACTTGGATTTTCACAGGTTGCATGATGTGTAGAAGAGTTCTGATTTGATGCATTATCAAGAACTAGCGGATCCAATGACTGGTTCTGCTCAAGTGTGTGAATTCATTCATTTTTATTTCTTTTCCGTCTCTCATAGACAAGTAATTTTGGACTTTAGAGTTCTAATTCTGTTTCTTTAGTGATTGTTATTTCTTGGTCTGAAAGAGGAATAGGAGTAGGAACGGGTGCCGAAAATGGAGCAGGGTAAGAGTTGACAGAGTTTTCTGAGTTTGATTTGTTTGAAGGAAGAGTATGAGTGGCAAATGTGAAACTTTCAAAGGTATGAAGTGTATCCCAAAAATATTAAAAACTCTCTTCTGTGGTATCATTCTCCCCCTCAAGTGAGTTTTTGGTGAAATAAGGTTGATTCTCAAAGAATGAAACATCCATACTAACAAATATCTTCTTAATTTTTGGATCAAAACACTTATATCCTTTCTTTATTGGTGAATATCCTAGGAAAACACATTTGGCAGTTCTTGGATCAAATTTGCTTCGGTTGTGAGAATGGATATGAATAAAGGAGATACACCCAAATATCCTAAGTGGTAAATTAGTAATTAGGCGATTTATTGGATAGACATTTTGAAACACTTCTAGAGGAGTCTTGTATTCTAGAACCCGGGTAGACATCCTATTAATGAGAAATGAGGCAGTGAGAATAGCTTCCCCCCAAATGGTTTTTGGCACATTGGTGGTGAACATTAAGGATCTAACAACCTCAAGGAAGTGTTAGTTTTTTCTTTCCGCTAACCCATTTTGTTATGGAGTGTTTATTCAACTATTTTGATGAATGATTCCCCCTCTTTGAAGAAATGCCCCAAGAACATTTTTAAAATACTCACTCCCATTGTCTGTTCTAAAAATCTAGATTTGAGTTTGAAATTGGGTTTTGACCATTGAGTGAAAGTTTTTAAAGATCTACTCTATTTCAAATTTTATCTTCAAGAGATGTACCTAACATAGTCTAGTATAATCATCGATAAAGGTAATAAACTATCTAGCCCCTCAGAAATTTTTGATTCGTGAAGGACCCCAAATATCACTGTGTATTATTGAGAAAGGGGTGGAATGCTTATATGACTGGGCTAGAAAAGGTACACAATGATGTTTAGAAAATTGACAAACCTCACACTGAAAGGAAGAGGGATCTTTATTCTTGAAAAGAGATGGAAATAAAATTTTCAAATATGGAAAGTTAGGGTGGTCGAGTCTATAGTGCCACAATATGACATTATTTTTATATAAAGAAACAGAAAAGGACTTGTAAACTGAACTTTGTCTATTTGAGTCTTCCTTTTTAAGGTAGTAAAGTCCTCCACACTCTTTAGCATTGTCAATCATCTTCCCCGAAACCAATTCCTGAAATTAACATGAGGAAGAACCAAATTTAGCCTCACAATTTTGATCGTGAGTGAGATTGCTAATGGACAACAGATCACATGTAAGTAAATGAACATGAAGTACAAATTTTAAGGTCAGATTCCTTGACAAAATAATTGATTCTTTCCCTACTATAGTGGCTAATCAACCATCAACAAGCTTTACTTTCAACTTACCAGCATAAGGAGTATAAGTGGAGAAGAGTGAAGAATAGCCTGTCATATGATCAGAGGCACCAGAATCTAGGATCCAAGGAGTTTTATCCTCGGTTAGCACACTGAAGGTCTAAGAAAAATTACCAGTCTATGCAATAGAGGCAGATGGAAGAGAAGTTGAATTCAGGAATTTCATGAGCTTTCCAACTATTCTTTATTGAGGGAAACTAGTGAACTTTCAGGTATTGATTCTTCTGAACCTAGTCACTTGATTAGATTGTCTATTTTGTAAATAAGGAGGCTTTCCATGAAACTTCCAGCAAGTCGTGCGAGTGTGACCAAGTTTTTTACAATGATCACACCAGGGTCTGTTTCCCTTTTTATTCCGAGTGTCGTTACCTCCATTTGAGGTATTAGAGAATTGATTGCTTTTGGCTGCCAGTGCTAATGATTCCGTTTCAAGAGTCTTTCGAGTTTCCTTTCCCAGCAAAACGTTCCTTCTGCTTTCCTCCCTGCGGACTTCAGAGAACACTTCCCGAGTGGATGGCAAGACCTCGCGTCCAAGAATCCTTCTGCAAACCTCATCAAGATCATTATTCAAACCAGCCAAGAAAGCAAAAACACGTTCTTTTTCGATCATTCTCTTAAATATGACACTGTCTTGTAGACAATATCATTCATAATCATAAAATAAATCCAACTCCTACCACAAGGTTCTGAGAGTATTGTAATATTGTAAGACACTTAGATTACTTTATTTTATATTCCGAATTTACGTAGAAATTTCATAAACTTGAGCCGAATTTCACAAATCTGAGAAAGTCTCATTTGCAACCTCCCAGATTTCTTAGACGGTAGCAAGAAATATGTACATCTTGCTGATTGACGGCTCCATTGAATTTATCAACCAGGACATGATTAAGGCATTCTTCGATTCCCAAATCTCAATTACTTCAGGACCTTCCTTCGGTTTCTATATTGCTCCAGTCAAAAAATCAATCTTTTCTCGTCCTCTCATGAAGAGCTTGACCGACTGGGACCATTGGAGATAATTTTCTCCATTGAGTTTGTGGGCAGTGATTGATTGAATAGAGAGATTATCATGGGTCAAGAGAGTGATATTTTAAGAAGAGAATTTCGTTAGACTAGAATCAAGTGTGTGGTTACTCACACTTGATGTGTCGGACATGATGGAATGTTCTGGAAATAATAAATGAGAAATACTGCAAAAAAATGAAGGAGAAAAACAACAAGCAGAATGCTATGTTTTGGGACAAAAAACAAGGCAGAACAGTGCACAACGAAGATCACATAGGTTGAACAAGATAATGAAAGCCTATGACAGGATTTTGATGCCAGAAACGAGTCTAAAGCTCTTATACCATATGGAATCGGTAGGTTTTAGAATACCTAGCCGAATAATTTCCATCTTATTCATAAAAAGTGATGTGTTTCGTATATATACAATTAGATAGAGAAGAGAATAGGAAACTAACTCCTAATTTACTCCTAATTTAATTTTTAATTTACTCCTAATTTACAGTTATAAAATAGGAACTAAATCAATCATACAAAAATTACAATTATTTTCTTAAAATAAACATTCCTAAAAAATAAATATTCCAACAGAGGTAAAGGTAAGGAAGTTAGTGATTTGGGTGGAGGGATGGAAGAGAGGGTCATCGGCCATGGCTATCGGAGTGTGCAAAGGAGAGTGGTGAAAGAACGTGCGGTTTTTTTATAATTGGGATAATTTTGGAAATAAAAATTAATGTCATGAATCAATTCAAACTTTTCGCAGGTGGATCTCAGTTTTCCATTAATTTTGACTATTTCCGTTACTTATAAATTTTTTTTTTTTTTGAAATCACAAGAATATAAGTGGATATTTTTTTTTCTATAGGGGGATAAGTGGATATTCAGTCAAATCATAAGGGAGTAAGTGTAATTTATCCTTATTTTTATAGTTGAAATGGAGTTTATATTATATTTGTATTTGATGGATATTTGGAGTTATGTATTATATTTGTGGTTGATCGATCTTTGGAGTTATAACTTATGTTTATGATTAATGATTGTTTGGAGTATCATTGTCAGACAAGCAGGTTTTTGAGACCATTTGTAACGAAGCAAAATCTATTGAAAGAAGACAAGTTTTTGTCAATGTTTATGAGAGAAAAATGTCTATAAATACACAAAATTTGCAGACATTTTTGTGCATAAAACATCGACAAATCTCTAAATAATTGCCAACATTTTTCTCTTAAATGTTGGTAACCAATACATCTTTGCTGACATTTGATGGAGCACAGGTCGGAAAAATGTAAAGACTTTCCCGATGATTGTGTCAAACGTAAGGAAAGGGGGGAGTTTCCCTACATGTGAGTATAAAAAATATCGGCAATACTATACTCTTGCTGATGTTTTTCCGTGTAAAAATTTCAGGAAAAGTTCATGTTGTCTTTTTTTTTTCATCAAATGTCCGGATTTTATCCGATGACATTTTTTGTGACATTTTCTCTGACTCTTTTTTCGGCGTCCCATCATTTAGCGACACTTATAAAATGATGGGATTTTTCAAAATAAACACCAGGAAAATTTTGAATTTTTGTAGTGCTCCTACACACACATGGCCGAAAAGAGAGAGAACCGGTAAAGGCAATGCGGGCGGGGAAGAAGCACACAAAGCCAAATAGAAAATAAGAGACAGATGAATATTTGGGGATGCAATTTTGGAATGGGGGACACATGCTTCTCTCATCAAACTCAGATAGTAAAAGGCCCCATCCTCTCTATTTTTTTTATTTTTTTTTTGACTTGACTCCCGAATTTCTACACACCCATAGAAGAATTTCGACGTTTCTTTTCTTCTCTGTGGTGTTGATACTGATGCTCGTGTCTTGAATTCAACCCTAGGTAAATGAATTCCATTATTTACAATTTTATTTTTTGTCTCTATAATCTCTCTGGCAATTCATTCTGATACGAGAGATATACAAATCAGGAGAAATGCAAAGAGAGAGAAATATAAAGAGAAATACAGAACTAGGAGATTGAGAGAGAGAGAGAGAGAGAGAGAGAGAGAGAGAGAGAGAGAGAGAGTGCAGCAAACGTTGAAGAGAAAAAGAACGCATGGTTGCCGAAGGAAGAAGAGGGAGAGCGGAGGAGAGAGAGAGAGATCTTTTTTTAATTCACTCTTTTAAAAATATATATATATACTGAATATTTTTATATAAAAATAAAATTTTTTAATATTTTTATTATTTTCTTAGTAAAATAAATGAATCAGAAACAAAAATATTAATTTTATATATTTTCAGAACTAATGAGACATTTTTATATCTTCAAAAGTTTAAAATCCATTTTATACGCTGTTGTTCGTATTAATTCATGGTATATGAAAATTTTTCAATATTATCATTAAAATGTTTTTGAAATATTTTTGAAATATTTTAATATACTAAATTAATATATATTTATATTAAAATTTTTATATTTTTAAGAATTATAAATTTTTCATATTTAATAAATTATTTATTTATTTATAATTTTTATTTTTACAATAATTATCTTATAACTAATCATTACATATGATCATTTTAAATTTTTATTATAAAATATAATTATTTTATTATTTTTTATAAAATAATTAATACTTATATAAAAATTTTTATATTTTTTATATTTTTTATATTTATGTATTTATTTTTAATTTTATTTTTTATATTAATACAAAATATTATTTTATCACACCGTTTGATATTCATTTTCATTTCCCATTTTCGTTTCCATAGAGTTCAATTCGAAATTCAAGTTCCTCGATTTTTCTGGAAGCCTGATCGCTTGTAAGCATTTATAAGCTCACACGCTGACGCGCTTTTGGGGGAGCGTGAAGAGAGTGAAGAGATAGGATTTGGGGTTAACGTACATTTCGTATGGAAAATGGGGTTCGTCCAGCGAGCGAGAGAGCATCATCGTCCGGGCTTGTCCCATTACACGCGAAGTAACATTGAGTGCAAAACACGCGGAAGGGGACCCCGGTGTTCTAGCCTTCACAATCCGAACGGAAAGATGACAAGTGGAGGGTCGGAGTCTGAAGCATCAGCCGGTCGGGCTGTGTTCCGGCAACCAATGCCCTACACTCTGCCACCCACCCCTTTTTACTTTTCCATTTTGTATTTTCTGGCTTGGCATCTTATAAAATTTTGTATTTCATGTTTTCTTCGTTTGTTTCCAAAAGTTCAAGTCACCTTCACCTGAAATTGCGTAAAGTTTATATATAACAACAATAACAATTTAATCTCTTAACTTAAAAGTTTAAAGTCGACTATATGAAAGATAAATATCAAAATCGAAGAAAAATATATATATAAATAAATAATAAAATAAAAATTAAAAATATAAAAATAAATAAAAATAAAAATATTGATTTAGTTTATACGGATTCTCCTACACCACTTATTTCTATTTAAAACGATTTTCTCAACTAAATCATAACTATTATATATTTACGAATGCATTACATCCACGTTTTCAACGATCTATCTCTACGTTTTATTAAATTTCCTATATTTAAATTCTCTATTTTTCTAACCGGTACGTTTTTAAACTTTCGTTGCACATGTTCAAACCATTTCAAACGGTACTCTCGCATTTTATCTACAATTGAACTAACCCCTAATTTATTATTTATCTCGTCGTTTCTAATTTTATCATTTCTAGTTTTGTCACACATCCACCTAAATATTCTCATTTCAATTACAGCTATTTTTTGATCTTATTACTGTTTAATGACAAAACACTCAATGTCATATAATAGAGCAGATCTTACTACGATTCTATAGAATTTTCCCTTTAAATGTAATGGAATCGTGCGATTACAGAGAACTCCAGATGTTTTTCTTCATTTCATCCAACCCATTTGAATTTTATTATTTACATTCTCATCTATATTGCTATCATTCTGGATGATGAAACTAAAATATCTAAATCGTTCGCTATTTGAAACTTCTCTTCCTTCTAATGTAATCGTTTCTTCTTTATTCTAATGGTTGTCACTAAATTTACATCTCATATATTCAGTTTTAGATCTACTCAATCTAAATCCTTTAAATTCTAGCGTGTCCCTCCATAACTCTAATTTAGTACTGATATCCCCTCTAATTTTATCAACTAAAACTATATCATCTGCAAAGAGTATACACTATGGTATTTCATTTTGAATATTTTTTGTGATTTCATCTATCACTATTATAAATAGTATGTGGCTCAATGTCGAACCTTGATAGAACCCAATATTAATAGGGAAGCTATCACTCAACCCCCCGCAAGTTCTTATATTGGTAATAATTCCTTTATACATATCCCAAATAAAATTAATGTATTTCAAAGATATCCCTTTTTTCATCAGCACCCACCACAAGATGTCTCTTGAGACCCTATCACATACTTTTTCAAGATCAATGAATACCATATGTAAATCTCTCTTTTGCGCTCTAAATGTTTCCATCAACTGTCTTAGCAAATGAATTGTTTCAGTGGTGGATTATTCCGAAATAAATCCAAATTGATTCTGTGACACATTTAAATTATTAGTAAAATTTTGTCATTTTTAAAATTTTTAAAAAATAATTATAAATAAAAATAAAAATAAATTGAGTCAACTTTCATGTTTGACTTTTAATAATACTCTGTCGTTTTAAGAGAGCTTTTATTTTTTATTTTATCATTTTCTAAATTAGTTATTCAATTTGTCGGTGACCAGAATGAAAGCAACATGTTTGCTAATATCTTCGCCCATTATAATGTTTATTTTAATATATAAAAATGAGAATATTAAATGATCTTTCTATTTAAAATTGGGTTCCCAACATTACGAAGATCAAAGGAATGGATCACCCTTTTTAAAAACCATAACTCTTTGTTTGTTTTCCATGGACATTTCGTTGCATGCAAGTTTTTAATAATGGAGGTATACTTGGGGAGTTATTAATAAAAACATTTGGAAAAATTAGAAACATAAAAACCTATGGATAATTGACAAAAGAAGAATACTAAATTTCTTAATCAAAACTTAGGTTCGTATCTTAAAAATGGAAAGAATTCAATTGAGAAAGCTCACCCCCTCAAAAAAAGTTCGAATTAAATTATTTAGAATATAACTCTAAATATCAATTGGTTCAGTAAAAATAAAAAATAAAAACTAAAGAGGGGAAAGTGCAAAAAAACCAAAGGAAATGTCAATGTCATGGTAAGATGTTAGCAAGTGGAATGGAAATGGAGGCATTCTCTCAGACCTCAGGGCCTTGGTGGTGAATAAAAATATAAAAATTGAAATAAAATGAAATCTTAGTCATTAAAATTTGTTACTTTTGAAATGATATCCATTTTTCATGAATTTAATAATGCCAAAATTAATAGAAAAAGTAGAAATTAATTTTCATACTTGTATTAAATAAGAAAAAAGGTTTTGTCTTTCCACTTTACATGATGCTCAAAACTAATGTTTTTCTTTTATTTATTTATTTATTTATTTTTACAAAGGAAGGAATCTTGTTTGGGGAGGGAATGAGCGATCAAACTCGAGATCTCGATTCAAAAGAGAAACTTTTAACACAACTGGATTCAAGCGCTCTTAATTTGAAAACTAATGTTTGATATTGACTCAACATATATATTGGAGGTAGGTTTCGACTCCACAAATCCGACTCCTTATGACTCGAACAGGTGCTCAGTGAAGAAGTTTGAAACCTATAAAAGACAGCCGGAGGGTGTTCTGGCAGGGAAGGCTCCAACGCTTAAGTCAGAAAGAGCTATTTTCGAAAGGATACACAAACAAAGGAAAATATAGGAAGGATCTCCCTGTGACCTTTGTGTATCCTGTGTTGAGTTAAAGGACTTTCCTGCCTTGATACATCAAGAGCTTTTATATAGTGTACCTCTTAGAGTTATGTGATCACGGGTGTTGCAATCCTAATTCCCTTATGAAACGATCTAAGGATTCTGGATCTCAATTGTCAAAGATGTTGTTATTATTTAGGAAGTTAAATTATATGAGAATATTCCTTCCCTTATCGATTAAATCCTCAAGATTTCCTTCCTTATCCGAGAGATACGTTTCTTACTAAAATAGGAAACTCAATTAGAGTGGGATTCAGTTGAGTATTACCGATTGGGAGTAAAAGTATTCGATTCCTTTAGTATTCGTTAGTCAATGGTCGGATAGAGAGGGTAAGCGTTCGGTCTCACCAAATATAACCGCTCATCGATTGTGCTACCCAAATCGATGTGTTTTATGGTTCGAAAGGACTAGGCCCTTCGGGACTATGAATGCTTTGTTGGGTATCGAGTACCCGGATGCCATATTGGTTAGTATTTGAATCATGTCTCATCATTTGCCCTAACTCATTGTGTCGATTTGTAGAAGAGGCATCATGAGTGAAGTTCGTTTCTCGAGAAGTTGGAAAGGCATGAAAGCTAGCGACACGTATCTCATGAGGTCATCCAAATTGTCCGTAATTGATACAAAATTAAAGTGGATGGAATATGAATCCACCTTTTGACTCAACTGTTTCGTCCTCCCTTGGTGTTATTACGTTCCACCTTCCATTTGGTTCAATTCAAAATTAATATGGCACAGGAAAACGAGGCGATGTATACTCCCTTTCTTAATTTACACGCTTTTCAGAGAGACGTTTCAACACTCCAAGATTTTGGAGAGGTCTCTTTGTGCCTAAAAATAGGGGCTGTGGGACTTCGTGTTGTTTCACTAAGTTTTTTTCTATGCTTGAGGGTTTTCTTCTTGTGAGAGTTATCATCCATGAGGGGTTTTCGAAAGAACGCTCCAGCTTTGCTAAACTTTGTAGTGTGAGTTGCTTCTGTTGGCATGAGATCTCGTCATGAGTGGGGACTGTTGGTATGAGGGCTTATCATGTCATTCGCTATTCGAATGTCGTGATGGGCTTTATTGATGTTCCCATTGGAGCCCCTGACTCGGATTTAAGAAAAGAGTCACCTTTCGAGTCGGGTGGTAGGGCGTATCGGTTGTATGTAGGGAGCTAGGTGATGGAAAAAGGTTTGATGATATCCCGATGCATCCTCAGACTCCCTTACCGATAGGCTTGTCCTCCTTTTCGACAGTCCTATTGTACCGGTTGGGCTGAAGATTATCATGCGTAAATTTTACTTGCGACTTCTGTGGTCTTCGGTTTTTGGGGTTATTGTTTATTTTTCGTTGTTCCTCTTTTTACTATTTTTATACTCTCTAGCGTTGTTGAATTAATAGAGATGATGTAACCATACATTGAAATTATCGGTCCGATTGAGGGACCTGTAAAGTGTAATTAAGTGTAATTGCTCATATAATCGAACATGTATTTGTCGTAATAAAAATGACTTATTCCACTTACTTGTCATTTATAGTATCTGGTGGAATTGTTTTCGTATGTCGAAGTGCTTATGTGATTGTCCCACTTATACTAATGATACTGGATGTTGTACTCACACTTTCCAAGCTGCTAGGAGTATGTTCCGTCTATCCACTGATACGAACTTAATTGATGGCGCAAGCTCTTTTAACTGAAGTTCACCCAAAAGATTAGATCCTCTCACTAGGATGAGGTGACAAAGACCCATTCAGAGAGATAGGCCCCTTCAGTAGGACAGGGCAACTGAATTCCATAGGAGAGATAGATCCCTTCAGTAAGACAGGTCGACTGAATCCCATTCGGGGAGAAGATCCCTTCAGTAGAACAAGATCATCGAGATCCGTTCGATCGGTAGGACAGGACAACTGAGACCTGTTCGGGGAGATAGATCCCTTCGATAGGATAAGGCGATTGAGACCCACTCGGAGAAATAGATTCAATTGGTAGGATAGGGCGACGGAGACCCATTTGGGAAGATAGTGTCACGCCCCAACCCACAGGTCGAGCACGCAAACTGACCGACGTGACTCCTCAAGGCACGGGTATGCCCTACTCGTACACCGAGATGACGTAAGGCTAATATTATGACTAATATCATGACCCTACACGATATCCTAAGTTAAATCATGTAGTGAAAGATTTGAAAAAGAAAAATTTCAGACAATTTCTTTAAAACATTTGCCTCCAATTTACATATAATATTTATATACGCGGTCCAATCGTAAACAAAGATGGGTATAAATACTTATCCAGTAGCGTCTCTCAGTAAAACTCGTGGAACAGTACCTCAATGTAAGTCAAGTGTAGTATAAGCTAAAAATTATAAATATGAGAGGATGAGTATAATCCACATACTTAGTGAGTGAGATGCAAGAATTATATAATGACAATAAATAAATTTGTGAGAGTGCTAAGTCAAACAATCATTTTCAAATTATATTTCATTCATTTGCAACATATCGTGTAATTCAAATAATATGCATCCATATCATAAATGATGCATCATGGGGTGTCAGTCAGTAATAAAACGTATTTTACCCATAATTTGGCCTAACTAGAGTAAAATCCATCAAGGAGTTACCACAATATCATAAGAATGAATATATATATTTTTCTTTTAACCCCATTCCCTTGGTGTTAACATAGTACTCACGTGGTGCTCGTCTATTGGATCCGTTGGTCAGAAACAGTGGAGTCATACCCTTGCTCCCATATTACCTCACCATATCACCCCGTCGGATAAATGCTCAATACCGTGGTAGGGAGTGCATTATAACCACTATACACCATCCCATAATCATATACATGCGCCATATGTCATCATTCATAAATCTTTACTCATAAAAAAATATATATATATGACACTATCAAGTCATCATAATATCATGATATAATTTTCACAAAATATCATTTCAAGACATGCCATAAATACTAAAACATTTTTAAATCACATTTCAAAATTATTTATAAAAAATCATGATCGAAACTATTTTTTATTTAAAATCATAAATAGTTCATCCCACTCACCTCGACTAGGAAGGGTACGCCACTCCCACTAACTGTCCTCATTTCTCGAACAAGTTACCCATCGTATGAAAAGTAACCCTACGCCTAAATTAAACAATACATATAATTCATCAATTCAATTATTTCGATAATATCATATCGTCGGTCTACAAAATGCATATGGAAATGTTTTCTTTAAGGTAAAATCTCAAATTCCATACTTAGAGAAAATTTATACAAAACCAACCACGTGTAGGTTTAGTAAAATCATGATATCTTCCAAAATTTTGATCAAATTTAAACGATTTAAATTTTCTCTTAAAGTTAAGACACATATCTCCAATTTCATATTCAGATTAATTTTAAATTCTGATCACACGAATTTAGAAATTTTTATAATTTGTTCAGTCTAAGTTCCTAAAATCAACTCTGTATAGTTTTGGGAGAATTTCCATATCTCCCTGGGTACTTCTCCAATTTTAGTGATTCTTGTCTTAAATCGAAGACAAGACATAGATCTAAAATTTCTAGTTTAGACAGTCCTTAGATTTTAAGTGTATGATTTTATAAAATTTTATTTTAATCTCAGTTTCAATTTTAAAACTACTTCTGCACAGTTTTAGTAAAAATACAATAACTTTCTGCATACAATTCCAATTCAAGTTATCTTTAGTTCAAATTAAAGATAAGATAGAGACCTAATTTCATGTTTTAAGTTTCTCCAAATTCCGTACAAAAGCTATCTTAAAATTTGACATAAAATATTGGTCGTACACAAAGTATGAAACAAAATTGGTGAAACATGCGAAATTTTCAAAAATCACCAAAAATTGATTCCTTCATGAAATGCTTCACATAATATACAATTTTAAAACTTAAGAAGTCTAGTTTAAACAAAAATAAACGATTTATATTTTTTATTTCTATAAAATGAAATATCACGACAAGACTATACATGACTTAATCTAGAAATCAATATGTAGCATGCTAGTATGGATACTAATGTAACTACTTATCAAGTAATCAAATCTTTGCACAAGTTAAGACATGTTACCTCCTTTATAAGATCTCTTGTTAACAATATATACCAGCATTCCCTTTGAATTCTTGAATTTTTTTTAATTACCTTAACACAATCACATCAAAATAAACATGAATCCCTGTACAACACTTCTATACTTTCAACTTAAAATTCAACAATTTTCAACAATGCTCTTAACTCTTCGGCTCTATGGTTCAACTCAAAATGGATATGGAGTTTACATATTCATGCATAAATTGTCATCCTATGAGTTTTCTTGAATATGGAACAATCCTTTATGGCCACTAACTAACCTTGCTACCCTCTTGACTAATCAAATGGCTCCAATTGTCCATCCTTAAGTAGTTTACAACTTAATTCCTCAACTTTCCTTAATTGCATTTAGACTCCTAATTTTTAATAATTTACATTTTTAGTCCCTATGAAATTTTGTTTGAAATTTCTTAAATATGTAAAATTTCATTTAAATATCTTTATTTAAGTATGTAAGCCTTTTCTTAGCCATTTTTGACTTCTTTAGGTCTTACTGGCGCTTATCGAGAAGGTTTTCGGTTTACCGATAAAATTTTTGATTTTAACAATTTTGAGGCAAAGCTCGAAATAAATAAATAATTAATTAAAATTTCATTTTAGATGTTTCAAAAGGATGTTAATATATATATAGAATCATGAGAAGTAGTACAAGATACACGGTCACCGAAAATCGGTGTTACAAATAGATCCCTTCGGTAGGACAGGATAACTGAGACCCATTCAGAGAGATAGATCGAATGATAGAATTATCGAAATGAAAATCACGAGGGGCTTACTCGATAGGGAATACCACTATCAAAAGAGAAACGATTTGTCTCACTGATAATAAATCCACAAGTTCTCTCAAAAAAAAAAAATTTTAAAAAAAAAAAAAAATAAAAAAAAAAAAAAAAAAAAAAAAAAAAAAAAAAAAAAAAAAAAAAAAAAAAAAAAAAAAAAAAAAAAAAAAAAAAAAAAAAAAAAAAAAAAAAAAAAAAAAAAGAAAAAAAAAAAAAAAAAAAAAAAAAAAAAAAAAAAAAAACAAAAAAAAAAAATAAACGAAAAAGAAAAAAAAATAAAAATTAAAAAAAAAAAAAAAAAAAAAAAAAAAAACAAAAGGAAAAAAAAAAAAAAAAAAAAATTAAAAAAAAAAAAAAAAAAATAAAAAAAAAAAAAAAAAAAAAAAAAAAAAAAAAAAAAAAAAAAAAAAAAAAAAAAAAATAAAAAAAAAAAAAAAAAAAAAAAAAAAAAAAAAAAAAAAAAAAAAAATTTTTTTAAAAGGAAAAAAGGAAAAAAAAAAAAAAAAAAAAAAAAAAAAGAAAAAGAGAGGAGAAAAAAAAGA